>OX438634.1:2813876-4147753 GCA_949316285.1 Eupithecia subumbrata
GTGTTAATAAGTTCAATACTCAATCATTTATTGTATACTATAGGTGTACAGAGGTGTTTATAATTTATATAATTAAGAATCACTATATACCCTGCTAGGCACACAATATGTTTGGAGAGATTTTTGAGACTTGCCATAGTTTCCATAAAATAATGTCATATATTTATTTTCTTGAATGGATCAACACATAGAATATAAGTAAAGATATAAGATCCCTTATACATGCCTGTTTATCTTTTTATTATACTTAAAGAACAGCACTTAAAATACGTAGGGTACAAGTTATGTCAGGATTCCAATATTAATAAATAATGCTAGATAATCCACACACCATCAACCTAGCCCCAAAGTCAGCAGAGCTTGTGTTAAGGATACTAGATACTGATATACTTATTACTTGAATACCTACGTTTGTTGCTTTCAATAAACAAAAATATTATTATTATTACGCCTGTGACCCAGGAGGTTGTGGCTTCGATTCCCGCCTCGGGACAAATGTTTGTACGATCTGCAGATATATGTTCAGGGAGTTCTGGATGTTTTCTATGTATAATAAAAAAATAATCTATCTATGTAGTATATTGTATTAAGTATATCAGTTATCTACTACCCATTACACAAGCTCTGCTTAACCCTAGATCACTAACCATTCGTAAAAATGACGAGGAGTACCTGGAGCATTTAGTGTTTCGGTATGTTCCCGACCTCTGCCACCCTACCCGTTTCTAATACCTTCCTAAATTGTATTATTAGAGACCTGGAGTCACTTATTGCGGATGCACATATGTTGACTCGAGAGATAACGAGTTATAAAAAATTCAGACTGTAACTTTGCACACAAATATGAAGCCAAATCATCGGTGAAATCATGAATATTTATGGTTTTCAGGTAAGCCATTCAAGGTGTTCCCAGAACTTTTAAAACTTGCAGCTAATATCCTACAAAAAAAATCATAAGACCTTGAACTTCTGTAAGGCAGCAAACAAGCGATTTGCAGGGAGCATATTGTTTATGGGTCTACTTACTATTCTTATAAGTTATTTTCGAAATAGACGCTTAAGTTTTACTCAGAGAAGGCTAAACGTTCTAATTATGGTTGTTTTGTCTCATTATTAAAAACTGAATAACAAAATATTGATGTTTTAAGTCGTCGTAAAATTTACGAATGGTTAGTGATAACGTTACTCGAAATTAAGGTTAGTGAGCTAGGGTTAACTTGGGGCTAGATAATGCTGTGTGAATTGTCCAGGATTAATTTTACTAGCCGAGTTCATTCCACCGCTGGACAAAGTTAAAATAAAAATAAATATAATTAATTATTGATTCCAGAAATATAAGGTGCCAGACAAGCTGAGATTTTTTATTTCTTGGAAAAATAAAGGAAACAAAAGAGGAGTCAAGTCAAAAGAAGAGCATGTGAGACGCTTCGTAGCAGCATACCTATCACGAGGCTTAGAGAGGACAATACATCAAGTGTATCACTACGTTAAGTATTTTCACATGAGAGAGTTGGTCAAAAAATCTTATTCAGAACACGAGGAAAAAATAATGGAAGTTTGTATTATCCATTCTCTACCAACTGCCCCTATCATATTGCCTGTTGTGCTAGGCAGGCATTGTAGGGGTATCTATAAAAGATGTACAATAGCAAAAACAGGTAAATCCCACCAGTTTTTATGTATATCTAACTTTACATGCATTGTTGGGAAAAAAAGCCTTTAAGGTTATTCTAGGTCCAGATTGTTAGTGTCCAAAATTTCGGCATGATTCATTGAGAAGTTTTGGCGTTGTCTTCAGCCAAACATCTTTACAACGGTACAACGGAACAAACATTCTTATAATATTAATATGATACAATTTTTATCCATGATCAGTCTTCTGAAATCAAAATCAAAAACTCTTTATTTCCATAAATACAATAAATGTACACTTAGAAAAGGTCAAATTATAAAACTATACACTGACACGGAAATAAAGTGATATTTTTGATTTCTGTCGCTTCGGTATGTTGACCAAAGTAAAGAAGCGACGAAGAAACCTTTAGCCTGTTAGTTGTTATATTTCGAGTTGGAGCAAAACCCGTTCCAAGCTTTTTTATCTTCTAGATAATCTGATATTTTATAGTAAGCCTTTTTGCACAGCAAAAAGGCTTACTATAAAATATCAGATTATATGAGCTGGCCATGAGCAAATTTGCTGTTGTTGAAAACCTTTTAGAGGAATGAGTTCAGTGATCTTTTACCTCTTGTTTTTTATAATGAGTCAGCCTATGTGTTGTTTAATTTTTCTGAGGTTGTCTGTGATAATGATAACATACAACAGGAATAACATAAAGAACTTCCAGGTTATATTTAAAAATATTGTTTCTGTTTAGGAGGAAAAATAATGCAGAAAAAAAAACACAAGTGGACCTTGAAAGAAGCTGGCAAATTAGTAAATCTCATGTTAGAGCAAGCTAATATTCCCTTGAATGAATTTAAAAATATGAAATTGGATAAACCTTTCTGGAGTAAATTAGAAACAGCAATGGACAGACATTATGCCTACTTGCATCATTTTTGGTACGCTTACCTACATCCACAATTATTTGTCCAATGTGATATTAAATCGTACAAATTACGAAGAAAATTATTTAAAACGTAAGTACTAAATAAATAATGGTTAGGTACTTTACAAAAAGATTCACGGTAACGGATTCCACAATCTCATGTCAAGTAAAATTGTGTAAGCGCCGTCGACGCTATCCTTTATTAAACAGTGGTTTGATAAAACAGTGGGTAGTATAATGACTTCCGTGAATTCTCGGATATTAAATGTTATTTTATAATTATGTACGTACCTAAGTATCTATTCTAAATAATTTGCACTTTTTCTGAATTTTTTTTCCAAATGTAATGTTCATAATTTATTAATGCCCATAATCCCCACGCTGGGAATGCGGGTTGGGGATCGCAGTTCGGTGGTAGAATTGATCGGCAGGGGGCGCTGCTGCCCGCCCGCGCGCCCGCGGTGGATATCCCTTAGTCGCCTCTTACGACACCCGCGAGAAGAGTTGGGGTGGTGCAAATTCTAAGCTGGCATCACACAGCATGGGGGGGCCACGGCGTGAGCAAATTATGAGTCAACTAAATATTATAAATATTACAATACAAAGACAAAGGTCAAAATAATCGACTTCTACGTCACTTGACCTCGTGGTGTAGTTGGTTAGCACATTTCGATACTGACGGAAGGATGCGGGTTCAAGTCCCGTCGAAGTTGAAATTTTTTGCGATATTATTTGATTTCTTAGAATAAATACTATGAACTTCAAAATCATTTGTTTTTTTGCAGGTTGCGTGACTCTCCCTACAGAGTTTGGAAAGACATTAGATGGGATGAGATACTAAAAGTATTTCCTGATGGTATCACCAAGCTCTTCTTGCATAAAATGTGCGGTTCCATTGTACGGCAAAACGAAAAATACTCGAAAATACCCTTACAGGAATTAGCCGAGTTCTGTTTGCAAAAAATTAAAACATCGAAAAAGGCCAATAAACGATTGAAAAGACTTACTTTAGATGATAGTGGAAACCTTGTAAAAATCAATCATGTAACTGATGAACAAGAAGTACCTACCTATAGATAGTTAGATACAATTGAGATGTCTGATGTAGATGTAACTAATGAACAATAAGTTCCCTAAAGATACAATCGATATGTATGAAGAAGTAACTGATGTGATGAACCTTAAGATACAATTGATATTGATATGTATGGTATTGAAGAAGTAACTGATGAACCTAAAGATACAATAACATACGATCTTTATAAACAGAAAATTACAATCAAATAATACAAACAAATTAGAACTAGTACTTAATTGTTTTTTATAGGGCAGAAGCTTTTATTCACAAAGAAAATTATAATTAAGGTGATTATTATATACAATTGAAACAATTGAGCTAACTGCAGACTGTTACAAACAATCTACAGGTAGCTCAACTTATCCATATCAATACCAGTCGGAAGCGTTCCCAAGACGCTGGCTGCATTGCCCCGCGCTGTATGGCAATGCTGATTCGCTGTGCCAGATACTGACCAGCTCTCGGGTTAATAGTTTTTAGTACCTACTTAATTGAAACAATTGATCTTACTGCAGATTGTTGCAAGCGATCTACAGATGGCTCAATTGATTGTTGAAGAAATTTCTGATGTTCCTATAGGTACAATTGTTAGGTACTACCTAATAAAAGTCATACATATACATATTTTTCAATGACTGTGTTTTTCACGAGTGAGCATTTCTATCGCTTACCTCGCCTAATTGTCGTAGGTATTTAATTAATTATATTAGTATGGTTATGCTACCCTGCCGTTGGTTGCCGCATAGGTAAGTAGGTATCTGATTCAGTGTTATAAGAAGTAACTAAGGACTATTTAACGCCGCCCGTAGCGGCCACCCCGTTGCTCGACTTGCTGGAAGATGGATTTGTGTAAGTTTTGATGCCGCCCGAAATAAAGCTACTGACTAGGTATTATATTATCTTTATTGTAAAACACGTTACGATGTCCCGAAATTCAAAGTTCAGTTTTATGCGAACTATCTATCTATACTTATAGGTAATAAAACTGTAACAGGTCCAATTCTGTACATTGAAGATATTTAGAAAATTTTTTTGGAGGGCAATCTAATATCGATACTGAAGCCAAAACTGTAATTTTTTTCATTCGTCCTTCGAAACTACTGAAGGTACCTATTGAAATGAAGCTCGGCACGATTTTAGGTCATACTACGAGGAAGGACATAGGATACTTTTTATCCCGGAATTCAGTCAGGTTCCCCTGGGAGAGGGGATGAAAGTAAAATTTCTTCACCGCGCATGACGTCGAAACTACTGAAGGTACCTACCTATTGAAATGAAACTCAGCACGATTTTAGGTCATACTACGAGGAAGGACATAGGATCATAGATATAAATCGTTAGATAGGCCCTTACCGCAGTGAGACCGCGCCGTGTTGTTCCACAGTCGAAGTGAGTGAGGCTCACTAACCTGGAGTTAGTGCACATCCTAACACAGTGTGAGCCGGACGTGTTGTAAAGGACGTTTGCGAACTTTGCGAGCAGTTTACTGTCACAAAATGCCATCGTGTGCCTTTATAAAGTGCAACAACAATTCTAGAAACACAAATAAAGCCAGTGGTGTAACATTTCACTCGTAAGTATTGCGATTTCATTGAAAAACTTTTATTTTTCTTCCGCACTGTCCGAAAATAACAAATTTAAATGGCGAGTGCACGAAAGAGAAAGTCGTGTTGGCAACTAATCTGGGAGAAAAAGAGATGACACTATTTTCTCGGTACCTACGCTTCAGCGTAGACTGCACCGTTTTACAAATTGCACAGGTTTGTTTAGATAGTCACATTTTCGATTTCAGGGCTTATTTATTAGGCTGTTTTTTTTTCATAGAAGTATGTGCAATACGATTGCACACGAAATAATAATAATAATGATTAGGTTTATTGGCAAAAACACTATTTCTAACTATTATTTGTTCTACACAAATTGCACAGGTTTTTGACACTATGTTGACGCACACATTCAAACATTTTCGATTTCAGGGCATCTAAGGGTATACTTTTTTCAGGAAAGTGTGTGCAATACGATTGCACACGAAATGGTAATAACAACAGATAATTACAATGGCAGAAACACGATTTTTTAACTACTTTTTTGAATGTGTGCGTTAACCGTTAGTGTGCGTGCGTCGGCATTTTGTTAACCCACACATTCAAAAACAATGCCACAGTTTTTGGCAGTTTTTGGTGTCGGGGCATATCTAACCATATAAATCTATGCATAGGATACTTTTTATCCCGGAATTCAGTCAGGTTCCCCTGGGAGAGAGTAAAACGTAGAATTCTTAAACCGCGCATCACGACGGGTCTACGCGTCCCGTCGTCCAATTTCATGCATTCTTTTTGTTAGTTTATCGAACTTGACTAAATCAGTAGATAGATGAAATAATCTGTAGATTGAAGAAAAAAAATTGTAGATAAAGGGTAGGTAAGTTCCTATCTATTTATTTTTCCAAGACGCACCCATTAGTTAGGTTCCTACCTGCTAAGGTGGTGAGTCTTGGAAAAATAAGTTAGGTTCCTACCGTACATGTTAAATGGTGGTTTAGCTGGTCCAGTTAACTGTACTACCCAAGTTTGGTTGCAGTAAGTGGTCCAATTAAACTAACTGGACCACAGAAAAATATTTTTTACTGTGGTACACAGCCAACTGTACCTACCTAACCTACCTACTAACGAAAAAAATTACGGTGGTCCAGTCAAATGGATCAGGAGCCCAATTCTGCAATACAATTGCTTCAGTATGACAATGAAATCCATTATTGTAAATTACGCAGCATGGTTCTAGTTTGTAAAATATAAAATGTCCAAATGTGGGTTGGTTCCCTTGTGACATACTCATATCTTTGCTAAGAGTCGCTAGATGGCGATCTTTTTTGAGATTATAGAACACATGCCTTGGAACCTCCCTGTACACATAACGCACCTCCAGTCGTAGACTGGCTCAATCAAAAATTTGGGTGAATTGAGTTAAGTATACAGAACGACTCAAAAAAGCGCGCTCTATCGCCTAGTAAATCAGAAACTGCCCTAATAAGGCTGGAAAAGGAGATACGCAATCTTGTGTCTCTTTCTTAATGACGAGTCCGGTGCCTTTCGTCATTACGAGGATGACGTATTTAGTATTGCGTGACAAGTGGTTGGAATGAGACTCTGAGCTAATAATGAGAAAGTGACCTAAACCTCAGTGCGTTACTCTTGTAGAAAACTTAGGGTAATTTTACAACGTTAATATCATTCGTAAAGCGACCGAAGTTTGTTTTGAGTCACTTTACGACTGTAAACTGAGCAATTTTTTGTGACTTAAACAAAGTTTGGTCTGTTTTGTACTGATAAGTCATCCAATCAAACGTCTTGCTAGGAATTAAAGAGACCTATTTGTATATAAGTCAAAAGTTCAAAAGTTTTTCAGTACTAAAGTGACTCCTAATTTCATTTTTTTTTTCAGCGTCGATTGACTCCTACTGTTTTAGATATTTTTAAATAATTTTTTATCCGTATAAGTGATCCTTAGACCAAATAACCTGTAAGACTTTGAATTTTGTAAATAGCTCTTTATTCCATAAAGTTATAGTGTGATTTACCAAAACCTGTCAAGAAACGAAACATGTTTTCTTCATTTCCCAAAAAATGTGAATTTTGGATTGAGCCAGTCTACGAATGGAGGTGCGATAACTCCATTTCGACCGAGTTCTGGGTTGGTTCCTGTTTGCTTTCTACGTCCCATTCATAGTCGTCAGTCAACTTCTTGTCTATGGATGGCTCGCTGTGTCTGCTGTGCTCATGTGCTGCCGACGACGACGCCGCCGCCGCCGCCGCGCCGCCCCGCACGCGTTTATCGCGCGTTGTAGTTTGTTTTTGACGGTGCTGAGTATGGAGAATACAATAACGTGTACTGACAACTCTGCCCATGCCCATGAACCTCTAATGACTCTGCCAGAGTCAGTCAAAATAGGTTGACGTCTTTGGGCGCAAAGAGAAAATGTGGAGAAAATTAATGGTCGACTCGACGGCAAATAGACCAGGGGTCGATAATTTTTGAAACAAAATAAAATAACAGTAGGATGCAAAGATATTGTCGGAACGTACCTAGTCATAGGATCTTTGGTAGGATGAAACCCATTGGAAAAGGAGGAGAATATTTTAAAAATGAAAGGAAAAATAATTGAAGGGCGATCGGAGGTCGGGAAGGGGAAGGGGGTGAGTTTTTAAGGGAAAAAACTTTTTATCTCGTTTTCTGACAAAAGACACTTAAGCTTTAAGAAAATTTTACCGTTGTCATAATACCTACCTACCTACTCTATGTTTTGCATCGAAGAACAAATAGCTCTATGATTTTTTGCACGTGGCATAGGTACGTGTAAAAAAATGGCTTACGTAGAAGTCTAGTCTTTGTCCGTGCTGGGTTAAAACGTCTTTTGGGAAAAACAAAACGAAACGGTTTTTTTTACAAAAAAACTGTTCCAAGAAACTGTTAAAAAAAACAGTTTTTACAACTGACTTGACTTGATAACTAAATACTGTGATGAATAAGTAAGCTTTTAACAGAGTAACTTGCTAATTGTAGTTTACCTGACATAATATAAATGACATAATAAAACAAAATCAATTACTTACAGCGTCACTCAACTGAACTGCGAAAACAATACTAATCACAGATCACTATATATGTACCAGTACAGATAGGACACTGAAATTTTCAATAGTTCACAGTGTTCCGTTTTGGCGCTGGTGTTGCATATTTTGTTAATTTACTCTGTGGCTCATCTGCTTTAGACTAGTGATGCGATTGTCTCGATTACGATCATCAAAATCAATCGACCTTCTAGTGATGTGCCTATCTAATCGATTTAAAAGGGTTCTTTGCTTCATTTTTTAAAGGAGTGTTAAACTATTATGTAAATAAAACATGAACTTTAATTTATTTCAGCTTTTTATTAATAGGTAATCTTTATTCACAAAGAAAATTACAATCAACAAGTTGATAAATCACTACTATTTACAATTGAGCTAACTGCAGACTTTTGCACACAATCTACAGGTAGCTCAACTGATCCATATTTATATTATTATTGTTTTAGTTATTTAATTTTAGATTCTTTATTTTTTCTACACGTTTTTTCTTAATTCTGATTTTCTCATATTTTTTATATGCCAATTTTTGTGGTTCGTGCATTCCTAGAACATATTTTAATTCAAGATTCCCCTTGAAAATTCTATTTATAATTTTGCACCAATTATGCACCTGCATTCTAATTATCAAGGTATAAAATTTATTTCTTACATCATTATGATGTGTCTTGCATCCTAACCAAGATGCACGCAATTTAATTTTCAAAATATTTTTTATGTTTTTTCCTACATTATATTTATGGCCATTCATATTTAAATATGTGTGCACACATTCTGCCGCGTCCCTGTACAATCTTAAAAAAATTTCATTAGGGTAGGATAAATTATTGTTCTTTAAACTTTTATACTCCCTATATTTAATAAATTTGTGTATGGAGTCAATTTCGTTCGTTGTATAAGTTTTTAGACATGTTTTACAATTTACGTATTTTGAAATTTTCCTACACAAATAACCAGCTGTATATGCAGAGCACTGAACTTTAATTTTTTCGGTTAAAACCTGAGCCCCTAAGTTCTTATCCCTTGCTTGTGAAGATGATGTTGGTATGGAAGATGTTATCAATTGGGAAACATTTTCTTTATTTGACTCTTCATGTTCAAACAAATAATCTAAGCTTATTAATGTTTCTCCAACATCATCTTCACAATTACAGAATCTTGAGTGTGGACTTAGTATGTTGGATAATATCAAAGCTTTAAAGGAATAAATAAACGTGTGTGCATCTGGATTAATATTTCGGTAATTAATTGCCCTGATTCTGCCAAAGAAATTTTCTAGGGGATCTTGATTTATATATCGGGGGTAGTAATATTCTACATCATATTCTGTGAACAATAATTTGGTCAACCTTAAAAAACGATTTAACCCATCCTTCAAGGCACGGAACACGCACAAAACGTGATTTCCCTGCTTTGATAGCCATTTTACTATTAGTATCTATAAATTTAAGATTTATTATCTTCTGAATGGCTTTTTGCCAAAATTCCTGATGTGGAGAGGTTTTTTTAATTGCACTCCTTAGCTTTCCTCGCTTTGAGCATCCAGGTGAGCCATTAACACTGTCGAATAAATTGTCGAAGAATTCAACAATGTCGGCAGTTGTGGCCATTGTTGATTCTTCAGGATTTTCACTTTGCTGCATATCTGAAAATAAAGATTTGATCTATAAGTAAGGTTAAATAATCAATCTAGGTAAGAGTAATATTAAATCTTCATAAGAATTGATCTGCGAGTAAAGTATGGGGGTTGATGCCTTAAAATAAAAACGATTTAATAATTGGATTGAATATTATCACAACACAATAGGTTTACTTACTTAGGGCATTCGTATATTTTAACATTGCTGCAGTTCGAGCACTAAGGACTTGTGTGGCTGCACTGACTTTCATTTTTTTTATTTTATCTGGTATGACATGATTTGCGGTTAGTTTAGGCAAAGCCCTGGTGTGTCCTAATTGACTGTCAATGTCAAATATGAACATGATGTCCTTCCATGAGCCAGTTTTCCCATCAAATAAGATATCTTTTGTAATAAAGTTATTTCTTATACTTTTTAAAAGATGTGGTGGATCGTAAAATACGCTTAATTTCTGCCCAGATATTTCGATCGTGCCGTCTGTAAAAAAAAAACATTTTATTTTTTAAAGTTCACGTTTTTATGGTTACCCCTAGCAGAAATAACATAATTTAGTCTATACGTACCATCTCGAATCCCTTGAACATCTCGTGATCGTATGGTATCATTTCGGATGCAATGGAGTGCAGCCCGAAATGTGGAGCCCTGGTCGCACACTAGACCCAGAGGTTTCAAACCAGTTTGAACTACCTGGGCTACAATGTCTTTTAAAATCTTTGTTAACTCTGTTGCAGACACGGTCCCTTCACAAAAGTAATAGGCAAGTGTTTGCCGCCATGGGGAGCAAATGCCCCTTATCATAAAAACAAGGGCATGATCGCAGTATCTTTGTTTTCTATCTCCACCTAATTCTACAAATCCTTCAATGATATCTTTGGCTTCATTAAATGTCAAATGAGGGCTTAATGCAAGCTCATCAAAAGTTATGGTGCATAACTTTTTTTTAATATCCCAGCTTTTTGTGACTTCTTTTACATATTTATATACTTTCGGATTAATGCCAGGCTCAAAAAAAATCTTTTCAGATAGTCTATTTAAAGTCCTTTTACTGGGAAGTGCAAACATTTTTTCTAATAATTTATAGCCCTTCGGGCTCTGTTTCATTATCATGAGGGCTAGTAGCTTTTCTTCCATCTCGAATCTTCTTGCCATTTTATTTTTCGTTACCAGTTTCAACTGCATGATCAGTAAAGTCTTGGCTTGTTTGGATAAAGAATCAAAATTTTTTAAAAACTCTGGATTTTCCAAAAACTTTGAAATTTTACGAACAATTATCTACCTTAGTGCATTAGACATACATAATAATTTCCTTCCTTTCCTTGACAATGAAACAGTTTCTTGGAACAGTTTTGACGAACTGTCTTCATCTCACTCACTCAGGTAAGCCGCCTCTGCGACAAAACGAAACGTGAAATAAAACTAGTTCGATCCATAGCTCATAGATTATAGGTAGAGTCGTTTTTTCGAGAACAGTTTTGACAAAAAAGCGTTCGTTCGTTTCATGGCAAAACGAGAAGTGAAATAAAAACTACTTCGATCCTTAACTAGTAGATTATAAAGTCGTTTTTACGAGAACAGTTTTCTGATGGGACAGAAAAGCGTTCGTTCGTTTCATGGCTAATAAGCGTTTTGAGAAAGTGTTTTAGAAAAAAACGCTCAGTACTATCTATGTTACCTTCAAGATGGCACGCGTACACTTTGGAATTATTATTATAAATAAGTTTAAAATTTCATGGTCTTCCTTTTATTCGAGATGCTATGTTATTTGGAGAAAGTAATTCTTACGATTGAGCCCTTTTGATCGGTATCGTAAAATTACGGGTGTTTTTACAAAGT
This sequence comes from Eupithecia subumbrata, assembly GCA_949316285.1. Lineage (NCBI taxonomy): Eukaryota > Metazoa > Arthropoda > Insecta > Lepidoptera > Geometridae > Eupithecia > Eupithecia subumbrata. The sequence continues at coordinate 2,825,602 of OX438634.1, forward strand.
GGCGGGTTCGATTTTCGGTTCAGACAGGCAATTATTCAAAAATGTTTGAAAGCAGCTTAAATTGTATTTAAAATCAAAATGAAGGCTTCTTTGAGAGAAATTTTCTAATTACAATATTTTAGAAATACTTCCTCCCTGTATAAGGCGGGCGTCCTACGGCCATGCCACATGGAGGGAAAGTACCTTGAATATTAATGTCTTCTTTCAGTAAAATGTTCTATTTACAATATTCAAGGTACTTTCCCTCCATGTGGCATGGCCGTAGGACGCCCTGTATATTACCTACTAGAATAGAAAGGTACCTACAAAAGTTTGGTGGAATTCCCGGTTCTGAATTTGAATTCCTAAATTTATGAAACTGGGAAATCGCAAATCCAATCCAACCAGACATGAAGTAAGGAACCTAAAATCAGGGTAATAAAATTGCATGGCAACACCTTCCCTGACCAATAATCACCAATCATTTTCGCTAACTTTTTCGTCAACCAATAAAAAAGCCTTACTTTATTTTGTTTGTTGGTCGAAATGTCGAAAGATGACGTTGATTGACGTGTCTGTCTTTCACAAAACAAACAGACAAATGAATGAGACAAAAGAGAGGACAAAAGCGAATACTCGCACGCATCGCATCGCAAACAGCGTCAAAAGTATCTTTAAAAGGACGACGGCCGTTTGTTGTTCTCAGTTTTCGATAGTAAACCATGAAAAGAATATCCAAACCCGTGGCTAGGCAAACATCGAGAGCTATAGCTGAGATTCTCGATAGTGATGATGAGCTCCCAGGTACCTAATAAAATAATATGTTGCAGAATTTTTACCTTTGTCATTATTTTCCAGGGTATTCCCCTATAAAATAATGATCCCCATTTATTTTATCAACGCTTAATGAGGAAAAGTATTAGTTATGAAACTAATTACTTGTTTCGTTGTAAAGTGTTCTCTATTTAATTATCTAGGTATTTACTTCTATTATTTCAGATTTCTATGAAGAAACTGCCGATATTCCTGCATACCTAAATGATTCTCGTTTTGATCATATTGAATTACCATGGCTGGCAAATTACAAGCCAAAAGCGAAAGAAACAACAACTATTAAAGAAGCCGTGGAAGATGCAGCCCCAGTTATCATAAATGATAAGGACAGATCCAAAATCCTGATATCAAAAGGCATTATGTCCACTCGAGACTTATTTCTTGTCAAAAGCATTGAGGAAAATTGCTCTGAATCAACACTTTTATGGTTCATTGAATCATTGAAAAGTAAATCTGTAACGGACAGGTTCCATAAAAGCTGCCTGGCTAGCAATATCTTCCAAGGTAATGAAACCAATGAGGTAAAACCTTTTGATTCTTTTGATGCCAACTATTATTTTCAATTAGTTGTTTTAAAATAGGTAGGTAACACTATGACAGCAGCGTGTTTTACTCTACTATGTTTAACAAGTAACAAGTCTACTATGTTTTAACATTTTTATGAAAGCAAATGAGATTCTAATCAATTTGACATTTTATTGAGATTAAAAAAACTAGTCAGGTAGGTATTTTTAGTATTATGGTTTTGTATGTCATTTACAAATAACAAAAAGGAATTTATAAAGTTAAATATCAGCCAAATAAGGATATGAGTATAGTATAATGTCGAAAATAAAATAAAATTGAACAAAACTTTATTCTATAAGTTTAATTTTTCCAAACCAACACTTAACTTTCTTTTTCAAGGTATTCCAAAAATCCCTTAGAACATCTTACTGATTGTTGATAACATTTCTCAAAGCCGTTTGCATCGCTATCCTGGAAATAAAATATACTTAATTATTTTACTATAATATTTAGTATTCTTCTTGTAAAAATGGATATGCACTCTACTGTACCATGCACAGTTTCGCATTTGCATCTGAATTCTGCATTTGAATTCTGTGAACATAGAATTCATAAAGATTTGCACGGCATATAATCCTCAACCTCAAGTATTGGTCCACTACTGGACGCAGGCTTCCCCTTGATAAGTGCCTTATTGGCTTTTATCACATGGGGGTAATGCCCATAATCCCCATGCTGGGCACGCAGGTTGCGGATTGCAGTTCTGTGGTACAATTGTTCTGCAGGGCCGCTGCTGCCCGCTAAGTCACCTCTTACGACACCCACTGGAAGAGTTGGGTGGTGCAAATTCTAAGCTGGCACCACACAGCTATTCACACTGCATACCTATACAATATGAAATACATACATAATATGGATCCCGTATGATTCTGTCACCTTCTGGGTCATAATCACCAAAGAGAAGCAGCCTCGCTGTACTACCTTTTGGAGCTTTTCTCTTCAAGTCTCTCATATTTTCTTCATCCATTCCAAAAATAAAGTTGTAGTAATTAAAATCTTCAGATGTTAACTGAAATTAATCACATCACACTAATATTATAAATGCGAAAGTTTAGATGGATAGATGGATGGATGTTTGTTACCTCTTCACGCCAAAACTACTGAACAGATCGGGTTGAAATTTTGCATACAGGTAATTCTAATACTGGAATTAAACATAGGCTACTTTTTATCCCATAAATTATTTTCCATGGGATAGAAATCACCTTAAAACGTTTCTATAGAAACAACGCGTGCGAAGCCGCAGGCATAAACTAGTTAACCAATAGAATTAAGTAGTAGTTTTTTGATGGTTGTTTAAATATCTTCAGTGCCCAGTATTGTATTGTGTTCCAATTATCCCCATTTTGAGTGCATACCTGTCTTGCATGGTTATTGTAAGGGACATTGTGCTTTTTCATAGTATCCAAAGCCCTCCAATCAGGTGAATTTCCAACGTGCCATCCTCCAATAGCAGCACTGTCTATTTCCCATTTCGTTGCTATCATATCAAAAAGACGTATGTAATTTTTTTCTATTTTTTTTATTAGCTTTTTGCGTAGTTTGGAATGTAATCTATAGCCTGTCAAAATATGGTGGGTGGTTGTCTTCTGCAAAACTCGACTTTATTAACATTGTCAAAAAGTCCTTATTTGGATGTGGCTGTCAAAATGCCGTATGTTATTTCATACGACTTTTTGATTTCATAATTTCTAATGACAATAACTTTTTTGGTATTATACGTCAAATTGATTTTGATTGGTTTCTTAATTAGTAAAGTTATGTGGTAAAGAAAAGGTTGAATGCAGAATATTATGGAAGTTTCAACATAAACCTTCGTCCGTTACGGCCGTTTTTTTGTCCGGCGCTTATCTGTTGGCGACTTTTGGCATCACGACCAAAAGTCGCGAGACTTTTGGTCGCGTCTGACAAAAATGAAAATACAAGACAAGTTTTGTAGGGAGCTATCTTAAGTACCTTATATCGTTGGAATCGTGTTGAAATAAGCTACTACATGAAAAATGATTAAGTCCTGTATTACCTTACGATAATTCATAAAAAATTATTGAAATCAGTGTAAGTGAATTTATTCCAGTTTGTTGCACTAAAATCGATCTAATGAAATAAAAAACCAATTATTCGGACAAAAAGTGCTCATTTTATTTACATTAATAAATACTTAAACACAATCAATAGAAAGAACAAACCTTCCCATACAATTTTTTCACAAACCAAGACTTACAAAAACAGAAGCCATTCACAGCGGTACGAGCGTGGGGCAAAAAATAGGGTCTGTTTACAATTCGATTCTGAGAATACGGCAGGTCAAGTGGCTTACGTTATTGATTTAAACAATAGATTGGTTCACATTCTTGTCACAAACATAGTTTCAGCTGTTAGTTCAAGTGTTTAGTTCATTAAATCGAACAATAAACAAAACACTTGAAAATAAGCGCAAAAAAGATACTCTCAAAGTTTGTATCACAGTTTAAATTCTGTTGCATTTATTTTAAATACAACTTATTATTCTACAATTAGATGATATTTGCTAATCGATAAGATAAAAAAAAAGATATGTTTCCTTTGTAAAACATTTCTAAAATCAACAACCAAAAGGAAAAATTTCACGCACTAAATTCCACTAAATTCGGACGGCTCCCGTCCTTTCAACAGACAAGGAAAAAGAAGTATGAAATTACAATGAGGATAAGACCAATAGTGTTGAGCATTTAAATCATTAGAACTTAAATATTAAAATGAAAATCAATTACAAAATTAATATAAAAAAATTGCAGTAGTCGAGAAAAATAACGCTAAGAAAATTTCAAGATCTGCAAGATATGAAAGTATTAATGCATGAAAATTATCATGCTTATTACGATTCTTTACCACATGAATGTCCAGATCAGCCATGTGTCCATATTAAAACGTAATTATTTTCTTTTTTAACCAATTTCATTTTCTTTTTGAATTATAGATTATTTTTGCTGCAGATATAAATTATATTTGATTTAGAGATGATTCTCTACTTTTAATTTTTGTTACCTAAACTTAAAAAAATATTTGTATAATAATATTTTAGACAGATTTTTTAACTGTGATCTCATTGAGCTAATTGTAACTTATAAGAGAGAATATCACAAAAAACCCATAATATTTTCATTCTAAGTGATGTTTCTACTTTATAGTTAAACTAAGATTACAACTTAGACAAAAAACTTATTTTCTAGCCAATTTTGTCTTGTATTGTTTATTATTTCTACTGTTTGTATTGTTAAAAGTAACTGATTTGGAGATGGTTGTGATTTTAGAAATAGAGATAGGCTGATTTAAAAATAACCTGCACGAGAGTTAATCGCATAGTTTTAACCATCGTGTAACTGAATAAACCTAATTATGTGTAAACTTATGATTGTTTTTAGAATTTATTAGTCAGAGTATAGTAGTTGGTTGACTGATTTTAACGGTGATCTCATTAAGATAATTACTTTATAAGTAAGAAACTCACAAAAAGCTATTATTGTTTCTCCAATTAATGTTAAGCTAAGCTAAGCTATCTAATTAGTTGAGCTAAGATTACAAGACATGTTGAAGTTTTTAAGAAATATATATTTTTGTAACGAAACTGGTTGTTTGTATTTCTGTTCAAAAAGACGTAAAACGTTCTACATTATCATCGTAAAATGTTTAAAAGTCGTATGAAATGTCAAGACGTCGTATGTTTGAATTTTGGTTCAAAAAATATTATCAAAAGGACGTATAAGCACGGAAATCAGCTTTCTAGCTTTAATCTACCCACAATCTGATTACGTGCAGACGTAAACATTTAATCTAAAGCAAGTTGCATCAAAACATTGTAAAAAAACGGTTTAGTTAAGAAAAAAATCGGTTTTTTGTGTCTCCTGAAAACATCACTTTTTACATACGTCTTATTGATATGATAGCAACGATTTGTTTTCCAAATTCAGATCGTTTACTGTTTTCTGAAATACGCCTTCGGCTATTGGTGATCTGCAAATATTTCCTGAAAAAAATTACTGGTATTATTTTATCTGGACTGTGTAAATCTGAAATACGCCTTCGGCTATTTGTGATCTGCAAATGTTTCCTGAAAACTTGTCTGGAATTATTTTAACTGGACTGTGTAAATATTTACGTAAGTACTTTTAGATGTTAACTTTACCTAAACAAATGAAGAGTGCTTTTCTTTTATTTTCGCTCATGATACCGCTTTTAATTTGTGTATCTCATAGTTTGTAGATTGCTAAAACATCGTCAGATAAATGAGAATGACATGACACTTATAGTGTCTCCAGGTTATGTATGTGAAATTTCCCCACATCAGGTTTAAATTTTCCCCAAAAAGATACATTTTCCCGTAATTTTCCCTAAAATAATTTTGTTTGATAGAATTACAAAATTTACCTTGAAGATTCCCCTTTCGTAGCGATAACTCGTTTCAATTCCTGGTTTTCTGAAGTTCTGACGGTGTTCTCCTATATCCAAGTTTTAATTAAAAAAGTAAAGTTTAAACGCAAATGCTCCATATCTCAGCAACTGATAGAAGTACAAAATTTTACATGTATGTATGTAGATTCCCCTTTGATAACAATCATACATTTAATTCATCGTTCTCTGAAATTATGACGGTCCTATAACTAAGTTTAAACGAAAATTCTCTGTATCTTAGCAACCGTTTACAAAATAACTACAAAACGTTACACTAATACATCTACTACACTACTTTACACTTCTCATATAAAAAGAACACACATAATGAATCCTTTTCGGATATTTGGAAGTTTTTTTCCTGACAGACAACGTACAGCCCGAACCACTGGTTCTACGATTTCAATAAGAGGCCATTCATTTATTACGTAAGACGATTTAGGGGTAGGGGGGTCGAAAATGTCTTATTTTTTCTTACACGGGGGTGGGAGGGAGTGTCGATAGTTCTTACGTAAGATCACAAAAATGTTGTTCAAGTGGCAGATCCACTTTCCGAATGGGTTTTGAGCCCATTTGTTTATTCAAAGTTTTAGAAATGTTTCATTTTCATGTTGCATTGTATTTTGGCGAAATGAAAAGTTCATTTCAAGTACTTTTCATTTCGCCAAAATAAAATGCGGTCCCCAAAATTTTCCCCACAGCTTTCATTTCCCCAAAACTTTACGAAAATTTGATTTTTCCCTAAAATGGGGGAAAAACCCCCAATCTGGATACACTGGACACTTTCAAAGGAAGACTGACGGATGACGTTTTTCTTTTGCAGTTTCTAGCTATTTCACCGGAGCGGAACGGACAATGGCGTCCTCTAAAGGCTGGCGTCCTTTAGGGACGGATCGGGGCGGGTCGCATTGGAACGGGCCGCGGTTCTGTGATGCTCTTGCGTCCATCTGTACGGGGCGCGGCGGACCGCCTAAGCGGATTTGATCTTACAGACGTGTTTTCGTGCTTGGACTGACATCGCGCTACCATGGACAGCTCAGACGAAGAGATGTTATGGTTTCAAATCCTTCTTGAGGAAGAGCAAAAAAATAAAGAAATAATATTAAAAATAAAGAAATAAACAGTTCTTCGTTCATTTTCGTTTATTTTTATTAGCACGGCAAGTGCGCTCACATCCGCCTGCCTGCGTCGACTAGACGGATCGAGGCGGGTCGCAGCGCACCGCCGACAGAAATACGCCTGCGAAGCGATCCGCCAATGCGTTGCCGCCCGCCGCGCTCCGATCCGTCGCTAATAGACGATATTTCATACAAAACATAGCCAGGCGTATTTTTGCGTTGCGATGCGGCCCGACCCGATCCGCCTAGTGGACGCTAGCCTTAATTTCGATTAAGTCGTAGAAAGAGTATGCTATAGAACACGCGCAAATGCTATCGCATTCACACATAAAGAGAGAACGACTTATGCCTAAAACCTAAGAAGAAATGAGATAGAGCGAATGGCTTGCTATCACTTTCCCGCGTGCCGGTTTTTTCATTTTTTAGCAACTCTAGTTACTAAACAAATTTCCTACACATCGACGGAGCTCGACACGAGAATCATCGAAATTGTTGTAAAATTTTGATTTCTAAGTATAAATGTGAATAAAGTGTTCCTGTGGACATTCCCGCACCTAAAAACAATAAAAACTAAAGGCAACAATGGTGCGGTGCTGTGTTTTCGAATGTACAAGTGACAGTGAAGCAAAAGTGCCAAATTTATCATTCCACTCGTAAGTACAAGTTCTTTTGACTACAAAAAGGTTCAAAATTTACAGATTCATAGATTTACATGAACAATTAAGAGGTACAAGGCTCAAAAGTTATGTTTTATGAAAATTTTAATTAATATAACCTAACATTGCGAAAATTTAGGGTTGCCTGCACTAGACAATAAAATTCCCCAAATGGCGCGTTGAAATATATTTGAATACGTACATAACATTAGACGACCTCCGTGGCGCAGCGGGCGAAGGTCCGCCTGCGACGCAGGAGGTTGCGGGTTCGATCCCCGCCTCGGAACAAATTTGTGTACGATCTGCAGAAATTTGTTCCGTTGGTCTGGGTGTTTTCTATGTATAATAAAAATATCTATCTATGTAATGTATTGTATTAAGTGTATCAGTTATCTAGTACCCATAACACAAGCTTTGCTTAGCTTGGGGCTAGATAATGCTGTGTGAATTGTCCAGCATTAAAAAAAAAAAAAAAAAAAAAACGAGAAACATTATCTTAAAACTAGTTTATGCCCGCGGCTTCGCACGCATTGTTACTATGGAAACGTTTAAGGGTGTGATTTCTATCCCATAGGAACTGATTTATGGAATAAAAAGTATTTTAGAATTAGATACCTGTATGCAAAATTTCAGCCGATCCTTTCAGTAGTAAGTAGCGTGAAGAGGTAAACATCCATTCATCCATCCATCCAAACTTTCGCATTTATTATTTAAGTGTCATGTTTTTATTTGTTACAGATTTCCTGCAGATAAACATCTACGTTTGCGTTGGAAAGAAGCAACGGGTTGCAAAGATTGGGGACCCAAAATATAGTCCAAAATTTGTAGTAAACATTTCTATGAAAATTTATTAATAAAAATGAAACAGCGAACTTATCTGTTCCCTCATGCGGTTTCAAGGCTGGTACGTAATATATATAAAAAGAATGAAAGTCTGTTTAAAACTCTGAGAAAGTTTGTCATACCTACTTTGTATTATAATCTACCTTCCAAACAAATATAGAAATAACCAATCAAAATATTTAAATATTGGGTAGTATTACTTTTATATAGGGTGTAACAAAGAGTAAGGACCAAACTTTAGCTTCGATCAAAGAACACAGGAAAATATGAAAATTTAAAACAAATAAATAAAAACTAAATTATCACTAGACTGGGTAATGAATGAATGACTGTTGTCATTTGCTTATTATCATAGAACCGAGGAAAAATGCATTTGTAAGACCTACCTATCACATCTAAGAGGCGTTGTCCGCTGCGATGACGTCGCGGGTCGTTGAACTCCACGGTCAACGACCCACGACGAAGGTGTTTTGTGTTTTAAAGGAGTTGTAAAGAGGTACGTAGGCCTTTTTAGTTTATTTTACCTGAAAACAAGCACAACATTTAGTTTACTTTTTTTTCGAAACTATTCGGGAATTTTTCTTCGGTTCTATAATCAAGTCGGAACCCACCCATGAAAGTTTAGTGCTTACATTGTTTACAACCTGTATATTATTTATAATCAATAATTATGATTCAATATTCTTACATACCATAATATAGATTTAATTTGAGAAAATTAAATCTGAGAATGTGAAAGAAATGCAATCCAGTATAAAAAATAATAAATTTTATTTAACTAAAGACTATGTGATTTGATTAAGAACATATTGAAATAATCGTCTTAAAGACTCATCATACATACTTATTAATTATAACAGAATATAAATATTTGGATTAGTAGGCAGGAATGTTGGTAATATTGTGGTGTAAAAGTGTCATTTAATTTTGTTGTATTTGCACTTTTTTCTTTTTAGCTGCATAATAATTTTAAAAGTGCCATTAAATTTCGTATTAAAGGTTACCTTTGCAATATCTAAACCGTAAGATTTAATTTATTAGGAGAAATGTGATTTCGAAGTCTGTTGGCTAAGCCTGGTTAACGTGTAAGAATTTAATTCCCTAATAAAAATGTTATTTAATTACTATTAACATAAAACTATTGATATTATTTTTCTATATTCTAGTGTTTAAAATTATTTCTACTCGTATCGTAATAAGTGCCTATACCTACATAACAAAACAAAATTGATAGGTACCTAACTAAACGTTGTTTCCTTTCTAGGCTTAGTTAAATTAAATGTTTACCTATTCCCACATTCGTACCTTATTTAAGTACCTACTTATATATTTACTAGAAAACTAATAACTTTACTGGAACTGGAACGATTAAACTTAACCAAATACACAAAAAGTTAAAAGTTAGCTTTAAATCCTAACAGAACAGGATCAATAGGTTGTAAGTGCGCAAGTAATAAAATAAGACCTACCGGACCGAGGAATACCTGCAGGCTGTAACAAAAAGTAAGGACCTAAACACACCAGTACCTAAAACATTCACTACAAAGGTCAACCAAGGTTTGGTGGAATTTCCTGTTCTGAATTTGAACACCCAAATTTATGAACTGGAAAATCGCAAATCCAATCCACCAACAGAGACATGAAATAAGAAACCTAAAATCGGGGTAATCAAATTGCATGGCAACACTTTCCCCCCACCACCTTGCAATCTTTGGTCTTGCTCATCGGCACGCTTGCCACACATCTGGTTATATTTAATCTGTGGATTAAGTAGTGAGTTTGAATTTCACGTAGAAAGAGTATGCTATAGAACACGCGCAAATGCTATCGCATTCACACATAAAGAGAGAACGACTTATGCCTAAAACCTAAGAAGAAATGAGATAGAGCGAATGGCTTGCTATCACTTTCCCGCGTGCCGGTTTTTTCATTTTTTAGCAACTCTAGTTGCTAAACAAATTTCCTACACATCGACGGAGCTCGACACGAGAATCATCGAAATTGTTGTAAAATTTTGATTTCTAAGTATAAATGTGAATAAAGTGTTCCTGTGGACATTCCCGCACCTAAAATCAATAAAAACTAAAGGCAACAATGGTGCGGTGCTGTGTTTTCGAATGTACAAGTGACAGTGAAGCAAAAGTGCCGAATTTATCATTCCACTCGTAAGTACAAGTTCTTTTGACTACAAAAAGGTTCAAAATTTACAGATTCATAGATTTACATGAACAATTAAGGGGTACAAGGCTCATAAGTTATGTTTTATGAAAATTTTAATTAATATAACCTAACATTGCGAAAATTTAGGGTTGCCTGCACTCGACAATAAAATTCCCCAAATGGCGCGTTGAAATATTTTTGAATACGTACATAACGAGAAACATTATCTTAAAACTAGTTTATGCCCGCGGCTTCGCACGTGACAGATTTCAATCAAATCAATTTAATTAACTGCCATCTAGCGCCAATGGGTAAACAAATAGACAACAGCTTTGCAAGCACCGTTCACGATTTAATATCCGCAAAATGTAACAGGTGGCGCTTTTAGTTTCCAAAGAGAAAAACTCTGTGTCTGTGTTACTTGTTTAGCAATAAATTAAATTAATGTGTAACAATACATGAAGCTGATTATATTAATAAATCTATATTTGAATTTAAATAAAGTTTTGTATAAAAAGAATTTCTCTAAATATAATCTTGTCATATTACCTTTTTATTGACATCCGATTTATTGTTTGTTTAGCAATTAAATAAACTAATATGTTACAATTCATGAAGCAAATAATATTCATAAATCGTTAATGTAATTATGGATTACTGTTGTTAAATTAGAATGTATTTAAATATAAGTTTGTAATTATTGCTTCATCAGCTAAATCCTGAATATGACGATATTAACCTCAGGGAGATAATGTACCCATTTTGATGACTGGCAAGAGTCTTAGAATAAGTTTCAACATAGGTTTACCATATTATCTGTTTCGAAAAGGGTTAGATTAAGAATAAAAGTAGATCTTGATGCTGATTGGCTCTTGTGATTCAACAAACATGACCATATTTGGATAGGAAAGAGAATGGAGAGGCCTTGGAGGGGCAGTATAAAAGGAAAAAGATAAGCCAGAACGGGGATCATTCTCCTTGTGCGACTCCGGCGATAAGTTAAGTGACATCTTATATCTTATTATAACTTCATGGCAAAGTACCTACCTAAGTACCAGTACGTCCCCATATTGAAAACCAAGTTGTATTTGTGTTGTTATTGTTACCTGAACAGAGGTATGTACCTACTTATTTTTCTCTATTGTGTGTTCTTGAATGTGATTTAGCTCCAGAGCTAAGGCCTTATGAAGGGACGTACCTACTTATGTTCGTATTACTCCTTTTATATGTACATACCCACTTATATATAGTTCCGTTAGTGTTTTTACTTGAGTAGGTACAAGCTTTATGGACTTTGTCTGGTATTGATCGTGTGTTTTTGTGTTAATATAGCCAAGGTACTTAAACATATTGGTCTGTGTTTCCTTATCCAACCTCCCCCATGTAGGTTACAGCGACAGTAGTAAGTAGGTACCCTACGTACCCACTCTTAAACTTTAGGACTATAGAAGAAGGTTGTTTTATTTAGTTTTCTGAAGCTTCTTGTATTTATCCAGCCAGTGAAATAGTGATCGATGATTGAATGATGAAAACAGCAGTATTTGATTCAATACAATTACATGGGATTCTTAAGAATTATTTTAGTCACTTTTCAGATACTAAAACTTATGTGTGGTTTATAACAAGCTTCTTTTATTTATCTAGCCAGTGAAATAGTGATCGATGATTAAGTGATGACAACAGCAGTATTTGATTCAACACAATTACGTGGGAATCTTTAAAATTATTTTAGTCACTTTTCAGATACTATAACTTCTGTATAGTTTAGGTATAACAAGGTTCTTGTATTTATTCAGCCAGCGAAATATGATCGATGATTGAATGATGACAACAGCAGTATTTGATTCAACGCGATTACGTGGAATCTTTAGAATTGGTTTAGTCACTTTTCAGATACTATAACTTCTGCGTAGTTATATCAATAGCTATATAGAAACCTACAATTTATCTAGGAAACAAGCCAAATTTCAACATCAGAAGTGGGATCCCTCCTGACTTTTTAACTAAATCAATATTTTTTTTTCTCAGAATGGATGAGCCAACCATTTCCGACCTCCTCAAAGCAGTTCGTGATGCAGTTTCATCAGTCCAGCACAACGATGATGATGTTGCACTGCCGGTCTTCGACCCTGACAAGAATGATTGCGGAGCAGCAGGTTGGTGTAGTAGTATTGATATCCTTGCCAAGGAATTTAAGTGGAGCAGCATTAAGACAGCAGCAAAAGCTGGCAAGGCTCTAAAGGGCTCTGCTATATCCTGGTTCGAGTCGTGGGAACCTTCCGAGGGAAGGTCTTGGATAAATTTTTGTGCCGACATAAATGCTGCCTACCCAGAAAAGAAGAATTTAGCCGAAAAACTTAGCAAAGCCGTACTTTACTCTTCAGAATCTGTAGAATCCTACGGTGTGTATGCAAGAGAAAAGATTAGATTATTTAAATCTACGAAAATAGCTTTTACTGAATTACAATTGATTGAACTGATTTGTGGCGGTATAAGCAATATCGATATTCGAATGGCGGCCTTAAATAATGGTGTAACTACGACACCTAGTCTGATTTCTTTACTTTCAACATACGTGAAGACAAAGAAAAGGCCAACAGAAAATAATGAGGGTAGTGTAGGAGGAAAGCAACCAAAAGCTTATGATGATAGGAAATGTTTTATTTGTAATCAAAGTGGCCACCTTCAATCAAAATGCCTAAAACTAGTTCAAACTGCTTCACAAGTGTCTGAAAAATCAAACAAATCCAATGAATTTCCATCAAAAACTTGCACATACTGCAAGAAAATTGGTCACACTGAATCCATGTGTTTTTTTAAACAACGAGCCAGTTTAGCCCAAGGTTTATCTGCAACTTCTATAGCAGGGTCCCAAAATAAATAAATAGTTTTTTTAGGACAAAACCAACAGAATTAAAATTAAACCATGTAATAATTAACGATACACCAATTGTAACTCTTATTGACACATGAGCTATGTAGTTTAATTAAAGAATCAATAGCGAAAAAGCTTGGCTGTTCACTCAAACCTGTAACTGTGTATTTACAGGGGATCGGACAAAATACAATACATGTTTTTGCTATTATTACTACAACGGTACAATTTAAGGAGGTTTCATTGGAACTTGATTTACATGTCACGAGAGACAGAAACTTTCAGTATGATCTTCTCATAGGGAGAAATGCGGTACAATTTCCAGATATAGAAATTATTACAGATTCCTTAGGTAGTCGCTTGGTTCGGAAACTTGTAAAACCACTTTTAGTCAATGCTTATTTTTACTCACTGAGAATTATCTGAATTAACGCCCAAACTTGCACATTTAGACATTAATTTACAAGAAAAAATTATAAGCATCATCCGAATATTTCCTTCTATATTAAATAACAATAGTACAGTAAACACTGGTGAGCTAAATTTGAGATTACGAAAAAATTAAATAATTTACTACCGACCATATCGATTGGCTCCAGTCGAAAAAGAAAAAGTTAATATCATACAGGAACTTTTAGAAAACCAAATAATACGTGAAAGTAGCTCTCCATTTGTTAGCCCAGTAATATTAGTAAAAAAAAAAGATGGTAGTGACAGAATGTGTAGTCTGCCGAAGCAAAATATTGTTCGTATGATTTAGAAACATTAGCAATTTACAATGCATTAAAAAACTGAGTATACTTGTTGGGTATCAAATTTCAAATAATAACAGACAGGGGAACTAATTTTAATTCAAGCCCAGTTAAAGCCCTATTAAGAGAATTGCAACCACATGGTGTCCACTGGTACTCCAAGAGGTAACGGACAGGTAGAACGATATGTTACTACGGTTATTGATATGTTGAATACTTCTTGTAACGGTTCGTCAGATTGGCCAGGCGGATTGTGGAAAGTTCAACAAACTATCAATACTACAATTCAGAAATCGACAGGTATTACTCCCATTCGCTTACTTATTGGTTGTAATGCAAATATTCCTTGTATTCAGTCCCGCCTTAATGAGATAGATATACGGAATCTAACATTGACGTAAGGGTAGATCGCGAAAAAGCTCACCAGCGTTTACGACTTGAGTCGAATAAATTTAAGAAGCGTTTTGATACTACAAGACGAGATACTAAGAATTTTGAAATTGGTAATATTGTATACGTTAATCAGGTCCATAGACGACATGACAAATTGAGTCCTTAATTTAAAGGACCCTATGAAATAACTTCGATTCTCTCGGTATTTATTAAGGGGAACAGGGAATTTAAGAACTATAACTGTTGCCAAGGACAAATTAAGGCTATGGCCTGGTGAATTAACATGTGAAACTGAAAATTAATACAGTGGGTAGTACTGTGGATAGGACTGTGGATAGGACTGTGGATAGGACTGTGGATAGGACTGTGGATAGGACTGTGGATAGGACTGTGGATAGGACTGTGGATAGGACTGTGGATAGGACTGTGGATAGGACTGTGGGAAGTACTTTAGGTGGTACTGTATATAGTTCTGTCAGTAGTACTGCGGATGTTATTGTGGCTAGTGCAAAGGATAGGTAAAGCCATAAATACATGGGTAAAATCATGGATTGAGGCAAAAAAAAATAATAATTCTCAAATAAGACGTATAAAAAAAAAACCTACGATAGTAGACAATATGTAGGTACTTCGAGACGAAGTACATTTCAGTATGGCCGTGACAGATTTCAATCAAATCAATTTAATTAACTGCCATCTAGCGCCAATGGGTAAACAAATAGACAACAGCTTTGCAAGCACCGTTCACGATTTAATATCCGCAAAATGTAACAGGTGGCGCTTTTAGTTTCCAAAGAGAAAAACTCTGTGTCTGTGTTACTTGTTTAGCAATAAATTAAATTAATGTGTAACAATACATGAAGCTGATTATATTAATAAATCTATATTTGAATTTAAATAAAGTTTTGTATAAAAAGAATTTCTCTAAATATAATCTTGTCATATTACCTTTTTATTGACATCCGATTTATTGTTTGTTTAGCAATTAAATAAACTAATATGTTACAATTCATGAAGCAAATAATATTCATAAATCGTTAATGTAATTATGGATTACTGTTGTTAAATTAGAATGTATTTAAATATAAGTTTGTAATTATTGCTTCATCAGCTAAATCCTGAATATGACGATATTAACCTCAGGGAGATAATGTACCCATTTTGATGACTGGCAAGAGTCTTAGAATAAGTTTCAACATAGGTTTACCATATTATCTGTTTCGAAAAGGGTTAGATTAAGAATAAAAGTAGATCTTGATGCTGATTGGCTCTTGTGATTCAACAAACATGACCATATTTGGATAGGAAAGAGAATGGAGAGGCCTTGGAGGGGCAGTATAAAAGGAAAAAGATAAGCCAGAACGGGGATCATTCTCCTTGTGCGACTCCGGCGATAAGTTAAGTGACATCTTATATCTTATTATAACTTCATGGCAAAGTACCTACCTAAGTACCAGTACGTCCCCATATTGAAAACCAAGTTGTATTTGTGTTGTTATTGTTACCTGAACAGAGGTATGTACCTACTTATTTTTCTCTATTGTGTGTTCTTGAATGTGATTTAGCTCCAGAGCTAAGGCCTTATGAAGGGACGTACCTACTTATGTTCGTATTACTCCTTTTATATGTACATACCCACTTATATATAGTTCCGTTAGTGTTTTTACTTGAGTAGGTACAAGCTTTATGGACTTTGTCTGGTATTGATCGTGTGTTTTTGTGTTAATATAGCCAAGGTACTTAAACATATTGGTCTGTGTTTCCTTATCCAACCTCCCCCATGTAGGTTACAGCGACAGTAGTAAGTAGGTACCCTACGTACCCACTCTTAAACTTTAGGACTATAGAAGAAGGTTGTTTTATTTAGTTTTCTGAAGCTTCTTGTATTTATCCAGCCAGTGAAATAGTGATCGATGATTGAATGATGAAAACAGCAGTATTTGATTCAATACAATTACATGGGATTCTTAAGAATTATTTTAGTCACTTTTCAGATACTAAAACTTATGTGTGGTTTATAACAAGCTTCTTTTATTTATCTAGCCAGTGAAATAGTGATCGATGATTAAGTGATGACAACAGCAGTATTTGATTCAACACAATTACGTGGGAATCTTTAAAATTATTTTAGTCACTTTTCAGATACTATAACTTCTGTATAGTTTAGGTATAACAAGGTTCTTGTATTTATTCAGCCAGCGAAATATGATCGATGATTGAATGATGACAACAGCAGTATTTGATTCAACGCGATTACGTGGAATCTTTAGAATTGGTTTAGTCACTTTTCAGATACTATAACTTCTGCGTAGTTATATCAATAGCTATATAGAAACCTACAATTTATCTAGGAAACAAGCCAAATTTCAACACACGCATTGTTTCTATGGAAACGTTTAAGGGTGTGATTTCTATCCCATAGGAACTGATTTATGGAATAAAAAGTATTTTAGAATTAGATACCTGTATGCAAAATTTCAGCCGATCCTTTCAGTAGTAAGTAGCGTGAAGAAGTAAACATCCATTCATCCATCCATCCAAACTTTCGCATTTATTATTTAAGTGTCATGTTTTTATTTGTTACAGATTTCCTGCAGATAAACATCTACGTTTGCGTTGGAAAGAAGCAACGGGTTGCAAAGATTGGGGACCCAAAATATAGTCCAAAATTTGTAGTAAACATTTCTATGATAATTTATTAAAAAAATGAAACAGCGAACTTATCTTTTCCCTCATGCTATTTCAAGGCTGGTACGTAATATATATAAAAAGAATGAAAGTCTGTTTAAGACTCTGAGAAAGTTTGTCATACCTACTTTGTATTATAATCTACCTTCCAAACAAATATAGAAATAACCAATCAAAATATTTAAATATTGGGTAGTATTACTTTTATATAGGGTGTAAAAAATAGGGTAGTATAAAAAATAATAAATTTTATTTAACTAAAGACTATGTGATTTGATTAAGAACATATTGAAATAATCGTCTTAAAGACTGATCATACATACTTATTAATTATAACAGAATATAAATATTTGGATTAGTAGGCAGGAATGTTGGTAATATTGTGGTGTAACAGTGTCATTTAATTTTGTTGTATTTGCACTTAATTTTACACTTAATTTTACTTTTTAGCTGCATATTAATTTTAAAAGTGCCATTAAATTTTGTATTAAAGGTTACGTTAGCAATATCTAAACCGTAAGATTTAATTTATTAGGAGAAATGTGATTTCGAAGTCTGTTGGCTAAGCCTGGTTAACGTGTAAGAATTTAATTCCCTAATAAAAATGTTATTTAATTTTAATTTAATCATAAAACTATTGATATTATTTTTCTATATTCTAGTGTTTAAAATTATTTCTACTCGTATCGTAATAAGTGTCTATACCTACATAACAAAACAAAATTGATAGGTACCTAACTAAACGTTGTTTCCTTTCTAGGCTTAGTTAAATTAAATGTTTACCTATTCCCACATTCGTACCTAATTTAAGTACCTACTTATATTTTTATTTACTAGAAAACTAATAACTTTACTGGAACTGTAACGATTAAACTTAACCAAATACACAAAAAAGTTAAAAGTTTGCTTTAAATCCTAACAGAACAGGATCAATAGATTGCAAGTAATAAAATAAGACCTACCGGACCGAGGAATACCTGCAGGCTGTAACAAAAAGTAAGGACCTAAACACACCAGTACTTAAAACATTCACTATAAAGGTCAACCAAGGTTTGGTG
Organism: Eupithecia subumbrata; assembly: GCA_949316285.1. NCBI lineage: Eukaryota > Metazoa > Arthropoda > Insecta > Lepidoptera > Geometridae > Eupithecia > Eupithecia subumbrata. The sequence goes on from OX438634.1 coordinate 2,843,953, forward strand.
GAATTTCCTGTTCTGAATTTGAACACCCAAATTTATGAACTGGAAAATCGCAAATCCAATCCACCAACAGAGACATGAAGTAAGAAACCTAAAATCGGGGTAATAAAATTGCATGGCAACACTTTCCCCCCACCACCTTGCAATCTTTGGTCTTGCTCATCGGCACGCTTGCCAATCATCTGGTTATATTTAATCTGTGGAATTTCACCTTCATTGACTGACAAACAACCTTTATAACTTAAACCCTTGCAACGTAGGTTTAGTTAAATCCAGTAAGCGTAAATTATCATGCTTACACGCACGCACGTAGCCAAAAAACTCGCGTAGGTAGGTACAGACAATTTGAAAGCTTCTCGTTGGAACTTAACAGATAAAAACAAACAACTAGTTAAAAACATAAATACCTATCAGGTGTAAAGTCTTTATAAGAATTACCAACTTAATCAATCGAGTAGGTGATATTCCACTACTACTTCCCTACGTGTAAAACAAAAATGAATAATTTATACTTATTGATCAATAAAGTTCAAAGTCATGTTATTACTTGGGGAACCCCCTGTAAAAGTAAAGATGTAATTATATGTATTTCTGGAAATCCGGGAATCACAGATTTTTACACGGAATTTGGAACGGAACTCCACAAAAATACTAACATACCTGTTTGTGTTATTGGTGAGTAGATAGATAAGATAAATAAGATTAATTGACGTGTAGGTTAAATGTTAAAATAAAGTACCTACCTAATAAATATAATACAATAAACCTACATAGGTAGTAACTAACTATATTTCACTAAAAATATAGTTCGGTAGGTAGGTAAATAAAAAAAAAAAAAAATAAAGCCTTTATTTCCAATTATTTTACAGTTTGTATGATCACATTGATCACTCACTATAGTTTAACATCGGTAGGTAGGTAGGTACTTTTAAATAATGCTGGCTGGACAATTATTAGACCATCATCTAGCCCTAAACCAAGCAGAGCTTCTGTTATTGGGTAGGTAGGTATAGATAGGTACCTCATCTACCTTATTTAGAAGGGGTCTATCTTTATGTACAATACATAGTTAAATGTACGGTACCTACCTTGTCAGAAAAACAGATGTTATATCTACATCTGTGATATCTGCAGATGATCGTACAAACATTTGTCCCTAGGCAGCAATCGACCCCGCAACCTCATGCGTTGCAGGCGAACCTCCGCCCGCTGCGCCAGATACCTACCTAGGTTGCCGATAAGAAACGTTTACCGTTAAGTACCTAATATTATTATTAAATGCACAATGTATTTGAGGTATCTACTTAATTGGCTAAGGATTAATGCTGTATTGCTTAACATTGCCTCGTAAATAAGCCATTATTTATCGTAAGTAAAGGATAAAAATGGTTATTGTGGGTTATCCCTAAGAGATAGACATATACCATCGCAGACTTTTTTGTTGACCTTTTTAAGGTGTACAATACTGTATTACATTATTTTGATCTATCTTGTAGGGTTCAGCCAGCGTTTGCAATGTAAGCGCAAAAAAAAGACGGGTTGCACTCCGGGAGTGCTGAAGTGAAAACTTGATTATTAACGTTGAGCATGTTTGATATTTTGGAATGGTTAGGGAATAATTTTGCACCAATTGCTTTATCAGTATAAAAGTACTATCATTTATGTGGTAGAATACAATATTCATTTATTGCGCTATCGTACACAAACATGACAATTTATATTACATTAATAATTTAACACTTTAAAACTATTACAATTATTTTACAATATTAAATAATATTACAATTATTTACAGCCGGTTGCGCGCAAACCATTACCCGCTACAAAAATCTGATTATTTTTAAAGTCCAAAAATAAATTCCGTTTCCCAGCAATTATTTTTGCGCAGTGTTACTTAGTTTCATGTACAGAATGCTTGGTTGACGGCTTCGTGAAGGGTCTGTTTACACCCGTTAAGCAGTACGATAGACTCGATCGAAACCTAACCTTAATTATAAAATTATATTAATGAATAAATGAAAATTTTTGTCCTTGTCTTTCTTTTCGATTCGTTCGAGAAATTAATTATCTATAGATACATAAGTAGGTAGGTATAAGCGAGCCGGACGCTAGCAACTATTACGTAAGCTAGGGTCTATTGTTGTTGTCGGAAACTAGTACTATTTGAAAGCTAATGGAGGATCAACTGTGTTACTGAAATAAAACATGGCATGATATTAACATGGGCTAGGTATATTCCTTTTACAACATAAAACAATTTATCCATAAAATCAACATAACTTTTCTACAACGGCGTCCATGACAGATAGAATGTTGCACTCTTCAAATATTTTACAATCTAAACACAATTATTTCCAACTTTAAACCTATTTTTTTTGGGAGGCTTACATTCGGCCATTCGACATAACACGCGTCTCGCGTGGCTCCAAGATTAGGTTAAATTTAAACATTATAAGTATGTCAAAATTACAGCGGAATTAAATTGGCAATTACAATTTAAGTAAGTTATACTTTCTGCTTTATCATAAGAATAAAATTTCTTTACTGTTTCAACTGTAACATATAAATTACTAATCAGTTTGTCCGTTCAGACATACAATAATTATTGTTAGAATTATTAAAATAATCAATTTTTTTTCTTGATTTTTGAACAATTAATATTAATAAGCATAGATTATGAATAACTTTCAATTGATTACTTTTAAATAAAATAGATGGTTTTTTTTTTAAATAACAATATATACAATAATAGGTAACTATTGACCATACTTTTATAATAACTCCGTTTAAGTTATACACTAAGTCAATAAACACATTTTTGTTTTTACCCCGCAATTGTTATAAAATCTATTTTATGATTAGAAAAAAACATTATAACCACCACTAGCTATTCTGAAAACGTTAGTTCCATACATATAAAGCTTAAGTGCGTAGTATCAGTTGACTACATTTAGTGGCGGGAGCAATCCAGATAACTTAAACTGCCTGGCTTGTCAGAATTATACAATTATTGGTAGATTACAGTATACTTAATTTTATGTGTGAATATCATTAATACTTGTCTACCACAAAAAAAACAGATTTATTTATAATCTTGCTATAGATAAGCGTTTCCATTATCATTACAATATCTCTTTTTTTTAACATTGTCGTATCGCTTTCATTTCATTTTAGTATCACTATCATTATGTTATCATTTTAGTATAAATTATCATGATTCACAAAGATATTTCAAACAATGATTCTAGAGGCAAATGAAGATTTAGGGTACATCATAACATAAACATTACCTAATATCCATAAATGATAACTACATAATTTTTCAACTTTACATTAATTTGTAATAAGCGTACAAGTTATAACAAAGACTGTTTTCGCTCGGCCATACTGCCAATAATATACGCGACCTCGCGTTCGATATCTAAATATTTGCATGTGAGTAGGTAAATATCGCAAGCAAAATGCTTAATATTACATAACAAATTTTAAAAGTTTAAATTATAAGATTCAAACATAATTTCATAAGCCTTGATAAATCACAATAATATAAAAATGACTAATATTTAATTTGCAATTTATTACATAATAGTCTTATTAACTATTATACTATGTAGTGATACAACTTACACCGTTGCAATCCAACGGATCACTTTATCTGTTGCGTCCAACAGAAACTATTTATCACTGTCGCGTCCAACAGTTCATTTAAATTATAATTAACACCTTACATTTAAATTACAAATAACAACTTACACCGTTGCAATTCAACGGATCACTCTATCTGTTGCGTCCAACAGAACCTATATACCACTGTCGCGTCCAACAGATCATTTAAATTATAGCACCTTACATTTAAATTAAAATTAACAAATTACACCGTTGCAATCCAACGGATCACTCTCTCTGTTGCGTCCAACAGAACCTATATACCACTGTCGCGTCCAACAGATCATTTCGGTCACTATTATACTGTTAAAAATAATTATAATATAGTCTCTCTATGTACTCATTGGTACTCACTTTAGGAGATATATATCTCTCGCTCTCTTTCTCTCTGTTGCGTCCAACAGAAACTATAGATGACTGTTGCGTCCAACAGATCATTTCGGTCACTATTATGTTGTTATACAAATAATTATAACACAATCTCTCATTTATCTGTGTACTCATCGGTACTCGCTTTTTTTCTTTTTAATCGCTTATATTTTTCACTATGTATTTGTTTTATTTATTTCACTATATTTGCTTTTTTTTTCACTTTACACTTTTACACTTTTTCACTTTTTTTTTTTTTGAAATGTATCTGCGATTCAATGTCCTCTTCACTTTGATTTCTCACTTTTAAGGAAATAATTTCACAATTATCGCTTTCGTTGATCACTGTCTTTGGATTTTTTTTTAAGTTTTTTTTTTTTTTCACATTACTTAATTATTGGCTTTTCTTGATCACCCTTATATTACTTGAATATAATATTATCTCTTAAAATTATTTTGCTTATTCTCTAAACACACATAATTTATTCGTATCATATGCTCCGCTTTCAATATTTACATTTATGAAAATAAGAATCATAATAATAGTCATGATGCTTTAATATCATTCACGTTCAATATTCACACAACAACTTTACCGAAACATTAGAAAGCTTAAATCAACAAATTATCAAGTTATTTATGTATGTAATAATCGATGAGAGTAATATTCTCTGATACTATTAATTCACCATGACTATTTATTTTTTGTTTTAATACATTTTCTAATAATTTCATTTAACAAACGGTATCACACAATTTCGAAAAATTCGTTTATTATAATTATGTTATTTTTCTCTTATGCCATTGTACAAAATCAAAATCAAAAACTCTTTATTTCCATAAATACAATAAATGTACACTTAGAAAAGGTCAAATTATAAAACTAAACACTGACACGGAAATAAAGTGATATTTTTGATTTCTGTCGCTTCGGTATGTAGACTAAAGTAATGAAGCGACGAGGAAACCTTTAGCCTGTTAGTTGTTATCTTTCGAGTTGGAGCAAAACCCGTCCCAAGCTTTTTTTTATCTTCTAGATAATCAGACATTTTATTTTAAAGGTTTTGACAATTTGTTTAAATTTATTTACTGATAATTTTTGCAATTCACTAGGAGTTTTGTAGAAGAAGTGTATACATTGCCCTTTAAAATATACATTAATTTTGTGTAGCCTAGTTGTGGGCACAGCGAGTTTATGTTTATTTCTGGTATTAAAGTTATGTTTATCACTATTTTTAGGGAACCGATTTACATACTGATAATACCGATGTACATGTGTACTAAATTTACTTGACATCAATGTATGGATCTCATTACTGAAATATAATTTTTCGCTTTAATAACTTACTTTAAATAAAAAATATTGAATATAGGTACTTCATTTTAAAAAAAATATATATATATCATTCTACTACTTTTCTTTTTAATAACTTTTTTTTTTTGTAAATAGTTATTCGTTTATTCAATATTATTATTGTCTATCAATCTCTTACTTGACAACACTTTTAATTTGATGTAAGTATGTTATTTGTGGGTAGTGACAGAAAGTACGTTTCTACAAGAAAAATTACTGTAATCATATAAATTATTCAACACCACGTTTTTTTTTTGTACCTGAATAATAAATTAGTTAATTTTAATTTCAAGTCTATAGTCTGCTATAAACAAATACATCGATTTCCTTCTCAGTAATACCCTTGAACCACTTTAAAACGTAGAGTTTTATTTTCGCATTTAATAGGTTAAGTGATAATACTTCAAAAACTTACTACTAAAACCATCTCTATTGTCATTTATTTTACTGTTTATCTGTATTATAACTGAAATAAATTTCACAATCATGTCAACATTATTATCTCTCCTTTTATTTGTTATCTTTTAATGTTTATATCGCCAATACATTTTCATTTTCAAGTACGTCTCATATTATGAAGTTTATCTAAAAATAATATTCTGCGTATTATTTGACAATTGTAAATTCAAACAATCTGCATTCTAAGCTTTTCGTATAAAAATACTGACTAACTGAAGATTAGTTAAATTTTTTTTTTATTGGGTTATGTATTAAAATATTATTAATTGTTCATACTCGTTAATCAGATTCAGATTCCCTTAATATGTACCTGTGTACGGTACCTATTCATTTCTCTGACTTTTACACAACAGATGTTCTCTAGTACGACAAATTTTTGACAATATTCTTAATATAATATGTCACATTCTCTATTTAATGTTTCTTTGTTTTAGAAATCCAAATTTATTCATTTCTCGCGTGGCGTTCCTGACCACAACACAGTTTTATTCTTTAAACGGTCGGTAATCTTTGTAATAACTTTATAGCGTTTATTTACGTTGTATTTTAAAGCAGTATCTCGTTTTTACTAGTCGCCATTTTTATTCATCTAATCCTAAATATTATTCATATCAAAATAGACACAATCAATATTTTCGTAAGCAACATATCGTTGTATAAAAATGTAAGTATAGTATACTTCTTGCTCTATTCATTGCGTTTTTAAATTATCTTAATTTTGTGGAAATAGTACTTAGTTTATTATTATTATTATTTATAGTTTCAATCGTGCCTTCGTTTATTGTGGGTAGATAACTTAAAATTTATCGATTTAATTTTATCTCTTTAAATAATTCGATTTGTTACGTTATGCTTATTTAGGTCCAAGTAAGGTTTGTTTGCTTCACACTAATAGTCTGATTTATTTTACTAAGGCCTTTTTTTTATGGCATCTTATGGAATCTTGTCTTGTTCTTTAAAGATAAACTTTAGTTTATTGAATCCATTTTTTTTTTAAATAATTTCGTGCACTTAACACAACAAGCGGTATACGTAATTTAAAGTAAAACTTTGTTATTTCGTTTTCAAATTAGTATTTCATATGAGCCATGTCAATCTTAAATAAGTGGTTTATTTCTTTCTCCTTAAATGATTGTTATTTATTTTGTTATGTTAACAATAACAAAAAGCACTTACACACAATAACAAAAAGGAATCCTGTTTATTTAACTGTGCAAATAACTCGTCCGTTTTGTCTAGAAACGTTTTTTATCATTATTATTATTACTCTCTTTGTAGGTATGATTCTCTTCTCTCTATAGCTTTTGCTTAAGCGACTCATCATTTTTTTTTTTTGTGCTCTTTAATTCACATGACTTGTGTATATTTTGTTGGTAATTCTAAATAAATAAATAACGTCAGTGAGTAAAATACTCGATTTTCGCAGTTGAATAATTATTCAAACAACAATGACCTGCTTATGACACATCAGTTCATCCACTAACTAAATATCAATATACCAGCGAACCGGTAGCAAACATACTTTTTTTTTTTAATTTATTTATTCAACTATAATCTACAACATTGCAACTGAATTTAAGTAGGTACCCATCAACCCTCAGGAGATACTTTTCTTATTCACAAAATTAATATCACAAGTGTCTGTGAGACTATGGGTACGCATTTCAGGGTTAACCCCGAGAAAAGGCATAATCCGGTCATTATTTTCCACGAAGTCGATGAAATGTCATCATGTGAAATGTCATCTATATCACATGCCTACCAATTAGCAATGTCACTATTTTCCATTTTATATAAAATTTTATTAAGGTAATTACTTATTCTTGTCTCCCAACCCTGTCGGGTTAGTATTGAACATCTAAGACAATTTCTTAAACTGATAGTTGACATAATTGTATTCCTGATAGGTACGACAACAATGCATCATTTCGAGTTAATGAAATAAGTATTTAGATTATCATCATCGTTCAACCCAGTTATTATATAGGAAGTTATTTCATTCACTACTAATAAGTATATTTTCAAGCCAAAGTGAAGCTAGTAGTAACTAAGTTACTTCCAAAACTGATATCACTATTTTCAAATACTGAGAACAAGAAAATAGATATTTTGCTCACCCGACATTTCTCAGTCTATGCAAAATTATTATTATTATGTGTACTACACTTGGATGGTGCTTAATATTGTTTTCTTATTATTTGTGCCTGAATAAGGGTTATAAATTCTATTCATAATCATTAGATCAAATATTCAATAAAGTTTGGTCGCTCATCATAGCAATTGGTACCTATAGATACTTTCTGAAAATACTGTGTGATTAACATTGAAATAATTAATATGTCTAAAGACTTGTATAAGAATCCAAAGTTAGTTGTTAGTTAGTTCAATTCACTTCAAGCAAATGTTTATGCAAAATGTAATGCATAACAAGTAAGAAACAAATTCTCACAACGGGAAGATTTTTGAATTTTCATCTTTATTTTGTTTTTATGTGTTGTAGATTTCAAGGAATTTACCAGATAAATAAGTACCTACCATCACTATTCAGAATGTTAGTGCAAAATTTCTATCACAAATTGTGAACAAATCAAATAATTCCATGATATTAACCAAATTAACTTTGATTACACAATTTCTGTGTTTTTGTGTTTAAAATTCATGTGTTTAGTTATCTCAATCATCTCTATTAATTTAATGTGGCATTGTAAAGGTATTGGTACAAACCCAATCATATATTTTCTCTTGTAGCAAGATTGCTTGATGAACATGGGAGTAAACTTGTAATGCATTTTGTTGGTCACTGTAATTACTGTAAAGGGTTTGTAGCTTGTATTGGTAGCTTGTATTTTACTAGTTCAGATCAATTCACAACATCATTTTTAACAAACCATCAAGAAAAGAATAGAAAAAGTAACTTTATCATATTGGAGGTTACAAGTACGCTATCATTTATATATGATTAATATGATTATGGATGACTTTGAACTCTTATTGAAAGTCTTTACTATTTACCATTGAATTCGAATGGTTTTCAATCAACACAATCTAATATTTCGCTTGCCAAAGTTTGGCGGATAGGTAATAATTGCAACTTGTACCTAAATATGTAAAATCAATGGTTCAAATCAAAGAGAATATACCCACACCGGTTCAAATATGCGTTTGTTTTTGTCGTCAGCCGATTTGTATAGGAAATCATTGCATATGTCATCGAAACTTGAGTTTTTTCATAGGAATAGGTTTCACTGAACTTTTCGGAAGGTCACATTCACATTACTGTAGGCGTGTCTTTCCCTCTTCGGACTGAAAGCTAATGGAGGATCAACTGTGTTACTGAAATAAAACATGGCATGATATTAACATGGGCTAGGTATATTCCTTTTACAACATAAAACAATTTATCCATAAAATCAACATAACTTTTCTACAACGGCGTCCATGACAGATAGAATGTTGCACTCTTCAAATATTTTACAATCTAAACACAATTATTTCCAACTTTAAACCTATTTTTTTTGGGAGGCTTACATATTATCTATTCTGTTTACCTAAAAATAATGTTCGATTTTGAACTCTATCTCAAAACAAAACTTCAAGAAATTTCCTAGCTATAATGAAGATCCTGCACAATTTTGAGCTTTATTCCTTCGGCATAATGTCGTCGTTGCTCCATCCGTCTTACGCTTTTTCGATCAGGTCACGTGTCCTGACGCGAGTTTAAGATTTTATACCCATTACAGAAAAAGTGCTCAACGCCGCTAAAGAAGTTTTCACTTCAAAAACCCCGCATCAAAATCCGTTGCGTAGTTTTAAAGATCTAAGCATACATAGGGACAGACAGACAGCGGGAAGCGACTTTGTTTTATACTATTTATGTAAAGATTGTGGTCACAGATTACAAAAATATCTAGGTCTGGGTATGAGAGATAACCATACCTACCAACCATCCACGGGTAGGTACATATACCTAATAATATGTATAATATGTATGTATATACCTCCCTACCAACAACCTAGCATCGTCATACATAATACGGCAATATCTAACTAACTATTCCAATCCGTCTGAAATAGGTAGGTACCTACTACTGGTTTCATTTAGTAATAAAAGTAATACCTACAAAAGGTACCCGTTGTACCTGCCGCTTGGAATCTTTGAATTTCGTTCTAACTTGTGTTTTAAAAATCCAGCGCGGGAATCGAATCTGATTGGTGGTTTTTCTATGAAAATTACCTACCTACTTTAGTACTTACAGAAGTACCTTCCATTATGCTAGATAAATTGCTTTCCTACACACAGTTTTATCTTTTAACAGGTCACGCCGGTCACGAAGAGGTTCCAGATCATCAGTCGAATGTTCTTAGTGGACAGGAGCACTTATTTAATCTAGAAGGTCAAATCGAGCATAAACTTGACTTCATATACAGTCACATCGATAAAGATAGCAAGTTGCATCTAATTGGCCACTCTATTGGATCATGGATGATTTTAAAGATGATCGAGAAAAACAAACGTCTAATTCCAAGAATATCTTCCGTCAATCTCCTTTTTCCAACTATTCAGAACATGGCAAAGTCCAAAAATGGCATATTTTTAAACAACATCCTCAGAAGACTTCATGTTTTTTTAATGTTGTTATTTTATTTGGCACATCTCATACCCGATTCAGTTAAGAATGCGATTGTACGAATTTATTTAAAACATAACTTACTGCCTCCTAGTTATTCTGAAAGGATTCTGAAGTTCTGTTGCCCCAGAGTAGGAGAAAAGGTGTTATTATTAGCGTACGATGAAATGGACACAGTTCGAGAGTTAAATGTTGAAATTCTAGAAATTATTAAGAGTAGAACTAACGTTCTTTATGGTCCCAGAGATGGGTGGGTGCCACTTTCCTACATGGAAGATCTAAAGCAATTTCGGCCACATCTGAAGATGAATCAAGTGGATGTTGAACATGCGTTTGTTCTGAAGTCCTCGTGTGAAATAGCAGATACAGTTTCAGTTTTTATAAAAGATAATATATAATTTTAGTTTAACATAATGCCTTAGTCAATTTTAATTTATAAGTGTAGGTGTTATTGATTCAGGTTTCGTATCGCCCCGTGTGGCGCGCAGGCCTCTGAAGGTGAAGGGCCTACCTAAATCCTTGAAACCAAGTGAAGTTGTAGTTTAAATACTTCTAGTTTTGTTAATTGTGTGTTAATTTCCTGCTGGCTATGTAATGTGGCATACATTACGTAGCCAGCAGGAAATTATTTTTTTATATAAATGGTTAGATATAATATATATAAATTGTTTAAAATAAAAATGTCTTGCTGAGATATGTGCACTTTAATTTATTAAAAGTTATTCATACAAGATAGAAATAACATTATCTATACATGTATTATTATAATAACGAGACGAATCAATCCCATGTAGGTAGATACATAACATTGTTTGCCTTTGAAGATTATAAGTACATTTTTAATCGAAAAATTAAGATAAAGAATGAGTATAACGTTTACAAATAGAAAAGATAAGCTAATGGCACTAAGTAGATTTTACAATAATTATAGATTCTGTTACTGTATGCAGAAATAAAAACATAGCCAGAGGCATGCAAATTTCTGTTAATTACTTATACGAAAACCCCGATCAAATTTCGTAAATGACAAAATGCATAAATAAAAATACGACTAAAATTGTATGAAAGTTGGTTAACACGCATAAAATAATCCAGTTGTGGTCCAGACAAATGGTTACCTTGAAGGCTTTTTTGGTACCTACATCATTTTCAATCATTCTGTTGTTTACTAAATTATATATTTTAATTAAGTACATCCATGTTAAAATAAATAAAAAAGCTGCAGTGATTAAGGTCTATTTTATTGCAGGTCCCAATTTTTAATATTGAATTGCAGTTTTGCCATACTCCGATTTATCTCTAAAACCTGGCACAAACGTCAGCCCCAATTTAACAGTATTTTTGCGACACCCTGTATTTTCCTTAATAGCCTGTATTTACAAGTTTAGAATGAAAATTCAGACTGATGAGATTATGTTCTTGTAGTGTAGAACATACCTACTTAATTCGGTAGTAAATTGATAATCAAGCCACATTTAGAAAATAACATGTGTTATTATGGTATGTTTTATCTTAAAAATCTATAAAGAGCTTTTGTTTAGAAGGCCTTTAAACAAATAACATACTAAAAGAATACAGTAACGAGTTTACTTGATTTTTACCCATGATTTGATTTTCACACAAGGAAAGCGAGTGAGAAGAAAAAGAAAATGTAGATTGGAAAGAAATGAGATTCACTTGTGTTTGCTACGTATCCGCGGCACGGCAATCTGAACGTCTATGGCTGGCTTGGCTACCCACTGGAATGTATGTTTAAAGACCTCATAATTATAATTTTACACTGTAAAAGTACTTCAATATAATTCAGTTACAATTTATTGTCGCAGAGGTAGAACGTAATCCGAATCCGCGCGAAAGAACGATAAACAGTAACAGTTTTTAACGACCAGTAAGTTGGTAATCAGATCAACAATAACTACGAATTTAATAAAAATATACGCCTCTGCGCAGATTTGGATGCCGTTCTCCTATCGCAATATTTATACGTATGTACGTACAATATAAAAACGTGACCTTTATTTAAGCTTTTTAGAGTCTATTGGCATTACATATGTAGATGTATTTACAATTTATTATTAACGAAGTATGCCTTTTCAGGCATTTTTAACTAGGATAAAAAACATCCACTTGGTTAGGGTCTGTTATAAAAATTAAGTATTTCCATTGGTCCGATCATGGGAATAATTTAGCAACACAACGTTAATTTTGAAATGCATTTAACTAGCTAGAATCTTAGTCTTTTACCCACATTTGCTTGTGCGTCTTTCGGAGCGTGAGAGAGTAACAAAATATAGGAACAAGGCTATCGACGCTCGACAGCCGGATAACGCAACCCTAATGCAATTTAACATATAGTACATATCCTAGCAATGAAAAAAATACCTAAAACGAATACGGTATTCCTACGCACAACCGCCCAACGTTAAATATAATTACAATAAACATTCTTATCGCAACCGGAACGTACACCTCGCGAACAATCAAATATGATACAGTTACAATTTCGAAACTTACACGCTAAACGGATACAAAATCACACTAATAATACTCGTACATCGAAAACGCACTGGCTTGGGGTGCTCAGCACGTGGTCTCGAGGAGTGGGTCAGCCGCGAGCGTCGTCGGCGGCGCGGGCACCGGCGGCGGCGACGCGGCCACCACGGCCGGCGGGCACAGCGAGCGCGGGGCGCGGCGCGGCGCCGGCTCGTCCGCAGAGTGCTGGCGGCGCGCCGGCGACGGCCGCGGCGAGCACGTGCACTGTGGCGCCGCCGGCCGAGCGCACGAGCACGGCACGTTGCCGCACGCCTCGCACGCGTCGCACACGCGTGCGCGTCGCTCCAGCCTCCCTCGTCGCACCCACGGGTCGGCGTCCAGCGAGCTCATCTTGCGCCACGGGTCGCCGACGAGCGTCTCGCGGTCGCGCCGGGGCGAGGGGTCGGGCGAGGAGCGCTCGGAGCGCGCGAGGCGTGGCGCGGCGGGCGAGACGAGTGTGGCGCGGCTCAGAGGCACGGGGGTGCGGGCGCGCGGCGGCGAGGGCTCGGGACGCGGCCGGTCGGAGTGCGAGCGCGCGCGGGCGGGCGCTGCGCGGCTGGCCGGCGTCACGTCGCTGAGCGAGCGCAGGTGCAAGCGGCGGCGCGCGGCGGGCGACGCGGCGGGAGACTCGCTGGCCGTCACGCTGATGCTGACGTTGTGCGCGACCGTCCTCTTCGGCTCGGCCTTACCGCTGTCCCTGAGGGGGCTCCGGGCGCCGTTTTTTGAATTTTTTGAGGGGCCGGCCCGGCTAGGCGCGGCCCCCGCTTGCTAGAGGAGTCTTTCCGTGGCCGAGCTTGATGTGCCGGAGCTCACGGTGGATGCAGGATTTTGGTCGTCTGTTAGAATGAAAAAAGGATTATCATACACTGATTGTTTGAATATTCCACAAATGGTAATAATTAGCCATGAATTTTTGGTCAATATTGCATTATTTTTAATTTCAAGGCACAAACATTTGTATCCTAATAGCCAGTAAATGAAGGCATGTCTCAGCCAGGCTGTACATTCTACGGCTGGCTGTTTTGGTCACCATACGGCGTGGGCGTTGAATGCAGAGTTGATCAATGAGCCAAAGTCTTTTAAAAAATAAAATAATAGTCCAGTCATACAAGGGTTTCACCTGGGAATTCCGCGACATCCAACTGAAAACGGAAGCTAAAAAATTTTTGTTCAAGCTCCATCAATTTTGAGTAGCGCCTAAAATGACTAATTAATAATGGTCAAAAACGTTTTATATTGAATATAATTGAACTACACTTAACAAGGAGAACTTCCTTAGAAATCCTTCAAGTTTGGCTAACAAATGTCATTCGATCTTACATTCGGACCTTCATTAGCATTACCCTAAACTATAAATATAAAAGTTTGTAACCATTCCGGGAAATGGTATTTTTATTCTATCTGATAAGAAAAATCTGAGATTAATCAAATAAATTAAAAAATATTAGTATGACGATATGGGAAAACCTGACTATACAGAGGATTCATGGAAGGAAACTGACTAAGAAACCTTTAATTCTTTTCCTATGAAGATTATTTTAGCTATTATTATGAATAACAAAAACGGTTGAGCTCTTGAAATAATGATATGAACAAAATTTGTAGCAAATTCTCTGTTATACTAGTTTATAACAGAAGTCGATATCATTGGAGCTATAGAAACCTAGATGATTGCGAGAAAACAATTTTTATAACATTCGACTTGATTATCTAACGAATTTAACGCGATATTTAAGTGACATTTGAGACAACGTTTATAACGCCAATATGAAGGCGTATAGGAGTTTCCAGCTGGTTGTTTCGGAATTCCGAGGTTGACCCTAGTTTTGCCAAAATGACTGGACTATAAGCCATTGGCTTAGATAAAACAATGCATCTATATATTTGTTTAGGTACATAAATGTAATTTCTTGTTTTAAATAAATAATTGTCACAAACAAGAAACCAGGATAATTCAAAGTCACCTTGAATAATCTGGCCAGAGGCCGGCAGTCTTTGTCAGTTGAGCAGTTCGACCGAAACAAACCGTTTCAGTCTCTCCAAGTACTGGTTGAACAGTTCCACATCATTGTGGCCGGCACCCTGGAAAATGGGAATGGTGTTTTAATTCTTCAGATTTCTAAAACCAATTATTTCATTATTTACAACAACACCAGCCCATACCAGTCCACTGCTCGGCTAAGGCCTAGCAGCTAATGCCATAATACTTACACTGGGTAGGCATGTGGGTTTGGGATTTTTCGTACCGCCGCTATTGCTGCTGCCCATCGGCCGGCAGTGAAGAACTTAATCTGCGCATTGGTTTGCAGTCCTACATATGTATGTTATAGTAAAGGAAGTTTTCGCATCACTTGGAAACTTATTACGTGTAGGTATAGCTACCAAGGACCAAACAAATGGCACTTCCCTTTGATAAAAGTAATATTGCATTATTATCTTACCTCCACCCACAAGGGTTCAACGGCTCGTGGGCAGCGCTCGTATATCGCTAGACCATGAGAGAAGTCTATAACCTCATCTTCGGTTCCATGAATTACTAGAACTGGAGAGGTGACTTTTGGAATTTTGTCGATACTGAAATAAAATGAAACATACCTTATAACTATGCAGATAATAATATAATATTAAACTAATAATATTAAATCTGTTGTTGTTAGTGAGTTGGTATTTTAAGAGGCACGCGATAATAAGACTCTTTCTGATTATTATTATAAAGAGTCAATTAAGTCTGGGGCATTGTAGGCAGATTTTGTGAAAAATTTATTATGTTTGAAAAGACCCTACGAAATTTTTACTCAGGTTAGATTGATAATTTTTTTGGTTTTAAGAATACATATTTCTGGTTAGAAATGTCGTAATTTTTAATAGTTTTTAACTAAGTAAAGACACTAGGGTTCTCTAAAAATAGCTAATATGAAAATTCGTAAACAAGCATCTATAATAAGAAAAATAAAATTTAAGATGAAATTTGACCAGCATTATTGATTTTGAAACTAGATTCTGCCCACAGCTTTGCATTTGTTTTCCAGGAAAAAGTATCATAGTATGTTATTTCGGCTCTTTAGTCGACTGGCCCCGGAAAAAACTGGCCCTACGGGGCCAGTTGACCTAATGCATTTAATTTATTACTTTTCTTTAGTCGACTGGGCCCATTAATAATTTAAATAAAAAATCTATAGTCTAATTTCAAACCCGTGTACAGATGTGTACAAAACTTACTTAAGACAAACAAAAATGTAACACCATGGTTATATGATAGGTACTTTATATGTTTATTGAGTTATTTTGATTTACTTAGAACTAGTCAAAATCAACAATATACAACAATGTAAAATAAAGTTCTTAAAAGTCACAGTCGTTTGATTAATGCTTTAACAGAAGTAGCTATTCTAATCAACAACATAAAATTAAAATATTTAAAAATCAGACTTTTGATATATGCTTGCTTACTAAGAACTATTCAAAATCAACAATACATAATAAAGTAAAATTTAAAATATTGGCAAACGAGTCTTTTGAATAATGCTTACTTAGAAATATCCAAAATCAATATTATACACTTAGTCTTATACGAAATTAAAATAGATACTTAAAAATCACAGTTGTTTGTTTAATTCTTGATGCTTAGGTACTTAAAACTATTTAAAAAATCAACAATATTCATCAATGAAATTGAAATAGCTACTTAAAAATCACAGTCGTTTCATTAATGATCACATGCTAACGTAAACAAATAACATAAATAAATAAATAAAACTTGCTCTTTGATTGAATGTCCATAACTAATATACAAAAAATGTACCTTAGAATCAGTCTTAAAAACATAAAAAAAAAAACTTTAATTTCTCTAAACAATGGCCTACAGTAATTTTGCCGCTAAGTAATTCGTTTATTGCATAGTCAATATTTTTTTTTCTCTCTTTGGTTTCAGGCAACCTCTTTTAAATTTTGAGATCTGTAGTGTTTTTCAACGCACTCGAGAAGTTATATCGCTACACAGCCCTTCTAAAAGTTGAGCTATGTTGGGTTTATTTTTTACATATTTTTTTATATGTCCATTCCATGTTTCTAGGACATTGTTGGTTTTATGGAATTCTTGATATGTGCACCAAGTGTTTGCAAGTGGAGAACTCAGCTCTAACCAAGTTCTAACAAAGTAATCATTGAATTTTGTGATACTGTCGTAACAGGCATCTTCTTCCATCACATAGAGCCAACCATCATCGATAAGCTGCAATGGAAGATGGGAAAGGGCCGCGTAAAGTCTCACATGCTGTTTGCCTGATTGTGTTTTGGATACGCCCAGCTCTTTAGCTTTACGCCAGAAGCTTCGAGAGAAATTAAAATAACAACCTGTTATTTTTACGTTTGTGAAGACGCTCCGCAGGGCTAGCATTGCTGGAACTTCAAAATCCATCGTCGACAAAAGTTGAAACACTTTTCTTCTTGTCTATACTAATAACAAATTCTGTAAGCGGGGCCAGTCGACCAATTCAAAACATGCATTAGGTCAACTGGACTCGAGGAGCCAGTTCGAGCGGGGCCAGTCGACCAAAGAGCCGTTATTTCAGGTGTGAACTACATTTATGCAAAATTTCACTTGTATGTTTTGATGTGAATAGGTAACAAACATCCATGCAAACTTTCACTTATATGGTAAGTATAGTGTGATGATTTTTTTTTATTACTAGGTACTAATTTACTTAAGTACTTAAGTACTTAAGGTTACTCTTAAGGTTACTTAAGTAGTCTAAAGATAGAATATTCTGAATGATTTCCACACTTAATTAAAAACATGGTGTGATTACTTTTTCTAATAAATAAGGTCATTACAATCTCAGTCAGACTTGATAAGATAAATATGATTGTATGGATTTAATCTCAGGGTCAAGCCTTGAATGCAATTAAGGTAGAATCATAATTTTTTTTACAATTAATTATCTTAAAATATTGCATATTTAAAAAAGATCATCATTATTTTTGTGCCTTGCTTGTAACAAAAACCTACTGAAATATTAATGAGCCAAAGAAAATTACAATTTCAAAGTCTGTAGTCATGTCAGCCTATACACCTAAAACATGAATAAGTAAAACTTGATTACATACTTACTCATTGCATATTCAATGTACAAGCTAACTTTCCACTAAACTGTGATACTTGATATGGTAGGTGCTCTAGTTAATGACATAAGAATGTCTCTGTCGAATGAATGTGAAATACTGGTAAGCCAAGGCCTAATTACTATCTGGGTCTTCAAACAATGAAAGTTAGATAATGACCAGTGAAGTTAAGTCAGTTCAAATTGTGGGTAAACACAATAAGACAACCACAACCAATCTGTCATTAATGTTACAGCTAATAGTCAGTCTTGGTGTCACGGTCAGACTGAAAATCAGCGGTGTTTTGTACCCTGGTGCAAAACAGCATAAAGCTGAGACTGATCCGTTTTGACTCACCTAGGCAGCACTGGCACACCTACTTGTCATGAGTAGCTTAGGTTATTGTTAGCTTAGCATATTGTGCATAATTTTTAGAATCTAAGCAATTAATTGTACCTACTCATAAGTTTTAATTCTAGTTTTTTTCATATATACCTACCTACTTGTGTATGATCGATAGTATTTTGTGCTGTCCATTTGTGAACCAAATAAACCATATATCTATCTTATGCATTTTAATGAATATGTTTGCATTAAATTTGTAAATAATTAACATTTGAAGTTAAAAATGTTGTACATTGTGCGTGAATTTGCAATGTGATAATGATAAATGGATGATAAGAAATAAAAACAACTTTGATTAGTGAGTCACCTCTAGAATGCCATCTTATACAGACTTAACTGATGTTTAGACATAAAGCCAAAGGTTTATAGATAACAGTTTAATTCCTGTGTGTTGTGTGATCAAAATAATGAATAAGGACCATGAGTCACAAAATGCCTTCTTGATTGAATCACTTATCAAAAGCAGTATATACCTGGGGAAAGCATCAAAGAACCAGGTTCTTTTTGTGTTGGGGAAGGCAACCCGCATCCCTGACATTAGTGGAGAATGGAGCACTACCGCTCCTACTTCGTATCGGGCTGCTAGGTCCACAGTAGGCACAGTCCCGATGCTCTGTCCGTAGAGTATGATGTTCTCTGGACTGATGCCATAGCGAGTGCGGAGCGCCTGCCAGGCAGCATCTATGTCAGCATACAGGTTCTTCTCGGAAGGCTTACCGCCACTCACTCCATATCCAGAGTAATCGTAGCTGAATATATTACAGTTTATCCTAGTTCCTAGCCCTAAGTAAAAACTACTCATCTGTCCGAGATCGACTGCGTTTCCATGTGAAAATAGTATCGTGAAGCGAGCATTTGGGCTGCAGCGAACAAAGAGACAAGCGATTCTGTTGCCTCTTGTAGTTCTCGAGTAGAAGCCTTCGATGTTCTCTTTCTCTCGTTCTGAATACTGCCACTCGGCACGCTCAGTAAGAGTCATTGAAAATTTTGCTCCTGTTTCATCTGGTGTGAAAGAATACGTTGGTTCTGGAGGTAGAAAGGCTAGCTTCGCTGCGATTTTGCCTGGGCATGGCGGACAACAAAACAAGCAACACAGTTCACTGAAACTTAACCCGTTCATGATGATTCTTGAAATAACACCAAATATTATTGAACTCTATCCATTACAAAATCACGCACACAATTTCACAAAATTACTGACTGGTCATGGCGAAAATATAATTTCATTTCACGAAATTGACAGCTCGTCAACAAATTTCATTTCAGTCAGCCATTGTTGCTTTGATGACTGACATGACAGCTAGACTAGTGTTACCCTCTAAATAATCCAACGTGACACGTTTTACACGATAGTGTTGGTTCGTTTAAAGCCGTCACACACAGAAACCGTGTTCGGGCCGGAGGCGAAGACGTGCGGGTTGTAATGCGTGAATTTATATGAGAGACAACACACACGCCGCCCGGCGCGGTGGTGTATGTGTAGTCTCTCCTAGAGGTAAATTCGTCTCTCTTAAGATATGATGCAAGTCAGCGCACTGTTTTACCACCCCTAGAACTACGAGGACAAGCCCTGGATTGGCAAACCTCCGTTAGATATTTAGGTATCGAAATAGACAGGTCGGTGTCAATGAACGCACAGGTGGAGCGCGTGTTATGACAAACACGCGCAGCCCGAGTCATACTCCGACCAGTCTTGACATCCAAACTGCCACTAAAAACGAAGATAGGGGTCTACAAGACGTACATTCGATCGAGGCTCACATATGCAGGCACCAGCATGGTACTCCCTGTGCTCTGCAACAAATCAGAAAAGAATCCAAGCCCAACAAAACATCGCTCTCAGAGTCTGTACAGGCGCCGGGCGCTATGTGCGAAACAGCGTCGTGACCTGCAGCTAAACACAGTCAAGGAGTTTTGTGGTAAAGCTGGCGCTCAGAATGTACGATCGTGCGGACAACTCTCGCCACGAACACCTCAACGGACTCGCTCCTCTGCACACAAGACCGCTGGATGCAAAAACTACGTGGCGACCCCTTCCCCGGGTGCTCCTGGAGCCCCCCGAAGTCATCTCCCAAGAAGACCAGAACAGCCAACAGACAAACGAACAGCTCTTGAGAAGCCAACAAGGCCCTCTGAGCGACAACACATGACTCGAGAAAAGCTTTTCTCGACGTAGATACCGGAAAAAAAACTCTAGTTCGTTTCCTGCCTGCATTTGACAACGTAGAGCAACGTAGAGTCGAATTGAAGACCACTGATGATGATTTCAGCCCTCAGTTTCAGTCAGCCATTGTTGCTTTGATGACTGACATGACAGCTAGACTAGTGTTACCCTCTAAATATATAATATTAATATATAATAATGCTGGACAATTCACACAGCATTATCTAGCCCCAAGCTAAGCAGAGCTTGTGTTATGGGTACTAGATAACTGATATACTTAAAACAATACACTACATAGATAGATATTTTTTTTTATTTTATTATAGATAGAAAACACCCAGACCAACGGAACAAATTTCTGCAGATCGTACACAAATTTGTTCCGAGGCGGGAATCGAACCCGCAACCTCCAGCGTCGCAGGCGGACCTTCGCCCGCTGCGCCACGGAGGTCGTCAAAATAATCCAACGTAACACGTTTTACACGATAGTGTTGGCACAGGTGTTGGCTCGTTTAAAGCCGTCACACACAGAAACCGTGACCGGGCCGGAGGCGAAGACGTGCGGGTTGTAATGCGTGAATTTATATGAGACAACCGCCCGCGCCGCCCCGCCCCGGCCGCTGGGTGCCCGTCGCGTCGCACGCGTCACGTCACGCGTCGTCGGCGCGAGACGGCGGCGACGCCGCCGCCGCGCGCCCGCCCGCCCGTGCAATTTGATGTTTTTTTTCTCAATCGTGATTTTCTCAATCGTGTGTGTCAGAGATCTAATCTAAGTAAATAAAATTCATTTATTCATTTTAGTATTTATTGTATATAAGGGTTTAACAGAAATCAATGATGCTTTAATTAATAAAATTACATGACAAAGACATTGTCTTTACTAGAAATGTAAAAAATTAGATAACACTTTAAAGCTCTCGGCGATAGATCGTTAATTAAACTACCTAAGTCAGTGGTCATACTTTGTGCCCAGCATGAATAGGTAGTGGTAGGTAACGTGTAGGTAACTAGTTAAGTACGAAGAGAAACACACTAGGAATGGGTCGTCGACTTCTTTTCAGTCGACGAAACGAGACCGTTTACCGTCCACGATGAACTAGTTCATAAAACAGTCTACTGTTCGACCAGTTTATGCCGTTCAGTTCAGGACATGATCGATCGTTGAACGTTGATGCACAGATTGGTAAACGACGACGAGAATTAAAACGATCATAAACGCTTGCCAATCGACGACGCGACGTATGAACTATTTTGACGACCGATGTGGTGCAGCCGGCAAAGGTCCGCCTGCGACGCAGGTTGCGGGTTCGATTCCCGCCTTAGGACAAATGTTCTGGGTATTTTTATATAACTAGTAGTTCTACGAACAGTAGACCTCGCGATATCTACTTTTTTTTCAACAATGAATTTACCTAGGTACCTACCTACCTACCTACCTAGGTACCATGTCTTTCGGCGTTAACTCGCTTGCAAATCGCCATGCCAGTAGCCAGTGTGAAATAGCACGGAGCAATAGTGTTATGTTATCGTATCACTTATCAGAATACCTAAGCACCAGTTTTATTATAGGTAGGCCTACTTTTAATAGTGGTGCTAAACTTGTCATAAGTAGGTAGGTATTAAAATGTAAGTATCGGTGCCTCTTGCTTTTTGATGCGTCAAAAGAAAAATCCCATAGGTCAGTAGGTAGGTACCTAGGGAACCTACACTACCCTACCTTCGGGATAGGTACCTAGGTAGGTAGAGATAAAGCATTCTAAAAATGCACGCCAAGTAAGTAGGTACCTATGACGTTTTATGAAGAGGGCCTGCATTTTCATTTTTAGAATGGTTTGTCTCTACCTGGATAGGTATGCCCGAAAATCAGAAATAAATAACCCTCCTAGGTACCTAACCTATGCTTGTGTGAATAGTGCAACTTACCTACCATATGAAGATAGGTAGGTAATTGTTTAGTAGGTAATGTAATACATACTTAGCTAGCTATAGCTAGAATACATTGACATGCATATTGCATTGCAATAGAGTTTACTTTTACAAAACACCACTTACGCCGCCGCCGATAGACAGTCTGGCCTGGCACATGGCGAAAGAGAGATAGTCATATTAGCGAAACAAGCAAGTGTGAAGAGAGCAGAATGCTTGATAGACGGGTGGCTAGAGAGCGAGAAACAAACAGTTTCGTCAACGCTCGACTTTGGACTGGGCGATGCAAATGTCGTTCACGAGTAAACTGGTTCATCAGTGGACTGTAAACCGGTCTAGCAGTCGACGGCAAACAAACAGTCTACAAAAACAGTTCGTTCATTCAACGACCACTCCTAAAACACACTCGCGCTCTGCCGCATAACAACTCAGCTACCTACCATATTTAGTTCGTTTTCACTTTATCCTATTATGATAAATATTTATTAATTAGGCTAGTCTGAGTTGAGACTGGCAGCCACCGTGGCCAAAATAGGAGGACAATTTCGACCATAGCGGACATCAAATTTATTGGGTATCTTGCATAAGGTTATTAATATTATTTACCTTGATGTTAGCGTAGTACGGCTCTTCCTTCAATCTGTATAGATATTTAGTCGTATCGATGCTGGTGTAGGTGACGCAAATAATACGAGTCCCATAGCCGATACGAACCACTTTATTCATGTAAGTACATCACTCGCGTTACATAGAACGATGGAGCTGGACACAATCAATCGGCGGTGCGCGCGAGAGGAGCGGGGTGCGAGACACGTGTGTCGTGGACGTTTGTGATCAGCGAACTGTCTGAGCTGCGATGCGGGCGCGCGGGCGGCGGCCGCTGTGTTGCCTTCTCTTTCTCTCGCGCACCGGTGTGTAAGTGTGGTGGCGATCGTATCGCCACACCACCCACCCACGGAGAAAAGTACTCCCCGAGTACGAAAAAATAAATAAAGAAAAATGTTGAAAACAATCACGAAATCGAAATTTGAATAGTAAAAATATAAGTAGGTAACAAAAGAATGGGTAAACATATTAACCATTTAAATGGACGTGGCGTCCTTAAGCTTAGGTACTTAACTAAGGTCTTATGTTAAGATATAAGTAACACGTATGTGTTACATTTACAATCTAATGTTAAGCTTTTTAACTTAATCAGAATTATAAATATATACAAATAACTATAAATCTAACACATCTTTGAATTTTACCCTGCGCCCTGACCGAGTTGTAACAGGTTGGTTAGGCAAGACTGGTGATGGTAACGCAGATAGCGCAGGCGTCGGCGTCGTTGCCGGGGCAAGGAGCGCAGGTGGTTGCGCATGAGGTATAGCGCGGGGCACCGGAGATCTCGTTGCGGTCTGTTCGGTCTCGGGCAATAGGTGGGCGGGCTTGAGTCTGTCTATGCTTACAGTAGCTTCCCTCCCGGCCATGTCTAGGCGAAACGTTTTTGTGTCACGTGATATCACCCTGTAGGGCCCCGTATAGGGTGGCTGGAGGGGACGCCGCACGGTGTCATCGCGAAGAAAGACGTGCGTGGCGCTGGCTAAGTCTTTGAAAACAAACGATTTTGGTTGAGAGTGGCGCGACACGGCCACAGGGCGCAGGTCGGCCATTTTTGAGCGCAGTTGAACTGTAAAATCGTTTATGTCGTTCGGTCGAGGGGGACCGGGTACAAAGAGTTCGCCCGGTAAGCGCAGGGGCTCTCCATATACGAGTTCAGCCGATGAGCATCCCAAGTCCTCTTTCAGGGCAGAACGTACGCCTAGAAGGACAAGGGGAAGAGATCGGTGCCAGGTGTTATCATGGCACATGAGAGCCGCTTTCAAATGACGGTGGAACCGCTCAATCATTCCGTTAGCTTGCGGGTGGTAGCTGGTGGTTCGTACACGTTTGGTAGCGCCGATGTTCATGAGTTGGTTGAACAAATTAGACTCGAACTGGCGGCCTTGGTCAGTGGTTATCGTGACAGGCACACCGAAACGTGCAATCCAACCGTGTAGGAACCGGTCAGCTACCTCTTCGGCGGTGATGGTGGTCATCGGCCATACCTCGGGCCATCGCGAAAAACGGTCAATGGCAGTCAGGCAGTAAGAGTAACCATTCGAAATTGGCATCGGCCCGATAATGTCTAAGTGCACATGTCGAAATCTAGATGAAGGTGCGACGAAGTTGCCGAGAGGGGCCGCCACATGGCGCGTTACCTTACTCCTTTGGCATGGCAGGCAGGCGCGGGCCCAGTTCCGACAGTCCCGGTTCATGGATGGCCACACGAAACGTTCAGCTACCAAGCGTGCAGAAGCCTGCGCGCCGGGGTGACTGAGGTTGTGGATCTTGTTGAAATAGCCGCGACGGAAAGAAGGTGTTACGAAGGGTCGTGGCTTTCCAGTTGATGTGTCGCAATATATAGCTATGTCGCAGCCAGGAATGCACACTTTTTCCAATTTAAGGGAGGAGTGGCTTCTGGCATCCTGGAGCTCGTCGTCTGTGGCTTGTTCTTCAGCCAGCGCTGCGAAACTCTCCTCGAGGCTGATGGCTTCGACCCGTGACATTGCGTCAGCGACGACGTTGTCCTCTCCCTTTACGTGTACTACGTCGGTCGTGAATTGGGAGATGAAGGACAACTGGTTGAGCTGAACTGGGGGAATCTTTTCGCGGCGCTGGGTGAAGGCGTATATGAGCGGTTTATGGTCAGTGTATATTGTGGCGTGTTGAACCTCCAGGAGGTGGCGAAAGTGCTGTACACTTTCGTAAACACCCAGGAGTTCGCGGTAATACGCTGGCCACTGAGCTTGTTTGTCAGTTAACTTCTTGCTGAAAAAGGCCAAGGGCTGCCATTGGCCATCGACTTTCTGTTGAAGGCACGCTCCTACGTGGACTGAAGAAGCATCTGTGAAAAGTCCCAGCGGCACGTCGCTAACTGGGTGAGCAAGGAGGGTAGCATTGATGAGGCTATCCTTGCACTTCTGGAACGCAAGTTCGAGTTCGGGTGTCCAAGGTACTGGTTTCGCACCCTTGAGCTTTGAAGAAGCTAAGACGTTGATGAGAGGCGCTTGCAGTTCCGCTGCCCTAGGTAGAAATCGGCGATAAAAGTTTATCATGCCGAGGAATCGGCGGAGACCTTGCACGGTTTTTGGCAAGGGGTAGTTCTGCAGTGATTCAATTCTTTCCGTGGGGGGGATTGTGCCGTCTTTCTTGATCCTATATCCTAAGAAAGTGACTTCGTCAGCGCCGAAAATGCATTTGGTTGCATTGATTACGACTCCATAGTCGGCCAGGCGCTGGAACAAGGTGCGGAGGTGTTCCAGGTGGTCTTCTGCTGTTCTAGAGAAGACCAGCACATCATCTACGTACGGATAACAGAAGTCGAGTCCCCTCACGACTTCGTCAATGAAACGCTGGAAAGTTTGTCCAGCATTTCGAAGACCGAAAGTCATGAAGGGAAATTCGTACAATCCGAATGGCGTGATGATTGCAGTCTTGCAAATGTCAGCCTCATGGACAGGCAGCTGTTGATAGGCCTTCACGAGGTCTATAGTGCTGAAGATGGTGGCACCAGCAATGTTATGGGAGAAATCAGCGATGTGCCTGACGGGATACCGGTCTGGTACGGTCCTGGCGTTCAGGGCCCGGTAATCCCCGCATGGCCTCCAGCCTGTCTCTCCCTTCTTTGCCATGTGTAGCGGTGAAGCCCATGGACTGTCTGAAGGTCTGGCTGTGCCACAGGTCACCATATCGTCAAATTCCTTTTTCGCTGCGATTAGCTTCTGCGGAGCGAGGCGGCGTGGACGGCAGGAAACAGGCGGACCATCGGTTGTAACGATATGGTGCTCTGTGGTGTGTTTCATTTGCCGTGGGAGTCCTGGAGGTCGTGTCAAATCCGGAAATTCCAGGAGAAGTCTAGAGTAGGGTGAGTGCTCGTTAGCAGACACGGCCTTGACGCTCACCTGACTAACTTGTGCGACTACGGCTGCTGTGGTTAGATTCGTGGTCCCGTCGATTAAGCGATTGTGCCGCAAGTCGGGTAGCAAGTTGTAATAACTGAGGAAGTCTGAACCTATTATGGGAGTCTCTACGTCAGCGATCGTGAAATTCCACTGGAAGTCGCGACGTAGACCTAAATTGAGCCGAAGAGTGATGCCGCCGTAAGTTTTAATTGTGCTGCCGTTGGCCGCAGCGAGTTGATAACCTGTTGGCGAGATAGTGTGACTTTTGGCTAAGCGTTGAGGATAGCAACAAAGGTCACTACCAGTGTCGATCAGGAATCGGCATGCGGTCGACTTGTCTGTGACGAATAAACGGCGGCCGGATATGTCGCGATCAGTCGCCGCGTCTACTGACCGCTGGTCGCATTTCCCGAGCTCTGGTCTTTCCAGCTGCACGGGCTAACGCATTTTATGGCGTCCTGCTTGTAGATGCGGTGGTACCAGCATAAGGAGGAGCGTGATGATGACCTGGAAACAGGAGTCGATCTGGTATTGTTTTCACGCGACCGCGATCGAGATCGAGAGTCTGCACTAAGTGCTTTGACAACTTTTGTCAACTGCTCGACCCGAAGGGACAGCTGCATTAGCTCAGATGATTGTGGCTGTGAGGCGACGGCATGAACTGCAGGTGCTGCCACTTCAACAATTTTGTCGGCGATGTCGGCTGCTTTTTCCAGGGGCAAATCCTGCGCGGCTAAAATGGCCTGTACGCTCCCTGGCAGGCGGCGCATCCAAAGTTGGCGGATCATATCTTCGCTTTTGAATTCCGATCCTGCCAAGGAGCGGAGTCGGCGCAAAAAGTGAGAAGGTTTACTGTCTCCAATATCTTCTTCTCCAAGAAGGCGCCTGACCCTCTCCTCGCGGGAAGCTGACAGGCGCTTGATAAGTTCCGTCTTTAGGTATTGATAGCAGTCTGGCCGGTCCGGTGGGTTTTCAATGATATCGGCTACCTCGCCGGCTATTTTTGAATCAAGCATCGCTACCACGTGACTGTACTTGGTCTTTTCCAGTTTGATGCCGGCTATTTCGAACTGGGCCTCTACTTGCCCAAACCACACGGTGGGTTTGTCAGCCCAAAAAGTAGGTAATTTCACCGTGACTGCCATTGTACGTCTGTCTTGGTCGGCCCGTAGCTGTTCTAGCTGTTCTTGGAGCAGTTTGATTTTCTCTTCCCCGGATGTGGCCATTATGGTGGGGGAAAAGAAAACTTAAAACAACGAAACCGGAAATAAGCCCAAACAAAACCGGAAGTGAAGCTACTGAGCGAATGTAAACCGGAAGTGAAGCTACTATAGGTCGGATTCTGGTTTGAGCAACCGGAAGTTGGGGGTTGGGCTAGAAATGGGCGAATCACCACTGACAACTCGATCAGTACCTACGATTAAGACAACGAGACGTGCTAAATAATAATAATAATTTCAAAAGTAATAAAATGGTTGACGTTTTTGACGATTGGTAGAATAAAATAAATTTAGACCGCACAACATAGGTAAAACACTAAAACTAAATCAAAGTTCTAGTAAGTACACAGATAGGTAGGTATTACTGGTTCGAACAATAATTATTACGATCGTTAGTAAGTACCTAAAACTATCTAAAGTTATAAATAGTTAGTAAAGTTATTTAAATTACCTAGAGTTATAAATAGTTAGTAGTATAATAGTAAAGTACCTAAAATTATAAATAGTTGCAGTCACACAAAAACTTCAAAATAAAACTTGTTTTGAAATAAAGGTACCTAAATAGGTACTTAATGCAAACACAGATAAATAGTAGAAAAACTAACAGCTAAGTAGGTATTTATTTAAAGTTCGTTGTTGACCGCTGTGCGACGCAGGTATTAACAGGTAGGTAACTTGATGCTTGGATCGTATGCTGAATCACGCGTAACTGTTTGTTTACTTCTCGAATGTTCGTCGAAATAGAACTCGGGTCTAAGTATGTACTTGGTCGGTAGGTAGATCAAAAGAACAGCACGGTGTGTGGTAGATTAGTCTCGAAAGTTGTTGATCTAAGTAGGTATTGGAGTTCGCTCACCGGGATTGTGTGTATGTACTCCCTTGTATTTGCTGCTCGGACGGAGGTGTTTGGAGACGGTGTCCTGTCTGTCCAGTGCCGTATTCCAGTCTCAGGAAGGTGTCTTGGTCGTCTGCAGGCCGCGTTAATCGAGTGAGTTGTGCCGATTCGGGAACGTCTCGAAGATGGCGCTCGATGCTGGCCGGTGTTGCGACGTCGGGGTCACCAATTTAGTCGTATCGATGCTGGTGTAGGTGACGCAAATAATACGAGTCCCATAGCCGATACGAACCACTTTATTCATGTAAGTACATCACTCGCGTTACATAGAACGATGGAGCTGGACACAATCAATCGGCGGTGCGCGCGAGAGGAGCGGGGTGCGAGACACGTGTGTCGTGGACGTTTGTGATCAGCGAACTGTCTGAGCTGCGATGCGGGCGCGCGGGCGGCGGCCGCTGTGTTGCCTTCTCTTTCTCTCGCGCACCGGTGTGTAAGTGTGGTGGCGATCGTATCGCCACAGATAGATACACATACACATACTACAGTCATTGAACTACGCTACAGTCAATATTCTTAAAACATAATAAATTAAAATAAACAACTGCAACCTGCTGGCTGATTGATCCATTACAAAATATTATGCGAAAACCAATATAGACATAGATTGTTACTTCATTGATATATATTATGCATTAATTACTTCATTGTTAAATATTATGCATTTAAGTATCTATTAGATAAATCACAGAAAATTAGCGACAAACGGAAACACGTGTAGGTATGTAGATTATTTACGTGTTAGCCGGCAAATAGGAGCATTATTATTATTAGAGTGAGCGAGACGAGGCCACAGTTTTTAAAACGCGCGTTACATAAGTGCGCGCTTCAAAACGCCAAATGATTACTCGCTTTTATGACAACAGCTCATTGAATTACTATTACTAGCATACAACTCACTGCAACAGCTACATAAATCTCACCATCGAACCTCGAAGAACAAAAAATTGTAGATAAAAATCTTTTTTTAAAATAACATAGTTTTTATCATTCTAAAAGAATAAATAGTAAAGTACTTATATTATAATGCCTAATCATCATTAATTTTGTACTTGTTTTTTTACACGAGTGTAGATGATTTGTTGCCAAGCTAAACCTTTACCTCAAAGTATACATTTGTTTGTCTGAAGAAAAGTTAGGATAAAATTATGTAGAAACATCAGAATCACTGGGTTCTTCTCGAAATCTTGACACCAGTTCTAAGATGTGGGGTTGGGCACCCAAAACTCGATAGCAGAATCACATGTACCAACACACAACACTCCATTTTGATAGCAAGCCTGTAACAAAGGAAATAGTATGTACATAATGGTGTCTTAGATAAATTTTTTTGCTGTTTCTTGAAAATGTAACTAATTGCTGAGATTTGCTTTTAAAAAGTTTACTAGGTAGACTTCGTAAGCCATCTGTTTATGAATGGAAACTTTTTAAACTAACAATAATACCTATAATAAAGTTTGTTTGTATTTATGGGTTAGTGATTTTGAAAATTATTTACTAAAAGAAACCCACATTATCCCTGAGTAATACATGCTATATCTTATAGCCACGAGCAGAACCAAAAATAAATTCACATATTCACCTTAGTGATGTCAACAGTATTGCTTGTCACTGAAGAGTATTCTTCAGGTGGATAGCAATTGTACATAAATTTGATCTCAGATCTGTTTGTACATGCAATCAGTGTCCCCTCACTTTGAAGGCATCCAACTACTTTATTAGACGGTTTTATTATCGGCGGCTGCTCCCAGATTTCATGTGTCTTTAAATATTTGAAGTTCTCAGGATGAAACAAATGGAGACATCCTCTAGAATCACCCACATACAATGCTATCGGGCTCCAACTGATGCATGATGGGTAACCCTTACCAGTAGGCATTTTTATATCACTCTCAATAATTTTTCCTGCAACTCTGTCCCATATAGCTAGGGTCTTATCATCACTTACAGATGCCACATAATTTTTGTATTTGTGTAGACTTAGTATAGGGCCTCTGTGTGGTTTGTAGGAGCTGGTGTGTGTATCAGACCGGAGATCAAAGAGTAATACTTTTTTGGAGTACAGACCAGCAATTACTTCCTGTCCAAAACCAATAACAGACAGAACTGATGTTTTACACCTGAGGACAGATTTTAAAGATATAAATTATGTCTACAATGAGCAGGTTATGGGCTTTTAAATATAAAGCTTACCAGAACTTCTGTATACATTCAAATGTAGCCAAATCCCAGGCTCTAACACTGTTATCCCAGGAAGCAGAGTAGATTATAGATGCTGAATCAGGACAGTCAGGTGACAAATCCCAAACCCATCCGGCGTGAGCATCCTCTCTAATCTGACGGATGTTGGTATTGGCGTACAGGTCCTCCGAGACATTCTCAGAAGCCACAAGATCAGAGACATTTAATATTGCCATACTGCGGTCCCTGCCACCTGATATACATAGTTCACCTTTCTGTATAAGAAATTTAATCAATTAAGAGCAATAATTCAAAGAAACTTATTAGAATCGGCTCAGTTTGACTCACATTTACGAGCAACACTGCATCCACAGATGCATAGTGCATCTCTTTGATAACAATATGTTTCAAATCCTCTGCAGAATTGGTCCACTTATTTTTCTCAAAGTCCATATCAGCACATACATCTGCCCAGTTAATGGGTTCCTCATCCCAAACCTTCAAGCCTTGTATTGGTGGGAAGCATCCTTTAATTCTACTATGAACCCAATATTTCCAAATATTATCATCTGATAAAATGTCTTCTAACCTTTGGCATACTTTTCCCAAAGTATTTTTTAGAAAGTATGCATCTATGTATGAAAATATTTTAAGAATTATCTGAAATCAAATGAAAGATTACATTAGTTCAACAAATAGATGATTATCTTTTTGTATTAAAGTAACATGTCCCTCAATAGTCAAGCCCCTATTTAAAAAAGGCGAAAAGACAGAAGTCAGTAACTACCGTCCAATAACACTCATATCTATTTTTTCAAAAATATTCGAAAAGTGTATGTATCAAAGACTTTTAAATTATTGCAACAAAGAGAATATAATAAGAAAGGAACAATTTGGCTTCCAAAAAGAAAAGTCTACCTACCTCACTGGCCATTTTTACGTTAGTGAAAATCGTATTGAATGGTTTAAACACAGTTCATTTAACGACAGGACTACTTTACGATTTATCTAAGGCTTTTGACTTCGTTTCGCATTCCATACTGTTGGGTAAACTTGAAAAACTTGGTATCAGAGGCCCAACTCTACAATGGTTTTCATCTTACTTGGAGAATCGTAAGCAGTGCGTTGTTATTAACAAACTGACTGAAAACAACGAATTGATGTCAGTTACATCAGGTTACCAAACCAACAAATCTGGCGTGCCACAAGGCAGCATATTAGGACCCATATTATTCTTATTGTACATAAATAACATAGTTGACGTGACAAACCATAGGTGCATTTTGTTTGCTGACGACATTTCAATAATTGTAACATCCGATAAAAAAAAATTCAGCATTAATGACCATGAAACTGACATTAATAATACCATTGATAAAATAATTGAATGGCTTGACATTAATAATTTAAAAATTAATCTTGACAAATCGAAATATTAAAGTCATAAATAACGGGATATTTACCATGATTTGAATTTTGAGTTTTCCAATATTTCGGCACAGTTTCATGCGCCATGATCACGGAATAACTGACGGCACTGCGAGTTAGTTGTTATGGGCAGATATAGCGATCCACCCTCATTTTTTGTCTTTTGTTACGAACGTTACTACTACCACCGGTTTCATTATCGAACGCAACTCGATCACGACACACAACACTGACGGTATCAGAACGCGGCGCGGTAGGTATATCACTTCTTCGGTTTTTGCACATTCTCACGACAGGATTCCAGGTTCCGGATAATTGGAAGCCTTCTTCTCGGTTGAAGTTCCTGTGTTTGGTAATCTCAATGGCCTCCTGTACCAATCTTGGTATGTAATGTCGCTCTGTTGAGATTACTTGTGGATTGTGTAACTCGATCCAGTGGTTTGAACCAGACTCCAAAAGATGCTCCGCTATGGCAGACTTCTCTGTTGCCCGGTTTTTTACCGCTCGTATGTGCTCCTTGACTCTGCAGGCAATAGTGCGCTTCGTTTGGCCTATATAGGAGCTTCCACAGCTGCAGTCGATCTTGTACACCCCTGGTTTCTCAAGTGGGAACGTGTCTTTAGGCGTGCGCAGGAAGTGTGTGATCTTTTTCAACGGCGTGAAGATGGTTTTGATGGAGGATTTTTGCAGGATGTTTGCAATCTTATCCGTCACTCCTTTTATGTAAGGCAAGAATGCTGGTTTGCGTTCCACCGTACTCCTGTGCGGCTTATGGCTGGTACCGGAACGCATTGGCAGTGATCTTACCTTATAGCCGTTCTTATTTAAAACATTTCTAACGTGGGCCAACTCACTCTGTAGGCTTCTATTATCGCACAGGTCGTAAGCACGGTTTGTCAGAGATGTTACCACCGAGTTAAGCTGTAAGGGGTGATGATGTGAGTTGGCATGGAGGTACCGGTCCGTATGTGTGGGCTTCCTATAGACAGAATGTCCTACGCTTCCAACTTCTCCGAC
This sequence comes from Eupithecia subumbrata, assembly GCA_949316285.1. Taxonomy (NCBI): domain Eukaryota; kingdom Metazoa; phylum Arthropoda; class Insecta; order Lepidoptera; family Geometridae; genus Eupithecia; species Eupithecia subumbrata. The sequence goes on from OX438634.1 coordinate 2,877,280, forward strand.
CTGTACCAACACGTCCAGAAATGCTAAACGCCGATCGGTCTCCATTTCATATGTGAATTTGATCTTGTGAGTTGGCCCACGTTAGAAATGTTTTAAATAAGAACGGCTATAAGGTAAGATCACTGCCAATGCGTTCCGGTACCAGCCATAAGCCGCACAGGAGTACGGTGGAACGCAAACCAGCATTCTTGCCTTACATAAAAGGAGTGACGGATAAGATTGCAAACATCCTGCAAAAATCCTCCATCAAAACCATCTTCACGCCGTTGAAAAAGATCACACACTTCCTGCGCACGCCTAAAGACACGTTCCCACTTGAGAAACCAGGGGTGTACAAGATCGACTGCAGCTGTGGAAGCTCCTATATAGGCCAAACGAAGCGCACTATTGCCTGCAGAGTCAAGGAGCACATACGAGCGGTAAAAAACCGGGCAACAGAGAAGTCTGCCATAGCGGAGCATCTTTTGGAGTCTGGTTCAAACCACTGGATCGAGTTACACAATCCACAAGTAATCTCAACAGAGCGACATTACATACCAAGATTGGTACAGGAGGCCATTGAGATTACCAAACACAGGAACTTCAACCGAGAAGAAGGCTTCCAATTATCCGGAACCTGGAATCCTGTCGTGAGAATGTGCAAAAACCGAAGAAGTGATATACCTACCGCGCCGCGTTCTGATACCGTCAGTGTTGTGTGTCGTGATCGAGTTGCGTTCGATAATGAAACCGGTGGTAGTAGTAACGTTCGTAACAAAAGACAAAAAATGAGGGTGGATCGCTATATCTGCCCATAACAACTAACTCGCAGTGCCGTCAGTTATTCCGTGATCATGGCGCATGAAACTGTGCCGAAATATTGGAAAACTCAAAATTCAAATCATGGTAAATATCCCGTTATTTATGACTTTAGTGTTAATAACCATGATGGATTTAAAAGTTTTAAATCGAAATATATACAATTTAATAAATCAAAACACGTAAAATATAATTTTAACCTTAATATACCAAAGATAGAAGAAGTTTCACAAATAAAGTTTTTAGGTGTAATCATTGACGAAAATCTGGACTGGAAATCACATATAGACATAGTAAACAAAAAGTTAAACAAATTTGTATACACTCTAAGTCAAATAAAAAATGTGACAAATGTAAAAACTGCAATAATGTCTTTTCACGCTTATATAGAGTCGGTTCTTCGCTATGGACTCGTAATGTGGGGCAATAGTACTGATAGAAACAGAGCATTTATAGCGCAAAAGAAATGTATAAGAGCAATTTGTGGAATCCCGCCTGATGAGTCATGCAAACCCTTGTTTAAGGAGCTTGGTTTGTTACCTCTACCATCGCTCTATATTTACGAAGTAGCGAATTTTGTAAGGAATCACGGACATTTATTCCAGAAAGCATGTGACAAAAACCCTAGACTATGTAGAGACCCGAATAGATTGGTTCCAAAAGAAACTCCACATTCTGCCAAATATATTAAAAGCTGCTTGTCAATGTGTATAAAAATATATAATAATATACCCAAGGAACTTAAATTAATGAACAAATACTTATTTAAAAAAAAATTTTTTAAATGGCTTAATGATAGGAATTTTTATGATCTAAATGAATTTTTTAATAATAAATTATAATTGTATTTGAATATTTTTAATCTTTAATTTTAATTGTATTTTTGCATGCTAGACCATAGCACAGATATTATAATACTATACTAGCGAGACATGAGCACATTATTTGTATTTATAACACCTGTATACCATGTTTGACGCAAATAAATCTTTGAATCTTTGAATCTTGAATCTTGCTAAGTACCCTCTATCATTGAAGCCTTTAGCTAGACTGTCAATGTACGAGTTTGTCTTCATATTGTGACAAGGTTCTACAGAGATCCGCCAGTTGTGTGGTCTACCTATAGTAGGTACCTCGCTTTTGTAAGCTAAATTGGTTTCTTACCTACCTTTGCTATTATTTATACTTAATTTCATGAAAATAAAAAATACTTTATTACCATTGCATCTTATGTTGAGAAATAGGAGAAATCTAATAGAATTATGGTCTTACCTCCACTGGCATATCCAACAAATTTAACTGATTTTCATCCTCAAGGTTTTGTTCATTTTCAGTTACAGCTAGCTGTTCTACTGATTCAGATAAATTGTCACTCATACTGGATACTCTTCAATTTACATGTAAAGAGACATAAATTCACTTAATTTTCAAGAATAAGATAAATTATGCACAAAAGAAATAGAATCAACTATTTTTATCTTGATAAGACACAAGGGATATTTAGAAAACTTTCTAAAACTAAATAACACTAAGCTGAAAATAAAGTGCTACTGAATTCTTAAACTTATTAACACATTAAATTACTTAAAGAGATAGTAAAGAAGTGAAGAAGCAAAAGGAGTCTTGTTTCTAGACAATGAATGAATATTAATATGTGTTATTTAAGTACCTACATAGAAAAACAACAGCAGCTTCACAGCTGTTAGTAACAGCTGGTCCCCTGTGCAAGTGTGCACCACAGTTCACAGCTGTTGTTCAATTTATGCTTAGTCAGTGACCATAAAAGGAAGTTTGCATTTTTAATATACCACTTTGAAAAAATATTAAGATAATGCAAAGCGATTTTTTTTTTTGTAAGTATAATTATTTTGTGTACGTACTTACTCACAAGACGTCTTCTGAAACATTAATTTTTCAGTGTAAATTTTGATTTTGTGGCGACGACTCAAAAATTACATTTTCAACACAAATTTGCGTAAATCTTCTCTTGTTATTCTTCGTGACCTAAATTATTATGTCTGGCAAAAAATGCAGCAATAAATAGTTTAGTTCAGAAAAACGTTCACAACCACAAAACGAAAGAAAATAAATAAACAAAGAGAAACAATTCTCAGTTAACTGATTCTATTTGTCAACCTGAACATGCCTGAAGTTAGCTCTGTGAGTGAATCTGTCCTCCGAAAGTAAAGCTCAGCCGGAAATAAACACTCCGAAAAGTCCACAGAAAAGTCCTTGCTTTTGACCATAGAGGTTTGAGTGTTTTTTTTTACCATATAATTTTGGAACCATAGAGTTCTCAACCTCAACCTCAACAGCCTTTACTGGTCCACTACTGGAGGCAGGCCTCCCCGATCTGATAAGCGCCTGCCCTTAATCCCCACGATAGGCATGCGGGTTGGGGATCGCAGTTCGGTGGTAGAATTGTTATGCAGGGAGCGCTGCTGCCCGCGCCCCCCGTTTAGAGGGCGTCCGAGGAGCGTCCGGGCGGGGTTTCATTTGTAGTCCGGGTTTAAAAATTTCAAGTCTCTTGGGCCGCCGCTGCACGACGCGACGGCTTGCGGCGGCAACGCGAAACACGCACTGTCTTAGTACCTACTTTTAAGATTTTTGTTTAAAATTTTATAAGTTTGTTGAAAGTGGGTTAATCACACTAATTCACACTAATATTATAAATGCGAAAGTTTGGATGGATGTTTGTTACCTCTTCACGCTAAAACTACTGAATGGATTGGGCTGAAATTTTGTGTGGACGTAGTTCTCAACCTGGAATAAAACATAGGCTACTTTTTATCCCATAAATCAGTTTCCGTGGGATAGAAATCACCTTTTAAACGTTTCCATAGAAGAAATGCGTGCGAAGCCGCGGGCTTAACTAATATTTTAATAAGGTTTGTTTTCATGACAGAGCATAATAATTTGTGTTTTATTTAATGAATAAAAAAATACATTAAAAGATTATTAAAAGGATTTGTAACAAAATGTAATATTTATTAAGATTATGTTTAGTTACATTTCAAATGATGTTAAGAGATGACTTAATTTAATGTTAAAGTCTGAAAATAAATAAAAAGATGATATAATATATCAACTTTTTGTCATATTATGACATTTTCAACTGGATTTTAGTGTTCCGTACCTCAAAAGGAAAAAGGAACCCTTGTAGGATCACTTTGTTGTCCGTCTGTCTGTCCGTCTGTCAAACCCATTTTCTCAGGAAAGCGTGGAGGTATCGAGATGAAATAAACATCAAATACTCAAGTCCGTAACCTCTTGGAGCTCCTATATAAATAAAACTTCTAGGTCAACGCAATCAAAAGTTACAGCCGTTTATGTCCTAATATGTATTTTTAAATTTCCAAAAGTCAAATGCACGCAAACCTGTAGGGTACTTCCCGTAGAACTCATGAAATTCGGCGAGTAGCAAGATCACATAGCACAAAGTAAAGGAAAACGTCCAAAAAGTAAATTTGTCGTTTATTAAAAAAACACTACATTGCAGCTCTTTCAATTTGGCAATATAATAAATAAAATAAATAAATAATGCTGAACAATCCACACAGCACTATCTATTCTCCACAAACATGCGTAAAAATGTGGTTCTAAGGTCTTACTCGATGGGTGCACTGATTCTGCAGCCGGATCTTAGACCACAATGACATACCTACATACAACCGACGACGCACCGCACGCAATTGTCGATTTCGTAGAATTGTAATAGAATAGAGCCCCAGCACCGTAGATCTCGACGACGACGGGTAGGATACATTGATTAAAAACTTACGTTTTCAAGTATTGCGGTATGGATAACCGAAATTATCAATAAACCAGTACAAAAAATTTATATACGCAAAACTACTAGTGGCCTTTGTTTCCGGGGTTGTTTTTAGAGTCCCACCCAGAGTTACCGAAAAACCCGTACACAGATACTCAGAGTTTTCATTCACAAACTACGTCGAAGATTTGTACCAACTTACTTAATATTACCTAATAAATAAAATACTATATTATTAATATTATTTCATGATTATTTCATATTGCATGCGTGTGGCCAATATGAAAGAAGTTGAAGTTGAATCTAGCTATTGAATTGACTGACTGTTTTGTTTTCATTTCAAGAGATTTCAAGCGGTATTTTTCGCCTGTGAAAGAAAGTGGTTCTGGTTTTATTCTCTTTGGTGGAAAGTGGAAAACTTCGATTTATTTTTGTTCAAAATCCTAGTTCAGTCTCTCAGTTGTAGAGGTATATATGTAAAATATTCCTTTTCACCATCTAACCATATTTTCCGGATCAGAACAGAAGATTCATAGTTCCATCATGGCTTATCCATCTTCAAGTTCAGCAGCTGAAACTAGGGCGATGGATATTGATAAGGAGCTTACAAATAAGTACTTGAGCGGGGAAATGTCTTTCGCTGAGTATTCCAGTGAATGGTATGAAAATGACGACGAGGAAGATATAGAAAACGTAAGGCAAAATGAAGAGGAACCACTGCCATCAGTAGAAAAACCTATCATAAAACGAACTCGTCGGGTTACAAAACTTTCGCCAGCTCTTATTGGACTCATGGGTGAATCCAACTTGCGTTTTGCTAGAGGAGACACAAAAACTGCTGAAAGAATGTGCCATGAAATTATCAAACAATTGCCAACAGCCTCCGAACCGTATCAAACATTAGCACAAATATATGAATATGATAAAGAAAAACATTTGCAATTTTCTTTATTAGCTGCTCACTTGAAGGCCACAGATGCCGGTGAGTGGCTTACACTTGCTGCCATGTGTAAGGAACAGGAAGATTTCAGGCAAGAAATGATATGTTATACGAGAGCCATTAGAGCACAACCTCATAACCTAGAACTGCATTTGATTAGGATCAACTTTATTGACAAACTGGAAGAAATATCATATCCCATAACGACTTTGACTATATCAAGGGTAAAATGTTACCATCGAATTGTAACATCAATGCCTGCTAGTGAATCAGAGATTATTTTAAAGTATGCAAAGATGGCTGCGACTCTGTATCACAATAACGATGAAATGGAACGAGCATGTGAGGTCCTAAGTATAGCATATGAGAAATGTTCTAAGCATTTTGCTCCAGAAGATTTAAACATTTTCATAGAAATCCTCATTGCACAGAAACAATATCAGACATGCCTACAGATATTTGTGGCAAATGCAGGAGTTGATATTGAGGCAGAGATATTGACTGTCAAAAACAGCAATGATGAGATAGAAGAGCAAACAAACTATCTAAATTGCTCAATACCAAATGATTTACCTATTGATCTTAGGTGTAAACTATTGATTTGTTTTATATACCTAGGAGCGATGGATCTTTTTGCCTCTCTTATGCAGGATTTTATAGGTAAATACAATGTTGCAGCAGCTGGGGATTTGTACATGGATATAGAGGAAGTGCTCACTTCCCAGGGATACTATGAGCTGGCCTTCCAGTTACTGGACCCATTGGTTAAACACGAGAACTACAACCTTGGTGCTGTCTGGCTCAAGCATGCCCAGTGTCTCCATAACATGGGCAGGATTGAAGAATCTGTAAGTTCATACTATAAAGTTCTGGAATATGCTCCACAACATGCAGATGCAAGAAGAAAACTTTTTGAAATTCTTGAGAAAAAGAATGAGATTGATGCAGCTCTGGAAATGCTACAGCAGGATTATCACTTTGTTGTGAGCGCCAGCCTTCTCTATGAACATTGTGTCACCCTCAAAAAGTATAATAGACTTGCAAAATACCTGGAAGTTGGTGAAGCCTTATTGTCCAAAAACTTTCTAAGGTTCAGGCACAGTGAAGAACTAATGCTTGCCTTCAGAGTGAGAGGGGCAAGTGACCACATTCAGTCTTTTCGCACATTGCGAGGGGAGAACCCTAACAATGAGGATGACATTCAGTTTGATGATGAAGAAGGATTTGCTCTGACACCTGAGCAAGAATGGGAGTTCTTCAAGGACTTGTTACAAGTAGCATTTGACCTCAAGAAGTATGTGGTTATGCAGAGATTGACATTTGGAGCAATAGCCGCTAAAAACTTGGCAGCACATCGAACACAATTAGAATTCTACTGTCTCCAGGCTTCCATACTCAACAATGATCACATTAAAGCTTTCAGATTCATAAAGGATTTTGCAACAAAATTACAGACTCCTGTTGCATGGAATTTATTAAACCTAACCATGAACAATTTAGATGAAAATACACATTGTAAATTTTTATCAAGACTGTTCCAAAAGGATGGCTATAACAAAATGAAATGTTTATTCCTGGGAAAGAACTTTCTAAACTCTGGGAGATATCTTGTCGCACTGAAGTATTTTTTGGAGTATCACAATGAGATTCAGGAACCAATGACGGCACTGCTGGTAGCCATCACAATATTGGTGATGGCATCCCAAAGGACTGTGGATAAACACCACAATCTTGTTCTTCAAGGAGTTTCCTACTTGTTGAGATACCAAAGCCTTAGAAAATGTGATCAAGAGTCCTACTATAATATGGGCAGAGCATATCAAATGCTAAGCATTAATAATCTGGCAGTAGAATATTTCGAAAAAGCGTTAGCCTGCGATGGTATCACTCATTGTGAAAAACATGGCAAAATTAATCTAACAAGAGAAACTGCATATAATTTATACATTATGTTTAAGGACAATTCTCCCCAAATAGCAAGAAAATACTTGTTAAAACACCTTGTTATCGATTAGTGTTATTTTTATTATATGTAAATAAATTAACTGATATATTGTATACACTGATTTTTTTTATTTTCATTGTTTTAGATACCATACCTACAATAATCAGGCTAGTTCCTACAGAAGATAAGAATGTCAAGCCAGGTTGTCCCGGCGAATTCAGTTCAATTTGGAGATCTGTGTTTGGTGTTAGACCAAATTATCAAGAAGAAACAAAAACCAGAAAAACAAAAAGTTTTGAACAAGTTCATAATTGATTTTAAATTTACTGCAGCAAAGATTCAAGAAGATAAGGTACCAGTTTTATTTCATCTACTATTATAAAGAGGAATGATTTGTATGTTTGTAACGAATAAACACTAGGCACTGGACCAATTTCAAAATTCTTTCACCATTAGAATGCTATATGTATCTAACATATGCTATATTTATATGTTTAAAAATAAACGTCGGAAGCGACGTAAAGCGAAGCCGGGACATAAGCCAATGGTGGTAATCCACACAGCATCATCTAGCCCCAACAGAAACAGATCTTGAACACTAGTACCCATACATAACAATGGGTACTAGTTAGGTATCTAATATCATACATACATAGATAGATATTATTATACAAAGAGAACACCCAGAACAAATATCTGCAGATCCAGTATTCAGTATTTTTATTGCAAGACAAAAATATTACAAAGTTTTGTAAGTGATAATGAACCCTGTCTGATGATTAAGATCTATTGCCACACCCTACCTGGGTATGGCAATAGATCTTGTCCAGGACTTAAGATAAGGACATAATTAAGTATTTTATACAAAATTACAGAGATCTTATTTGTGTAGCTTAAAATAATATAAATTGATCGTACCTACAAACATCTGTCTCGATCTGGGAATCGAACCCGTAACACGGGGTTACGGCAACGCAGGCGGATCTGCGCCACAGAGGACAATTTTAATAACAACTAGCACCCACACTAGGTACCTAATGAAATGAATGACGTATCTACGCCGCCTGTAACAAGATTAGCGATGCTTCTCACTCTCTTTTAAAATTTGATGATTTGGTAGTTTCGAAAAAACTAAAAACCGACTTCGAATCCTTTAATTTTACACTGTTGGTAATTTTGCGTGATAAATACCTACTAATCACTCGGGAATATTTTTTTTCATGTGTCCGTCAAGGTAGCGTACACATGCCTAATCAAATTCAGGTTTGTTGTTATGCCAATAAATAGCACATAAATAGAGTATAATTAGTGCTAAAGTAAAATAAATAGCGCCTCTTTGGTTTAAGAAAATAATGACCATTTTTAGTGGGTAGGTACGCTAGCTTGACCGTACTCGAAATCGGCCACAAAATTAACACACAAAAATAGAGTATTTTTATGGGATTCCCTCGATCAATAAACAATATATACAACAGCGAAAGAATTTTCAAAATCGGTCTATGATTGACGGAGAAATCAGCGATCATACATAAAAAAATATATACGTACCTACATCCGAACATAGAAATTCCTCCTTTTTTCGAAGTCGGTTTATAATAAACGACAAGATCAAAGTTTAAAAATTTAAAACCCCCCGACACATTTGCATAAAACAAGGCTAAGAACACGCGCAATAAAATTATGACACACAAAAAACTACCTAAACGAAAATCGGTTCATCCGTTTGGGAGCTACAATACCTACCACAGAAAGATACACAGATAGTGAATCTATCAGACTGACACGTTAAACTTATTATAACACCCATTTCTTTTTGCGTCGGGGGTTAAAAAAAATAGAATTATCAAAATCGGTCAACTCTGTAGGTATAAAGTTATGCGTGATCAAACATAAAAAAAATATACGCGTCGACTTGAGAACCTCCGTTTTTCGTCGGACACAAAAGGGGCCTATGTTCTACCTACGCACGCACGACACAGTCTTAATAGGCTAAAAATAAATATATTACTTAAGGATCTAGTCTAGTCAAAGTCGCATTCAGTTACAAGATCTAATGAACTTCGCTCGATAGAAAAAGATCCCAAAGTTACCCCTTTTTCTAACGTTTTTTCAATACTATGACTAGCGAACTACTGATATCACACTTTTTTTTTGTATTCAACTAAGGACACTTAATATTTCTTAACAAATTCGCAGAGTTTGACTTGATAAAATGATTTTCTTAATCACCATGTTTAAATAACTACAAAAAACACGAGCACGGCGGCTTGGCAGGCGCGCATTTTCCCTTACGCCTACTGCTGCAGGACTACCTGGCTTAAGTTAGATATGAATTGAAAGTTAGTCCAAAATCTTGTATAAACTTTTCAGAACTCCAGTTTCTTCCCGATCCTCAGGCTATTACTGCCAAGCCTGGACAGAGAACGGGGCGCGTATAATCTGAAGGAATCCAAACTGGGCGCTTTGCTTGTCAAAGTCCTGTCTATAAAGAAGGATTCTAACGATGGGAGGAAACTACTGAACTTCAGATCTGCTGGCACTTCGATTGAAGGGGACTTCGCTAGTGTCGCCTTCTTTGTGCTTAAGAGTCGGATGAGTCAGACGGAAAGTAAGATGTCAGTGGGTGATGTTAATGATGTCCTTGATAAGATCGCGTTTATGGAAGCTGGGAATAAAGGACGTGAGTATGATACCTACTATCTTTACACACTAGCGAAACTCGATGTAGAATGTTTGTATACCACTACACAAAATACTAAAATTCACTTCTAAGGTTTTTGTGATTTGTTATAGTGCGTTAGCCCTCACATAATTGCTCTCGTGGTGGCCGTACTGAGGGAAGGATGCGGGTTCAAGTCCCGTCGAAGCCGAAAACGTTTTGGGATATTCTTATAAATCTAGTAGAATCTATGATAATATCCCATACCTATCTACAGAATTTTCCTTATATCTGATATAAGTAAAATTCTGTAGAAATGTTATGTTCTCCCTGCTTGAACTTATTACCTAACTTAACACCTACCTACCCAATCTCCCGAATTTTAATTACATCGCTTATTAGACTTTCACAACTTCTAATTTCAACTTTCTCAATATGTTTAGCATTTTCACTAACTGATAAGCATATTTGTAGGATTTTCATGATCGGACCCCCACACCAGCACGCACACGATATTATTTTTTATATTTTCTTAAATTCACTCTAGTTATAATAGTAATAATTAAATAAATAAACAATGCTGGACAATCCACACAGCACCATCTGGCCCAAGTAAGCTACTCAAAGCTTGTGCTATGGGTACTAGATAACTGATATATTTAATACATTATATTCAAATATGGATTTTTTTACTATACATAGAAAACACCCAGTCCAACGGAATACATTTCTGCAGATCGTACAAAAATTTGTTCCGAGGCGGGAATCGAAACCGCAACCTCTTGCGTCGCAGGCGGACTCTCGCCCACTGCGCCACTGAGGTCGTAATAATTGTAAGCAATAAGTATTTATTGAAGTAGGTATAGTTTATTGCCTCCTCACCTCAACAACATATGTTGGTCCACTGCTGGACGCAGAATTCCCCCTGATAAGCGCCTTATTGAATCATGGGGGATAATGCCTATAATTCCCACGCTGGGCAAGCGGGTTGGGGATCACCACGTTTGGCAGGTGGATTAGTGATCGCAGTAGATAAAAATACGCAGAAGACAGCTGCCACTCTTCTTCTTTTGACCCCCCTCCAACTTAGCGGTATTGCAGTACAGTTGAGGCGTAAGTTACGCCTCAACCATAACCTCAACTTGATAACAGGATATGACCAAGTCATATCCTGTTATCAAGTTACTAATAAAGAACTTGAACTTGTACTGACATTTGAGTTTCGCAATTCTGAGATCTATGTCGGTTACCTTGGTTCTAGAGACTCCTAGCATAGCTCTCTCCATTGCTCTCTGTGCGACCTTGAGCCTTCTGACGAGGCCCATAGTGAAGGACCACGTTTTTATTATCAACCTACCTAATAATAATAATAATGAGGTTGTCAGCATGTGGGATGTTGATTCAGCGACTATCGTCCCGATAGTCGTTTCGGGTAACGGCGTAATAGCGAAAAGTCTCGATCAACATCTCAAGAGACTCTCGCTAGGAAGTTGGATCAAGGGCCAGATTCAAAAGGCGGTACTCCTGGACTCGGCGCGCATCGTCAGGAAGTTCCTCTCTCTCTGCAGCCCTAGTCACCGGCCGCTTGAGCCTAGCTTCACGGCCGGCGATTCACCGTTTTGATATATTTTTTACTGTAGAATAGTTGTATAACATTTAATTTTCTATAGTAAAAAATGTATTTTTATACGAGATTAAAGAATAAATGAGTGTATAATAATAATAATGCTGGACAATTCACACAGCATTAGGTATCTAGCCCCAAGCTAAGCAGAGCTTGTGTTATGGGTACTAGATAACTGATATACATAATTATAATACACTACATAGATAGATATTTTCTATTATACATAGAAAACAACCAGACCAACGGAACAAATTTCTGCAGACCGTACACAAATTTGTTCCGAGGCGGGAATCGAACCCTCAACCTTCTGCGTCGCAGGCGGACCTTCGCCCGCTGCGCCACGGAGGTCGTCACCTATTATCATTGATAGAAGAGTGCTTGTTCGTAAAAGTATCTTGTTTTATATTCTCTTGTAGAAATGCTAGACGAGCTATTCAGCCACGCAATGCGCAGCCTGACAGCAGAACACATGAAATGGTTCCTACGTCTGGTGCTGAAGGACCTCAAACTGGGGATGGGAGTCAACAGGATCCTGTGCTGCTTCCATCCTGACGCGCCGGAGGCTTACCACGCTTGTGGGAATTTGGCAAAGGTAGGTAAACAAAATCCAATGTAATTTAAATTTATATATTTTCCAGTCTGAAATGCTTCTACACGACCGTGTACCTAATTATCTAATTATTATACTTAGATAATTAAGGCAAGACTGAAGTTTAAGGCTCAACTCACACTGTGGTGGTAGCGGCCATAGTCTTCAGTAAAGATGTTATCCAATAGGGAGCTCGCCTTTGCACATGTCATTGTCAACTTTTGTGTATTATTTTATTTGTGTACAATAAAGATTTTTTAAGATTGTAAGATTTGAGCTATACCTAGTTAGTAGGCTAGCCTAAGTCATAAGTAATGTTTCCTAATTAAATCTGCAGGTATGCGAAGATCTAGAAGATGGAAACGTCTGTCCCCTAGAGATGGGCATTCAGATGTTCTTTGCGATCAGTCCCATGCTGTCTGAGCGACTCGACGTCACGGATATAGCTAATCTGCCGACAGGAAGGACTTACCAGGTGGAAGAGAAATTCGATGGGGAGAGATTCCAGGTAAGATAGCAAGATATTTCCTTTTCCTTCTTTAACATTTCCGAAAACTTCCTCATTATCTGTCAATCTGCCGACACTGACAGGGAGGACTTACCAGGTGGAATAGAAATTTGATGGAGAGAGATTCCAGGCAAGATAGCAAGATATTTCCTTTTCCTTCTTTAACATTTCCGAAAACTTCCTCACTATCTGTCAATCTGCCGACATCGACCTGCTAGGTGGAGAAGAAATTTGATGGGGAGAGATTCTAGTTAAATTTTCCGTTAAATCCTTCTCAGGACACATTATCATATTACCACCATCCTCAACCACTAAACCTTAAATGCCTGGGACTTGGTTTCGTAGTTCCAAACGCCTAGGACGATAATTTACCAAGAGTGGGGTATTAAATGTTAAATGAAAGGTATCATCTTGTACATTTCAAAACAGTTTTTAAAATTTCTGTAAGTTACATACTTTTTTAAATATCTTGAAAATGTCGAAAAATTTACCATTACCCACTACCATACATTACATTACCATTATCACCGAAGCATGCAGAGAGATCTGAAATGTAGGTCGGTAACTACTATTTTTAGGTATTCATTAAATTGCGAAGTCTCTAACCGGTACCTTTAGTACATACCTATTTGTTGACAAACAAAACACTCAGTGCGCGAGTTATACCTACTCCCACTTGACGGATCTTGTTTTGTAGTGGTATGATCAATCAATCACTTATCGAAATCTTCAATAATTTCCCTCGACTCCGTTCCAATGTGCCTTGATTCTTAGAACTCATTGGGTAGGTACCTATTAGGCGAAGTGAGTCTGATAGAAACTAAAACTTAGTAAAAGTCGTAATCTTAATTATGAGGTAAGTAATTTATTATTATCATTTTTCTAGTTGCACATGAAAAACGGCGTGTTTGAATACTTTTCCCGTAAAGGCCACTCCTACACCTCCAATTACGGAAAGACTTTTGAGAGCGGGCTCTTGACTCCTCTTCTGAAAGACAGCTTCGGCGCCAGTGTTACCAGCTGCATCCTCGATGGGGAGATGATGGGCTGGGATAAAAACCAACAGTGTTTTGGGTCTAAAGGTAATTATCGATAAATACAGAAGTATAGCGGAAAGATTTTGAAGAGCGGCCTCTTGACTCCTCGCCTGAAAGACTGCTTCGGTGCCAGTGTTACCAGCTGTAGGTATCCTTGACGGAGCGATGATGGGGTAGGTGATTTTTTGTCAGAATTAGCACTACTTGTTGATTTGAGCTCTTTTCTAATATGCATGATACAGATATTTGGTAATTCAACGTAAAAAAGAGTTTTTTTTTGTGTGAATTGCTTACAAACATCGTACCTTGAAAATGGCTTGAGTGTAGTCGGTCTGATTTTGTACTTTACCATAGTGGCGCGAAACAGACACGAGTAGAAAGAGCGAAGAGATGCCATTGTCCTGCAGTGAGACAGTAAAGGACCTGTAAATCATTGTTTCTGGTAATAAAATATTTAAATTATACTGGAGCGCCTTACTCGGGAACCAAATTCAGCTCTACATAGGCAAGGCACATCACACTAATATTGTAAATGCGAAAGTTTGGATGTTACCTCTTAAGCCTCCTCCACGCAGCGCCCCGCCCCCCTCCCCCCCTCCCCCCCGCCATAATACACTGTCTCCGGCTACCGCCCGCCCTCCGCAAAATCGCAAAACGTAAGACGCAGCTTCAAAATCGCGGCTGTGTGGTGGAGGCTTCACGCCGAAACTACTGCACAGAACGGGCTGCAATTGCAAAGAGGTAGTTCTAGATCTGGAATAACACATAGGCTACTTAACCCCATAAATCAGATCTCATGGGATATATCCTTTGAAAGTTTCCATATAAATTTATTTATTATTACAGCTAAAATTAACACACAAAAAAAAATAATTTTAATCGACATTGTAGCGTAAAAATATGTGTGTCCAGCTAAGTATAATTAATATTTTTATTCGTACTAAATGGACTTACAATAAAAATACATAATAATATCTAGTTTTTAAAGGACGCTGGTGAAAAAACTTAACTTTAAACAACACAACCAACCGCGGGCAGACGCTAGTAATAATCATGTCTACTATCTGTTTCGTTGTAATTGTAACCACTCTACTTGCATTCCAGGCATGGCATTCGACGTGAAGAAAATAACCGAGCGATCTCGCTTCCGCCCATGTTTCTGCGCATTCGACATCCTTTACTACAACGAACGCAGTCTCGTGGGCCCCCCAGAAAAAGGGGGGCTCGCGCTGAATGAGAGGCTCAAGATATTAGACAAGATCTTTACTGAGGTCCCTGGGGCTATACACCGGAGTAAACGATTCCTTGTACAGCAGACGTAAGTTGTTATTCTTTGATATTCTGTGCTACTGTAGTTTTTCTCTGTAATTATAGATATAAGATTATAGTATATAAGACGACCTCAGTGGCGCAGCGGGCGAGAGTCCGCCTGCGACGTAAGAGGTTGCGGGTTCGATTCCCGTCTCGGAACAAATTTGTGTACGATCTGCAGAAATTTGTTGCGTTGTATATAATGTATTAAATATATCAGTTATCCAGTACCCATAACACAAGCTTTGAGTAGCTTACTTTGGGGCTAGATGGTGCTGTGTGTATTGTCCAGCATTATTTATTTAATTATTACTTGTATCTAGGTTAGTTTAATTATAGCACGCCTTTTGTTGAAACCATGTGTGGTTGGCAGGTAGATAATGCCATCGGCGTTAAGCCCACCTTTAACCCAAGTATACACTTTTAGATAAATGAGTGCAATAAAGGATTTAAATAAATAAATTCTCCTTAGCCCTTCATAAAAGGGGGGCGCAAACTCGTCGATATGTGCATCCTGCCCATCCTAACTAAGGTGCGCAGATATAGTCCCCATCGGGTGGATGAAATAGGCTGAACAAAAAAAGATACAAATGTACCTACATTCATCTTAGTAGGTAACTAGAAGGCATTTATGGTTATATCTTTTTGATGCTAATCGATGGACTTTTTGCTCGTTCAGTTCAGACATCCTGAACGCCCTCAACAAAGCCATCGACAGCCAAGAGGAAGGCATCGTCGTCAAAGATACTGACTCCTACTACATCGCGAATCGACGCAATGCGGGATGGTACAAAATTAAACCCGAGGTACGTGTTATTTGCATATCATTCTTGACACAGGAGGTTGCGGGTTCGATTCCCACCTCGGGACAAGTGTTTGTACGATCTGCAGATATTTGTTCAGGGTGTTCTGGATGTTTTTCTATGTATAATAAGAAAGTATCTATCTATGTAGTGTATTGTATTATGTATATTAGTTATCTAGTACCCATAACACAAGCTCTGCTTAGCTTGGGGCTAGATAATGTTGCGTGGATTGTCCAGCATTATTTATTTATTATTTATTATTATTACAGTTAAACCTTCTCAATCAATAAATTGTATTCAGTACCCATGTATGACAAACGCTGTAGCGCGGCGGGCGGAGATCCGCTTGTGACGCAGGAGGTTGCGGTTTCAATTCCCGCATCGGGACATGACTGAAGAAATAAATAAAAATAATAAGTTGGAATAAAATAAATAATAAATTAATTAAAGGGTATGTCAAAGTATGGTGCTGTATAAGGGCATTGTCAAACTATACTAAAAATAATGTACAATATTACAATCATAATAAACTGAGAAAATAACGGCTTTTGGCTAGTGTTCCGTTACTTTCATAAGTTTTTTTATCATCTATTTTGTGCAACAATAACAATGACTAAGTTCTGCCGCCTCATCATTAAATTTTGAGTTTTATAACACAAGCTCTGCTTAGCTTGGGGCTAGATAATGCTGTGTGGATTGTCCAGCATTATTTATTTATTTATATATTCGTGTTTATGGATAATATGCTGTACCTACCATTTCTTATGACTTTTATTTGGCAGTACACGGAAGGCGCGACCGTGGATCTCGACCTGGTCATAATCGGGGCTGATGCAGCGGAGAACAAGCGGCAAGGGAAGGCCAGGAGCTTCCTCGTAGCGTGCTCCGATTCTGTTGGCGAAGGTTAGTTTTAAGTAAAAGTCCCTTCGAAGACTACGGAACTTTCTACCTATCGCCACTAAAATTTCTCTTGCACAATCTCTTCTCCTTCCAGTTCTTGATTATGCTGATTCTTCCTTTCTTGACCTAACTGAGCAACAACTTGATAAACTTGAGCGCCTGCAGAATGTCGGGATAAGGTTTATATTTGGCTTGCGCAAGTATGACCACGTCTCGGAATTTCGCAGGAAGCTCAAGTGGTTACATAAACGGCTTCGCCGTAATAGTCACATCCTTTCTCTTCTCTATAATATCTTATTTCTCGCTTCTGCACCCCCTTATCTCAAGGAACGTTTCACTTTTCTTCATCATTCTCACGCTCTTTCTCTGCGCTCCACTGAAACTCTTATGCTTCAAGTCCCTGTCCACTCTACTTCTTTCTACGAGAACTCATTTACTGCTCGTGCTGTACAGCTGTGGAACACACTGCCAGTTTCAGTAAGGCGTGCAAAGTCACTACCAATATTCAAGAGTATGTTAAAGGAACACTATTTGTCCTGCTGTCACTGACCACACCCTTGTTTTCCTTTATAAAATATAGATATATTTGTTTATAAATATATATGTATGTATATGTAGGTATATAGGTACTATATTAAGGTATATTTGTAATTTTTGTCGATATTTTTTTTTATTTGTAAAATTTGTAGTAATAATGCACACAGATCCCCATCTTTTATCCAACGATCCTATCCATCCACGGTTGTCTGGTAGAGATCGCTCTTGAGCGATAAGACCGCCAATTGTCACATTTTTTGTAATTTTTTGTTGTTTTTGTAAATTATCTTGATAAGTGTGCAATAAAGAATTTTCTATCTATCTATCTATCTATCTAAAAACCTGCTTGTTGAAACTACATATAATTATTTTATTTGAAAATCTGTGAATGGAGTTGAAAATTTCTCAAAAAAATATGTATCCTACGATTTTTTTCCGGTAGCTACACCGGTTAAAGAACCTCCCCTTACTGCCCTGTCCATAAAATCCACCCTGTATACCTAAGCTCGCCCTATGACATTTTAAAAACAAATCAAAAAGAAACTCATAAAGGCAAGCGGCATTAGAAGCGCGGAACTAGATGTATAACTGGCGCAGTCGGCAGGATTTCTTGATTCCTAAATAATTTCCCATTTCGATTATTTCACCCAACAGTGGAATGAAATAGCTAAATAAAGTATATTATGCCTAGCAACCTAACCATATTAACACTGTAAAATATATAAATTTTAATAAATTTAATACAAAATGTTGCGAAATATCTATGTCGGCTTAGAATTTGCACCACCCAATTTCTTCCCGCGGGTGTCGTAAGAGGCGACTACCTAAGGGATATCCACCGGGGGCAGGCAGCAGCGCGCAGTGAGTTTGAATTACTTATTTGTATGTACTTAACGTACCTAATTATTTTTCAGGGAGTAATAGAAGTAAACGTAGGTACCTGGTAGAGTAGGAGTACCTAGTCGGTATCGGGGGCGGGCAGCAGCGCCCCCTGCAGAACAATTCTACCACCGAACTGCGATCCCCAACCCGCATGCCCAGCGTGGGGATTATGGGAATTACCCCCATGAGATAAAAGCCAATAAGGCGCTTATCAGGGTAGGCCTGCGTCCAGTAGTGGACCAATACAGGCTGTTGAGGTTGGGGATGAATGCGAAATACGCGACTATTTAAGGCTACGTAAACGGCCTTAGCACTAAAACTAATCGTCCACAGGTGCTCCACACCGCTGGCTTTGCGTAGGCCGAGTGGCGACAGGCCTCTCTCACGACGAGAGAGAAAGAGTCTGCGCTCACCTCGAGCAGCATTGGACGCCTCTGCAGGCGCGCGCGCCGCCGCCAGCCTTGGTACTGAACAAGATCAAACCGGACTTTTGGATCATGCCGCAGGATTCTATCGTTTTACAGGTATTTATATTATAATTATTTGGGCTGATCATCACTATTGAATGAAGAGAGAGGCAGCATTGGAATTGGATGCCTACCTGGTCGCGCGCATAGTATAAAACAAAGTCGCTTCCTGTGCTGTCTGTCTGTCGCCTGTCGCTGTCTGTCTGTCGTCGTATGCTTAGATCTTTAAAATTACGCAACGGATTTTGATTTGGTTTTTTTGGTAGATAGAGTGATTCAAGAGGAAGGTTTTTATGTATAATACATGCGTACTATAGAAAAGAAATACTGATAATTTTAGAGGTTTCTAATGTGATGTCGTAAATAAACACAATTTTTTGCGCTTACATTGCAAACGCTGGCCGAACCCTACGAGATAGATGAAAATAATGTACTACAGTATTGTACACCTTAAAAAGGTCTACAAAAAAGTCCGCGATGGTATATGTCTATCTCTTAGGGATAACCCACAATAACCATTTTTTATCCTGTACTTTTTACGAGAAATAATGACTTATTTACGAAGCGATTTTAAGCAATACAGCATTAATCCTTATCCAATAAAGTACCTTAAATACATTGTGCATTAAATGTAGATCAATAATGGCCCTTTCCATCACGTAATTTATATGAATATTTCTGAAGATATTACAGATTTAAAATGCAGGGACATAGCGGTTGCGGCGGCGGTGCCGGCCGGGAGGCCGATTCTGTAGTATGATTAGTATGAGCATTGCACCCGTGCGAAGCCGAGGCGGGTCGCTAGTATGATATAAAATTTTATTGTTTTCGTGTTACACGTAGGTAATACTACTATCAGATAAGGATGCTACCAAACGACCCAGGCATAGCTGGTAGTACAATTCGTAAGGAATATTCAAATAATCCTGCTAAATAATTAATTATGTTTTTTCAAAAGGTGCGCGCTACAGAATTAATTCGAAGCACCGACTTCGCGACGTCCCACACGCTGCGCTTCCCGCGCGTCGTCAACATCCGCGAGGACAAACCCGTCAGAGACATCATGACTTTGAACGAGTTCGACAAACTTGTTGGAGTAAGTTATTCTTTGGATCAAAAGAAAGATCACAGCTCACAAAACTATATAAATTTACCCACTTATATAAAATAAATAATGCTGGACAACTTCACACAGAATCATCTAGCCCCAAGCTAAGCAGAGCTTGTGTTATGGGTACTAGATAACTGATATACTTAATACAATATACTACATAGAAAAAATTAAAAATTTCATTTTTAGACGAAGCTCGAACGGCTTGGCATAATGCTTGCCCCGATGCTGCTCCCCCAAAATCACTTTTGTCCCAACGGCAATGGGACGGGCCTCTGTGTGAGTTGACACGGAATTGTTTGTTACAAACGTGCTCCAGCTCTACGGATCGTGCCCGCCTCCTGACCGTTTCTAAATGGGAGTCAGGACATTGGTTGCAAGCATTTCCTTCATATAACACTGGTACTTTATTGGATCCCGTAACTTTCCGTATCGCAACATGTCTTCGGTTGGGTGCAAGGTGTTGCGCGCCTCATCAATGCCAGTGCGGTACTGCTGTCGAACAGCTTGGTCATCACGGATTATCGTGTACTAGGGCAGCCGGTCGGATATCTCGCCACGCCAGCCTTAACGACATCATCCGGCGGGCCTTTGTCACCGCTAACGTACCAGCTATTCTCGAACCGAATGGTCTGTTACGTGACGATGGTAAAAGGCCCGACGGTATGACACTAGTCCCATGGGAGTTGGGGAGGCCCATTGTGTGGGACGCTACATGCGTCGACACACTTGCGCCTTCCCATCTTCCGAGGACATCCGTGAGGGCAGGCGCGGCGGCAGATTTGGCCGAAGATCTCAAGAGGCGCAAATATGCAGGTCTCGACAGAGCCTACACATTTGCTCCTCTTGGAGTCGAGACCCTAGGTCCGTGGGGTACCGAGGCTCTTCGGGTTTTCAAAAATTATCTGAGCGTCTGGTCGAAGCGACGCGTGACCCGAGAGCTGGTCAGTATCTGGCACAGCGCATCAGCATTGCCATACAGCGGGGCAATGCAGCCAGCGTCTTGGGGACGCTTCCGACTGGTATTGATATGGATCAGTTGAGATACCTGTAGATTGTTTGCAACAGTCTGCAGTTAGCTCAATTGTTTCAATTGTAAATACTAATTATATTATAATTTTCTTTGTGAATAAAGGCTTCTGCCATTTAAAAAAAAAAAAACTACATAGATAGATATTTTTTTATATACATAAATAAATAACAAAAAAATGCTGGACAATTCACACAACATTATCTAGCACCAAGCTAAGCAGAGCTTGTGTTATGGGTACTAGATAACTGATATACTTAATACAATATACTACATAGATAGATATTTTTTTATATACATAAATAAATAACAAAAAAATGCTGGACAATTCACACAGCATTATCTAGCACCAAGCTAAGCAGAGCTTGTGTTATGGGTACTAGATAACTGATATACTTAATACAATATACTACATAGATAGATATTTTTTTATATACATAAATAAATAACAAAAAAATGCTGGACAATTCACACATCATTATCTAGCACCAAGCTAAGCAGAGCTTGTGTTATGGATACTAGATAACTGATATACTTAATACAATATACTACATAGATAGATATTTTTTTATATACATAAATAAATAACAAAAAAATGCTGGACAATTCACACAGCATTATCTAGCACCAAGCTAAGCAGAGCTTGTGTTATGGGTACTAGATAACTGATATACTTAATACAATATACTACATAACATAGATAGATATTTTTTTATATACATAAATAAATAACAAAAAAATGCTGGACAATACACACAGCATTATCTAGCACCAAGCTAAGCAGAGCTTGTGTTATGGGTACTAGATAACTGATATACTTAATACAATACATACATAGATACTACTACATAGATATATATTTTTACTATACATAGAAAACATCCAGACACCCTGAACTAATATCTGCAGATCGTACAAACATTTGTTCTAGGCGGGAATCGAACCCGTAACCGCCTGCGTCGCAGGCGGACCTTCGCCCGCTGCGCCACTGATGTCGTCATATTTCCCATAAGTCACCTATAACCTAATACCTACCTCTAGTAATTATAATTGGTAAGTGACCATAGATATAAGTAAAATCTGTACCTAGATATGGTATGTTCTACCAGCGCTTACTTAATAACTGGCCTGTGTTACGACAAACACATTTCCAATCTTTGCAATAATTACAGTGAACAAACACGAAGGCATTGCTGCAGTCTATTAGTCAATATTTAATCACACCGTCAGATATATCATGTTCATGAGTTTAGACGAGTTCGACAAACTTCTTGCAGTAAGTTATTTACCTCCAGCCATTCTCAATGTACAATGTTCGACGACCTCAGTGGCGCAGCGGGCGAGAGTCCGCCTGCGAAGCAAGAGGTTGCGGGTTCGATTCCCGCCTCGGAACAAATTTGTGTACGATCTGCAGAAATTTGTTCCGTTGGTCTGGGTGTTGTCTATTTATAATAAAAAAAAATATCTATCTATGTACCTATATAATGTATTAAATATATCAGTTATCTTATCTAGTACCCATAACACAAGCTTTGAGTAGCTTACTTTGGGGCTAGATGGTGCTGTGTGGATTGTCCAGCATTATTTATTTATTTATTTATAAATGTTTATCTCAACAAACTCTCAACACGAAAAATCTAAATTCTCTATTTGGCGTGTTTGCAAAATTATTGTTAGCTTTATGCATCGTACGAAAGAGTTTAAATTGAAAAGTAGTGCAAATTCTGTCCCTGTGTCTGTTTTGACAGCAAGAGTATAGGGGCAATGTATATTCAGTTTGACCAGAGAATAGCCGGACCACCAATCGAAAGATTTGGACACAAAAGTGGACAAACTTGAATCAACATGAGAGTTAGTAGCTGCAAGGCTGAAAGGACACGTTAAAATCAAGTTTTATGATTTTAACTTGTCCTTAATAATAATAATCAATAGGTAATCATTTATTTCATATGTTTCTAGAACTATACCTTCCAGTTACTACAGCCACAGAATGAAATTATATTCTTATTGCTAAGAATGTTCTTAGGTGTAGCTAAAAATTATGTAAAATATCAGCGTTGCAACTCGCAAGATAAAAAATAAAATAAAATAATAAAAATAAAGCAATAAAAATTGATGTTTAATAAAAATTTCAGTAGAAGCGAAACTTTTAACTCCAATGAGCAGATATCTACTCCAATGCTGGATTTCAGTTGTTATTCTCAGCATGATGAGTCTATCCTATCTATCTATTTCACGTCACGTATTCCTTTCAGAACAAAGGATCCGTCATTAAAATGGCCAACAAACGCATAAACGAAGAACAAATCAGCGATGCACCAAAAACACGCAAGAAACGCACCGCCAACGTACTAAAGGTCGCCGCAGATTTCAAGACAGTTTCGCACGACGACGTGGAAGTGACATCGAACGCGCTGTTGAATAGGAAACTATGTGTTTTATCGGACGATGAGGACTGTACGAGGGACGAACTGGTTCGGATTATAGAAACGCATGGAGGGAAGCACGTAGCTAATTATGGTGAGGTTCATAGTTAACGACGCAGGAGGTTGCGGGTTCGATTCCCGCTTCGGAACAAATTTGTGTACGATCTGCAGAAATTTGTTCCGTTGGTCTGGGTGTTTTCTATGTATAGTAAAAACTATCTATCTATGTAGTGTATTGTATTAAGTATATCAGTTATCTAGTACCCATAACACAAGCTCTGCTTAGCTTGGGGCTAGATAATGCTGTATTTATTTATTTATTTATTTATAACTTTTACTGCAGTTGCAGTTTATGAATTAAAATACCTCTTCTGATGAGCAAGTGCTCATCAGAAGGGGTATTTTAATTCATCCGATCCGTTTCCGACTCGAATCCGACGGATCTATAAAACGATATTTTGATTTCGCCTCGGGTTGATGATCGAAAATTCGAAGCGAATCTGTTGGAATAATGGCCATGTCAATGAGGAGGAGCTCCTTATTTCGATCATCAACCCGAGGTGAATACATAATAGCGTTTATAGATCCGTCGTATTCGATTCGGAAACGAATCGAATGAATTAAAATACGCCTGCTGGTGTTTTAAATGGACTAACGACCTTATTTAGCCCTGGAAAAGCTGCGAGCTTCTGCCCGAAGCTTCGCACGCACTTTTCCAGGATAAAAATTGCCCATGTCTTTTCATTAAGACCTGTTCTGTTACTTTCGCTTTTATAATATTAAAAGAACGGATTTTGAAAAGGTCGCGTCTTTTACCGCGTATTCCTAAATTACAATACAATAGGTAAATTACACTTCATTGCACATCAAGAAAATACTAAAATAAAAACACAGGAAAAGAGAGATAAAGAGTTGCACAACGGGTGGCCAGAAGTAAGAATTAATTTTTACTAACCTAAACTTAAACTTACCTACTTACTATGTAGTCGGTAAGTACAAGTAGGTACCCATTAATTTTATTTAAAAATCGTTATTATCGGTTGAAAATTAATAAGAGAAGAAATATTCAGCCTGTTTTAGACTATCTGGTCGGTTCCGATTCAGAGAGAGACATCTAGCATAGACTCAGACAGGCAGCAGGAATAGACCAGCAGCAAGCATAAAGCCACCACCCCACAGCCGCGATATTAAAGCGCGTCTCGTGTCGCTCGATTTGTTGCGATTTTTATTTTTGAGATATTTGTATGTTTGTAACGAATAAACTGAAAACTACTGGACCAATTTCATAAATTATTTCACCATTAGAATGCTACATTATCCCTGAGTAACATAGGCTATATTTATGTTTAAAAAATAAATGTCCATCCACGTGCGAAGCCGGGACAGGCCGCTAGTCACACTAATATTATAAATGCGAAAGTTTGGATGGATGGATGGATAGATGGATGGATGGATGTTTATTACCTCTTCACGCCAAAACTACTGAACGGATCAGGCTGATATTTTGCACACAGATAATTCTAATTCTCGAATCAAACCTATCCTACTTTTTTTCCCATAAATCAGTTCCCGTGGGATAGAAATCACCTTTAAACGTTTCCATAGAAACAACGCGTGCGAAGCCGCGGGCATAAACTAGTGTATAATATTTTCTCTCCATTGTACCCAGGTCCAGACACTTGGTGCTGCGTGGTAGGGAAGCTAACCTACCGCGCTCGTACGGCCATAGACTCGCAGGAAGCTGACGTCATCTCGACCGCGTGGCTCCGTTCCCTCCCCCCCGCAACCGCCCCCTGTGCCATCACCCCCCTCGATCTACTATCTATGAGGAGAGAGACGAGAGTTGCCTTCGCGAGAGAGTATGATGTGTACGGTGACAGTTATACGGAAGAGATTGATGTGGGGAAGTTGAAAATAATCTTGGAGAGAATGGATAATGTGAGTATTTTCTGTTTAAATTGAAAAAGATATAAGTACAGATCAAATAGTAGGCTTATTTTGAGGATAAATACAAGAGAGTAGCAAGTTCCATGTAGCTGACATGGAACGTCTACAAAAAATTTTACCCCTCGAGACCAAAATAGCTTTAGCACAGTCGCTGCTTTTACCAATACTTGACTTTACTTACTTGACTTTGACGACCTCAGTGGCGCAGCGGGCGAGAGTCCGCCTGCGGTGATTTTTGATGCAAGAGGTAGCGGGTTCGATTCCCGCCTCTTCTGAGCTCTACGCAGCGACGTCTAAGAAACATACATCCGCATAGTCAAATAATTAATAAATAAATAATGTTGGACAATTCACACAGCACTATCTAGCTAGCCCCAAGCTAAGCAGAGCTTGTGTTATGGGTACTAGATAACTGATATACTTAATACAATATACTACATAGATATATATATTTTTTTA
This sequence comes from Eupithecia subumbrata, assembly GCA_949316285.1. Taxonomy (NCBI): domain Eukaryota; kingdom Metazoa; phylum Arthropoda; class Insecta; order Lepidoptera; family Geometridae; genus Eupithecia; species Eupithecia subumbrata. Next base: position 2,903,031 of record OX438634.1, read on the forward strand.
TTATACATAGAAAACACCCAGACCAACGGAACAAATTTCTGCAGATCGTACACAAATTTGTTCCGAGGCGGGAATCGAACCCTCCTGCGTCGCAGGCGGACCTTCGCCCGCTGCGCCACGGAGGTCGAAGTATAGATAAGAAATTTAAGCAATATATTTTGGCACTGACTTCGAATATAGCTGTTTTGATTCTAATACATATGTAATATATGCATAATGTATGTATATTTAAACTATAACGATTGATTCTTGTACAATATCTGTGTTTGTGTTTTTCTGTTCTGTTTTACTTAGCTTGGTGCGTAATAAAGATTATTTATATTGTACTTATTGTAGAATCACCATTGAGATCAGAGATGCTCCAGTATGGGAGGGATTCGTACCTATACCTATTAGTCACGCAGAACTTAAAAAAAACAATGGCATTTAAGAATTTAATATATTAATATTTAATAATTTATATATTTTTTGTATTAAGTATATCAGTTATCTAGTACCCATAACACAAGCTCTGCTTAGCTTGGGGCTAGATAATGCTGTGTGAATTGTCCAGCATTATTTATTTATTTGAAGTCGTTTTTTTGTTTTTTCACAAGAATCAAATTATTCTATAAGTATTTTGTTTATATTGACTTTTTTAAATTCGTAATATATTTTGAATAGAATGTCTAATTTGAATAATTCAAAAACTAATCTACAGTTATTGAAACATTTTTGAATACGAAATTATTTATTTGGATAAGGATTTATTACAAAGGTATGGAAAACTTACTAGATTTTAGTTGGCTTTTTTATCAACTTTTAAAATGTAAAAAATGAGTTATTGTGACATAAACACAATAGTAAGACATAATGGTACCACGAAGTTTTATGTAGATATATTCATTAATATTGTAGAACATTGTTTTGTTCAATCATCAATAGTTTCCGCAGCGCATGCTTTAAAAGACAATTTATGGCTAATGTTTTACAACTTGGGTCGCATTATTGAAATTTTAGTAGGGATCCCATATTTTTCTAATAATAAATATAGCCAGGTAATAAATATATATAAATGTTACTTAGGGATAATGTAGCATTCTAATGGTGAAAGAATTTTCGAAATCAGGCCAATAATTTTTGAGTTTATTCGTTACAAACATACAAAAATCTAAAAATACAAATCTTTCCTCTTACTCTTTGTATTCTGTTTCTTTGTATTACTGCCACATCAGGACCTGCCTGAAAACCAGCGCCGCTACTAGCTCGGCTTGTAGCGGCATACCTAATGCTGAGACAGGGACCTTTTTGGCCCGTATATAATACACTTTTTATCATTTTTAGGGTTTTGAAGATCGAAGATCGGTTTCAAAACCCTTATGGTCTCGCTTTGTCTGTCCTTTTTTCCCTCCTTAATAACTCAAAAACGACTGCAGCTATCAACTTGAAATTTAAAATAATAATACATTTCGTGCGCCTGTACAGATTTAGAGAAAAATAAATGAAAATAAATGAAAAATGAAAATGAATATTTTCCATACAAATTGTGATGCCGAAATTTTCAAAGATACCTACAGAGTCATATGGGGTATCAAATGAAAGGTATCATTTTGAACATTTCAAAATATTTTTTGAAATTTTTGTAGGTTTCATACTTTTTAAAATATTTCGAAAAAAGTCGAAAAAATACCCATTCCCCCCCCCCCTATCTCCGAAGATTACAGAGCGATCCATGTAAAATGTATGGAGCGTTTATAGACATGGATCTATATTTTACAGGAAAAATATAGAGAAGTTTGAAAAAAGAACACTTTTTGAAAAATGGTCAAAAAGGGGGCGAATAATTTTCAAAAGGGGGAGCTACCTCACCGAATAGGGTATCAAATAAAAGGTATTGATTTGGACATTTCAAAACAGTTTTTTAAATTTCTATAGGTTTCATAGTTTTTGAAATATTTTGAAAAAAGTCGAAAAAAAACCCATTCCCCCCCCCCTATCTCCGAAGTTTGCCGAGCGATCCATTTAAAATGTATGAAGCGTTTGTAGATATAGATCTATATTTTACAGGAAAAATATAGAGAAGTCTGTAAAAAGAACACTTTTTGAAAAATGGTCAAAAAGGAATAATTTTCAAAAGGGGGGCTACCCCGTCGAATGGGGTATCAAATGAAAGGTATCGGTCTGGACATTTCAAACCAGTTATTCAAATTTTTGTAGCTTTCATACTTTTTGAAATATTTCGAAAAAAGTCGAAAAATTTACCATTACCCACCTTAACCGAACCACCAATATAACCGAAGCATGCAGAGAGATCTATCTGAAATGTAGGTTGGTACCTACTATTCTTTGGTATTCGTTAAATTGCGAAGTCTCTAACCAGTACTTTTGGTACATATTTGTTGACAAACGTTCAAAACCCTCGGCGCGCGAGTTACACTCGCACTTGACGGATCTTGTTTATATTTGTATCTGTTTTCTTCTTTCTTTGTTTTTCTTTTCTAAACAATACTGTGTTCTTTGTACGTACTTATATATGACTAGCTGTACCCGCGACTTCGTTCGCGATTGCCTTACCTGCCGACTAATTAAGTTCACATTTAACCATAGTCTCTCATATTATGAAACGCCGCCGTCCAAAAAATCGTGTAGGGTCTACGGGGGATAGCATTTGTCATCTTCAATCCCATTCTTTATCCACACGACTTTTAGCTACGACTCGGCCAGCGTCAGTGTTAAGAAGTGTCCTACTCGTTTGACTTACTCACAGCTGGGGCCCTATTCTGCTATACTAATCGCTTCACTATGACAGGGCTATCGTCACAGAATGACACTTTTTGGTATTCCACCTTGGATGAAAGAAATTATGATGAATGCAGATGGAGAGACACGCGTCAAGTTTGAAACTACATATTAATTTATAATAATAATAATAATAATAATAAATAAATGTTTATTTTCTCTCACAAAGGTATCTTAATATATAAAGCTTACATATTTATAAATCAGCTTAGGCTAGGTCGTGTTAAAGCTATTGGTGGGAGAGTAAAAACAGATTCCTTAAATGCTTATCTACCTGTGTTGTGAGAGACTGGTGCCTGTTAAAGGTTTATGAAAAACCTGTAGCACAGGTCACCAGTGTTACTCATTCCGTGGGAGGTAAACATAAGTAAATTACTCAAGTTATGTAAAGTAGCAAGGTGAGTTACATAGTAAGTAGGCTTAACATAGTAGTCATCTAATAAAAAATACATGAAACCTCTATAAAATCAAAACATTATAGGTAAGGCATAATACATAATAATGTATAATACATAATACGAAAGGTATCTGATAACGTCCAGCATTGGAGCTGCTCTCCCGAGGCACCAGTCTCATGGGAGTCTGGGCAACCGGAGAACAGTGTGTGAGTGCGTGTGTGTTTGTGTGTGTGTGTGTGTGAGGGTGTGTGTGTGTACTAGTGCGTGGGTAGTCGTGTGCTGGTTCTCCCGAGGCACCAGTCTCATGAGAGTCTGGGCAACCGGAGAACAGTGCGTGAGTGCGTGTGTGTTTGTGTGTGTGTGTGAGGGTGTGTGTGTGTACGAGTGCGTGGGTAGGCGTATTTATCTCGCGCGCACTATCTGAAATTTTATTAATCTAAGAATTCTACGTCGTACGTATTCTGCGACGATTCCATTGTCATACTGAAGCAATTGTTTTGCAGAATTGGGCTCCTGATCCATTTGACTGGACCACCGTAATTTTTTTTCGTTAGTAGGTAGGTACAGTTGGCTGTGTACCACAATAAAAAATATTTTTCTGCGGTCCAGTTAGTTTAAGTGGACCACAATAATTAATTAATTTAATTGTACACGAAGTTTGGTTGGAGTAAGACTCCAACCAAACTTCGCTGGACCAGCTAAACCACCATATATCATGTAAGGCAGGAACCTAACTTATTTTTCCAAGACCCATCACCTTAGTAGGTAGGAACCTAACTAATGGGTGCGTCTTGGAAAAATAAATAGATAGGAACTTACCTACCCTTTATCTACTAATTTTTTTCTTCAATCTACAGATTATTTCATCAATCTACTGATTTTCTACTCGACTTTCTACTGATTTAGTCATATTCGATCTTGCAACACAGTTTCTAACAAAAAGAATGCATGAAATCGGACGATGCGTAGACCCGTCGTGATGCGCGGTTAAAGAATTCTACTTTTTCTTCTCTCCCAGGGGAACCTTACTGAATTCCAGGATAAAATGTATTCCATGTCCTTTCTTGTAGTATGAACTCAAAACGTGCCAAGTTACATTCCAACTCATTACCTATGTAGTTTAGTTTCGGCGTGATGAGCGGTGAAGGAATTTAACTTTCATCCCCTCTGCCAGGGCAATCTTACTGAATTCCGGGATAAAATGTATCTTTCCTCATAGTACGAACTAAAATCACGCCGAGTTGCATTCGAATTCATTAAGTAGTTCCGTCGTGATGCGCGGTTAAAGAATTTTACTTTCATCCTCTCTCCCAGGGGAACCTTACTGAATTCCAGGATAAAATGTATCCCATTACCTTCCTTGAACTCAAATCGTACCAATTCAATCCAACTCATTCAGTAGTTTCGGCGTGAACGTGATGCGCGGTGAAGAAATTTTACTTTTTATTTAGGGAGAGGTCCCAGGGGAACCTAACTGAATTCCGGGATAAAAAGTATCCTATGTCCTTCCTCGTGGTATGACCTAAAATCATACCGAGTTTTATTTCAATACTTTAAGTAGTTCCGTCGTGATGCGCAGTTAAAGAATTTTACTTTCATCCCCTCTCCCAGGGAAACCTGACTGAATTCCGGGATAAAAAGTATCCTATGTCCTTCCTCGTAGTATGACCTAAAATCGTGCCGAGTTTCATTTCAATACCTTCAGTAGTTTCGGCGTGATGCGCGTTTAACAAACAGACAGACAGACAGACATGAATGAAAAAAATTGCAGTTTTGGCTTCAGTATCGATAATAGAGTGCCCTCCAAAAAAATTTTTCAAAATATCTTAAATGTACAGAATTGGACCTGTTACAGTTTTATTATAAGTATAGATTGTAATGTATTGTCAAAAAAAATGTATTTTCTTTCGGCTTCCTCTTTAAAATATTATATATATTATATTATATTATATTATATTAGTAGTATTATATTGGGCAGAAGCCTTTATTCACAAGTATTATATTATTTTATTTTATAAGTGTAGATAAAATTTTGACATTTGCAGGGTATCGTATTGAAATGGCTGTAACTTCTGTGTTCTTCAAGTGCTGTGCTATTGTCCTGAAATGTTGTGTATGAACTTAATATACAATTTGTATAAAACACATGTATCTAAATTAGGATAAAAGAGGTCAAACTTCCTGATGTGTGATGATGTTGGATAAGTGTGAACAGCTTCATATAAAATTTTCTGTCGGGCCCGACGCCTAATAAGTGGGAACGGGCTCTTAATTAAAGCAAAGCGTCTACCTTAGCCAGCGCCGCGCCTGCTTTGAAATGAACACTGCATTGCACAATATTTAACAACTCACGAATGTTCTTATCATTTTTATCGTGGATTGTTTATCGGTTAATAACATACACCGTGCCTGGCCTTAGGTGCCCATCATTCTATTATTAGATCGTAGCAATCGATTTTGCTGTAGGTATAAAGCAAGCAATGAACAGGCAGAATTAAAGGTTAACAGATAAGTTCTATAAAGTACTGTTATATTTCATTTTATTAAATTTCTTGCGTTTTAAGGTGAAGTGAGTCCCAAAACCCACGTTTTGACTGCACGGAAAATCAATTTTAAGGCAATAAAACATCAATTTTCTTATTGGTTTTTGATGACAATCAAAAGTTTAGGATTCTAGTTAGTAAGTTATGGGAGCCGAAACATGATTGACTAAACTTGACTCGATAGAAAAAAATCGCAAAGTTTCCTCTAATTCGTCATTTTTACAGTGATACTGCTACGGAAAAATCAGTTTTATTTGGTGGTTATTTAACATACTTCAATGAAATTTCGTCTACGTATTCCCTAATAAATACTTTAGACGATTATGGTTTTAGTTTTTTGCGAAATAATATTATTTTGTAGCAAAAAATACATTTCTAAATAAAGAACAGTGAAACTGCGCGCGGGCCGGCCATTGCGCGGCTGTCGCCTTCCATCAGTCGGCCGCAGCGCCTCGTCGAGAGCACCCGTGTACAACTTTTTCGCGCCCTCTCCGCTGCCGCGTACGTAAACGCATATTGAACGAGAAATTCATTACAAGCAAAAATGGTGAATATATATAACAAAACAAAAAAATATTCGCGATTGAAGAATTGAATTGAAGAACGAAAAGTGATGAACTTGAACAGGTAAGGTTTTTATTGATTATTTTACCACCAATAGATACCTAGGTATATCTACCTATTGTGCTACCCATCGATCTAAATATTTACCTACGTAATCGTTTGAAACTTTGAACCAACCTTTTTCTCTCGATAGTTATCTACCTATACTCTCCTATAATAATATTACAGGTAACTTTAGGTAGGTAGCTATAATAATTAGGTGATACCTACCTATTGTAATGTAATCCATATTACTGCTATAACCTACCCCTATTAGATAGGTACCTACCTAAATATAAATGTCTGTTAGTCTGTTCCGAGTAAGATATCGACTGTCCCTAAGAAGGCCCGCCTGTCTAAGATGGCCCGCTGCCTAAGATGGCCCACTTTCAAAAAACGTGTTTCCACTAGGGCTTGCAAATATTCGAAAGTTTTGATATTCGAATACTTTCTTTTATTGTTTTTTACTGTTTATACTATTATTTTGGTACTATTCGAATAATTTGAATATGATTCGAATTTATAGAAAAACCTATATGTTTATTAAAATCACATCTTTTTTTATTCTCATAATATGAGAATAAAAAAAGATGTGATTTTAACACACATGTGATAATAACACATATTATATGTTATTTGCAGAAACAAATTTAAAATATCAACTTAGCAAAAGGTTATTACGAGACATTGGGAATTTACACGCACATTACCCACGAATTATTAGTAAAAACAGTCTTCTAAATCTAGGTGAGCGAATACACTTCGCAGTCGCACGCGGCAGTCCTGAGTGTTTCCGAACTCGGGAACCCTATAACTTTGTCATTTTGTTAACCCGAACGACGTAAGCTTTTATTGTCTTGTATGGACATGTCTCGCGAACTTGGCTTTTTATGCACGTCGGAGTTCTGTCTGAGATTAGTGATATTCATTTTAGTCGAATATTCGAATATTGCAATTTCAGTATTCGAATATTCGTATGCAAGCCCTAGTTTCCACTGATTCAAAATAATTAAAATTTCGCGGAAATGTGTGAACGCAACATCTTAGGTACCTTACTTCTTCAGTTAGTCTGGTACCCGGACATTGCACGCACACTTTATCACTACCTACATGCGTATTTGCTTTCAATATTACATGTGCTTCTTCTCTTGATTGTTTCAGTACCTCAGAAAACCTACTACATACTGAAGGAATTACTGAAAAAACATCACCACAAGTGCAAGAAATGTCTAAAGATGCACTAGAAAACCTTCAATTAGTGTCAGACACACCTCAGCCTTGTGAATCTGAGTAAGTAAAATCATAGCACTTTACTACTATAATAAAAGAGTACCTATCCAAATTTCAGTTTATCATTCTATGAATCCGCATATTCCTATCCAGGAAATGCAACATTTTAAGTATTTCATAATAGCTAAAAGTAGGTATTGTTTCTGTCGCAAAACCGTATTTAGTCATCAATATAACATCGTTTATCTCAATTGTTTCAGCGACTCAGAAGACCTGCCTTACATAGTGGAAGAAGAGTATGTGACAAAAACGATCAAAGAAATCATCGGTCGCAGAATTGTTGACATAACATATTTTTTTAACCAATTGCAACAGCTAAATCACGACTCTCTTTTTCAGTGTGATTTTAGCTGCTTGGTTTTAGAAACGGAAAAGCGCTCTGGACTGGTTTCACATTTTAATTGAATTGATGATTTTAATGCCATTGAGAGGTTCCCCCGCTTAGAATTAGAATTAGAATGTACGTACTTATGTATAGTACGAAGGTAATAATAAATATAATCACATTTAAAATACCTATCTGTTTTCTTCAATATAATCAAATCTTGGCCAGCTCTTTATATTTACCTACGCATAGAATTTTTTTTTTATAAAAACAACAATCCATGAAACAAAAACCACGGAAAAAGTTTTTTCTGAAAGTGGGCCATCTATGGCACCGGGCCATATTAGGGCCGGGTAGGTGTACCTAATAGGTATACCTACCTAGGGATGACAAAAACCAACGTTTACATTAGGTATAATATGTCCGACCGTGTATCCGACTAACAAAAAGTGTAGGTAGGTACCTTACTTTTCAAATTCTCTATACGGACTTATCACTAAAAGCGTTTTCTTCCAAGCCACCTTTGAATATAGCAGAGAACTGATCCAAATGGATATTGGGTTTTCTATAAAGGTAATACCTACCTACATAAATATATAAAATAAACCAATTATAAAAATACCTACTTAGGTAAAACCAGCGAACGGAGAAAATATTCCTTTCTTCAAATCCGTTTATAACTTTACGTACCTACCCATCTACGTTACTCACACATCTTACCTACCTAACCTACCTAGCTCTTTATATTTACCTACGCATAGAATTTTTTTTTTTTATAAAAACAACAATCCATGAAACAAAAATCACGGAAAAAGTTTTTTCTGAAAGTGGGCCATCTATGGCACCGGGCCATATTAGGGCCGGGTAGTAGGTACCTAATAGGTATACCTACCTAGGGATGACAAAAACCAACGTTTACATTAGGTATAATATGTCCGACCGTGTATCCGACTAACAAAAAGTGTAGGTAGGTACCTTACTTTTCAAATTCTCTATACGGACTTATCACTAAAAGCGTTTTCTTCCAAGCCACCTTTGAATATACCTAGCAGAGAACTGATCCAAATGGATATTGGGTTTTCTATAAAGGTAATACCTACCTACATAAATGTATAAAATAAACCAATTATAAAAATACCTACTTAGGTAATACCAGCGAACGGAGAAACTATTCCTTTCTTCAAATCCGTTTATAACTTTACGTACCTACCCATCTACGTTACTCACACATCTTACCTACCTAACCTACCTACATCCTCAATAAAAAAACGGTATATATAACTACAAAATATTTGTATTAGGTAGGTATAGGTAAGCAGGCATAGGTATCTATAAATAAATACAATCAATAGAATAAATCCTCGTGCTATCGAATATACATTATAGATACCATAGAGATGCCTACCTGCCTATTTAGTTCGTAGTAGCTAGTTGGGAGTGCGCGGGGAAGGGCGGACCCCGCGCGGGGAAGGGTGTACCCCGCGCGGCGATCGCTCGTCAAATACCTACGCAACCACGATCCCACTTCGCCTTAACGCCTCATTCGAACAAACCAAGAAATACAGGCAGAAAACAAAGAAACAGACAAAATAGAATAAAAACTGCTTGCCTACTATTTTGTCTATTTGTTTGTTTTCGGCCTGTATTTCTTGGTTTATTCGTAAAAGGCGTTAAAATGCAATAAATTTCATATAATAAAATATACCTAGCAGTAGGTACTTTATATAACTTATCTGTTTACCTTTGCGTAGTTATCTTTGCTAGCACAGCCTATACCTAACTAGTAACTATGGTTATTATCATTGAATTCCAAGTATTCTTTTGGTTGTTTGTGTACGACTTTTTTCATTGTGAATGGGAATGCCCCTGGTTTTGGAGCGATGCCAAGGCCAAGCGTGACTCACCTTTTCATTTATTATGTATGACTGACTTGTTTATTATTGTGTAATGGGAAACGACCCATTGGTCGTAATAATAATTAATATTAATAATAGGATTTTTATCGATAAAAAATAATATCTAATGCAGTTCTCATTGACTGTCATCCTAACCGTCTCGGTTTTATTCAACCTTTTATTTGAATGAGAAATATTTTTTTTTGCAAATTTGCTATTTTCGGAGATTTAGGAAGAGTAAATTTAAGATTCAAATATGGCATTTTAGAACTCGGATGGTTCCACAATGACCGAGATTTAGTTTTGACTCAAATTTGGAGGGTCTATCCAATCTAAATGCAAAGTATCTGTTTGATAATCTATGTAATTGGTCCATTTTTTCAAAATTTACCCACATGTCTGTTTTATTTCCCAACCTCAACACCGTATAACGGAGTCGAGACAATCCGGCTTACAGTGAATCAGTCGATCGGTTGTGGGGCCGATTCGAAAAACAGAGCGCCTAGTCATGTCGATTAGATATACAAACCCTTTTACACTTACGTACGCCTGTTTGGAATTCACTACAACAAAAGTCCTTGCGGACACAAATTTGGAAGGCAACCACCTAAAGCGGTGGAATTGTTTGACGAAGATATCTAGCAATAGATATGTTTAAAACTGTACTTGAAACTTAAATGATGTCTGTAAATAGACATGTTCAAACCTGTACTTAACACTATGATGTCTAGAAATAGGCATGTATAAAACTGTATCCAAAACCTGGATGTCCATCAATGGGCATGTATATAACTGTACAAAAATTACCCTAACCGGTGGATCACTTGGCTCGTGGGTCGATGAAGAACGCAGCTAACTGCGCGATGTAATGTTTACTGCAATTCTGAAACATCGACAATTCGAACGCACATTGCGGTCCTAGAATTTACTTTCTGGACCATCTCTGTTTGAGGGCCGAATGTAAGAAATTTCTACCACATTGCATAAGCATGCTAATGACAGTTCTGTTTTAATTTAAAACAGTCTGTTTAAAAATAAACAGTGTTTTTGACTTTCGGATGTTGATTGATACACAACTGTGGGTCTGTCTCCGAGACTTATTGTCAGAGAGATTACCTGCTGTCCGTGTACGGCTCTGTTAGTTGAAATTCTGTAAAAACCTCGTAAAGGGTTTTTGTATAAAATTGGCCTCAGATCAGGGAAGATCACCCGCCGAACTTAAGCATATCGGTAAGCGGAGGAAAAGAAACTAACCAGGATTTCCTTAGTAGCGGCGAGCGAACAGGAAAGAGCCCAGCACTGAATCCCGGCGTTTTCACAATGTTGGGAGATGTGGTGTTTGGGAGGTTCCGCTTTCTGGTCACCTAATTTACGTCCAAGTTCATCTTGAATGATACTTTGCCCATAGAGGGTGCCAGGCCCGTAAAGACATAGAAAGGTGGCTAGAGGAACTCTCCTCAGAGTCGGGTTGCTTGAGAGTGCAGCCCTAAGCGGGTGGTAAACTCCATCTAAGGCTAAATATGACCACGAGACCGATAGCGAACAAGTACCGTGAGGGAAAGTTGAAAAGAACTTTGAAGAGAGAGTTCAACAGTACGTGAAACCGTTTAGGGGTAAACCTACGAAACTCGAATGAATGAAAGGAGAGATTCAGCGCTGTTTCTTGACTACTTTGTTAGCTTGAGACAGTGTGCACTTCTCTCTCAGTAATACATCGCGACTCGTTCGAATTTTGTCTATGTGTCATTGTTTTACGAAGGTTTATTATTCAGAACTCTGTATAATGTGACCAAACAGTGGTGCTGACTAGTTCGGATGGTACTATCAGTCCGCGCACGCGTTCTTACGCGTCTGGCCCGACACTAGGCAATCGGAACTTTCATACATCGCCAGATGGATTGTATAGTTGTGTGCGCCTGTCAGCTGTCGTGATGTCTCGGACCGTGCGCTACTGTCAGCGATGTTTCAGCTTCGGGCACTCGCAGGACCCGTCTTGAAACACGGACCAAGGAGTCTAGCATGTGTGCGAGTCAATGAGATTGAAAACTCAAAGGCACAACGAAAGTGAAGGCGGTCGGAAGACTGCTCAGGGAGGATGGAGTCTCGATTTTTATCGACCTCTCGCACTCCCGAGGCGTTCTCAGTCTCAAGTAGAGTTGAGGATGCGCTCTGAGCACAGCTGCTGGGACCCGAAAGATGGTGAACTATGCCTGGTCAGGTCGAAGTCAGGGGAAACCATGATGGAGGACCGTAGCGATTCTGACGTGCAAATCGATCGTCGGAACTGGGTATAGGGGCGAAAGACTAATCGAACCATCTAGTAGCTGGTTCCGTCCGAAGTTTCCCTCAGGATAGCTGGTGCCGATTGATCAGTCTCATCCGGTAAAGCGAATGATTAGAGGAATCGTGATCGAAATGATCACGACCTATTCTCAAACTCTAAATGGGTGAGAACCTTGGCTTGCTTAACTTGAAGCCACGGACTGATGACGGTGCTTAGTGGGCCAATTTTGGTAAGCAGAACTGGCGCTGTGGGATGAACCAAACGTAGTGTTAAGGCGCCCAAATAAACGCTCAAAGTACTCAAAAAGACGTAAGACCTATATGACAACAGGACGGTGGCCATGGAAGTCGGAATCCGCTAAGGAGTGTGCAACGACTCACCTGGTGATAGGTTCTTGCTCTGAAAATGGAAGGCACTTAAGTGTTTTGCCGATACACTACCGTTACGTGCATGTGCGATGTTTTTGTGACGTCATGAAGCAGTAACGAGTAGGACGGCGCGGCGGTGAGCGCAGAAGAGTCTGGGCGTGAGCCTGCTTGGAGCCTCCGTCGGTGCAGATCTTGGTGGTAGTAGCAAATACTCCGGTGAGAGCCTTGAGGACTGAAGTGGAGAAGGGTTTCGCGCGAACTGTAATGGCACGCGAGTCAGTCGATCCTAAGCTCAATGAGAAATCTGTCGATGTGGCGTGTTATCGAGCGATAAATAACGCCCGTTGAGCGAAAGGGAATCCGGTTGTTATTCCGGAACCCGGCAGCGGAACCGTTTCAAAATCGTACTCTTGCTTACAGCGAGATGCGACGGGGCAACCCAAACTGGCCTGAAGACGCCACCGAGTGGTCTGGGAAGAGTTATCTTTTCTGCCTGAGCGTTTCAGAACCATGGAATCCTTTAATAGGGCGATGTGGTTCGAAACGCGAAGAACACCGCAATTGAGTGGTGTCCGGACCCTCTCTGTGGACCTTGAAAATTCAGGTGAGGGATGTACGTGGAGATGTCGCGCCGGTTCGTACCCATATCCGCAGCAGGTCTCCAAGGTGAAGAGCCTCTAGTCGATAGAATAATGTAGGTAAGGGAAGTCGGCAAATTAGATCCGTAACTTCGGAATAAGGATTGGCTCTGAGGACCGGGGCGAGTCGGGTTTGGAAGTGAAGCAAGGTGGCGGTGCATGACTATCTTGATGCACTAGTGTAAACTAGGCAAAGAGTAAATTAAGCATTAGCCCTTTGTGAATGTTTCAAGCTTCGAAACAGCATCAATTTGGCTTTGTGCGGAGTTGATAACTGTTTTTCGGCCGCCGCTAAACGGTCAACTCAGAACTGGCACGGACAAGGGGAATCCGACTGTCTAATAAAAACAAAGCATTGCGATGGCCCTCGCGGGTGTTGACGCAATGTGATTTCTGCCCAGTGCTTCGAATGTCAACGTGAAGAAATTCATATAAGCGCGGGTAAACGGCGGGAGTAACTATGACTCTCCAAAGGTAGCCAAATGCCTCGTCATCTAATTAGTGACGCGCATGAATGGATTAACGAGATTCCCACTGTCCCTATCTACCATCTAGCGAAACCACAGCCAAGGGAACGGGCTTGGAAAAATCAGCGGGGAAAGAAGACCCTGTTGAGCTTGACTCTAGTCTGGTACTGTAAGGAGAAGTGAGAGGTGCAGCATAAGTGGAAGACCGTTCGCGGTCGCCGGTGGAATACCACTACTCTCAACATTCTCTTTACTCACTCGATTGAGCGGAATCTGTTGCTTTCATGATCTTCATGATTTGTAATAGTATTTTGGTAGATCTAAGCGTGAATGAGAGATTTTAGTGAAAACTAAGATGCTAACTCCCGCGTGATCCGGTTCGAGGACACTGCCAGGCGGGGAGTTTGACTGGGGCGGTACACCTGTCAAAGAATAACGCAGGTGTCCTAAGGTCAGCTCAGTGAGGACGGAAACCTCACGTAGAGTAAAAGGGCAAAAGCTGACTTGATCCAGATGTTCAGTACGCATAGGGACTGCGAAAGCACGGCCTATCGATCCTTTCGTGTAAAGAGTTTTTAGCAAGAGGTGCCAGAAAAGTTACCACAGGGATAACTGGTTTGTGGCAGCCGAGCGTTCATAGCGACGTTGCTTTTTGATCCTTCGATGTCGGCTCTTCCTATCATTGTGAAGCGAAAATCACAAAGCGTTGGATTGTTCACCCACTAACAGGGAACGTGAGCTGGGTTTAGACCGTCGTGAGACAGGTCAGTTTTACCCTACTGATGGCTTGTCTTTGCGATAGTAGCACCGTTTAATCCTACAATAACAATAGTGCCGGATACCTGGTCAAGCACTCGGCCGAGCGGCCGGTGGTGCGAAGCTAAATCCGCGGGATAATGTCTGAACGCATATAAGAGAGAAGCCCATCTAGGCATGGCAAGGATAATACTGGGAGACCCGAGAGTCGAGAGGCTCTAAACAATGTGACATTTCTAGCCGGGCTTTACTTCGTAAGGCGCGGCATCAAGGCCCATTTGGGCCTGGAGATCGGTGGTGGTTAGAGGACCACGTCATGGCTCCAGGTTCAGACGTAGCTCAGTTCGATGTCGGGACTCGGAAGCGTTTGTAGACGACTTACGTTCCTGGCGGGGTGTTGTAGGCGGCAGAGCAGTCTTGCTGCGATCCGCTGAGACTTAGCCCTAGCCAGGAGATTTCGTTTTTTTTTTATTTTTTTTTTATTATGTGAACATGTATATTGTCTTAAATTTGATAACTTTACTCATGACTAAGGGAAATAAAGATATTAAAAATAAACAGCATAAATTTTAAGCTATACAGGCATCAACTTACCTGAGTCTTTTTTCCATATTTTTTGACATATTATTATTATTTATCCTAATATTTAATTAGGATAAAAAAAAACATAAAATGTCACTTGAGTTTTTTAACCAAAAAAATCTACAAACAAAACAAGGCCTGTGAATTTCTACACTGATAAATTGATGATAGAACAGTCTCTAATTTCTTCGTGCTCTACAAGTCTACACTTATTACCAGTTTCTTGTTTCAAAAAATAGTTCCTCTGATAATTATAGGTCTTGCGAATGATCTTTTAATTTTTACATATTTTTTTCAAAAAACGTTCTCAAATTTTTATAAAACTTGTCTTTAAATCGTCGTATTTTTTTGTTTGCGGTTGTAGAACCACAAAATAACATGTGTTGTATTCTTCATTGGAAAAAGTACCTACCTACTAATTTTTAAAAGAAAGCTAAAATCAAATGGAACGTAGAAGTTGTCACTATTTAGAACTTTTACATAGACTCAAGTCACGACTTTAAGGCTTGGTAGGCCAGCAGAGGCCGCATTTTTGTGAATTTTAAAATCTTCTGAGACTTAATATAGTGTTTAAAATTCTGAAAAAAAAGATATATATTACATAAGGATCTAGTCTAGAGTCTAGTCAAAGTCGCATTCATTTTATTTATTTTTATTTTTATTTATTTGGAAGACAGACAGTACATAGATATATAAAGAGATACAATAAGAATTTTCTTAGACCAGTAAAGTCTCCACTATAAACAAATTCAAAAATTCAGTTAGGTACAAGATCTAACGAACTTCACTCTATATTGCAAACGCTGGCTAAATCCTACGACATAGATCAAAATAATGTACTACAGTATTGTACACCTTAAAAGGTCTATAAAAAAGACCTTAAATACATTGTGCATTTAATATAGATTAATATGGCCCTTTACAGCATGTAAATAATGTGAATATGTTCGAAGATAATACAGATTTAAAATGCAGGCACAAAGCGGTTGCGGCGCTACCGGCCGGGGGCCGATTCTGTAGTATATTTAGTATCAGCATTGCACCCGTGCGAAGCCGGGGACCCGCCCCGGCTTCACACGGGTGCAATAGCGGGTGCGCTAGTTAAATTTATTTAGATTTCGAAAAATTGTTATTGGTACCTTAAATCTTTAGTAGAAAGGCATGATACCCAAGCGCGGATCCAGGGGGGGGGTCATGGGGGTCATGACCCCCCCCTTTGGCTGAGTCTAGATAGGTACTTACTGTGTATGGTGGTAATGGCAAACTGGGTATAGTTAGCACTAGGGATTCCAAAATCGGGTCGTTTTCGAGGAACCGGGAATCCCGGGAAGTTTCAAAGTCGGAACCGGGAATTCCCGGGAATTCCCGGGAAATTTCGAAAAAATATTTTTACTGTTATACCACTACCAAAATAAGATAATTTAATATACTTCACGTCCTTTTTAGGCATTTCGCTGATATCAGGTACCTATGCGGTATTAGGTAAGTTACTTAAAGCTGTATTTCTTTTGAAATGTTAATAAAATGAATACCAAATTCTTAGGTCCATGTCTTTTGTCCCCTCGTTCGACAACAAGCCTGAAGGCTTTTTGTTGTATAGAGTCGTGACTGAACCCAGCATAACACATTAATTTGCTGTCATGTTGCGCAGCAAAGTGCTTTGCTGATACTCCATGAGGCCGGACTTGAGCTATCCTTGTGTGAAATATCGCCTGATCTTGTAGAGTATGAGACGCTTAGCTTCGTGGCCACTGTTTTAGCTTTGATTCGTTTCTTCATTTTAATCCAATGAAAGTACAGAAGTTCAGAGTTGTTGTAAGAGTGACACCGAGGAGCTCCCGTTGTTTTTCGAGTCCTCTAAGCGAAAACATCAATCTAAAAATACCTTATTATATTACGTACCCACATAATAAACAATATAATGTTCTTCTATCCAAATACTAGGCCACGGTGGCCAGGCTCAACGGAGACAAATATAAAATTGGACTAAGTGTTCTTTGTTAGCCCACGTTATAAAAAAATAAATTAAATTTGATTGTGACCTCCATTCGTGTCGGTCGTCATTGATGACTGTTCGTCTAATCAATTGGCGATCAACGTCGTCGGGGTACTTCAGAGGTCTCTTCTTACTATGCATTTATTTCTGCCAGCCGTAAACGGTCGATTCGTTGTGTTCGAAGAAGTGTTCGAATACATTTGAATTCTCTACCTGATACCATATGCTGGTATCTGGTATTTTTACCCAATAATACCCACGCAGGCGATATCATCGCGCTTTATAAGTTCAGAAGTCAGAGCCGATCAGAATAACATGCACAAAGAGGATAATAAATTGCAGCAATGCGCTTGACTCTGGTACTTTCTCTTTGCCAAGCTCAAGTCCAGCTTCATGGAGTATTGCTGTCATGTTGCTCAGCAAGGTACTTTGCTGAGCAAGATGGCAGCAATCGACTATGTAGCTGGCTTCAGTCACGGCTCTGTAGAAAGAAAAGCCTTAAGGCTTATTGTCGAACGAGGGGACAATAGACATGGGCCTAAAAATTTATATTAATTACAGATCAAAAGTAATATAATTATAACTAACATTTCTTATACCAGGTTTGATACAAATCATGGTTAAAAAAGAAAATACGATTGAAAGATAATGAAAAATAGACATCATGAAAATTTGATTTAAATTGGAATTATTTAATTTAAAATTTTATTCTATCATAATCGCTTTGGTCTATCCAGTTTTAAGGTTTTTATAGGTTGGTAGGAAAGGTAGGTTCAAAGGTTTAATCACACGAAGTACTAGCAGAAAGGAAAGAAACCAAGATTGAAACATTTTCATTTCTATCTTGCATGTTTGGTTCAAGTTTTTTTTTTCGGTGTCTAAGTCCGTTTATCACACTTCCTACTAATATTATAAATGCATGAGTTTGAGTGAATGTTTGTTACCACGTATCTCAGTAACTAGTTAACCGACTTGGTTGAAATTTGGTGTGTAGATAGTTTAAGTTCTGAAATATAACATAGGTTAATCTAATTTGCAAAAAATAATCTCAGGTGGTTAAAAAGGATGGTTAAGTTTATATGGATAATATTATTCCTTGGTTAGATTCACTCAAAACTCGGTATAAATAAACTATAAAGTATGAAAGTTTGTACCGTTCCTTCTTCACGCCAAAACAACTCAACGGATCGGGCTGAAATTTTGCACGTTTCCAAAAATACATTTTAAACGTTTTCAATAGCGCGTGCGAAGGTGCGGGCAGAACGTTACCGGAGTACTAGTTCTTTATACAAATTGTAAAACAGATATGACTTGCCACAAATACGTTGGCTAAGCATCTTTTTTTCGACAACTCGCATTATTTGAAATTTATGGAATTACTAATTTCGGAGAATTTCCTGCATCCTCAACCAATAAAGCAGGCATTGTGCATGTGTACACGGAAGTTCAATTTTGGGCACTCTCATACATTTTTGACTGCTCTCTGTTTTCATTGCAGGGAAAATAACAAGTGATACAAATCACGTCAACCCTGCCTAATACCGCGTAGGTTAGGTACCTGATAATGTGAAATGCTATAAGAGGAAGTGAAATATGTTGAGTTACGTTATTTCGGTAATGCTATAAAAGTTAAAATATTTTTCCCGAAATTCCCGAAATTTCCCGGGAAATGATTTTGGATTTCCCGGTTCTTAAATCAGCCAAAAATTTCGGGAATTCCCGGGAATTTCGGGAACGGGAATTCCCGGGACCAATCCCTAGTTAGCACAAGGTGCAGGGTTCGTATTACGAAAACAATGTAACTACCTAGGTAGGCCCAAAAAGGCAAAAACCCGATATTTTATTATTTCAACCAACACAAGTCAAAGCCACACCTCGGGCACGATGAGAAAAGTTTTAGCATTTGCCAATGCATCCGCTAAGAGGCATCAAATATTTGAAAATGAACTTGGAGCTACAGTGCAAGGTATCTGTGAGACGCGTTGGGTCGAGAGGCATGATGAGCATCTACAATTCCAAGGAGAAAACTTAGTTAAAATTTGTAGTGCTCTGGAAAATATTTCTACTTGGAAAGATCACAAAACTGCCAGTGACGCGCATTGCTTACTTCAGACATTGCGCAGTTCGGACTTTATCATAACATCTATCTGTTTGAGTGATGTTTTAGGTGGGTATAAAGATACTTTTACTATGCTATTGAGTTCTTACTAATGCATGAACGCAAGACCTGAAAAATATTGATGAGTAACTTTTGAGTATTTAATTAAATAAAGCCAATTTAAATCATCGTTTGTATCACGGCAAGGCTCGTATCACGTAATAACTCGTACTGTAGGTAGATTAATTACACGTATAATTTATTATATTTTTCAGGTACTACTGTATCTTTAAGTAGAGTTTTGCAATCAAGCTCAATTGATCCACAGACGCTATAAACGACACAATGAGTGTCTTACAACAAAAAAGAGAAAAGGCAGACACAGTCTTCAGACAGCTTTTTGAAGAGGCAATAGTACATTTTACACCTAGGCGAGAAAGTGATCTATTCCTACCGAGTGTGTCGTTTTGGGCCCGAGGCGCAGCCGAGGGCCTTAAAACACACGAGGTAGGAATCGCACTTTCTGCCGAGTGATAAATAGTGCTTTATACTACACCTTTGAGGAAAATAAAAAGCAGAATTAATTATTAATTGAAATTTAGAAGAGCTTACCGCTCCCAATGATGTTGGTAAAACCTCATTGACCGCGCCAGCCTTTGGGTTCTTTTTTCAAAATATTGTTCGGAAATCGGAGGAGGCCTATTGGACTTGGAGTAAAAACTTTTTGTCGTTTGACCGAACGAAAATAACCATAGCCGATCATTTAGGAAATTAAAAAAAATAAAACGTTAGAAATGGATTTCCATACACTTTTTCCTTCCGCTAAAACACGTGAGAAATGAAATTCCATAGAGTTTTTCCTCCCGGTTTCCTATAGGCCTGCAAAGACATACTTTCTATTCTATTCATGGAAAAGTAATAGGCTTTCCGAGCAGGTGTAGTATAAACGATGTTGCTAAGCAACTAGATAATGAGATTAAATGCCCCAGAATAGTCTCAAGACAAACACACAGAGCCAATAACCAACCTGATCAATCTGCTGAAGAGTATTTCCGCAGGGCTGTAGGTATACATCCCCCTTTTAGACTCAGTAATAAATGACCTGGAGGACCGTCTGTCTCCAGAAGTACTTAATTTGTTTAAACTAAGCGTGTTCATTCCAAAAGTTGATTATATTTGCGCTAGTGAAAATGAAGACATTGAAACTGTTAAAGAACTCGCTAACAAATACAAATTGTTATTGGACAATACTCCAACTTCTGTCGTTATAAACGAATATCGGCTGTGGAAGGTAAAATGGCAGCGTAATTACAATATTCCACAGTCGATTCCGGATTTGATAGAAAATTGTGATAGGAAATGTATCTTAATGTAAAAAAATATTTATGTATTCTTGCAACACTACCAGATAGTGTAGCGACGGCAGAAAGGTCATTTTCTACTCTCCGAAGGCTAAAAACATGGCTAAGAGCTTCCATGGCAGAAGACCGCCTAGCTGGGCTAGCGCTTCTCCATGTGCACAAAGCAATACCTATTGAGGTGGAAGAAGTAATTACTCGTTTTGCAAGAAAACAAAAGAGAAAACTAGATTTTGTAATTTAATAAGAATAATTATGAATAAAAATAAAAGTGACTACTTTATTTCCCACTTTAACACTATAATCATTTGAAATATTTGACATGTTTAGGAGTCCTGTAAAGTCAAAAGGAAATGACGAATTTTAATTAAGTAGCAAAGTTTATTTTTCGTCCGTTTCGTTACTTCTTCTCTTCTACTTCAACTTCATCCCCCGCCCCCAAAATCCTTTCACGTTTTCCTTTTCTTTCTAAATAAATTAATTATTTTAATCAAATTGGAGCCCATCTTGACTGTATGACCCCCCCCTAATCTAACAGCTGGATCCGCCCTTGATGATACCTGCCAGTTTTCCATTGCAACACCCTAAATGGTTACAAACTGTGATCTTTACTTAAACTCACCTAATCACTAAGACCTGATTGTATGAATGCAATAAATAAAATACTGTATACTGTGTACTAATCGTTGTCCTATTACGCGGTAAAAAGTAGCCTATGTTCATCAGGAATAATGTGGGCTTCTAATGGTAAAAGAATTTTTCAAATCGGTCCAGTAGTTTCGGAGCCTATTCAATACAAACAAACAATCAAATCTTTCCTCATTATAATATTAGTATAGATTTACCTTACTTGTCAATTTAAGATCCTTCCTTCAATAAATTGGCTTACAATTTTATCTGAAACTCGCCACCAGTTTTAGTTATTTCTGTCGTGGTTGTTTACAAACATTCTACATCGAGTTTGGCTAGGTTACCTAGGTGATCATGCTAAGCCTCCTATAGGCTCACGCGATTTTGTTGTTCGATAAAATTACTCATAATACGGCGAACCTTATACCTTTAATAAAGGAAGAATAAAAAACAAATAACACCCGGACTAATCCCTTGACCCTTGTCCCCAGAACCCGACAAAACACCTCACCACCAAAGAAAGGCAGGCGCTCGACGAAGAACTCACCAAGGGAGGACGGTAAATTAATTCCTTCGCAGCTGCACCAAACGCGTTGCAGACAGAAGCATGATTGCAATCCAGGCTCAGATGTACGGAGCTAAGAAACGATTTAAATCAAGGCGAGCCAAACCCAGGCACGCGGCCCGAAATTACTATCAGGAAAACCTCTTCACAGATCACATTAAAATTTTTATGTAAATAAGTAACATTTTATGTAAATATAAAAAAAATTAAAGCGTACCTAGGTATTTTTTGTTTTTATTTGTGAATTTCCATTTGAATAAAGTAGTAGTGGTGGCCCGGGGCCGCCACAGTCTAAGAATTTTGCTCACCTGGAAAATCTATTGGCCAGCCTTGATTTAAATCTTTGTTGTTGTTATAACCACAACCAAAGATTTAAATCGTTAGATACGCCCTGAGATCAAAAACTGTGGCATTGTCTTTGAATGCGTGTGGTAACAAAATCCCGACATGCGCACAATACGAATAGTTAAAAATAGTGTTTTTTTTTCCAATAAACCTAACTTTTATTATTGCCATTTATTGTGCAATCATATTGCACGAACATTTGTGAAAAAACACACAACAAAAAACACACAATACACTGATTCCAAATGAGCGACCTCACTCATTTCGCTTTGCAACAACACGGCGCGGTCTCACTACGGAAAGGGCCCACAACATGCTAGGATACACCGATGCATGATGATGTGGTTAAAGATTGTACGGTGAAAAGTGTGGACAGTGTGTTGATAGTGACTGAACACTGGTAGAAAAAGTACATTTTGGAGCAAAAGTTGGTTAATGAGACATAGGAGTCAGAGTCCTAAAAATATAATCACTCCATCTCGTCTCTATTAACAAAACTAAAAACGGTGTCAATTCAGATGTCGCCAAAACTAAACTAAACTAATTTGACACCTCTAAAAATGATGCGATCCGTTTTATTTCGTTCGGCAAAAGACGGCAACATTTAAGATTAGAGTGATGATAGTATTTTAGGGAGGGACTGTTACTATAGAATAGACTATAGATTGTTGTCGTTTTTTGCTGCAAATATATTTACAGAATATTAATTAGGTACCTAACCTACCTTTCCTACCTGTTTATTAAAATCTCAAAATTGATATTTTTGTTATTAAATTGTGTCTTATCGAATGCCTACAATCTAAACTTTTATTTATTCTTCTTTTACATGCTACCATAACCCAAATATAGCTTATAATAATAATCTTAATCTATATACATAAAAGAGAAGAGAAAAATGACTCATCAAGAGATCTCTGAAACTACAAAAGCTACGAAGCTGAAATTTTGCTTGGAGGTTCGTTTCAGGACGTAGGCAGGCACCCGTTAAGAACGGATTTTTGGAAATTCGTTTTATAAGGGGGTCAAAGGTCATTTTAATAATAAATTTTAGAAAGTAGGCACTCGCTAAGAACGGATTTTGGAAATTCGTTTTCTATGGTAGTTAAAATGAGGTCGTTGTAATCGAATAGGTAAGTAATTTTTTAAAGGATGAAATGGGATTTATAGGTTTTCTCATAATAACTTTAAAATTGTAAAGGATTGGTTGTAAAACTTTGGCGTTGATAATTTACATGGAAACCAACATTACTTGGGGTATTGGTAATAATAAAGTCCACGCGAATGAAATCGCAGCGGGTCAGCTAGTAATATTACCTATATCCTTTTAAAGTCTGTAAGTAATAGGGGGTACTTTAAAACCGTGCCTCAAATTATTGGTAGGTACCAAACAGGGCATCGAGAATCGGCCATATTTTAAGAACCGGTTCTTTCGATTCCAGTTCCAACACAGAACCGGGTACCCGGTTCTTTCGGTTCTTTCGGTTCTTGTGGAGCTTTTATTAATTTATTAGAATTTTGTTAGTAAAATCTTACAATATTCTACAATAGGGTCAAAAATCGAACAGGGAATTTGTAATCACAGCAATAATTTTTATTTCTTAAACAATCAGTCTTATAACAATCAATTTTTTATATGTTATACTTACAGTAATATTTTAAGCTACAGCTAGTGAACTCTAACTCAAGATATAGCAAACAGAAAATAAATCAAACATTAGCAGGTTTAGGTACTCGTAGTTGGTCCATTATGCGCTAAAATTAGCTAGAATAGTCAGCCTAACTCCGTAGTAAAAGCGCAGAATCTTCCTAGGATCTTCACAGGCTTCGTGGAGTGACCTCGGCAAGTTGAGGATTTCTGTTCGTTGTGCTGTTATTCCCTCGCATTCCAGGACTACGTGGTCAGCTGATTCGTCGTCGCTGATGCATCCTCTGCAGAGAGGGCTATCCGTCGCTCCAATGGTAAATAGGTGTTTGTTTAGTGGGCAGTGTCATGTTAGTGTTCCTACCAGGATACGCAGGTCCATTCTGTTTAGGTTGAATAGGCGTTTTGTCAGCCTCGGTGATGTTGATGGAAGCGCCGTTCTGGCTTGTCTGCACTCTGGAAGGCGTGTCCATCGTTCGTTATGCATATCTCTGGTTTTGAGCCTGGTCCATGTCTGGGGTATCGAGAATGGTAGCGGGAGGAAAGGTGATGGACCTTCTGTGGTAGTATCCGATCCCCTCCGTGCCAATTTATCGGCGGTGTCGTTATCTAGCGATCCGCTATGTCCCTTGATCCATTGAAGAATGATCCTGTTCTTGGTGGATATCCTCTCTAATGCCAAGTGACATTCGTACACGAGCTTGGAATAACAGCTGTTTCCTTCCAGAGCCCTGAGTATGGCAGCGTTGTCGGAGAGAATACATTGGTCGCTCATTTCTCTCTTCTGCACGGCTGTGACTGCCTGGGTTATTGCTACGCATTCATATTGGAATATGGAGCTGTGTTTGCCTAGTGCTATTGATATATTTATGTTGAGGTCCATTGAGTGAACCCCAGCACCCGTGTCCGTATTTGTTTTAGAGCCGTCTGTGTATATTCTGACTTCGTGGGCGCCTGATTCATCTTTTCATTTTGGTCTTCATAAAGCTGTATCTGGTAGTGTTTATCTGGTATTGGTTTGCTGGGCATTTTGTCACAGGGGCTATGAGAGGTTCGTGTAATATGGCCCTGTCAAAGTTCCCATGTTTTCCCTAGCATTCTGCTGCATTGGTAGAAGGTAGCGGTGGTTCGCTGTAGTTTGTACTCAAGATGTTTGTTCCACACAAGTTTCCTATCTAGTATGACCCCTAGATACTCGACTTCTGTTGTTAACTTTATCTCTATGTTGAACAGTTTTGGGACTTTCAGATTTCCTAGAAGTCGCTTATTTGTGAACATTATTAGTTCCGTTTTTGTAGGGTTTACAGAGAGTTCATGGTCGTTGCACCATGCTTCGATGGTTTTGAAGGCGAGTTTGATCAGGTCACATAGTGTATTCTCGAAGAAAACATTAGCACTACAATATAGGAGATTTTTACACACATTTTATCAAATAAAATAATCACTATTATCATTTTTTTATAAGAATTTTACGCTAGAATTTTAATCTCTTAAGCAATCAGTTTTTATATCTATTCTATAGTAATCTTTTTAGCTACCGGTAGTCAACTTAAAAACTTAAAATATCGATGGCCAAATTATGATGTCATTTGTCGTTACAGGATAAAATTACCCGTTGGTAAAAAATCGCAATAACACACGGAACATTTGATTTTATGCACCCGAAGTAACGGTTCGCCGAAATTTCTAGTTTTGAAAGTGTTGTTTTATCGTGAATTAATTGTTTGTGATATCGTTGTGCTACTCCACCACCACCCACCACTCTGCAACACCTTGATGCGTGGCTTGTGAGTGTCACAATCAAAGCGATATTCATAATTTAATAAAAGAATCGAAAGAACCGAAAACCCGGTTCCTAATATTTTGGGAACCGGTTCTTTTCACAGCCCCAAGAACCGGGAATTCCCGGTTCTTGCGGAACCGGGAAAAACCGGTTCCGATGCCCTAGTACCAAAATGTCAAGAACACAGCACAGCTATCGTAAAAAAGATCAATCAAAATAATATAAAATCTCTTTGAGTGGAAAATAACCCTTAATTAAATGAAATAAGGTGCACCGGTTAGTTGGCAGCGCACACTGCACAAAGGGCAGTCATGCGCTAAATTGATCTCACAATAAGAGAGACTGAGACATGTGCTTTGGAGAACAACCAGCACCTTGTGGGGTTTAATGAAGCGGTTTATTGCAAAAAGGTAGCTAAGTATACTTAACGTAGGTATACAAACAGTGATTGTTTGTGTTGTGTAGCTTATGATCGCGACTTCGCACGCGCTTTACCGGGATTTATTTATTTTACTTTTTATTTTTATTGTTAAAACAAAATCAACAGCCCTTATGTTTAAACAGTATATATAACCTTATTAATCTAACTTACGGCCAATAAGAGATTTACATTTTATAGAAGAACTTACAAAATACCGACAGTATAATATAAACAAAATCAAACAAGAAAAGTACAGTTAATTAGAAAAATGAGACATTTAAACTGAAGCAATAAATATAATTATTTATTTTACCACTTATGTGTATATTAAGAAAAAAGAAAAACAATTACTAAAACTATTAGGTAGGTATTTATACAGTGTCCTCCTGCAGAACTTTTAGAACATCTCTTAACGACATGAAATATGTGGGATAAGAAGAAGCCTATGGGATAGCCTATGGGTAGCCTGCTGGGATCCTTCATTAAGATCCGTTTAGGCGTGAAAAGGTAGCAAAATATATACTTATATATTATATTGGCCACCTTCTCGAAATTGTTTCCGAGTATACTTACCTTGGGCAAATTCTGCAGTTGGGTAAAAATAATTTTGAGAAGGAGGCCAAGAGGAGGATCCAGCTAGGCTGGGCAGCGTTTGGGAAACTAAACTACGTCGAGTCTTCTCGTCATCCATACCGCAATGCTTGAAAACTAAAGTTTTCAATCAGTGCGTCCTACCCGTCATGACCTACGGAGCTGAGACGTGGACACTCACGGTAGGGCTGGTCCACCAGTTCAAAGTCGCTCAGCGAGCTATGGCTCGGAGTCTCTCTGAAGGATAGAATTCGTAACGAATAGGTACATCCGACAGAGAACCAAAGTTATCGACATAGCTCAAAGAATTAGCAAGCTGAAGTGGCAGTGGGCCGGCCATATCTCGCGAAGAACCGATAACCGCTGGGGCAAACGTGTTCTTGAGTGGATACCACGACTCGGCAAACGTAGTGTAGGACGCCCTCCGGCCAGGTGGGATGACGATCTGCGAAAAACTGCAGGCAGATGCTGGATGCGGCACACTGAAGACAGGGCGCTATGGCGCTCATTAGGGGAGGCCTATGTCCAGCAGTGGACTAATATAGGCTGATAATGATTTTGATAATGATGATATTATATTGTATATCGGTATGTATGTAACGGACAAACAGACAAGAGTTAGTTTCGGATTTAAATATGGGGCGTTGGGTTTAGATTGAGGGTAGTTTTAGCAGCATGCCCCCGTTTTATGGTTAACATTTATTTTACTACTACCTCAACCTCAACAGCCTATATTGGTCCACTGCTGGACGCAGGCCTCCCCCTGATAAACGCCTATTAGCTTTTACCTCATGGGGGGTAGTGCCCATAATCCTCACGCTGGGCATGCGGGTTGGGGATCGCTATTCGGAGGTAGAATTTTTCTGCAGGGGGCGTTGCTGCCCGCCCCCGATACCTACTAGGTATCTACTACTACTCTACTAGGTACGTTTACTACTATTACTCCCTGAAAAATAAGTATTACAAAAAACGAATGCTACCATCAAAAATTGTACCTAATTGTAATTATGTGCATTTTCCTATTGATTTGATTTTTTTTTTTTGTATTGACCCTGATTTATGTAAAACTTACATTATAGGTACCTAATAGTTTCAAACCTGCATGCTTTTGTGTCCTAATTGTATTTAAAAACTAAAGACTTTCCTATGTTTATAATTAACTAGCTGCTGCCCGCGGCTTCGCCTGCGTAGTTCCCGTTCCCGTGGTAATTCCGGGATAAAACATAGCCTATGTCCGTCTCCTTGTTCTAAGCTGCCTCCCCACCAATTTTCAGCCAAATCGGTTCAGCCGTTCTTGAGTTATAAATAGTGTAACTAACACGACTTTCTTTTATATACAGGGTGTAACAAAAATAAGTAACCAAACTTTCAGGTGGGGTGTAGAATCGAACACTGAATTCAGGAAAAATATAAAAAAAAAATCCCGCCCTTTAGTTTTCGAAAAATAAAATAAATACGGAATTTTCACTACATTACGCAAACGACTGATGCACGTGTTTATTTGACATTTAAATATGATTAAAAGGTCTACGTACCTTGTGTACACCTTTTTAGCAGATAAACATCTTTTTACAGGGGGCACCCACGACCGGACACGCGATATCGCAGCAGCGCGCGCGGCGGCGGGCTGCACGTGTTGTAGTTATGTAGGAAGCTAGCCAATGCATTCCAATTTTCCCATTTCAATTTTCATCTCGTGGTATTCAATATCTGAATAACGCATACGAGCCATTTTTACGCACAAAAAACCGATAAGCGCCGCCGCGACCTTCACCTTGCGCTTGCAATGATGCAACTAAACGGCCATTGACCCTATGATAACATTTCTGTGGTATGACAGTTTGACAAAACTAACAATAAGCCTAGCATTGGGTGAACATTCGGATGAACTAAGTTTGTATACCTATCTCGCTCTCGCGCGCTAAAAGTTTGTGCCTTTTCTTGTCTCAACCTGGTGCTTCGGAAATGCAAATTGTAACAACCTTTTATGGGGTTCATTGTAAGTTACTCACCTTGTTTTTAAAGGTCAATGTGAAGGTAGGTACTTAGGTAGTCAACGATATGAAAAAATAAAAGCTAGTAGTGAATATCTTTTAGTAGGAAGGTGCATGTTTAATGAATGTAACTAATGTAACTAACTATGCATTTTCGCGATAGAACGTGTGTAAAGACTTAAAATAATTTATTTATTTTTTAATTCCTAGAGGAAAATTGGAATGTATTTGTTGTACGTAGGCTCCATATCTAAGCACGCCGTGCAGCCTGTTCGCTTCCGCTGCAATGATGTCGCGGGTCGATGACCGCGGTGGCCGCTCATTAGGGCACCGTTTAGGTGTTATGGGCTTATAAAAGAGATAATACAGGTACTTAGGCCATTTTTTTTAATTCCAAATAGACACATGTATTATAGTCTATTGCCTAATGTTGTGAAAATTTCGTACCTATTTATTAAATTTTTCGAAAACTAAAGGGCGGGATTTTTTTTTTCAATATTTTTCCTGAATTCAGTGTTCGATTCTACACCCCACCTGAAAGTTTGGTTACTTATTTTTGTTACACCCTGTATATAGATTTATCAATTTTATTTTTATTATTTAAGACGTACTTAACTTACAAGTCTTGTACAATAACCATCGTAATAATTGTAAGGGGAAGCACTCACTACCAAACCACAAGCTATTTTCAGATTAGCTTGTATTAGTACTCGTAATGAGAGCCCTAAATACCTAAGTGTTATGTATTTTTATGCAATAAACAATTTAATTTTTTTTTAATGGTCTAGTTGCAACTTATGCCAACAATCCATACCAAAGTCTGAATCTGAATGCTCGTGTATGGCCGCGACTTTTTACAACCTCTGTAGCGCAGCGGTCGAACGGGTGTGCGACGACGGGTTCGCTTCCCGCCTCGGGATGGGACACATCTTTGTACTGTTTTTAAAAACTGTTGTAACAAACGTTTTAAAAATAAATTATTTTGAAAAAGTAAGTATTCTTTCAATCCCATACCACTTGTTATCTTTGAAATAAATACACCAATCGGAACACTATACCACAGGTCAATTTAATTACAACAAGTAACAGAAGAACGCGCAGTGGACAGGATCCTTTGAAATCTGAGACATAATTGGCAATCGCCCTACGAGATTGGATTATCGGATACTTTCTTCAATATGTTTAATATCGATAGATTTATTGTTACTTCATTTTAAGTACCTAATTAGGTAGGTTAAATAATGCTGCAATGCTGGAAAAAGCACACAGCATTATCTAGCCCCAAGCTGAGCAGAGCTTGTGTTATGGGTAGGTTAAGACAACTGATATAGGTACCTAAGTACTTAGGTACTACAATACACTACATAGATCAAAAATATCACTTTATTTCCGTGTCAGTGTTTAGTTTTATGATGTGACCTTTTCTAAGTGTACATTTATTGTATTTAGGGAAATAAAGAGTTTTTGATTTGATTTGATTTGAGATAGATATGTTGTATTATACAAAGAAAATATCCAGAACACCTGGAACCGATACGATCGTACAAACATTTGTCGTGAGGCGGGAATCGAATCCTCCTGTCACAGACGGGCCTCCGCCCGCCGCGCCACGAAGTCGTCAACTACTTTTTATAGAACTTGCTTGTTGATATTGATCAAGATAATTAGAACGGACCTACCTGCCTACCTAACTGGCAACAGCTACGTGATTAGTTAAGCATCGCATGTCTAGTTGAGTAGGTACCTACCTAACTAAGCTTTCACAACAAATAATATATTAGTCTATTGTTATTCCTTCAAAATTGAGAGGAATGTTGAATGACAGCTGCTGGCAAGCTTACAAAATCAAGTCGGAGACAATAAAAACTAAAAGTATTTTTTAATCGCAATTATGATTTACATCAGATTTCTTTGAAAAAATATCAAACGCAAACAATAAAATCATAGAAACGTATAAATCTCTGACATGAAATGTATCATTTTACTATGAAGAATAAAAAGCTAAACAGTAAGCTTTTGTTTTGACCCGCCCACTGGCTTCTGAGCCAATGGGAAGGGGGGAATAGATGACGAAGGGCGGAGCGGTGTGGGTTTGAGCCTTCGCTGAAACTATCGCGGAACATTTCAAACTTGAAAGCCGCGACAGGCGTCAACTCTGCGTTTCAGAGACTGATATTTCAGCGCGAAAACTCTCAACCACTCGCAGTGAAATTCCCAAGTGCTTTCCATTGCAATGTAGTGAGTTTTATCAGAAACGGCGTGGCGGCATCAAAAAGCGCGTTAGATACTTAACCATTTCTGAAGTGATGGAAGGATCAGATGCTCCCGAGGTCCGTAGGGCGCTGAGAACCCCAAAATGTGCTCGGTGCCGCAACCATGGAGTGATCTCGTGTTTGAAGGGACACAAACGGATGTGTCGCTGGAGGGACTGTCGCTGCCCCGGTTGCTTGTTGGTGCTTGAACGGCAGCGGGTCATGGCGGCTCAGGTAAGTTCTTAACTAATTATTAATTATTTTAAGGGCTACTCTTGTCGGGATTTAAGTAGGTAAACTTAAGTGTCAATATTTCTTGAAGGCAGTGGAGAGAAGAACCCTAACGTAGTCAGTTAGTTTAGTCTATTATAATATTATAAAGAGGAAAGATTTCATTGTTTGTTTGTATTGAATAGTCTCAGAAACTACTGGACCGATTTGAAAAATTCTTTACCATTAGAAGCCCACGTTATTTCTGATCAACATAGGCTACTTTTTACCGCGGGAAAATGCTTCATTCGTACGGGAAACGGGTAGGTAATAGGACAACGGGTAATAAGAATGCAGCTAAATAGTAGTATTATTTACGCATTTGGTTGCCGGTTCAATTCTTGCCGCTGAATAAAGTTTGTATTCGAATTTCTAACAGGCTTTGCAGGAATGAGAAACGAGAGGGCGCGAAAACTAGCCAATTAGGTAAACCAGTGTGAAGGGGGAATGTTGAACGATAAAAATCACTGAATGATTTTATTTTTCCAAAAGTGAATGGGGTGGATGGTATTTTTTTTTCATCCACCCCATTGATGGGGAAGTCAATGGGGTGGATCGGAATATATCGCCTGTCAGAACTTGTAGGTTGTAGGTACCTAGAATATTTTGGACGACCTCTGTGACGCAACGGGCGAAGGTCCGCCTACGACGCGGGCGCGGTTGCGAGTTCGATTCCCGCCTCGGGACAAATGTTTGTACGATCTGCAGATATTTGTTCAGGGTGTTCTGGATGTTTTTCTATATATAAAAAAATAAAAATATTTCTATGTAGTGTATTGTATTATGTAGATATATCAGTTATCTAGTACCCATAACACAAGCTCTGCTTAGCTTGGGGCTAGATAATGCTGTGTGAATTGTCCAGCATTACTTATTTATTTAACAATTCATAATATTCAGCTGTTTTTGTATTTGATCGGCATTTCTGCGTATTTCAACCACTGCTGGTCGCAGGTGGCGCTCCGCAGACAGCAAGGAGCCGGCACTGAAGGCCGAGACGGCGAGGCGGCCGCCCTGGCTGCAAGGAAGCGAGCCTACCGCGCTCGGCTGCGCTGCGTTCAGATGACTCGCACCTACCCGCACCATCCCGTCACTGTTTACGGTATTTATTATATACATATTATATACAGGGTTACAGGAAAAGTCGTGCTAGATCCGTTAAGGGCGTGGAGTACCCATCATTCCTGACATATTTCACTATGAAACACCCTACCCTAAACTAAACCCTTTTCGAGATATTCGACTTTTAATTTTTTTATTGAAAATTGCCGATTTTTAGGCAATTAAATTTATTTTTGGTTGTTTTGTGTATCTTATTATTATTATTATTGCATTTTTACATGTGTAATTAGATGCTTTAGGACGTCAATCATTAAAATAGTGCATAAGTTAATTGAATAGACCGTAGTAGACAAGTGAAAGTTAAGAAATAAAAAAAAAATTAGAAAGTTTATTTTTCTCTAAGGGATATCTAAAAAAAATATTATGGCAATTCTTCGGCAGATGTTTTTAAAAATATCTACGTTTCATCAGCTATCTAACGAGGTATAATAATCTAGGGTTTTATTCAATTGCATTGAAAAAAAATTAGTTTTATAGGCGACAGTGGAGAAGAAAATTTATACTTAGCCCTAAAAAGTAAAAGTAAAACAATAGGTAAGCATGAAATGTCATTTATTAAAGGTTTTCACACAACTTTTTCTTATTCTACAGTTCATGTTCAACATGGCCGCCTCTATTTCTGATACATTGTCGCATCCTTCTACGGAGACCAGTCTTCACTACTCCAGTGGTCAACGTGGTCCTCATTTTATTTGCTGCATCCACAATCCTTTCTCTTAGGTCTTCCACAGACGAAACTGGATTCGGCTCGCTGTACACAAGACTTTTCATGCACCCCCACACATGAAAATCCATGGGGGTTAGGTCCGGACTTCTTGCTGGCCATGGCAACGGCCCACCTCGTCCTATCCATTTGTTTGGATAATTTGTGTCCAGCCAGTCTCTGACACTTCTCCTGAAATGGGCAGGGCAGCCATCGTGTTGGAACCACATGTCCCTGATCAGGTTGAGTGGCAGATCATCCAGCAAATCACTCAAGTCTGCTCTCAGGAAATTTTCGTAGCTTTCCCCATTTAAATTATCCGGTAGAAAGTAAGGTCCAATCAAATGATTGGAGATAATGCCCATCCACACATTCACGCTGAATCTTCGTTGGGACCCCTTCACTCTTTTCTTATTGGGATTCCTTAGTGCTTTTGGGGCCCAGTAATGGGCGTTGTGATAGTTAGTTATGCCATCTTTATCAAATTTGGACTCATCCGTCCACAAGATATTTCTTAGAAAATCTGGGTCTTCTACGTCAGCATTTAGCATAAATCTGCAAAAGTCCAATCTTCTCGCGGGGTCTCCTTCTTCAATAACGTGTACCGGCGTGTAATGGTATGGGTATAGGCCAGCAGTATGCACTGTAAACCACACTCTCCATTGCGAAAGTCCCAGATCACGGGCAACAATATTAGTGGAAGTAGTCGGATCCGCTCGAAAGCGTTGCACTATCTCATTGTCCTGTTCTTCGTCGTCAATTCGTGGTCTACCCATGTCTGTATTACGTCTCAAAACAGAGCCAGATTCTCGAAGTCTTCGATAAACTCTGTCAAAAACGGCCACATCCGGCACTCGACGACCGGGGTAGCGAGTTACGTATTCGTTGCGAGCTTGCGCAGATACACAATCGCAGTATCCGTAACAAATAAGCATATCAGCATATTCCTCAGGTGTGTAGGACGTCATCTTCAACACTTCCGTATCACAGGTACAAATCAGAGTCCGGTTAACAAGTATAGTAGTCACAAATCAGAAGAAATAGTCCAGAATCACAGCCAAGTCGAGAAAAAGAGCAAAACGATATCACATCTACTATGTACGAAGCACAAAAGCAGACTGACAACCAAAACAATACCCCCTGTTGTATTCCCAGCCCTAACCGGTCTCTACACATTTTTTCTTTCATTCATACCTACATAAATCGTCACTTGTCTCGCTCTCACGGTGTGTCTGAACTTGAAGGACAATAGGCGCGGGACCGTTAGAACTGCTACCTGGAGCGTCCCAACTACTTTTTTTCCACGAAATGTAATACAAACCCTAGATTGTTATACCTCGTTAGATAGCTGATGAAACGTAGATATTTTTAAAAACATCTGCCGAAGAATTGCCATAATATTTTTTTTAGATATCCCTTAGAGAAAAATAAACTTTCTAATTTTTTTTTTATTTCTTAACTTTCACTTGTCTACTACGGTCTATTCAATTAACTTATGCACTATTTTAATGATTGACGTCCTAAAGCATCTAATTACACATGTAAAAATGCAATAATAATAATAATAAGATACACAAAACAACCAAAAATAAATTTAATTGCCTAAAAATCGGCAATTTTCAATAAAAAAATTAAAAGTCGAATATCTCGAAAAGGGTTTAGTTTAGGGTAGGGTGTTTCATAGTGAAATATGTCAGGAATGATGGGTACTCCACGCCCTTAACGGATCTAGCACGACTTTTCCTGTAACCCTGTATATTAACATTATATACCTACTGTCTCTTTAAAGCTGATAGCTTTAGATTATTTAATTACTAGCGACCCGCCCCGACTTATACTAAATTTACTACAGAATCCCAGCCGGTACCACCACAACCGCTATGTCCCTGTATTTTAAATCTGTAATATCTTCGAAAATAATCATTTAAATTACATGTAAAGGCCCATATTGATCTATATTAAATGCACAAGGTACTTAATTGGATGAGGATTAATGCTGTGTTGCTTAAAATCGCTTCGTAAATAAGCCATTATTTCTCGTTAAAAGTAAAGGATATAAAAGGGTTATTGTGGGTTATCCCTAAGAGATAGACATATACAATCGCGGACTTTTCTGTAGACCTTTTTAAGGTGTACAATACTGTAGTACATTATTTGATCTATCTCGTAGGGTTCAGCCAGCGTTTGCAATGTACATAAAAATGTGTTTATTTACGACATCACATTAGAAACCTCTAAAATTATCAGTGTTTCTCCACTATACTATGCATGTATTATACATATAAACCTTCCTCTTGAAATACTCTATTATATATATTTTTTAGAATAAAAAATCGCATCAAAATCCGTTGCGCATACATAGGGACAGACAGACAGGAAGCGACTTTGTTTTATACTAGATATGTAGAGAACGAATATAGTTTTATTTAAGCTATAGTCTAGCTCTTGGAACCGATGGTTGCGCGGACCCTAAGGAAGTCTCTCAGAATATTCTCAGAACTGATGGTCGTCGGGGCCATAAGTCATAAGGGTCTCGAAGTCACGAGTGGCGACCCCCCTCTCCCCATGACCGATAGCTAGTTGGTGGATGTCACGAGAAACCGCTGGATTAAGTTCTAAGTTGGTAGGTCCAGCTGCCGTTGTCTTTTGGCGTCATGGCTGCTTCCTAAAACAATCTAGGAGGTCTCTGAATTTAATGACTACCCCCGAATACCTACGTAAATGCAACTCAGGTTTAAGAACGTCTTAACTTAAGACTACAACTACAGTATGCAACTTAACTTAAATCAAACTGCATTAAGTAGTTGTTAATTTGATTCCTTCAATCTAGTAGTTACCTATAATTACTGATTATTTAAGCTTTATGAACTTTTATTTTGCAATTAAATAAACATGTAATGTGTAGTACCTTATGTGATAAGTTTTTGACAGATTTTCATTGAAATCGGTCAAAAACTCTTAGAAGTGCTCAAATGTGAGTTGCGTTTCAGTATTCGGGGGAGTATACTATACCTACTTACCAGTCATCCGTCGCCGTGAAAAGATGGCAAAAGCCCTGTAAATTTTGTAGGAGTTTGCCATCTCATGTCCAACAATTGATGAGCTTGCAAACTTACATTCTACTGCTGGAGAGCCAAGGTCTGTCCACCATTTTTCCCCCTGGATCCTCCACTTTACTTTAACTACTTATTTACTATGGAGGAAGAAGGACTAAGCTTCCAACCGGTCAAGTTAGTCCCTCAACCTCAACAGCCTGTATTGGTCCACTACTGGACGCAGGCCTCCCCCTGATAAGCGCCTTATTGGCTTTTATCACATGGGGGTAATGCCCATAATCCCCACGCTGGCATGTGGGTTGGGGATCGCAGTTCGGTGGTAGAATTGTTCTGCAGGGTGCGCTGCTGCCCGCCCCCGGTGGATATCCCATAGTCGCCTCTTACGACACCCGCGGGAAGAGTAGGGGTGGTGCAAATTCTAAGCCACACACAGCTAGCAAGTTAGTCCCGCTATCGATTAAACCGAATGCATCGTAAAAATTGCAGTCGAAGAAACGAACTACTGAATCTCACTAACCCTTTCAAACGCCATTCATTAATTTAAAAGCACCCGGTTCATTAAGCTTGAACCCGCACACAGAAAAACAATTGTAATTTGTCAGAGCATGTGTTAAGACAATAATACGCTGTTATTTTGAATGTAATCAACACTGACAGAGAGTAGGGTGGGTTCCGCGCCTTGTTATCATTGTAACGGAGTCCACTCTGTCGTGTGTTTCGTTTCTCGAAACGCTAAATGCGAATTAGCTGGGTAAATATTTACTTTGGAACGATGAGAGTTAATGTGAATACACGTAACGGCTGAGATAGAATTTTGATGGACGTTAAGTGGTGTCTAACCAAGCAATAAATAAGCGAGACGGAGAGTCGCAGATTAATTCAACCCGTCAATTACTCAATGTTCCTATTCTTGCATTTTTTTTGTCTATACAGGTTGCCACGTAAGTACCTAACATTGTGTACCTACTAAGCCGAAAGGGGGTGATTAAGGACTCCGAGGGGATCAACTTTTGTTTTAACTATTTTTTTAGTTTTTATTTTATTATTAGTGGCAATTTTTCTTCATATATGTGTTTTTTTATGTGTACTCTTACATTAGTATTATTGTTTTGAAATTTCAATGGATTTACATCAGTTTGTTGTTATTATTTCATGACAAAACACTGGTTTTGCTGTCTATTTGAAATTGTCGTTTCAATCATTAATAGCATCCCAACCACCCCATAATACAGTTCCACAGATTTCCAAAATTATTTTATTATTTTATAACTTTTTTGTTCGAAGAAAAATTAGACTAGAGAAACTAGGTAGCGATAACTCGGTAATATTACAATAAAAAAATTGAATGTTGTCAATTTGAGAAACTTCATGTAGTAGGCATGTTTTTTAAGCTGTCGGAAACCCAGGTCTCGATACGTTTTTTTGATACAACAGGTGCTGAAACTTTATCATTAAAAAATCGATAGCACAAATTTCTATATTTAACATTTGTTGAAAACAAACAGTTGCAGCTAGAAATATTTTGTAATCCGCTATAGCAAGGCCGCCGTTATTCCCAGAGAAAATCAATTTATTATTATTTAATTTGTAGCCGTAGTGCCCAATAATGTAGTAGTAGCAGTGGTGCCCCCCACAAGTACCTGCGTTGTTATTTAATTATCGGACACCCTGTATAACTAAGATGTTCTAGATTGCGAGCGGCAAACTTAACTTGCGAACTTATGTAGCAATGTATAATTAAATTAAATTACAAACCTATGATAGATAACTTATAATTTAATATCATAATTCCTTATTATCTAACAGCTGTTTGTAGGTAAATACCTACCTAAGCAGGCAGGTAGGTGGAAACAATCCGAATTTTGAACAGTCGCCGCCTCCCGGAAAATATTGCGACTGCGACG
Source organism: Eupithecia subumbrata (assembly GCA_949316285.1). Lineage (NCBI taxonomy): Eukaryota > Metazoa > Arthropoda > Insecta > Lepidoptera > Geometridae > Eupithecia > Eupithecia subumbrata. Next base: position 2,940,688 of record OX438634.1, read on the forward strand.
TTTTTGTTTTCATGAACCAGGACATTTCTGAATTCTGATTTACACACTTCACCTCGAAATAGAACGGGCTGTAATAAAAAATGTGAAGACGTTTGAAAATGTCCCCGCTTCATTACAGAACAAAAGCTGTCATCTAACACTCGGCAACATTTCACTGTCTATTAAAACTTTTAGAACAAAAAAACTAGAATTTCTTTTAACTATTTTTATGGCCTCTAAAAAATGTGTGAAGATTGTTTTACAAGAGAACGCGGAGGCGGCTCTTTGTGGCGTCTCAGGTTACTGTTGACTGTAAACATGTCTTTCCGCTTGTTGAGTGATCGCTGCCGCGGGCACTGCGGGTGCCAAAACGGTTACGTTTTATTACACATTTTTGCTTTATAATTGTATCCTATTTTCAACCGACCAAAAACGGAGGATGTTCTCCCTTTTTAGGTTTCGAGATCGAAGATCGGTTTCGAGGTCTCGCTTTGTCTGTCCTGTTTTTCCTCCTTAATAACTCGGCAACTACTGCAGCTATCAACTTGAAAGTTAAAATAATTATACATTTCGTGCGTCTGTACAAATTTAAAGAAAAATAAATGATAAGATAATAAATGAAAATGAATATTTTCCATACAAATTGTGATGCCGAAATTTTAAAAGATACCTACAGCGTCATGTGGGGTATCAAATGAAAGGTATCAGTTTGTACATTTCAAAATAGTTTTTGAAATTTTTGTAAATGCCATACTTTTTAAAATATTTCGAAATAAGTCGAAAAAATACCCATTCCCCCCCTATCTCCGAAGATTGCCGAGCGATCCATGTAAAACGTATGGAGCGTTTATAGATATGGATCTATATTTTACAGGAAAAATATAGAGAAGTTTGTAAAAAGAACACTTTTTGAAAAATGGTCAAAAAGGGGGGGAATAATTTTCAAAAGGGGGGGGGGGCTACCTCACCGAGTGGGGTATCAAAGGAAAGGTATTGGTTTGGACATTTCAAAACAGTTTTTCAAATATCTGTAGGTTTTATACTCTTTGAAATATTTTGAAAAAATTTCCATTACCCACTTTAACCAAAGCATGTAGAGAGATCTATCTGAAATGTAGGTTGTGTACCTAGTACTATTCTTAGGTGTCCGTTAAATTGCGAAGTCTCTAACCGGTAGGTACTTTTGGTACATATTTGTTGACAAACGTTCGAAACCCTCGGCGCGCGAGTTACACTCGCACTTGACGGATCTTGTTTTTTTTATGTATGACCGACCACGCATTACTTTTTACAGAGTAGTCCGATTTCTATAGGTAATTATTTTTTTATTGGAAAGGATATACCTACTTACTTACCCCGAAGGTGGTCCCAATTAAATTTGAAAAAAGAATCCAATCCTAAGGGTAGGAAAACAGGGGATGATTGATTGTTCACTCACTGATTGTATTGTAATGTTTGACCACGCATAACTTTTTCCAGAGTAGTCCAATTTTGATAATTCTTTTTTATTGGATAGGCCCTATCCAGTCTTAGTTTGATGACACATCGAGGTATACCCTATCCGATAGGGTATACCTCGATGTGTCATCAAACTAAATTATACTCGAATTTTAACTAGATGTCGCCACTAGAAGAATTTGAAGTCGGTTTATCGTTTTTTAAAACACGGCAAATTATGTATAAAAACTTTCCATCATGTCTGTAGCATGGCAAACATGAATAACAAGGCTAAGGAATTCTAATAGGTACCTATGTTCCTCAAATCTGTCAATATCATCATCATTGCAGGTGTTTGATAGCTAGATACTTACCTACTTACCTACTGCTGGCTGTTCTGCCCTCCTTTTGATAAACAGCGTAAGTGAATCGCGGCATATTTCGAGAAAATCGCACCTAAAGTTTTTATTATTATTTTTGACTACCTACTGTAGTCGTGACATCTAAAATGGTAATAAAAACTTTAGTTGCGATTTTCTCGAAATATGCCGCGATGCACTTACGCTCTTTATCATAATTATGGAGGGCAGTTTGGACCTCGTATTTTTTTTAAAACCAGATTAATAGCCATTCTGGACTCATTGGCCATAAGCGTCTTTATGAGTAGGTACAAAGTTTGCCGTTCTCCTTTTCCGGTGCTTGTCTGAACTAGGTACCTATAGGTAACCTATGATCTTGTTTCCTCAACCTCCTCCACAGCCTGTATTGGTCCACTACTGGACGCAGGCATCCCCTTAATAAGAACCTTTTACATGGGGGGTAATAACCATATTCCCCATGCTGGACATGCGGGTTAGAGATCGCAGTTCGGTGGTAGAATTGTTCTGCAGGGGGCGCTGCTGCCCGCCCCCATTGGATATCCCTTAGTCGCCTCTTACGACACCCGCGGGAAGAGTTGGGGTGGTGCAAATACTAAGCTGGCACCACACAGCGAATCTTGCCCTTGCCATCTTTACTCTTTGCAAAATCTAACCATGTCTTTTCTTCCCAGGTAACGACAGAGTATTCGCAAACGACCCATCCTGGACCGAGCGCGTGCGCAGACGCAGAGCCTTCGCGGATGCGGAACTCGAGCGCACATTCAACCCCCCGCCCCCTCCAGTGCCTGCTCCCCCCGCGGCCTTGCAAGGCATGCTTTGTAGGAACCTTCTGGCAGCGCTGTTGACGACGTATGCACCGATACCGCCGCAGCCTCAGAGGCAGAAACTGTCCTTCTCGATAGAATCTATCATCGGTGTGCAGTAAGTAGCAGCCGAGCTAAGCTCATGGAAAGAAGTGGAATCGTCCGATCAGAAACCGAAGAGTGCGCGTAGTTTTTACTCAGCTATTTGGAACCAATGTATGGTCGATTATACTCCACTCTGCGCGAGTGGAGGGAACACAAACGCGCCTTGTCGTCGATGGCTATCAAAAGTCTATCTAATCTAATCAAAAAGTTAACTTATAGGTTATACCTTAACAAAGTTTTAAAGCCATAAAACAGAATAAATACTAATAAAATAGTAATTTATATTAGACCTAGAAAACCTGTTATTACTGTACTGTCTATTTGTAATTCATTACGGTTGTAAGCGGGTCAACTACGAACCTTATTTGCGTTGGAACTTGGAAGAACACCAACGTTTCATCCCTCCCGTAATACTTTCTTCAAACTACGATAGTTTTTAGTCTATTTGTAAGTTTGTAAAAAAAAACCCACTAAAGTTTTGAACAATGAGTGCTTATATTAACGAAATGTTCGGTAAAAGAATGTCTATTGTGAGGTCATCGTGTTACAACCAGAACTTATGTTTTAGAAAATGGTCAATAAACTAAACTATACATTTTGAAAATGACCTTATAATTTAGTGTAGTGTGTAAATAAAATGAGTACAGAAAGTTTTCCATAAAATAGATTTACAAAATTTCAAATACTTTTACAAAAACTATGGTTAATTTATCTAGAAACATTCGAACGGTGCCTAATACATTAGGCCTTTAGAGGTAGCGCCTACAATACATGAAATATGTTTGACATGAGACCTGTACTCACTTTATACTCCACAAAATATTGTTACAATCTTGAGTGCAAGATTTACTTTAACAATTTTTACTAAGTACTCGTTTACTGCTTTAAAATTAATACTTTACAATGTAAATAGGTACGCAATTTTTTTTATAATGACTGCAAAAATATCCACAAGAATACAACCAACAAAAAATAAATAATGCACGTAGGTAGTGATTTGTATGATTTTATGATGTGATAAATAAATAAATAGTTATGAATCTATACATTATAGTGGATTAAAATATTGATTTCATAATAATTTAATAAACCTACTGTTTTAATTTTCTCAAAAATATGAACATATTACTTACATGAAATATCGAATTATGAAAATATGACGGTGATACATAATAATATATGTTTTTTATAGTTATCTACCTAATCACATTGTCGATGCGCTATCTTCGCTATTAAACATGTTAAGCTGAAAGTAAAGGAAACAATGTAAAATAAAAACAAACAATCAAAATGAAACTCTGCTGAGAGTACAAAACTAATCAACATTAGCAAATAAATAACAATTATGAAGGTACTAACTCAACATAAAATATAATGATAAACACAAAGTGAGTGCAATTCGACAATGCGATCATCAAACAGATATTTATCTAATCATATTAGATTTTAGATACAAAATACTTATATAATAAATATAATATACATATATTTACGTAAAATTTTATATATAAAACGCTATAATAATATAACGCAAATAACCTACAAAATATCGACAATCACAAATGTTCGTCATACAATACAACATATTTTCGCAATAAAAACTATGCCTCAAGGAAGGGAGTGCCTTTACGAATGCCGCCTCATACACACGCACACGCATGCGCAACACTTATTGAACTATTATCACGGTTTCTTTTTTATTTAGGAAATAAACGAAATCAACTACAATTAAAAATGAGACAGATAAAACCTACTAACCTTAAAAATAAATTACGAGTGACCCGTAACATTCATATAAAATGGATTCTACTTAAAAATAAACAATGCTTCACAAATTTGTTTCAAAAAATACTAAGTTACACAACGGTAATTTTAATTCCTCTACGGGTACCGATGCTGACGTGGTGCATATGCCTTCCGAGACGTTTTCTTGAAGCGCCTTCATTGGTGGCAGGTGGTAATAGTACTTTTAGGTCCGTATTTTGAAAGCTGGCTTGCTTATTCATAGATTTATGCTTAAGTGACGTTAACTACTCAAGCATAGATGGATGACAGAGCAAGCTTACAGGCCTCTGATACTGACAACTCAAAATGTTTTCAATAAGGTGCAAAAGTAACTTGTTCCGCTACAAATCAGGCGATTCAAGTAAACGTTGACAAAATGTGGGCAGTACGCAAGACATGTGAGCTAAGTATAAATGTATTGTCGCGATTACTTTACGAGATGAGCATACATCCACACATGCCCGGGATTCGTTGGCACATGAGGGATAGGACTAGATAGGACTCGGGATAGGAACTGATTGGGACTTCAGGGATAAAGGGACTTACACGAAAATATACTATAAATAATAATTTTGCACAAAAATAATATACCTACTCCTACCATATAAATATTTAAAGTGCTTTAGCCAAAAGAAATTTAGATCTGACGGAATGTTAAACTTTGTCCCCGAAATATAATAAATTTTACTGCACGTTTACGCTAAAAATTGCAATCATAATAAACTAACGTTCACAAGAACTACTAGATTTCAGACCCCGATCTGAAAGAAATATATTATGACTTATATAACAAGTGTTTAAAGTCAGACTTTTAGCTTTTATAAAACAAAAATATAACAATTTACTTGAATACAATAATAAAATACACTGCAATATGTATTCACATATACATAATATTTCATAATATGCACGAATATATTACATTAAATATTCATGAGAGTTGCCCGCTTCGACTCGTCAGTCGATTCATCGTCTACCAGGATGAACTCTGAAGATGTCATTTTAAAGCAAGTTAATATTTTTTGTAATATAGTAGTAGTCAATGCCACGAGTGTAAAATCGCCGCGGGCAACATAAACATACAAATACGGTAAAACAACATACAACGTAAAAATACTATTTGGTATATAATATAGCAGATAATCTAGCCGTCATAAAATCTATCAAAGCAGTATATTAAATCTACACAGACATAATTGTACACATATATTAGTAAAAAAAAACCAGTCACAAATCACAGCTGACATAAATTCTCGATTTCACTAAGTCTTGTAATTTATACAAAATAATAGTAACATACAAATTTTAAACATCTACTAAAATATATTTGACAGGCTCTAGTGGAGTTAAATAAATGCTTTTTTGAAAATATGTTGACGAGAATATGAAATGTTAATGTTTGAAGAATTCGCGAAAAACAGGGTTAGTAAGAAAATGAACAAACAAACAAAAATATTTGTTGAGCGATGAAGATCAGCAGTCAACCTACAAACTAACTAAGACTTACGCATAAAAAACATATCATTGTGGACATGCTAGTTAATGAATGACTATCAAATTGCACAACAGACTGTGGCTTGGACTGTAATCAAATTAATAAACATTAAAAAGAACCGAAAATACAAATCATTCTTTCTATTCCTTCTAATTAACAAGCACACATTCACAACACAAACAAGGCAAATCTTGATGGTTATGGGATGCCGGTGGCAATTCAAAAATCCGAATTAATAGTAGTTACTCATTGATTTAGTACAAATTACATTAGATGTCTCAGCAACCGAGTTCTAAACTAAGAACTACCTATCACTAATCATGCATTATAATATCCGAGCGAATACCGCTCGGCGCCATATGAATAGCTACAGTCCAATAAGTAATTATCCGCCGATGAACGCAAGCACACGTGCGTTGTTTCGACACGATAGATGCTGCAAGCTAGCACCGCGCGGCGCCTCCGCACTGTGCGTATACTCTGCCTAGAGCCGCGGCCCTTCCCCAAACAACGCCGGAAACTGTCAGGTACGAATGTTAGTTAACTAGTTCTTGGAGTGGTCTGGATTGTTGGCGCATCTCGTGAAGAGCGCTCGGTGTGTAGTCAGGTACGAACGTGATTGTAGTCCGGTGCTCGGCGGCGGCCGCGGTGTGACGTGATCCCTACGCGCTCGGGCGACAGCTCTGCTATCGCCCGCAATGTCTTCCCGACCCGTGCTGACATTGGTTCCCCTGAAACAAACGCACTTCTTAATACTTAGGTATCACTTCTCAGAGACCAGAGAGGATTTATTGATGACACCCGCCAGGCTAGATGAAGGCAAGCTTGACAGGGCGCTATGGCTTTTATTGAGGGAGGCCTGTGTCTAGCAGTGGACGATTATTGGCTGCTTATGAGATCTGTTTGTTAAAGAGCCCCCCCTCAAAGCAAACGCGACGCTAGAATATCAAAATGTAGCATATTTGACAGAGATTATCTAGCTGCTTTCTGAAGCAGAGTGGAATTGACCAATCCGAAATACAGACAATACTTTCAAGCTGGGTGGTCGATGCTTCTCCGCTCTGCATCAGTGGGAATGTGCATTCCCTCTGATGCAGAGCAAAGGCAGTAGTAAATAAGAGTCTAAAAATACATTCAATCGAATAGCTATTTACAAAATTCAAAGTCTTACAGGTTATTTGGTCTAAGGACTACTTAGACGGATAAAAAATTCTTTAAAAATATTTAAAACTATCAATCAATGTCAATCGAGGCTGAAAAAAATCAAATAAGGAGTCACTGAAAAAACTTTTGACTTTTATACAAATAAGTCTCTTTCATTCCTAGCAATACGTTTGATTGGATGACTTATCAGTACAAAACTGACAAAACTTTGTTTAAGTCACAAAAAACTGCTCAGTTTACAGTTGTAAAGTGACTCAAAGAAACTTTGGTTGCTTTACAATTGAAATTAACGTAGTAAACTTACTGAAGATTTCTACAAGAGTAACGCACTGAGGTTTAGGTCACTTTCTCATTAGTAGCTCAGCGTCTCACTCCAACCACTTGTCACGCAATACTAAATATGTCATCCTCGTAATGAGGAAAGACACCGGACTCGTCATTAAGAAAGAGACACAAGATTGCGTATCTCCTTTTCCAGCCTTATTAGGGCAGTTTCTGATTTACTAGGCGATAGAACGCGCCTTCTGTATACTTAACTCAATTCACCCAAATTTTTGATTGAGCCATTCTACGACTGGAGGTGCGATTTGTGTATAAAATACTCACCATATCGAAGTAGTAATGTCTATATCCCACACATGGCCGTGAGTCTCGCGTTGAGCTGCACGGGGAACTGATCAGTGAACCGGCGCCAGTTCTCCTCGCCCACTTGGTTCTTGAACCCGTGCAGGATCTTCGTGAACATATCCTTCAGATCGTCTTTAGGGTGCGACCAGGACGCCACGGCATCGCAGAAGAACATGAAGTCTGAGACGACGCCTGCGGGGTTCACTTGTATCATCTGACAGATGCCCCGGAAGGCGGAGTCTTTCTCGTCGTTATCTCGAATGTTCCGTAGCGAGGTGCACCTACAAATTTATCAGGTTATACGCCTAATGCACGGGCTTTAGACAAAGGCGCTGGATTTTACTTCGAGAATCAAAATGCATTTTTAATTTAAAGTTAGCTTAGAATAAGTTCGGAGGTGGGATGTGATTGATTCTCGAAATATAAATCTACTACAGTTTCTAAATGTAATTAATAAATTGAATAGATTACAGAAGCAAACTTAATGATATCTTTAAAATGTAGAATGAAATAACTAAAGTTAAAAGTGAGAATTTGAAATACGCACACAAAAAATATATTATGTGGAAAACTCATAGGAGGCCAAACTGTAAGATAACAAACTGAAAAATATATTATTTTAAGCAAAGGTATTGAACAGAGAAAACAATCAAAGGGATCACTAAATCATAAAATACTGCAATTGTTTTCCAAATGTATGTCTCACAGTTTGGTGGATAGTTATTAGCAGTAGGTAAATACTTTAGAAAGCGGATGGTGTTCAACACAATAGAGCACAGCACTGAAAACAGAATGATCAAAATAATGCCACCCATATCAGTGAGTCTCCCATGTGGCCCAGTGTCACCAATAAACAAGTAAACATGCTTGGTTCAACTCAAATTACAAACATATTGTAAATACCAAAGAATATTAACAAGCCACGAACAAACACCATCCACAATCGAAATAATATAGGTTAATAACTTATTTAATAGTAACGTAATAGTAATAATATAAAGTAATAATAAAAAAAATGACTACAGACCACTGGCGTACAAATTGATGTAATACGGGTGCGACGTCGTGGGGACAGACATAACCTAGCCGACCGATAGTAATCGCTACAGCCAACCACGACCACGACACGACATACCGAGAACAAAACCAAGAAAACAAATCAACAACCCATCCAAACATAAATATTATACTATCTAGTAAGTACATAAGTTAACAGCAACAAATCAAGTGTTACAAATGGACAAAAACGTGAAACAATTTTTAGGCTAATTAATACTATCAAACTTAAAAATGGCAATTTATTAACATCAAAAGATGGCCCAGGGGTCAAATATTTTAGTATCAACTTCATTTTAAATGAGTGTATTCAAAAACAATCATAAATAACGGAAATGTAATTCAGTATATTCTATGTTTGCACATTTTTTCCCAAAACTTACATAGCGCGTGTACGTCATGTGTAAATTCTCATAGATTGATTTAAAATTTCTTTAAATTACAACAAACATGAATGTTCGAATTCTTACTTTTGTAACTAAAACTAAATCTACGTTTGTGAAACGCCTGAGCCATCTCTCAAAGAGTACTTGTGTTGGCACTACATTGCAGGTAAAGGATATTTACATTGACCCCATAAAATCATAGAACACTTGTAAGTAAGCCATGGTGACTACCTTGTGTAATCAATGTAATCATTTTCAAACTGATATATTGTGTAAATGTAAATCATTAAAATATAATACATCAATAGGTTATAAATTAAAAACATTCATTTTTAATCAATAAAAATCATAGGTTTAGCAGGTGACACACTAAACATAAATAGGGGCTATGATGATCAAATATGAACACAGGATAATAATATGTATAAAGCATAGAAAGAGTCATAATAGTAGGTATGTTCAAACAATATATTCCATAACATGACTGCCACCAAGAATCTGTTACTGAAAATATACTTAGCAAACAATAGATAAATTATTATGTCTCAAATAGTAGTTTCTGTTGTGTTATACTATAATATGTTTATTGGTGTGTGTAGGACACTTACCCGTGTTCTCGAGTAGTGTTTTAGGGGTGTTGGGTCTATTTATGATTTCAACTAGCTGGTTGAGGAAAAGGGGGATATACTTTGACGTTTCAGGACCTGTAACATACACAGTATTAAACAACAACATAAAGTGTTTAATTCTAATTTTCAATTGCCTTTCTTACTTGCAAGGTACATACCCAACTTGATGCTGATCTCGCCAATAGCCCAAGTGGCATTATTGCACACTGAAATTAGCTCAGGGTTGAGGTTCATACCCAATATTGGCAGGAACTCCGGTATGTACGGATGTACGTGTTGGAAACAAGCCTTCGTCAAGTCCCCCAAAAGTGCGAAAGATGACTGGCGAACCTGAATAAGAAATAAGACTAAATATTGAAGTTGATTGTGATGAATGTAACCCATCACCCATTTGTTAGTGAATTACTGCTGCTGTCGTGAAGGATAATAAATTATTAGTTACGATTGTGTTGGATTAGTCCCTTACCCGTGAAAAGGTTATTTGATTACTCATTTTGAAACAGATTGCAGGTTTTAAATTTTGCTGATAAGTTATCAAAAATTACGTGTGCGATGGGTTATTTTTATTTGTTAGTGCTTTTTTTGGTATTAGTTTATGACCCATGGCCGTTTTAAGAGGCATTATAATGTTTTTTTTTTTTGTTATTAAGTGAAAAAAAATATACAGAGTACACATTAGTTCAAATACATAGCACAAGTTTGATAAATTGAACGAAATAATTAGCATGAAACTGTACTACATAAGTTACAAAGAATACCATTTTAACCAACAAAATAACAGATACCAAAACATACATCTACTTTACATACAGAAATCAACTTTTAAATGAACAAACAAATAACCCATTAATAAAATATAAACTGGTTAAATAAATATATAATTAATAAAATATAAACTGGTTAAATAAATTTAATATCCTTCCAAAATGATCTGGTCAAAATTACACTTACAATAATTGGTGAAAATAAAAATGATGACATTCAAAATTACTAAATATCAGTTACATCTTAATAAAATGAACAATGAACCAACAAAGTTAAACAACATGCTCTCATATAAAATTAACCAAATGAAATACAAATTCAACTTGCAAATGAACTTTGACCGAGCCAAGCAGCAAAATTAGTAGTTATTATTACAGGACACCGTTACCTTCAAATAAAAGTTCCCTATGCGCTCGGTGTCCCGAGAATAATAAAGCAAGTGTTACATACAAGATATACCTCAGGCATGGGATCCTGCATGCACTGGTAAAGTAACTGCATCAGATTGGAGTTTAAGACCAGGGTATCAATGTGTCCGTCCAACCCCTCAGCAAGACCACTCAGTAAATCCAATGCTACAATCATAAAGTCCTTGTCAGGAGCATCAAACTGCTCTGGACTTTGATTGTTTGCCTAAAAACAATATCATTTTATCAACATCAATTGACTCCAATTACTCCCCTTATCGTATATTAACACTTGAAACAAATAACCTTAATAGATAACATGATACTTACAATGTTTTGATTTAGAGTTTGTTCTATCAGGGAAACGCAGCGTCTAAACACAGGCTCGCAGTACGGCAGGAATCCTGATTGCAAAGCCGTGGCTACCGATGACAAGCACTGTAACATTATATTTTAAATCACCTTTCACCCTTGTCACAAAATAGGTCTTATTATGTTTAGAATAAAGATAAAAGTTACAAACCTCTAGCAAAGGAAACAGGTCCTTATCCTCATCCTTCAGAACATTCCACTTATTGATCAGCGGCGGCATCAAGAGGCTGATATACTCAGGCTTGTTCAGATGATGGCCGACCGAGTCCGCCAGTGTGCCGATCGCATCGTACAGAATAAGCAAGTTCTTATGCTGGTACTTGCTGAAGGCGTAGACCAATGTTTGCAGGATGTAGCCTAAGTAGGGGACTAGCTCTGTGCACGCTTCCTCCTCAAGTGTAGCGAATGCGGAACACGCGGCTTCTTGGACGCGTTTGTTGTTGTCAAGAACCCGCTTTAGCAGCTGGAATAAAATTTATACTGTGGGTGTATTTGTCGATAATGGGCAATAAAGGTTTTCACCACATTTATCCTCCTTCCGTAAGTGACAAACACTTTAGAGAAAGAATACAAAAACATATTTACTACAGTAAATGGTACACATTTCAATAAGAACGACAAGGCATGCTGACAACGTGAGCGGAGCAGGCTGAGATCCCTGAGACTGTTATGAGAATCTTTTATGCTAGTGTGTTTTGAAAGATAATCAATCGGCCTGCAAGTTTTTATTCACGGTTTTAAGTTCATTACGGATGTAAGCGGGTTAACTGCGAAACTTATTTGTGTTGGAAGAACACTAACGTTTCTCGAAGACTGACGGAAGGATTTCTTCAGGGACTTCTTCAGGGCGAGTGCGGTTTGAGTCGCGCACATTCGCGTTTTTTACATAATTGGTACTAAAGTCATTTGCGCCATGATCACGGAATAACAGCTATACAATAATAATCAGTTATTCCGTGATCATGGCGCATGAAACTGTGCCGAAATATTGGAAAGCTCAAAACTCAAATCATGGTAAATCATCATCATCATCAACCTAAATTAGTCCACTGCTGGACATAGGCCTCCCCTAATGAGCGCCATAGCGCCCTGTCTTCAGCTTGCCGCATCCAGCATCTGCCTGCAGTCTTTCGCAGATCGTCATCCCACCTGGCCGGAGGGCGTCCTACACTACGTTTGCCGAGTCGTGGTCTCCACTCAAGAACACGTTTGCCCCAGCGGTTGTCGGTTCTTCGCGAGATATGGCCGGCCCACTGCCACTTCAGCTTGCTAATTCTTTGAGCTATGTCGATAACTTTGGTTCTCTGTCGGATGTATTCGTTACGAATTCTGTCCTTCAGAGAGACTCCGAGCATAGCTCTTTCCATAGCTCGCTGAGCGACTTTGAACTGGTGCACCAGCCCTACCGTGAGTGTCCACGTCTCAGCTCCGTAGGTCATGACGGGTAGGACGCACTGATTGAAAACTTTAGTTTTCAAGCATTGCGGTATGGATGACGAGAAGACTCGACGTAGTTTCCCAAACGCTGCCCAGCCTAGCTGGATCCTCCTCTTGGCCTCCTTCTCAAAATTATTTTTACCCAACTGCAGAATTTGCCCAAGGTAAGTATACTCGGAAACAATTTCGAGAAGGTGGCCATGTACGACGACCGGTCCCGGATCAATGAGGCCATTGATCATGACTTTGGTTTTATCCAAATTCATGCCAAGACCGATGCGTCGCGAGGCTGAAGCTAGGCCGTCCAGCATCTGGTTCAGCTCCTCTAGCGACTCCGCCATTAAGACTATGTCATCAGCGAATCGCAGGTGTGAGATGTAGTCGCCGTTTATGTTAATGCCCTTACCATTCCAGTCCAGCGTCTTAAACATATCTTCCAACGTGCTCGTGAACAGTTTCGGGGATATAACATCCCCCTGTCTCACTCCTCTGCGCAGTTGGATGGGTTTAGACTGCTGGCCCTGTACTTGGACACTCATGGTGGCGGCCTCGTAGAGACATCTCAGCACCTCGATATAACGATAGTCTACTTGGCATCGCTGTAAGGATTCCAGAACAGCCCAGGTTTCGACAGAGTCAAAGGCTTTTTCATAGTCCACAAAGGCCAGACACAGAGGCTGATTATACTCTTCGGACTTCTGTATAATCTGCCTCACCGTGTGAATGTGGTCTATGGTGCCAAATCCTCCGCGGAACCCGGCCTGTTCTGGTGGCTGGAACTCGTCGAGTCTCCTGGCGAGACGATTCGTGACCACTCGTGAGAACAGCTTATAGACGTGGCTCAGGAGCGTGATGGGTCTGTAGTTTTTATGGAGGGTTTTATCTCCCTTCTTAAAAAAGAGCACCACCAAACTCCCGCTCCACGCCTTTGGAGTTCTCCCACTGTGAAGGACGGCGTTGAAGAGGTTCTGTAGCTCCTGTATAACAGGGGCACCTCCAGCTTTCAAAAGCTCTGAAGTTATTCCGTCCTCACCGGGGGCTTTTCCATTTTTAAGCTGCCTCAGAGCTAACACGATCTCGTCTTGACTGATGTCTGGCAGTTCGTCGGTATAGTGGCGTGTCAGGGTGGCTCTAGAATCATGGTCGTCTCGCCGGGAATGGGGGGCATGTGCAGCGTATAAACGGCCATAGAAATCCTCTACCTCGGCGGAGATCTCCGGTTTCGACAATACGGTCCTCCCGTCGTGCGTTTTAAGCTTCGTCAGGTGGCTCCTGCCAAGCTGCTGAGTGAATACTTTGGACCCTCGGTTTCGCTCTATCGCCTCTTCGATGAGGCGTGTGTTGGAGCTCCGAAGGTCGCGCCGTACCATCTTCGCAATTCGCTTGTTCAGGTCTGACCTCTCTAACGAAGACGCTTGAGTGGTTTCCCGTCTTTTTGTCATCAGACCGAGAGTCTCATCCGAGAGTTTGGATTTCTTGCCAGTGCGCTGCTTTTTGCAAAACTTGATGCCCTCATCCCTCAGCGTTTCGACCAGATTGTGTAGGGTCTCGTCAGCGTCATCAGTGGGATCCAAGGCAACAAATCTATTCCCGAGAAGCTGCTGGAACTTCTCGGTGCCCGCCATGATTTGGATTGGGTTAGGTCGGAGCGTGGACTTCATCAGACGGTTTCTTTCAAGCTTCAAGTTGATATTCAGAGAGCCTCGGAGCAGTCGGTGATCAGATCCGGTATTGAACCTGTTGATCACTGAGACATCTCTGAATATGTGCTTGCTATCCGTCATGATGAAGTCGATCTCATTTTTAGTCACAGTGTCGGGGCTTTGCCATGTCCACTTCCTTTGAGGCTGTTTCTTAAAGAAGGAGTTCATTAAGAACAGCCCCTCTTTCTCAAGGAAGTTGACAAGCATTTGCCCCCTGTGATTCCTAACTCCATAACCATGCGTGCCTATTCGGGATTCGTTGCCAGTCTGGGTTCCCACCTTGCCGTTAAAGTCCCCCATAACAACGTTGAAGTGGGCCTTAGTGGTGTTGTGTAAGGCTTTGGATATGTCTTCATACATATCCTCCACTTCATCATCCGAGTGTGTCGAGGTCGGTGCGTAGACCTGAATTACCTTCATGCTATACCGCTTGGATAGCCGAAGGATCAGGTACGCTACCCTGTTCGACACACTGGAGATTTCTTGAACGTTGCTAGCGAGAGCCTTATTTACGAGGAACCCTACGCCACCCTGGGATGTTTTATCACCCTCGCGAAAGTAGAGAAGATGGCCTGAGTCTAGAGTCACGGTGTCCTCCCCCTCTCTACGGACTTCACATAACCCCAGAACATGCCATTTAATATTCTCTAACTCCACTTCCAACTGCGCTAGATGATGGTCCAGCCTCAGAGTTCGTCCGTTAAACGTCGCCAGGGTCAGTTTTTTGAGCAATGAATGGTAGCCTAATGTAGCCCGGGGATTCCTAGCACCCCCTGCCCCGCCGTTACCGTGGCCGCTACCATGGCCAGGAATAGCGAGGCGGCCGGGAACTGGGGGCCATTTTTTGGCTTCTTTAATCATTGGGGGTAATGCCCATAATCCCCACGCTGGGCATTGCGGGTTGGGGATCGCAGTTTGGTGCAGTTGCTCTGCAGGGGGCGCTGCTGCCCGCCCCCCGGTGTGTATTTCCCTTAGTCGCCTCTTACGACACCCACGGGAAGAGTTGGGGTGGTGCAATTCTATGCCGCCGGCACCACACGGCGGTAAATATCCTGGTAAATATCCCGTTATAAATGACTTTAGTGTTAATAACCATGATGGATTTAAAAGTATTAACATAATTAGTAATTTTGTATTTAGTTAATCGATGACAGCTATTGACTGTTCAATTATTTATCAAAGAAGACAACTACGGTACTAAATAAGTTCAGCAGGCTAAGCACGGGGATTGTTGTCTAGGGTAGAATAGAGAACAATGAAATCGCATTATCATACATTGCGTAAATTATTGAAGTTGAAGGACCGAGTGTCAAACATATTACGCATTCGATGACAATGTGACATCATTAGGGTTTTGAAGATCGAAGATCGGTTTCAAAACCCTTATGGTCTCGCTATGTCTGTCCTTTTTTCCCTCCTTAATAACTCAAAAACTACTGCAGCTATCAACTTGAAATTTAAAATAATAATACATTTCGTGCGCCTGTACAGATTTCGAGAAAAAAAAATGAAAATAAATGAAAAATGAAAATGAATATTTTCCATACAAATTGTGATGCCGAAATTTTAAAAGATACCTACAGAGTCATATGGGGTATCAAATGAAAGGTATCATTTTGTACGTTTCAGAACAGTTTTTAAATTTTTTGTAGGTTTCATACTTTTTAAAATATTTTGAAAAAAGTCGAAAAAAAACCCATTCCCCCCCCCCTATCTCCGAAGATTGCAGAGTGATCCATGTAAAATGTATGGAGCGTTTATAGACATGGATCTATATTTTACAGGAAAAATATAGAGAAGTTTGAAAAAAAAACACTTTTTGAAAAATGGTCAAAAAGGGGGGGGAATAATTTTCAAAAGGGGGGGCTACCTCACCGAGTGGGGTATCAAATGAAAGGTATCGGTTTGTAGGTTTCAAAACAGTTTTTTGAATTTCTGTAGGTTTCATACTTTTTGAAATATTTTGAAAAAAGTCGAAAAAATACCCATTCCCCCCCCCCCCCTATCTCCGAAGTTTGCAGAGCGATCCGTTTAAAATGTATGAAGCGTTTATAGATATGGATCTATATTTTACAGGAAAAATATAGAGAAGTCTGTAAAAAGAACACTTTTTGAAAAATGGTCAAAAAATAATAATTTTCAAAAGGGGGGCTACCCCGCCGAGTGGGGTATCAAATGAAAGGTATCGGTTTGGACATTTCAAAACAGTTTTTAAAATTTCTGTAGCTTTCATACTTTTTGAAATATTTCGTAAAAAGTCGAAAAATTTACCATTACCCACCTTAACCGAACCACCCATTAATCCGAAGCATGCAGAGAGATCTATCTGAACTGTAGGTTGGTACCTACTATTCTTAGGTATTCGTTAAATTGCGAAATCTCTAACCGGTACTTTTGGTACATATTTATTGACAAACGTTCAAAACCCTCGGCGCGCGAGTTACACTCGCACTTGACGGATCTTGTTTTTCTCTATTCTGCCCTAGTCAATAATCCCCGTGCTAGGCCTACAGATCAGTTTGTACCATACCTCGGTCATAACCGGGCGCAGATAGAGATCGTGGCTCTGGCTGACGATCCAGTGCGAGTATCTCGAGAGGGTCCAGCAGGTGATGGCGCGCACGAGAGCCTTGCGCTCGGCGAGGCAGCACACCAGATACGGCACGAGGTCGGGCAGGTGAGGAACCATGCCGCTCATACAGCCGTCTGCTACCGCGCCTAGCGCGAGGATACCGCTCTCCTGGAAAGGCATACACATTATTTTGTATTTTGTATTTTGTTACCTCTTCACGCCAAAACTACTAAACGAATCGGGCTGAAATTTTGCACATAGTTAATTCTAATCCTAGAATCAAACATAGGCTACTTTTTATCCCATAAATCAGTTCCCATGGAATAGAAATCACATTTAAACGTTTCCATAGAAACAACGCGTGCGAAGCGAATATATAGAAGTCTCTCGTACTGTCCTACAGTTCGAATCCAATTTTAGCGGGAGACATGAGAGATAACATTTTTCTCAATCCCTTTGTTTAACCCTCGGTTAGTCGCGTGGGGTCTTTTGAAAGCCCAGGTGTTACAAAAATGTAAAATTTAAACAGTTAAAACTATCCCAGCCGTTCAATATTTTATGTACCCTCCTAAGTTGGATTAAAGTTGCCGCGACTCATTGCTTACTTTAATTTGCATGCAAGGACCGTGAGTTATAGAAGTGTTTTGCGCGTACGGGCTTTGAAAGACCCCACGCGACTAACCGCGTAGGTAAAATTGAAGATAATAGTATAGTTCTATTTCTTTTCTTACATATATTGTATAATTGTTTTTTTACTTTTTTTGATAAAATCAACTTATAAAATGAAGAAAAAAATACAACGTCCTACATAGAGCTGGTTAGAACATGAAAGCGACGATGTTTACGGTTGTAATGATGAAGAATATGTAAGCGGTATACCCGCATGAAAGAAGTGAGTATAACACTGACTCAGAGCAGGACTGTGAAGATAAACCTACAGAACATCATGAGGTATCTTCAGACGAACTGCCTAATAATTTGAAATCTGTAAATAAGCATCAGCAGGTTCTGGGATTGTTGAACGGATGGAGCTGTCAATGCTCACATAATATGTGGCGTGAGTTACGAGTACTGTGAGTTCGGATAACAAAATGAAGTGAAATATTTTTGTAAACACTGGTTTTCAAATATTATCATCTACAATTGATCGCCGGCCACCTTTTCAACTTTGGCTCGAGAATCGAAACAGACTATGAGACGATTCATACCTCCTCTTCAGAATGTTCAACCCTATGAAAATAATTTCGTTCCTTTGAGAAAGCGTTGTGTTTATTGTCCAAGAAAAAACAGATCGAAAATTTAAATCTGTTTGCCATTTTTGCAAAGATAACATCAAAAAGAAAGTTATTAAAAAATTGTTTGACTTCAATTGGTAAAAGTTTATATATTTTTTTGTTAGAGGATTCAAAATTTTACGTAAAAGTGTTCGTTATTTAAGTGTTATTGCATATAAATTTATTACAAATAAACTTTCCTTCATTTAGTTGGGATAAAACATTTTTTTTAGGATTATGATGCCAAGAGGAAAATTTATGTTCCTATTTTTGGACTGTAAGTTTAAGGTAGCAATAAAAGAATATATCTAGGCAACTTGTTGTAGTTTTATTGTTTTTAAGTTAATAACCAATGATTTGAATAGAAAATTAGGAAAAATGAAGTTTAAAGGTATTTTTTAGCCTGTTTATTATTGGGGTCTTCAGAGACCCCATGTGACTAACCACGTAAACAAAAAGTGCGCGACTGACCGAGGGTTAAGCGCGCAGGTTACATATTCTGTGATTAAACTCGAGTACAACAGCTGTTTAGGCGACAGAAAGGTTTCAAGAAAGGGAAGCTGCAGTAGCTATTTGCTCACGCGAAAGTTGCTAATGTGGGGTCAACTTAGTCAAATTAAAACACTGGTATCTTTTTGATGTGATAGTAGGCAAGACGGGTTAAGCATCATCTTCAAGAACTGCCTTAGGATGCGTTTTCAATGACGCAGAGCAGTGCATATCGACTAATCAGGAACCAGCCCCAGTCCACTTTGGGTATTGAGCCTGTGATTCTATAAATCCGCTCTGTCGTCTGTAGAAACTGCTGTGTGTAGCCAGTTCAGAATTTGCACCACTTCAACTCTACCCGCGGGTGTTGTAAGAAGCGAATATGAGATATCCACACAGGGGCTGGCAGCAGCGCCCCCTGCAGAACAATTCTGCCACCGAACTGCGATACCCAACCCGCATACCCAGTGTGGGGATTATGGGAATTACCTTCATGAGATAGCTAAGTATAACTATTTACCGCTTCTTGTCTCGGTCACGCACGCAAACCAAAGCCTAAAAACAAATTTGGACCTGTCCTTTAGTTCCTAAACCTTACCTTGATGGAACAGCGTCTCCTTGAGTATAGGGCTGTTCCCTTCAGGTAGTAAGTCCGCCCCGAAGACGTTGGCTAGCACGTCGAGCGCGGCCGCGCTGCACTTGCGCAGGTTCCAGTCGGAGAGAGGACCGTCGTCCGCGCCGCCGCCGCTATCTTGTTATAAAACATACCTTGATAACCCAGTCTTCATGGAACAGCGTCTCCTTGAGTATAGGGAACAGCACAGGCAGTAAGTCCGCCCCGAAGACGTTGGCTAGCACGTCGAGCGCGGCCGCGCTGCACTTGCGCAGGTTCCAGTCGGAGAGTGGACCGTCGTCCGCGTCGCCGCCGCTATTTTGTTATAAAACATACCTTGATAACCCAGTCTTCATGGAACAGCGTCTCCTTGAGTATAGGGAACAGCACAGGCAGTAAGTCCGCCCCGAAGACGTTGGCTAGCACGTCGAGCGCGGCCGCGCTGCACTTGCGCAGGTTCCAGTCGGAGAGTGGACCGTCGTCCGCGTCGCCGCCGCTATTTTGTTATAAAACATACCTTGATAACCCAGTCTTCATGGAACAGCGTCTCCTTGAGTATAGGGAACAGCACAGGCAGTAAGTCCGCCCCGAAGACGTTGGCTAGCACGTCGAGCGCGGCGGCGCTGCACTTGCGCAGGTTCCAGTCGGAGAGTGGACCGTCGTCCGCGTCGCCGCCTCCATCCTCATCGTCGTCGGATTCGCCGCCGCCTGACATGTTGCTGTCGCCTGCGCCGGCTGTAGTGGGAAAACCAATTTGCTTAGTCAAATTTTGGTGATATTACATATGACGGGTTTAGTATCTTCAACAAGTCTCACGGTGCGTTCTCATCGACGCACACATATATCTACACTAATATTATAAAGAGGAAAGATTTGTATTATAGATTTTAAGATGTATGCATGAATAAACTCAAAAACGACAGGACAGATTTCAATAAAAATCTCAGCTTTAGAATGCTACGTTAGTGGTTTATGCCTGCCGCTTCGCATTCGTTGTTTCTATGAACATAGGAAGGTTATTTCTACCCCATGGGAACTGATTGATGGGATAAAAAGTAGCCTATGTTTTATTCTTTTATTTATTTATTTATTTTTTTATTTTTTTTTTTTGAGGCCTATAACTTATATGCAAACTTTTACGCAAAATTTCAGCCCGATCCTATAAGTAGATTTGGAGTGAAGAGGTCCCAAACATCCATTCATCCATACATCCAAACTTTCGCAGTTATGATTTTAGTGTGATTTTATTACAAAGATCTTGTGAGTTTGGAATGTTATCCCCAGAACTGAAGTTAAAATTTTTCAATTCTTTTACTGATAGCTACATTATCTTTCGAGGCTGAGTTGACTACCCTGAGCCCACGGCTTCGTTCACATAGTACTCTGTGAACGCTGTGGGCTGAGGCTAGTCCAAAATATTTATTTAAAATAGTGTTCCAAACGTCCAACTCTCCCACCCCCACCACACGCAAAAAGGGCCTAACCGTGTCATAATTTAAACCATTCCAGAAACAAGTAACAAAATCGCTAACCTAAGTGGCTGAAATATTTGATGTACCTATACTTTACCGGAAAAAGCTTACAAATCTTAAACCCCATTACTTACCTATCATATATACCTAACATATCCTGCAAAAAGTTTAAGTAACGCATTTACTGCCCTGTACTAGAATTGCGACCTGCAAAGGCTCCACTCCTACATAGCCATGTGCATCATGGGCACATGGCATGTCAATAATATATAGTAAAACTGATGTCTGTCTGTATTGTTTTTATGTCTTACCATTATTTATTTATTTTGGGGAAATAAAAAGCTTTAGAACTATAAAATTAAACAATTAACTTTAGAGAAATTAAGCTATACAAATATACAAAATAAAAATGTTCAGGTTACACAAAAAAATTACTTAAACAATAGTATGTTCCTTGGACCTTATGATAATAACGAAGTTAAAAAACTTATACTATCCTTACGGAATACTAAATCTGTAGGACATGACGGTTTTGCAACTGACATTCTAAAAAAATGTTCAGATGAAATTGTTCCAGTTTTGACTCACTTAATAAATATGTCTTTTGCGGAGGGTTGTTTTCCCAGTCTTTTGAAAGACTCTATAGTAAAGCCTCTTTACAAAAAGAAAAAAAAGACGTTAGTAGTAAACTACAGACCTATCACTTTGATATCGGTCATATCCAAAATATTTGAACGAGCCATGCAAAAACGCCTTTTATCATTTATTAATAAACATAAAATCCTAATAAATGAACAATTTGGTTTTCAAAAAGCCAAGTCAACGACTCTAGCATGCTTTCATCTTATGAAAAATGTTATCGACGCTTTAGATTCGGGTAAAAAGGTGACAGGTGTGTTTTTTGACATGTCAAAGGCCTTTGACTTTGTTTCCCACCCATTATTGTTGGACAAGTTAGATAAATACGGCATAAGAGGCCCGGCACTTAGATGGCTGGAGTCATATTTGTCCAATAGACTTCAATGTGTCGAAATTGCCAACATCAATACTAAAAATGAGGTAGAGGCTTTTCGGTCAACCCATAGACAAAATAGATACGGCGTACCGCAGGGTAGCGTCCTCGGACCGCTCTTATTCCTGCTGTATATTAATGATTTACCTGCAGTAACCAATAATCAATGTACTCTATTCGCCGATGACATTTCTATTTTGATAACATCCAATTCTAATTCTGACATTAATAATTACAAAACTGACATAAATAATACAATCGACTCTATTATTAAATGGCTAGACGCAAATAATTTACAGGTAAACCTAACTAAGACTAATTTTATGCAGTTTACCAATTGTAATAAAAAAAGCGAATGTCTTGACATCTACTACAAGGAACATCAGATAGTAGAGGTACGAGAGACAAAATTTTTAGGTATTACATTAGACCAAAGATGTAACTGGAAAGCCCATATTGATCAAGTTAGAAAGAAATTAAATAAATTTACTTATATTCTTTACAGGCTTCGGAAAACCTCCAGCCTCAATACCATTTTGACTGCCTATCATGGATACGTAACTTCTACCTTAAACTACGGACTTATTCTATGGGGAAATTCTACAAACACCGACCTTGCCTTCATTGCTCAAAAAAAATGTGTACGCGCAATTGTAGGAATACCTCCATGGGAGTCGTGCAGGCCTCTCTTCATTAAATTAAAACTACTAACATTGCCCAGTATGTATATTCTAGAGGCTGCTAAATTTGTAAAAGAACACCCGAATTTATTTACTAAAGCTAAGGATATATACCCTAGATGTGTACGTAACCCAGAAAGAATTGTTCTGTCTAGGACTCCTAAGACAGCATTATATATTAAGAATTGTTATGCCATGTGTGGCTCTATATATAATAAAATCCCTGATGACATCAAAAATTTACCTTTAAAATTATTTACAAAAAAATTAAAATTATGGCTCATAGAAAAAGGTTTTTATAGTGTTAGGGAACTTATGGAACTAAAATTTAGAAATAAGTAGTAATCAACATTATTGATGTCTATTGTTCAATTATGGTTTAATCTTGTTACAATTTAAATTAATACAATTTACAGATGTACCTATTTATAAGAAATTTTGCATGCCAATGTGTTTTGGTGAAGTATGTGACACTATTCTAATGTTCAAGACCCTGTATTATGACCATATTTCCTGCAATAAATGATTTGAATTTGAATTTATAAGCGTCAGCGTCGGCACCGCGGTCGCCGCGCAGAGATTACGTCTATTTCGGAGTATCGCATGCCGCCTACAATTTACCTACCTACATTTGTCGAGTCGTGGGTCCATGGCAATATCGCCGACCGATGTCCGCCTGCAACGCAGGTTGCGGGTTCGATTCCCGTCTTGGGAAAAATGTTTGTAAAATCTATGTTCCGAGTGTTCTTGGTATTTTCCATGTGTTACAAAAATTATCTATCTGCAGCTGCGTATTGTATTGTAGTTGAATTAAGTATACCAGTCGTCTAATACCCATAACACCAGTTCTGCTTAGCTTGGGGCGCTTTATTATTGCCATTTCAGCTTGCTAAATTCTTCTATTATGTTTATATAACTCACCACCATAAACCTACCTACTAGATGGCAGGAAATATGACCGGCAATTCCATATTTCCCGCCATCTAGTAGGTAGTCACTTCAGCTTTCCAATTCAGATCTATGCACTAGCTAAACTCGATATGGAATGTTTGTAAACAAACAACCCATACTTAACCTAAAATCACTCTGTTGCCGCGTCTTTTTACCCCCGACGCAAAAAGAGGGAGGTGTTATAAGTTTAACGTGTCTGTCTGTATATCTGTGTATCTGTCTGTGGTATCGTAGCTCCCAAACGGATGAACCGATTTTCGTTTAGTTTTTTTTTTTGTGTCATAGATAATTTTATCCAGAGTGTTCTTAGCCATGTTTCATGAAAATCTGTGGGGGGGTTTTTAAAATTTTTAATTTTGTACTTGTTATAGGTACGCAATTTACATTATTTGTACATTTGATATGCTTCCTTCAGCAAATATTGCTTACAATATCTGAAAAATACATATCTGAAACTTGACTCCAAGCAAATGAATTTCAGTTTCAGGTGATACCGGGCATTGCACCTTGAACTTGCTAATTCTTTGCGCTATAATGTTGATGTAACTCACCATTATGCTTGATGGTATGGGAGCGCGGCTTGTGGAAGCGCGGTCGGATGTCGGACTCTCTGTCCGGCTCCTCTTCGTCAGCGTCGTCGTCGCGGTCGCCGCGCAGTAAGATCACGTCCATTTCGGAGTAGCGCATACCACGGACTAGAACTGGTAGGAGTGTTGCCAGTCGCGGGCCTAGTACCTGGATATTTTAAAATGACTATTAGAATCGAGCCTGGTGTTTAAAGGTTAGATTCGAGCCTGGTGTTTAAAGGTTAAAATCGAGGTTGGTGTTTAAAGGTTAAAATCGAGGCTGGTGTTTAAAGGTTAAAATCGAGGCTGGTGTTTAAAGGTTAAATTCGAGTCTGGTGTTTAAAGGTTTCTATGTGGGGGAATTCATCCATACTTATATTATGAAATAAGTAATTATGTCTGTTACCTTTTCACGCCTAAACTGCCGAACGGATCTTAATGAAATTTGGAAGGGTGGTATCGCGTATCCGGGGACGAAAATAGGCTACTTTTCATACCGGTAAAGGGCGTGCGAAGCTGCCGACTTTAGTATTCCGTCTAGGGAGAATTCGACTAAAATTTGTCGTTACCACACATTGGTTACAATACAAACATCCCCATGTTTCTGATTGGGAACGCATCCTTATGTTCTGCTTTCTATAGAGATATTATAATGGTTTGAACCCTTCTCTTCAGAACCCACTAGAGATGGGCATTGTTTACCCAAGAGACTACACAGGGTAGACTAACCATGTGACAGTCAACAACTGTGACAGATCTGACTGCTGTTTATTTTTAGCATAGAAAATACTGTGGTATCTACTTTACCTCTCTGCAGACATTTTGTTCAGCTAGAGACAGCCAAAATTCACAGGCTTCTAATGCAACCTTCTCTTCTGAATCCTGGGTTCGCACTAACATGTACTGTAACAAATTGTTTCATTATTTTATATTAATCTACTTAAATAAAATTGGAAATTAGTTTGGAGTTTCTTTAAAAGAAAGCCTTTAATGCTATACATATTATGTATATATTATGTATAACCATATTTGCCATCAGCAGGCAAATTTTGCAATAAAGAAACTTATTATTATTAGCCCTGATTATCCCACTGCTGGGCTAAGGCCTCCCCTCATTCCCTCCAGACATCACTTTCTTGAGCTACCTCTGTCCAATAGAAAACTAAACAACTATAAAGAAATATAGTGGGTTGATCATCTGGCAGTTATATTTGAACAGAATAGACCTTGAATTGCAATGAGCTTGTAAGTAAGGTCAAGAAGATAAAACAATTATAAAGCAATAGAATAGTCACATTATAATCAGCCAAATGGAAGGTTTCCGATTTATAATGACTGATCAAAATTTTATATGATTTAGAGGGTTTACCTATTAACCTATAATAAGTATCTTATTCATATTAAATTATTACAATCATTGTGTATTTGTAGGTCCGAATATTGAGGCAATGTTATGAGACACAATGATACCCAAGAAGGGTGTGTTAATATGGAGAGTAGTGGACTGGGATTTTCAAAAAGTTTTGAGTTTGTTTTCAGCAGAAAATATAATTCTATAACATTGCTTTAATTTTTTATAAATATTGTGCAATTTATTTATTTATTATGGACCACCAACAGTGGAAACAAAGGATACATAGGTAGATACATTTTAAATCTAAGAAACACAAGATAATGATCTTCTTTTTGAAGGTGGACTTATATAAACCTTAGAATTAAGCTGGAGTTGGCATAAAATAAGAAGGACAAAATTGCTAAAATGAAAAAAAGAATTAATTACTAATGTTAAAAAAAAAATTATAAAAAAATTACCAACTAAACTCAAGCAAGATTTCTTATTGTGTAGGTACAAAACAAATAACAATGTACCACATGATTCAAAATAAAGAAACTTCAAATGTTCATTAACAATTTATACTCACATCAATAATGTTAGGTAAGTGTGGTATGAGCCTGTCTAGTCTGACCTCCAATAGAAGGACTAATGCATGACAGACATTTTTCCTAACATCAGGGTCTTCATCAGCTGCCAAATGGAATAGGTTCTGAAAAGATAAAATATAATTGAATATTTATAGAACAAAAAGTTTTTTAAGAGTATAAATTCAATAGTTATATTATCGTGAGTGGGAGAATTTTAACTTACTTCAATAAAGGAGTCAATGTGAACCATAAGCGCCTGTGTTCTACCCATAATAAAGTAGTTTACACAAGCTATGGCATGACATCTAATTTTAGGTGTGGAATGCCTGAAAAACTGCAAAAACTTTGGAATCAAGATGTTCAGTGGCCTATTCAGTGCATCACTGTCCAGTAACTCAGCTGTGTCTTCACATATCTTCTGTAATGCTCCAAATGCTCCCTGAAAACAGATTGTTATGAATAACAAAATAAATAGATTTTGCTGGAAGGTTATTGATGCATTAATCTTGTTATCAAAGATAATTTTAGCTAGACATACCTCACAAACATTGTAATCCTGTGAGTCCAACATATTGCAAAGGGCAGGTAGGAGTTCTGGCCATGATGTCAGCTCACCCTTGCTCGCAATGGTAGTAATAATAATGCCCACAGTTGCCCGGATCAAAGGGGACGGATCCCCGACAGCAGAAAGACATTCTCGCTTTATAAACTCTGCTACTTCAGGCATAAAACTGTTATAGTGTGCCTTCACATTGTTCTTCAATATCAAACCACTGAGTGACCTTGTGGGTTCTTCTTCAGTTATAAGTTTTGTCAGAACAAATATCAGGTAGTTGTTGAAGTCAGGATACTTGTTCAGCTCTTCCAATTTCTGAGATTACAATGTAAGGACAATAAAATGCTGTCAATGACTGTCATGTCGGAAAAATCGATTTTATCGCAAGCGTCGGGACAAAACGAAAATCCACCTGCGAATGACTTTAAAGATAAAACATGTGGCTGGCAATCGTTATATTGATACAAATCAAGCAGAATGTTGTATAGAAATTGAGTAAAGAGCGGTAAAAGTAGCAAAAAATATCCACGCCGATAGATGCATCTATGTGTCTGTGAAAAGGATACTTGTTGTACAGCTCGCTGAGTAGCTGTGTCCGGTGATTGAGACTCTTTCAACAGTGTAAGAATCTGTCTCAGCCCTTCTTGCTCTGGTTTCCACTCCATTTTCATAATAATTTCGCAAAACGGTTTTTATTCACTCGGTCCCGTAAAGATCAACCATGCCAAAATTTGATGAAAAATTGCCAGAGATAAAAAATTCATTCGGTCGACATGAAGACGAGACGACGACGACGACGCCCCGTGACAACCAACGTCGTCGTCGCTCGAACGTGGACGAACGAAATTACTCTACTCCCTTGTCGCTCTACCTACTGATTTTGTCGAGAATGTCATCAATTTTGCGTTCCACATTCAAATTTTTTTGATAATTTTTAGAGCATTGAATGTTTTGATTCTTTCTTTTCTATTGAAAGAGAAAAGGTAACAAGATTTATTTTTATGCAACATCAAGCATCGACAGTCTTTGAAACTTGGATTATTTGGTCCAACCAAGGAAAGTGTGTGTTGTTTTGTTTTGTGAGAGAGGAATTACCCAAGCCTACCTAATAAAATCACTAAAAATGCCCAAAATCAAAGCAGAAAAGAAGACCAGAATACACAATGATGTTGCCAAACAAGGTAGTTTGAAATTATATTGAGGTTATGTTCATCGTAACAACCTTTCTTTTATTAGCGTCTTGTAATTAAAAGCTTATGTTAAGAATAAGATGTGTGTACCTTATATTATTTCGTTATTCTTCCATGACTTCAGGAATCCAATTCAACAAAGACTTTGGTCAACACATTCTCAAAAACCCCCTCATCATCACATCAATGCTGGACAAAAGTGGGCTGAGACCTACAGATGTTGCTCTTGAAATTGGTCCTGGTACTGGTAACATGACAATCAAAATGTTGGATAGAGTCAAGAAAGTAATTGCTTGTGAAATTGATACTCGGTAAGAACAGTGCTCTACTGCTGCCACCTCTGATAATTTACTTTGTTCAAAACAGATTCAGCCTAAAATAAAGTCACTTTCCCTTTCAGACTGGTAGCTGAACTTCAGAAGCGTGTCCAAGGGACACCATACCAGGCAAAGCTTCAAATCCTTGTAGGAGATGTTTTAAAGACAGAACTTCCTTTTTTTGATATCTGTGTTGCTAACATTCCATATCAAATCAGTTCCCCTCTTGTTTTCAAACTGCTGCTCCACAGGCCTTTCTTCAGATGTGCAGTACTTATGTTTCAAAAAGAATTTGCACAGAGACTTGTTGCTAAACCAGGGGATAAACTATTCTGTAGACTGTCAATAAACACACAGTTGCTGGCCCGTGTTGATATGCTTATGAAGGTATTGTTACCATTATACTGCATTCCTTTCATAAAGTGTGTCCATAATGTATATGCATGTGCACAAAGTAAAGGTATTTTTTATTTCAGGTTGGTAAAAACAACTTTAGACCACCACCTAAAGTTGAGTCTAGTGTTGTTAGAATAGAACCTAGAAATCCACCACCACCAATCAACTTTGTGGAATGGGATGGACTGACAAGAATAGCATTTGTTAGGAAAAACAAAACTCTATCAGCTGCATTTAAACACTCTACAACAATGGCAGTTCTTGAGAAGAACTACAGAGTACACTGTTCTTTGCACAATAAGGTATGCCACTTATGTGCAATTAATGTTTTGCAGCTCATTTAACATAACAATGTAATGGCCACAGTTATAACTAAAAAATAATTTCCAGGACATCCCAGAAGATTTTGACATAAAACAAAAGGTTCAAGATATTCTGTTACACTGTGAAGCAGACCAGATGAGAGCCAGGACCATGGACATTGATGATTTTATGAAGCTACTGCATGCCTTCAATTCGGAAGGCATACATTTTGCATAGAATAATGTAATATTAATACTTGTAAATATTTAAAGATTTTATTGAACTAATTCTCAAATAAATAAATAAACAGCATCATGCATACATTTTGGGTAATTTACTTTTTCTCTTTTTGTCCATACAAAACTGAGGTCTTGAATCCCCTATCAGCATAATCAGCTCCTGCGCAACGCTCAGACTTCCATGGAAAACCTGGCTGGCCAGGAAGAACAGTGGGTTTCGTCTTTAGAGTTCTCCAGCCACCTTTCTTGGTCCAATCCTAAACACATTGCAAAATTATATGAATAGACAGACTAATTAATAAATAAATAGAATAATAACTATCATTATGAGGCTAGAACATTGTATAATGAACCTGTAGATTGGCTAATTTCTGCCAACAAGAAAACAGTCGAGTAGTTATCAAACTTACATTGCCATTGTATTTGAAGTAATAATGAGTACAGAGAATGCCAAAAGCAATGATTCCCAGTTTTCCAGTGATGTAGCGGTAGTCAACAGCGCGAGATTCACCCTAAAACAAAAAAGGAATGTAAAATTTGTTGATAGCAAACCGCTGATAGGTTATTGTTATGTAATCTTACCAAAACACCTGAGAGTTTAGTAAAAAGAATATCGAGAGGCGCGCGATACAATCGGCGCAATGGATTTATCCTTTCTTTCCAATATTCCGGAACTTCAACGGGTTCGCTAGGATCGAGAATCTGATCTTTCAACCATTGCTTGCGCCAAGCTCTTTCAGCATCGGTCATACCAACACATCGCTCCCTTTCAAGAGCCACGCGGCCAGCTATGGTCATAGGCTTAACTCCCGCTAATTGGGACATTTTGGCGACTTGTCTTGCACAGCTTTAATTATTTTAGAAAATATCAGATTAAAAGGCAAAAGACAAATCGAAGAGATGTTTTGATGCGTTTTTGTCATATGTTTTGTTTGACTTGACATGACCATGGACATGACAACTGACTAGACTGGACTGACACTGACGTTAGTGTACCGCTGCAATGTAAACTTAAAAAAAGCCCAACTTCATGCAAACGCCATTAAAAAAAAATTGTCTTTGTTAAAAAAATTGGTTGCCTGTAAAGTCGGTATACGGGCGAAAGTTTTACGTGACAACGACTTTGAGTGGTAAAATAATTATGTCTGTCTCTCTCGCTCTTAGGCGGGCTAACCATGCCCGAGTGGAAGGGACGCGTGCCTCTCACTAGCTCTCATTGTGAGCGCATAACGTGAGCGGAGCGTAAGGCCTCGGTCTCGAATTTTGCGGGCAGCGGGGCGGCGGCGGCGGCGGCGCGGGAGAGGGGCGGGCAACGCATACCTGTTCTCGAAACCAGCGGGCAGATCGCGCGGCACTGTAGCGGTGTAGTGTTGTGTTCGTGGTTGTGTTGTCGACATTCGCAAACGAAATGTCTGAAAATCGGCGACAACATCTTTTTGATTCAAATGTATTCCTAACGCTCGATTTATTGTGGGCAAAAGAAGAAGTGGATCCCTACTATAGGGCAAGGAAAATAAATGGCGAGTTTTATCGAAATTATGAAGAACAGAGACAAAATCCCGATAAATTCTACGACTACACCAGAATGAGTGTAGAAACTTTTGACTATATTCTAGAAACTATCAAGAGTGATTTAGAGTCTGGAATTAATCCAAAAAGTTTAAAAGTTTAATAAATCCAAAAAGCACTGTCGAATAAAAAATCCTAAGTTCGCTGGATCATCGCATTATAATTATAAACATTTCTTTTCGATGCACTTGCAAGCGGTCGCGGATGCTGACAAAAGATTCATTTGTATAGAAGTTGGAGGAAGAGGGAAACAAAGCGATGCAGGGACATTCCATTACTCTAATTTGAACCGTTTACTTCAAAGTAATAACTACAATAATATACCAGGTCCACAATATCTACCCACATCAGATATCGTTCTACCAATGGTTTTTATTGGAGATGAAGGATATCCACTCAAAACATATTTGATGCGACCTTATCCACAAAAGCGTACTTAATGCACAAAATGAGTTATTTAATAAGCGATTATCGCGGGCTCGAAAGACTATTGAGTGTGCTTTCGGAATTTTAAGATCCAAGTGGCATATTTTCAGATCGCCCATAGAGACAAACAAATGTCATGCAAGATTACTCATCAAAACTTGCTGTTTGTTGCATAACATTATCCGAGATAAGGACGGTGATAATGACATTGCCTATATTACTGTCAATACGAATCAACAAACATTACAAACACGATTACAAACCAACGCCCGGGCGTCTTATCAAGCACAATATATACGTGAAAAATTCAAAGAATATTTTGTAAATAATCCCATTAGCTACTAATTAATTTGTAAACCATAATAAGCATTGTATATAACATAATAAATATTTTTTATATTCACCTACCTTCAATATTCAGTTCGTTTTTTATTTCTTCCCATAATTGATTAATTATTCTTCTATTTTTATGGTTCACATCTTTGCTGTTCCATATGGGTCTCCTCTCAAAGATTGCCGAAATAATTTGCTCTTGCACGTCCGAGGACATTTTGATACGTCACAAAAAAAAAGTAAGTACAACACTATACTACAATGCAGACGCGCAACGCGGGACGGTCACCGCTCGACTTGAGTGCACCGCTCGTTGCCCGCCCCCGCGCCGCTCCCGCGCCGCTGTTTTCGAGACCCGGTCCATTTGACGATACGCATAAGATCCTGCCGCTCCCGCGCCGCCGCCGCCGCCGCCCCGCTGCCCGCAAAATTCGAGACCGAGGCCTTACGCAGTTTCTTGAAGTGTCACCCGGCAAACCAATTTATAAGACGTTGTCACGTCAAAAAGTTGAAGTAGAAGTCATGCAAAGAATCTTCATTAGACATGCGCAAAACAGTACACTAGAACGTGATGCCATATTACTATTGCACTACGATAAGGTGATATCACTTTGTAATATTACCATTACTCGAAACATTACCCGTGCACGGTGATGTGAGTGATGTCGGACACGGCTATGAATGGTTGTAATAAGTAGGGTAGGTAATATTACAATTACCAAATGCAATGCTTCCTTAATTTATTACTTTCTACATGTAGCTCCTTCCCATAGAAACGATACTTATACCTACATTCGAGTACGGACGGAGTGGCTTAGTAGGTAAGTTAATGTGGTACCTACCTAGGTAATACTGTTGTTTGGTAGGTACATACATACCATAGGTTAGGTAGAATCAAATTAATCTTAGAAAACATGGAATTTATGGGTAGTAAAGTTGATTTTCCTTCATACTTAGGCCCGTACTACCTAACCTACCTACACTAAGATGAATCTCTCTCTGGCTAGAGAGAGATTCATCTTAGTGTAGGTAGGCTAGGTAGTCAGTTTATTTTATATAAGCTAGGTAGGTAGTGTACGTAGGTATTGTGGTAAGTATTATAAGACTGAATGAGCAAGTAGGTTGGTTGTTAACCAAATATAATTATTAGGTAGGTACCTACGAAGCATAACGAACAAAGCCGAGTCCACGCAACGCAATGCATCACTCGCTCGCATTAAAATCTCCAACCAAACCGAACTCCGCGTAATGTTTGCCGAATGCAATGTAGGTAACGTGATGTGATGACTTTACTTTTGTATTTACTTTCATTCGCACGCATTACTTACACATCTATCTGCGTCTCATTCGCACGCAATACAGTGCCATATAAACTACGAAACATTCCGAACAAAGCCGGATCCGCACGATTGAGATATGAGATGGAAGAACGTGCATGAGCCTGCCTATCACCAACCGAGCGTCGCGTGATGTGTGTAATGCGTAATGCTTCGGCGTCTCGAGTGATGAGTGATGTTGTATTACTTCGTCGCGTAATATTACTTTTGTGATATTACAAGCATTACTTACACATGTCTAATCTTCATGTAAACGTAAACCTCATCATGAATCTTTAGAGTTAGCTGAATCGCGCTCGAACATATTTCATTCATTCTAAAGGTTATCTCATGTTTTTAAAGCTCATTTTTATTGTGACATCTCAGAATAGAAAAACGAGCCGAGTGAGAGGGCTTGAAAGTAGTAGTTGGTCCTTGCCTAGCACGTTAGGGTGTCCATGAAACAACTACAACCTAGTAGAAACTTAATTATCAAATTATAATGTTATTTTAATGTATCATTTTCCAAAAGAACAAGTTTCTATTAACAACACATCACAGTTTCTAAAAAAGTACAGAAGTATGGACATCCTTCTAAAAAGAGATGAACTACTGCTGTGTGAATTGTCCAGCATTATTTATTTATTTATTTACTTTGGGGCCTCTCACTTGGCTCGTTTTTATGAAACACGTGCACAGTCCTTCCTAGGTAATCTGTGTTCCTAGGCTTAGATAAAGGTAAGGTTCATGCGTGAAACTCTTCTTCTTTTGTTTTTACCTGCATGAACTGAACCTCACGAGTTGTGTTGGGGAATTTTGACAATGTCATGTCACGTCAACGTCAGTCAACCGTGTGAAAGAAATTTGTCAATCAGTCAGTCAGTGAAATATTTGTGGCTGTTTTGCAATTTTTCGAAAGTTTATTTTATTCAATATTTTCTGACCGTGTCGTGTGAATAATCTACTAAATAAATCACTATGCCACGGTTTCACAAAGTGGAAATCAATAAAACAGAATGGATCGTCCCCGAGAGATATCAAGCTCTTACGCCAGTGGGTTCAGGAGCGTACGGCCAAGTCTGGTATGTCTAATTTATTTATTTGCAAAATAGGCACTATGCCAGTGTTAATAATATCCTATTAATGGAAAATTTCTTTCTTTTTTATCTCTCCTGAAAATAAAAAAACTTAAGGGAACAGTTTTATGATTTTAGAATGTCGATGTTATTTCGGTACAATGCCCTACGTGGGCGGAACGGGTTTGAAACAAGTACTAATAGTTATGCACTTCACATTGTAGCTCTGCGATCGATACTTTGCATAGCATGAAAGTGGCTATCAAGAAGCTTGCAAGGCCCTTCCAGTCTGCGGTACATGCTAAGAGAACCTACCGTGAGCTACGGATGCTGAAACACATGAACCATGAAAATGTTATTGGTTGGTATAATTACACTATAAAGAAACTTGCTTGCTTGTTGAACATAGTTTATTAAAATAATGTTCGAGAAGGTTCAAAAATTTTAGGAGGCCTATACCCAACACTGGTCCACTGGTTTATGGTATCCACAGAGTTGGGGTGATAAAGAAGGAAATAAGTAATATTTACAATCTTGAAGTACCCATTCTATGTTCATAGTACATTCTTATCATGTTATTATTGTTTGTGATTTATGGAATTATTTTTTGTTGCTTATTGCATTCAATAAGCCACTAACACAATCTTAAACACTACAGGTCTTCTTGATGTGTTCAGTCCCGAAAAGACCTTAGAAGAGTTCCAGCAAGTTTACCTTGTAACACACCTGATGGGTGCTGACTTAAATAACATTATACGCACACAAAAGCTGTCAGATGACCATGTCCAGTTTTTGGTCTATCAGATACTCCGTGGCCTTAAATACATCCACTCGGCTGGTATTATTCATAGGGTAAGTTGCTTATAAGGTTTAATCAGTACATACAATGAGTTATTTTATACTCTGATAGTATTTTGTCAAACAAAGCTGTAAATCTCAATCAGCTCTCAGCTGCTCGTCTATAAATCAATAATAATAAATAGAAGCATAGATAGGTAGCAACCTATTTATTATATGCTATTTTATTGTAACATGTCTTCATAACTGCTGTTAAGAAGACATGTTACAATAAAATTAGTTTTATGTATCACACAGTAGTTGTGACATTTCTGACATATGTATACTGCTGTTTTTACATCTCGTATATCTTCATATCATTTTATGATTCTGTAATTTTAAACATCTATTTAAGGACTTGAAGCCATCCAACATTGCTGTGAATGAGGACTGTGAACTGAAGATCCTAGACTTTGGATTAGCTAGACCTACCGAGGTTGAAATGACTGGTTATGTGGCTACTAGGTAAGATTTTTAACCTAGTTTACCTTCATGCATTCTAAAAAAAGAAACTTTATCTGTCTCTTCTATGAAACAATGATGACAACCACCTAAATATTTCATAACCACAAATGAATGAGAGAAAAGCCCCAACCACAATTCTGTAAGCAATACAAAACCAATGATTTTACTCTTTGAAATTGGGTACCTATTTATTTTTTAATCCGTATCTAAGCTTTATAGATGTGTAAAGAACAAGATTATTATCCCAATAGATGGTACAGAGCGCCAGAAATTATGCTGAACTGGATGCACTACAACCAGACAGTGGATATTTGGTCTGTTGGCTGCATCATGGCAGAACTTCTAACAGGAAGAACTTTATTCCCCGGCACTGACCGTATCCTTTAAAACAGTACATTAACAGATGATTGAAAATTATTTTTTACAGAATAGGTCTCAGATATTTGTTCAGAAATGTAAGTAACAATAGCATTTTATAAAGGTAAGGAATGCTAGAAAGTTATACTGAGGCTATGTACTAAGGCTTTACAAATGCCTTTATTGTAATATAAACCAGCTAGGTTATTCTATATAAAATCGCGCCTAATGTAGTTTTATTTTGTGTTTAATATTTCTTTCTATTTAAAATCATGACTCAACTCTATTAAGTACATACAATAATTTAAATCGGTTTACACAGATGTCTGTCTGTATGGTCAACATTCAGTTGTACCTACTTTATTGGTTTCTATCTAGCTTGTATTTTAACTAAAAACTTGTATCCAATTGCGTCGATTTAAAAATCCATACTAATATTATAAAAGTGAAAGTAACTCAGTCTGTCCTATCTGTTGCCTGAACAGCTGAACAAATCTTAATGAAATTTAGCAGGGATGTAGGTAAACAATATCCCAGGGACAGACATAGAAAAAGTGCATGCGAAGCCATTGGCAGAGTAAATAAAAAAATTTTTTTCATGACACAGGCTTATTACCTATTTTAGTACCACATAAATGAATCGAATTAACTCTCGGATTTAGTTATTCTCTTGCCGTATCACAAAATTTGGCGTTTTTAGTAATAGTCTGCTTGTGTTCATTGTTTTCCTACTCAACAATATCAGTGGTTATCTGTCAAAGATAAGATTACGTTATGCACATAGTTTTGTGCGTTACTATTATCATGTTATTAAGATCACGTAAACATAGAGTTAACTAATGATGATCTAATGTGTGATTGTTAATCCTTAAAAACTAAATAAAATAATTATTTTTATTTCCGTTTAACGTCAACCAACGAACGCAATTAGTATTATGGACTAACCCTATGTTTAAACGTTAATCAATAAGTTATCGTTGCTCAAATTCTAAGAAAGATTGTAGGTACTAAATATTTGAAAAAATATTGTTAAGCTTTGAATCAGTGCTATTTATTATTTCTACCCAATCTTACGTTACAATTGAGCGAGGCATTGTAAACTCGAAGTCCAATTTAGCCAATTGCAAGAATTAACTTCTCAGCCGAGCTAGTAACAATGAATTTTACCATTGCCATGCCACCCAAGTATTCAAGCTCAATACTAACATGCATTGCAATATCATTTGGAAAGGTCGTAGGTAGGTACTTATCCCGTCATTTTATATCTAATCTGAGGGCAATGTGATACGGAATCAGCGCAATTGGATACAATTTTAATAGCATCTCATAGCACACTACCTAAAATCATTCGTATTAGATTTCTTTTGCAAGAACCCATCCAGGTTAATCCAACCGGTAAAAAAATACCAGGCATGTATCTCCGGACTACCGAAGCTTAATTTTCCTTTTAGTTTAAGCTTTTGGTCGATGTCACCTGTGGCTTTTCTTAATTGACAAGACAGATATCCATCAACTGAACTTGATCATGGAGGTGCTCGGTACACCAGCTCAGGAGTTCATGCAGAAAATATCTTCGGAGTCTGTAAGTAGACGGCTCTTCAGTATTGTAAGGGTAGTGGCACATTGAAAGAGAATCGAAGAATCTGATAGAATATTGACACATATCCACTAAAACGTAAAGCACATATTTCGACGAATTCCCTACGATTCGCTTTCAGTGTGCCTAGCTAGGCCTTATGGGCCCAGAACGTTGGCAGATGTGCAATCTGGAAAGCATTTGTCTTTTCTTCATCTTCAAGGTGTCAGGGTCAATGTAATAGCAGATATAACAATGCTTTGCATTAACATGCTTTTAAATGTCGTTTGTTAGCTTGTGTAAGTTTGATGCTTGTAACCTTAACATGCGTGCGTCAGATATCGACCATCTCACAAGGATACTGTTTCTATGCGGGACTCCTGATCAAGAGACGGTCGACAAAATCATAAGCGAAGACGTAAGTAATATAAACGTGGTTTGGCATCACAGAAGAGGTAAATATCTGGTGGTAAAGTCACTTTCGTGGAAAGACTAGGTATTTTCGTTTTGTGTCAAAATATTAAGATTCACATAAAATGTTGTAAGAAACAAAGTAACACTAGGTAGGTATTAGGTATCTGATTGGGTTTGTTAGTTTGGTTATTAATTTCCTTTAATACTTATGGCATCTAAATAACCCAGCCTTGCTAAAGCAATTTAGTATTTTCTTTTGCAACTAAATTTATTAATTTTAATATTTTCTCGTAACAATTATAATTTGCTGATCTTATAAGTGGTAAACCCCGTAAGAATCCTAAAATACTTTCCTACCAAATAAGTAACTTGTATTTCCCCAGAAGCCATGAGGACAGGATACCTTATCGTCTTTAGGTACCTACCTAGATAATTTATCACCTAAAAAAGACAGAAGGTTACCTACCTGTCGAGTTACTACTGTGTGTCCTGTCTGTGTGTCTGCGTGTGTGTCCCATCTATGTCTTTCAAAGTCCTAGTTATAATGGTAGGCAGGTTAACTTACCTACCAACATGTGTTTGTGTTTCGTATTATTGTTGTGATTAGCGTGGTCGATGTGACCAAAGTCGTGTGCGAGGTGAATCGTGATTCATACAATCGTGTTTGTCCACCATTTTAATAGGTGTAATCTACCTACATACATACATGCTTACAACAAAGTATGATAAAATCATGCCAAATCCCAACTAGGACGTGCATTTCGAAACTTCGTAGTTTCGTAAATTGATGTTCATAGCCATTTTTGGCCATTTTTCAAGTTCGAACTTAACGATACGCGGTCTTAAAGTAAATCAGTTTTAAAGTGACACGGTATAATACCTACATATTAATGCAGCTGTCTGTACATTCCGGAGCTTTCGTCCGTCAACCAGCTCTATCTCTTTATTTATAATATTGTAGCTTTTGTTAAGACCAAATTCCATCTGCTTCCAGGCTCGCAACTACATCCAATCCCTGCCGCAGTTGAAGAAGCGTGAGTTCACGGAGGTGTTCCGAGGAGCTAACCCGCTCGCCATCAACTTACTGCAGCTCATGCTTGAGCTGGACTCTGACAAGTAAGACTTACGACTCATCTTCAAAAGGCTTTGGAGATTTTCACCCTAACATTCGCCACCATTTTGTTTTCAGTATCGCCGCGCACGATAAAACTTTTATATTTGGATAGAGGACAGTGAAATAAATAAAAAATGATTTAAAAAATAATGTCCTTAGTGTAAGGTTTCTGAGATATTTACTGATGAAAATAACTATATTTTTTCTTCATATTACGTGAATGCGCGGCGATTTTGAAGTTAGGGCAAAACTTACAAAAATACAAATCTTCAAACGTTGTTCACACGATTAAGGTTCGTAGTTAACCCGCTTACATCCGTAATTAAATCTTCAATTCAAACCCCTTTAAACTTATTCATAGAGCAACTTTATATTCTATAGGATTATCCATCTCTAGCAGCAAATGGATTGCAAAACTAAAGAAATATTGGTGGTAAATATTTTACAACAATTGTACCTTTTCACTGCACGCACAATGTTGTGTTGTTGAAGTTTTTGTTTTAGTTGTTCACTTGTTACCTACTCTGCTGTAGGTAACCTTGATTTTGTCTGCTATTATTATCAGTATTTGTTAATTTTCATACATATAAGTCTGTTTACAAAGAATATCTTGAATACTAGTACTAAATACTAAAAGCTAAGCGATGCTATCACACGCTAAGTCCGCGCGGAAGACAACCGCGTTTTGATAAGTTAAATCTACGACGATCTCATTGTAAATAGCATCAAAAGAGGATCTAATTAGAAAAGAGGTTTGCATCAGCCCTTTACACTTTCATTGCCCATGCATGACGCACACGGACGTCTTCAACTAGCTCTACCTGAGGCGGTGGATGCGTTAACTTAACCTCGACTATAATATAATACTCTTATCGAAGAACACAAAATGCCCTCTCTTCCTGATGTATAGTATATTTGGTTAATTTATATTTGCATCTATTTCAGGCGTATAACAGCGGA
The DNA here is from genome assembly GCA_949316285.1 of Eupithecia subumbrata. Lineage (NCBI taxonomy): Eukaryota > Metazoa > Arthropoda > Insecta > Lepidoptera > Geometridae > Eupithecia > Eupithecia subumbrata. Next base: position 2,980,214 of record OX438634.1, read on the forward strand.
ACAAGCGTTGGCTCACGAGTACCTGTCGCAGTACGCGGACCCGACTGACGAGCCCATATCGGCGCCCTACGATCAGAGCTTTGAGGACATGGAGCTGCCAGTTGACAAGTGGAAAGGTAATTATTTACCTTCCACTTCCGCGGCTTCGCACGCGATTTTTCGAGTAAAAATTACCCTATAAAATAGGCTACTTTTTACTCGAAAAAACGCGATATTTGGCCGAAGACAACGACAAAACTACAGAATGAATCGGGCTTAATTTTGCACACAAATATCTGAATACAGTCAGATATTTGTGTGCAAAATTTCAACCCGATTCATTCAGAAGTTTTGGTGTTGTCTTCGGCCAAATATCTTCCCAGAGGAACCAAGAGGAATTAAAATATTTGTAGGATGTGTGTATCTGAAGACGCATATGAAGGTTTTTTCTATTTAATATCATACGACCAGAAAAATCAATTGCGTAGGAAGATCATAAGAGGAGTCTTTAGTTTGGGTGCGCTCCCATCCCACCGACGCGAAGCGGACTTGATCAATCATATTGATTGGTTAAAATAAACATTTGTCAAGTGTCTCGTCATCCCTCTGGTTTCTGATTGGTCGATTCGGCTGCTACGCGTTAGTGGAAACGCAGTAGCCTAACCTCATCAGCGCACAAGTCCACTGAACACGTCTCCGCAAATGAGGGGGGTTTTGCCGTAAGAAGAGGGGCGAGTCTATTTGACTTTAGTAACGAGACGTGATCATCGTGACGTCTCCTTTTTCCATACAATTTGGTACAGCGCGTCTATCCTGCGGACAGAGAACTACGCAAATCCCATACAAAAAAGTCGTCACGATCAAGTCCTGTTAAGTCTGCACAAGTCGTCCGGTCCAACTGATCAGTGGGCGCGGCCTAAATGTATGCCATCTCATATGCCTTATTTATTAGACATTCTCGCGCGCTTGATGAAAGGCAAATAAATTTATTCGTAAAACGGCCGCGTAAAAAAATGCGAAAAGACTTTTAACACAAGGGTTATATTAGAAAAACTATTGAGAGTATCATTTCAAAATAAATTTATTTCAACTTTTGAATAACTAAACTATGTCGGCACGGGCTTTATTTTAGAGTTTTCTTTCTCCGTACCTATGTTATTTATTTTCGACCAAAGTTGGGCTAAAATCGGTGTTGAAATACGAAAGTTAAGAAGCTTGTATTTTTTTAATCAGAAAAACAGACATAGATAAATGACGAGATAAATTGATATTATCCTTAGTTTTGGATGGTTAACATCAAACAGCGTTGTAGTTACCCTTCCACGTTTGTATGGAGAGATGAGCGACTCGTTCAGCCTTAATAACGTCAAATAGACACCCTTCAGCCAGGATTGGTGATCGCAGTGAAGGTGTTAAAGTAGTCTTGGTAATGTTGGTATGTTATGAACACAAGCACAAATAAAAACTACGTAGTTCTAAAATGACTTGTCAAGACTCCAAAACTGTTAACAGGTCTTGTCTTCGAAGTAACTTACCAAAGGGTTTCCTCATTTTATTGAGGTAGGTATAAACTTAAGTAGGTACCATCTGAAAATGTTTTTCATATACTTTTCTTTGTTCCAGAGCTAATATGGAAGGAGACAGTGGAATTCAAACCCCATCCGCAGCACATGAACACAGTAGTAGAAGTCAATCAATCATAACTTCTCTACAGACCAAGCAGAATCGCTCGAGCGTTTTACCTTATGGTAATAGCCTCTAAACAAAGGCAAATAGAGTTGAAAATAGTGACTGTCAAAGGGCACATGACACTATTGCACTGGTTTTAGCTTGGTTTTCAATGTTTTGCGGAAGTTACAGTCCAACACACTGTGAATGGACCTTCGGCTTGTTTCTGTAGGATAGGGTGCCTCAGTATAAGTTTAAAGTGCTGCTCAGTAATGTTGTAACATAGAGTTGACACTGTATTTTAGAGGTAAATTTAATGTCTCAATAACTTTTTAAGTACATATTAGTATGTATTGTTCGCATATTCATAGGTTGTGAAGTCAGGAGGATAATAGATAGATACGTAGCTGTGTTAATTGCATAACATATTGTTAAGATGTTACCTAATATAATAAGATCTAACGGGAATGCAAGCTGTAAACATTAGCTAATTTAGCAAGCGTCAGTGTCTTAGAAATAGCTAAGGAGCATTTCTACGTTACTGCAGGAAACCTATCTGGTTTTCAACAATCATTCTGCAAAGTAATTATATGGAATGGGTTGTTGTGACCTTTCTTATTCATGGCCTTTTATACAATTTATATTACATGTGGCTTCTAAAAATTGTACGATAACTTTTTATGATAAGTGGTGTGGCCAAGGGCTTATACCTAGTGAGTAAAACAGCAACAAAACTGGTCACGTAAATGAAAAATTTACGATTCATAGTGTCCAGTCGAATGCATAAAATGCACTATATTTTTATTAAGTATGGAATTGGCTTTTGTAATATACTTTGGTGCTCATTCTAGTATTGATTTAAGATATATACTGGCAATTCGTATACAATTACCAACTGATTTATAGCAAGTCTTGCGCTTTTTAGGAACATGCAGAGCAAAGTAGGAATGATAAAAACATTTTTGTCCTGCATTGATGTTACCATAGACCGATCTCAATTCTCCACTAAGATATCTAAAAATATTTACGCAGACCAATCTAGATCAATAAACCGATAAAATAATGATAACTTTCATTTATCAATGTAAAATAATATTTTCAATATCACTGTTCGAAGTTTTTATAGATAATGTAATGTAAATTATTTTAAGAATTGAGAAAATATAGTTTTATTTTACGATATTTATAGTTTTATTTAACGCCTAACCAAAAGTATTAAATAAAACACATGCATACATACAATTTTCTAATTAAGTAGATTATATTTTCAATAAGATAGGTAAGTACTTAATTAATTACAAAATGTAGGTAAGCAAAATAATCATAAAAACTAACTAATGCTATGAGTAAATTTAAGAAAAAACAAACTATTTACATTGGAAAAATCACATCAGTTTTTATAAATAATTTAATACCCGTACACTAAATAATAATAAGGGTTTTGAACAATCAGCTAACCCATATTGGGTCATTTTGCATCTAAACTGGCCTTTAGGGCACTGGCACTGCGTGTTTTTAACTTAAACCCATCCAAAAATATTCAAAAAAACTTGGTTATTTTAATTGGTAAGGTGGCTTTTGACCACCACCTCACTTAAGAGGAGATGGATTACGCTCTCCCAGAAGGAACTTAGATATCATAAAATCAACTTAAGCGCAAAAAAAATAAGTCTATTATATTAATAGATAATATAATTCTATACACACAAGCCAAACTTGATGTGGATTGTTTATAAACAATCGCCCATACTAAACCTAAAGTTCACTCTGCTGCCGCGTCTTTTTAAACAAAATTTACATTGTCGATTTGAGATCCTTCAATAAATATTGCTTACAATTTCTGAAGTTTTTTTTGTGTCGTGGTTTGTTTACAAACATTCCACGTCGAGTTTGACTAGTGTAGGTGGTAAATTGATTTACCTCCTCCCAAATCAACCCCAGTTTTTTAGAAAGTGTCCATTTAGGGAATTCATTTACATCAAATTATTCTACACATTCGTCGCAGTACTCTTCAAATTACGTCTTTTGAATCTAATTCAAGAGACTGAATCATATCCCAAAGAGTAGTCAATTACACAGTTAAAGATAAATAGATGGTTACCTATCTACTCTTCAATGCTTTACCATTACGATAATTTTTAAACACCAAAAAAGCAAAATATAATCATTTTGTCTATTGCAAATATTGTTTCTATTTGTTTCTATCACAAAATGTCATAACATTTTGTCACTTTGTAAAGTAAAGACCAAGCCTGAGATAGTAGATAGTAATAGATACAAAAGTGATTAAGAGAGAGGTTCAAAATAATAAATTATTATCGATAGAAATACGAAGTAATTAATTGATTTATGTTTTGCATTCTTAGGAAACAACAAACCCTATCTATAATCAACGAATCAGTCACAAATAGCAATCAATAACTAAGTTTGGTGGTGTACCTGTATGTACAATTAAATGCTCCATTTTTAATTCATGGTTCGTTAACCTCATTAAGAAATGAGTGTGTAGCGTGATAATGTCCCGCTGATCTCTGTATGGTAAGGTTGAGGGGAATGTCATCATCGGAATCCGAGAAGCTATCTGGAGAAAGAGGCTGCTTCTTAGATGCGTTTGATACCTGAATAACTGAGCTTGGGACAGAAACAGAGGTACTCGAGCCGCTTGCCTTTTTCACAACACTCTTCAGTCTTTTATGCTCGCGGCGAGTGGGGAACTCATCGGAACTTTTTCTTTTTAAGTTGCTAGGCCCAGCCTGTGACGGACCCGGTTGTGCATCAGCTGCGGACGCTCTAGATTCTGTGGATTCCTCCCGGCGAGATGATTTAGATCCCTTTCCGCTGGAGCGCATCGCATCTGAGCGCGATTCGTCTGTAGAGGGATCGCGTTTACGTGTTTCCGGTGGATCCCTCTTTGATGACTTCACTCTTTTTTCACCATGGCGAGTAGACGACTCTGGTCGCAATTCATCGTGAACTGAACTAGACCTAGATCCTATCGTTTCAGAAGGTAAATCTCGTTGTGTTACTACTTGTCCGCTTGATCGACTTGAGGACCCTGAAGGCGATTCTGTAGATTCAGCTCTTCGCGAAGTTTTGCCTTTACTTCTGGGCCGGGAGGAAGATTCAGGGTCTGTTCTAGGTTCTCTCCTCGATTCGGAAGATGCATCCTTTCGAGATGATTTAATCTTCGCATCTGGCCGAGATGAAGGTCCTGGTTGTGGTTCGTCATTAACATTCATGGACTCGCCGTCATCCCTTCGCCTTTGTTTTATTTCTTTCCTGATTCGAGCAAGGGATGCCTCCGGTTTTGGTTCTTGGACTGTTCTGGATTCAGCTCTTTTAGATTGTGAGGGTTCATCCCGTCGAGATGACTTTCCTACTTTGCTGCTGGACCGCGATGAACCTGGGTTATTCAGTGTTTCCTTTGGTGACTCTAAGGCTTCGTCCCTTCGGTACTTCGTTTCTCTTTCCGTGGGACGAGACGACGGTCCCGGTTGTTCTTCTTGCGTCTCCCTAGCCAATTCTCGGTCAATATCTCTATGGAGCTTCATCAAGCAGTCCCTAATTCGGGAGTCCGGTGCCGAACGCGATGCAGAGACTTCCATAGGCCCAGGACTTCTAGAGTCTATTGTTGGTTCAGTCCTACGGGATGACTTCACACCTTTTCCGTTGATAGACTTCCTTTGCAAGCGCACGTCATGGTGATCGCGGTCCGGAGACGACCTATCGTTGGCAGAGCCGGCCGTGGCCAATGTCGACTCTATGGAAGATGCCGATGCAACTTCACATCTCTGTACATCTTTTATGTATCTGTTATGCCTGCGTTTTTTCCTAGAGATTAGAACTTCTGACTTACGGTTTCTGGCCCTGTCCTTACTTTTTCTCCGTGTTACAGTATTGCGTTGGGGGATTTCGTCGTCACTCGACGAGGTGGAGGAGGAATAAGAGCGGGAACTTCCCAAAGATCGCGATGAAGGCACGGTGTCACTCGAGCTTCGCCGGCGCTTGGTGGACGATGGCAGCGGCGGCAACGGCGGCAGCGGCGGTAGCGGCGGTAGCGGCGACAGCGGCGGCAGCGGCGGCGGCGGCGGCGTGTAGGTCTCGTCATCACTATCGGATGGGCTGGTAGGGCGCGGGCGAGACAGCGTCAGCATCACAGGGAAGCGCGGCGGCGAGGGCTCGGTCACCACCACGTCGCTGTCACTATCCCGCAGATCGACAACATCAGGCGTTCGTTGATGCGGTGGTTTGATATACCCCGTGACCATTACTTCGTCATCATCGGTGTCCGAGTTCAATATTGTCTCTATCGGTATAACACTGTTTTGGGGTCGGCGATTTCCTTCGGTGGGTGATGTGATCAAGTTAAGAGGGTATACGGGTTCCTGCGAGCGAGCGGTGGTGGAAGGCCCCGAAGTGAAAGGGGAAGTCAGAATGGGAGTGACGGGTCTGAAGGCAAGGTTGGTCCCACGCTGGTTGTCAAGAGTAGCGTCTAAAACTTCCACCGAGCGCTGCCTGTTAAGCGCGGCGTCTAAGACTTCCACCACATCGGAGTCTCCGCTATCCGTATCCGAACTTGAAATATCATTGACTGTATTAACGTAAACAGAGTCCGTAGTGTACTGCACGCACCGATCGTAACCCGTTAAGTCGTAAGGCGTTGATGCAAAACAGTGCAGCTCATGTAGAAAGTGGTCCGTTCGGCTTCCGAAGAAGCGGTACATTTCTTCCCTGAATTCCGGCGAGGTGATGTGGTACTGGGGAAGCAGCTCGAGGATACGTTGGAGTACGTACGAGATATGTCCAGAGTTTTCGAGCAGCAGGTAGGTGAGCTCTCGGTTCAGCCAGGGCACGAGACGGTGCATTTGTGAGTTATTGTACCTTCAGGAAAAAAGAAGTTTAGAGTAGGCTTCTCAACAGGTTTAAGGACACAAGTCAATGGACATTATTATAGCCTTTAGACAGTAAGTAAAGTAAGTAAATCATTTATTTGTCACATAAAACACACACATACAGTGGGACCGAAAAGAGTAGAAAATAAAGGAGGGCTGCTGTCGTTTAGATGGCAACACGAATACTACGACACAAACGGTCTTGATCCTTGCGTATATGGACAAATCCGACCAAAAATAGCAGAAATTAATTATCAAGGAACGAGAATTTACTGTAAACTGGCAACTCTTTAGGAATGTTGTTTGTAGACTAAATTAATTTACGATTCAAAAAGTAATCTCATATTCTTATTATCATCGTAATAATTTATTCTAAAAAAATAATAGATATACTTTAGCATAATAAGTTTAATAAACCACTTTTTAAAAATAATCATAATCAACAAAATAGCAAGTACAGCTTATCTGATAGCGCACAAATTGAAATCGTCTAATTGTTATAAGGTCTTCCTTTTATTTTGTCTGCAGGAGTTTTGAATATTCTTTTTTTATGCTAGTAGAACTTTCCATCTTCAATTCCTGATACATAACGGATGTACCTACCTAAAACAAATTTAAATTATACAGAAATAAAACGCAGGACCGTTAAGAGTGGCAGATGGGTTTTGAGGTCAACAAATGACAAAATCGGATGATGATGATGATGATGATTTTGTTTTAAAGACTCAAAATATGGGAGTGGACTATACTTTTTCCACTACAAACAGAAATAAACATTAAAAATACCATGAACGCAATTTGCAAAAAACAACAAAAATATTTCTCAGGCAATCAAATTCACAAGTTTAATCGTTTGAGAGAGGCAGATTTTACTACTTAAATATCGTAGAATCAAGTATTTATCAGTGATCTCGGAGGTTCATTCACAATTGTCCGAAAAATCGAGCCATAGCTTTCCCACTTGAAATTCGGCTAAACAACGTATGAAAACTTTATCAATCACTTGTCTTGTTCCACTGGGATTAGTTTTCTACATGTTGAATTACACTAAACACCATATACATATACACATTAAAACAGTTATTTTATTGCGAATTTCGTTGAGGTACCCAATGTTTATTTACATTTGCGTGACATTTTGAAAAGATTTGACGTTGGTTTCGTGTTGCCAGAGCAAGGGTTTAGTTTAGTTCCATTTTAATTAATTTCTACTCTTTTCGGTCCAGCTGTACAATTGGTTTACTTATAACCAGTGATAGGAATAGGTAGGGCTTATTTACCTAAACTTCGAGGAACAGTGACAAGAATCGGAGACTTCCTTCCGACAACATTTTTTTCCGGTACAGATGTACCGGAAAAAATTCCGGACATTACTTAGGTATATTAAAAAATAATGTTATTCGAATAAGTAGTTGATCTATGTTTACCTAAAGTTCGCGACTAGACATAACATAACATGGGTGTCGTTACAACCACAAAATAGTCTGACAAAAATCATTGAAAAGTATTTTATCTATTTATAAATAAAACTATAACGATAAAAGAAAAATAAAACGTAGTGAACATTGTTGTAACAGATACAGGTTATATTTTAATAATTTATCAACATATAATTGGAAAACATGAAACGAAATGTACAGACGGAATAACTTAAATTACAAAGTGAACTCTTTATGTTTACATAAGCAATTATTGCAAATAGATTCCAAGGTTTCTGAGAATTTAGAAAATCTTTATTTGTCTTAAAAAAATACAGATTTTCCTCTAATCATCTTGATACGATTCGTCAAGTTCAGTGTCAGAACCGAAGTTCTCTGCCTCAGAAGAGTCAATTAAGTTTAAATACACAATCATATTTTTTTCTATATTTTAAATTTTCAAGCGAGTTCATTTATGTTATGGATCCATTTATAAGTTGAAAACGACCTAACAACTTCGACTGAGGTAAAAGGCACGTAAATATAGTATGACCGATCATCTTTTCCTGCTGTTAACGCGTCACATGTCTCTAATTTTATCTAGATCGTGATTTCCGGATATTAATTTTAATTAATAATATTTTCCTGTTTATTTTTTATGTGTTCAGACGAACACCAGCTTAGCACAGTTCTCACGTGGTCAAATATCTCGAAGGATACTGAACATGTGATACGCCCATAATTTTGATAACATTACGTACATTTTGAAATAAACTTTTTTATCTTGATCTTTAGTAATATAAAAGACAAATACTTTTCGTTTTTAAAAATGATTATTTCTCTATCTCCGTCCAAAGTACTTAAAAATACTGCTTAAATGATAAAAATGTCTGTTTTATCGTTTTAAAGATGGCCGGATTTTTTTTTTAATTATATGCTAAAGTTCAACTTTAGAAATCTTAAGAAACGTGGTCGAGAGCGAATGAGAAAGCAGATAATTACTTCAAAACGTGTCCGGCTTCTTAAACAAAGATTTTGTTTGATAGTTTTAAGATCAACAACTTATTTATGTCTAGTCGCGAACTTTAGGTAAACATAGATCAACTACTTATTCGAATAACATTATTTTTTAATGTACCTAAGTAATGTCCGGAATTTTTTCCGGTACATCTGTACCGGAAAAAAATGTTGTCGGAAGGAAGTCTCCGATTCTTGTCACTGTTCCTCGAAGTTTAGGTAAATAAGCCCTACCTATTCCTATCACTGCTTATAACCAGTTGGCAAAATTTAACATAATTATAAAAATTAAAAGTAATAGAAAGTAGAGGCACCTCATACCAGTGCTAATCCCGCCGCTAGGTTCCTTTTATTTACAATTTATTTACAAAACTAACGACGTTTTCGACGTTGACATAGACATGATTTTATAGTAGAAACCGGGATGAAACACTTAGTACCTGCTAACAATACAAAACGCTGTTGAGTATTTTAAACAATAATACGTGTGTGTAGCAGTGGCAAATGGGTAATAGCTCAGTGATAATATTGCTCTATGAGCAAACACTGATATTCAGCTACCACCTTCAGGGTGACGAGACAAGGCGGGCCCAGCGACACACGTCTGTTCATACCATAACACGGATTTTACGGCGCGCAGGGCCTGACAGCTGAGAGAGCATATTACACTACATAAAAGACCTATAATCTATTACATATGTACAAACTGCAAATGTAACTATAAGATGGATGCACTCTCCTCTGAGAACACCAATCTCATAAGAGTCTGGGCAACATTGGAGAGCCAGCCAACTGAGCAGAAAAATAAATAAAATATTAATTTATATTATACGCTTAAATACCTACCTATCCTTTAACGCTGAAAGAAGATCGTTTCGCGCGTAGCCAGCGAGTCAGCGATCGAAGTGTTTTGGAATTCCTTGTTTTTGTTTATTGAGTAAATGTATTTTAAGTTTAGATTTTAACGTGTATTTTGATAAAAGATTTCTAAGGGGTGGGGGAATATTATTCCAGCACTTCGTCGCCGCGTACCGAAAGCTACCAGTAAATGCTGCCAGGACAGGACAGGACACAAAACAGGAGACCGTGCTTTGAAACTTTACCTGTAAAACTCCGGTGTGCAGTCTCTATGGCGTCCCGTGAAATCAGGCAGCGGGCGCGCCCATAGATTGTGTCTGTACACGGTTCTGCGAAAGGAGCTGGGCGACCGACGGCGACGCGACGACGGGAGCGCCGCTGGGGTGACGCCCGGCAGCTCGCCCGACATGTCCACCATGGCTGACAGAGGAGGGTAGCGCATCAGCAGTCTATGGAAAGCTAGCTGCTCCCCACCTCGGGGGAATGTCAAGGTAGTCCTGAAACAACCATCATAACATGATATGCTTCAGCCTGCAGTAAGAAGTAAAACTAAGTAAATATAACGACGACCTCTGTGGCGCAGCGGGCGAAGGTCTGCCTGCGACGCAGGAGGTTGCGGGTTCGATTCCCGCCTTGGGACAAATGTTTGTATGATCTGCAGATATTTGTTCAGGGTGTTCTGGATGTTTTCTATGTATAATAAAAAATATGTATCTATTTATTGTATTATATTAAGCAGAGAAATGTTCGCATCGGCGGGCTCACTGCGGCGACTGCGCAATTTTCTCCCGATTTCCACTAAGGTTACTCTTGCTCAGTCCCTTTTGCTTCCCATTCTCGATTACGCCGACGCCTGCTATCCGGACCTCACTGAAGATCAAAGCTTGAGCGCCTCCAAAATTTCAGTATCAGGTTCATATTTGGATTACGCAAATATGACCATGTTTCCTAATATCGCGCTAAACTCAAGTGGTTGCCCATTCGACTTCGCAGGAATACTCACATACTATCTCTCTTGTACAGTATCTTGTTCTATCCTCCGAGCCCTTCCTATCTCAAGGAGCGCTTCGAATTCCTCTCAAACTCTCACTCGCTCTCTTTGCGTTCCTCTGAAACCCTACCTCTTTCTATGACAAATCTTTCACTGTACAAGCTACCCGTCTATGGAATGCTCTCCCTCTGGACATCAGACATGCAAAATCACTCCCTATTTTCAAAAAACTGCTTCATCAGCATTATATATCCTTGTAAAGAGTTAGACAACCTTATTTTACGTTTATGTAAGTTTATTATTAATCTTTGTAGGTATTATGGTAGGTATGTAGTGTATTTGTTTCCTTTTCTTTAAGTAGGTATCTATCTATATATTTATTCAGTGCCACCGTCTATTTTGTTCTTTCATTTCCAGTCCATCCCAAGGTTGCCTGGAAGAGATCGCTTTTAGCGATAAGGCCGCCCTTTATATATCCTTTTTTCTAAGCATTTTCTTTGTATTGTTTCCTGTATTTGTGTGGTACAATAAAGTGTTTTCTATCTATCTATCTATCTATCTATATTAAGTATATCAGTTATCTAGTACCCATAACACAAGCTCTGCTTAGCTTGGGGCTAGATAATGCTGTTTGAATTGTCCAGCATTATTTATTATTATTATTTATAAGTGTGGAGGCTTAGTAATAGGGTCTGCTTTTTCACCCATTGGGTATGGAACCTTAAAAATGGGCCATTTTTTATTCAAGACTCCATATTGATGATCGTAGATCGATCCACATTAAATTAGTGTGGAGCACTCGCTTTGCGAGTAAGACACGCACTTATCAAAATCAGCATCCATCTGCTGACATCAAGATCATAAATCAGCACCGGCATCCGCTGATGTGTCTAAAAACTGCATCAGCAACAACCCTGGTACAGACATTTGTCCCAAGGTGGGAATCGAACCCGCTACCTTCTGCATGGGAGGCAGATCTGCATCAGAGGTTGTATGTAGTAAAATTTAAGAAAATTTAAGTAATCTCATTCATTATACATAACACCAAAGTCTCCCTTCGAGCAAAGAAGAAGACAGAAACTAGTTACTAATAGCTTGTAGTAACAATGACATCATTTGAGTAAGCTTTCATAATATTGTGAAACAGTGTAATTGCAAGTCATCTTTCCCATTGGCTCTATTTACACATTTATCTAACTTTCAGAGGCCCTACTAAGGATGATGTACATTTTTATTAGGTACAAAGTCAGGGTTAAAACTTGATGAATATTATTTGACATTTGCATACTTAAATTTAATCTACTTAGAATTTTCAGTATCACTTGGGTGAATTTAATTTTGCACAAATCATTTATTGAATGTATTCTAAAGTTTATGTGACATGAATAATTGAAATCTGTTTTTATGGTTAGTAGTTAGTTTAAGGGTAGAGATAAACCTTTCTAAAAATACATGCACCCTCCACTAAACATCATACAATCAGCATGCATTTTTATAATGATTTATCTCTAGCTGTACGTTAGTACTGAATTATGGTGAACAACTGAAATAAAATACTTTAAACCTTCATACCTGTATCTAAACCGTCTGGTGGCTGTGACAAGATCATCAATGTCAATTCTGTCTTCCTCCTGTTCAACTCTATACTCCTCATATTGCTGGTTCGACTGCACATTGTGGATTATTGATTTAAAGTTCTGCTTGCAGAGAGGACATACGGTTTTTACCTGAAAATTCAAAAGTAGAAGACCATTAATTATTTCTGCATCTTAAAGCAATTATGAGTGCAGAGTCTCATTATCCACTCCAAGCATGGTGATTATGGTAAAATCCCCTTTGTTTATTAGTGGCATGGCAGTAGAAATCAGAAGTCAATAAGGTTTATTTCTTAAGGCTTACATAAGAAGCTCATGGAAAATCATCAATTTTTAACTATAAATCATTATCAAATAGGAAATAAAGAGTTAACGAATTTTCACTTCTAGAAGATGAGGGTAGCTTACCTTACTCCATGTAACCAGACACTTGAAACAGAATTGATGAAGGCAGGAGTCAGTAAATGACTTGTTCCTGCATTTTCCAAGGCAGATGGCACAGTTAGGAGGCGGAGAGCCTCGTTCACCATCAGGAGGTGGACTGCCATTTTCACTTTTCACACTACTTGGATTAGCCCCAGAACTATCATCTTGTGCTTCTGATACAGTCTCCATCTGTTTTTCCAAAACAAAACTTAGTATAACAGTATCTGACTAGCCAGACCTTTATTAGGTCTGGAGAGTTTATGATAAAATGTATTTCAATTGAGATATGTATAGGAAAACAAGCCTTGTTAGGCGTAAAAGGAGACTTTCCAGTATGCAAAACATCCAATTCAATGGCCAATCTTTGAGTACAAGAGGATCAATGAGATGGAAGTCTGCATTGCCACTTATTGATTTTTCAAAGGTAAACTACCTAAATCTACATGTGACAAAAATAGGTAGGCAATAGGTATATAGATATGGCACGTTATTGTGGCTTTATACTCAAAGAACGAGATAGGTAATAAAATTATCGTCTCAATGCGATTGGTAGAGGGTTCGACTGACTGGAATGATAGAAGATAACATGACGGGAAAACTGAAAACGACACATTACAAAATACGAATAGAATATCGATTCACGAGTACGAAATAATGGGAAGAATATATTTTGAACCTATCTTTTACCACCTGATTATCAGAAGTCCTTTGGATTTAATGGATTCTATAGAAGATTACACTAACCCTTTAGCTTGAGGTGTCAAAAACAAGAAAACAGACAGGCACAAAAATAAATTCACAGAAAAAGAAAAGGCAGTGAGGACTTATGCATGAGGAGAGAGAACTTTGCTTTGGTATAAATAAATTGGTTTGCTTCCTTCGTTCGTTCGACGAATACACGTCAATCCATCCATGGAAGTCTACAATCAATCAATCAAACACTTTGCAAGGGAGGATATGAAAAAGGAACCATTTTACTTCCAAAAAGAGTTGCCAGCTCAAAAAGATAAAGTTGTGACCTTCCTTGCATTTCAGCCGACCGCGACCGAGAAGGTCAGGTCGAAGGTGATTTACAAAGATCAAAATAGATAGAAAGCAAGAGAATAGAATAGACAAATATTTTTCTAATATTACATATTACATCTCACTAGGGAGGTCGACAGGTAGGTCTAACAGCGACAGCTAAGACGAGGCGCAGTTGAAGCGTAGTCGAGGCGCTGCTGTCGAGGCGTGTGGGCGTCGTAGTCAAGTCATTATAGTAAGTTCACCTCGGAATTCGAGATACCCAGCTGTAAGTCTGTAAATACTTGTATAATGACACCCTAAAAGTTGTCTCAAAACCTACTTATGGTAGGGTGTACGCAACTATTAAATTTCAAGGTCAAAGGTCACAATAATCGGTTTTTTTGTGCTTTTTTGTAAATATCTAGCATGATAGATAACATGCTACCAACATGCAAACATGATAACAGCCAGCTGGTTTTAAATCTGACTAAAGTTTGTTTACTGAAAAAGAGCATAAATGGCTTGAAACAAGCAAGCCGCATGTGGAATGTTAAAATTCATGATGTCTTATCAAAGAATGGGTTTGTGCAGAGTAAGTGTGAACCCTATTATAAAAAGACCAAGGATGAATAGCCTTATAATTATGTAGACGATATCTATGTTTTTCACAATGGTTTTATTGAAAATATTTTGTCTCTATTAAAACAACATTTTGAAATTCGTCACTTAGGTAAATTGAAATATTGTCTAGGCATAAATGTTTCAATGAATAAAGGCAGAATTATCCTTGATCCATCAATCTGATTACATAGGGGGATTATTAGCTAAGTACAATATGACTGCATGTAAAACTGTATCCACCCCACTACCAGTAAACTGCAAGCTGAATAAGTCAAACAAAAATTGTTTAGATGATAATGTTTATCAGTTAAGGCAGTTGTTAGGATCACAGGACCTATCTGTTTGTACACGTCCAGATATCTCATTTACATGTAGTCAATTAAGTCAGTCTCCCTCTTTTCCGTTTATTATATTAAAGTAAACGGAAAAGAGGGAGACAATTTAAAAGGTGGGAGGACGAGTTGAAAGACATAGTAGGTGGTAAAACTTGGATTAGTTTGGCGAGAGATAGAGTAAAGTGGAAGGAGTTGGATGAGGCCTTTGCCAAAAGAGGGCAAACAGACGAAATTTCGATGTCGTAACAAATACAAAATACGAAAACGTTTATTTCAGAAATGAGTGACACAATTGAGTTAGATCACTGCCTCCTGTGGTAGCTACAATGTAGCTGTGTTACAGGCGAACAGTATCTTCCCTTATGTATCTACTATCTATCTACTAGACATAATTTAACATTATGTATCTTAATATTAACTTATCTATTATAATAACAGTATAATAATGAGTAAGTAGGTTAATGCACTAAACCTAAACCTACTTATCTTTACTACATAATTAATAACTTATTGCTAAACATTTGCTTACGTACTATGTTTTTTATAATTAGAAAACAAATAAACCTTTGTCTTATTGATTAAGGTATGATATGGGGCGTACAAGAAAAAAATGAACAATGAAAGACAAGTAATATGGGTAGTTGAACGTATTAAGAAAATAATATAGACATATGTGTATAGATGTGTGTAAGACATTATTGTGTATAAATAAATTATAAATATATAGATAAGTGTTTAGATAGGATTCGATCGACAAAGCAATTATTAAGTAACAAAATGTAAATATTTTTTCTGAATAAAAGGCTTGAAATGAAATGAAATGAATTAAGTCAGTACAGTACAACCCGGTCACATTATCTCCAGACCTGGCGTCATTGCGTCACGTCGCGTCGGCGCTCGAATGTTTAAAAATATACCTACCACGAAAACAAGTCGAAGCGTATCGGCAACGAAAGTGCTAACCGTACTGACGCGCCGTGGCGAGCGCGGGGAGGTGAAAGGAGAACGGGGCGGAGGTTCGCATTCCAGCGAGGTCTGGAGATAATGTGACCGGGTTGTACATGTTTTGATTTGAGTCATTGGCACACTGCTAAGCGTGTACCTATTACGGTATTTGCTGGGACCATGAATTATGGTCTTCATTTTGTCAAAGGTGATGATTTTAACATTAATGCCTACGCTGATGCAGATTAGGAGCTGCCTCTAGATTGCTGCCTCTAGATTGTTTGCTCAACTAATCCATATTGATTAGTTGCGCTGCCTCTAGATCGTTTGCTTAAGTAATCCATATGGATTAGTTGATCTGCCTCTAAATAGATCAACTAATCCATAATGATTATTTGAGCTGCCTCTAGATTGTTTGCTTAAGTAATCCATATGAATTAGTTGATCTGCCTCTAAAAGTTTTTAGTTGAGAATACAGATGTATAGAGCTAACTGAACTTCGCTAGTAATTTGGTCATAACTTCGTAATTTTTGTCGTAGAACAAAAATTTTTGCACTGTGTGTTATGGATTTCTTAGCTCTATAAATCTGCATTCTCAACTAAAAATGTTACGGATACTCATTGTCTTGTTGTGACACTTCAGAAAATCATCATAATTATGTGAATTTAGATTCAATTAAACCTTAATTTTTTGTTAGAATTTACCATCAAATCAACCACGCGCGTAAAGCCGCGTATATTCAGCACGCATAAGTATTTTAAGAGGTATTTTGTCTGATAACGCTAATTTGTGCATTGAGTTTGAAAATTTTTATCGTGAAATTTTTATTGAAAATTTTATTCATTGGCAAGCCAAGAAATGATGGTCAAACTTTACTTAAAAACGTTTATGAGGTTACGTAAAATAAGTCCATAGAGCTTATCCATTTACCATTTTCCCTGATCCACAGATTAAATATATCATACTCTATATCTAGCATTAAAGATAGCATACGGATAGCATACTCTTTCTACGCCCGGATCGAAGAGTCAGTCTACTTCACAGATAGCCACGGATAGCCTACTCTTTCTTGTGCTTTCTACGGTCTACTTTCTGTCAAATGTCATAGGGAGACTCAGTTTCAGTGCTGTCATTGTCACCTGAAAATACCTACATACCTTTCTCATAACCCTGCCTGGTGCCTTGTTGTGCAAAATCACAGATCACTATATATGTACCAGTGCAAAATCTGAATTTTCGCTGGCGCTGGCTGGTGTTTGGTTTTGGTTAGCGACTTGTTGTGTAACAATAATCTAAAAATGGCGTACGCGAAGAAGGTAAAAGGAATAGCTCATTATAAAAACCTATGCTTGTATGTAAGCTGGCTTTTGGACGACATGCTTCAACCAAAATATTTCTCATCGAATATTGTATTTTACAATTAATTATGTTCCCCTCATGCGCCTGTTTACATCCGTAAAAATTATACTAATTAATAAGTTGAATGCGGCTTCGGACCCGATTAAAAGTAGCCCAAACGTATTTCCAGAAACTTATGAAGCATTTCGCGTACTACCTAAAATTACAGATTCTATTCTGGGAGATTCGTTTTTTTAGGGTTGTGTACAAACATTTCTGTAGTGTCATATTTGTTAAATGTGAAAGATTTTCCCATCTCAGTTTAGTTATCAAGTAGTATTCAACAAGTATTATTCCATTTTGGTAGTTGTTGTTTGCATTTTATTGTTGCAGACCACTGGTCTGGTGGGCTTGGCAGTGGCACCCAATGCTCACCACACCCTAGGAGCACTCTATGGAAAGATACTGCGAGTCCTCCAGAATATGCCTGAATCAGCTGTTTACAGAAAATACACCGAAAGACTTATAAAGGAGCGGACCACTGTGCTTAAACAGGTACTTCACCAAATATGTATTTGTAAAATAATAATGCAATAGGCAGTTTCACTATTTATATCCAATCTTTTTTTTCAGACCTCAAATGTATTTGAAATTGAGCAAAAAATCAACTGCGGGCAAGCAGAAGAGTTGATAGTTCAAGCAGAGAATGAACTAAATCTTGCCAGGAAGATGCTGGTTTGGAAGCCATGGGAACCTCTGATGGCAAAGCCTCCCAAGGGCCAATGGGACTGGCCACCAGCTAAAAATTAAAATGATCCTGTATCAGTAAAATAAAAGCTTTTAGACTAGGCACATCATGTGTCTATAGAAAAATATTTTAAATTACTATGTAGAAGCTGTGTTACGTTGTTTATAAATTAATGTTCATTCAAAAGACTTTTTTTTTAAACACTTCTATTATTTGAAAAACTTAACTTACTTATACATTCACATTCACACATACATTTTATTAAAAGCCGTACAGACCTGCTTGGATGCCCTGATTTTCAAAAACATAAACATTGTTTGGCTTCATTCTTAGTCTTACTACATTTATTTACCACGGATAGTATAATACTATACATACAGTATACGAGTTAGAACACTACTCGACAGTTTCTTGAATTTGTCACTATCGTCAACTAGTCACTTTTGTTTATTGGTCCATTTCCTGAAAATCGCTAATTCGTCAGCGTTGAGTGGAATCTTGACTTTGTAGAATTACAATACCCATACTGTTTCTGCCAAGAAGTATTTTAATTTGTACATCACTTATTTTAATTACAAAATTAAAAGCAGAAACTATGCTCTGAGGTGAGCCCTAGGGGAGGTCCAAAGAATTTATTTAGTTTTCTGCTTACATTTCTTGAATAATGCGTCATAATAGGACATTTTATTACTACAAACATAACCCTTCATATGCTAAGCAGGCCTTAATGGCAAATCAAACTGGAGTCCAGATCTGCAACCCCATCCACGTGGAAAATAGGCAAGGGTTGTCTTTAGAAGTATTTAGCTAATTTTATGTCATTGTCATGTCAAACTAATGACGTGACGTCAGGTGTGTTTTTATCGCGCGATATCTGTTTTCAGTATATTTTGTTTCCTAGATTTCTTCTTTTATTTCTTACACACTGCTGCGATAATATCTATTAGCAAATGGGTAAACTAATAATGGGATTAATTTTGTGCCCTCTGCCTAGGGGTCACCTCAGAAGGGTGGGGTCTTTTAGTATGTTTGTCTCCTAACTAGTCCAATCAACGTTTCGCTTCGATTCGACTATTGATTCTTTAGATTTTTCCATCCGCAATCATTCACTGACTCGACAATACCACACTAAGATTACACTCATGATGATGATTTGGCACGTTTAAATGTAATGGAATAATTGCTTACTTGCGTTATCCTTTCTTACAGTAAATTTTTTAAGCTACTTGGGACAAATGTTTGTTTGATTTACAAATATTTATTCCGGGTGTTCTGGCTATTTTCTATATATAATGTGTAATATATTGTATTAACCCCCAAATACTCAAAATGCAACTCAGATTCAAAGACATCTTTGACAAATTACATGGAAAACTGTCAAAAAATCCCAACTTTGAGTGTTCAGAGGTTAGTATAGCAAGGTTTTTGATATTATAGTGTGTAAGCCCTCGCATCAGTTAATTAATTGATTTGTTAGTATAGCAGTCATCTAGTACCCATAACACAAGCGCTGCTTAGCTTAGTGCTAGATGATGCTGTGTGGATTGTCCAACATTATTTATTATTATATTATCATTTCAATTTGTGACAAAAACTTGCTTGTTTCAAAATAAAATTACCATTGGTATTCCATTCTACAGAGATTTGTTTATAAAAATGCAAAATTACAAAAGTTTTCCCTAAACTTAACTGGTAACTGATAAAAAATGATAGCTGTGAATATTACTTAAAATGTATGCCTAAGGACAGTAATTTTACCCTATCATACCTACATAATTCATTTAAATTTAACTACAAATTATAACTAATTTATAAAAAATAAATAACAGTATAAACACTTGTCATCATAATACTCTTTAAAAATTCATTGTCACCTATTAAATAACACCAAAAAAAAAGAAAATAATTTCATTGAATACCTATTAATTATCCCAAAATATGGTAAGCCTTTTTAAATATTTGTGCTGGACTTACCACAAAGAACTATCCCATATTAGAAAAAAATAATAAATTATTCAGCTAATCAATAATACTTTTTTTAGTTTGAAGATAGATAAACTATTACGTAGAAGTTACTCCTTTTCTAGCAACAAGTAGATTTAGCACAGGGTGTTTTTTTATGTAGCTTACAGCTTTTTTATGTGTCACCATTGTGAAGTCGTATCCATTGCATTGTAGTATCTTATCATGCATCCGTAAGCCTGCTCTGGCTGCTGGGCTACCTTCATGAACCTCGGTTACATAAATACCCTGAAATATAATCATGGCTAATTTAATAACAGCACTATTACAACTAACTGTACATGAAAAGAACACTGAATGATAAAAAGACTCACGTTATCAGTATAGCCCTGAGGGCTTTTTCTAAAGTCTTGGTCAATGCCACCTCCAATTTTAAAACCACACTTCATAACTTCCCTACCTTCAGGATCAACACCAGCTTCTTTTTGAAGTGTAATGGGGATCTGAAAGGTGCATCAGTTGTACATCAATGGACAAGCTAAATACAAAGCGATCTTGTATGGAATGGGAGTGGTCTTCAACCAACTTACGCTAAGACACTCCATTGCCGTGCCTGCTTGATGCTGAAATGCCATTTTCGCCATGGTGAAAAGTTGTTAGGTTTAGATTGGTAACAAATGAAATTACAGTCGAATTATCCCTGCAAGAAAAAGAATAAATCGCGGATTGAGGGAGAAGAGAAACGCGACAACACACACAAGAAAAGAAACTAGGTACAACAATTTGTTTGTACTTTGTGACTGTGACAAATGTGACAATGACAGACATGAGAAAAGACAACTTTAGTAAACAAGTCAAGTGTGTGTCAGGATGTGTGATGATGGTTGACCCCATGGTGCGCGCTAATCGGCCAACCAAATGGACAACGACTGGTTGGGTGATTTCGTTCGTTCATATGGCGTTGTGGGACTCAAACTCTAGGAGGCATGGCCGGATTTAATGAAATGTAGTAAATTAATACCACTCTTTAGATCGGGTAGTAGGTCTGACCAGGTCTGACCCCACTAACTTTAGACCAATATCAGTACTGCCTACATTCAGCAAAGGCTTAGGCAATTCAATGGCAATGACCTGCTGCACTGTAAGCACGGAAATAGGAATTAATTATTTATATTTCTAATTCCGTGATTGCAAGCAATTTGGGCTTATTCTCGGCAGTTAGGTCAACTATTGATGCCGGTGGAGAGTAAATAAATAAATAAAATCGTTTATTATGGAACAAAAACAATGGTTACATGTTAATGAAAAACGATGTCATCTGCAGAAGTTTAAAAAACTGTGTCGCAGATGACAACGCCCTCCTCCGAAATGAATGTGGATAGAGTTCCAAAAAAATAACAATAAATTAAGCTATGAATTTAACTACATGTAAGATTACAATTTAGTTTTAAGAAAATTTAAATATAAAATACAATAAAAGAAATAACAACCGAAAAATTACAAACAAATTAAATATTTTACGTTAAGATTCTTAAGCAGCCAGTCTCTGTCGGGGAAAGTGATTGTTTTTTGTGTGAGTGAGTGCGTGTGTGTGTGTATGAGGTTGAGTGTGTGAAAGGGTGTGTGTGTGAGTGAGAGAGTGTGTGTGTGCGCCCTAGGTAGCCCTAGGTAGCTCAGCTACCAGGCAGGGCGTTTTTAAGTATCAGCATGTGTGAGTAGGCGTGAAAGTGGGTGTGTCTATGCTCCTGAGGACACCGGGACACCTCTAAAGAGTCCGGGCAACAGGAGCAACTAAGGTGTGTATGTAAAATTGTATGACTATTCATTTGGCAAATTCTAGCAGTTCCTCTGTATCATCGTATGACAATGACTGTAAATATTCGGTACATTTCATTTTACATTTGTGTTGAGTAAGGGGGTTTATGCTTAATTCTTTATTTAGGCGATTGTAAAGGGTGGAGCTTATGTTACAAAAGTGGCGTTGCGCACATTTTGTGCGACAACTTTCAGTTTTACAGACTTTGTCATTTCTGCGTTTATTATTAACTAGCTGCTGCCCGCGGCTTCGCCTGCGTAGTTCCCGTTCCCGTGGTAATTCCGGGATAAAACATAGCCTATGTCCGTCTCCTGGTTCTAAGCTGCCTCCCCACCAATTTTCAGCCAAATCGGTTCAGCCGTTCTTGAGTTATAAATAGTGTAACTAACACGACTTTCTTTTATATATATAGATGATATTAGGATGAAAGGGTATTTGTGAATGCTTACGAAGAATTGTCTGTACTATAAAAAGTTGGTATATGGTTACGGTCGTTGAGTTATAATTTTTTTAAATATTTTCGTTCGGTTATATTCGAAATGCGTGACATCAACGCAAGATCAAGCAAGGTAACTCAATTTGATTGTTACCGTCAATGTCAATTATTTGCCAATTTTGCCATTGTCAATGTCAAATGATCATCAATCAAACAAACATTTCAATTCAACTGTTTGGTTGATTGTTTTGTTTTCCATTCCATCCAATAGTTTTGCCAATTTTTGCAAGTTGCGACGTACCTACATAAGTATTTTAATTTTTATCGGAAAACAACAAGCAAAGCTATTACGCGACACATTATTCGAATAGCAGAAATTTTCAGTGTACGTACATTCAGACTAATATAATCATCCACACAAGAACATCTAACATCATCGAAAAAGACAACTGGTATTCTACCACTATTTTATGTAGAAGTAGAACTTTAAATGTTGTAAATTTTATTGATCTAAACTAAATTCTTAGATTATTAGTCTGGTATTTGTACGTGTATAAATTTAACGTACCTAATCTGCTTTCAGATGCCTGGTGAACGATACGTCTGGCGTATAGCCTTTTTTAATTTCTTAAAATCATTTAGAGTTAGACAGTACCGGGGAAATCCTATAGGTAGGTAAAAATACCCAATAAAATGATTTCATCCACTAACACAGAATTATTATACAATGAGGATCAGTAAAGGTACTTATAGCAATTTCAATAGAACTAGTATCCACGTTATTCTTTATGACAAAATAATGATATATTATCTTTTAAAATTATCCAAATCGAACCATTACATATGAAGATATTAAGTAATAAACATTACGCTGTTGCTGCTGGTTTAATCAAATTATGCGGGTGCATGTGTCACAATGCTGAAATCCCACCCATTAAGCAGATATAAGTTTTTAGTGATTAACTCCGAAACTATAAGTTTAGGAAAAAAATTAAAACAACCAGATAGACTCAGTTTTGAGAGACCCATTGAACGAAAAAAATAGTTCATTGTAATCTAATATATTTTCTCTCCTCTCCTGTCACTTAGTTTAGAACACATTATACCTAAGGACCCTCTTGACATAAAGTACTTACAATTTTCAGGTCAAGACTACATTGGTAACCAGTACTTTGAAATACCAGCTGACCCAAGTGTTGGTAAGCGGAAGGCCAGCAGGTGGTATGACCCACCCAAAAGTTTAGATTTCGAAGATCCCATCCCTCCAGAGTGGGAAGCATGGCTTAGAATGCGCAGGTATAGAACTACTAACAACTCTTACTGCAGATAGGTAGTAAATAATTGCTGTTATTCAATTCAAATAATATCATGCAATGAAACAAAAATTGTACACACTGTTGATTTAAAATTATGTGTAGGTACCCTGTTACTAAACAACTATTACAAATTAGAAGTGTGCCAAACTGCAGGGCAAAAGCCTACCCCTGATCCTTCCATGCATCTAAATTCTGAACATCATTTTATTAAAAGGTACCTAATTATAATCAAGGGTGCAATCATAATTGATTAAATTAAAATTAATTGTCTTGAAAATTTCAGGGATGACCCTCCAACACCAGAAGAAATAGCTCAAAATATTGCTCTAGCAAAAATGAAGAAGTTGAATGCAGATAAAATTGAAGCCAAAAGGCTAGCTGATGGGGGATCCCTGCCAACGGTTCCGGAGCGTGGTCCTCAATCCTTCCCTACCTATGAAGAATACAGTGCTGGAAATGTCCCTTTAAAAAAAAAATAACACATTGAAAGTACCTTTATTCTCAGGTATATTTTTTTATGTTTACAAAAATGGCAAATGTCTCATCAAAATGAAGGAGTATGACCGTGTTGAATGGTCATAATTTTATTGCTTTAGTATTGGTAGTGTCTTAGAAAGGTAGTGTTGATTGTGTTTATTTATTATTTTCTAGTCATGCCGTAAGTTTTTGGAATTTTGTTCTCAGAATAAAAACCCAAAGAATGTGAATAAATGGTGTGACAAAAGTATTATGTAGTAGTTAAATATTATTTAAAACATTATTTGAGTAGGAAGTAGCCAATTAGTGATATTATTTGAAATATGTAGATAGTAGGTAGACATTGTTGAGCAAAGCCAATGCTATATTCTTTGGTGGTTGTTTAAGATGATAATAATTAGATTATGATATTAACAGCAGTGAAAGTAACTGAGTACAATCTCCTTTTAATGGTTTCACATCTCTTGCGTAGAGTTGTTCAAAACCTCTTGTAGTTTTGAAAAAAAATTAATGAAGGATAATATTCAGCAACTTATGCACAGTCTTGCACAGTAGATATGAAAAGAAATAGTAAATGACCTCTGATGCAAATTGAATGTGTCTTATTTAAATTTACATAAGGTAGGTAATACCATAAGCCTATGTCCAGGTGTGGACAACTTTCAGCTGATGATTTTGATTTTTGAGTTAAACTGGTTAGTAAGCCTATAATGTTTACAGTATTTTTAGGTCAATAGATTGATAAACAAATGATTTGTAGGTAGACAGGTGACCCTGTGGCATAGCAGGTGAAGGTCCGCTTGTGATGCAGAAGGTGGTGGGTTCATTTATCTCTAGATACTCCATAGACATTTATCTCGTAAAATCAACAAGGGCAAAGTAGAACATTAACTAAATAAAGGAATAGGCAATTCACATTGCATCATCTAGACCCAAACTAAGCAGAGCATGTGTTATGGGTACCTACTAGATAACTCTGATATTCAATCAAATTATTATAATTATTCACGGGTATTTATCGCGTTTATTTACCTATTTATCCCGACGTTTCAACAGGTTTACTCTCTGTCGTGGTCACGGGATAAATACCCGTGAATAATTATAATAATGTGTTCTGATCGCGTAAGTTTTAAAAACTTTATTCAATCAAACTTTGTAAAAGCATGGGCTCATAGAAATTGTCGGTAAACAACTTCCCTGCTGGTTTTATTACTAGTAGAATGCAGAAAATAATAAAAATATTTGAAATCACGAATCGTACCGGTAAATATTGCATTCTGCAAATACATGTGTAGGTAGAGGTAGGTATTGGTATTTGCGTTGCATAAATAGATGCAATAAATAGGTATTAGGGTGGTAAACATTTATTTGTTTTTATTTCGGTCGCCACCCTTAATTTGTAACATGTATCCAAAGAAATAACATAATAAAAGGGGTTTCAAGATTTTTGTATGGAGGGTGGCTCTAACATTTGTATTTTTTTTCGAAATCACCGCGCACAATATTATATATTTGCATAGAGGACACTTAATCAACTAAAAAATGTCTCCTAAAATAATGTCCGCGTCAGGTTTCTGAGATATTCACAGATGAAAATATCTACATAGATATACATAAATATCTCAGAAGCTCGCTTTAAGATATTATGTTATAGAATATTTTTTATTTGTTTTAGTATCCTCCATCTAAATAATATAACTTGCTTATAATATAACTTCTTGTTTTTTGTGAAAAAAAAAAAGAGCAAAATGGTGACCGATGTTAGGTCCACCTGCGCCTGCAGCATGAGAGTATTTTTTATGGTCTGCGGTCATAAAAATGTAAGTATTTTACTTTGTTGTTTTTTCTTTGTTTTTTGGTGAGATATGGTTACAATAAGTTTTTTTGCAATCGGAATTTAAACCTATGGGTAGAATAGAAAACGACTCTTGGGCAATTATCGCTACAATACAAACTATAATTTTCTTTTCTTAGGTCACGTCGAATATTGACTCATCGTCATCATCATATCAGCCGAACGACGTCCACTGCTGGACATAGGCGTCCCCTAAAGATCGCCACAATGACCGATTTTGCGCTGCCCGCATCCAGCGATTTCCCGCGACCTTCACCAGGTCGTCGGTCCATGGCGTGGGGGGCCTACGGCATCCTACACTGCACCTTCTGGTAAGTACGTGGTCGCCACTCAAGAGCTTTGCGGCCCCAGCAGCTTTCGCTGTTGGTTGTACGAGCTAGGTATGTAACTATGTACGTGCCCTGACAATTGGGCGGCAGACTCGTGGTCACACCGTTTTGCTACACCAGTGTGACTACGAGTAATTTCTTTTACTTGCGGTGACACTACTCTGAAAAGGATCGCACTTGACTGAATAGTATGTACAATAAAAAAATCCCTACATAAACTTCAATAATGTATCTCAAGGTGTAAAAAAATAGCCATAAATTGTCTATCATTGCATGCGCTGCGGAAACTATTGAGTGCTATTGATGATAGAACAATAAATGTTCTACCTACAATATTAAAGAAGTTAGCAATATCTACAAAAAACTTCGCGATACCATAATATATCCAACTGTTGTAGTTATGTCACTATAACTACTTTGTAACATTTTAAAAGTTGATAGAAATGCCGACCAAAATCTGTCCATGTTATACGTAGGTATAACATGGACAGATTTTGGTCGGCATCTTACTTTGTACTTATCCTTATACAAATAAATCATTTCGTATATAAGACTGTTTCAATACCTGTAGATTACTTTTTGAATTATTCAAATTCGACATTCCATTCAAAAGATATTACGAATTTAAAACTGTCAATGTAAAGAAAATACTATTAAAAAAATAAACGCCGCGCCCCGCCGTCGCCGCTGCCGCTGCCGCGCCCCGTGGCCGGTGCGCGGTGTGGCCCCGTGCGTTCGAGGTGGATGAAAATGATAAAATTTATAATGTCCTCCTAGTCGAATTTCGACCACGGCGGCCAGTCTCATCGGTGGACTAGCCAGGTGCGCAAACATAGGTGCACTCTCTATTCGCACTCTGCTCTCTGCACTCTCATAGTCCGATAGGACGGTAGATCATCGACACGACCGGGGAGAGCTCAAGCGCAGGACCAACGGCTTAAGCTTTCGAACACCGCCAACTTCCTGACTCCGGGCTGCTACTGTGATTATTTCTTGTTAGAAAAGACCCAATAACACAAATCTTGGCAGGACCCGGGGTTTCAACCCGGGACCTCATTATCAGCGGTTGAACAGGCGACCGCTAGACCAACGAGGCAGTCGGATAAAAGTATAAAATGTCCTGCCACAGAAATATTAGATACCTACATTTACTCTACGTTTATCCCAAAATGTTTAAAAATAAATGTCCTCCCATGCGAAGCCGTGACGGGCCGCTAGTCTATATCTATACTTATAATAAAACTGTAACAGGTCCAATTCTGTACATTGAAGATATTTAGAATTTTTTTTTGGAGGACACTCTACTATCGATACTGAAGCCAAAACTGTATTTTTTTTCATTCATGTCTGTCTGTCTGTCTGTCTGTCTGTCTGTCTGTCTGTCTGTCTGTTTCTTAAACGCGCATCACGTCGAAACTACTGAAGGTATCGAAATGAAACTCGGCAAGATTTTAGGTCATACTACGAGGAAGGACATAGGATACTTTTTATCCCGGATTTCAGTCAGGTTCCCCTGGGAGAGGGGATGAAAGTAAAATTTCTTCACCGCGCATGACGCCGAAAGTGCTGAATGAGTGGGAATGAAACCCAGCACGATTTGATTTCATACTACAAGGAAGGACATGAGATACATTTCATCCCGGAATTCAGTAATGTTCCCCTGGGAGAGAGGATGAAAGTAAAATTCTTTAACCGCGCATCACGACGGAACAACTGAATGAATTCGAATGGAACTCGGCATAATTTGAGTTCATACTACGAGGAAAGATACATTTTATCCCAGAATTTAGTAAGGTTCCCCTGGGAGAAGGGATGCAAGTAAAAATTCTTCACCGCGCATCACGCCGATACTACTGAATGAGTTGGACTGAATTGGTACGATTTGAGTTCAAGGAAGGACATGGGATACATTTTATCCTGGAATTCAGTAAGGTTCCCCTGGGAAAGAGGATGAAAGTAAAATTATTTAACCACGCATCACGACGGAACTACTTAATGAATTCGAATGCAACTCGGCATGATTTTAGTTCGTACTATGAGGAAAGATACATTTTATCCCGGAATTCAGTAAGGTTCCTCTGGCAGAGGGGATGATAGTCAAATTCCTTCACCGCGCATCACGCCGAAACTACATAGGTAATGAGTTGGTATGAAACTTGGCATGTTTTGAGTTCATACTACAAGGAAGGATATGGAAATACATTTTATCCTGGAATTCAGTAAGGTTCCCCTGGGAGAGAGGAAAATAAGAATTCTTAAACCGCGCAACCCGACGGGTCTACGCGTCGTCCGATATCATGCATTCTTTTTGTTAGAAACAGTGTTTCAAAATCGAATTTGACTAAATCAGTAGAAAGTCGAGTAGAAAATCAGTAGACTGATGAAATAATCTGTAGATTGAAGAAAAAAATTTGTAGAAAAAGGGTAGGTAAGTTCCTATCTATTTATTTTTCCAAGACGTACCCATTAGTTAGGTTCCTACCTACTAAGGTGGTGCGTCTTGGAAAAATAAGTTAGGTTCCTACCTTACATGACATATGGTGGTTTAGCTGGTCCGGTTATCTGTACTACCGATGTTTGGTTGGAGTAAGTGGTCCAATTAAACTAACTGGACCACAGAAAAATATTTTTTACTGTGGTACACAGCCAACTGTACCTACCTACTAACGAAAAAAAAATTACGGTGGTCCAGTCAAATGGATCAGGAGCCCAATTCTGCAATACAATTGCTTCAGTATGACAGTGCAATCGTCGCAGAGTCATCACGTAGAATCCTTAGATTAATAAAACTCCAGATAGTGCGTGCGAGATAAATTAATAGTTTCAAACTTGACGCGCGTCTCTCCATCTGCATTCATCATAATTTCTTTCATCTATGGGATTGAAGATGACAACATGCTATCCCCCGTAGAACCTACACGATTTTTTGCACGGCGGCGTTTCATAATATGAGAGACTATGGTTAAATGTGAACTTAATTAGTCGGCCGGTAAGGCAATCGCGAACGAAGTCGCGGGTACAGCTAGTAGAAAATAAAATCTAAAAAGCTCGAATGCAAGATTTTTGAATTCAGTGGTAGTTAATCCGAAGAAACAAGACTAAATTCATCAAATGCTGTGCTAATAATATCTCTTCCATGTCTGGTGACATATCATGGTGTTCCAAATTTTGTTTCCGTATTCAAACCTTTCAAATGGCGACGCAGGCTTTGGTATATTAAATCTTCTTTAAAGGCTTCATTAAATCTATTATCTCCATTCCGATGTTTACGTAAAGCTTCGTTCATATCCTCCTGCTTCCAAGTATTGTATTTTTGCTTCGCCATATTTACATAATACCTGATAAAAAGTTAATATAATTATTTATCAATTTTCATAATATGGTCGTACCGGTACGAGTAAGGAATTTTGCACAGGTACGACTTAAGCAGCCAGCGGAGTCTTCCAAGTTCATAACTAAAACTAAAAATCTCATGTCTTGTACAGGTGAGCCATGTAATTTTTTTTTGAGATATAATGACTATTTTACTCTATAGTACCTATGCGAGTTTTATTAGTAGTGTGGTTTTTATTATAGGTCAAATAAGTACCTACTGATTTTCCTGGTCTAAACAAGATTAATTTATTTACCCAAAGGGTCGTTAATCTGTTCGTTAGTTTTGACGTGAAGGATTAGTGACTAGGGCATGTAAAAACCGGGTTGTTTAAAAAAACCGGTTTTTACGGTTATTTTTTTTCATAACCGGCTAAACCGGTTTTTTCGGTTATTTTTCGAGTTTTTTTACATGGGTATCTAGGGTAGAAAAAAACTAAAATTTGAATAAAAATGAACTTTTAATATTGCTTTTAAGCACCAATATAATTGCCCTTTAACATGGATTAAACATTTGGTAAGAGTGAGTTGACACTCTTGCTCAAATAAAGTTATAAAAATCAAAAATATAGTAATCCTAAAACATTATGATAAATCAGATCTAAAAGTTACTAAAAAAAATCAACAATTTAAATTTGAAATAACATAGATTGCAAGCTACTTTTATTTAGTAGTACCTACTCAACTCTCTCTTATTCTCAAATAAACTTGAAACACACATTATGTCACAGATAATGAGTTCTGATAATGAGACCGAAGAGACACAAGTGCGTTGAGAGAGTCGTCACCCAGTGAACTGCGGATTTTGTTGCAGATTAGGCCTGCTGCTGAAAATATTCTCTCTTATTCTACAGAAGTGGGAGGGATCGACTTTAGAGCTTGGTACACCTTCTTTAAGTTATGTCCCATGTGTCCCCCTTCATCATACAGGGCCATTTCTACCCTAACTCGCGTTTCTAAATCGAGTCTACTTGAATCAGCTGCATTTAGGGTGGGCTGTAGGGCTTTTCTTATTTCTAGCCCAAGCTGGTCTTTGAGGTCTAATGATAAATCGATGGCTCTAATATTTTCTGGTTCTGGTTCCATGTCTTCTATTGCAAAATTTTTATATACGATGCTGATTCTTAATAATGCTGTGGTTTACTGACCGCAAGAACCACAGCGACGGTGGCGCCCAATGCGTTCATGCAAAACCTTTGCTATCTTGCTCTGCTCAGATAATAATAATGGTAGTTTATTTGCACGACGACATTCAATAACCATTTTCTATGCGGTCAAAAGCAGCGCGCTTGACTTTGAACTTTGAAAAGATTTCTGAAAGGTGTTTGTTTGTATTTTTGTAATTTTAACGCAATAAATGTTGTAAAATAATTAGTTGGACACAAGACGCGCTTAAAAATCGCGGCTGTGTGTGCTGGGCTAGGCGAGGTTATAAATAAATTTGTCATTTATTACTTATTAAAAAAACCGAAAACCCGATTATTTTGACAAAAAAAACCGATGAATGACCGACGTAAAATCAGTCGATTAATCGGTTTTTCGATTAATCGATTAATCGGTTTACACGCTCTATTAGTGACCCATGAAAATAAATCTAGGTAGGTAGGTACTTTAAGTGTCTAAAACTGAAAATAAAAAAATATGGGTTCTATTAAATTCCCTCACGAGTAGGTACTTAACATATGCAAAAATCATAAAAACGGGACGGCTCTGGGCATGTATGGGTAATTATGATTTTTTTCCCAAAGTTTCTATCAACGACTGTGTAGGTAGGTACTCTCATAGGAGGCTGCATTTTTCACCAAATGATCACAGTAATTGGAACACAACAAGGGGGTGGCCGAATATCTTCACGATATTTAAAAAAAATTCCATGCTAACGTGGACCACCCTAGTAGGTAGATATACTCGGTACGCAATGTAGTTGATAAAAATGCAATATGCAATAAAATGCAATTTATAGTCAGTTACGCAAATAATTTGGTTTGTTAACATAAAGATAGATTTACCTATAGTCATAGTTATCAGACATTGCTATTTCGAGCCCAAGCTCAATACATCTTTATCAAAAATAAAACTATCTTGTGCAATAAATAGCATAATATTACTAAGCCCACTGTGCACTAAAGCATCGGTCGGATCGATTATTTAATGTGAGTACTAGGTATCTACCTATGTTATACTTTTGATGCTGTATGACGATCTCCGTGGCGCAGCGGGCGAAGGTCCGCCTGCGACGCAGGAGGTTGCGGGTTCGATTCCCGCCTCGGAACAAATTTGTGCACGATCTGCAGAAATTTGTTCCGTTAACTAGTACCCATAACACAAGCTCTGCTTAGCTTGGGGCTAGATAATGCTGTGTGAATTGTCCAGCATTATTTATTTATTTATTTATGTAAATAATAAATTTACGATTTAAATCTTGTTGATATTCATTTAACTACTCTACTTTATCAAGTACCGAGGCTCTTCGGGTTTAAAAAAAAAAATATGAGCGTTCGCGTGACCCCGAGAGCTGGTGAGTATCTGGCGCAGCGTATCAGCATTGCCAAACAGCGGGGCAATGCAGCCAGCGTCTTGGGGACGCTTCCGACTGGTATTGATATGGATCAGTTGAGCTACCTACCTGTTGTTTGCAACACTCTGCAGTTAGCTCAATTGTTTCAATTATAAATACTCGTTCTAATTTATTTCTATTATTTGATTGTAATTTTCATAGTCAATAAAGGCTCCTTTACTCTAAGTGTCACTATATTCAAAATAATCCTGGCTATCAATCAATATTCGCCTTTTCGTATTTAACAGCTATGGAAGTATCTACCTACACCACACCATTAAATTAACTTCAGTCAGGACCACGAGAAGAGAAGAACATCACTGTTAAAAACAATTCTTAAAATTCCTTCTAGAATAATAATAATAAATAATAATAAAAACATTTATTTGTCTCACAATAGGTATCCTATATAATATAACTAAAAGAAACACTAAAGTACCTAGCTATAAGAATCTAGTTGTAATGCAAGATTCTTGCTAGACCAACAAAGCGAAATTTAAACCTCGAGCTTGTTAGTTATTTTTCAAGATAGCAACGCGAGAAATCGACACCTATTAACTAACGAGTTAAAATAAACTAATATTTGGAACTAAACGCTACAGTGGAAATCGTACCTCACTGACCGGTCAGGGTGCCACTGACGTAACAATAAAACAGAGTAACTAAGTAATCAATGACTTTTGGTATTTTTCCAGCGCTACTAACTAGTGTCTCATTTAAGTGGCTATTTATTATCAATCATTCAGTTGTTAGCTAAATTTGGACGCGGCCACACCTCTGTTTGTGGAGACCAGCAGACGATTATTGAACTTGAACTTTTAAGTTTTAGTAAGGTCAGTTTATTCAACTTTTGTTGGTAGTAACATTACCTAATTTGTGATAGGGGAGGGGTGGTAGTGTAACCGGTACCATTACTTGTTTCAGGTAAGTATTTTTTCTAAGAGTAGAAAATAATACGCAGATGTTATCTTTTTTTGAGAGTTTTATTTGTTTTATCCATATTACGCGCTATGCAGACAGAGCAACTATAGCGGCAACATGCAACTCGCATAATATAAACTAGCTGTACCCGCGACTTCGTTCGCGATTGCCTTACCTGCCGACTAATTAAGTTCACATTTAACCATAGTCTCTCATATTATGAAACGCCTCCGTGCAAAAAATCGTGTAGGGTCTACGGGGGATAGCATGTTGTCATTTTCATCCACACGACTTTTAGCTACGACTCGGGCAGCGTCATACTCATTCCACTTCTTACTCATGGTTCCGTTCAGCTAGGGCCCTATTCTGCTATACTAATCGCTTCACTATGACAGGGGTATCGACACAGAATGACACGTTTTGGTATTCCACCTCAGATGAAAGAAATTATGATGAATGCAGATGGAGAGACGCGCGTCAAGTTTGAAACTATTAATTTATCTCGCACGCCCTATCTGGAGTTTTATTAATCGAAGGATTCTACGTGATGGTTCTGCGACGATTCCATTGTCATACTGAAGCAATTGTATTGCAGAATTGGGCTCCTGATCCATTTGACTGGACCACCGTAATTTTTTATCGTTAGTAGATAGGTACAGTTGGCTGTGTACCACAGTAAAAAATATATTTCTGTGGTCCAGTTAGTTTAATTGGACCACTTACTGCAACCAAACTTCGGTAGTACAGTTAACTGGACCAGCTAAACCACCATATATCATGTAAGGTAGGAACCTAACTTATTCTTCCAAGACGCACCACCTTAGTAGGTAGGAACCTAACTAATGGGTGCGTCTTGGAAAAATAAATAGATAGGAACTTACCTACCCTTTATCTACAATTTTTTTTCTTCAATCTACAGATTATTTCATCAATCTACTGATTTTCTACTCGATTTTCTACTGATTTAGTCAAATTCGATCTTGCAACACTGTTTCTCACAAAAAGAATGCATGAAATCGGACGACGCGTAGACCCGTAGTGATGCGCGGTTTAAGAATTCTACTTTTTCCTCTCTCCCAGGGGAACCTTACTGAATTCCAGGATAAATTAATGTATTCCATGTCCTTCCTTGTAGTATGAACTCAAAACGTGCCAAGTTTCATTCCAACTCATTACCTACATATGTAGTTTCGGCGTGATGCGCGGTGAAGGAATTTGACTTTCATCCCCTCTGCCAGGGGAACCTTACTGAATTCCGGGATAAAATGTATCTTTCCTCATAGTACGAACTAAAATCATGCCGAGTTGCATTTGAATTCATTAAGTAGTTCTGTCGTGATGCGCGGTTAAAGAATTTTACTCTCTCCCAGGGGAACCTTACTGAATTCCAGGATAAAATGTATCCCATGTCCTTCCTTGAACTCAAATCGTAACAATTCAGTCCAACTCATTCAGTAGTTTCGGCGTGATGCGTGGTGAAGGAATTTTACTATCATCCCTTCTCCCAGGGGAACCTTACTAAATCTGGGATAATCGTAGTATGA
The DNA here is from genome assembly GCA_949316285.1 of Eupithecia subumbrata. Taxonomy (NCBI): domain Eukaryota; kingdom Metazoa; phylum Arthropoda; class Insecta; order Lepidoptera; family Geometridae; genus Eupithecia; species Eupithecia subumbrata. The sequence goes on from OX438634.1 coordinate 3,014,637, forward strand.
ACTCAAATTATGCCGAGTTCCATTCGAATTCATTCAGTTTTTCCGTCGTGATGCGCTGTTAAAGCATTTTACTTTCATTCTCTCTCCCAGGGGAACATTACTGAATTCCGGGATGAAATGTATCCCATGTCCTTCCTTGTAGTATGAAATCAAATCGTAGGTTTCATTCCAATTCATTCAGCACTTTCGGCGTCATGCGCGGTGAAGAAATTTTTCTTTTATCCCCTCTCCCAGGGAAACCTGACTAAATTCCGGGATGAAAAGTATCCTATGTCCTTCCTCGTAGTATGACCTAAAATCGTGCCGAGTTTCATTTCAATACCTTCAGTAGTTTCGACGTGATGCGCGTTTAAGAAACAGACAGACAGACAGACATGAATCAAAAAAAAATACAGTTTTGGCTTCAGTATCAATAATAGAGTGCCATCAAAAAAAAAATTTCAAAATATCTTCAATGTACAGAATTGGACCTGTTACAGTTTTATTATAAGTACTAGCTGTACCCGCGACTTCGTTCGCGATTTACATACCTGGCGACTAATTAGGTTCACATTTAACCACAGTTTCTCTCATGTTATGAAACGCTGTGCAAAAAAACTTCGATGCCCAGAATTGGACCTGTTACACTTATAACATAAGTATCTTTATTTAGGTACCTAGTTAAATTGTGTATAAATCGTGTAGAGTCTACGGGGGATAGTATGTTGTCATCTTCAATCCCATTCTTTACCCACACGACTTATAGCTACGACTCGGCCAGCGTCAAGAACCAGTGTTAAGAAGTGTCATACTCGTTTCACTTCTTACTCATGGTTCCGTTCAGCTGGGGCCCTATTCTGCTAAACTAATCGCTTCACTATGACAGGGGTATCGTCAAAGAATGACACGTTTTGGTATTCTACCTTAGATGAAAGAAATAAGATGAATGCAGATGGAGAGACGCGCGTCAAAGTGTCAAGTTTGAAACTATTAATTTATCTCGCACGCACTATCTGGAGTTTTATTAATCTTTAAGGATTCTATGTGATGATTCTGCGACGATTCCATTGTCATAGGATTCCATTGTCATAGTGAAGCCACTTTATTACAGAATTGGGCTCCTGATCCATTTGACTGGACCACCGTAATTTTTTTTTTGTTAGTAGGTAGGCTCAGTTGGTTGTTTACCACAGAAAAAAATATTTTTCTGTGGTCTAGTTAGTTTAATTGGACCACTTACTCCAACCAAACTTTGGTAGTACAGTTAACTGTACCAGCTAATCCACCAAATATCATGTCCATGAATATCGCATGGACCATCTGCACATTTTACCTACTTTGCCTGAAATAGGCATTGACGCACTCATTTGTTAGGTTCCTACCTACTTAGGTAGGAACTTTACTAATGGGTGCGTCTTGGAAAAATATATAGATAGGAACTTGCCTACCCTTTCATTATTAATTCATTCAGTAGCATATTTTTACTTTCATCCACCCTCCCAAGGGAACAGCACTGATTCCGGGACAAATCGTATTGCTCATTTGAATACATTCTGTACTTTCGGCGTGATGCGCGACCCTGGAATTTAACTTGTATCCCCCTCCACGGGGAACCTTACTGAATTCCGGTATAAAATGTATCTTTCCCCGTAGTATGAACTCAAATCGTGCCGACTTCCATTCGAATTCATTCAGTAGTTCCGTCGTGATGCGCGGTTAAAGAATTTTACTTTTTTCTCTTTCCCAGGGGAACCTTACTGAATTCCAAGATAACATGTATTCCATGTCCTTCCTTGTAGTATGAACTCAAATCGTGCCAGATTTCATTCCTACTCATTCCGCAGTTTCGGCGTGATGCGCGGTGAAGGAATCTTACTTTCATCCCCTCTTCCAGGGGAATCTTACTGAATTCCGGGATAAAATTTATCTTTCCTCATAGTATTAACTAAAATCATGCCGACTTGCATTCGAATTCATCAAGAAGTTCCGTCGTGATGCGCGGTTAAGAAATTTTACTTTCATCCTCTCTCCCAGGGGAACCTTACTTAATTCCGGGATAAAATGTATCCCTTGTCCTTTCTTGTATTATGAACTCAAATCGTACTAATTCAGTCCCAACTCATTCAGCAGTTTCGGCGTGATGCACGGTGAAAGAATTTTACTTTCATCCCTTCTCCCAGGGGAACCTTATTTCGGGATAAAATGTATCTTTCCTCGTAGTATGAACTCAAATTATGCCGAGTTCTATTCGAATTCATTCAGTAGTTCCGTCGTGATGCGCAGTTAAAGAATTTTACTTTCATCCCCTCTCCCAGGGGAACCAGACTGAATTCGGGGATCAAATGTATCCCATGTCCTTCCTTGTAGTATGAAATCAAATCATGCAAGGTTACATTCCAATTCATTCAGCAGTTTCGGCGTCATGCGCGGTGAAGAAATTTTACTTTCATCCCCTCTCCCAGGGGAACCTGACTGAATTCCGGGATAAAAAGTATCCTAAGTCCTTCCTCGTAGTATGACCTAAAATCGTGCCGAGTTTAATTTCAATACCTTCAGTAGTTTCGGCGTGATGCGCGTTTAACAAACAGACAGACAGACAGACAGACAGGCAGACAGACAGACAGACAGACATGAATGAAAAAAATTACAGTTTTGGCTTCAGTATCGTTAATAGAGTGCCCTCCAAAAAAAATTTTCAAAATATCTTCAATGTACAGAATTGGACCTGTTACAGTTTTATTATAAGTATAGATAGATAGGTAAAGTTTTTGAAAATTATTACAAATTTACAGTTTCTTCAACGAAATTTGATCTGGGCATAGCGCCTTAGATTCTGGTGAATGTGGAATATAATAATAGGAATCATTCTACCTTATGATAAATTTGCTTTTGCAGTGATAGTCCGAAGATTGGAAAAGGAACATTTTTTGAAAAATGGTCAAAAAGGGGGGGAATAATTTTCAAAAGGGAGGCTACCTCACCGAGTGGGGTATCAAATGAAAGGTATCGGTTTGGACATTTCAAAACAGTTTTTCAAATTTCTGTAGGTTTCATACTTTTTGAAATATTTTGAAAAAAGTCGAAAAAATTACCATTACCCAGTTTAACCGAAGCATGCAGAGAGATTCATCTGAAAAATGTAGGTTCGTACCTACTATTTTAGGTATTCGTTAAATTACGAAGTCTCTTACCGGTACTTTTGGTACATATTTGTTGACAAACGTTCGGAACCCTTGGCGCACGAGTTACACTCGCACTTGACGCATCTTGTTTTTGCTTGTTTTTATTTTGGCAAAACTAAAGTTTTGTCATGAAATTTTTACAAAAAATGATGTAGATCCTCTGAAATTTTAAAACAATAATAATAATGTAAGAATACGCGTAAAAGAACACAACATGAAGCGTTGGGAAAAGTTTTTAACGATTTTTTCATCAGTAGAAATAAAATAGGATCGATTACATACCACCAAAAAAAGTATGTATTTAAAATGCCCATTTTCTTCCTAACTCATTTTTTTAAATCTGTGAATGGCGATGAATGTTTCTCTAAAAATTATGGATAGTGTTTTATGACCATTTTCCTGTAGCTAGTACCGGTTAAGGTAGGTACCTCTCATTGCTGCCCCGACCAAAAAAGCCGCCCTGTATACCCATACTTTCAGAAGCATTTAGTAAAAAGGTGTTATTTTTTAAGGGGGAGGTTCTATCTTCGGCTGCATGTTATGTTTTTTTATGTATTTTAGTCGATTTCTCCGTCAATTATGGTCCGATTTTGAAAATTCTTTCGCTAGGTACCTCGAGGTTCACTCTCGAGGGATTAGTCCTGCAAAACTTAAAATAACATAAAATTAAGGGAACCGAAGTTGGTTTTTAGTTTTTTAAAAGAATAAAATTATTATAAAGTACTATCTACCTACAAACGACACTTCTTTTATTTCTTTGGTATCTCGAATGTGAAAACATGATTGAGAAAAAAACAAGATCCGTCAAGTGCGAGTGTAACTCGCGCGCCGAGGGTTTTGAACGTTTGTCAACAAATATGTAAGTACCAAAAGTACCGGTTAGAGACTTCGCAATTTAACGAATACCTAAGAATAGTAGGTACCAACCTACATTTCAGATGGATCTCTCTGCATGCTTCGGCTAAGGTGGGTAATGGTAAATTTTTCGACTTTTTTCGAAATATTTCAAAAAGTATGAAAGCTACAGAAATTTAAATAACTGGTTTGAAATGTCCAAACCGATACCTTTCATTTGATACCCCACTCGGTGGGGTAGCCCCCCTTTTGAAAATTATTCCTTTTTGACCATTTTTCAAAAAGTGTTCTTTTTACAGACTTCTCTATATTTTTCCTGTAAAATATAGATCTATATCTACAAACGCTTCATACATTTTAAATGGATCGCTCGGCAAACTTCGGAGATAGGGGGGGGGGAATGGGTATTTTTTTGACTATTTTCAAAATATTTCAAAAAGTATGAAACCTACAGAAATTTCAAAAACTGTTCTGAAACGTACAAACCGATACCTTTCATTTGATACCCCACTCGGTGAGGTAGCTTCCCCTTTTGAAAATTATTCCCCCCCTTTTTGACCATTTTTCAAAAAGTGTTCATTTTTCAAACTTCTCTATATTTTTCCTGTAAAATATAGATCCATGTCTATAAACGCTTCATACATTTTACATGGATCGCTCTGCAATCTTCGGAGATAGGGGGGGGGGAATGGGTATTTTTTCGACTTTTTTCGAAATATTTTAAAAAGTATGAAACGTACAAAAATTTCAAAAAATATTTTGAAATGTACAAAATGATACCTTTCATTTGATACCCCATATGACTCTGTAGGTATCTTTAAAAATTTCGGCATCACAATTTGTATGGAAAATATTCATTTTCATTTTTCATTTATTTTCATTTATTTTTCTCTAAATCTGTACAGGCGCACGAAATGTATTATTATTTTAAATTTCAAGTTGATAGCTGCAGTAGTTTTTGAGTTATTAAGGAGGGAAAAAAGGACAGACAAAGCGAGACCATAAGGGTTTTGAAACCGATCTTCGATCATCAAAACCCTAATAAGATAAAAAACCATGAAAGTGGATTGTTTAATGTGGTCGAGATCTCAGGAGCCCTGCGGTCTGTTGAGATGACTTACCTTATGTTTTGATTCGTTGGCTATTATGGCTATTACTAATAGTTAGTAATTATTAACCAAATAATATTTATTTATATGTTTAATTTATAAGTTTCTTTATTAGTTGTGTAGTTTTCCTGTAAATAAGCAAAAATGTCTGTCTGTCCCGCTCCTAATGAACGCGAAATCCTACGCCTATCCTGTTCACAAAATGGCGAGCTTGCGCCCCCTTAAGGCGGTACCCCACAGCACACTAGCGCCGCAACCTATTTTATTTTATTATTACGTTGAACAAAGGACATTTCAAAAATTACGTTGGACAGTTTGTGACACCCATTATAAGCTTTTTTAATGCCTCTGTATTAGTTTTAATTTGTATACCTAGTTTAGACAGAGATGCGAAAATAGAGTTTGGTGGCCATCCAAGGGCAACTTCGTATCTCTTGCTAAACTATACAAAATATAATCATTAAAGAGGCATTAAAATAAAGCTTATAATAAGTATCACAAGCTGAACAACGTATTTTTTAGAATTTCCTCTCCTAAACGTAATAATAAGATAAAATATGTGGCGGCGCTAGTTTGACCCCACCTCCCCGGTGGCGCCTTAAGTAGATGGGGCTTAGAACCACCACCACCACAGGTGATACATAAAAATTACACATAAAAATTATAATATGGAATATATACATTGGTTTAGAGCGCATGTGCTCACTCATCTAGTTACAGACGGTTACATGCTACAAACAATAATAAAATCCAGGAGTTGACAAGGCAGTTATTACAACTAAAAGTAGAAAAAGAGTTGTCAAAGCGGGGATTATTTAAGTACATAGTACTCATTATACTACTCATCCCTACTTACTACAATAATACATAATGTATAATTATGTATACCTACCTAGGTATTTACTTTCTTCATTCAATATTTTAAGAGGTAGATTAAACACCGTCTGTCGTTGAGGCGTGCCGCCATAACAATTGCAGAGTTTAGGTGATTGTTTAAGAAACATACCTAGTACTTACTTCTTATCTTTTTATGATGATCTTTGTTGACACAGTTAATAAGGCTCAATTTATTCATCACTCCGGTTGTGAGATATCATCAATGTCTTTTAATCTCCAGAGTGCATATTTAAGAGACTTAAGCGTGCGGAGCATGCCAGTTTAACGAAAGAATTGGACAAGGCAATACCCAATCTCATAAAAAAAGATTGACGTAATCTTACCAACTTTTTGAGTAATTTGCCAAGCTTTATTTTATTTAGGATGCCTGAAAAGACGCTGTCTTCCGAAGAGATCTACGCCATCGAGGACCGATATGGGTGCCGCAACTACGCTCCTGTCCCGGTGGCGCTGACGAGAGGCGAGGGTAAGATGAATTTCTCTTACTTCATTATGAATGTAAGCGGGTCAACTACGAACCTAGTTTGTGTTGGTAGGTACATTTTAAAAAATCCCGAACTGCCTTAAAAACTATCGCATTTATCATTATAGGGACATTACATACCCATAATGGATACATTACATACCCACTCCCTATAGGCTATGGTGGTTCGATTTAGGTACAATGCCGCGAAATTCATAGCACCAAAAGTTTACTGTCCCTGATGAAACATGGGTTCCTAAAAATGGATTGATTTGCAACTAACTACTTTTGTTAGTTTTATTCCTTGTAGACGCATAAAATACATATCTAAAAACTTTATTTTATTCATTTATTTATTTTAAGAACACGAACATCATATATATTTTAAATGTCTAATAGAATTTTGATAGTAATTATTCTAATGCATATGACAATTTTTCGTGTACATAACATATTTTTGGTAGAGTGCGCGCGCAAGAAATAAAAAAATTAAAAGTAAAGAAATTAATATTTAAAATATGTAGGTACATACTTAACATATGGTTAAAAATAAAAGTAAAATAAAAATAAAACATTAAACAATAAGTAGGTTCATTGATATTTAGTAGTAGTGCTGAAATGATTCATTTTTAAATACCTATCTTCATACTTTGGTCAAAGACATCTATTTCTGGTATTTGCTTATTTGTTAGGTTATATTCATTATAAACTCTATTAGAAGGAATTTGAAGGCCAACATTGGTTCTTGATCGTGGTGTGCTAATAATATTGTGTATGGGTTGTCTGGGATAATTAAATGGTACGTATAGTATAGAGGGCATCTATCTAAAAGTTGATTGTAAATTGATACTCCGTTTATTGTCATAAGGAGGAAACAAAGGTCTAGAAGCTTACGTCGATTGCGAAAAGAGATCTTATTAGATATTCTTGGACAAGCGCTGTTCATAAGAGAATTAAGGGGTGTGAAATGCTAAGTGCCTAGTAAAAGCTCTTTGGGTGCTCTCAATTGATGTGAGTGTACACTGTAGAAGGGAAATCCATACTGTGGAAGCATATTCCAGTTAGCTACGAACTAGAGAGTTATATAAAAGCAGTTTCGTTTGAGGTTGAAACTCTCTACTATTTCTTTTGACAAAACCAAGCGTCTCTGCAGTTTTACTAACGACGTTATTAACTTGAAGAATGAATTAGCTTATAATCTATTTTGGATGCCAGGTCCCGAATTTCTATTACTTCATCTAAATGTGTTCCAAGCAGTTGATAAGAAGACTCAAGTACCTAGTTTTATCTTTTATAGGATATTACTACATTTTTTAACATTTAGAGTCACATGATTTAAAGTAGGTACACCGATTTAAGATTCTGTTGAGATCAGATTGTAATAGTAAGGCGGATGTAGGACTTTTAATAGTTTTATATTCAATTCAATTCGTTTATTTCAGACAACAATAAATGTACTATAAAAATAAATTAAAGTGTCCATATTCGAGTCATCATAAAAATTAAAATTAAATACTAAATAAAAATCAATACCAAATTAAAAATTAAAATCTATGACTAAACATCATCGGCAAATAAGGAAAGCTTACAATAGTTAACAAAATTAGGCAGATCATTTATAAAAAATAAAAATAGTATAGGTCCCAGATACGATCCCTGTGGTACACCTGTTTGGGCGTAATATCTGTTATATTGTGATCCATTTAGAGAAACTACGTGGGTAGTCTCTGTGCTGCACGTGTATTTCCATCGCATCGACCGTACGCATAAATAATATCAGCGTATTCTTCAATGCTGAATTCCGCCATTGTGACAAAAACAACGGTAACAAAACAGAAGAACAAACAGTTTATCAAAACATAACAAATAACCAAAATAAGAACGAAATTTAACGATTTATTGATTCGAATTCGAAATTCTGATTTCGAATTTCGAATCTTCGAATTAGTCGGATACCTAGGTATGATAAAAAAGGTTTTTTTTAAATTAATTTAGCGTTCGAACCAAAATTGTTTTAATACAATGTTTTATTCTTAGCGTTTTTACTCCATTTTCCATATAAGTGCTAATTTTTGACAAGTTTATAGACTTTTCGGCTACATGTGGTATACCGTTGTAATAAGCGATGTTTAGAGAAATTTTTAAAAGCATTTGAACTTCTCGATCGCTATTATTTTTTTTTAAAACGATGCAAAGTTGTCCTTCTTGATTTTTTTTTTTACTTTTTTTAACTTTGAGAGCTTATAACTAATTAATTATTTACACGTTCTTTCAAATAAATAATGCCTTCAAAAGACGAGGGATACATCTGAGACCAAAACAAGTAAAAAATTTACTAGAAAACACGTTCTAAAAAAAGTTCTAGGGTCACGGTTCAAAATACAAAAAACAGGTATAAAAAAAATTGAAAACAGTTAGGGTCTTTTCCTTCAATTTGTATTTCACAAATAGGTCCACCTACACATCCACCAAGTTTGTCTAACCCTCCACCAAACACCCTGTATATTATAATATATATCTTGCGTTAGGTGAGAAACAAAATTTACTAGATTAGTGTTTACTGGACATCTATTTCTAAAACCATGTTGATAAAATCTGTAAGAATAATTCTATGGCTGATTGAACTTTGCGGCAATTAGGTAAATTGTCTTCCTAGTTTCTTTTCTACCTATTGTCAGATATAGGTAATCATAGATTCTTAATAATTCTTATGACCAATAAGTAAGTAGTTTTAGATTCAAGCAAATCTAATCATCCATTCTGGAGTGATTAACGGACAAACATACAAGTACCTACCAATCTACTCATATTAGTGCCAGATCGGCCAATTTGCAAATCTGATTAGCAGATCTCAATCTCAATAAAGATTACTGTGAAGTTAAGTAGGTCAATGAACTTCTTAATCTTGTTACTAAGTTGGTAGTTCTGCTTCAATCTTAAGGCTTGTTCAGACCTACGCGGTAGTCACCACCCAGAGCGGTAGCGAAAGCCGAGTGATGTTGCAGGGGTATTTTAATTCATTCGATTCGATTCCGAATCGAATCCGAAGGATCTATAAAACGCTATTGCGCATATGTTAAACGCTATATGTTGACTGATGGCCATAATATGTCAATGAGGAGAAGCTCCTTATTTCGATCATCAACCCGAGGCGAAATCAAAATAGCGTTTTAGAAATCCGTCAGATTCGATTCGGAAACGAAACGAATGAATTAAAATACCCCTGCAGTAATCATACTGAACTAAAATACCAGGTTCTATACCGCACGAACCGAGCGCAATCTAGCGCTACCGCTCTGGGTATCAGATCCCGCGTAGATTTGAACAGGCTTTTATTAAGGTACCTCTTCTCAATCACTTGGGCATGTGACAAACTTCTAACAACTTCTAAACATATCTTTCAGGAGTATTCGTCTGGGATGTGGAAGGAAAGAGATACTTCGACTTCTTGAGCGCATACTCAGCTGTGAACCAGGGACACTGCCATCCTAGGATCATTGCTGTGCTTAAGAAGCAAGCTGATCGGCTGACACTCACCTCTAGGTTAGATCTCTTTGGTTGATACTAGATAGATACCTATGTCATTTATTTTTATCATATAATTATTTAACTCCGAAGTGCCTATGTTAGGTTTACTAGTAGGTTTATCTAACACTGGGTTGGGTTATCAGCTATTGTACTTAAAATAGACATAGGGCCAGATCAGGCAGCGCATCAGATCGGACGTTAACCTTGCGATCTTATAACTGGTTAATAACACTAAAATCACTCCTATTGGGATATTTGACTTACTTGCCAACTTGAAACTTGAAAGGAGGAATATTAAAGCCAAAAAGTTTCCCCTATTCAAGTTTCAAAAGATTTGGACAACGCTAAGGCTGCCAAAATGATCCCCATTGTTGCGTTCCCCATTGCCATTTGCTACTGTAATTGGTGGGCATCTATTACAATTCTCCGCATCCGACACTGTCGACAGCAATAGTACGAGATCCGGCTACAGAATCAGTGCACCCATCGAGTAAGAGCTAAGAACCACATTTTTACGCATATTTGTGTTAAGGAGAACATATATCTACTAGGTTGCCTAGTATCAAAATGTGGCCGCTAGTATTTTTAATAAAATTAATGAAAATTGTTTTTGGAAAATAACACAAATATGTGTAAAAATGTGGTTCTTAGCTCTTACTCGATGTGTGCACTGATTCTGCAGCCGGATCTTAGACCACAATGACATACAACCGACGCACGCAACTGTCGATTTCGTAGAATTGTAATAGAGCCCCTGGGCCGGGCCGAGGCCGGGGCGGGCCGGAAGTATCCGTCCGGGCCCGTTAGAGGGGCTATGGATCATGCACTGCTCAATATTAACTGCTTCATACAAAATGTATGTAACGTTTCAAATCCGTGCCACGTACCTACACGGTACGCCCCGGTCTTATACAGGGTTATTGGTAATTCATTGACACTGGTTGAACTAAAGGCTCTGCCCATCATTACGAATACATTCGTAAAAAGGCCAGATCTTAATTCTTATATTTTTTTTGTTAGTCACCTTTGATACAAATATCCAGGTCAATTAAAAAACACGATTTTTCGTCACCCAATGAGTACTAAAGAGCTAACTCCCACTCCCACAGCCACTGTTAATTCGAGGCAGAGCCGTTTTTAAGTTGAGTTTCAAATGAAAGAACTTTTGAATCAACACCTTTATTACCAATACCAAATTTAAGGATTAAGACCAGGCGTCTTCACAAAAACGTTCGTGGTGATCGACAGAAACTGCGGTTCATGCAGTGTCAGGGAATTACCAATAAAATAAAATAATAATAAAAAACCACCACGGCTGGACTCACAGTGAACGCTAGTGGACTAATTGATAACTATTATTTTTAGGGCATTCTACTCTGATCAGCTGGGAGTCTACGAGAAGTTCATGACCAGTATTTTCGGCTTCGACCGACTTCTGCCGATGAACACTGGCGTGGAGGGAGGCGAGAGCGCTTGCAAGATCGCCAGGAAGTGGGGCTATGACGTTAAGAAGATACCCGATGGACAGGTTAAGGTAAGATCCAACAGCGTGGTTTATCCATACTAATATCACAGCCTACAGGGCAATCGTGCGGGGTCCGAGGAACGGGTCGGGGGGCGGGACGCTCCCGAGTAACTAAGGCGGTGATGTATTCTACTCGGGAGCGTCCCTCCCCGTCCCGTCCCTTGCCCCCCGTACGATTTCTCTGTCAAATCCACGTCAAAATGCCTTCGTCGAACGACTGTGTGCATATAGGTAGGCTGTGCTAATATTCTAAATCCGAAAGAAACTCTGTCTGTCTGTTACCTTTGTATGCCTAAACGGCTGAACGGATCTTCATTAAATTTGGCAGGGAGATAGGCGGTATCCCAGGGACGGACATAGAATACTTCTTATCACGGTTAAGTGCGTGCGAAGCCGCGGGCGGAAGCTAGTTTACCATAATTTTATTTAAGCTTTGCCAATGTAAGTATATCTTTATTGTTCCTCGTGTACAGTAATATGCATCAAAATGGAACGCTCCTGAGTTGCATACATCACCGTCTTAGTAACTCGGGAGCGTAAGTCCCTTGGCCCCCGCACGATTGCCCTGTCAAAATGCCTTCGTCGAACGATACGACTGGGTTTGAACTATAGGTAGGCTGTGGTATTAGGGAAGGTATTAATGATTTACCTTCAACTTGCAGATAATCTTCGCAGAAGGTAACTTCTGGGGCCGAACTCTATCCGCCGTCTCAGCGTCATCGGACCCCGATTGCTTCCAGGGCTTCGGTCCCTTCATGCCAGGCTTCAAGCTGGTCCCTTACAACAATATCCCAGCTTTGGAGGTAAGGTTTTGGAGCTCTAAAATAACTCATAATAAAACATAGATCTAAGTAAAATCTATGATATGGTACGTTCTCCCAGCGCTTACTCAACAACTGGAGTGGTGGGTAGTCTTACCCTCTACACACTAGGTAAACGGTCCCGTATTTTACGTCCTTAAAATTTGAAAATGGCTCAAAAAGCCACAGAAACTGCAGTGCGTGAGCTACAAAAGTGCGTAGCAGATCTCACGAAAAGAATTTGTGACTTAGATTGCAAGTTCCTAGAACAAAACGCAATAATTACGACATAGAGTGAGTCACACTAATATTATAAATGCGAAAGTTTGAATGGCTGGATGTTTGTTACCTCTTCACGCCAAAACAACTGAACGGATCAGGCCGAAATTTTGCATACAAGTAATTCTAATCCTGGAATCAAACAAGCTACTTTTTATCCCATAAATCAATTCCCATGGGATAGAAATCATCCTTAAAATCAATCAAAATCAAATCAATCAATAAAACTCAAGTCGGCTGTTGAGGGTACCTCGAAAACTCAACTTACTGAGGTTGATACGCCAGATGTTCCAGCCAACACGACCCAAGCAAGTCCTGTGAGACAAGTAAGATTGAATGCTGCTGCAAAGGCTGCCAAGGTCTCTAGTAAAAAGTGCTCATCAGTTAGCTCGGCATCACCAACAACATAACAAACTCACACTCTTTTCATTAATTTTCTTTATATCCATAGGTTTGCTGTTAGAAAACTCTTTTAGGGTTAAGCTCCCCTTTGTACGTGTCCATTATGTGTAAACTTTTATGTATGAATTAACTTGTGTGTGCATTAAAGAATTTAAGAACGTATTGTGACGTCACTCAACCTGTGCTAAGAGAAACGCAGTGTGACCACAAAACCAACGACTAATGTAATGAGACCTGTGATAATCTAACGATCGACAAGCCAGTCGAGAAAAAAGTAAATAACGATGATGATGATGATGACCAATAGAATAAAAAAAATCTGCTGACTCAAACACAGCTAAGTGTGTTTATTTTGCTTATGCCCACGCTTGGATTCAATATGGAATAGTTGCATGGGGAAATAGAACCGAACGCACTGAAACTCACGAAGAGTTTCAGTGCGTACGGTTCTATTTCCCTTAGAAAAATATGTCTCAGAATAATACCAAACCTCGATGCAATGGAAAGCTGCAAACCCCACTTTATTAACGAAAATATTCTAACGGAATATATATTTTAAAAATTCCGGATCACCAGTGTACATATTTTAAAAATAAGCATATTTGTCAGGAAAAATTTCAAGAATACTCGCCCTCAAAGTAAATTAGCCGTCCCCTTTTCTAAACTTCAGATTTTTCATTCTGGGATGCTATGCCAATTAGGATTTACAACAATATTCCTCAAAATATAAAAAATTAAAGTGACCTTATAAAATTCAAAAAGGCATTAAAAACATTACTGATTAAAAAAAGTTTCTATGCCCTGCACGGACTTATTTCTGAATAAATTTATGCTGTGTTATTTATGTGCTCAACAGTTGTATTTTAATAATGTTAGAAATAAGTATAAATATTTAGTTTGTGTAAAAGTAAAAATATTTAATTTTGTTCACAAGAACAAAAAATATGATGTATTTTGCAGAGCCCCACCCGGGCTCATGTTGGTTTGGTAGCTGTAATCTATTCTTAAGATCTTTGTCTAACATGAAAGTAAAAAAAAAACTTGAAACTATGTTAATCCAAACGAATAATGAAAAGTAACCCCGCGATAAAAAATAATCGTACGCAGATTTCATAGATAAGAATTTAAGAATCTATAAGCGCTGCTGCGGTTCATATAAAGATTATGTTAATGTTATAAAAATTACATAAGACCTTTATTTTATTACGCACACCAACTCACCTGCATTTAATCTAGGTACAATACTAGGTACATGCAGGGTACTTATGTTAATGTCTCCTCTAATCCTATTTACAGATAATAATACTGAATCTTAGAGATATACGAAAAGAAAACCTTGTCTAATGATAAGTTTTACGGCCCGTTATTTACTTTATTTTATCTACTTTATTTTACCCACTAAGGCACATGCCTAAGTTTATCAAAGACTACCCATAAAGAGCATCCTATTCCAAGGCCAGACGGATAAATTATAACGAATTGGCAGGGAGGACTCTGCATGAAGCTGGTTATCGATTGTGTAGATGCTGTTTAACACTTTCAGTGCCTATGACGTATATTCCGAAGTTGAACAGCACGAAGCAGCGGGGCGCCTGCCCCTAATGGTCACACCGCTGAGGCTGGCAGTAAATGCGATAAGGCGTTTACGTTGTTCCTACTTTCGGATTTTGCATCGGCAATTTAGGTTGAAAATACCTAAATTTCCGATTTAAAATCCGAAATTATAGTGCTCGAGTTTGCCGATGACGTCATCCGCAACAATATCCTCGTAGTGATGTAGAAATACCGGTCTCTGACATCGGTATCGGCAGATATGCCGATCCAGTGTACGCTGTACCATAGAAATCAATACAAAGCAACAAATCAATACGTTCTGTAGGTACGCTCCGATACCGATCCAGTCAACGCGCAACTTAAGGCCAGGTATTCCTGCAGCAGTAGGCGTAAGGGAAAACGCGCGCCTGCCAAGCCGTCGCGGTCGCCGTGTTCTTTGTAGTTATTTTAACATGGTGATTAAGAAAATAATGTTATCAACTCAAACTCTGCGAATTTGTTTAGAAATATTGAGTGTGTTTAGTTGAGTACAAAAAAATTTTTAATAACAGTAGTTCGCTAGTCATAATATTGAAAAACATTAGAAAAAGGGGTAACTTTGGGATATTTTTCTATCGAGTGAAGTTCCTTAAATCTTGTAACTGAATGCGACTTTGACTAGACTAGATCCTAAAGTATACATCTTTTTTTCAGAATCTTAAACACTATTTTCTAAGTCTCAGATGATATTAAAAATCACAAAAGTGCGGCCCCGCACTACAAGGAGTTGAATTTCGACATGTATGTACGTTTTGGGTACCCAAAGTGTTTTAACATTAGGTGGGGTCGCACGAACTGTATGTACTTCGGCATGTGTGTTTTTGAGGTGCGTCCAAAGTGTTAAGAAATATTATGTCAAAAAACAATTCCTTCGTTTCAGAACGAGTTGAAAGACCCCACAGTGGCTGCGTTCATGGTGGAGCCGATCCAAGGTGAAGCGGGAGTCATCATTCCAGATGACGGCTACTTGCGCAAAGTAAGGGAACTCTGCACCAAGTACAACGTGCTGTGGATCGCTGATGAGGTGCAGACTGGATTAGGTAAGTTGAAGATTTCAGATATTAAGTTATTATAAACTTTATTTATTTAGGTTTACAAAATAAGCACTTAGAAGAATTTTTTATAAGCTAATGTGAAGTGAAGGTACCCGAAAACTGAGCAATAACATGTCCTGCTCATTTTAGTCAAGTTTATAAGCTACCTTTTTTCATTTAATCTTTGCATTTGAACATGTTTGCTTCGTGTTCATTCTTTATTAATTTTCTCCAAATATTTAGTTCCTCTTAATTATGGGAATATTTTTGTTTTATAATATACCGCAAAAAACAAACCAAGAAATAATAAGAAAAGGTGTTGTTTCATTTTGTTTCATTTGTAATCTAAAAGTTATGTCCTTTCAAAAGTGGTGTCATAAAAAGATACGTATTGAACACATGAGAAATCCGACTTGCATAGTGGTTTACGCTTTAAATTTAATTTTAAAATCTGTTTACAGGTCGTACCGGCAAGCTATTGGCAGTGGACCACGAGGGTGTTAAACCAGATATCCTGATCTTAGGCAAAGCGCTCAGTGGCGGAGTGTTGCCAGTATCGGCTGTGCTGTGCAACCATAGCGTCATGGACGTGATCAAGCCTGGCACTCACGGGTCCACGTATGGCGGCAACCCGTTGGCGTGTGCGGTTGCCACTGAAGCTATGAAGGTAATTATTACAGAGGTGTAGTTGATCGTAGCGACTTTCTAGAGTGTTGTCAGTATCGGCTGTGCTGGCCAACCATAGCGTGATGGACGTGATCAAGCCTGGCACTCACGGGTCCACGTAAGGCGGCAACCCGTTGGCGTGTGCGGTTGCCACTGAAGCTATGAAGGTAATTATTACAGAGATGTAGTTGATCGTAGCGACTTTCTAGAGTGTTGTCAGTATCGGCTGTGCTGGCCAACCATAGCGTGATGGACGTGATCAAGCCTGGCACTCACGGGTCCACGTATGTCGGCAACCCGTTGGCGTGTGTGGTTGCCACTGAAGCTATGAAGGTGATTATTACAGAGATGTAGTTGATCGTAGCGACTTTCTAGAGTGTTGTCAGTATAGGCTGTGCTAGCCAACCATAGCGTCATGTCATGAACGTCATCAACGTCATCAAGCCTGGCACGCCGGCAACCCATTGGCGTGTGTGGTTGCCACTGAGGCTATGAAGGTAATTGTAACAGAGATCTAGTATCAAGTTAGTCGTAGCGACTTCCTAGAGTTTGTCAGTAGGTATAGGCTGGCCAACCATAGCGTCATCAAGCCTGACAGTCACGGCAGCCACGTATGGTGACAACCCGTTGGCGTGTGCGGTTGCCACTGAGGCTATGGCATCAAACCACCAATCATCAATTGATATACTTGATAAGTACAAAGCTAATCAACCTACCCTCCTACTTTTAAAATTTACACTGCAATTACCTAGTTTTATTAAGTGTTCCTAAAGGGTGCCATCGATGGTAATTGTTGCATGATCTAGCTAAGAATGATGGCGACTTCTATATGATCTGTTTCTGCAAGAATCCAAAAAATTATTACGTATAATATAATACTTAGTGTACTTAACATTTAGTTATGATACCATACCTACTGAATGTTTTCTTTGGCTTCGTGTCCGGCTGGTTGACGGAAGCATTTTGGAATTACAGGGTTCATACTACGGGAGGTTTATTCAAATTTTTAAGCAACCGCTTAGCCACTGAATGTAACCAATATTTATTAACAGGTCTTAATCGAGGAGAAACTGCCCGAAAAAGCGGCGAGACTCGGCGAAATATTCCGCGAGGAGCTGAGAAAGGCCCCGAAGTCGCACATCACCACAGTACGCGGCCGAGGGCTGATGAATGCCATCGTCGCTAATGACAGTGAGTACTTATATAAAATAAACTCACAAAGAACGTGAATAATAGGATGAATTATGTAAAGTAACTACAGCTTTAAGTTCGGACAAACAAAAGTTTGAAACTTTAGAAGGGGACACGTGCGCTTAAAGATTAGGCGCACTTTTTCTGAGAGACATCACACCGAAGAAAATCCTACAGTTCCTAGTTCTAAGGGTTAGAGGCGAATTATGAACGCCGCTGCTTCGAGGCTGAATCCACAAAGTGGCGATCACAATAGGCCTATCATGGCCGCAGTGACACGAAAGTCACATAAGGCAAATAAAAAATAATAATATCTACTAATAGCCGGCCGGTACCCGGTAACCGGGACGTCTGAAAAGGCACTAACTGTTGCTATTTTCCAGATATCCCCGCATACCAAGTATGCCTACGGCTCCGCGACGCCGGCCTCCTCGCCAAGACAACGCACGGCCAGACCATCCGCCTAGCGCCACCTCTCGTCATCACCGAGCAACAGGTCCGCGAGGGAGCCACCATCATCCGCAAAGTCTTCCAGAGTTTCGACAAATAAACCAATAGATGGCGCTCACTCCTCCTTATCAGCATATACGTCCAGTGCTGAACTTCCTCCCCCAAACAAGACGGTTGGCCCACGCGTGGCAGGTGCTTATGGCAATGGTTAATGATTCATACTCGCTAGTCTCGTCAGTGGGGCTGCCAGCTTGACGTCAAGATAGCAGCCTCAGTGAAAGACCTAAATATCACCTAAAGTATTGGGGCACTATTTATTTAACTTCGGGCACCGGGATGCACTATTTAATGCACATTTATTGGCATAGTTGAAACCACTAAATTCCATGGCGGGGCTGCTAACTTGACGGACACGAAATGCGAATTGGTTGTCCTGTGGAATTGTTAAAAATACACAGAAGGAAGCTGCTGGTAGGTCCTCTGGTAGGTTTCCTTAATTGGCTCTTACGATATCCGCGGGCTGAGTTGGGGGGGTCGATTCTGACGCCGAGTGCTCACTCATTCATTGCTTACTAAGTTGCGCATTTCGTGTTCGTCAAGTTAGCAGCCCTGCCATGGAATTTGATGGTTTCAACTATGCCAATAAATGTGCATTAAAATAGTGCATTCCGGTGCCCTCGGTAAAATAAATAGTGCCCCAGTACTTTAGGAGATATTTAGGTCTTTCACTGTGGCGGCTATCTTGACGTCTTTGTAACAAAAAGTATGGACCAAAATTTCAGGGGGGGCTCAGACACGGTCACAACAGAACACAGGAAAAATATAAAGAAAACTGACTTTGTTTTCAAAAAATAGATAAAAACGATATGACCACCAAAATTGACAAGACGATGTATTGTGCTTATTTGCCATTAAAAAGGCTTACGGACCTGTTTTCATTTGGTCCTTAGTTATTGTTACACCCTGTATAATTATGACGTCATAGAAGCGGTGCTGAATAACACAGCTTTAAATTAAGGCCTGTTTAAACTTACGCGGTATTCGCCACTCAGAGCGGTAGCGGTAAATTTCGCTCGGTGTCGCGGGGTATCCCTTCAAGTTTAGTGAGATTGGGTTCAAACGAAGGTCTATTGTCTATGAAAAAAAAACAGGATTACGCCTACCCACTTATCTTTCTACCGTTTTGGGTAGTGAATACCGAGATCTAAAATTACCTTTATTTATACCACAAAAAACTAGAACGCATACTTTTTATCACTATACTTACGTGTTGATGTGTGACACTATAATATCTAAGTTTTGTCATAATTTAAACCTATATTTCAGTCAAATTCTATGTAATTTGTTTGTCAACAAACTACCATACTTAAGCTAAAATTCACTCTTATGCCGCGTTTTTTCATAAGCAACTTACATTACTTAGCGATTTGAGATCTTTCCTTCAATAAATATTGCTAACAATTTCATCTGAAACTACGCCAAGACAGGCTAAAAACACACTTGGTTTTAGTTTTTTTTCGTCCCATCTATTCGAAAGAGGCGAAGGGTTCCTCGGTAAGTGCAAACAAAATGGGTCATCCCCGCGCACTTAATAACAGTGATGAAATCACTTTTGAATTTTGAACACTATATTAAAATGTTTGAACGCAATTCGCTTCGATAAAGTCCTGACCGGTAAGTAATAAAAAAAACGCGCCTGCCGGACGCGACATTGGATACAAATAAAAAATAAATACGCGGGAACTTGTTGATCGTTTTTTATGACTTTTTATCAGAATATTTGTATTAATTTGATTCACACAAATTGAATAATCGACGAGTCCTAGCAGTGAAGGTGATAAATATTCTTTTTCTCGTAGATGGGGTTGAAAAGCAGAGTGTGACACACGGTACCAAAATTATTTAAACTCGAGCGTTGTACTTACTTTGAATCCCTCGCTACGCTTAGGATTCAAAAAATCGCTCTCGCCCTAAATACATTATTTTGGTCCCTACCTCCCCCCCCTACTATTGCGTCGTGGTTTGTTTAGAAAACATTTTACATCGACTTAAGCTGGTGTATGGATGGCGTGGCTATGCATGTTTGGTGGGTCGTTTATACGTAGGTTTAACTTTATGGTAACCGATTTATGTTTTACCCGCAAATCTATTTATTACATGTCTACTCTGGTTCCTATATTTAGATGTCAATAAAAATTATTAATAATTGTAATATAATTTATTTTAAATATAATCCATCATCTCACACTTAGAATTGCTTAATATTCTAAGATCTCACAACACACTTATAATCACAGTTAGGTTGAGGTAAATACTATACAATTTGCATTAAGGCGAAAGGCGAAAGGCCTGATCAGGCGGCGTTACGGAGCGTAATGTAAAAGCCTCTCCACACGCGCGTGCGGATCGTGGCGTGAAGTCGCAAAACTCACTGTTCCACACTCGCAAAGTTCGCTCCTTATTCTCAGTATAGCTCGGGCGCTAGCCAAGTATGGACGTCAAAACTGCTACTGCGGGGTTATTTAGCCCTTTGTCAATTTACAATAACGCTTATTATGAAAAATACAAAAGCAATCAAAAATATTTTTTTTTCTCATTTTGCACAGAGTTAGCACCTAAAACTCATTATCATTATCTATTTTTTGCACACTAATTATATTAAATGTATAATTTTGACGTTAATTACCTGACATTTGATTTACTTAGAATGATGATTGGAAATCTGTTTCATTAATGCATGCTGTTTAATTTTAGTAAAATACTAATGTTATTTTTATAAATTCTAGAAACGAATATTTATTGTAATAATGAATGTTTGTATGCTCATGTGGCAGAATCTAGCGATCTAGACTAAGTCCTAATAACTAACTGTGTCTACCTGATTCACAAACAAATAAATGAATTACTGGTGACGGACACAGAAGGTGGTCAATGGTCATAGGAACACCTAGACGAAACGAGCGATGTAACCCCGTCGAGTTTGAGTTCGTTGAAACGAGGCGCGAACGCAACGCGACGTCGTCGCGACGAATATGCGAATGGGATCCACACTCATGGTTCGCGGCTTCGCGCGTGAGTATGGAGAGGCTTTAAAGTGTACACAGCGAGCGTGCGTGCAGTTAGTACGGGAGAAGGCGCTCGCAACGAGACAGATTTTAGCACATGGAGTAACGTATCATGCTCGCTGCGAATGGTACATTGCGCCCCATAAAACCGGTCAGTACCCACCTTTATATATATGAAAACATTAAGGCATATAAACAAGTCACGATTGCGACAACATTGTCACGGTGGATAAATATCACAAGCTTTGTTCCTCTGGCACTTAACATTAGTTTTTCTACTTATGCTACGGCCACATTACAAGGTGAAGATTCGTCTTCGCAGTGTCGTGATAAAACTTCGTGTTCGATCTATGACGAAGTGTTTGGCCACATTGGAAAAAAACTTCGCAACGTCGTTGCGATAACCTAGAACGTCGCGATAATTCAATGGAAGACGCGGTTGCGCTTATCTCGGCAAATAATTATTTACTACATCTATATCATTTAAACAAAAGCCAGAATACGTGCATACCGCTCGGCGTCTCGCTGTCAACAAAGCGCGCGCGAAGTGTATGTAACCAACCGCACGAACTTTTGTCGCGACAAAACCCTTTGATGTGCGGCAGTTTACAGACAGCGTGGCGAAGTGCATTTATTGTCGCGATGATGATTCGCGATAGGACGAACTTCTTGGCCAAATTTGTTGCGACAGCGCAAGTCTTCGCGTTATCGCGATAGTGTGGCCGTAGCATTAGTGAATTATGTTTTTAAATAATACTTTAAGGTTTGTGCTGACCACAATAGGTACTACATTCGATTTTTTAGAACACAGCAAAGAACAAATCCAAACATAAGCACATTAACCCAACACTCACAAAAATGTGAATTCAATGTGGGCTTAAACTCGCTATGTTTAGATACATTTTACAGTGACAAACTGGCTCTCAACAAGCTTCAAACTATCTGCTATCTGATACCGTCGACATAAAATAATCGAAATGTTACGAGTTAAAGCCCATATTTTAATGCACATTTTTGTGCTATGCGGTAGCGGTGCGGCCCTAATCTGCAACCACCTTAAAACTCACTTTCTTGCTATAGATTTTTATACTCAATCTACCGTCCTTGTCGATTTTTGATCATTCCTACAGTACATTTATAATATTACATTACAATAAGAATACATTTATAAATGTGTGCTTTTTGCTAGGGTTTTGTTACACATTTGCTGGTGTTATAAAAAATCGAGTACATGTAGGTTTTAAAAGCCAATCTTAAACATAAAAATTCTTACTTATTTATATTTTGTGTTAATTTAACAGTAGCCTCAAAATTGTACCATAACACACAAAGTAAAAATTAACCAGAGCTGATTACATTGTTAACAATACAAAATGTTCTGGTTAATATGGGTAGTAACATTATTATACGTACTGGCATTTCTACTTCACTCTTATCTTCCCTATTAAAGCATTCATATTGCATCTAGGACGCCGATTTGCGTTCTCATTGTGTCCGTTAGTTTTGATAGTAGGATGCTTTCTTCTAAAGGCATTTTTGGACTTTCTAGCAGACCTGAAACAAAGAATAAATAAATAATTAATGCTGGACAATCCACACAGCATCATCTAGCCCCAAGCTTACCAGAGCTCGTGTTATGGGTACTAGGTGACACGTGATTCTTCGTCGCTTCTTTACTTTATTCTACATACCGAAGCGACAGAAATAAAAAATATCACTTTATTTCCGTGTCAGTGTTTAGTTTTACAATTTGACCTTTTCTAAGTGTATATTTATTGTATTTATGGAAATAAAGAGTTTTTGATTTGATTTGAAAAAGTGGGCACAGGACTAAATTGTGTTTTCTTTGCCGAGAACACACACGCCTGGGTTTTGGATGCGTTACTTTACATGCTTTACTTTTCCTTTTATTTTTGAAGCTAAAGCTTACGTACTTCGTATTTATTATACCCGATTGATCGGAGCTACGGAACTATTTAAAGAACTGACGTCACTCGTGAGCATTAGCAGAGATTTATATAACCTTCAATGTCAGTAAAATATATTAGGTCCTTACATATGAAATTGGCGTTTTGTATGGGAGGAACAAAAAGTCGAATATTTTTTAATATAATATATTTAATTAATCAAAGTATGAACCATTATTTTCTATGCACTTTTGCCATCTTATAGGTAGTTCATTGATCCCTTTACTAAAAAAACCAGTCGGACGGGAATCAATAAAATCTTTGAAGGCGATTTGGACTGCCCCATCGGAGTTGAATTTTTTCCCTTGCAAGAAGTTATCCAAATTTCGAAAAAAATGGTAATCTGTTGGAGCAAGGCCCGGGGAGTACGGAGGATGTCTTAGACTGAGAATGTAACGCAGCAGTCGACGCGCGTTTGCCGGTTTGCTTCAGTCAATTCGTGAGGTACCCACCTTTCAAGCTTTTTAATCTTCCCAATTTGCTTCAAGTGAATTAAAACAGTTTTATCACTAACACCGCAGCCTGCAGCTAACTCGGACGTGGTTTGCGATGGATCCGCTTCCACAATAGCCTTCAACTCTTCATTATCAACTTGAGTCTCAGGCCGTCCACGGGGCTTGTTCTGCAAGTCGAAATTTCCAGAACGAAAACGTTGGAACCAAAAACGAACTGTGTTTTCTTTTGCAACACGACCGCCATACACATCATTCACCCTTCGAGTTGTTTCCGCAGCACTAGTGCCACGGCGGAACTCGTACTCGTAAATAATGCGATATTTTAAGTTTTCCATTTTGTAAAATGAGTGACGCAAACAGAAAAAAACAGAAGAAAAAAAACAAATGAATGACGATCATCGAAGCACAAATACACGAGTCTATAGCTGTACAAATTTGAATTTGGAATTCCTTACCAAAGAGGAGAAATTTGTGATTAAAGTGGCCAGTACGAAAAACGCCAATTTCATATGTAAGGACCTAATATTATATGTATGTATTTGAGCAAAACGAATTATGAAAATGTAAAAGTTATTGCCCGTCAACTAACAGCTTATCTCCTGTTTGTTTTACAACATTTTACAATGTAGGACATTCCGAGAGTATTTTAAAGTCAAAAGTACATTGACTTGACACATAGTAGGTAGGTACAGTCATGCATAATTTTGATTTTCAAACAATAATGTTGTCTATATTATATTATTATATAATATCTGCAGATCGTACAAACATTTGTCCCAGCCTGGCTGTTGTAACTATTTATGATCAAAAATATGTATTTATGTATGTACAGACAGCGTCAGAATTAAGTAACCCCCCCGCATAACACAAGCAGGTTTAAATCCAAATATGTTAATCGTAGGAGTCTTAAAAGTCGAAAATAAGTTATATTTTTATTTAAATAACATAAAAACAGAACGAATATGTAAAAAAAAAATAAAAATCGGATTCTTACCTGCATTGTGCTATGCAGGGGGGGTTACTTAATTCTGACGCTGTCTGTACATGTATATCAGTACCCATGTAACACAAGCTCTATTTTTGTGCTAGATCACCGAAAAGAGTTCTAATTCCGTGGGCTTAGATGATGTTGTATGGATTGTCCAGCATTATAATATAATACGACGACCTCAGTGGCGCAGCGGGCGAGAGCCGGCCTGCGACGCAAGAGGTTGCGGGTTCGATTCCCGCCTCGGAACAAATTTGTGTACGATCTGCAGAAATTTGTTCCGTTGGTCTGGGTGTTTTCTATGTATAATAAAAAATATCTATCTAGGTATTATAATGTATTAAATACTAGCTGCTACCCGCGGCTTCGCCTGCGTAGTTCCCGTTCCCGTGGTAATTCCGGGATAAAACATAGCCTATGTCCGTCTCCTGGTTCTAAGCTGCCTCCCCACCAATTTTCAGCCAAATCGGTTCAGCCGTTCTTGAGTTATAAATGGTGTAACTAACACGACTTTCTTTTATATATATATATAGATATCAGTTAACTAGTACCCATAACACAAGCTTTGAGTAGCTTACTTTGGGGCTAGATGGTGCTGTGTGGATTGTCCAGCATTATTTATTTATTTAATACTGGCTGGATAATCCACACAGCAATTAATAATCCACGACCTATACGAGCCGTCACAGACCGGAAAGCGTGCAAACCGTTTCAAACTCAATCATGTTGTTTTTTCTGACCGTAAAGGCCATTTAGAAGCGTCAACGTTTGAAAACGTAATGGCGTGATGATTGACAAACAGCGGCGCAATACAAACTGCAGTTATTATTCCTGGCCACTTCAATCGCGTGCAGTGGCGTGCGCGTGCGGTAAGCGTTGACCTAAATATGAGGTCACGAGAGTCAACGGTAGGAAAACATCGTTTAGGAAATGAGTGCCGTTTATTACTGGACATGGCTACTACGTAAATGCTCTGTAGGCCATCGATCTAAGTAAAAAAGGGGAGATGAGGTAGGGCATGGCTACTACGTAAATGCTCTGTAGGCCATCGATCTAAGTAAAAAAGGGGAGATGAGGTAGGGCATGGCTACTACGTAAATGCTCTGTAGGCCATCGATCTAAGTAAAAAAGGGGAGATGAGGTAGGGCATGGCTACTACGTAAATGCTCTGTAGGCCATCGATCTAAGTAAAAAAGGGGAGATGAGGTAGGGCATGTCTACTACGTAAATGCTCTGTAGGCCATCGATCTAAGTAAAAAAGGGGAGATGAGGTAGGACATGGCTACTACGTAAATGCTCTGTAGGCCATCGATCTAAGTAAAAAAGGGGAGATGAGGTACTACTCTCTTCTCAGATTAGGTCCACCCACTTCAGTCATAGTCGGAACGGCGGTGTTCGTGTTGCTACGACGTAATTTAGTGTGATTTATTGACTAAAAGACTACAGCAATGCCCTTGAGTTTGTTCATTATAATAATTGCACTAGATTGGAAATGTAACTGTTTTCTAGTGTTTGCGTGTAGTTGTAACACAATCCAGTTGCTGAGTAAGCGCTGGGAGAACGTACTATATCTACAGATTTTACTTAGATCTATGTCTGTAAAACTATCGTGGTAAACGGAATGCGTTTGATTTAATTTCTTATAGGTTTCTTGTAAGACATTTATATTTTGTCATCATAATTCGTGGAAATTCGCTTCTGCTGTCTGGCTTTACAGGGGTTAGAGGTTACAAACATCCAACCAAACTTTCGCATTTATAATATTAGTGTGAATATAACCTACCTTCATTAATACAATCCCAGCACTCTTGTATCTCGTACCCGAGCCCCGCACTGTTGTGGAAGTTAAACTTGTATTTTCCCTTGGGCAGCGTCCATTCTGTGCTGTTCGCAGCTGATATATGCAGCACTGTAGGACACCAGAAGTAGTCCAACTGAAAATAAATAAATAAATTATAACAATCCACGCAGCATCATCTCGACCCAATCTAAAGCTTGTGTTATGTACTCCTCAACCTCAACAGCCTGTATTGGTCCACTGCTGGACGCAGGCCTCCCCCTGATAAGCGCCTTGTTGGCTTTATCTCATGGGGGGTAATGCCCATAATCCCCACGCTTGGCATGCGGGTTGGGGATCGCAGTTCGGTGGTAGAATTGTTCAGCAGGGGGCGCTGCTGCCTACCCCCGGCGGATACCCCTTAGTCGCACCACCCCGCGGGAAGAATTGGGGTAGTGCAAATGCTAAGCCGGCACCACACAGCTATGTTTTATGTACTAGATGACTGATATAATTATTACATTAGATAAATGTAACAAATAGATATTTTTTATTATAAATAGAAAACGCCTAGAACAATGATCTGCAGATCGTACAAATAAATAGATAATGCTGGACAGTCCACACAGCATCATCTAGCCCCAAGCTAAGCAGAGCTTGTGTTATAGGTACTAGATGACTAGATGATATTGCTTATTACAATAAATAGATATTTTTTAGTTTACATAGAAAATACCCGGAAAACCCGGAACAAATATTTGCAGATCGTACAAAAATCTGCCCCAAGCAGAAATCGAACCTGCAACCTCCGGCGTCGCAGGCGGACCCTCGCTCGCTTTTTTCTACACGGATATTTTAAAGTTAAAATTTGGTGGGGGGGGGGGAGGTAATCTCTAGCTAGAATTCCTGGCCCGATTTTAAAAATTCTTTCACTATCATAAAGCTATATTATCCATGAGTGACAGAGGCTGTGTTTTATCTCTAAATAGTTTCATATAAAGTTTAATGTAATACCTACCTGAAATTAAAAAAAGTTAATTTGTTCCTTTAGCGTTGAGGTGAAGGTTGAAAATTGTATAATTCTAATAATCTACTTGAAACCAGAACTGACCATGACTTTATATGCGCTATTGTTACCTGACACCAAAAACCACAGACTAGCTATGATTTTACTTCGATTAATATTGTATCTTATAACGAAAGCCACAAGGTTGAAATTGAAAACTCCTTCTATTAAGTAAAGGTATCATATTTTTTGCGTTTCGAACGAAAACCAAAAAGTTGACATGATATCGAAATTTCCGACATTATGTTTAAAGATATTTTATGTCATTTATGAATTCTTCATTTTCTTCATTCTTCTTCTTCATAAAAACTGATAACAATAACATAATAACAGTAAACACCAAACAACAAGGTACCTAACAACAAAGTAATCATAACCACTAATAACAAAAATACAAACTTCAACGCCTATCTGAGTAAGCGCTTCAAAAGGTTCAAATTCGAGTATGAAAGTGACAGAAAAGGTTAAAATAAAATTGTTTTCTGCGGTTTGCCCATACGGTACCAGTGCAGCACTTACATAAAATATTTCTAACCAATATTACTTTGATTGACCTTTGCTCATAAAAACACCTAGGATTTTAGAACGGAGTATTTAGGAACCATATTCTTTTCTTTTTATTATATTGTTTTCATTTCCTTAAGTCCATCCTAAGGATGCCTGAAGAGATCGCTCAAAGCGATAAGACTGCCCTTTGTCCTTGTAATTTGGCGATGCTGCCAAAGAAAACGTCGGCGTCAGTTGAGGAGATGAAACCTTTAGGAGGGTAAGTACTCAAGGGGTGGAGCGCTCTCCTCGGCATGGGTCCGATATCCGGGTGGTAGCGCTGCACCTTATAACAATAACCACAAGGTTTAAATTCAACTCACCGCAACAGCACCTTTCGTTCCAACAATCTCAGCTTTATTAGTCATATTCGTTCTAGTATGAGCAGAGAGCGTCGCCGTCCGTCCGTCCTTGTACTTCAAAGCGCAGGATATGGACTCATCCACACCCGCCTTGCTGAGGTGCCCGGTGCAGACCATGTCTGTGGGCGGGTCCTTGTATAGGTATTGGACTAGTTGTAGCATGTATAGGCCGAGGTCTAGGACCGCGCCGCCGCCTAAGTCCTTCATTCTGGAAGTGGAGTTAATTATTTGATTGTTTTGAAACGCATTCACTGCCCGAACTCTACACGGGTGAGAAGACTAACAATTACGTCTTGGCCCATGAAGTTTTGTATATAGAATTCACTGCCCAGCCTCGGGGCTGGCGCGCCCATGCGGGTCGCACCGAATGTGAATGCGATATACTAAACTAATTTAGTTTAGTAAGTATATCGCATTCACTGCCCAGCCTCTACACGGGTGAGGAGACTAAAAAGTGCGTCTTGGGCCATGAATGTGTTAGTTTAGTTTAAAGCAGACATTAAATTCCTTAATATTTACACTGTTTTGCGGGACAAATACTAAAATACTTCGGGAATAAATATGAGACGAACTCGGGATTATAATCTATCTATACAAAACAATCATCAAAATCGGTTCGGATGAAGAAATCGACGAACATGCATAAAATAACATACATATGTACAGCTGAACCTTCTCCTTTTTTTAAGTCGGTTAATAATTTATCGTCATCTTATCAGCCAGAAGTACCTTATCCCGTAGAAACGGGATTTTTACCGTTTGTGTTAATTAGTTTGAATTTTCCAATATTTCGTCTAAGGCATGCGCCATGATCATGGAATAACTGAATTCACTGCGGGTCGGAAAACTCAAAATAACACAAATCCCGGTAAATATCCCGTTATTAATTAATGACTTTAGTGTAAGGTATAACAATTTTTTTTATCATATCCCGTTGTTTTATCAGGTGGCAATATAATACCAAGCCTGGACCGAATTGAATAGATTATTCCTTTGTTTCTTCAATCTCGTTTCAAACTTGGAAAAATTTGGAATGGTGATGTAATAATTGGTCAGGAAATCAATGATGGGACAGTTTCATACCAGCCATCGCATGTTCACATTTGGTTAGTACAATTTTTGTACAATCATGCTGTATTCACATGTAGTGAATGATGAATGTAAATGGTGTGTCATACAAAGTTGTTAAATCAGTAGAAAAACTTACAAGTTCCTTTCGATGTCATTAATTTCCACTCCAAACTGTATACTGATATGATAGATCTCCCCCAGTCCCCCCGAAGCTATGTGCTGGTCCAAAGCATCGTACGCTGGGAAGAACCTCGACCACATTCCTTCTAGGAGGAACAGTTTTCTTTCCCTCGCTAGGTCCACTAAGGACTTTGTTTCCTTGTAAGACATGCCCATTGGTTTCTCGCATAGAACGTGTTTCCCGCTCTCCAGCATCAGTTTTGTTATTTCATAATGTTGCAGGTTGAGAACACTGACGAAGACGATGTCTGTAAAGATGGAATATCAAAATGTAGGAAGAAATCAGGGCCGGTCGCTTGCAAGATGGGTTGAGAATATAGTCAATGTGTCAGGGCGGACTTGGATGCGATAAGCACAGGGCAGCAAGGACTGGCTGAACCCTGAAAGTTTGAAAGGAGGCATATTCCCAGCGGTGGGTGACCACAGACTGTTAAGATGATGAAATATAGCTGTTTAAAACTGCATTCTGTTTAAAATTTGCAAATGTTATGATCATATTACGGAATAAAATCTTTAGGAAAACTCGTGGTATGTGAAATCACACGCAACATATGGTGTAAATAGAGTCAGTATGTTTATAACTGTTATGAAGGTTAATAGATTTAATTGGCGGTAAGGACACTGCGACTGGGTACCAGGAGCAATTACCATGTTAATGTGTTACTCGTTACGGAAGTTTTATGATTAGCTAAACTATAGCGAGACTTTGCAATGTTCATATTTACGAATTTCACAGTCAAATTCAAGGTCAGCCGAATCGATTTAAAAGACGTAACGAACACATTTTCATGTAAAATATGTCAATGCTTAAGCTGCGTTTACAAGAGCGAAAATTTAAGCGGAGCAAATGATAGTCTGGAAATTCCTCTTCAAACCGAAACCTTTGTTTTCAACAGTTTTAGTTCCTTCTTCTGAAGGTAGTAGGTAACTATTAGTTTCGGAAATAATAAATTAATACATTAATAATACTGGATAATTTCAGACAGCATCATCAGGCTCCAAAGTAAACAGAGCTTGTGCAGTGTACCTACCAGATGACTGATATCTCATCTATGTAGTAACAAGGCTAACCAAGCGGTTTCCCGCTCAGCGCCCATTTCCTAACTGAGAACGTTTCAATCCAGAACGTACTGAGAAAACCTGGTTAGGTGTAACAAACAATTAAGAACGGTAAGTTAATTCATTTTACCTATAGACTCATCACGCGCCAATGACTCATAGCCTTCGTATGCCGTGGCGATGTTGTGTAGCGTGGCCAATCTGTGTACCCGCTCGAGATCTTTACCGGCTATAGCCACGACCTTGTGCTGGTCTGCCGGCAGCGTCGCCAATGCTGTAAGGAAGTCGTGTGTGATCATGCCGACGCCGGCGACGCCCCATTTTAGCAGGATACCCATCTGCAACGGAAGATTTCATTCAGGATATCATAATGAATAATGATAGATTTCGTACCTACAGAAGCAGTAGCAACTGCTTCTTTCTCTTAAGGCTAGGCGGTCCCTCGACAGGAGCATTCGTTGGCAATAGAACCCATGATTAGATTTCACCTTCCTTTACAATATTGCCTCACTGGCTGACGACGCAGTCGCCTGTCACGTAATGTAAATATATCAGTTATCTAGTACCCATAACACAAGCTTTGCTTAGCTTGGGGCTAGATAATGATGTGTGAATTGTCCAGACCTATTTATTTATTTAATCCTTTGAGCATTTCTGTCCATATATTATACCTTAATTCCAGGTTGCACTGTAATGCTCGGTTATTTTACTCACTGATGTAATGCTCTAATCTGAAGTATTACATTAGGTACAGAAGACAACACCAGGCGAGGGACCGCCTTGAGTTCAAAGGTCTTAAAACAATAAAAAGATCGTTGGTGTTCCCAATTACGGATACGGTATTTCACTAGTAACATTAATAAAACAACTTTCCATGGTGGGAATAAACGAAGAGCTCCGGGATGACCGGAACTCTGTCTTCAAGAACGTCAAATCTTTAAGTTGGACACCGGTCTCCATTAGAACACGTTAAAACTAACTGGCTAATGATTTTCACGTAGGTAAACCAGTTAGTTGACGTTGAATGATGGATAAGGCCAGTGATTTCACTCAAAGATTTTCCTAAGATAAGATTAATATGATTGATAAAAGTAAGCCTCTTTGTGGTATGTTACATTCAGACTAAAGCAAAGCTGTTGCTGCTACAATCAGAGAGAATTCTAGAGATAAAATACAGGATGGCCTTATCCAGTTTAGTTTTGGTTGGCAAAATATACTTACTGCACTTGTTCAGACCTTGTACAGAATTATTTCAGAAATGCAGTCTCATTTTACCACAACGTGAATGAAGGTTGCATTTGCATGTGTTATTTTAAGTTTAAAATATGAAATTAAGGTTTAATTTAAATACTCATAATTATTTGTTTTGGCAACCGTACCCACTCCACTATCGAAGTTGTTTAATTTTAGCTATAGATATTGATCCTTTATTTTATCGACGTCGTTAAAATAATAATCTCCTATTGATAAAGAAAGTTAAGGTTCAACGGAGTTCAACGATTATTGAACAGTAGGGGCACATGTAGGGGACTGTTACAAATATAAGATTGGAAGCTGTGCCTAGGTAGGTACTTATCTTCTTAAAGTATGTGAGGTAGGTAGAACAGACCAATGATAGGTAATTAAATTAATTTCACAAGAAGTAAGATGAAACACTTTGCGTCAATAGAGTTTCAGCTCAAGTTACAAGGACAGGAAATAAAATAATTTACGACACCACAGGGAAAACCGTAAACAAACAACTCTGGAAATCTATTTCCAAACAAAGAAAAACCTTCCATTGTTTGAACAAACTAAATTACCAACTGAGCTCACTCACCGTGCTTCAGAAAAAGCTATTCGAGGACTGTCACTAGACGAGACAAACCAACTAAATTCAATAGTCCGTGAAACTCTACACTACTCGCTTCAGCAGAACCGACGTAATTCAACACTGAATTACGAATGTTACGAAAACGTAGATATAGGTATGTTTAGATAAAGCCAAATAAAACACATATTATTCTTATCAAAGATAATCGTTTAAAAATATACGTAGCATGTTATCTCAAGTTTTTCTGTGTTATGTCTACCGAGATTTGTCCTCGCTCTACGGATTGACGTTGTATGTGTTAATTGGAGTGAAGTGTGGACATCTGCTTATATAGGTTAAATTGTTAAGTATACAAACAATTAAATACGTTTATGCAACACGGGAGTATACCACGACAGTAGTTGAGTGACTAAGGCTATAAATCTATTAGAAGCGGCAATTGGTTTTGCGATCGTAATGTAGATCGTATAATATACGCTCTTGGGCATTTCATTATCAGTTAATTGCAGAATCTATAGATTTGCAATATTCAATGGTGAATATGATTATTTAGCACGACAACGGTTGGTTTAGCTAGCCTTGACGTGCGCGGGAAATAAATGAGCGAAAATTAAAGTTGAATATGTAAAATGAGAGCCAAGTTCACTGCAGGCTATGTAAAGGGTTAAATAGTTTTAAGTTCTAGGCAGGGTCTGACAATTTAGATTATGGTCTGCTGATTGTTCTTCTTAAGGCGCTATCCCGACCCAAATAAGCACCACCATCTATTTTATTATTCCGTTATACGAAGGAATTTTCAAAAATCGATTGGCTAGTTTGGGGGGTACCTATTGTGACGTTTTATATTACGCCCCATGTTTTGTTGCTGTCTTGTTCGATTTTTAGTCGATTTTAGCTAGGTTCTCTGTCCATCTGACAGGTCGCGGACATTTGACAGTGACGTTTCGTTTTTGTTTTGTCGATCATATCGAGAATGACCTCGGATTTGTACTTTTTCAAGTTTGGCATTACTTTCGTATGTCACATTTAATTTCAAAATGGAGGCACTTCACTTTCCTCTTGCCCTCTGACATGAAAAGAACCATGTAGGGGTTTTATCAAAATTTTTTATAATACCATGTTGTATTAAAACATGAAAGTATTGCTGTGAATTGGCGCGTTCAGAGTCGCTGCTGCCGTGGGATCATTGCCGTAGGAGAAATTTACTGCCACTTCCTCGGTGAGTTTGGATTTCCATTGTCCCCTTTGGACATGACGCTTCCTCGGAATGTCTGCTAATGTCTTCATTTCTTCTCCAGGAGACCCAGACTGGCATTTATTTATTCGGCGCTCTGACGCGAAGGCGTATTGGACATTCCATCGTCTCTTGGCACCTTGGAAGCGTGGCCGCGTGTTCGAGCATTTCCTTTAGCTGAGGACCACCAAGGCTTCCGCTCCACGCGATGAAAAGGAACGTTGTACTCGAGCTAAGTATCGCCAGACTCTGAGCAGTGGTTGTCTTTTACTAGTATTTTACTACTTCTCTCTTTCTAACTTCCGTCGAGCACGGGTTTTCTCACAAACTGCCAGTGTCTCGGCGAACAAAATTGTAAGTCACATTAAACCTGATGAGGTTGTTTCTGTAAAGGAGTTCTCTGACTGGCTCGACTATTTAAAAACATTTTTTGCCTCCCCAGTGCTATATGTCAAATCTAACGATAAACGCCCTTTCTTAGAGTTCACCGTTATGGATAAAAAAATTATTGGCCTACTGGATAGTGGTGCTACACCAAGTTTTGCTGGATATTTCCATTAATTAAAGCCACCACATTAACAATTACTAGACTCTTCGAGAGAGAGATCTTTCTTAAGTTTGGTTGCCCAAAAATTTTAGTTTGTGACAACGGAACTCAGTTTACCTCTAAATATTTTGTAGATTTCATGAAAAGCTTTAACGTAACTAAAATCTTTTATAATACATTCTATACCCCCCAGAATAATCCTGTAGAGAGATACAATAAAACAATAGAAACCTGCATATCTTGTTTTGTGAAGAAAGACCATCGCACTTGGTCGAAATTTTTACCTCATGTGCAATTAGCTTTGAACTGTAGTGTTAATTTAGCTACAGATTTTACTCCCAATTTCCTCATGTTTGGAAGGGAATTGATTTTAGATGCTTCTTTACACCGTTTTAGTGATTCCATTGATACCTTAAATCAGCTGGAATTCGGTGATAGGCATTCTTTAGCTTTTTCACTAAATTCACTTAGTGATGTTTTTGTTAGAGTTCAATCTCATTTAGTAAAAGCTTATAAGCGTAATGCGCTTAATTATAATAGAGGGAGGAAAGTCATTTCGTTTGATGTAGGTGATGTGGTTTGGAGAAGAAGCTTTGTGCAATCAAACGCCCCTGCTTATTTTTCGGCTAAGCTAGCCCCTAAATTTATTAAATGTGAGATCATTGAAAAAATTTCAGATAATGTATATGTTTTGAAAGATTTAGACAAGAGAACTTCAGGTAGATACCACGTAAAAGACATAATTAAATATTAAATTTATTTGTAAAATCATCATATTAGCATAGCTTTAATTTCAACTTTTCATATTGAATGGAGCACCGTATTTGTAAGCTGAAGTATGTGTGTGACGTATGTGAGGGATTTACGGTCTGTATTTAGGTGAAGTATGAAAGGGAAATTCATGAGATTTGTCAGGTTGAGTTTTAGTTCCAAATTTTTCCGTTGTTAACTTATTACCTTTTGATCCTTCTTTGTCTCCAACATCAAACGATCTTATTATTTATTTTGTACCTTTGTACAAGTTTTGTGTATGCACTCATATGTGTACCTTTGTTTTACTGATTTTTCAGACTTAGTTTTAGTTTTGTTCATCTCGCTAGCTGGTTTCTTATCTTTTTCCTTGGATCCAGCGGCGGACCTTTTTGTTTAGTTTTCCTGTTTTTACCGGTTTACTTAAATATTGTTTTGTGGAGTTTTTCCCCTCCAACCTTTTTAGGACATGACGACAACTGGTTGTCTTAGCCTCCTGTTTGTCTCGTGTTTTCCCACTTTTGCACTCGTTGTCAGCCTGGTTGTCTTAGCCTCCAGCCTCGAGTTTGCATGTTTGTTGTTGTCGATCGTGTTCGAAAAATCGATGGTGTTGTGTCGGTCACGTTTCGCAAAACATTTTTTTCTGTTCGTAGTTTCCTTTTGTACACGGTTCACGTTCAGTTTTACTTTTGTCGTTCGTGCTCGAAAAATCGATGGTGTTGTGTCGGTCACGTTTCGCAAAGTTTTTTTCCCTGTTTGTGCTCGGAAGTTCGGTGTTGTTGTACCGATCACATTCAGAAGACCTTTAGAGTGTTAGCTCCTTTCGTCATTTTATGGCGCGGACTCACTCGAAATTTCGATTTTGACTTTAGTTACACTACAGGTCGGTGAACAATGTTTCTAACCGCACCTCTCCAAGTAGTTAGCTAACTGGATTTTTCCAGACTTTTCCTCTTGAAGATTGTTTGGACCTTAGTTGTGCATTTACGAGTCAGTGAATACTTTTATTCCAACTGCACTCCGGCAACAAGTCTCCTCCCTTCTCCTGAGCTATTTCTAACTTGGTTTAGAGTTTACTTTTAATCTAGTTTCCTTTGAATCTTAGTTTTATTTGAATTTGTTCTGAGCTAGCCCTCCGATAGTCGGCAACTATTATGTTTCACCGCACTTTCATATGGATGTGCTTAGACAGATAAATTTTTTGTTTTTGCTTGTCATTATAAAAATTTTAGTTTTCTCTTCCATAAAAGAAAGCACCCTTTCTTTTATTTTTTTGGAAGGGGTGTAATGTGACGTTTTATATTACGCCCCATGTTTTGTTGCTGTCTTGTTCGATTTTTAGTCGATTTTAGCTAGGTTCTCTGTCCATCTGACAGGTCGCGGACATTTGACAGTGACGTTTCGTTTTTGTTTTGTCGATCATATCGAGAATGACCTCGGATTTGTACTTTTTCAAGTTTGGCATTACTTTCGTATGTCACATTTAATTTCAAAATGGAGGCACTTCACTTTCCTCTTGCCCTCTGACATGAAAAGAACCATGTAGGGGTTTTATCAAAATTTTTTATAATACCATGTTGTATTAAAACATGAAAGTATTGCTGTGAATTGGCGCGTTCAGAGTCGCTGCTGCCGTGGGATCATTGCCGTAGGAGAAATTTACTGCCACTTCCTCGGTGAGTTTGGATTTCCATTGTCCCCTTTGGACATGACGCTTCCTCGGAATGTCTGCTAATGTCTTCATTTCTTCTCCAGGAGACCCAGACTGGCATTTATTTATTCGGCGCTCTGACGCGAAGGCGTATTGGACATTCCATCGTCTCTTGGCACCTTGGAAGCGTGGCCGCGTGTTCGAGCATTTCCTTTAGCTGAGGACCACCAAGGCTTCCGCTCCACGCGATGAAAAGGAACGTTGTACTCGAGCTAAGTATCGCCAGACTCTGAGCAGTGGTTGTCTTTTACTAGTATTTTACTATTGTCTTAGACTTTGTCTTTTACTGTTGTCTTAGACTTTGTCTTAGACTTTGTCTTTTACTGTTGTTTTTGTCTTAGACTTTGTCTTACTATATTTTGGTTGTTTTTGTCCTTTAGCCTAATTTCCCAATCCAAAAATACCTCATGGTCTAACCTTAATTTAAATTAGTGTTTAAAACCTAACTTTTAGTTTAGGAGTGAGTTCTTTCTCATATTCTAGTTTCTTTACACGTTCTACGTCTGGTTTTTCTCCAGAAATAACATAATATTTTCTATTTTGTAGCGTTGAACATCCTCGGAACACACACACTTTTGCATAACTTTATTTTTTTATAAGGATGCAGTGGTAATTTACACCCTAGTTTTAAGCTTAGCTACCGCCTCTTTACTGGCGTGTCGTTTGTAGTAAATCCTAGTTTCTAATTTTGAAATAAAACTTAATTTTAATTTTTTTAAGTTCGCTCTTCTAGCGGACCACACTCAACTTCTTGTTTACTGGTCCTACAGACCTACCAAAGCCACAGGCAGCCTTCTGCTACCTGTGCGCTTCATAATAAGGCATTTTTTCCACGCCGCCATTCTGGAACATTTTTTCAGTTGTGAGACATTTTTGTTTTTTAATGATAAACCAAGCTCCGGGCTGCCTTCTGCGACCCGTGCGCTTCTTATTTTGCCAATTTTCTCACGCCGCCATTCTGGAACATTTTTTCAGTTGGAACATTTTCAAATTTTTTTAATAAAACAAGTGTAAGATTTTATTGAAACGCTACTTTACTTTTAAGAACAGTAATTGTACACCTTTATCCTAAATAAGCCTAGTCTTAACCTTAATTTTAATAAACTTAGATTTTTAAATTTTAAATCTACTGTTTTATTGAAGGTCCCTGCCCTGTGATTAGAAGTCTAGTGTTATCAGCTGACATTTCCGGCACAATTTATAGTGGTATCCGTGGGTCTGGCGCCCGAACATTTATTTTCTTAGTTTTGATTTTTATATTTTGACCTGCGGATCCATTTTCTTGCCTTCTAGGTAGAATTTAATTTTGAGGTTGGCCCTTGTCCAATCTTAACTTTTAAATTATTTTACATTTAGCGTTATATATTACATTTGACGCTACTTCAAATTATTTAAACATTACACTATCATAAGCTGTTTTTAATGCCTCTGTAAAAGTATTATTCATTATACTTTAAGAAAAGATACGAAGTTGCTCTCTTTGGCCACTATGGTGGTAAAAAAGAGCAATTTCGCATCTCTGCGTACACTATACTTTCTAAAACATTTATAGATTCATTAAAAAAAGCTTAAGATAGGAATCACAAACTGGCCAATCTATTTTTGAAAATTCCTTTGTTTAACAGAATAATAAGATAAAATAGGTGGTGGTGCTGATTTGGATCAGGGTAGCGCCTTAATAAGGTGATTATGAGTCGATTTGATTATAGGGGTTAAGGTTGTAATGTTTAAACAATTTGAAGTAGCGTCAAATGTAATATATAACGCTAAATGTAAAATAATTTAAAAGTTAAGATTGGACAAGGGCCAACCTCAAAATTAAATTCTACCTAGAAGGCAAGAAAATGGATCCGCAGGTCAAAATATAAAAATCAAAATTAAGAAAATAAATGTTCGGGCGCCAGACCCACGGATACCACTATAAATTGTGCCGGAAAGGTCAGCTGATAACACTAGACTTCTAATCACAGGGCAGGGACCTTCAATAAAACAGTAGATTTAAAATTTAAAAATCTAAGTTTATTAAAATTAAGGTTAAGACTAGGCTTATTTAGGATAAAGGTGTACAATTACGGTTCTTAAAAGTAAAGTAGCGTTTCAATAAAATCTTACACTTGTTTTATTAAAAAAATTTGAAAATGTTCCAACTGAAAAAATGTTCCAGAATGGCGGCGTGAGAAAATTGGCAAAATAAGAAGCGCACGGGTCGCAGAAGGCAGCCCGGAGCTTGGTTTATCATTAAAAAAACAAAAATGTCTCACAACTGAAAAAATGTTCCAGAATGGCGGCGTGGAAAAAATGCCTTATTATGAAGCGCACAGGTAGCAGAAGGCTGCCTGTGGCTTTGGTAGGTCTGTAGGACCAGTAAACAAGAAGTTGAGTGTGGTCCGCTAGAAGAGCGACCTTAAAAAATTAAAATTAAGTTTTATTTCAAAATTAGAAACTAGGATTTACTACAAACGACACGCCAGTAAAGAGGCGGTAGCTAAGATTAAAACTAGGGTGTAAATTACCACTGCATCCTTAAAAAAAATAAAGTTATGCAAAAGTGTGTGTGTTCCGAGGATGTTCAACGCTACAAAATAGAAAATATTATGTTATTTCTGGAGAAAAACCAGACGTAGAACGTGTAAAGAAACTAGAATATGAGAAAGAACTCACTCCTAAACTAAAAGTTAGGTTTTAAACACTAATTTAAATTAAGGTTAGACCATGAGGTATTTTTGGATTGGGAAATTAGGCTAAAGGACAAAAACAACCAAAATATAGTAAGACAAAGTCTAAGACAAAAACAACAGTAAAAGACAAAGTCTAAGACAAAGTCTAAGACAACAGTAAAAGACAAAGTCGAAGACAATAGTAAAATACTAGTAAAAGACAACCACTGCTCAGAGTCTGGCGATACTTAGCTCGAGTACAACGTTCCTTTTCATCGCGTGGAGCGGAAGCCTTGGTGGTCCTCAGCTAAAGGAAATGCTCGAACACGCGGCCACGCTTCCAAGGTGCCAAGAGACGATGGAATGTCCAATACGCCTTCGCGTCAGAGCGCCGAATAAATAAATGCCAGTCTGGGTCTCCTGGAGAAGAAATGAAGACATTAGCAGACATTCCGAGGAAGCGTCATGTCCAAAGGGGACAATGGAAAT
This sequence comes from Eupithecia subumbrata, assembly GCA_949316285.1. NCBI lineage: Eukaryota > Metazoa > Arthropoda > Insecta > Lepidoptera > Geometridae > Eupithecia > Eupithecia subumbrata. The sequence continues at coordinate 3,054,327 of OX438634.1, forward strand.
CCAAACTCACCGAGGAAGTGGCAGTAAATTTCTCCTACGGCAATGATCCCACGGCAGCAGCGACTCTGAACGCGCCAATTCACAGCAATACTTTCATGTTTTAATACAACATGGTATTATAAAAAATTTTGATAAAACCCCTACATGGTTCTTTTCATGTCAGAGGGCAAGAGGAAAGTGAAGTGCCTCCATTTTGAAATTAAATGTGACATACGAAAGTAATGCCAAACTTGAAAAAGTACAAATCCGAGGTCATTCTCGATATGATCGACAAAACAAAAACGAAACGTCACTGTCAAATGTCCGCGACCTGTCAGATGGACAGAGAACCTAGCTAAAATCGACTAAAAATCGAACAAGACAGCAACAAAACATGGGGCGTAATATAAAACGTCACATTACACCCCTTCCAAAAAAATAAAAGAAAGGGTGCTTTCTTTTATGGAAGAGAAAACTAAAATTTTTATAATGACAAGCAAAAACAAAAAATTTATCTGTCTAAGCACATCCATATGAAAGTGCGGTGAAACATAATAGTTGCCGACTATCGGAGGGCTAGCTCAGAACAAATTCAAATAAAACTAAGATTCAAAGGAAACTAGATTAAAAGTAAACTCTAAACCAAGTTAGAAATAGCTCAGGAGAAGGGAGGAGACTTGTTGCCGGAGTGCAGTTGGAATAAAAGTATTCACTGACTCGTAAATGCACAACTAAGGTCCAAACAATCTTCAAGAGGAAAAGTCTGGAAAAATCCAGTTAGCTAACTACTTGGAGAGGTGCGGTTAGAAACATTGTTCACCGACCTGTAGTGTAACTAAAGTCAAAATCGAAATTTCGAGTGAGTCCGCGCCATAAAATGACGAAAGGAGCTAACACTCTAAAGGTCTTCTGAATGTGATCGGTACAACAACACCGAACTTCCGAGCACAAACAGGGAAAAAAACTTTGCGAAACGTGACCGACACAACACCATCGATTTTTCGAGCACGAACGACAAAAGTAAAACTGAACGTGAACCGTGTACAAAAGGAAACTACGAACAGAAAAAAATGCTTTGCGAAACGTGACCGACACAACACCATCGATTTTTCGAACACGATCGACAACAACAAAAAGGTAGCAACAAGAAGCTGGAGGCAAATGGACCACCAGGCTGACAACAAGTGCAAAAACGGACAAAACACGAGACAAACAGGAGGCTAAGACAACCAGCTGTCTCATGCGCCAAAAAAGTTGGAGGGGAAAACTCCACAAAAAGGTACCATAAATGGGGTAACAAAAAACACAGGTGTTGCAGCAGCATCATCTAAAAATGGGGAGCCGACTGGCAAACAAAACAAGCATAAAACAGAAAAACAAAGGTACACTATGAGTGCAAAAATAAGGTGTACAAAAGGTACAAAATAATTGATAAGATCGTTTGATGTTGGAGATAAAGAAAGATTAAAAAGGTATTTAAGTTTACTATGGAAAATTTTGAGCTCTTAACCCTACCAGAAAAATTCGCCTGAATTTCCCTTCCATTCATCACCTAATTTACAAACGGGTAAGTCCTCTCATACATCACGTTCATACATCATCTCACGAAACCCGTACTTCATTTGAAAATTAAAGGGTGAGTCAAAGCTATGCTACTAAGGTGAATTTACAAATAAATTTAATATTTAATGATGTCTTTAACGTGGTATCTACCTGAAGTTCTCTTGTCTAAATCTTTCAAAACATATACATTATCTGAAATTTTTTCAATGATCTCACATTTAATAAATTTAGGGGCTAGTTTGGCCGAAAAATAAGCAGGAGCGTTTGATTGTACAAAGTTTCTTCTCCATACAATATCACCCACATCAAACGAAATGACTTTCCTCCCTCTATTATAATTAAGCGCATTACGCTTATAAGCTTTTACTAAATGAGATTGAACTCTAACAAAAACATAACTAAGTGAATTTAGTGAAAAAGCTAAAGAATGCCTATCACCGAATTCCAGCTGATTTAAGGTATCAATGGAATCACTAAAACGGTGTAAAGAAGCATCTAAAATCAATTCCCTTCCAAACATGAGGAAATTGGGAGTAAAATCTGTAGCTAAATTAACACTACAGTTCAAAGCTAATTGCACATGAGGTAAAAATTTCGACCAAGTGCGATGGTCTTTCTTCACAAAACAAGATATGCAGGTTTCTATTGTTTTATTGTATCTCTCTACAGGATTATTCTGGGGGGTATAGAATGTATTATAAAAGATTTTAGTTACGTTAAAGCTTTTCATGAAATCTACAAAATATTTAGAGGTAAACTGAGTTCCGTTGTCACAAACTAAAATTTTTGGAACACCAAACTTTAGAAAGATCTCTCTCTCGAAGAGTCTAGTAATAGTTAAAGTGGTGGCTTTAATTAATGGAAATATCCAGCAAAACTTGGTGTAGCACCACTATCCAGTAGGCCAATAAATTTTTTATCCATAACGGTGAACTCTAAGAAAGGGCGTTTATCGTTAGATTTGACATATAGCACTGGAGAGGCAAAAAATGTTTTTAAATAGTCGAGCCAGTCAGAGAACTCCTTTTCAGAAACAACCTCATCAGGTTTAATGTGACTTACAATTTTGTTCGCCGAGACACTGGCAGTTTGTGAGAAAACCCGTGCTCGACGGAGCCTAATTAGTTTTTTGAAGAAGACGGTTTAACAGGGTTGCACACATCACAAGATCTAGTGGTGACATCTGGCTTCTTGCATTTAAAGCAGATCACTCCAGGAATGGTGGGGCAGTTCTTATAAAGGTGATCTTTGGCGTTACATTTAAGACAGATAGTCTCGGTCTTTCCGCTAGTGGAAGTATTCATCATGAGAGGATTTAAATATTATTATCAACGTAGAAAGTTTTTTTAAGGTAAAAGGTGTGAGTTAAATTTTAAAGTGTAAGTGTAATTTGTAAAGTTGTGTAAAAAAGTGTAGGCGAAGGATGCAAAAGTATCACAATCTATTAAAAATATCTTAAGAAATAAGTGCTTAAAACTACAGGGTAGTATATACCACACTTAAAGCTAAGGTATAATTAAGTTCTTAATAATAATCCCTAAGAGTACAACTCAACAAATAAAAAACAGACTTATTGGTTGTTCGTGAAGATAAAAATAAACAATAGGTTCAACAAAAAGGTTGAAAGTCCTATAGTATAGGTTTGTGACTTATAATTAGCACAAAAAATAAAAAATAAAAGTGTGAGCGAGCGACTAAGAGAGTGGTTGTCAAAAAAGCTTAACAGGTAAATCCTACAAATCCAACCTCAGGTCTATAATAAGGTATTCCTAATAAAGCCAAGTCCTATCCAGGTCCCTGTTCGCTCTGCGTCAATTGTAATGTTTAAAAAATTTGAAGTAGCGTCAAATGTAATATATAACGCTAAATGTAAAATAATTTAAAAGTTAAGATTGGACAAGGGCCAACCTCAAAATTAAATTCTACCTAGAAGGCAAGAAAATGGATCCGCAGGTCAAAATATAAAAATCAAAATTAAGAAAATAAATGTTCGGGCGCCAGACCCACGGATACCACTATAAATTGTGCCGGAAAGGTCAGCTGATAACACTAGACTTCTAATCACAGGGCAGGGACCTTCAATAAAACAGTAGATTTAAAATTTAAAAATCTAAGTTTATTAAAATTAAGGTTAAGACTAGGCTTATTTAGGATAAAGGTGTACAATTACGGTTCTTAAAAGTAAAGTAGCGTTTCAATAAAATCTTACACTTGTTTTATTAAAAAAATTTGAAAATGTTCCAACTGAAAAAATGTTCCAGAATGGCGGCGTGAGAAAATTGGCAAAATAAGAAGCGCACGGGTCGCAGAAGGCAGCCCGGAGCTTGGTTTATCATTAAAAAAACAAAAATGTCTCACAACTGAAAAAATGTTCCAGAATGGCGGCGTGGAAAAAATGCCTTATTATGAAGCGCACAGGTAGCAGAAGGCTGCCTGTGGCTTTGGTAGGTCTGTAGGACCAGTAAACAAGAAGTTGAGTGTGGTCCGCTAGAAGAGCGACCTTAAAAAATTAAAATTAAGTTTTATTTCAAAATTAGAAACTAGGATTTACTACAAACGACACGCCAGTAAAGAGGCGGTAGCTAAGATTAAAACTAGGGTGTAAATTACCACTGCATCCTTAAAAAAAATAAAGTTATGCAAAAGTGTGTGTGTTCCGAGGATGTTCAACGCTACAAAATAGAAAATATTATGTTATTTCTGGAGAAAAACCAGACGTAGAACGTGTAAAGAAACTAGAATATGAGAAAGAACTCACTCCTAAACTAAAAGTTAGGTTTTAAACTGTGACGTTTTATATTACGCCCCATGTTTTGTTGTTGTCTTGTTCGATTTTTAGTCGATTTTAGCTAGGTTCACTGTCCATCTGACAGGTCGCGGACATTTGACAGTGACGTTTCGTTTTTGTTTTGTCGATCATATCGAGAATGACCTCCGATTTGTTCTTTTTCAAGGTTGACATTACTGTCGTATTTGACATTTAATTTCAAAATGGACGCACTTTCCTCCTGCCCTCGGACATGAAAAGAACCATGTAGGGGTTTTTATCAAAATTTTTTATATTACCATGTTGTTTTAAAACATGAAAGTATTTGCTGCGAGTTGGCGCGTTCAGAGTCGCTGCTGCCGTGGGATCATTGCTGTAGGAGAAATTTACTGCCACTTCCTCGGTGAGTTTGGATTTCAATTGCCCCCCTTGGACATGACGCTTCCTCGGAATGTCTGCTAATGTCTTCATTTCTTCTCCAGGAGACCCAGACTGGCATTTATTTATTCGGCGCTCTGACATCTTTAAACACATAACACTCATCACTGGACACAAATAACTTCGACACACAATTTACGACGCAGCACAAAAATTCCTTTCGTCGCTAAACTAAGAAACAACACCAAAATAAAAAACACTTCACCTACAACAATCAAGGTATTATTTCAGAATATGCAAAGCATAAACAATAAATTACATGTACTACAATCATTCCTGGATAGCCATTCAGATTTTACAGCGCTATGCATTACCGAAACTTGGCTTAGTCAAGAAAAACAACAACTCGTAAAGATAAGCGGTTACGACCTTGTGTCATCATACTGCCGGCAAAACTACCTGGGAGGCGGAGTGTGCATACTATTAAATAACAACTTAGAATGCATTCAATGTGAGGATATTATGGATATGTCTGTTGAGTACGTAATCGAAATAAGTGCAATTTCAATAACTAAACTAAATCTATTAATCATCACTTTATATTGGAATAATAATAAGCAAAACATTTTCTACACACAATTATCAAAACTTCTTAAAATTCTGGGAAAAAGATATCGTTCTATGAATATTGTTATAGGAGGAGATTTTAATGTAAATGTACTTATCCATTCAGAATCTAAACAATTGATCAATTTAATGAACGAATATAATTTCCGTCAGCTAATCAACGAACCAACTCGTGTCACGATAGCAAAATCATCATGTATTGATTTATTATTTACGAACTTCGACAAGGGAATCATAGATACTACAGTTATAGATTATGGATTTTCAGATCACAAGGGTGTTGTCGCAAAAATAAACATAATGGGATACTTCTCAACTAAAACTAAAACATGGAAAACAGAAAAACGGATATTTAATACGGAAAATATAGAAAATTTTAAAAAAGAATTGGAAAAGATAGATTGGATAAACATTATTAATCCTGATAAATCGATAAACGATAATTATAATTCATTCACTGAACAGTTAACACAAATTTTAAACAAACACATTCCTAAAAAAATCATATCAATTGACAAAACAAAAAATTAACGTGGCTAACTCACGGCATAAAAAAATCCTGTAAAAACAAAAGAAACCTTAACATATTAGTAACATACAGTAAAAACAACATTTTAAGAAAATACCAAAAAAAATATAATAAAATACTCAAAAAAACAATTTATACCTCAAAAAAGCTTCAATACATAAAAGAAATGAAAAACGCAGAAAACAAATCTAAAACAATGTGGAGAATTATAAAAGAACGCACAAATAAGGCCAACAAAAAGCCGAGAGAAAACATAAAACTGAATATCCATAATAAGCTAACGTCCGACCCTACCGAAGTTGCAAACGAGTTGAACGAATTCTTTGCGTCTGTCGGGCGATCCAACAATACAAGCGGCCGGCCGCAGGTTATCCACACCAACGTTAACACAATGTTTTTAAGCCCAATAGAACCAAAAGAACTATACAATAGTATACGAAACTTAAAAAGTAAGTATAGTTCAGGCATAGATGAGCTCCCACCAGTCCTAATCAAAAAATGCGCGAAAGAATTGACACTTCCCTACTATTTATTGATCAATCAATCATTTAAGGAAGGAGTATTCCCAGATCAGCTAAAAATCTCTATAATTAGACCTTTACATAAAAAAGCATGCAAGCATGATAAAAACAATTACCGGCCGATAGCACTGCTACCTACATCATCCAAAATTTTCGAAAAAATGATGCAAAAACGGCTCAATACATTCTGCGAAAAATACAACGTATATGATGACTCACAACACGGATTTAGAAAAAACCGATCAACCACATTAGCCGTATACAAATATGTAAACAAAATTTTAGAAATAATTAATGACAAAAAATATGCAATTGGAATTCTTCTCGACATGAGCAAAGCTTACGACAGAGTACAATACAACATACTGCTAGATAAGTTATTTGGGATTGGAGTGAGAGGCATAACTCACGATTGGTTCACCTCATACTTGAAAAATCGCAAACAATTAGTAGAACTAGAAAACCATGACCATCAAACAAGTTTTATAAAAATGACGAGATCAAAAATTATCGAAACAAATAATTCAATCCCGCAGGGTAGCGTTCTCGGAAGTATTCTATTTTTAATCTACATTAATGACTTACCTAAAATATTAACCAACCCATGTATTCTTTTCGCTGACGATATATCACTCTTGACATCATGTAAAACGGACATTAATTTAAATCAAAATATAACTGACATTCTTAATCGCGTTTCTCTCTGGATGACCCAACATAATTTAGACATAAACTACAAAAAAACAAAAATAATGCAATACAGACCATATCAGAAAAAACCCCTTGACATAAATTATTCATACCATAACATTTATCTAGAATGCGTAAATAATTTTACCCTGTTAGGTATAGTCATTGACTCGCATATGAATTGGAAAGGTCACGTAAAAAAGATAACGAGCAAGCTATCAAGCTTTATCTACGCTCTAAAAGAAATAAAAAAAGCAACAAACCTTAAAACAGCCTTGGCAAGCTATTACGCATTTGCATTCTCACACTTCAATTATGCTATTCTGCTTTGGGGGAACAGTACAGACGCTATCGACGTTTTTACCTACCAAAAGAAGTGTATACGTATTTTAGCAAACATAAAAGAACCGCGTGACGATGAAGCCGAAAGCTGTAGGCCACACTTTTGTGAACTGAAAATTCTAACACTAACATCCGTGTATATTCTAGAAGCTTGTAAATTCGTAAGAAAATACCCAGAATATTTTATAAAGAAAATTGACATACCTAGACGATACGTAAACAGACATAATCATAATAAACTTGTAATACCTGACTCAAAACTAAATATTCATAATACAGGCCCAAATAAAATGGCGGCAAAAATTTATAATAAGATACCTGACGATTTAAAAGATACATCCGACATTAATTTTAATAGACAACTAAAGAATATGCTACTAAAAAAATGTTATTATACACTTATTGAATTCTTTAATGATAATCTATAACAATGTGACAGTAATTAATTGAATGTTAACTTTAGTACACATCTTCTCAATTTGCTACACCCTGACTGGGTACATAATTATAAGATCTACCAACTAAGAGTGTTAGAATAGTGAAATATTCATGTACCTACCTATAATTATGGACGCAATAAATGAAATATGAAATATGAAATATGACAACCACTCTCTTAGTCGCTCGCTCACACTTTTATTTTTTATTTTTTTGTGCTAAATATAAGTCACAAACCTATACTATAGGACTTTCAACCTTTTTGTTGAACCTATTGTTTATTTTTATCTTCACGAACAACCAATAAGTCTGTTTTTTATTTGTTGAGTTGTACTCTTAGGGATTATTATTAAGAACTTAATTATACCTTAGCTTTAAGTGTGGTATATACTACCCTGTAGTTTTAAGCACTTATTTCTTAAGATATTTTTAATAGATTGTGATACTTTTGCATCCTTCGCCTACACTTTTTTTACACAACTTTACAAATTACACTTACACTTTAAAATTTAACTCACACCTTTTACCTTAAAAAAAAAACTTTCTACCTTGATAATAATATTTAAATCCTCTCATGATGAATACTTCCACTAGCGGAGAGCCTAAGCAGCCTTTAGCTAAGAGCTCGGCCGATTCAGAGGATGTTGACCGAACAACTTCCAACTTTGAAGTGGAAGCTCAACCAGATGCCAACTTAATTGAGTTTCCTGAACCCCATCTTCACTCCTCCTCCCGTATACCTGTTGTACCTTCTTTCAACGCGATGAACGAGACCATCAGAAGAAACCTCCCTTCATCTAGCTTCAAACTACCGGACCTCAAGCGTAGTAATATTTCTTACGAAGGCAACACTTGCGTTAGAGAATTTATACTGCAGGTGGAAGAATTCTTTCTTTATAAAAACTTTAGTGAGCCGCTTCTCGTTGGTTCTTTCTCAGACCTTCTTACGGGTACCGCCGCCAAATGGTTTCGCATTGTGCGCACCACCATTTCATCGTGGCCTGAACTTAAAGCTGCTCTTCTGAAGAGATTTGACAGATTGGAGTTTGATTATCACCTGGAAAGCGAGCTGCGCACCAGAAAGCAGAAACCCACCGAGTCTCTTCCTGATTTCATCACAGACATCATGGACATGGCGAATCGTCTGGCCGAGCCATTGATAGAGTCAGTTTTGATCACGATTGTTATGCACAACATGCTGCCCGTTTACATGCCTTTTGTTGTAACAAAATTGTTTTTGTTTTTTTGTTTTTTTTGTTTTTTGTTTCTAATTAGGCTCCGTCGAGCACGGGTTTTCTCACAAACTGCCAGTGTCTCGGCGAACAAAATTGTAAGTCACATTAAACCTGATGAGGTTGTTTCTGAAAAGGAGTTCTCTGACTGGCTCGACTATTTAAAAACATTTTTTGCCTCCAGTGCTATATGTCAAATCTAACGATAAACGCCCTTTCTTAGAGTTCACCGTTATGGATAAAAAAATTATTGGCCTACTGGATAGTGGTGCTACACCAAGTTTTGCTGGATTTTTCCATTAATTAAAGCCACCACTTTAACTATTACTAGACTCTTCGAGAGAGAGATCTTTCTAAAGTTTGGTGTTCCAAAAATTTTAGTTTGTGACAACGGAACTCAGTTTACCTCTAAATATTTTGTAGATTTCATGAAAAGCTTTAACGTAACTAAAATCTTTTATAATACATTCTATACCCCCCAGAATAATCCTGTAGAGAGATACAATAAAACAATAGAAACCTGCATATCTTGTTTTGTGAAGAAAGACCATCGCACTTGGTCGAAATTTTTACCACATGTGCAATTAGCTTTGAACTGTAGTGTTAATTTAGCTACAGATTTTACTCCCAATTTCCTCATGTTTGGAAGGGAATTGATTTTAGATGCTTCTTTACACCGTTTTAGTGATTCCATTGATACCTTAAATCAGCTGGAATTCGGTGATAGGCATTCTTTAGCTTTTTCACTAAATTCACTTAGTGATGTTTTTGTTAGAGTTCAATCTCATTTAGTAAAAGCTTATAAGCGTAATGCGCTTAATTATAATAGAGGGAGGAAAGTCATTTCGTTTGATGTAGGTGATATTGTATGGAGAAGAAACTTTGTACAATCAAACGCTCCTGCTTATTTTTCGGCCAAACTAGCCCCTAAATTTATTAAGTGTGAGATCATTGAGAAAATTTCAGATAATGTTTATGTTTTGAAAGATTTGAATAAAAGAACGTCAGGTAAATACCATGTTAAAGACATCATTAAATATTAAATTTATTTGTAAATTCACCTTAGTAGCATAGCTTTGACTCACCCTTTAATTTTCAAATGAAGTACGGGTTTCGTGAGATGATGTATGAACGTGATGTATGAGAGGACTTACCCGTTTGTAAATTAGGTGATGAATGGAAGGGAAGTTCAGGCGAATTTTTCTGGTAGGGTTAAGAGCTCAAAATTTTCCATAGTAAACTTAAATACCTTTTTAATCTTTCTTTATCTCCAACATCAAACGATCTTATCAATTATTTTGTACCTTTTGTACACCTTATTTTTGCACTCATAGTGTACCTTTGTTTTTCTGTTTTATGCTTGTTTTGTTTGCCAGTCGGCTCCCCATTTTTAGATGATGCTGCTGCAACACCTGTGTTTTTTGTTACCCCATTTATGGTACCCTTTTGTGGAGTTTTCCCCTCCAACTTTTTTGGCGCATGAGACAGCTGGTTGTCTTAGCCTCCTGTTTGTCTCGTGTTTTGTCCGTTTTTGCACTTGTTGTCAGCCTGGTGGTCCATTTGCCTCCAGCTTCTTGTTGCTACCTTTTTGTTGTTGTCGATCGTGTTCGAAAAATCGATGGTGTTGTGTCGGTCACGTTTCGCAAAACATTTTTTTCTGTTCGTAGTTTCCTTTTGTACACGGTTCACGTTCAGTTTTACTTTTGTCGTTCGTGCTCGAAAAATCGATGGTGTTGTGTCGGTCACGTTTCGCAAAGTATTTTTTCCCTGTTTGTGCTCGGAAGTTCGGTGTTGTTGTACCGATCACATTCAGAAGACCTTTAGAGTGTTAGCTCCTTTCGTCATTTTATGGCGCGGACTCACTCGAAATTTCGATTTTGACTTTAGTTACACTACAGGTCGGTGAACAATGTTTCTAACCGCACCTCTCCAAGTAGTTAGCTAACTGGATTTTTCCAGACTTTTCCTCTTGAAGATTGTTTGGACCTTAGTTGTGCATTTACGAGTCAGTGAATACTTTTATTCCAACTGCACTCCGGCAACAAGTCTCCTCCCTTCTCCTGAGCTATTTCTAACTTGGTTTAGAGTTTACTTTTAATCTAGTTTCCTTTGAATCTTAGTTTTATTTGAATTTGTTCTGAGCTAGCCCTCCGGTAGTCGGCAACTATTATGTTTCACCGCACTTTCATATGGATGTGCTTAGACAGATAAATTTTTTTGTTTTTGCTTGTCATTATAAAAATTTTAGTTTTCTCTTCCATAAAAGAAAGCACCCTTTCTTTTATTTTTTTGGAAGGGGTGTAATGTGACGTTTTATATTACGCCCCATGTTTTGTTGTTGTCTTGTTCGATTTTTAGTCGATTTTAGCTAGGTTCACTGTCCATCTGACAGGTCGCGGACATTTGACAGTGACGTTTCGTTTTTGTTTTGTCGATCATATCGAGAATGACCTCCGATTTGTTCTTTTTCAAGGTTGACATTACTGTCGTATTTGACATTTAATTTCAAAATGGACGCACTTTCCTCCTGCCCTCGGACATGAAAAGAACCATGTAGGGGTTTTTATCAAAATTTTTTATATTACCATGTTGTTTTAAAACATGAAAGTATTTGCTGCGAGTTGGCGCGTTCAGAGTCGCTGCTGCCGTGGGATCATTGCTGTAGGAGAAATTTACTGCCACTTCCTCGGTGAGTTTGGATTTCAATTGCCCCCCTTGGACATGACGCTTCCTCGGAATGTCTGCTAATGTCTTCATTTCTTCTCCAGGAGACCCAGACTGGCATTTATTTATTCGGCGCTCTGACGCGAAGGCGTTTTGGACATTCCATCGTCTCTTGGCACCTTGGAAGCGTGGCCGCGTGTTCGAGCATTTCCTTTAGCTGAGGACCACCAAGGCTTCCGCTCCACGCGATGAAAAGGAACGTTGTACTCGAGCTAAGTATCGCCAGACTCTGAGCAGTGGTTGTCTTAGGTTGTCTTTTACTAGTCTTTTACTATTGTCTTAGACTTTGTCTTACTATATTTTGGTTGTTTTTGTCCTTTAGCCTAATTTCCCAATCCAAAAATACCTCATGGGCTAACCTTAATTTAAATTAGTGTTTAAAACCTAACTTTTAGTTTAGGAGTGAGTTCTTTCTCATATTCTAGTTTCTTTACACGTTCTACGTCTAGTTTTTCTCCAGAAATAACATAATATTTTCTATTTTGTAGCGTTGAACATCCTCGAAACACACACACTTTTGCATAACTTTATTTTTTATAAGGATGCAGTGGTAATTTACACCCTAGTTTTAATCTTAGCTACCGCCTCTTTACTGGCGTGTCGTTTGTAGTAAATCCTAGTTTCTAATTTTGAAATAAAACTTAATTTTAATTTTTTAAGGTCGCTCTTCTAGCGGACCACACTCAACTTCTTGTTTACTGGTCCTACAGACCTACCAAAGCCACAGGCAGCCTTCTGCTACCTGTGCGCTTCATAATAAGGCATTTTTTCCACGCCGCCATTCTGGAACATTTTTTCAGTTGTGAGACATTTTTGTTTTTTAATGATAAACCAAGCTCCGGGCTGCCTTCTGCGACCCGTGCGCTTCTTATTTTGCCAATTTTCTCACGCCGCCATTCTGGAACATTTTTTCAGTTGGAACATTTTCAAATTTTTTAATAAAACAAGTGTAAGATTTTATTGAAACGCTACTTTACTTTTAAGAACCGTAATTGTACACCTTTATCCTAAATAAGCCTAGTCTTAACCTTAATTTTAATAAACTTAGATTTTTAAATTTTAAATCTACTGTTTTATTGAAGGTCCCTGCCCTGTGATTAGAAGTCTAGTGTTATCAGCTGACATTTCCGGCACAATTTATAGTGGTATCCGTGGGTCTGGCGCCCGAACATTTATTTTCTTAATTTTGATTTTTATATTTTGACCTGCGGATCCATTTTCTTGCCTTCTAGGTAGAATTTAATTTTGAGGTTGGCCCTTGTCCAATCTTAACTTTTAAATTATTTTACATTTAGCGTTATTTATTACATTTGACGCTACTTCAAATTATTTAAACATTACAAAACACTAATTTAAATTAAGGTTAGACCATGAGGTATTTTTGGATTGGGAAATTAGGCTAAAGGACAAAAACAACCAAAATATAGTAAGACAAAGTCTAAGACAAAGTCTTAGACAAAAACAACAGTAAAAGACAAGTAAAAGACAACCTAAGACAACCACTGCTCAGAGTCTGGCGATACTTAGCTCGAGTACAACGTTCCTTTTCATCGCGTGGAGCGGAAGCCTTGGTGGTCCTCAGCTAAAGGAAATGCTCGAACACGCGGCCACGCTTCCAAGGTGCCAAGAGACGACGGAATGTCCAAAACGCCTTCGCGTCAGAGCGCCGAATAAATAAATGCCAGTCTGGGTCTCCTGGAGAAGAAATGAAGACATTAGCAGACATTCCGAGGAAGCGTCATGTCCAAGGGGGGCAATTGAAATCCAAACTCACCGAGGAAGTGGCAGTAAATTTCTCCTACGGCAATGATCCCACGGCAGCAGCGACTCTGAACGCGCCAACTCGCAGCAAATACTTTCATGTTTTAAAACAACATGGTAAGATAAAAAAATTTGATAAAAACCCCTACATGGTTCTTTTCATGTCCGTGGGCAGGAGGAAAGTGCGTCCATTTTGAAATTAAATGTCAAATACGACAGTAATGTCAACCTTGAAAAAGAACAAATCAGAGGTCATTCTCGATATGATCGACAAAACAAAAACGAAACGTCACTGTCAAATGTCCGCGACCTGTCAGAGGGACAGAGAACCTAGCTAAAATCGACTAAAAATCGAACAAGACAACAACAAAACATGGGGCGTAATATAAAACGTCACAAGGTACCAACAATGTGGTTAAGGTCAGATGATGCAGTGCTAAAATCCAGTCCATTAGGTTTTAGCACTGCATCATCTGGGCCCAAAGTTAGCAAATCTTGTGTTATGGGTACCAGATGACTAATACAGGTAAAACATAACATGATACTTAAATGCCCGGATGTGGTACAAAAAAAATCTTACTTTACTTTAATTTGGGAACTTCAGGTTTTAAAAGTTGTGTATGCATATGCAACACAAGCACAAGTTATTTTTTTCAATTAAATGTCACCTCTATATTTTTCTTAAGACAATGGTTTCAATTTACTCTTGTGTCACTGGGTTGATTGCTAAGATTCATTGTTATGAGAGTATTGTTAGCATCATTAAAATAGTTTGTTTATGATCATATCACTTTTGATCTTGACTTTAAAGCACACACTTGCCTGCCATTTAATTCTATCTACACTAACGTAGGTACTTGAGGTCTTATGTTCCATATTTTTTAAAATGATATTAACAACCAACTTCATTTTTATTCCTTTATTTTCTTCTAGTTATCAAGAGAATTCTTACCTCCTAATCAAAATTTAATTAAATTGAATTTCTGAAGTTGAACAGAATTTTTAAGTAATTTATTTATTAAAAAGGCTATCCCACATGATTTCACTAAGCTAGATTAAATAACAAAATTAAGTTCGAACTTTAGAGCTATTTTTAGTTTGTAAGTCTAAAAATTCTAAGAATATGGAAGTCAATATGGAACAAGGAAATAAACAAGAGATAAATTTCAGACCAATAATTTTATGAGAGCGGAAGGTTCAGGTTAATTTACTTAGGTATACGAATTTAAATTAGGGACATACTGTAAAAGTTTACTTCTTCAAGGCAATCAACCAGAATTCAAGAAGTAACTCAAGGTAGGTAGGAAATGTATGGAAGCTACAGACAAAAATAGATTGTGTAGGTAAAATGAAAAATGTATGAACTTACAGTTGCTTTTGGTATTTCTGGAGAGTGGATGTTGGCGGCTGCACCGGCTTGTGGCTACCACAGTAAACAAAAAGTTTCAGCAGGAACTTCCAAGTGGTTTCTACGAAATTACTTTAGGTCGTTCATTGACCTGCTGCTTCCTTAATGAATGAAAGTAAGAAAGTAGTTGAATTAAACGTACTTCGAAAGACAGTGCTAGTAACTTTTCTATGAAAAGAAAGAACCTACTCTACATCAAACATTTATAAAAAACAAAGAGAATGTAACAAAATAAAACAAAACAACACACGCTACGAAACTCCACCGCAAACGCAAACAATGCGAGAGCGATTTCTGTTTTGGGTTGCCAGGTTGGGCTGGCAAGAATGCCAGAAAATGGCTAGTAGAAAAATACCACTTAACCTCAACACATAATTTTTTGTAATCCTTCCCGAAGTAAGGTCCTTCTTCGATTGCACCGAGAACTATTTCCGTTTATTTGCAACCATAGGAACAATAATGAAGCACGTTATCTATGTTAAGTATTCATTTTCTTTCCTACTTTCTTTCTGCAAGCTCCTTGCTCAGAAAATGTAGGTGTAGGGTCAAGTGGTCACCAGTGGATTACTTTTTTTCCGAAAGTCATAGGTAACTCGGCTCTGGATAGAGCTAGAACATTGAAATTGAGAATAGGCATAGTGCAGTTCAACTAGTTTGATCGTGTATTATTATTTTCTTGACTTAAGGAATAGGCAAAAATAGAAAACTGACTAAAAAAAGTCAGTTATGAGCCACTGTGGCCCATGGGGTCACACACAGCACAGTTGCTAGACCCTAAATACACATAACAGTGGATCTGGGTATTACACAGTGTATTACTTAATAGGATTAACAGGAATATAACAATTTCATAACATATAATGAGTCTATTTGCTTATGCGTACCTATACTCTACGTCGTAGAGTCTACGAGACCAAGGTAATCATTTATCAGAATGGATCACGATCCGCTGTGTTTTTTCATTATCTGATCCACTGTGGATTACATCGTAATTTTAAATAAATAAATTGGAAAAAAAATGCATGCTTCATTCTTATTCAGGGGTGAATTACACGCTAAAATAACCTTGTTGGAGTACGAAAATGAAGATGGAACTAGAGTTATCTTGCCTTAATACTGTATTTTTCTTAGCAAAAAAAAAAAAACTCCTTCCACACAAAAACCACGCGCCGTGTGCGCTGCCCGACTTACAACTTGTTCGCGACTTCGCGTCTCAAGCGCTGCCAATCGGTGAATGATATAGGTATATAATATATAGTATATATATCTCTGTTCGTTCTCGCGTACTGTTTCTGCGCCAGTGTGTCTGCTATCGCCACTGTGTACCACATGACCCTCCTCCGTTTCAAAATCCCATAATTTTCATGTTAACAAAGACATTTTATGAATGAAAATTTGATAAAAACTAATAATACTAATAGAAAACAACAAGGTTATCAATAAAAACTAAAACATAGACATATAGCTGCTTACACGGCTTATGAACACAAGCGCAGCGAAAATAATATATTATATTTTTTAGGTTAAAAAATGGATGAGAGACAAAGTTAAATATTTTTTATTATATTTATTCTCAAAAACAATGCAAATGAATTATTTGTACCTTCTACTTAAATTATATTTTTTAACCCTATTAAGGTTTGTCTTAGTATGTAGGTAGGTTAGACGACCTCCGTGGCGCAGCGGGCGAAGGTCCGCCTGCGACGCAGGAGGTTGCGGGTTCGATTCCCGCCTCGGAACAAGTTTGTGTACGATCTACAGAAATTTGTTCCGTTGGTCTGGATGTTTTCTACGTATAATAAAAAATATCTATCTATGTAGTGTATTGTATTAGGTATATCAGTTATCTCGTACACGTAACACAAGCTCTGCTTAGCTTGGGGCTAGATAATGTTGTGTGAATTGTCCAGCATTATTATTATTATTATTATTAGGTAGGTACCAATTCACATTCGTCGTGATATTGTCTGAGAACTATTTTTAGTTTTTGTTTTTTTTCAATGATATTAGACACTGATCTATGCTTTCGCATCGCCTTTTCGGTAAAATAAACACTAGTCTAGCACA
Organism: Eupithecia subumbrata; assembly: GCA_949316285.1. NCBI lineage: Eukaryota > Metazoa > Arthropoda > Insecta > Lepidoptera > Geometridae > Eupithecia > Eupithecia subumbrata. The sequence goes on from OX438634.1 coordinate 3,071,353, forward strand.
ACACGTTTGTTGTTAGCAACATACCTACTTTACGGCAGGGTCATTTTGATTGACACATTACGTGACTTTGACATTCTACACTCTATCAGCTGATATAATTCAAAATATGCCAAAGTCACAGCAAAGCTGGTTTTCACTTTTTCAGGGTTTTTGTTTAATTTTACATTTTCTTTCTACGAAGTACATAGTTTGGATAAAATCTAGTTGGAAAGTTGGAAGATTATGTCTGTAGTTTTTAGACGATACCTAAAAGCCAATAGCGGCCTTTTGTTACTTGGAAACTCTCCGAGTGTTTCACAGACATGTCTCATTCGGAACTTTAATGACGACAAATCTATCAATGAAACGCAATTAAGCTGCAGTACTATCTTCATAGAAAATGGCTTGAACGTGCATGAGCTGCCTCTAGTGGTAAGAAAGCTGAAAGATATATCAGAAGTTGATGAAATGCAAACTTCCGAGTCTCCCAAGAGGCAGACTGAATCCCCAAACTACCACTTGATACAAGAAGAATTCAAACAGTGCCAGGACCTTAGAGACGTATTCACTCTCCTCAACAAATGTACTAAAATAACTCCAAATATTGCATTAGGCGCTATGGAACGGATTTACGATTTGGAGAAGAACCCAACATTGATTAGCGTTGCTACCAAATCATTGAGCGCAAATATTTATTTAGCTAAAGGAGCTATTTTAGATAAATTACTTCGTGTGGTTATGAAAACAGAAGATACCCAGACCATATTGAACATACTGAACACAGTGTCCTCTTTTATGGAACTTTACAAACCTAAGTTCTCTGATGAGATACTGTTGAGGGTGATTGATGGAAAGGTGACCATTGAGCAACTCTGCCAGTACATAGAATTCTTAATCAGGAATAAAGCAATCCCTAAATATTCTGACACCATCGACAAATTATGGGTTGGATTTATAGAAAATGAGCAAAATATCAATGAACACAACATTGGAAAAATATATCAGGTTCTACATGGATTCAAGATAAGTAAAAAGACAATTCTTGCTTTGCTGGAAAACAAATTTGCAGATTTGTGGTTTAAGATCAATGTGGTAGTGATGCTGGATATACTGGAGACATTTGTATATGAGAAGTATATATCTGCCCAGACACTTGCTGTTGTTGGGTCATGGTTATATAGAAACATACATGCAGTTGATCAGGATTCTTTATTGGATGTCATTTCAAAACTCACTCGCTTGAATTACACTGACAGCCAAGTGGAAAAAGCAATAGAAAAGTACATGAAGCTAAAAGGCACAAAAATTGACAGCCCTGTATTAATTGTTGGAATACTGAACCATTGCTTACATTTCCATATACGCAATGAGCTGATCCTTGATGTTTGCAGTGAATATTTCATAAAGAATTCTCAAGATGTGCCAAATGCTTTTTTGAAATCTATAATTTACCCATTTGGATATTTGAACTATGATCCCATTAAAAGTGAAGAGTTCTGGAACCAAGTTGAGAATATTTTGGATGAAGATTATAACAAATTCAATACAGATGACATTTGCTCCATTCTCCTCTCATTCATCTATGTTGAAAAGTACCCTTTGAATCTTATCAACAGATTGTTCAGTTCAGAACATCTGATGAAAATGCATAATCTAGAAGTAATTAAGAAACTTCACCTAATTGACACTGCTCTTTCTTTAGAACGCCTTGATTACAATGGCCCATTACTGCCCAAAGACCAGTGGACTATTGATGTACCACAGGATCCTCGGATCAGAAACTTACTTAAAAAAACAAAAGACCTGTTTGAGGATGTGGCTGGAGGGCCTGATATGATGTCTACTGCTGTCTTGGTCCCTCATATTTATTCAGATGAAACTTACCTTATTGATGTTCTGATCCACCCAGCTGGTCTGCTATATGATACTTTGAACTGGAAGTCTAAATCAGCCAGGAATGAGAACACTGCGGTGTTGATCCACCTGCCAGAACACTATTGCTCGGACAATAAAACATTGCTGGGGCACCAAGAAATGAGGAAAAAGCAGTTGAAAATACTGGGCTTGAAGGTGGTAACAATGAACTATTCAACTCTCAGTCACTTGTATACTTCATGTAACAAAAATGGTTTGAAGGAGTACCTTCAAGAAAGTCTCAATAATGCTGAAGAAAGTACAAAAATGTAAATGTGCCATTTTGATTACACATTTCATATACCTATGTAAGTTTAGCATATTTAGGGAGGTTATTTAGTTTTTATAGTAAAGATGTGATATACCTACATGTGCCTATTTATACTTGTCTAATAAATTTACACATAAACTAGATAAATATTTTTATAAAATTTCTTTTGCTAGTCTTGTACCATAAAAATATTATGCATATGAATATTTTACAAAAATGAAAAAGGTGTATAAAGGTATCTAAAATAAAACAAATACTTGTTTATTTATTTTATTATATCTTAACATTTTCCTTAACAATTACTCACAGACTAATTTCACTAGAATTATTATTATGAATATTTTAATAATTTCTTAATACAACTTTATATTTCGAAATATTACTATGAAAAAACTCGTTTCAGATCAGAAGTGTTTCTAGCTCCACCACTCAGCAAAACTATTAATGTTGCAGCTCAGTTTGAGGTTACACAAAGTTAAACCATCTGATTCCATTAGAAATAGACGAAACTTTAATAGGTCCTTTTAAACAATTTGCAAAATGTTTCGAAAATACAGACAGCCTTTACAAATTCATGTTATTATTTTAATTGATTGAACAGATCGATAGTAAAAAGGCTACTAAACGAAATATGGTGGATGTGAACCTGTCAATTAGGTACAGTTTCAAGGTTTCTTACCATTCAGAGAGGAAGGGTGCATCTACACTGGGTGAAATCACAGATAGATTATGGCATAGCAGACATTTTGTTGACATTCTCGCTGTTAGCCAGAAATGACTACTCTATAATTTTATAGCCATAACATGGTGTATCACAGCAACTCTAGCATGAACATTAATTGTAAACAAAGGGTTATCGCTGACTCACAGCCTAATAAGTAGGTTATTATTAAATTACACAAATATTAATATCGAAGTAGTTGCAAATGGGATGATTGTATCTACCATAATAGGTGTAGTATTCTTTGTCGACTTTTTGAACTCTGGTAAATTTACCATGACTCCTAGAGTCGGAAGTTGTTCTAAACCTGACTACGTTCTTTGAATTATGACTAGCGACTGATTGTTAACGCTAATATGATCGAAATTACTAATATAGATTATATAGCTATTCTCAAAATTATGTGCATTTCTCATGACAGCTATTTAATGTGAACTCTACCACGAATGCTGCCCGGATAGCTAGATTTATTAATATTAGTTACTCGAAAGGACTTAGGAAAGTTACTGAAATTACGAAAATACCTACTGGTAGGTAGGCTGCCTTATGCTACTTAATAAGTAGATTTCCAATAAACTACTCAAATAATGTATTGCCAACAATTTTGTGAAATTTGGTGAAACTAAGATGAGGTTTTGGCACATCAGCGAACTACGAATGAACGGGAATAATCTAGGACAGTAACTGAAAGGTTCATATAGATTAATATTATTACGTTTAAATGTTTACGAGTTTCATCAAAAATATCTTACAAACAAGTATAATTTTAAAGATTATGGTATTTTAAAGTCATAAATATTTTTTCTAGACTTCAGTATTAGTTACATAAATATTAGTTGTCGTTAAAATATATTTTAATTGTAGAAGGTAGATTAAATGTAATAATGCCATAATTAGTTACGCTCCTACCTTGCTACCCTCATTTAACTCCTTTAAATAATTTTATATATCTTTTTTCCATTGAAATGTTTATTCCAATAATATAATTAAAAGGCATAAATATTTCTATGTACTAAATTCAAGTAGATAAATCGTTTAAATATTGTTTTGATCAAAGGAAGATATGTGATCACTGTTTTTAATAATTTCATTTTACATCACTACGTGATAAAGCAAAGGAAATTAAGTTTGCGTATGTATATTTTAATAAGAATAATTTAGAATGATTTATACTTAATCTTATTAAGTTATTTGACTTATAGAGACGCAATTTGCGGAGGCGACAGGCCGACAGGCTCTGGGGCTCGCCGGCGCAGCACAGCACTGGTAAAACTGACCACAGACGGTAATTTAAACTCTAAATCGTCGATTCAAATTCTAAGCTACTAACTAGGTACCTAGGTAATATAATTTTAATATGGCATCTATGTATAACCAATTCGAAAACGAATGCTGTAGGGCTATATTTGAATAATCAGAAATATTACGAGACGTTGACAATATTTGACTTAAATAGGTAATTAAGTAAAATTCTTAATCCATATAATCATGGTATATGCATTGCGCTAGTCAGACGAACTGTTTAATAATTTAATTAGATTGTAGCAAGGTTTTAATGTTTTCTACCTATTCTTCTAGCTATTTTTGCTAATAATCATTAAATGTCATTAGACTCTAGCTAGACTTCCCTATGATACTCGTTCATAATTATTAATTTCAAAATGTATTAGGTAAGTAGATATTTTAAGTGACGACTGACTTATATTCTAAGATATTTTACAACACCGAATCCTATTTGGCAGTATCTAAATTAGTTATTAGGTATGAGGACTACTTAATTGTGATGGAAATGAAAATTGACAAGTTGTTTTAAATTTTAAAGTGATTGATGAATTATTTCCGTTATAAATGAGCTCAAGAGTTTAAGTAGTTTAAATAGAATAGGTATTTTTATATTAGATATTATAACTGGGAAGGAATGATCGTCTGAAAATACGGATAAATGGGAATGAGGTGTACCTAACTTTGATAAAACTATCCGATTATTAAATGTAATTTGTCGAGTTACATTAAAATAGATTTTCGCTTAAACGAACAATTAGAGGGTATTCGGACATCATAAATGAACATGAACAAAAGCTTGGTGTCTTTGAACATGTAAATGATTAGAAACATGTCATACAAATGATCACAGTAAGATATAAACTACCTACGCGAATGTGCGCAATAACTTCCCGAGATCGCTACAAATGCGACCAATAAAACATATTCCATCTATAGATAACACTTCTCACTAACTATATACCGTCCTTACAGAACTTTGAGATAGATCTACTCAGCATAAAACCTTTGGAGGAGGTACTGTGCTCACACAGCTTGAAAATTTAGACCATCAAGGAAATTATATTAATTTTTGGTGTAACAATTTTCGATAACTACGTCAAACGTGACTAGATTGTATTTGAAAGCAAGATTGGAAGGGTGCCTTTACTCGGATGGTAGTGACATTCACGCTTCAGTCCCACGGTAAGTTTTAAGTTGAGCAGATGATAATTCTTACAACGAAACAATCATATTTACAAAATATATCATTTATAAATCCTCACGATCTACAATCACAAATGTAAATGTTTATAAATTATCTACGACGTCCATCATTGATTAAACAAAATAAAAATCATAAAAAATGCTACAAAACAACCACTATCTACATGTACTAATACCTCGTTAAATTAAAACGATAGCTCAACGATAACCGCTAAATCCTAAAATAATCCTTAAAATTAAATAGTCTAATAACACAACAAACATATAGCTAACCGACATTTTAAGGCTCATTACTCATACATACTCCATAAATATCTATACAACAGTGAATAAAATCCAAAACAACACCCTAAACCTCTAAGCAGCTTCAACAAAATACCGCTGTAGAATTAACATCGAAAAGAGAAAGAGATCGAGTTGACAGTTCCTTCCTCGGTCTTCGAGACGAGTAGCCGCGAAGCCACCGCAAAGTAGCACTTAGAGAATCACAAACAAGTTTTGTAAAGAGTTCGAAGTAAAGAGTTCGAGAGACGCGTGGGCGCGGGGTCCGCACACCGAGGCACGGGGACCACAGACCATGAAACGTAGACCATAGAGTAAAGTCGTGGTAAGTCCCCCGTGCGGCGGTGTGCGGGCCGGGAGAGTAGAGGCATGCGCGTGCGTTGCGCGTTCAAGAGTATATGGTGATGACCTCGCGCCCGCCGCCACGCACCATCAACACCTTCTCCAGACCCTCTGTCAGCACCTCCAGAAACTCCATGTCTGGAATTATAGAATTTATGTTAGGGCCTGCTTGTTTCATTTATGTTTCTATTCAGAAATACAGAAACACAATTTATTCATAAAGCCAATTTACATGTCAATGTCATTGTACCTACATATGTATACAGACAAAGTATAGGTATACAAGTTTTTAAATAATTCAAATTACACATGAAAACAATATAAAAACTTTGTAATTAAATAAATAAGAATAAGTTAATAAAAACTCAAAGGTACCTACAGAAAAAATATTTGAATTAATTAACGTCTCCGTTTTCTCGAGTAGTTATTCTTTTGTCGCCTTACTATTGTTTCCTATTTTAGTGTGGGTTTTACGAGGAATTTGATCTCAATTTAATACATCTGGGTCGCTGCATAGGTAGATACCTACGTTAAACGAAATTATGTAGCAAGCGCTACGAAACATTTACTTTGTACATAGTAGATTTCGTAGATTTTTTGTAGCAGATAGCCTACTAAATGAATTTCTGCGTAGCGCGTAGAATCGTAGCGAATGCTACGAAACACGTAGACGTCGTCGTAGCAGATGCTACGAAGTCAATTTCACCGTAGCAGTTGACTACTAAAATCAAGCTATGCGTAGCACGAAGACATCGTAGCAAACGCTACGAAACACGTAGGCGTCATAGCAGATTTTACGAAGTCAAGTTCATTAACGCATACTTTTTACGTAACACATACTACGAAAAATTAGTTAGTTGCAGTTCGTGCGTCGTCATTTTCTAGCCAGCAGCGGCCAGCACCCAGCGTTTTGACCAGCGGCGGCCAGCCGGCTTATCTGTGCAACATAGTTACGGATATCCCAGGTAGGTAATATACAACAACCAATAAAAAAACTAGGCTAAACATAATGAACCTAGGGTCAAATAATCAGATTTATTTCAGGAATTTAAGACTTTTGTTTACGTATCTATGGTATTACTTGTTCAAGCTATTCATACATACTCGACGCACGAAATGCGACGAAAGGTTTAGGTATTTTTTTCGCCGCGTAGCAGAACGCACGTACTGCGACTTGGTTGTTGACTCCACAATGACGACCCCCGAACTGCAACTAATCCACTAAGAAATCAAGTTCTGCGTAGCACGTAGATCGCGTAGCAAATACTACGTAACTAGGCAAGCTAAAATCTCGTAGCAGAGGCTACGAAATTAAGTTTATTGTAGTACGTAGACATCGTAGGAAACGCTATGAATAAAAGTTTATCGTAGATGCATTCACGTCGTAGCAAACGCTACTGAACCACTAACCAGAATATATCGTAGTTGAATCAAATTATTTAGCTTTATTATTAAAAATAATTAGTATTTACAATTGAAAAAATTGAGCTAACTGCAGACTGTTGCAAACAATCTACAGGTAGCTGAACTGATCCATATCAATACCAGTCGGAAGCGTCCCCAAGACGCTGGCTGCATTGCCCCGCTGTATGGCAATGCTGATGCGCAGTGCCAGATACTGACCAGCTCTCGGGTCACGCGTTGCTTCGACCAGACGCTCAGATAATTTTTTAAAAATAATAATAGTTGTGTAAGTATCTTTAAGTTTGTGTACGTACAAATTACATGCACCAATTTATATGCAATAATCAATGACAAGTTTCTGCGCCCTAAGTTTCTAATATAAAGATCGCAAAGAAGGTAATTTTAAGAAATAGATAAAATATGATTTATATATATGTATATTAAAATATATAATATAGCATACATATGTTAAGCAGTTAGAAAAATGAAGTAGATATAAACAATAGACATAAAATAAATTAAAAAAGGTTTATATAATATTAAGATTGTAAAAGTCTCTGATTAAGTTAGAGGAACGAGAACTAAATAAAACAAGATCCGTCAAGTGCGAGTGTAACTCGCGCGCCGAGGGTTTTGAAAGTTTGTCAACAAATATGTACCAAAAGTACCGGTTAGAGACTTCGCAGTTTAACGAATACCTAAGAATAGTAGGTACCAATCTACATATCAGATGGATCTCTATGCATGCTTCGGTTAAGGTGGGTAATGGTAAATTTTTCGACTTTTTTCGAAATATTTCAAAAAGTATGAAAGTTACAGAAATTTTAAAAACTGTTTTGAAATGTCCAAACCGATACCTTTCATTTGATACCCTACTCGGTGGGGTAAAAACAAGATCCGTCAAGTGCGAGTGTAACTCGCGCGCCGAGGGTTTTGAACGTTTGTCAACAAATATGTACCAAAAGTACCGGTTAGAGACTTCGCAGTTTAACGAATACCTAAGAATAGTAGGTACCAATCTACATATCAGATGGATCTCTATGCATGCTTCGGTTAAGGTGGGTAATGGTAAATTTTTCGACTTTTTTCGAAATATTTCAAAAAGTATGAAAGTTACAGAAATTTTAAAAACTGTTTTGAAATGTCCAAACCGATACCTTTCATTTGATACCCTACTCGGTGGGGTAACCCCCCTTTTGAAAATTATTTTTTTTTGACCATTTTTCAAAAAGTGTTCTTTTTACAGACTTCTGTATATTTTTCCTGTAAAATATAGATCCATATCTACAAACGCTTCATACATTTTAAATGGATCGCTCGGCAAACTTCGGAGATAGGGGGGGGGAATGGGTATTTTTTCGACTTTTTTCAAAATATTTCAAAAAGTATGAAACCTACAGTAATTTGAAAAACTGTTTTGAAACTTACAAACCAATACCTTTCATTTGATACCCCACTCGGTGAGGTAGCTCCCCCTTTTGAAAATTATTCCCCCCCTTTTTGACCATTTTTCAAAATGTGTTCTTTTTTCAAACTTCTCTATATTTTTCCTGTAAAATATAGATCAATGTCTATAAACGCTCCATACATTTTACATGGATCGCTCTGCAATCTTCGGAGATAGGGGGGGGGGAATGGGTATTTTTTCGACTTTTTTCGAAATATTTTCAAAAGTATGAAACCTACAAAAATTTCAAAAAATATTTTGAAATGTACAAAATGATACCTTTCATCAGATACCCCATATGACTCTGTAGGTATCTTTTAAAATTTCGGCATCACAATTTGGATGGAAAATATTCATTTTAATTTTTCATTTATTTTCATTTATTTTTCTCTAAATCTGTACAGGCGCACGAAATGTATTATTATTTTAAATTTCAAGTTGATAGCTGCAGTAGTTTTTGAGTTATTAAGGAGGGAAAAAAGGACAGACAAAGCGAGACCATAAGGGTTTTGAAACCGATCTTCGATCATCAAAACCCTAAAAAAAAATTGTTTGTGTAAGGGGTGACTCACAGTTGGACTCCCTCTCGTACTTGGTGTCCCTCGGCGGCCCGGGCAGGTTCAGTATGACTAGTTGTGCGTCGTGCGACCGAGACACGATCACTTCGTTCAGTTTCACGGCTGTGTGCATTCGACGCACCGTGTTTTCGTCCCTATACCACATAATTAGAATAAATTAAACACTTTCGAAATAAGAATATAACGGCACGTTTGACAACCGATGTGGCGCGATTCCCGCCTTGGGTCAAATGTTTGTACGATCTATAAATATTAGGTCCTTACATATGAAATTGGCGTTTTTCGTACTGGCCACTTTAATCACAAATTTCTCCTCTTTGGTAAGGAATTCCAAATTCAAATTTGTACAGCTATAGACTCGTGTATTTGTGCTTCGATGATCGTCATTCATTTGTTTTTTTTCTTCTGTTTTTTTCTGTTTGCGTCACTCATTTTACAAAATGGAAAACTTAAAATATCGCATTATTTACGAGTACGAGTTCCGCCGTGGCACTAGTGCTGCGGAAACAACTCGAAGGGTGAATGATGTGTATGGCGGTCGTGTTGCAAAAGAAAACACAGTTCGTTTTTGGTTCCAACGTTTTCGTTCTGGAAATTTCGACTTGCAGAACAAGCCCCGTGGACGGCCTGAGACTCAAGTTGATAATGAAGAGTTGAAGGCTATTGTGGAAGCTGATCCATCGCAAACCACGTCCGAGTTAGCTGCAGGCTGCGGTGTTAGTGATAAAACTGTTTTAATTCACTTGAAGCAAATTGGGAAGATTAAAAAGCTTGAAAGGTGGGTACCTCACGAATTGACTGAAGCAAACCGGCAAACGCGCGTCGACTGCTGCGTTACATTACTAAACCGGCACAATAATGAAGGTATTTTAAACCGAATCATTACCTGTGATGAAAAATGGGTTCTTTACGATAATCGGAAGCGCTCAGCGCAATGGTTGGATCCTGGCCAGCCAGCCAAATCCTGCCCCAAGCGAAAATTAACCCCAAAAAAGTTACTTGTAAGCGTTTGGTGGACTAGTGCCGGTATTGTTCATTACAGTTTTCTCAAATCTGGCCAGACTATTACGGCTGATGTCTATTGTCAGCAATTGCAAACCATGATGGAAAAGCTAGCGGCTAAACAACCTAGGCTGGTCAATCGCTCCACGCCACTGCTGCTTCACGACAACGCTAGACCACACACTGCGCAACAGACGGCTACTAAATTAGAAGAGCTTCAATTGGAAAGTCTAAGACATCCTCCGTACTCCCCGGACCTTGCTCCAACAGATTACCATTTTTTTCGAAATTTGGATAACTTCTTGCAAGGGAAAAAATTCAACTCCGATGGGGCAGTCCAAATCGCCTTCAAAGATTTTATTGATTCCCGTCCGACTGGTTTTTTTAGTAAAGGGATCAATGAACTACCTATAAGATGGCAAAAGTGCATAGACAATAATGGTTCATACTTTGATTAATTAAATATATTATATTAAAAAATATTCGACTTTTTGTTCCTCCCATACAAAACGCCAATTTCATATGTAAGGACCTAATATTATATTTGTTACGGGTGTTCTGGTTGTTTCTATGTAAAATAAAATAAAAGATCTATCTATGTAATGTATTATATTATGTATATCAGTTATCTAGTACCCATGACACAAGCTCTGCTTAGCTTGGGGCTAGATGATGCTGTGTGGATTGTCCAGCATTATTTATATTATTTACGTTATCATCAGTATGAATTGATACATTAAGATAAGTAAGTACCTACGATTGAAAGGTCAGGCTAGTCTCTAGCTGCTGGATCCCACTTCTAGACAAACTCTTCTCCCTTTTCATACCTATTCCATTCTGAACTCGTATAAAAATGAAGTAGTTTTAAACTAGAGACTGTTCTATGTATGTATAATCAAACATATCTATCTATGTACCTAATGTAATCAGTTATCTAGTACCCATGGCACAAGCTCTGCTTAGCTAGGAGCTAGTTGATGCTGTGTGAATTGTCCAGCATTATTAAAATATTATAGAAAGGGGGCAACTTACGGCGTGAAGTCCGCGGAGATGGGCTGGGGCTTGAGCACGCCGTTGGGGTGTTCCTTGTCTCGCTTGTCGTCTGCCGGCGCGTCCTCGCTCTGCGACCGTTCATCCGACGAGTCCCACATTGAATCGATTATGTGCAACAAACTACTCCGAAAATCTTCCTACTCATCCCCAATTTTGAGACCCATTCCATTTTGTATTAGTCCAATTGCGCGCGTTCCCCGAGAGTTGCACATGACGGATTCAAGGCGAATAAAACACGGGATGTCATATATTATTTAAATTGTTAAACATAAAACACTACGGACATTCAGGTGTATCTATCCGCGGTACACGATTTGAGGCAGTGACCCATTCAGTGTACCGGACGGCTGTTGGCATTTCCCGGGAACAGGCAAGTCCAGCCATCAGCTACACCTACTGCAGGCGTCTCTGAGGTCTCAACTCGTGTACCGCGGTTGTGATCAACATAACAAACTAAAGTGAACAAACTCAAAGTGAATGAACTCGGCAAACATATGACCACCGCCGTGTGTGTATTCGCTAGGACTCGTTGGTGATTACGTAATGGATGCAAAAAACAATAAGGAAATTTAAATAAAACGCAAACTTTGATGCAGTCCAAATGCATTTTTGTTGCTGTAGTTTATGGTGATAAAACCTGGCTTTTGTGTGGGTATATATAAAAACTTTTTAATTTTTAATTAATTAGTACTAGCACAGAAGATAATATATAAAAGCAATTTTGTAGCAATTAAAATAAGCAATGATGGCTTAATTAAAACTAGCTTCATTTAGTCCCTACAATAGGTATAAACAAAATCGAATTAAATTTAACCAAGCTTAAAAATCAGCTTGTTTATTATCAAGAGAAATGTAGTTTAAGTTATGGCCCGCCTTCAAATTTGAATTATGAATATAATAGAGTTCTGCATACATTTCTAATTTCTGTAATAATTACTTAATTTGATGACATTCCAAAACCAGCCACTACTAAAAACGCAGTTATATTTGGAAAACGACACTATAGTTCAGATTTTTAAATGGACACTTTTTCTCTTAGCTTTTAAACAAAACCAAGAGTCTGTTGACGTTAGGTAGAAAAAACAAAACACTACTTCAAGTTAACGACGATGTTTTAAGTCAGGGGGTTTACAACCATAATGCCATTTCCAAAAATAAGAGGATATGTTCACCTTTTCGTCCTTATTGTCGTCGGGGTCGGAGAGTGGTGGGGAAGGTGCTTCTTCCTCAGTTGCCTCGGTACCTGGCTCTGCGAAGCGAACCTTGCTGGCTGTCTTTACTTCCGCGTGGTGGTGGTCCACTATAGCTTGCACCTGTGTTTTGGGTAGAAATTAGATTTTCTTGAAGATTAAAAAACTGACTGTTGTTTTGTTTTTTGGTTATGACTTCGTTTTTCTTGCAGGTTGAAGAACTCACTCTTGTTTTGTATTTGTACTCAGCGATTTTTACGGTACAAAACAATGTACTTTCATCAGATTGTATATGTTATTATATAATATTTCGTCCATGGATTTATTTGGATATTTAAAATAAAAAAAGCTTTAACGGACGATTTGTTGAGTTCTTGCCAAATTTCAGACATTAGGAATTTCTCAATCTCTTAAGCGTATCTGTGTCCATCAACTTGTTAAAAGTGCTTTCAAAATTAAAGGTTTTCAAACTGTAGTAGGAAACTAGTTAATATTTTAGATAGATATTTAGCATAGGGAAACTGGCGATGGCGCTAATAGCTCTGATAATGGCAAAAGTGCGTATAAAAGGATTAAAGCCTGCATATATTTGGAGCAACTTTTTAACTGAGTAGAACTTAGTGCTTAGCAGAAGTAATAGTTAAAAATATCAACATCAAAAGCACAATCAATAACTTTGCTAAGCTAATTTTATACGTTACAAAGATAAAAGATAAAGTTATGATAAGGTGAACTAGTGAAGTATCTTGCAAGATGAATGTAGTGAGAGAGTAATAGAGAGTTCACAAGAAAAACACATATCTAAAACATCAAGGAGATAAGCTAAAACAAAACATTTACCTACACAGAGATTAAATAAAATGATTGGAATGGTAATTAAAATAATAGCTAATAGGTGGACTGAAATCGGGGTAATGAGTCCAGTTTACCAGAGGCTGTTTTTCCTCAGCACAATCCGTATTCTGCGTTGCAACCGACAAATATGTTAATCACACACTAAGCTATGTACAACATTTTCTTATAAAAGCATGTATTATAGATAGATCTTAAAATGTATAAGATAAATATTAGATTCCGGTGCTTCAGGTTTATAGAATTATTAAAGCCAAAACAGTAGCGCTGCAGTAGGTAATGGCCAAAAGATAGTTAGTTCGGATTTGGCTGAATAGAATTTTAGTACAATTGTTAGTAATGATAGCGCGTTGAAACATACCATTCCCAAAGCCTCTCTCTTGTTGAGTCGCATCTCACGCAACATCTGGTTACGTTGTTCCATCACGAGGGTGCGTTCGTAGGTGTATGCAGAAATATCGCTGTGAGTCTGTAAAACATTAGATATAAAATATTATTATATCTTTATTGTTAACGTTTTAAGTATTATGTGTAATGTTAGTATTGCCTTTTATAGAAATAAAATAAAACACGTTTATACTTTTCTAAAAAACACAATGAACAGCAAAAACTTCGTAAAATAGAGGTAGGTGGGTAATTTACTTTGCTCGAGACTTTTAATCAAAGAAGTTTAAAAGGATTTCATGTCTCCAAAAGCTTTCAATCAACTTATGTAGGCATTGTTAGAGTGGGTGTAATCAATCAATCAATGAAAGTGCTTTATTTCTTTTAGGCTTTACAGGACTCTTGGGCACGTCATAAAAATGAAAAATCAAATTACATAAGTAACTAGGAAATCATGTGATCACTTTGATTTTTTGTTCACTTCAATCTTTTTAAGGTAAAGTAAAGAAGCGAACAAGAAACCTTTACCTTGGTAGGGCGTTAGTTTTCGAGCTGTAGCAAAACTCGTCTCAATACTCAAGACAATCTGATATTTTGTAGTAAACCTTTTTACAATGGATGTATGGGATTTGTGGTTGATTCAAAGACGTTTGGTATGGGATTTCACTTGTATTGAGTCACACACTGTTTTACTTTAGTTTAAACACTATTTAGGGCTAGTTAGACATAAAATTGATTTAATAACGAGTAAATTACCGGGAGCCCGAACGTCCCGTTGCAAGGCAGTGTTAGAAGAGAGCGACCCAAGAAAGAGATAGATGTATTTAGGGTCAATCCTTAACAATGGATATGTTAGACATTTTGTTTGAATTTCTTTAATGTAAATTTTTGCAAATCACTTGGAATTTTGTTGTAGAAGCATACATATATGCTCGGAATTATCATCGCCGACAATAAAATGAAAATAAAACCTACTACCAAGATGACTCACCATTTCAACAACTTCAACCTCAGCCTCAAGTCGCAGTTGGTACAGGAACATCTTCAAGTCCTTCTTCATCTGAATGGAGTTGTCTTCCATCTGGGCGACGGTGAAGATGCGCATCTTGCAGTTCTTCCAGGTGCGGTGCTGCTTGAGCAGGAACGGGAGGAGCATCAGCATGCCGCCGTCGTGTACGATCCACCAGATGTCGATGTTGCCGGTAACCTGGAGAACGAGATGGATTTGAGTGTATTGGTTGCCTCAAGCTACGTCATTAAAGCCGATTTAAAACGACTTTGTCCGTTTTGTTTTGAGACCGCATCCCTGATGCGCAAAGTGCGTGACAGCCCCAACACCATCCTTCAAACTATTGCTGGTAGAGTCGCCTCTCCCACGTGGCATGGTTTCGTGCGGAGAGTGATTAACTTAAATGTTTATTAATATGTTTCTAGTATTAAGCCAAATAACTAACCCTAATAAGTGCTTGTGTATATTACTAACAAATTAAGGATCTTTTTATTTATTTAATTTGTCGTGTGAAGTCTTTTGCAAGTTAAAAAAATGTTTGAACAGATCGTAAAGTGGAAAGAAGCCTTACCTTTTCAGTAGATGTAGGATAAAAGTTGATGCCTTTTGGTACGAGCATGGCCATACGCGCCGCAGTGACCGCGCGCACAGTCTGCAGGAACCCTCTCCAGCGTGGCTCTTCCTCGCCTTCGCTCATCTGCTGCTCCGACTGCCGCCAGCCGTACGGCCAGCCGACAATAACCGTGTTGGGCTTCAACCCGCCGAGACCGCAGGTTTGGACTCTGGTAATCATAAACGTGGTTATTGAAACCGTGCACATACGATGCGAGTGCATTTTCCCCTATATTAATGCAAAGGACTTGCTTAATATTTCGTCCCGCAGAACACTTCAATTCGCTACTCTACTCTCGTTATTAATTTTAAACAGCCAAGCTACTTGTATGAAAAGCTTAGTTATAAGTACACACGCTCATTAAGCAAACGCTAACTGCTAACCATTTTTTCACGTCTCCTATATTTTATTTTTAAATGTTGTGTCATTTTTATTTTATGCGTTTCTTTACTTTATTTACTATTTTGCTTTACAGCTTTTTGAGATAGATTTGAGCAAAAATACAGGGTGTCATATTTTATGAAATATCAATGGGTTCGATTTCCAGCAAAAGATCAAAAATCTAAATACGCAGTTTTTAAGTAAATCGAGAACTCCTTTCACGAATTTTTTCGAACTCTCATGGTTTCGGATTTGGCCATCCACTCCCATCTCAATAAGCCAGCCTGTATATTAAGCGGAGATAAGGACTTACAAATTACTCAATCCTTCAGGAATATTGTTCGCGACGAGAACATCGACGAAGCCCTTGACCTTCTCCTCATTCATGCACCGGCGCAGGTTCTGTTTTGCGACTAATGCGTCGCCCGCTCGGCGAGGAAACTCACCACCCAACACCGACACACATACAGTCAGACCCTTGCCTGAAAAAATTACACCAAATTCAGTAATAGCAAATAGTCAAAATATTTACTATAGGATTTGATGCAAAGATAAACATACCAGCTTTCAGTTGATTGGCGAAAGCGAGCATCTTTTTGTAAGTAGGCATCAGTTCGTTGTTCAGCTTAGCGAGCACCAGAATTTGAGGCCGCCAGTTCTTGGTGTGTGGAGGACCTTCTTCGAGGCGTAGCAGAGAGTAGCGGGCGGCAGAAAGTGCCAGACCACGGAGACCATCACCCCATTCCTTCTCGGCTCTGGAAAAGCCAGTTTGATGTTACAACAAATAGGTACTCCTTGAGAATACCTTCTATATTTTTCTGAATACCTTCTATATTTGTTATTCTGTTAGATTTTAAGCCTTTGGTTTTCCTCTAAATAAATAAATAAATAAATAAATATAAAAATCACTTTATAAAATGGTCAGAAAATTATGGAGGAGAAAAGGTTGTCTTACCCGCGGTACTCAATGTATTTGTAGATGAGACCAGCCATGCCCATAGCGATGAGAGCGTAGAACCACGATGTCATGAACATGATGGAGATGCAGAGCACTAGACCAGCCAGTGACAAGGACCTGGATGAATTAGGTATTTAAATACATACAAATCTACAGTGGCCAACTCTTAACTTTACTAAAATCGTAATCTCCCTTACCAATGGTAGTACTTGAAGCGGGGTCTCCAGTTAGGGGTTTTGAGCAGGGTTTGCAGAGCGCACGCGAGGTTGACGAATCCGTAGCACATGAGGAAGAACATGGAGAGAAGGGGAGCAAGAATGTCAACGTTGCCGAG
Organism: Eupithecia subumbrata; assembly: GCA_949316285.1. NCBI lineage: Eukaryota > Metazoa > Arthropoda > Insecta > Lepidoptera > Geometridae > Eupithecia > Eupithecia subumbrata. The sequence goes on from OX438634.1 coordinate 3,088,554, forward strand.
GAGAATACCACACTGGCAGATCATCATCGTTAGAAGCAGAGCTCTGTAAGAAGAAATACACTGAGTTTGGTTGAAATGCTTTTAAAGTAGGTAATGTTAAAGTGTATTTAAGTGTAAAAGGGTAGTAGGTATGTTAAACTATAAAAGAACATACCTCGTAGGTTCACCCCTTTTAGAAGACACGGCAAATGGGGCTAGGAATGGTATGATCTCATCCTTGGCAATAGCTTGCAGCAAGCGAGGGGCTCCAGTGAGGGATTGGAGACCAGCACCCAGGGTCGACAGGAAGGATCCAATAAGAATCACCCATTGATTCGGCCAAGCCATGTTGGCTACCACTAGTTTCCCACCGATAGATTGTCCGAATCTGTAATGGAAAAGATTATGTGAAGTGCTTAACTTAGATGAGATTTATTTGTAGAAGTTGGAACACAAATCTTACTTGTCACGAAGCAGCAAATTATCGACGGTTCCAGCGAACAGCAACACACACGACAAGTAAACCGTGGAAGTTGTAAGAATCGCGCAAATTGTTCCAATGGGAATACTCTTTTGGGCATCGGCCAAGTCACCGGATCGATTGGAGCCAGCCATTATACCTGGAAATATAACATAAATACTTAGCAGATTTCTCAATGGTTTGAGAAAAAATATTGTTACAATAGGTTCAATCAAACTTCTTGGAATGAACTTTACCTACCTACGTTACGCTAAACTTCTGGGAAGCCACAAAAATTTCTCTGTGAAATTGAAGATTTCTTTGTTGTTTCCGTATTGGTATTTGGTGACTTTTATGCTCAAAGTCCTGGGGGTATAAGGTATAAATTTCAAATATCTGGGTCAAAGATTTATATTATGCTTACCAGTTACAGAAGGGAAGAATATTCCAATGAGAATCGTAAAAGTAGTTGACAAGTCAGCATAGATTTGGTTGTAGGTGGGTCGCTCCATTTGTTCGATGTCTTCGGGCTCCTTGCCATAAGCTATGTATTGTCCCTCTTGTAGGAATGAATCTTGTAAGTTCTCGAAAAATACTTTGCTTGCCAAACCCTGAAAGATACAAACTCTGTAACTTTGCATCAAGTAAAGGCATACAAGTAAATTATGAAATTGAACGAAAAGAAGGGATCTTTACCCCTGTACGACTTATTGGTTACCTTGATACCAGGGACAATAGAAACGTTATGAACTTTGTAGTAGGGGTCGCAAGTGTTGTTTGGGCAAAACAGCTGGTGTAGCTCGCCGTGAATATCCTTTGTGCAGTTTTCTATCTTGATATCTTTCAGTAGACGATTTCCGAGGACGCACATCCTAAAACACAAAAAGTTATTACTTCTTAAATGAATCTGACATAGCTACTGAGTTAAAGTAGGTACTCAATGATGTAACATATATTTTTAGCCTACCATTGAAATTACTGATCCGCAAAATTTTTGTCCTTAGTAGTTTCATTGGTAGGCCAGTTATTGGTGGACCATTAATAGTCAGGTACGACCGTAGGTCAGTAATTAATACTGACCTACGGTTGTACATGGCCATTAAGGTACCTACATCGAATCACAACTATGCTTTACAACTTTAGCTCCTTGTTTAGGTACCTTTGGCACAAACTTACTGTAGGTTATTGTTCCCGTTGAAGTTGACGAAAATGCCTGCGTAAACCGCTGAGATGGAAAGGATGACGCAAGCCAAGGCGATGGTGGCAAACTTGTTGACAAATTTGACTCCGACGAATACCACCATGCCCATGATGAGTAGCAACCCGGTGCCGTACACACGGAAGTTGTTATACATCGCATCCGGGTCCTTGGTGAAGTCTCCAAAGAGGGATATCCACGGCGCCATGTACGTCTATCAAATAATATTTATTAGTATTGCAAAAACCAGACAGTTGTCAACAGGAATGACGCAAATAATGACTCAAAGTAACGTTTTGAGCGTTTACCACTGAGCAAAAGCCCAGTAATTCAATGAACAAAATGTAGCAACATTTATGACAGCCTGCCCGAAATTTACAAACCAATTAGGTGGATAGAGCGTGCCTGCCCGCTAACTGATACCGATCCGAGCTAACAACCCTAGCCCTCAAGGCTGACAAGTTTGCCAACTTGCAGAACCGCAATCAATTGTTTCTAGTGGTTTTTAAAAGTGAGTGAATAAAAAAGCTAGGGTGAATTATAATAGCTGGTTATCTTATTGGTTGCCTATTAATCGTAAATTATGACGAACTGAGCGTAAAACTGAATTAAGGTATACCCAAGGTACCCGATTGCCATAGCCCTTAGGTTACTTTATCGGCTTACCCGGTTAAACCAACCTTTTTTACGGTTAACTTGCGATTCCGCTAATATTCGTTCTACCAATGTACGGTTTATTGTCCGTATTAAATACGGAATTGTATCCTATGGGACGCAGCCAGCGAAGCAGGTAGCCCGGATCCCCACGGGCTTTGCGGTCTATCCTAACAATGAACTTATATTAAGGTATTAGATAACAAAACCACACTAGCACACAGCTGGCACGAGTGTATAACAAAACTACTGCCTGGAGGCCGTCCGATAAAGTGGGTTTGTTATGCCTACAAATATGGCTTTCACTTGAAAACTGGGCGCAATAAATTAGAAACTCGGTCGTGCTCAACTGAGAATGACTTTGGGAAACTGCGAGCAAATTCACTACCGTGGACATAATAGTGTTGATTTGAATTTCTCTGACAAAAGGCATCTAAAATTTAAGCAAGTGCTATTTGCATTTCCAATGCTCATCGCAGTCATCCCATAATATTACAATTTGTGTGTAGAGTGTGATATAAAGGTATATTAGATTAACCTCAGCATTCCACATACCATCACAATTTCAACAGCACCGACGATATACATGGCGGCCGCCAGCGTAGTCCCTGTGTAAAACAACATGCCGACCGCGCCGCCACACTCTGGCCCAAGGGAGCGACTGATCATGAAGTAGGACCCGCCCGCCGGGACCACCCCGTTCGTTGCGATGGCAGACATGGATATGGCCGTGAGCATAGTCTGTGAACATAGCACTAATTAGAACACGAAAGTGGTTTGTTATTTCTTCAGGCCTAAGCGGAACCGAAGGCAGAACTTCTGATGGGTTGTCCCCTTCCTCCTGAATATAAAGATCTCCTTTAAAGGTCAATGGATTAGCTCAGAGGAATAGAGTGGAATAGAGCAGTATTTCATCTTCAAAATGAATTGAATGTAAAATATATGTCTACAGTACGTAGCTTACTAATATTTCTGAAGACTCAAGTTGAATTGGATAGTTAGGTACAGGTACGAACGTAATATGATGTACCTAATAATAACAAGTTAGACGTACTGGAAACTGGCACGGCCTCTAGAGAAATCCAGCTATGTAGCATAATAAATGTAATCAGCACAGCGTATACGCTTCCAGATGGAAAGGCCACTGAGATTCAGAATGTTTCTATTTTGTTTTCTGTTTAGAATCAGAATCAATCATTTATTTGCAGAATACAATAATTACAAGATCTTAAAGTTATGTGAAGACAATGTATTCGACCCGCAAGCAGGTGTGCAAATGTTAAAATGTCATTATTATTATTAGGTATTAATTATACATTAAAATATCATTAACTAATTCTCTTACTATTTAAAATTTAAGTATTCGTTTACACTATAGAAACAATTTGAAAGTAACCATATATGTAAATGTTTCTTAAATAGGTTTCCATTTAAATCTTTCAATTTAACGGAAAACTGTTATGACTGTGTGCGTAACTGGAGAGTATCAGACGAGGCCTCCTCTTCCGACCACAGGTGGATCAGATACGAATTAACCCTAAACAAAACGATTCCAGCACCCACGCGCAACCCGCGCAAAACAAATAAGGTACTGTTCATAAACTCTCTGCAGCAGCACCTAGGCGAAGGTGGCCCGGAATCAAACTTCAACAATACGGCAGAGATCGAAACAGCAGTACAACACGTCACGCAGAGCCTTACCAAGAGCTTTGAAGAATCCTGCCCTCTCACCGTCGTCAGTGAAACCGATCCAGGTAGGAACGGCTGGTCCCGGCGGCTGGAGGAGCTCAAGTGTAAAGTACGTAAGTCTTTCAACAGAGCTATGAACACGTACGACGACTCCGACTGGGACGCATACAAGAGGGCCCAGGCCGACTACAAAAAACAGCTACGTCGTAGGAGTCGTCTCAAATGGAAAAACTTTTGCAACAACATAGAATCAAACTCTGAAGCGAACAGAATCAGAAAAATTTTAGCGGCGGAACCGAACCGCGAGATTGGTTCGCTTAAGAAGCTTGATAACACCTACACCAAAACGACAGCAGAAACACATGAACTTCTTTTACAAACACACTTCCCAGGCTGCCTCATTGATGGTGACACAGAGTGGCACACCACCAGTCTAGTCACGCCTTCGGCGACAGATTGGGCGGTGGCGGGCTCAGTGGTAACCGGAGATAAGGTAAACTGGGCCATCAACACATTCAAACCATACAAGTCGCCAGGTATGGATGGGATATTCCCTGGCCTCCTACGCTGGGGTGTGGCACACATAAGCGGGGCGCTGACCTCTATCTTCAAGGCCTGCCTAGCCTTCCGCTACGTACCGCTTATGTGGAGAGAGGTTAGAGTTTTATTCATACCCAAACCAGGAAAAAGCGACTACACTGAAGCAAAGTCCTACAGGCCGATCAGTCTCACCTCTTTCTTACTCAAGACCCTAGAGAGGCTATGCGATCGATACATAAGGGACAACATACTAACAATAAAACCACTACACCCACAACAACACGCCTACAGTTCAGGCAAATCAACAGAATCTGCGCTGCACACAGTAGTTAGTAGATTAGAACAAGACATCTCAAACAAAACGCTCTGTCTCGCAGCCTTCATAGATATCGAAGGGGCTTTTGACAAGACGAACTTTGACAGCATTAATACATCACTTCAAAAGCACGGAGTGGAGCCAACGCTGGTAAATTGGATCATTAGCATGCTCAAGCTGAGGGCAGTACGGATCGACGTACACGGGGGGACCAGGGGAGTTGTGGCAAGAGGATGCCCACAGGGCGGCGTCTTGTCACCGCTTCTGTGGAACCTAGTAGCTAATGACCTAATCACTAAGCTAAACGACCAACGCTTCTTTACGGTAGGCTATGCGGACGACCTTGCGATACTCATATCGGGACACTTTGCCAGCGTGACGTGTAACATCATGAATAACGCACTAAAGGTCGTCGAAAACTGGTGCATAGACTATGGACTTACCGTAAACCCAACCAAAACAGAACTAGTAATGTTCACCAACAAGCGTAAACTAGGAACCTACCAACTCCCGTTCCTGTTTGACACGCAGCTAACACTATCCGACACAGTCAAATACCTAGGTATAACCTTAGACAGTAAACTAACCTGGGCAACACACTTAGAAAACAAGACAAAGAAGGCCACCATCTCATTCTGGCAGTGCCGGAGAATGCTAGGAAGAACATGGGGTCCCAGCCCGAAGATTACCCTATGGCTCTACAACACTGTAATCAGGCCCTCGCTGACGTACGGTGCCCTAGTTTGGTGGCCGAGAACAAATCAAAGCACTACCATAAACAAACTGCAAAAGTTCCAGAGACTAGCCTGCGTAGCGACTACAGGGTGTATGAGAACTGCCCCCACTGCAGCACTCGAAGCCCTGTTAGGCCTAACGCCACTGCACCTACACGTGCAACAAGAGGCAGCCGCAGCTGCTTACAGACTCTGGGCTTTAAGTTTATGGAACCACAACACCAAAGCACAACATACCACTATTATAGACGAGTACGCACGGAGCAATTCCATGCTACTCTCGATTTATGACAGGGTACCCAAAAAACACATACACTCAAAAAGCTTCACCATACAAATGCACGAGGAGCCAAGTGATAGCTCCAACACATATGAAGTTAGAATATACACAGATGGCTCTAAAATGAAAACAGGTACCGGGGCGGGAACGTTCTCGGAAGAACTAAACATACACAAAACAACAGCACTGGGTGCCCACAACTCCATCTTCCAGGCGGAATGTGTAGGTATAATCCAAGCTGCGACCGCAGTGCTACGAAGAAAGGTAACTGACCAAAATATCAGGATCCTCTCGGATAGCGCGGCTGTACTACAGGCCCTGAACAGGAGAGAACACAACTCGGGACTCACTCTACAATGCCACCACCTGCTGGAACAAGTAAGTCAGTCCAATAGAGTCACTCTACAATGGATAAAAGGACACAGCGGATCGAGAGGAAACGACGAAGCTGATGCACTGGCAAGGAGAGGTTCGGAGCGGCAACCGGCAGGGCCCGAACCGATAATCCCCTACCTTTCAGTCAAGTCCGCTCATGGATCCGTCAACGTACAACTAAACAACACCAAGACTACTGGGCAAGTATTCCAGATTGTAGACAGTCGAAGGAGGCCTTCCCGGCTCTTAACCCGAGATTCTCCCGAAAACTCCTCAATCTGAAGCGTGACAAACTCCGGCAAATCGTCGGCATTGTCACTGGTCACTGCATGCTTAACAAACACCTATTTAACCTGGGTATCACGGACAGCCCCCTATGCAGAGGGTGCATGAACGCAGAGGAGACGGCCGCGCATGTGCTTGTAGAGTGCGATAGCGTTGCTTCCCAACGACTACAATACCTTGGAACACCAAGGACGCCTAGGGAGGCATGCACCGGCGTCAGCGAGTTGCTGGCCTTCCTGGAGGACATCGGGTGGTTAGTTTAGCATCCCCCCACCCGACACGCAAAAAGGGCCCACCTGTGGCCTAGTTGCGGAAACGAGTCCGGAAACAATACAATACAATACAATCTTTCAATTTTTCTGGTAGCTTGTTATAAATAATTATGCACATGTTAAAAACATTTTTTTTATAAATATCCTTACAACATTGAGGTTTGTAGAGCAAATTTTGAAACTTGGCCCTTTTCTGTCGAATCATAACATCCCCACGTTTAGTAAAGTAAGCTGGGTAAGATTTGACAAATATACAGACATCTTTAATGTACATGCATGGTAGAGGCAGGACTTTACAATTCACAAAGAGGGGTTTGCAAGTATCACGGAACCATGATTTGTTTATTACCCTGAGGCATCTTTTTTGTATTTCAAACACTCTTTCTACTTCTACTGAATTACCCCATATTAACAAACCATAACTCAATTTTTATTTATTTTATTGAAGTTAGTCCTAAAAAATATTAATATTTGATACATTTGCAGTGTCAAATATTAAAATTACAAATGCAGTTAATTCTCTTGTTCGAAACAAAAGAATTAACTCCTTAATTTTTGAATGAAATGAATGAATTAACCCCCCCCCCCCCGTTCCCCTGTCCCTCAAAATCCCGCCCTAATGTCGTGTTGTGTCCTTGTCATTATCCAAATCATGTTGTCCAGTCTTTCGATTCATTGTCCTATTATACTTCTATACTATTGTTTTAAAGGTACATGTATTAAAGTCCTTCAATTTTATTTTTGTCATCAGTAGTATGTTTTTATAATGTATCTTTCCTAGAGTGAACAGCTGTCCTGTATATACAGTCTTAAATTTCTGTAGGTAATTCTGTTTGTAATTCGGCCTCCCGCGATACAGGTTCTGAACCTTGTGCGGGGACCACCAGTAAACTGTGTAAGCTCTTTTGGTATGGTAAATAAATGAATTTTGTATTTGTATTTTGTATTTGTAACTGCATTTGTAATTTTAGATGGTAGAACTGTCTTCGCTCTTGTGAAACATTTTGTTGCCAACTTACCGTACAGCAGCAGATAAGCACAATGAGAAAGCCTTGTATAGCGCCCGCAGTCCCCACCACCCAGGTGAGACGGATGAAGAGGATCACCCCGAAGATGTTTTGGATGCAAGGAAGGTACACCCCGATGAGGGTGCCCATCTTGGCTGCTGGAGCCGCCTTCGGCACGTCGGGGTCCGCCGCGGACGCCGTCGGGATGGTGTTGGAATAGTCCGCCAGGGAGCTGAGGAAGGTTGCCGCCCTCGGCCGGTCTTCGATTTCTTCCTGTGGAGGTGGAAATTCTTTTTGAGTGAAATCATCATGAATTGATGTTTCATGAATTGCATACAAAAAACGTGACCGTACTCGAGCCATGTTAAGATTCCGACTAATAAAATTCCGATTAAGGACGTCCTCCGTGGAGCAGAGAGTCCGCCTGCGATGCAAGGGGTTCGGAAAGTTCGTTTCCCGCCTCAAGACAGCTACATATTTGTACGATCTGCAGTTTCTTTCGGTTCTCATTAATAATAATAAATAATGCTGGATAATTCACACAGCATTGTCTAGCCCCAAGCTAAGCAGAGCTTGTGTTATGGGTACTAGACAACTGATATATTTAATACAATACACTACATAGATAGATATTTTATTAATAGAAAACACCCAGACCAACGGAACAAATTTCTGAAGATCGTACACAAATTTTTTCTAAGGCGGGAATCGAACCCGCACCCACTTGCATCGCAGGCGGACTCTCGCCCGCTGCGCCACTGAGGTCTAAAGATATTTATTCTCAAAAAAGACACAGTCACTTACATGAGAATAGTAATTTAGCTTGGTGTAAACCATTTATAAAAGTACAGTAGTTGTTGTTCGGTCTGTAGGTAGTAATTACAGGTTGGATAACTAAAAAGGTAAATACAAAAAAGGTAAAAGGTAGGTAGGAGAAAGGCAGACATTAACAATAATTTATATTACTACACTTACTTGAATATAACAATCAAAAAAATATAATTGGCCAACTTTCTTAAACAAAACTACCAAGTTCAGATTTAAAGGTATGAAACGAGCTTACATTCTTCAAAGTTTTGGGTAGTTTATTATAAAGCTGTGCTCCTTCAAAAGTAAAAATTGTTTTTGTCATTATAGAGACTGCACAAAAAAATCAAACATAGCCAATAAAGTATAAGATAGGTTAATATATCACTGTAGAATCCTGTTCCAACTTTAACAATTTTCAGAGCACTAAAGCAACTCGAATTTTATCTCATTTTAAGTTTTCTCGTCACAAGTGTTTACTAAAGCGAAAACTTGGAACATTGCCGAAAAAATTCTATACTCGCTAGAAATATGAACGCTCCGTTAAAATGTTCGCAATTTTTCTTTGGAAAGTGGACAGTTATTCGTCATAATATTTTCAACAACTTTCGATTTCACCTAAGTAGAGTTCATCTTGCTGTCAAAAGTTCTCGAAGGTACCGAAATGAATTAGGATCTGAATCACGTAGCATCGTGAAATATGGTCGCCATTTGTTGAAGATAAATGGAATTCGCAGGAGTCCTGTGCAAATCTGTGAGATTTTGCATAATTGTGATAAAAGTTTCGTTTTGTGTGTGCCTAGAACTACCTATGAGCATGGCATATATAAATAAGTATTTTATATGTTGTTAGGCACAACGATAAGTTTATTCGCGATACGTCGGGTGCTTGAAATTGATTTTCATGTAGACCTAAAATTCATTCAAATTCAATTCAGCGCGACGAATAAATCTATCTAGAGCAGAGCACGGAGTAAAATGTGCATTTTCGTCCATGCTGTAATATTTCCATCGCTAGAATTGCAGGCCGCAAATATTTCTCAAGTTTGCTTGACCTCTTCGATATTATTTGACTTTATTTACTTTGGCAACATAATGCCCATTCATTCAAGCACTATGGCCATACTTCAAACAGTATCTTTAGGTGACCTTAGTGCGTGACATTGAACTCTTCGATTCATTGCCTGACTTAAGTAGGAAAGCATTGTTATTGATTGTGGTTTACATTACAGTGACATTACGAGACGAGCTTGAGTTGTGTTTTGTTGTACGATAAAATCGTTTCAAATCATGATGCAGAGCCAAATACAAAAGAAGAAGAAGATAAAATTGTTGACCTATGAAACTTTTAGATTTAGGTAATAACTACATAATGTAAGTAAACTAAGGCCATGCATTCGTCTGTAGGATCTTTAAACAATTAAAAAATTTAAAAACGCGAGTTATAATTAAAATACTAATTTATTTTCTGCTCTGTTAAATGTGAGAAAATATTTTCAACTCAAAATATAAAATGCCTATTTCGCTTGTCCAGCTCAATTTAGCGAAAAATAATTCATTTTAAAGCGGCTATCATTGTCCGTCGTAAATAATGCAGACCATAAAACTGAGGCCTACAACAAACAATTTATCGCGAGCTCTTCCTATTTGTTTCCATTTGTTCTGTCGACATCATTCGCCACTTTATTTGGCATCCGCCACCGACGCGGAATCGTTAACGTAATGATGTTCTTTGTTCCCGAATGAGACTTTCCAAATCAGAGGATTGAGGTCGATTTGAGACAAACATAGTAAAATGAAATTTTATGTTGGCTCATAGTAAGCTAAGTAGGTTTATCATAACCGTACCTCCTCCGGTTCCTCATCTGTAAACATCGTCCACCGTTGAACAAGCCAAGCAAGCGGAGTTTTGCCATAATCGCATCACATCAGGTACAGAAACTGAAACTGATGAATGACCGACCATTTTGCACCTTCATATCTAATAATGGTCAAATGGTCTCTGATTTAAACCAAAGCGGTAAAAGATATAAAGAATTCGATTAAATCAAGTTACCTACTTAGTAAATATGATAAAAATAAGTAGGTATAGGTAGGTACTAAATGGGAAAGTGTGAAAGCTAACACCTACTCATATATTGTGTGTAGTTAAGATATAAATGATTTGGTTGCATCAAGTTACCTAATTAATAAATATGATAAAAACAAGTAGGCATAGGTATGTATTAAATGGGAAAGTGTGAAAGCAAACACCTACTCCAATATTGTGTGTAGTAAAGATATAAAGGATCTCATTGCATCAAGTTACCTAGTTAGTAAACATGACAAAAATAAGTAGGCATAGGTATGTACTAAATGGATAAGTGTGAAAGCAAACACCTAGTCCAATATTGTGTGTAGTAAAGATATAAAGGATCTCATTGCATCAAGTTACCTAGTTAGTAAATATGATTAAAATAAGTAGGTATAGGTAGGTACTAAATGGGAAAGTGTGAAAGCTAACACCTACTTCAATATTGTGTGTAGTTAAGATATAAATGATTTGGTTGCATCAAGTTACCTAGTTAGTAAACATGACAAAAATTAGTAGTTATAGGTAGGTACTAAATGGGAAAGTGTGAAAGCAAACACCTACTCCAATATTGTGTGTAGTGTAGTACAGGTATACTCCTTTCACAATTTTTCCCATTCGCCGGTTGTATTCCAAACCACCTGCCTCCTTGAACCGCGCTGATTAAATCCGTCCAAACAAGCATACTGAAGTGTCCTTAATAAATTCCAGTCCATTCAGCGTGTCGTATAATGAAGTTAAAAATCATTAACAATTTTCAAAGCCGAGAGAACGGAGAGCTCTTGACCTCAATGAAGATGTTTTAAAGCAAACTCGCATTCCTCTTCCTCCTTCATTTGGCGCCGGCCTTGACATGATGAAGTGAGGCGCCCTGGAGGGTGCTTCGCCTCGATCGAGGCCAGCTTTGCCGAACCAATATCCGCCCGGATCTATGTTCAGATACAATTCCAAGGGAACAACTGATTTAGGTACTACACACGTACAGCGTTCAAACAAAATGGGCGGTTTGACCTAGTCACTAGTGAGTTGTTGGAGCGTGGTCATAGGCGTTTACTGTGTCAGCACTTTTATATCTGTGCAGCACAGCTTTTGCTGTAGGTTCCTATATGTAGGTGACTAGTGGGGATCCTAAGTGTCTGCAATCTACAATCACCCAGTTAATATCCAGCCAATTAAAACCTTTGACTAATGTTTTATAGAAAAAAACATATAAAAGTGAAAGTAATTCTGTCTATCTGTTACCTTTTCACGCCCAAACGCAGAAAGGATCCAAATGAGGCAGGGAGGTCAACGATATTCCGGGTAAGACATAGGCGCCTTGAAAAGTGTGTGTTAAGCCGCGGGCAGAAGCTAGTAATTCTTTATGATGCCCATCTAAAGAGATGGGCTCAGAAAATAACTTATTTGCGAATGTAGGTACTGCGTGTTCTAAGGTCTATATTCGTCGAAGCTTTCTCTGATCTGTGACTGTCGCTACTGCGATATATTTAGAACAAAAACGAAAAAAAGAATTAAATGTTATTGTCCAGTCCATACTTGACCTAGGTTGTATCATCGAATGTCAACTCGTTAGCAAAATAATACCCTATTTTCCCGTAACATTTGCTCGTAGCAAATACCACGATGCTACGAAACTCTACGATGCTACGAGGTGCTACGAAACTCTACGCTGCTACGAAAAGCTACGACATGAGACATCGTGGGGATCATTCCATAGGGATGTATCGAAATTTAGACACTTTTCAGGAACAACAAAAAACTGTCTAACTTTTTTCAAAGATCAGAAGTAATTTTCTGAATAATTTATAACATACTTCGTAAGTTATTTATATCTAGTACTTTTGGTTCATACGCCTTTCGGTATAGCTGAGGCAAATAAGATATAGTATGCGGGACGTTTAAAAATATATTAAAACGTTTTGTATTTTTTCCTGAACAAGTATTTCATGAGTACAATTAAAGACATAGTGACAAAGTCATGGACAAAATAGTGGTTCACATCAAAGTGGTCTAGATTCTTAAATAACTAACACCATCGAATCATCATACGTATGTATGGTACGACGAAATTTTTGGAAAATTTGCTTATGTCCGTGCAGGTAAAATATCTCATTTCCGTGCATTAAAATACTCTTACTCAAATCAGTACTAAGGTAATCTTAATTACTACTGCGAAATCCAGGCATGAATAATAGAAAAAGTAATAATTTAAGCGCATGTCCGACACGTATAAAATATGTTACGACATCATTTTTAATTAAAAAAAAAAAATCATATGTTTTGTCACTATTTTGATAAACTTTTATAAATAAAAGACCTAAAACTATAAATGTTTAAACAGATTATGCAGCCTGACTTGTTAAGAGTTTAAAAAAAATAAGGCATTTTGTCGATACGTCAATATCGAATGTAGGCCTCGATTTCAATGCAGTGGTGACAATTCACATAGCAAACACTTTCCAGCACTAAAAATGAAGCCGTTGCTTCCATATCGATCGAAATAAAAAGGAAGGCATAATTATTCGTGCTGCTAAATTAGTTTAGTTTGAAAAACTATGGTGTCATAAATAAGTTTCAAGGCACCGTACGCTACTGTGTAAAGGCAAGCGCAAACACATATCGTTAATTAATGCCGATGAATGTTGCCGCCTAATGATGTAATTCAATATAGTACAGTTTGTAATAAAATTATCGTGCGGAAACTTACATTTAACTCCATAATAATATGCCTTGTGTTGCAAAATCTCAATTTAAAACCGAATTGGTATTTGTCATGGTATTTAAAATTTACCAAAGTGTTGGTATGTTTTATGAAGTGAATGTTATTCATTGCACTCTAACGTTTACCTTGTTTCATTGTAGAAGTTTCGAGACATTGTTTGCTCAAGTTCGACAGACACAATCACGTCCTAACTTTTTCTTCGAAGAAAAATAACTCATGAAATATATTGAAATTACTTGGTTTTTTGATGAGTAAAGGTTGGTTTTTGATGAGTAAAACAATTGCTTGTTTCGATAGCTATAACCATCTACGTGTGTACTTTTACTTAATTATAATATACTTTTCATACATTTTATTAGGATTGTAGGTACATATTATGTACATACACAGAATAATTTTAGCGGGTTGGAATAAACAAACGTTGCCTAGATTTTACTTTTTTTTAAATTAATTTTGGAAAATGGGGAAAATCGGCTGTGGCCGGGAATTGAATCAACTAAAAAAACGTGCATTTTTATGAGAACGATCGATTGGTCCAATTCTTAGGATACAATCTGTCTAAAATCACCACTAGGTTATTACGATATTTTTAAGTTTCAAGTAGTGTAGGTACCTACTTGCAATAACGCAGTACTATAAATATATTCTGTGCTATTACTATAACACAAGGTTTTGTTCTAAAATTCATCATCGCATCAAATTACCATTCAGATAGCAAAACTTGCCGAGAGCATTGTACATCGGCGTAACTTGAAGCCTGTACGCTTAAGTACTTAAATAGTTAGTTCATAACTTACCTACATGTTGATTCAAAACTTCCCAACACAAAGCATCTTCAGGTAGGTAAGTAAAGTACAGTCGTGTTCGTTTACAATAAAGTTTACAATAGCAATGCTTTCATTTATACAAGAGCTTTTTGTTGGAACTTTACTTAAAGAACTTAAATGTTTGCAAGTAACAGAAACTAAAAACTAGAACTAGTTAAAATGTTTTTGTTTTGGACGGTTGGAGAGTTTTATTTCGTAGTTTTGCCGTGAAAGTTCGGATAGATCAGGTGAAAGGCAAAAAATCAGGCTTTTTGTTCAAAAACTTTTCCTCTTTTTGCAGGAACGCCATAACAAAACCCTAGGCAGTACCTACGTGAAGCGAATACCAAAAAATTCATATCCTCCATATTGATACCAATTTAGGGAACCGCGCAGAAGTCACTCGGTGCGCAAATGGGTTGTGAATTATATACGAGGTTGTAGTACCTACCTACTACCTGTGCACCTACGTGGCACCAACCTACTATACGTATTTACCTACTTGATACATTATGTAGGTGCCATTAGGCGTAAGAGTGGTTCTTTTCAGCTTAAGTGCTTGTTTCACTCACACATGGTCGATTTTATTTCACAAATCTTATATAGAGGCAGACAAATGATCGGTGATAATTATCATAACTATATTAACCGGGTTTTACAACTAAATTGCATGAAAACACGAGGGCTACCTTCGAAGAGAGTGCAGAGAGATGATAGCCTCTTTTTTTATTTTTTATTTTTTTTTCTCTCTTTTTTTTACAGCAGTGGCGTGGGACAGCAATGGCTAAAAAATCAAAATATAGTTAGCATGCGTCGTTATTATATTTGTAATTTTTCAAGGCTTGCGTTGATGTAAGCGTAAGGACACGTAAAAAAAATGTTTTATCAGATACACCTAAATATACGTTACTTTTATTTCGTAGGGAACGATAACCAGCGAAGCGGGTAACTCGAAGAAATAGCGTAAGAAATTGAAGTGCTACGCCGCCGTGTAACGAGCTACGAACGGCTACGAGGATGCTACGCGAGTCTACGAGGCTACGTGGCCCGTAGCACCTAACCCGATTTCAATACCTATACGTTCGATTTCCTTGTTCGGCTTAGGTCTAATTCTGTTTAGGACAGATTCGGGATAGGGCAGATTCGTTTTAAGACTGAAGTGATTTTTGCCCTAAAGTTAATAAATTAAAAAGACATTTTGCCTTTTCGGCAGAAGTACAGAGAAAGGTTACTCCTCCATGTGAACACATCTATTCCCGACTGAATTGGCTCTAGCATTCGTAATATAGGGGTCAAAGTAAATTACTTTACGATCATAAATCTCACGAAACGGTTTAAGTTTTATTAAAAGAGATGAATGCTTCGCCGGTGGTTTTGCTCTCAATGCTCTTCCTTCAGCAGAGTAAAATAAAAATGATTAAGTTTGCTCTTAAAAAACGATAAATTAAAAGAAAAATTCAAAGCATTAAAACAACGTCTATATAGTTTATACTTTGCCAGTCCGCGTGTTAGTGCAGACGTGATTTTCAAACTAAGGTTGGTGTCCGAGTGGGGTGTCGTAAACCTGGTGCAGTTTTCAGTGCAGTGTCAATTTTCAGCAAAGAAGACCGAGTTTAAACCTACGCTCAGATTTCGTGATACGCTTCAGACCACTGACAGTCAGAGCCTATTGGGCGTTAAGCACACCACAAACCTAAACTTTGGCTCTGATAATCGAATTTAAGGCCAAATTTGCTGCCATGAAGCTCATACTAGGAAAGGCTAATCACTTCTCATCGGGAGTGTTTCTTCTTTACAAAGCACAGGTCCGGTCTTGCGTGGAGTACTGCTGCCATCTTTGGGACGGATCTGCCAAAAACCAGCTTCAAACCCTCGATTCGATTGAGCTATCTAGTACCCATAACACAAGCTCTGCTTAGCTTGGGGCTAGATAATGCTGTGTGAATTGTCCAGCATTATTTATTTATTTATTGAGAGGCGTGCTGTCAGGCTCATGGGCGATGATTCGCTTGTGGTGAACAACCTGCACAGCCTCGAACACAGACGGCGCGTTGCCAGATTGTCAGTGTTCTACAAGTACCACTTTGATGATTGCGTCCAGAATTTACATGACTTTATCCTCCCTCCCTCTTTCACCACCGGACAAGCATCAGTAAATACCACCCATACCTGGTCGACATGCCACAATGCCGAACCAAACGTTTCCGCTCTACTTTAGTTTAGTACAGCTAAAGAGTGGAACAAACTTCCTGCGTCCGTTTTTCCGGGAGAGTATAATCTCAGAGTCTTCAAATCCCGAGTTAATAAATTCCTTCTGGGAAAGCATTCTTAGGTTCATTTCTTAGGTCACATCGTCACTTTCTTAAGTGTGATGGTAGTCTAATACTTTGCCATCCATTACAAAAAAAAAGTTTTTTGCGAGTTTTTTAGGAGTACGTTAGTCGGATAATCCTAACTGGAAAACATACGTTTGTAGGCTTTATTGTACTTAAAATAAGAAGGCCACGGTATTCGTTTCGGCAAAAAGCGAGGTCGAGAGTAATTAGCTTAGGAGCGACCTTAGCAGCGGATTAAGAACTATGTTGTGACATTCACTTTACAGGAATAGCGCCTCTATGAATAAGTTATTAGAGATAAAAGTCCCAAGAAGTTGACGTAGTTTTATCAAAGTGACGACGAAGAAGGCGGAACTGAATAATTAAATGGATCGTGGAAGTTAGACGACTTTATAGACATTGGACGGTTTACTTGAATAAGTTATCCACTGATTATTTACTTTACTTACTTACTGACAATTTAGTTTTACGCGAAGGTAAATAAATTAAAATTAAAGTCAGTAATACACCTAAGTGTAAACTAAAAAAGTCGGTTACTATATTTAACTAAGAGCTTAAAAATCACAAACGTAAATATTTTTTGATTAAAATAATGAAGTACCTATAGGCAATCCGAATACTTGATTTTTAGTTGAACCACAAAAACTATTTGCGATGAAACATGTATATTCAGTTTTCCTAACATCCCAAAAGAACGTTCCTAAGCATGATTATACTTTTCTCAAGCTCCAAAGCTCTGTGTATTAAAGTAAATTTGCCTGGACCCGCGAGGCGCACGTAATCCCAGGATTACAGAGTAATGGAACAACCAGCTAAATAATTAACAGATCCCCGTCAACTCCCCTTTGTAATAACGCCGCCCGTTTCTGGAGAATCATGTCCGATGAGCGTTTTTTTGACGTTTACTGGCCTTTTGGGAGAGCTTGTTATATTGTTACAGGGATAAGCCAACGGGTTAGGTTAGGTTTGTAGAGGGGGTAGAGCACTTTGCAATAAAAAGAATCTGGCTTCGAAACTGGCTTCGTACGGTTTTTGGACCTACCTGCTTTAATCTGTTCTGCAATCGAGAATAATGTTTATCTAAGGCGTCTACACACCAAAGGCCGCCGCCGACTATTTGACAAAACACTGACGTCGACAGTGTTTCGTCAAATTGTGTCTATCTGTCCACTCATAATTATATCCTCCTAATTGGTAAAATCAAATAGGTATTTCTATAGTCCTTTTTTATTTTTATTTTTTGTGCTTTAGTTTTAGCTAGTATAGTTTCAGATCGTATGTCATTCCAATTATATTCTCTTTGTGTTCTAATTTCTAATTCTAGCCAAATATTTATTTAGGTATTTTGTAGTATCATACACGCCACCGTCAAGTTCTACACTAACCGATCCTGTCCATCCAAAGCTTGCCTGGAAGAGATCGCTGTCAGCGATAAGGCCGCCGATTGTGCCATACTAGATTTAATTAGTAGTTTTTAAGATATCTTATAAGCATTGATGGTACAATAAAGATTTATCTATCTATCTATGAATATTCACTGAAATATTGTAACAGCCCGCCGGGCTGTGTCGCCGACTTTGGTGTGTAAAAACCATAAAATTACGTTAAATTCTTTCAAACTTATCGTAGAACTTACATCGTAGAGGTAAAAATTGGTGTCACAGCCTTTGTCCTTGTCCGTGGGGAGGCCATGCTCGTCAGTATCGCCTGGAAAAAAGAAAAAATCATATAAATCGTGTTCGAAACACGCACAAAAGGCAATCTTTGTTTCTGCTACTGGTGGGAATTAGCACTGAATACCTCAGTGGCGCAGCGGGCGAGAGTCCGCCTGCGATGCAAGAGGTTGCGGGTTCGATTCCCGCCTCGGAACAAATTTGTGTACGATCTGCTATTTATAATAATTTCCATTTATAATAAAAAAATAGCTATCTATGTACCTATATGTATTAAATATATCAGTTATCTAGTACCCATAACACAAGCTTTGAGTAGCTTACTTTGGGGTTAGATGTTGCTGTGTGGATTGTTCAGCATTATTTATTTATTTATTAAACAAAACATGGAAAATGCGAAACTTGTACTATATTCGACCAGCACTTGTTAATTTCCCTGGTAGAACAGTTTTATTCCCTCGTTTGTATTTTAAAAATGAAAAGGCTCGAAGCAATTCGTTGAAGAAAAACAAAATTTAATTAGAATCCAGGTAGCAAAGGAGGCTTATTAAAGCGTCAAGGCTGAAACTCGCCACCTAAGTTAAAACTTGGTAAAATTAGGTAGATTGTAATGAGGTTCGGTTAAACAGGGTGGAAATTTAATATTGCAACGTAAATAATATACCCAGATCGATGAGCTGGAATTGAATTGCATTATGGGAACAAAATTACCCGCTGCACGTGCCCTGCGGTCTGGTCGATCTATTTAAAAATACCTAGAGTGAAAGGACAGGTATATATAATAATAATAATAATAATAATAAAAATCGTTTATTGTGGAACCAGAACAATTTGACATGGTTACAAATGGAAACAATGCCATCTGCAGAAGTTTAGAAACTGTGTCGCAGATGACAACGCCCTCCTCCGAAGTTAAAGTGGAAAGAGTTCCAAAAAAGTAAAAATTACAAATTACAAAATATAGGTCAGTAGGTAAGTTTCTTAATTTACATACCGACTTATACGGAATAATAAAGATAATATAGTTGTTAATTAATATAAGAGAAAAAACAAAAATTACATAGTAATCAACGAAAAATTACAAGCTAATTACTAAGTTATTTAGATTTTTCATATATTTTTAGTTACCATAATAATGTTTCTGGTTTCTTATCGTCACGTAGATCGTATCTTTGGGGTGGCTAACAACCTACATGAGATGTTACAGCGTTCTGTAATATGTATAGATTAGATTATTTGTTGTTAGATTATGAGGTCCTGGGTTCGAATCCCGGGTCGGGCCAATAGTTGTTAATGGGGTTTTTCTAGCAAGAAAATTTCACAGAAGCAGCCCGGAGTCAGGAAGTTGGCGGTGTTACACCCCCGTGCCTCGGAAAGCACGTTAAGCCGTTGTTCCTGCGCCTAACCTCTCCCCGATCGTGTCGATCTGTCGTCCCATCGGATTATGAGAGTGAGGGAACAGAGAGTGCACCTGTGTTTGCGCACACACTTGTGCACTATAATATGTCCTGCGCATCTGGCTAGTCTCCGAGAGACTGGCCGCCGTAGTCGAAATTCGGCTAGGAGGACATTATTATTATACTTAGTAATAAAAATTGCGTTACCTCTCCTTCTTTCCCTAGCCAAAATGTTATGGCTAGGTAGATTTACTTCGACAGGTGGGGTACCCATCTACTTACCCCCACAAACTTGATTAAATATGTATCCAGCACTTATTACTAGGTAAATATTTATCATTCATAAACAATAATCCCCTTGTTGCAGAAAGTGTTAATGTTTTATGTAAGACAGGCAGACAGGTATTCGTAACTTCGTAATGTATTCAGCTGGTAAATATGTAGATACAGGTAGGTAACGTGGGGATGTATGTATGCATAAGGGAAGGCAAACATACTTCGCCTCAGAGGAAGGCCGTACGTAAACTTTATATTACATCTACATAAAAGAACTGTACGAAAGTATGGGATTTTTATTGTTCATGACTTTTGGAATGTTAGGGACTTTGTGTGTATGTATAATTCGATTGGACGGAAGTAATTTCTCGTATTTGTAATTTTTCTGATTCCAGTTTTTCTATATATTGTCATTTTTAATTATGGACATTATGTAAGTATTACTACCTGAATAATAAAAATAAATTAGACCTGTATTTAGAACTGAAAGAATTGAGCTAACTGCAGACTGATAACTATTATTATATTATAGCTATTTGGATACGCCAAATAGCCTTTCTGCGTTATTTGTGTCTAAAGGTTGGAAAAATGCCGGCTGTAAGGTTCAACGGGGTTGGTATGAGTCAGCCGTCTATAAGGAGGGAATCGCACATACCTTGTTTCCAGGACTTCCTCTAATTTGACACTAGCGACACTCGCGGCGCGCGCGCAGCACACTATGGCAGTGGCAGGGACACAGCGGGACGCTTCGGGATAAGCGGGATACAAATTCGGGATGCAGAGTGACACCGACCGAATTGCTTGCACACGGAGACAACGTCCATACTTGGCATTTATTTAACTTATTTTATAATTTAGTAATTCCCTCGCTTCTCCATAATAACGTTATGTTTCACATCACTACGCATAATGGACCAAGTGTAGGGTCATTACTGAAACAAAAGACCTAGTTACACACTGACTGCGTTTCTGAGAAATGTACGTTCAGCTGATGAAGTGAGGAGGGGAATTCTGTATATGCATGTACAGTGACGTACACCGATAGGTTGAACCCCTGATATGCTTGAAGTCAACTTCTACATAGTTAATGGTTTAATCGGGTATTGATCGCGTACCTTTTGTTTTTATATCCCCTACGTTTCTACCGCGTTACAGCGATCGTGGTCACGGGGCGACTGATTTCTACAGTATCTTTCGGTAAAATGTAGATAGCAAGCTGTTCTAATAATAAAACGTCAAGTGCGAGTCAGACTCGCGAACTAAGGGTTCCGTATTATTGTAAGACCATGTTTCTTGTCAAAAATCATGATTTCAGGTCAACGGGAAGTACCTTATAGGTTTTGGTCCGTGGCGAGAATCAAAAGTAATTTTTTATAGAATAAACTTCAAATTTACGGTTTTCGGGTTTTTCCACAGACGGACAGACAGATAGACTGAAAGACGGACATCAAAGTTTGTACTGTACATTAGTCAAAAGTTCCGACTAATGTAGCTGGGTTCCAACTCAGAATAAAACCAGCTACAGAGTAAGTAGTTCTTCGACCATTCTATTGAAAATGGTGCCTCGGTTCTCAGTCTTGCTTTTAGAATAGGCATCGTTAAAGTGTTAACACACGAGCCTAATTACCGGCAAGGCAATCGGGTTCTCGGTAAGTAATTAATTCACTCACGGAACAGTTTGTCGTAAATTCGAGCCTACTCGAATTAATTTCATCCAAACCCGACTTCATTTGGTTCACATGTGTCGAACATTCAAGCTGTTTTGTGAATTTTGTATTTCTACATGTTTTGTTAAATTCCATGAGGGATGTTCACAAAATTGTTGCTTTTAAAATAAAGTTGACAACCGGAACTCGATATAGATCATTTTGTCTATCACTTTAATATCACCTTGTGACAAGTACATCGGTAGGAATTAAAGTAACATAACAAGCCATGGATACAGGGCCGGAATTAGGACAGGGTGAGGCATAGCCCAGGGTCTCCACAAAAAACGGGCCTCAACACTAGGAATTCGGTAACTGCTTACCTATAAAAAATAAATACAGGGTTACATCATGGTTTATTTTAATTTAACCCCCGGTACATTTTCGCTCATCGTCACAAGAAAAATTTAAATATCGCGGCTCGCATCTGATGTGACAAGCAAAATGTCAAAATTTTGGTATACAATTCTGTTTGTAACATTTTTCTCCCACTCGATTTTTTTATTTGGTCTTAGCTGGCTTGACATTCTCCCAACCACCACACAAATACCACTACTAAAATGTTCGCTCCGCCCAACGTTTTTTATTTCGTCTTAGGTTCCTCAACTTTTTGCCAATTACCGTTCAAAAGCCTGAAATTTGTAGCGCCTCGTCAAACAGCCACAAGATCAACAAAATATAAAGGCTAATTAATAACCGTCGAAAAATTTTGCAATAAGGGGCCTCCACACCTTGAACGTCTTGGGACCTCCACATCTCTTAGCCCGGCACTGCATGGTTATGACTCATATGCATATGTACAAAAACGTGCTAGCGCGGACGCCTTCCGAACCAACGGAAATAATTACGTAGCTAAAGTTACGAAGGCGTATCCCTCGATATATATGTAGATAGGTACCTAAAAGGAAAAAAAATAGATAAGTAAGCCCCATTACTTATGAGCTTGGGAATAACAACCCTCCTGTTTCAAGAAAAATGAAAACCAACAGTTTCCACTTCGCTATTTTCTTCGAATAACAAAAGAAAAGCGAATAATGTTCCGTTGTTGTTTTACAAAAGATAAATAAATAATGCTTCACTTTTGTAAGCTCATGCTTCTACTATCAAATAGGTATTTTTTGCTGTTATTTTCCTTTCCTTTGAAAATGGAGAAGTGTTGTGTAGAAGAGAAAATATCAAGCAGCGAATTGTTGCCGGTAGTGTTGGCAGGTAGGGTATGAAAAGAATGTGCTAGGTATTTTTCACAGCTTACTGTGCTCAATTTTGTGTGTACAATGTGTGCTGCTGTGTATTACGTACTAATATGAATTCCTTCATAGCTATTAGAAGCAATAGTTTATTTTAGATTGCAATCGCAATATTTGCTGCTGAGATTTACACATAGTATACCTACATATTCACAAAAATGCTTCCGTCAATTTAAAAATATTTTTTTAAAAAATTTAAGAATAAATGTATAACGTTGGACAGTTCACACAGCCTCATCTAGTCCCATACCATACCTTGTGTTAAGGGTACTAGATAACTGATTACATTACATTGATAGATATTTTTAACCATACAGGATGGAAGGTTTTTTGAAAGGTTTTTTCATATTTTTCTTTGACTGGATTTTCGAGGATGCAATGATTTTCTTCGAAATGTATGGGCAAAAGTATTTTGCGTTTTCTGACTTTTATAGTACTCAAATCTTAGTTGGCCCCCAAAAAACTTTTGATCAGTATAAGAAACAGGATCAATTGGAATAAAAAATGTTTTATGAAAAACGCCCATTTTTTCGAAATCTGTCAGTTCTTTGAAATCTGTGAATGGGGATGATATTTTTTTTAAAAATGATGGTTAGTTTCCGAAGACCATTTGCATGTAGCATCAACGGTTAAGGAAGCCTACCTGCCCTTACTGCCCCGTCCAAAAATTCCACTCTGTGTATAGAAAACACCCGTAACAAATATCTGCAGGTCGTACAAACCATTATTGTGCGGAAGCGAGAATTGAATCAGCAACCTCCTGTGTCGCAGGTGGACTTTCGCCCAACGCGCCGCGAAGGTTGTCAAAGTTCTTATACAGTGTTCTGTATAATGTATATGCTTTAACTTACCGAGACTCCAGTTTAAAATATTTACTTCTGTATTAATAGAAATTGGCTCCAAAAATAATAACAGGGATGTCACCTATCTCTGTAAGCTCTGTGTAAGTAGGTTGAAGTAGGAGGGAGATTGAGAGAGTTAATTGCTTCCTATTGAAACCAGTCAGCTAGTATCGAAGCTGTCTGAAATTTCAAAGGCACTAACTTCTGTTAGAGACAAGTCGAGATAATCGGTTTTAATCTACGAATTGCAATCCTGCAGCGAGTTTCTTAAATCTTGCGAGCTATGCAGTGTTAAAACGAAGCTTTGATATAAAATTGAAGTAAAGATACTTAGTCACATTTCGGCTAAAGTTTTGCCACCTTGCATATTATTTTGTGTATTTTATTTGTGGATATCAGTCTACCAGTTTCTGGGAGGAAAGTTTTAGGAATTGACGCATTCTCATCGTCGGAGAATTGCCGCCGCGTAGATTACCAAAAGGGGTCTATGGTGGCGATTATTCGATTGATTTATCAGGATTGGGTCCCAGTTCATAAGCTTTATTCACTTTGGGGCCACTGATGCTGTGTGAAAATGTCCACCATATGCATTTATTTAGGACGTGGCTTCGCCTGAATTCAAATTTTCATGTTATGTTTTGCGCAGAACTCAATTTTTCTAAAAATAGAAGTAGCCTGGGTTGCCAGCTGTCTGCTAGTGTAAGTCCCGTCCAAATCGTTTGAGCAGTAGCTGAGAAAAGCTCAAACAAACAGACCTAAATACAGTCACATAAACATTTAAAAATTAGTGTTTTTTTCGAGTACCATGTATAACTTTCAAATTAATTAAGTAAAAAGCTGTTGTTCTGTTTATTTATTGTTTATATTATTCTGATCAATACAAAAATAGGCTCCTTCCCATCTCGTAACCTTCCTATCTCGTAAACATTTTTATTTTGAGTGATACAGTCAGCTCGAAATA
Source organism: Eupithecia subumbrata (assembly GCA_949316285.1). NCBI lineage: Eukaryota > Metazoa > Arthropoda > Insecta > Lepidoptera > Geometridae > Eupithecia > Eupithecia subumbrata. The sequence continues at coordinate 3,113,187 of OX438634.1, forward strand.
CATCATACATACATGATGAATTTATATTATGGACCCTTGAATATTTCTTATGATAATTTAATTATTCTTGATTATTGTTTATTATTTGACATGTTATGTAACTATTTCTAGCATTAGGCATGTACCTACTAAATCTAACTACACATACACTTCAATTTTATTTATGTAACCTAGTAAAAGTCACGAAAAAAAATCGTTCCAACAAAATCTAACCTCACAGGTGTACAACCAATCACAGAACCAACCAGGCATCCATTTCCACTCAGAAAAGCTCCAAAGCACCAGCTTCAAAACCATATAAAAACAAAAACTCGTTCATTTGTGCCAGAGTGCACCCTGGTTGGGAGGCGGCTATTATTGCACGCCGAACAATTACTGAAACTTTCACAATAGTTCAGCTTGGATAGTTCGCCCGTTATCTGAGCCTGCGGATGTTCGACTGAACTTTTGCACTCATTTTTATGTAGGGAAATAGTATATATCTATAGAGTTACCTAGTTCCTATCTAGTTCTGGATTATGCTGAATAACACTTTCTTGTATAACACCACAGATAAGGTTAGAAAATTATGCTTCTTATTTCGATCAGCGGATACCTTAATCAGCTTCTAATGATCGAGGCAAGGTATATAATAATATTCTTCGTTTAGTTCGTTTATACTCCGGTTTTGAGTGGTTTAATATATTGTATATATTGCCTATTCCAGACTATAATCTATCTCTGTGCCAAATTTCGGCGCTGTGCATGGAAAACTAAGACTGTCAGATTGCATGTCAATATTACCAAATGTGGTCGGCAGAGGCGCTTATTTTTAACATAGACTTATGCAAAATTTATCTGTTGTAGAAGAGGCAAACTTTTGTTTTATTTTGGTTGATAGCACAATCACAAGGTAATAATGTAATGTTAACTAACATTTGCCCGCGGCTTTACTATCGTTGCATGTAAAATACCTTAATAAAACCTATGTCGCTTGAAGCTTCTCAATTATAATAAAAATTACATTCATCGATAGTTATTCATAGAAATCAGAAACACTTAAAAAAATAATATCATCTTCATGCATGTTAAAGTGCCGACAATATCACCGACCATTATGATAATACTTTATACATTAAAAAAATATACTAATTTAGTCAAAACAACTGAGGTCTAAATGGATTACAAAAGTGTCAATCGTTGAAGATATTTCGATTTGGTTTTGGAGGGCTTTCTCAAAAAAAAAATTAAAATATAAATAATGCTGAACAAGCCACACAACATCATCTAACCCCAAAGTAATTAGAGCTTGTGTTATGATATACTTATTAAATACACTACACAGATAGATATTTTTTATATACATAAGACATCCAGAACACCTGGAATAAATATCTGCAGATGGTACAAACATTTGTCCTGAGGCGGGAATCAAACTAACTGTAACCTCCTGTGTCGCAGGTGGACCTTTCCCCGCCGCGCTACAGAGGTCGTCAATCAAATAATCAGATATAAAATGAAATATAACAGTGCTTTATTTCCTTTACCCCTTACAGGAGTCTTGGACACGTCAATAAATTCAAATAAGGTTCAAGAGTAAAACTGGGAAATAAAGTGATTACTTTAATTTATTGTTCACTTCAATCTTTTTAAGGTAAAGTAAAGAAGCGAACAAGAAACCTTTACCTTGTCAGGGTGTTAGTTTTCGAGCTGGAGCAATACTATTAGCAATACCTAAGTTTTTTATCCTCTAGAGATAGTCTGATATTTTGTAGTAAGCCTTTTTAACAAAGGATATGTTTTACAAATTGTTTGAAATTATTTTTTGATAACTTTTAACACTTTTGTAGTTTTGTTGTAGAATCGTATACATTTCCCTTTAAAAGATAATCTATAAATCGATACTATAAAAATATATAAATATATATTTATAAAAATATTCGTAAAATAAAATACGTGAATGTTGGAATGCTGAATGATGAATTTCACGGATATAATTTTGTACACAATCTCAGTACTACTCGCTTACATAATTAATTTTATTTTCCGGAAATAAAACGCAACAATCATGAAGATAGTTTTAGTTTAGATTGTAATTCTACAAAATAATCATAAAAACCACAACAGACCATGCCTTGCTATCCAAATTGATATTCATACCGATATAAAGTATTCTTTATTATGTTGCTGCCTTCCAAGAACTCATGAGTGATTATGATTAACATGAGTGATTAACAATAATTTTGACAACTGTCATTGGAAATACAATTGTTTTGCATGTTTATTACGTTTTTAGCGTCTTTAAACATCTCCTTTACTTGACTTCTTTGTTACGCTAAAAAAAATATATTATATTGATGTCAATGTACACATATTGCCAATAAGAAAAAAGTTATGACAAACCGCTCCGTTGAGGTTTTTCTATGAGTTATTAAAAATTTAAAGTAAATTATAATTTTTGAGTATCTGTCCTTTTGAGAATCTCTCTTCTCTAAGAGAACAAACCGATAGAACTACGAGTAATTTAAATTTGCCTGTAGTTCTACTGGTAGAACTACGAGAAAAAAAATGCAAATGGTTGGTCCTAAGTATATCAGTTATCTAGTAAGTACCCATAACAAAGCTCTGCTTAGCTTCGGCCTTGGTGATGATGTGTGAATTCATCATCATCAGCCTATATAAGTCCACTGCTGGACGTAGGCTCCTATTTTAATTTTTCAGCATTATTTATTTATATATAAGGTCATCAAAATCGCCCTACCTATTTAACATATTTTAACTCGACCAATACTTTCCGTGCTGTAAACATGTTGAGTAGTACCTACCTATCTAGCTACCAGAGAAAAAACCACTATAAACCTATTCTACTTAATTGGTAGGTCTGTCAATGAATAAAATTCCTGCAAATTTCTTTTGGCTTAGCTTCAATCAAATATAGACTTTATTTCAATGACGAATGAACCATTTAACCCGCAAAACAAAAGTTGTCGAAAATCGTAATTCGTCCGTCGAACCCAGCTGTCATCGCGAAAAAAGTTACATAACCTCACGTCCGTCCGAGGAGGCATCCAGCCTCCGAATGAAGCTAGTGGAAGCTATTTTGAGCATATATTGAAAGGGATGTTTGAGTAATAAGGTTGAAATTCTATTGGCAAAATATTATAATTTTTGCAATTACTTCGCTAAACGCCTTACAAAAATGTGTTTTTTGGGTTTTATTATGTTAATGGTTTTATTTATTTAAAACTTTTTACATATGTCTTTAGTTGATAAAATTTCCTTTCATATAGTATTAAAATAATTAATGGTTGTCACTCAAAATATTGAGCATTTCGAGACGAAAAATTTTTTTCTTGTTCTTTCTTGTGATTTTTTTTTTCAAGATCCTAGATCGTTTTATAAAATATTTTTGTATAAGTCTTTTTTCCATACATTTGACTATACACTGTTTTTTTTTTGGGCTTGTAATATGTCGGAGAACGGCTAACGGTGCGACGAAAAAGTGTACTTTCTACGGTGTCGCTGTTTGGGTAGCGTCTTAAGTAGTTTTTGCGTAGCAGCGCCTCACGGGTTCACCCGCGTAGTTCTCGTTCCCGTGGGAATTCTGGTATAAAATATAGCCTTTGTGTTATTCCACACTATAATCTATCTCTGTGCCAAATTTCATCCAGACACGTTCAGTAGTTTTTACGTGGTAGACTAACAAACATCCATCCATCCATACTTACAAACTTTCGCGTTTATAATATTAGTAGGATAGGATATATGAGTATAAAAATATAAAATCTATATTGCTGCATCCAGCCTGTACTAGGTAGAGTAAGGTGGACTCGCTAGAGTGAGTCAAATAAATGCATTTGTGGTATCTACTCGCAGCTAAAATACTCTCTTCAAAAAACATCAGGTCTTGTGGTGCTGAAACTGTATCGAGCACGTACCATGTATTATGAAAGTACCTAGACTGTTTACCAAAGAGAATAATTGTCAATATGACTGGAGCTGACAAGACAAAACGTCGACCCTGATATTTTCCTTCACGCAGAAATGAATCCTACCCACGGGCAAGATAAACAACAGGCCTTTCTTTTCATTGTCAATACTGAAGCATCAATAGAAATGGTATCGTTAGATCGTTCACGCACGTCTCGACGCGTGTGTTGTATTGAAACTGTTCCGATAGGACTTTTATATCCCCGCGCGCTTCCCTCTTTAATTACTGACCTACCATTTATAATTGGGCCTTGTTCGTTTGCAGAATGCGATATTACTGGGCTTTATCTGTGTAATCGAATGATTCAATCACTGAAATCTACAGCGCGTGCGAACTAAAATTGCTAAGCGAGTTGAATACTGATTTGCAATCACTGTTTGCGGATATGCGGCGGCACACTGAACGAGTTTAAATAAATGGCAATAGCGCCATACTGTACGTTTGATGTTATTGATTGATATGTTTCTTTTTTCTAATTCCTGAAAATAAATTAGAACTAGTATTTGAAACAATTGAGCTAACTGCAGACAGTTGCAAACAATCTACATGTAGCTCAACTGATCCATATCAATACCAGTCGGAAGCGTCTTAAAGACGCTGGCTGTAATCCTGGATATATATACGCTGTTTTTTAGTATTTTTTGTGTTTATATAATAGAATTTTTATGTGACCACCTAGGGATCTTTCTTTATGATCATCATCATCATTCGCAGCCCGACTTCACCCACTGCTGGGTGTAGGCCTCCAAACTTTGGTGCCACTCCACACGGCCCTTCGCCTCTCCAGGTTCGCTCTGCGGTGTCCACCGCCTTTGTAGTTCTTGGACGCCATTCAGTAATCGTCTTGTTCCACCTGTCGTCTGACGTTGTTCAACTTCAGATCTGGACATTGGGAACACGGTCTATAAGATTAAATGCCGAGCATGGCTCGCTCCATGGCTCTCTGTGCAACTCTCATCTTGTACACAGCTTCTTGAGTGAGCGTCCGTTGAATTGAATGTCACCGTAAGTCATGTTAGGCAGAACACACTGGTTGTACAGACGGGTTTCAGGCAGTGTGGAGTTTCGGCGGACTTAAGAATGTCGTCCAATTTACTAAAGGCTATTGACTATTACTATTGACCAAAATATCCAAATGATTTACGAACATTTATAAAAATACAGTCGAATTGAGATCTCTTTGTTTTAAGTTGGTTGAAAATAGATAAATTTAAACATATTATGTCGGTCCTTGGCATAAACGGCTGATCAATTCGAAATGAAATTTGGCAAGGAGACAAAGAGACCCTTCTGCTAAACTAACCGTTTCACTATGACAATGTATCATCACAGAATGGCATCATTTGGTTTTCTACCAACTACCCTAGATGAAAGAAAGTACAATGAAAGAAGATTCAAACTTGACGAGTTTTCCGCATGTCAAGTTTGAAACCATTCTATCAACCACCAAACCATTCTCTCCGTGCAGAAAGCACTGCACGCCCAGAGCGGGCATGCAGTGTTTCTTCAGGAGTTTCTTTCATATAAGGATTCTAAATTTTTTACATTCGATTCTGCGATGAACCATAATCATAACCATTGTCATAGTGAAGCGATTGATAAGCTAAATTAGGCCCAACTCTGCTGGAGTCCTTCATATGCTTGCTCCGTGGATTACTTTTTGTAATCCACGGAAAATGCGTGCAAATCACGTAAGCAGATTCTTGTTTTCATACCTACTTATAAACAAAATCTGTATCTATCCGGATTCTTATACCAGAAGTTATAAGTTATAACTTTTATGACCCAGGACACAAATGCCCGCCTCCAGCCGTGTAGCGGCGGCGCACCCGTGTACTGCTGAGGCTGGGCAGTGAATTCGTTAAAGCTCGTTTTAGATAAATCAATGTAGTCACTACGTGAGTGCTCTACTAAAAATGGCAATACCAGACGCATTAGGGAGATTCAGATTGATTTATGGAATTGAAAGACATGTAATGGTAGCTGCCATATGGAAGTAGCCAGGTAAATACACTCGTTTGTGATGGAACCCGAACAAAAATTAGTAATTTCGAGGGTATATTTTGCCCAGTGACGTTATATAGGAATCTAGTCAGTAATTTTAGCATTTAGTTTTAAGCTTACTAGTTTAGTTTTATACGTCTGTAAGAGAAACTATCACAGACGGTTGTTCGAGGCCTAAGTAAGTTGCTTACTTAGGCCTCGAACAACCGTCGCCGAACTTCGGAAACGTTTCAAGTTATCGTTATGTTATGACCTATTAAAGTAACCCATAGGTAGGTCAAGTGACGGTAACTTATAGCAGGGTTGAGATTTCAGAAATAGCATGCATTATACCTCCTCACTGAAAATAATTATAACATGCAGGTAGGTATACCTACAAACTGAAATCTCTGAAATGAGAGTCTCCAATATGAGAGGAAACATTTAACAGCATTCAACCTCATCCGACTGAAATCCAATTATTATTTTAATGCCATGATTGTGCCATTCGACGCTCAATTAATATTACCAGATATTACGGATTACACTGTCAGCGTATTCACGAACGTTCCAATTTTATACCACCCTTGATGGCCTTTACCAAATATTAATCCAAAATTAGAAATTGACGTCAGTTTAAGGATTCGTTCATAAACGAGAGTTAATTATTGTGAAACCATGGAAGGATTTCTCGTTTTCGATTCGTTTTATGATCCTTTTATAAGTCAGTACTATTTTTGGATCAAAACACAAAGGAACTCGAAGGAGCCCAGATAACTTAAAGAAACTCGTTGTTATGGGTTAAGTTGATGGAAAAAGAACTTGAGGTCTATCAAGCCGTTGTGTCGGTCTGACATAGTGACGGAAACCACGGGATTCTCAGTGGCTACGGCTCTTAGAATAACCAAAGAACCATCTTTCACGCCACTAAGCTTGCAGTGGAAGCTTGAACCAAGGCTTGTCGACCTCTGTGGCGCAGCGGGCGAAGGTCCGCCTGCGATGAAGGAGGTTGCGGGTTCGATTCCCGCCTCGGGACAAATGTTTCTACGATCTTCAGATATGTGTTCAGGGTGTTCTGGATGTTTTCTATGTATAATAAAAAATATATCCATCTATGTAGTGTATTGTATTAATTATATCAGTTATCTAGTACCCGTAACACAAGCTCTGCTTAGCTTGGGGCTAGATAAAGATGTGTTAATTGTCCAGCATTATTCATTATTTATTTTATTTACTTTTAATTTCGTTCACGATCTTCAGAAGAAAGTAACCAAATAGTATCGTCAATCAGTCCCTTTCCAAACGTATTTTTTCTGACCGTATTTGCGATCAGCTTTTCTCTAAGTATTCTTTTCATTGGAATAGGTTTTCGTTTCACCGTCGCCAAAGTCCCGCCGATTAGTTCGAATGCTCTATTATCCTCTCGTAAGAGACTCGATTCCTAGTTGGTAGCGAGCCGATATCTTACAAATAAAACTGAATGGATAGGTTGCTAAAAGGGGTTGTAAGGTTTGATTGGTTTCTCGGTTGACCAGCTTGCTGGTAATTCTGCCTATTAGGTAGTAGGTACTTTTATTATTTAATTTGATATATGTTTAGTAAGCTTCAATTTTGTACGTTGACAAATTATTAAACTACTTAGTAATGGTATTGTCAGGTACGAGTACAGTAAGATTGTAAATTAATATCTTATTTCGTTTTTGATATTAATTTAAGTTCAAAATTTGACTTGTCTTTGACCTTATTTTGTAAGCCTAAATGAATATAATTATTTGATAATGAAATATAATGATAATAAAATATTTAAAACAAACTGAGATTAGGTCCTGACCTGATATGCATTTTTCTGATAGATAAACATGACATTTTTAGTAATTACTATTTCAAAATTACAATAATGAAAATTGTTGCATAAGTACTTACAATGAAATCTAATAAAAAAAACAATAGGTACTTATTGATTATCTGACCTTTTTCAATTTGAGTACCTAGTCGATTTATCAATGTACTTTATAAACAGTTTCATAACATTTATGTACGAAAGTGCAAGTAAATTTTTCTATTTTCCAGTAAGTGGTTACACAGTTTAAGCTGAATGTAATGGGGGAAACGCAGGCGATTAGCCACAAGTTGACCCAGTTGGTAAACTGAGAGGCTGCCCAGCTTCCAGTATAAACGATAGATTGTTGGCCTCTCTCCCCTCTACCTATGTCGAAACTATCTAGGTATTAGGTGAGGTTACAAAAAAAAGCTTTTGGAAAACCAGACCCATTGCTAAACTGATTTTATAAAAGCTCTCTCTGATCCTTTTTTGTATGTTTCAGCTCTCTGCTTTTAGTCAATTTTATTTTGTTTTGGGGTGGCTTTCAATAAACTAGATAAAATAAAAGCAAAAACAAAATACCGCCCGCTAGAGGAAATAAATAAATGAAAGGCGATAAAACAACCTACCCATTTGAATAGGCAAGTATAAAAACCCCCAATTTCAAAAAGTTAATAAATGAAAAGCGATAGGTAAAGGTTTTCTTACAAAACAATATAGATAAAGCTTCCCAGATGCATTACATTAACAAACTCCGAGTGAAACATTAGCCGGGAACCAGAGCACAGCAAACTCTTGAAGATGAAAAGTTTGTTCAGCACGCATCGCTGAGCAATCTCCAAGTCGCTGAGACCGGAAGGCTTCGCATTGAGAACGCGTCCCGAATAACTAAGAGCTGCCAGTAAATTAAGTCGTTTCATTTCTGTACGGAAACAATATTTATTTTTGACTAGCTTCTGCATGCAGCCTGTGTTCATCTATATGTATCTATGCAAGATTTCTGGCAGATCCAATAGACTCTATATTCTCTCCTCTTCAATATTCAGTCAAACATGTTCACTAACTTTTACCTTTATAATATTAGTAGGTTACGGTTTCGTTTGTCGTCTGGGGACTGGGATAAAGATACTCAGAAAATTTTAATATATCAAAGAAAAAGGTTTCTTTACAAGGCTTTTAAAGTTGGCTTTGTTCTACATAGGTAATAAGGCGGGCCGACAAAGGAGAGTGGACGAAAAATACATGTTGTGTCGACCCCACCTAGCACGGGATAAGGACCAGAAGATGATGATGGACTAGCAAAATGGATCTTTGAATCATTAGATGACTTGACCTATGTTTCAGAAACATTATTATTATCCTTAAAACCCACGAAAATCAAAATTTGAAGAATATTTTGAGCAGCTAAAATATATTGTTATATTCTCTATTATATAAATATTTTGTAGGCGCCCACTCCGTAGATTTTTAGGAAAACTCGGTCGCGGATGAATGATAACTTTTTATTGATGACAATTTTGTCTCGGATAGCTTTCTGGCCCCGTGCCAGAAGGGATAGTTTTGTCCCACTAACGTAATGCCGGTCGGCAGTTTCATATTTTTACCATATAATCGAATATATCAAGTTTTATGGCGATTGTGATAGTGTTTGTTAATATTTACATCGACAAATAGAACTTGGAACGACTTAGAACTTGCAGAAAATGGAATTGAGAAAAGTTTCTCAAAGATTTAATCGATAGAGATGATGATGGTTACGTAATTGATAGTAAAGGAAAACTTCCCAATGAAAGAACTTTTAAGCTCAATGAATCCCTATCTAATTCAAATAAAAGTAACTCAACCAAAACTCCCGGTATTCAAAGCCTTTAGCAGGATTAGCACAAGCTCTTCTGTTTGCAGTGCTGATTCGTACCAAATCCCTCCTACCGCGAACTGTGTCATGAAAAGTTGCTTCCCGCAGACCGTCAACGCTCTTAAATCCTGCACATTTGAAATTTTCGTTTTGCTCCGGAGTTTTGCTTGAGTAGGATTTGCGAGGAAAAGTTTAGAGCTTCGTGGCAGTGAAAGACAATACAACCTGTATGTCCTACTAAATTTTTCAGTTCAGCTCAGTTTTGTCAGAGGCGTGTTGGCCATGCTAAAACCTCCCATTTCGGGTAATGCATATTTGATGGCTTAAAACTGTTAGGCTCTTAGGCCGGAAACTTTGTGTGGAGTGGGGTGTGTGCGATGCAGAAGTATTTAGGTAGGACGATATGCTAGCTATGTTTCTTTGAGTAATCTATGATTGTTGAGAAACCATCACAAAAACCAGAAAAAACGTTTCGGAAGATCATATTTACCTCATTCCAAAGTCCCCCGCGACATCAGTAGGCAACAAACGGTTGTTTACCGTCTCTCACTGTCGAGATTCGGGCAGAAAGTTGGATCTCTCAACTGGCCCAAACTTTTAATTAGAGATGTCCCTGTTAGTTAGCACGACTCGAATAAGCTTGTGTTGTTTGTTAAAGGGCTAAAAGGAAGATTGAGTTCGGCCCATGTTTCTGACGCCAAGGCCGACAAGCAAGATGTTTTCCACAATTTACTTTAGGCTCGAAAAACTGATTATGGCGATAATGCTAGCGTAAATGGTGAGGACCACTATATCTATATTATCAGATCAAATTGGCCGGTGGTAGAATCTAAACACGAAATTGAGGAAATAAAATTACAACAGATTTTTTGGATATTTTAAATCCATCATGGTTAATTAACACTAAGTCATTTACAACGGGATATTTACCATAATTTGAACTCAAATATTTCGTTGTAAATGACTTTAGAATTTTCTTTAGACTTTAGACTTCTTCGGAAGCTGTAAATTCCAAAGACTATTCGAATGGCAGCTTTATTTTTAAAGGTCTGTTCCCAACCAAAGTCAGCCACAGAGCGAAATCGGCCAGATTGCTTTGACACCGCCGATGGAGGTAAATTAAATTCGTAGAGCTCTCTCCCGACAACGTTCCAAGCATTCCACTAATAAAAGTAAAAATGCTGAGATCTGAGTTCCTTGTTTTCCAATAAAACAATCTTCAAAGGGTTCACTTTACCTCCAAAATTGTAAGGATACTTATATCAAATAAAAAGACTGTTTGAGATAAGCCAAATCTTGTTGATCTTGTACGTTTGGGCGTCTTTTGATATATAATTTCCATGTAGCATAAAGTATGTATGTAGTTAAAAAAATTTTTTTCCTTACAACCAAATGAAGCAAGTTTTTTTAAGTAGGTAGTCTGTTGAATACCAAAAAAAGGTATACATGTGCACTAAAGTCATTTTCGGGTTTTATGTTTCCGTGCCAAGGCAGACAAAAGAATTATCTTGTGAAACAAACCTTATGGACGTACGGATTGCTCTATATAATCTAACGAGTCCCCGTGAAAGCTGAAACCTCCGCTAAAACGTCTAACTAATCTGAATACAATCTGACAGTGTCTGAACGCTATTGAGACAAGATTGAGACGGACTGAGACATCTCCCTGGAGGATGCTGAGCATCTGTTACGTCTCAGTGCAATCACGGCATGTATTAATTAGCCTGATGGGCACTGTCCTTGACAGCTGTGTGCTTGTCGTTGAGTTGGGGTCGTGTTTGTTCAAAATGTTGAACCTATCGAATGATGCGGTTGAAAACAAAGATTTAAATCGTTGGATGGACCCTTTCCGTAGTGAGACCGCGCCTTTTTGTTGCCAAGCGAAATGAGATAGCTAGCTTATTTGAAATCAGTGTATTTTTGTGTGTTTTAGTGGTGTTTTTTCACAAAAATTCGTGCAGTATGATTGCTCAATAAATGGTTATAATAACAGTTAAGTTTATTGGCAAAAATGCCAAAACAATATTTTTAACTAGGTACTCATAGAGTGCGTTCATCGACATTCTGTTTAACAAGCATTCAAAGACAATGGCACAGTTTTTAGTGTCAGAGTTATAGATTTAAATCTTTGGTAGAAAACGCTTAATTGAAACGAAAGCGTTTTATGCTTTATTTATTAATTGTCGACCTCCGTGGCGCAGCGGGCGAAGGTCCGCCTGCGACGCAGGAGGTTGCGGGTTCGATTCCCGCCTCGGAACAAATTTGTGTACGATCTGGAGAAATTTGTTCCGTTGGTCTGGGTGTTTTCTATGTATAATAAAAATATCTATCTATGTAGTGTATTGTATTAAGTATATCAGTTATCTAGTACCCATAACACAAGCTCTGCTTAGCTTGGGGCTAGATAATGCTGTGTGAATTGTCCAGCATTATTTATTTATTTATTTATTATTTAACCTTATATACCTGCTAAGATTATAATGATGTAATGTCTATGAGTTTGTTACTTTGTTTGTTAGGGTTAATCTCTAGAACTACAGATCTGATTTTATAATTTCTTTCACTGATAGATAGCGCGTAAAACGTGAGTGAAGCCGCCCGCAGAGACTAGTATCTATATAATTCTTAAGAGTTATATCAAAGAATAACAAAAAAATAATAATAACTATAATATAATATAACGCGGAACAATCCATACAGCATCAAGTTAAGCAGAGCTTGTGTTATGGGTACTAGATGACCACTAATTGCATAGATAGATATTTTTTATTATACAGAGAATACCCAGAACACCCGGGACAAATATTTGCAGATTGTACAAACAGCTATACCGGATATGATGAAAGACAATCGCCCGAGTATCGACCCAGTATCAATATTAAATTATTTGCACCAGTAGCTGTAAAAAACTATTTACTCTGCATACATCATAGGAACTAGAAAGGGTATTGTTTTTGATATCCTGTCACAGGGTTACATAATAGGTATTCCGAGAATTATTTGCTCCCTGACGTTACTACCCCTTTCACTCCAATATAACATTGAACCATTCGGATTTTATTCACGACCCCAGCAATAAGTATTTCCTTTTTATTGCGCCACCTTATCCTCAAATTGATAGCTCACATACTCGCATTTTAAAGGAGGTATTACTTTCCTGCTCATGACTTGTCATCTTCTTCTGTGAAATATGCAAATAGGTTCCTATTTTATGTTGCTTTTATTGAAATTGCGGACTTTTACTTTGAGAAATAAGTCGACCTGCGTTCGTAATTTTGGATAAGAAGAAAGCCAAAGAACAAATGAACTAGAGAAAGACAAAAGACAGGTCAGTAATCTCAAATAAATCCTGCGTATTCTATATAGAGGGCTGCTGATGTCCGCCATCAATTAGCTTGATTCATTATACTCTGGTGGATCTCTAAAGTGAGTTCGCAATGGTCAACACGTGCGTATATATTATTATTGCTATAACACAGTAAAACTATGTACCTAGTACGGAAGATAAGCATGTGTTAAATACTTGGGATCTTCAAATAACCTCAAACTACTGTCGCTCATTACGATTAATTTTACTAAAGTAACGTAAATAGCTAAGATGATTTGAACTACTTTCATTTATTTTCTTTCATATTTTTTTCAACTAAGGAATAAATTTTATTATACTAATATATAACATACAAGTATTAAAAGTATTTGTAATTGTTTTACTAATACTTTTAATACTTGTATGTTGTTTAATAAATATATCTAAGAAAAATCTTATTTATCATTTGGGTAAATAAGATTTTTTACTACTAGGGTACCTACTATAAAAGTCAATTCAGAAAACATAAACATCATACATTTTTGTCCATACTTTAGAAATATTTTTGAAAATCTTCCCTTTTTACCTTCCGAAAACCAGTCATCACTCTTAAAACATATATATATCATTCTGTATGGTTACACGATTTACCCATTATAGATTAAACATTATGTTATGAAACAAGAGTTGCTGAAAAGCTGTCCTGCAGGGGTATTTTAATTCATTCGATTCGATTCCGAATCTAGTCCGACGGATCTATAAAACGCTATTTAGATTTCGTCTCGGGTTGATGCTCTGAAATTCGAAGCGAATGGCCATGTCAATGAGCTCCTTATTTCGATCATCAACCCGAGGCGAAATTAAAATAGCGTTTTATAAATCCGTCGGATTCGATTCGGAAACGAATCGAATGAATTAGAATACCCCTGCTGATACATACTTCCTGGATAACCACGAGCACGCGACAATAAAGAGGTATTTTCACAGCCAGTGTGAACTAGTTTTGTTCTAAATAAAGCTGAAATACACAGTATCGTTACAGTTTAAATTGCTCTCGTACCCAACAAGGCGCTTCCTGGACGGCTTTGTTTAAAACAAGGTAGCCGCGGTTGGCATAAAGTTAGTGGAGAGTTCGGTTGACTTTCAAGTGATTGTGATGTCTGTTTGTAGTTCAAAACTGGGTTTTTGTACTTGCTAAACTGAAACGGGAGAAAGGAGAATGGCGCTAAATAAACGATGATCTAATGAGGCACTTGATTAAAATGAATATAATTTATTTCCTTGATGTAAGGAACCACTAGCTACATTAGCTGATGAAAGCTTTTATAACTTCTGCTAAAGTGTACTTAATCTTGGAAAAAGTGAGAATATCTAAGTTATTAATTTCTTTCAGCAATCTTGCTAAGTATTTAATAACGGCTCGAGTTTCGTGAAAATGGTATAAGTCGAATTGTACAAAGTTGTTGTAATCGAAATTGTTTCAAAGTTACACGATACCATTGTTATGATTTACCTATTGTTTAGCCGATATTAATTCCATTCATGCTGTTACAGGTAACATGACGGTTTGGAAAGGTGAATTATTCAACTATCTCTTTGTTTTCATCTCTGTCTAACGATGATGAGTTTGCAAGGAGTTTGTTAGCAAAAAAGGCTAGCAAAAAAGCAAGCAAAGCAAAGAGTTTGCTACGTCGTAGCAAGGAATGCTACATTGTAGCAAGAAGTTTGCTACGTTGTAGCAAGAAGTTTGCTACGTCCGGTCGTATCCCTGAATTTGCTACGTCGTAGAAATGTATTATGATGATACAAGTACACTTTTTATTATAATCCGTTCGCACACCTCTCTCATTTCAAGAAATTATTTTCAAAAATAAGCGTATTTTTATTTAATTTCTTTTAAGTAAATATTAATAAACAACTAAGTAATTAATCTTGCAAATGCATTATCCAGTCAATAGTCCAAAAGTTGGTTTGCGGACTGGTATCAATTTACCAAAACGTCTGGCACAGACAAATCAGCATGATAAGATAGATGCGAGTAGGTAGCTAGGTAGTTATGATGCGGGTTCTTGAAATTATACCTACTCCAGTCTGTGGAAATGCGGTGCAAATTGTTCGAACAACGAACGCCGACCGACTCACTGCTGGTTCTGATTGCATTACTTTGCAGTTGGTATAGAGGATGACAGGTTTATAACTTGGTCGGCTGTGGAATCGTGGGATATTTTCAGTGGCCTAGTAAATAAATTAACATGGATGCATCGCTCTACAAGTATGCATGCAAGTGATTTGTCTAAATTCATGCGTGACGTCTTTGTTTATCGTGACTTTTCTATTGTTAGAAGGGAGACAAAATAATTTATAAAAAATGGGTGTGCAACGTACAAACCTTAGGAAAATTTCTAAATAGCGTTCCTTCGATTTACAATCTTAAGGTATAGCGTTCAATCGAGGTCATGAGCGGTCGATCTAGTTTTTCGAAGTTGTGTGCTTTTTACGTTTTCCGTTATCCGGGCTATGTACTTTCAGTATTTCGTAATACAGCTTCCTGTACTTTTTGGATATCATTCACCGGTATTTTAAGTTCCGGTATTCCGTAGTACACACGTCAAATTTGTGGCATGATTTTGATAGGTAGCAGATTTGGCGAAAGCCAGTCTTTAAGACTACGCTACGGTATTCTCTAGAGCAAAGCTTTGAATACAACAAGAAAGAAAAGTCCGCAGAATCTACATTTTCTTTACTTCTGTTTAGTTGTGAGTATGCGGCATATAAATTCTATATTCTTTATTTTATTTTATATTTATGTTAACTCGTTAATTTTGCCGTAAATTATCATTATATTGTGTTTCCATTTTTATACGAATAGTGTTCTGCTGTGTAATTTTTATTGTGAACGTTTATATTGTATGAGAGATGTAACGGTTTAGGCTAAGTTCCTATCAAATAAAAAAAAAATATCAAATAAATAAATAAATTTCGATTTAATTCATCTGCCTTTATTAAATAAAGTAAACGTGTTCTAACTCATATGTAGAATCTCTAGTGTATTTTCATGTAGAAACATCCATTAATATCCGGTTGTTACGAAAGAGAATGAAGACGGGCGCTATAATACGTTCCATTATGGCATAGGATGTATAGTGCAATAAATAAAGAAAGAAGTGTATCAACAGCGTACTTCCTATGCTAATTTATCCGTATACCCATAGTCCTGAAAATTGAATACTGTTTGGTGGGCTTTTTGCTAGGTCGGATTAAGGCTTGGTTTCCAGGAGATTTGTGCCCGAATCCATCCGGTGGTCGCTTGGCTCGCCTCCAAATTGCATTCGAACATTATCCACGTCCTAATTTTCTATCGGGATAAAAATATTTGACCCGAGATGGAATCGCGAGTACGTTTTAAGAATCAAGGACCTCGAGTGGCTTTAGTAAAGAGAGCCTAAAAGCATCTCGATTTTAGGTACAAAATTCCTTGTCCTTTTTAAGGTAAGAGGTTTAGATACTTGTGGTTCAGATTTGCTTTGATTTCCATTGCGAACCCACTGTTCCATTAAGTATTCTTAAGTAAGCTCTGGTCTACTAACTTATACAAAAAGCCCCTATGTAACACAATTCGGATTGTTCGACTTGATTACCTCCATCGTCGGATTCGGCATCGACCCTTTTCAGATTTTTATGTTACCTGGAACAATGTAACAAAGAAAATTAGATTCCTCAAACATTGGAATAATTTCAATAGAAGTAAGATGGTGAGACTGAATATTGGTTTTTTGAGTCTCAGTAGACAAAGACAAATACATTTATTACGTCTGGAGATGACACGGATTTCCTCAGGATGTTTACGTAAATAGAGTGGAACCCTTTTAGGGTTCTGTCACCAAATGATGGGCTTCCGTTGGTACCGTTTAGAACCCTTTACACAGAATACGTGTTATTATGACCTCTGTGATTCTCTGCCCGTACCTACTTAAGGCCTATAAAGAGTATGGCCTACGTCAATAATTTTTTCAGGTATAAAGGAGCGAAGCAAAGAGCTGAAACAAGTTAAATATTTGCTATCCTATTTAACTTGACCCTTAAACGGTGTCTTCAGTAGTTATTAGTTTAAGCCGTGATTAAAGTAAAGGCCCTTAGAGGGACCACCGCCTAATCTCGTGGTTGTGTTTGTATAATAAGATTGTACTGGGTTGTCGGGGCTATAAGCGGTCTGAAGACCTTTTAGTAGGTACTGAAGACAATGGGTAGGGTTATTTGAAGTGAGTAATAGTATTGGTCAAGGCTCTTTCTAATAGTACCTGGAAGAAGAAAATAGCAGGAGAAAATAGTACCTGGTAGATGAAGAAGAAAAAAGAATATGAATGAATGTATTTATGATGCCAGACTTACATATTTCACATAAATTATTCCAGCATATTGAGAAATGAAATAACCCTCCCTCTTGCGCAGTCATGTAAAACGAGAAAGTCACACAACGTTTAAAACACACCTTCAAAATGCCTACTTGGGCCTAGTTCAAAGCACTCGTTTTAGGTACTGAACCAGCAAAACTTGCTTTAAAGTCGGCTAGTCATCGACTATGCAATAGAAAAAATAATAAAAATCCCGCGAAGTTCTGCAGAGTAAATTGCAAAAGAAACAGAATAAAGTTTTTCCTGAATGTAGAATAAATTATTTCTAGACAGTTGCACAGATTCAATAGCTTAGAACAAGTTAACGAGCTTGCCAAATGCACTGGTTCCGATAAAGGGGTGGATGCAAGATTGTAAATAAAAAGAAAGAAATTTTGTTTTTCTGAAACCGGTTTTTAGGGTTTTGATGATTGAAGATCGGTTTCAAAACCCTTATGGTCTCGCTTTGTCTGTCCTTTTTTCCCTCCTTAATAACTCAAAAACTACAGCAGCTATCAACTTGAAATTTAAAATAATAATACATTTCGTGCGCCTGTACAGATTTAGAGAAAAATAAATGAAAATAAATGAAAAATGAAAATGAATATTTTCCATACAAATTGTGATGCCGAAATTTTAAAAGATACCTACAGAGTCATATGGGGTATCAAATGAAAGGTATCGTTTTGTACATTTCAAAATATTTTTTGAAATTTTTGTATGTAATATTATTATATATTATTAATATTATTATATTTATATTTTATTTATATTTATTAATAATATTATTATATTGTAATATTATTATATATTTTTTGAAATTTTTGTATGTAATGTGTCTTTTTAAAATATTTCGAAAAAAGTCGAAAAAATACCCATTCCCCCCCCCTATCTCCGAAGATTGCAGAGCGATCCATATTAAATGTATGGAGCGTTTATAGACATGGATCTATATTTTACAGGAAAAATATAAAAAAGTTTGAAAAAAGAACACTTTTTGAAAAATGGTCAAAATGGGGGGGAATAATTTTCAAAAGGGGGAGCTACCTCACCGAGTGGGGTATAAAATAAAAGGTATTGGTTTGTACGTTTCAAAACAGTTTTTCAAATTTCTGTAGGTTTCATACTTTTTGAAATATTTTGAAAATAGTCAAAAAAATACCCATTCCCCCCCCCCTTATCTCCGAAGTTTGCTGAGCGATCCATTTAAAATGTGTGTAATGTGAAGCGTTTGTAGATATCGATCTATATTTTACAGGAAAAATATAGAGAAGTCTGTAAAAAGAACACTTTTTGAAAAATGGTCTACAAGGAATAATTTTCAAAAGGGGGTAGCCACCTTTCATTTGATACCCCACCGAGTGGGGTATCAAATGAAAGGTATCGGTTTGAACATTTCAAACCAGTTTTTCAAATTTCTGTAACTTTCATACTTTTTGAAATATTTTGAAAAAAGTCGAAAAATTTACCATTACACCTTAACCGAACCACCCATTTAACCGAAGCATGCAGAGATATCCATCTGAAATGTAGGTTGGTACCTACTATTCTTAGGTATTCGTTAAATTGCGAAGTCTCTAACCGGTACTTTTGGTACATATTTGTTGACAAACGTTCAAAACCCTCGGCGCGCGAGTTACACTCGCACTTGACGGATCTTGTTTAAATTTGTTTTAGGAGCGTCTCATCTCTAATCTCAGGTTTTATGCTTAAAGGAACAAATAATGATAAAACTACTGAATTATTTAATTTCAACTCGATACCTGCACGCATTCCTGAGAAAAGGGGGTTGACAGACTGACCACAAAGTGATCCTATAAGGGTTTCTTTTTTCCTCTTGAGGTAGGCAACCCATGCTATAATGATATTATATTTTTTCCTTGTACATTGCTGTTAGTGTAACTCGGTAATGTACGAGTAACAAGGGATAAAATCTATCATCAATATTATTTCGACCACTAATCGTTGAAGAAACTGCAGCAATCGGTAAAGAAAATTTTAAATCTCTCCCCATACTCTAACCTCTCAAAAAAGCATTGGCTAACTACGGCTCCTCTTCAATATTTAAAAAAATCTTACCTTCCTACAATGTACTGAAAAGTTCGGGATTGCGCAATAGAAGCCACGGGCAGGCACAAGTTTATTTACCTAATACCAGTATGATATCAGCTTTTTAGGTCGGTCGTTATGACAGTTTCTTTCTCTGCTCCGTGAAACCTCTGGAATAATGATTCATGACTGTAGAGGCAGACTCAACGGCTGACGGATGTCATTAAGTGGGCATGAATGCTCCAGACCTCGCTTCTTTTCAGAGATTTTCTAAAAACGATTCATCGGTTAGGTACCTCGTTAATTATAGTGAATTTTGAAGTTTCTTCTCAATATTGGAGGTGGTTTTGACAAAATTGGGTTTAATTCTAGTCTATTTCTAAACATTTTTTAGACGACAGAACTTCGCTTACGTCTATTTTTATCGTCTTGAGAAAAAAAACATTGTGACAGTTAATTTATTTTCTTTTCAAAGATTCCGAGAACGTCAAAAGCACCTAATGAAAAACTTTAATCTGTGCTCGCCAATAACTTCTCCACTACTGAAGCGAAGATATTACATTTCAGCAAACCGTGACAAAAATAATTCAGGATTGAAAACCAATTTCTAGATTCAAAAGCTTGCGGACAGGCGCGACATCGTGTTAGAGGCGTAATCTGGCTCGTGGGCCGCGGCCCCATTGCCACGGCTCTGGTTCACGATTCTAGAGCAGCAGAGATTGCGTATTATTCTCGAATGGGAGGGTAGAAGCGAGTTCACTTGGTCGGGGATTAAACGTCCAACGCTAATGCAGGTCCGTGAAGGGGTGCTGGGCACTTTTATAACATAACTTGCGCTGAGCGAAGGATTTGCTCATGGTCTACTTAGCACAAGAACAATGCTTCCCTGAGTCGGCACCTTGTGACAAGCCTTTAATGCTTTTCACTGCGAATTCAGTCGTTTGGATTCCGTGAGTGCTCTTCTTGATTTAAACTGGGTGGGTTAGGTCTTGCTCTTTAAAAAGCTTTATCTTTTTGCAATTCTTATTGGACGAACTTAGTTTGTATTTATTTAGTAGGCGAACACTCATACAAATTGGTATTAGCATGGGCCAACTGGTCGAACTTTTTATATTCATTATTTCATACAAACAATGGAAAATGTTTAACTACGAGTTTACCGATGAAAACTATTAAATAGCCCATTAAAACTTTGCCTACTAGTATCTAAAATATCCATCATGATTTAGAAAGGAGAAGTTAGTAATCAACTTTTAAGTTCTCTGAAATAAGTATTAGTTATTGGCAGGGTAGGCTTATTTATTATTTACTCGTGTAACTAAAAGCGGCCCGCGTAAACTTTCCACGGACTCGGAATCAATTTAAAAAGTTTACAGCGAACAAGTCTAGTTCCACCCCTCAATGTACCGATTCAAACTGAGTCCTGTCGGTTTACGAAACTGGAAGTTTGCTGAGTTCGGTCGATTGCTGAAAAAGGGGCAATTCCTGTGCAATTTCGTCGTAATGCGAGCGGCGACGAACCCCGCGTTTGCTACTTCTCCTCCGACTTTCCGGAGTGTTTGCTTTGATTGCTTTTCAATAATTCCTTTATTTATTAGATCATGATTCTAGAACTTTATTGAAATTTCATTAGAAAGCAAATTTCCTCCGACTTTGTTTGACTTTGAGATGGAGTTATGAATTATGAGCTTATCAAAATTATTTTGTTTTAAGTAGGAACTTCTGTTCCGGGGACTGAATTTCCGAAATACAGAGTTTCAGTCTTTTCAATTTCCATATTTGATTCCAAATAAGGAAATATTGGGACCCACAATTGCTGCCTAAAGTCCCTAAAAATCAACAGAATGTTCCGTCAAAGATATGTTACCAATGTTTTTGCCGTGCTAAATCTGCGTACGAAAAACTTCGATTGCGAGCCTCAGCAATAACGGCAGAGCAACAAGAACTGAAAACTGTAAGCTGAGGTTATAATTACTCTCTTTGGGCGCCACTCAAACATTGAGGGCCTTTGTGCCGGGACAAAGGACCAGCTGGGCCTGCCACAGGCCCTGCTTACCTATTGGACCACGACACAAAGACAACGGTGCTTCAATGTAACTTTGATAATTATTTATTCCGCGCTGATTATTGCTGAGACAAAGGTTTTCGCGAGCTGATCATTTTATATAATAAAAGATGAATAGCCATTCGAAGGTTACGAGAATCTAAATTCATTTACGTACGGCCCTCCATTGTATGCAATTCATGAGTATTCGTTTTTATCTAAGTGGTAGATTGATTTGACCACTTTTTAATTATATCAATCATTGAAAGTATATTTTTTGAGCATGGTGATCTAAAGGGTGTAAATAAAATTAAAATACACACGGTCGTCAAAATCCTTCACAAACACTCACTGTTGACCAGACAACCAGTTTACTCACAAAATAAAAACCTTGGATTCAGTCAAATCGATAATTCGATTGTGAAACCACATCCTCAAGGGGAGAGTGCGATTCCTAACAAATGCGCGTTCAAAGGGTGTTAAACAAACGGATTATTCCCGAGTGTTAACTGTACTATTTATGCGCAGAGAGCTACAATCACGTTGGCATCGATCTAAGCGGATTCCGACTTCGACAAGGCGGGAAGCCTCAAGAGTGCAACTTGGAATAAACGCGTTTCCGTGTTGCCTTTCCTTCGCCTTCACAGCACGAAGGTTACGGTCACCTACAACCCGGCAGACACGGCAGGCACCCAAAAACGCCAATGGAAGGTCAAAGTTTAAACACTAGAAACCTTTGCTCCCTGAACCGGCAAATATCGGATGATCAAAGTTTTAAGGGTGTTAGGAGTAAAGAACCCAAGCGATGAAGATAATCATTCCGTATATACAGTATTAGATTAGGGAGCATTTGTGGTGAACACCGGTAGCGGATGAGCGTTGAAATAAGAAAACAAGATCCGTCAAGTACGAGTGAAACTCGCGCGCCGAGGGTTTCGAACGTTAGTCAATTATACAAAAAATATGTACTAAAGGTTAGAGACAATTCAATGAGTACCTAAAAATAGTAGGTTACTAAGTACCTACATTTCACATGGATTTCTCTGCATACTTCGGTGATACGGGTTATGGTAAATTTTTCGACTTTTTTCAAAATTTTTCAAAAAGTATGAAACCCACAGACATTTGTTACCCACAAAAACTGTTTTGAAATGTACAAACTGATACCGTTCATTTGATACCCCACTTGACTTTGTAGACCTCTTTTAAAATTTCGGCGTCACCATTTGTATGGAAAAAATTCATTTTCCATTTACTTTCATTTTTTTTCGTCAAATCAAGTTACAGTATAGTAGTTGCTGAGTTATTATAGAGGGAAGAAAGGACAGACAAAGCGAGACCATAAGGGTTTCGAAACCGATTTCCGATGTCATCAGGAAAGAGTTTTTTTTTATCATATTTTAGCACACGGCAGGCAAAACCCTGCTTCTGCTTATGCTGGGGTGGGATGATACGGGGTGTTTTATGAACCATTCGCTGCGAGCTTCAATCGTGACACCGTGTGATAAAATATGTCTGTTTGCTCGTTGCGAGCGCCTTGTACTGCCTGCACGAACGCTCGCGTGTGACACGTTACATTACGACCCGTACGTAACACCGGTCTGTAACGTACCTTGTGAATTTCTGTCAGGGTTTTTAGACAGACGTTTTGTTTAGATAAACCTACACAGTTTTGTATGTTTTCTTATCTTTAGCTAGAAGCCGCATTTCACTGGAAAAATTAAATGTGCCTTCATGTTTATGCTACATACCCGAGTAGAGTAAATCTTGTACTGGAAAATGGCACTATGACAGCATTGTTTTGGTGGTAGGGTTTTGTCTCGGCCTACCACACCACCAGGGGTAGGCTTGGTGCTAGGGCGGGTCCGCCGTTTCTTTAGACGAGCTACATTTTCTAGTAAGTTCCTAAAATCCTTCTGTGTATTACTCAACACCTCTTCTGCGATCACGAAAGTACCCGCCAACCTGTCATCATTACCACGCTAGTGATATAAAAAGAGGGACTCTCATTTAAGGGAGCCATGTTCAACTGTGGACATTTATGACGTGATGATGAAACTAAATATCATTCTGCAGGCATTTGATTTTTAAAAGTGGCGCCCAAGAATATTAATTGGATTATATTTATTTATATATTAATTGTGATTGGAATGCTGGCTTCTATTTTGTTCAACGAATTAGCATTACCATTCAACGAACTGGACAATGCTGGCAGCATTCTGGGCACTCTGCCTTATGGTGACGGCTTAGATTTATAAGAAATTGATTTAGTGCAAAAACTAGTTGTAATTGTTTTATTCTGTTAATGTAATTTACTATGTGCCAAAAAACATGGGTATTCAATAACCACAGTCAGCAAATAACACAACAAAATCGAGTACGTTTCTCTATAGTCAAGACCTTCTTTGACAACAATCTCATCGTAAAGTATGTTTGTCATAGCTTCAAGATGCAGTCAAAATAATTGTCTGGTTATTTACCCTCGATTTGAAGTCAATTGCACTACAATTGTCTGTAATAAATATAGACTGTGTGATTGGCTTGTCGTCCCTTGTTATGAGGTGTTCAATTGATCGGAAGATCATAATCATTTGAATCATTGATGTGCTAAGAGTAAGAACCGGGGTCAGTGTCGCGTTGAATGAAGAGCTAATAATAAAAATAGCTCGACTTGCAATAGTATCAATGAAAAAATATGCAACCAAATGAGTCAAGAGAATACGGATAAATATCCGAATTCTCTTGACTCATTTGGTTGCGTATTTTTTCATTCTATTCTGTTTTTATACGTTCCTTCTAACCAATATCCGAATTCTCTTGACTCATTTGGTTGCATACTTAAAGTATGTATGCAACCACGAATAATGTACCAATACTCTATATTTAGAGAGTATTCGTACAAAATAAGTGATTGAATTGCTTCGGATCATCTGAAAACAAAATCTGAACCGAAACGAGAGTTTTTTAATGTGTGTTGCTTAGAAAGAACATATAAAAACAGAAATGAAATCTCAAGATATTAATCTACTTTTAATGACAGTTGATGAAGGTGTAGTCTTGAAATTTTCGACGATGGATGTTTGAATGATTCGGGAAGAAGAATAAAGATGCAACGTGGGTTACCGTACCTTTCTTTCCCGGAGAGGATTTGGTCTTGTTGGGTGACTTGGCTTCGGCGGCCGCCATCTTTGCCTTCTCGGAAGCCATGCTAAGCGGGGTCCACACGAGCACGCCGAATTACCGAGAGAGCACTCCGCCTCGCATTACTATCCACCACAAATAAGGTAAGCTCAGCGCCGCACCCAACCCAATAATCAGTGACTAACTTAACAAATAACCAACACTATTGACTAAACTCACAAAAATCATAAAAACCACAACCAATGCAAATACGGATATGTAGAAATTATTTGAATAAATGTCGCGGCAGGCGACTTATCGGAAATTTTCTATATATTTGTTCTATGAGCATACCGGGGTGGTACTTTTATGTGTTTTGCTGGACGTGATGTATTAATTAATAGTACAGCACGCTGCGTTCGCGCCGTGACTGAAGTCTCTTTTGTTACGACGGCGCAGTGTGGCTCGTGCGAACACGCCTTAACTCTGCGGACTTTTGAACCTTAGTGTACCGCCATAAAGACGAGAATGTGGTAAAGAAATTTGCATCGTAGGTGAAGTGTAACGGGTCGTTTAGTACAGTCGGCGCTAATCAGCTAAGCAGAATTAGTTGGCTAGCGCTAATTGGTAATTAAACATGGTTTGCTCTTTATTACATGTAATTAACATGTCCCGCATTAGGTGAGATCTCTGTTAGTGCTACTGATTAGACATTTCTATTCCTCGGTGACTATGTTCGGCCTCTTTGTACAGTTCTGCGAGTCGGGATTTGTCTGCGCGCGCTACTGGGTTTACTATCTACTATACCTCTATGTCTGAATTGTAACAAAGACATAACGCCGGGTCAAAATTGATCTGTTTAAAATACCCTTGCCCAATTTTTACTTTTGCGTATGACTAGTTTTTTTTTTTTAGAAAATAGTGATAGAAATTATACATTCGGGGGCAATTTATATCAAAGGTGTTTCTATTTTAGCCGATCTTGACACAAAAAGTAGGGTATGATGAAATGATGACTTAATTCGTTTTGTTTAGTTAAGAAGTTTAAGAAAAATGATATGTTAAGAATTTTAAGCAGTCTCTAAAAATATCAGTCATTATTAACTATATTTTCTAAATACATATCACAAAAAACTTCGATATAAAACCACAGGGTGCGTACACAAAAATAGAATTCTGAATGGTCTATTTCTAACTGCTCAATATAGGTTCACTATGCATTCTGATTTGAACTCTAAAGGATTGTAAGTAAGGTCTATAATAGCTTGAAGCCGGGAGAGGGCTACGGCGGCGAGAGCTCGTAGCAGTAAGTACCCGTAGATCCTACGTTACCCCGTAAATACGATATTTTACATAATTTCATACATAAAAAACATGAAATAATAAAGCCATGAATGGTTTTAGGCATTACAGAACTGTACCAATTCGAAACAGGTTTTATTAATCGAGATAATTGAAAGATTTAAATTAAAATTGTCAATAAAATGTATCATAAACGTACAACTGTAGGTCAGGTAGAGTTCTGGAATGAGCACCAATGATATAATGATAATGGGTTGTGAGGTAACGCATGACAGATATAAGAGCACTGACACTCTGTCAATAAACGCACGCGCGGGTGCTTCTACGCAAGATTACGCAACGGGATATAACCTGCACTAGATTATAGGTTGGCGTGCGTTGCGCGTCGCGCTGGCGGCGTACCGGAACGCTCACGGACGGTCGCCGGGACCGTGACAGCCAGGGATCGATGGCGGCGCGCGGCGGCGGAGTGCAGCAGCCCGGAGGCTGTGCGCCCCGCCCGCCCCCTCCGCTAGCCCGCGCCCCGCCCGCGCTTGCGCATTACGGCTCGCCCGGGCGAGACGCCGCGCTAACCTACTATTCCCTCTTCATCTCTAAAAGCCTCCACACAGAAACCGTGGCCGGGCCGGAGGCGAAGGCGGGTTGTAATGCGTGAATTTATATGAGAGACTACACGTACACCGCCGGGCCGCGTGTAGTCTCTCATATAAATTCGTATGATAAAACTCGCACGCCTTCGCCTCCGGCCCGGTCACGGTTTCTGTGTGTGGAAGCTTTTACTGATGCCACATTTTTTTGGGTTATCGTTGTAGAGAATATCTGAATAGGTGTTGGCATATTTTTCCTTCTTACTACTCTATCACCTGAATGGAATACCTAGTTAAAAGCCAGTTGTTGGGACGCAGAGTAACTAATCAATGATAAAGGTGTCAATTCAGATGTCGATAAAACTAAACTAAATTAATTTACCAGCACTAATAATGTTGCCGTCCCTTTCATAACGAACGAAATTAAAAGGATGGTATCATTTATAGTGCTGTCAAATTAGTCTAGGTTAGTTTTGGTGACATCGGAATCGGCACCGTCGTCGTCGTCTCTTGTCAAATAGTTCACTCTCTTGACGAATTGACGTAGCTTGACAGAGTGAAGGAAGAGAGGGTACCTGTGTTTGCGCACACACGCACTAGAATATGTCATGCGCCCCTGGCTTGTCTCCGTTGAGGTTAGCGATCATGGCTGAAGATTCGGCTAGGAGGGCATCATCAAAATTAATATTGACAGTTTTTTGCGGTCCATGTAGGTGTCTAGTAAAGTTGAAAACGGAAAATAAGTGTTTATTAGTAACTGATTACAAAACCGTCACTAACATTATTTTTACGTAGATGGTTACGAATCAGTTAGTTAACAAAGTGCCTGAAGGGTTTCAATCAACCTCATCAAATCAGCCAATATACCAAGGGCCACGAAATATGTGTGTAACCTTATTTTGAAAAAAAAGGACCTTTTTTCTTCAAATTCGTGTTCTTTTATACGTATTAGAAAATAATCCAATCAGTACAAATACATAAGTACCTAGTGTCTTGGCGATTTTAGTATGTAGAGTCGGTCGAAAAAGTATTCTAACATTTAATTTTATGTACAAAACCGCCAGTATTTAATAACAACGTAACACATACCAAATCAACACGCTAAGATACAAACTTAACTTCCGAAGGACGGGCCCAGAGGCGCGAATTATCGGCGACATTATTCATAACCATTCAACTGATGTCTTCGCAAATTATATAATTTCATTGTGAATTTATTCAGCCTTTCTGCTAAAATGATGGCGAGTCGTGACCCTCGATTCACCCACAAGCCAGCGCCATTATCTAGTCTTTACAGACCGACAGTGTTATTTATAAAGCAAGTTAAATTAAGATTAAGTTGCATCGTAGACGTGCTCTAAGTTCTGGGCTTGTTTGAATACAAGACGGTTTTCTTTGGCAGAAATAAAAGGCTGGCAAAAAGAAGCGCTTCTATTGTTTTATATCGTCGTAATAAGGGTGGTGTTCTTTTGAAAGATAATTGGACTGATAAATTTAAAGCGACGGTTTTAAAAGAATTTTTATTTGTTTTTATTATAATTACGTAAAAGTTTACCGACGACGACAGCTTTTTCTAGATAATCGGTTTTTTTAGAAAAGTACCACTCTAACCAGGGTTTGCATCTTATGGAGTTTACATTATATAATGTTTATGAGTTTACATATAATGTTTATAAGAGAAGGTGACACAGTTTAATCGTCATGAAATTGTACCAGCTTAACTTTTTTATTAGTAGCAATAACAGGGATACAGAATAATAACACTGTTTAATGTTCGCTCATTCGTAAATTTGGTAATTCGCCTTTGTTGCAAAACTGCTTCAATTCGTTTGAATAAAATGTTTATTTTGGCTTTTATTGTGTTTTTGTTGGTACCAACGTTATTTTAATGGAAACGTTCATTATAACTCGGTATACTGTAGTCTAAAATTAACAAGTTTAATACCTAAATATTACTTAACACTTTCATGGCCCACGACACAGATGTCCTTCTGCAGCTCAGCCGACGTCGCATCGCCGAGGCTGGGCAGTGAATGCGTTAACCGTCAAAAAACCCAAAAACCACATTCAAAGATAAATTAAATTATGATAGAATAAAATCGCTTCGTCTTTTGTATCTTGGGCGAAAACTGAACCAGTTCTCCCTTCAAAAAAAAAAGACAACTCTCACTTTAAGGAAAGTTTAAGTGCGAAATAGTGTAGCAGGCCGTAAGCTGTGTTCTTTTAGATTTGAATACGAGATTTATTGCAACGGTAAGAATTGATAAATGGTTAACTATGTAACAAACGTCCAATAGCTTGCCCTGTATTTTTAATAAGTGACAAATAGTGATCAAATTAAATGGGAATTACCCATTAACAATTCAATCTAATCTTTTTATCTAATTAATTAATCATTTGTTTCCTGTCGACGACAACGTCAGGTGGGATTAAGATTGTAACTAAAATAAATTAGTTGAAACTGGATTATTTTGTAATTAATAAGAACTGTCTGGACAAAGTTCTCTGAAGACATAGCTCAACTACTACAAGAGGCTCACTACTTTTATGTCATTGTTTATGGTAATAGGTATATAATAAATAATACAAACAACACATATTTACTATTTTACTCAGGTACCGTTCCCTGAGGGGTCACTTTTTCTTGGTTTCACGCATAATAAAATGACTAGGTCTGAAATTATTTTGGAACAATAAAAAAAAAAAAAAAAAAAAATATTTTCAGCATTGCTACCGTTACAACCTACCCCGTGTTAAGCCAAAGGGATCAGTCTATTCGACGTTAGTTACAAAACGTGATCGCGATGTTTCCTTTTTTTATGGGGAAGTGCGTAGTTCCCTGTCCCCACGATAAAATCAAAATCAAAAACTTTTTATTTCCAAAAATACAATAAATGTACACTTAGAAAAGGTTAAATTATAAAACTAAACACTGACACGGAAATAAAGTGATATTTTTGATTTCTGTCGCTTCGGTATGCAGGCTAAAGTAAAGAAGCGACGAAGAAACCTTTAGCCTGTTAGTTGTTATTCGAGTTGGAGCAAAACCCGTCCCAAGCTTTTTTATCCTCTATTTGTATGGAAAAAGGAGACATCACGATCACCTTTTGTTACTAATGTCAAATAGGTTACAGAACCCCTAAGGTTACAAAAACGGATCCTCCATAACGGGTGTGTCGTATTGTCTACGTGACGTGACGTCACCGAACGTTTCCCTATAACATTGTCACATCGTAAATTTGAAGCAGGTCAAACCAAGGAGTCTTGTAAACTCTTCACGGAAATCCACGGACAGATTATCTGACAACCCAGATCCGTTCGAATTACCGAAAACCCGCTCGAATTCGTTAGTGGGTATTATAGCTTATGTTAATAATCTTTGCTCATAATGAGGCTTTTTGAAAAACCTTTCGTGGAAGAATAGACGTCGTCATGTCATGTCCAATTATGCAGTCTCTATGCCATTTTGATTTGGCAGATCCAAAATCATAACGCCCTCTCTTGAGTCCGGTCGACCAATTTTTTTTTCTAAACTAAAGCTAAACTCTCGCCGTAACATATTGCAGTCCCCTTTTTTCATTGCATTAGAAAAATCACAGATCAGTTCATTTGGTCCACGGAAAATATAGCTATTTCCGCTTCGATTTAAGAGTTTTCAGTGACGTTATCCCTGCGTTGTAATAATATCTACAACACATATATCATTTGCAAGTCTCTACAACATGAAGTAAAATACACCCGAAAATTCTTAACTTTGATTTTGTCTGATACCAGGGCTATTTTATAGGAGTAGAAGTCTTATAACCCGTCTAAATTAAGTAGGAAGCTACTATTTTCGCTCTGCACTGAAAAAAGTTACAAGTGGATTTTCCCAGTTTTGACACCAAACCAAACATTGATATTCTGCATACGAGCCCGTGGAATGACGGCCTGGGTCTAACATTGTCAGTTCGAACGTGCCATAACAATGTCTCTCCCTGACATTTATTCGCGTTTCATTTGACGCGATCGGATGCAAAGATAAGAAAGGTCTCACAGAAAGTCCTCCACTGCGAAATATTTCGTAGGTCAAATGATATTCGATCGGTTTCGAATCAAGCAATTCATTTCGAAGTCTACTATGTTCTAAAGGCACCTAGACTTTATTTATTTAAGAACTCCCAACTGAAAAATCACATCATATACAGATTAACAAATAAAGTGGTCTTAAGTCTAGTATTTAGTATTAAGGGTGCATAGCTTGAGCAAATTATGGGTCGACTAAACATTAGTAAAATTTATTACAATATAAATTTATGGGTCAAAATAATAGGAATTCAGTGGTAAAATATTAAAGTTACACAATAAAAATATAGGAAAAAACTAAGGAAAACTAATAAACTAGATAGAAACAACTTAAAATTACTAATAAAGGTAAAAGTAAATTATGAATACTTGAGAACATAATACGTTGCAATGTCTAAAAGATGCAACGTCGAAGACCATCAAACTTTGAATGCAGTTTTATAGATCATGATTTTAGTTTGGCTTCTATTGATGGTATCAAATCATCTGAGATCGAAACGAATCCTACTAGGTAACCTATAAAATTCAACTACCTTTAAGTTAAACTAACTGAGTTTTTAAATATACCTACTTACTTAACAACTACAAAATCTTTTGCGTAGTGAAGTAAACTTTCATTAAAACATATATTATTACTCATAAAAATAATCTTCATTCGGGTAAAACCCAATTCAAGTCTATAATCCAACACAGATTATGTCAATTTTTATCAAAGATACGTTAGTATTTACTTATAAGCATTGTAATACGACAATAAAAGTAGGTGCCTACCTGAATAAGGCTCTTTCACACTTAACGACATACTACGACGACGTCGTAGCATAGGTATGCTACAGCATGCTACTGATTTGGTCCAACGCTGCGATATGAGTTGCCTCTCGCCTTTTACACCCCTCACACAGCACAAGTCTAGCCAGGGTCCCAATTCTGCTAACGAATCGCTTCACTAAAACATTGGTATCGTCGCTCGCAGAATAAAAACGAAGAATCCTTAGGATAAAAAAAACTCCAGGTAGTGCGTGCCATACTGCGGCACGGAGAGATTAGTTTATGATTGGCTTGAACCTCGACACTTTTGATGTGCGTCCTTCCGTCTGCAGTTTCTTGCATAATAAAAATAAAAAATGAAAATAACTTGTCGACGGTGGCGATTCTGCGACCATAAACCATCTTTTACAACAAAACTACAAAGGAGTTAGGTACATAAAATACCAATAAATAAATTCAAACAAATTGTCAAACATATCCTTTAAAAAGGCTAACAACAAAATATCAGATTATCTAGCTAGAAGATAAAAAAGCTTGGGTCGAGTTTTGCTCCAGCTCAAAAATTAACACCGTAACAAGGTAAAGGTTCGGCTTCTTTACTTTACCTTATAAAGATTGAAGTACAAAAATAGTAGTTTATGCAACTGTCATATAATGAAGGGTATTAAAACACGAGTGTGAGTTTATGAAACGAGCGTAGCGAGTTTCATAATAGTAACGAGTGTTTTAATACCCGTGTTATATGCAGTTGCATACACTACTTTATCTTCACTAATGCAATTAATCAAACAACAAGAGTAAAAGCTGACAATAGTTTATTTATAATAATTGTTCAAATTTTGGATGGTACAATTTTGAAAGTTAATGTTAATTATTGATCCAGCAGCTGTAGCGGCCGCGGGGCAAGCAGTAGAGCTCGTAGACGGAGTCGGAATATATAAAACTTTCACCATGATTGTACTGTCGTCTATGTTAGAGACTTCATCGAACTGGATGTTGTATAGCTCTTGCCTTCGGCATGCCCCCATTATGCCGAAGATTAGTGCAACCTGTAACAATAAACGATATAATAAGCTTGAGGTACATAGCCAAGGCAAAAACTATGATTTATGAAGTAGTAAAGTGTAGGTACCTACTACCAAATTTATACACAAAGCGCTTAAACGGAGTGTCTAGATAACTTGCGTGTGTAGTACGTAAGTACTAGGTAGATTAAATAACAGAACTAAAATACACTTACCTTTTCAAAAAGATACAAAATATCTTGTGAATCTTCCAGGAACATCTTTATTTGACCTGATGTAAACGTCAAGGACTTTTTTCCCTTGTGTCCTTCTGAACTGCGTTTCAGGAACGCTATGACTTTTGAATACTTCGTGATATCAATATTGTTGTAGATACTCAGTGTGGACTTGAGCATAGAATAATTAGCCCACCTCGCTATCCATTTTTAACTTTTAATTTGTATTTTAAAAACAAAACACATTGCGAAACATTAAATTCACGCGTACGTGTATTGTCACAGTGAACTTGCCGCCATTAATATCTAACCAATGAGAGCGCAGCTGCTCGCGCAGGGCCAATCAGGAACGAGCGCGCGCTGTTCTTTTTTTATTTAATTGGCACAAGATCTTACCAAAGAGTTTTGTGGATGTAAGTTTAGTAGTTTCGACGAAGTTTTCACGTATAACCCAACTGTTTTCAAAAGCCAGCCTAATATCAAAATTTTATACAACTTGTACGAGGATTTTGACATAAGGCTCGCCAGGTTAATTGGTCGCGTTTTATTGATGTTATAATGAGATTTTACGATATCGATGTGGATATTATAACATCATGTGAAATTGCTTAAATTGAGTGTTTTGCTAACTGCGCTATAACAGTAGTCATTATAAGTCAAGTATTGGAAACATAAGTAGAATGTTATAACATTAGTGTAGATAAAAGTGATTATTTTATTTCCTAGTTTTACTTTATATTATTTGAATTTTGTGACGTGTCTTGTAAGGTCTAAAAGAAATAACGCACTTTGACATTTGATATTTGCGTTGTGTTTGATGATATCTTGCTTGTAGCCTTCGTCGACGATCACAATCGTGTCGGATAGTGTTAAATGGGTTTCGATAAATCATTAATCACCCATTACGACCTAGACTTAGATATGCAATCACGATAGCTACTGAATAAACAGACAAACCAGGTATTGTTATGTTATTTTTTGAAAATAACTCTTTTAGACGTAATTACTTATTGACTCTTTTAACACAATCTAACATGGTTCAATACAAGGGTAAACAAAAGTTACCGGCATCGTAGTATCCATGTCAAATCTACCGACTTAGCCACCCTTAATTTTTTTATGGTTTCGTCTGGCCCTAAATAATGGGGTGTTTTTACTGACAAAACATACAACAATGTACAGGTAGCTCGGCTGAGCTATATCAATACCAGTTGGAAGCGTCCCCAAGACTGGCTGCATTAAGTGAAATGGACTATACAAATAATTCTTTTCCAAGATCTCTTTATTTCAAAATATTGTACACGCATATAAAAAATTAATTTTAGGGATGTGTTTAGTGTACGTAGCTCTTTACACCTGAAAATGACCTGACCACTCCAAAAAGTTTCATGTTTATCGAATTATATTTAGTAAAATAGATTATTTTCAATATCACGTCTACAATTATCGATTTTTATATCGAACGCCTTTTTTGTTATCAATATGCTTTATTATTATTCCATAAAAATAATGTGGGATTTTATGTTTTGAAAATGCATGTGGAGGTCCAGAACCCTACATTCCGGTTCTGTTATAAGAAGCTCTAAACCGCTATGTTTAGAGCTGGGTATAAAAACCTACCTATATACGTAAAGTAGGTACTCAAATTGATAACAGTTTTACGACCGGAATGATGAAAAATGAATCTTTGAGTGCTTCCCCGTTCAACCCACAATTTTTCTACCCAATATTATTTTTCCCCGCTCAACCCAAAACATATGCTCCGTTCTACCCAACGCAAAAATCTAAGTCACAGTGTATTCTAATTCGATTCCTAGTTTTCAACATTTTTTTTACGTCAAAAATATGATATGATAGTATTTATTTGCATAAATAAAGGTTGACAATGATGGTCTTAAAATAGAGTATCACTATATTTAACTTGATAGTCGTGCAAATGTTCAGTAATAATTTAGATAAATTGTAGTTTAAAGTAGACAAATAACATTCTCGTAGTTGTACAAAATTCAATTATGACTTTGATAGAATAACATATTTGCTATAGCAGAGTCTATATTGTATACTAGGTGCATTCTTACTACCCGTTGTCCTATTACCCGTTTTCCCGTAGGAATGAATCATTACCCGCGGTAAAAAGTAGCCTATGTTCATCAGGAATAGTGTGAGTTTCAAATGGTAAAATAATTTTTCAAATCGGTCCAGTAGTTTCGGAGCCTATTCAAAACAAACAAACAAATAATCAAATCTTTCCTGTTTATATTATTATTATATTGTATATTGGATAATTTTACGTTGGTCTTACGCCTCACCACTCCACGATCGTGTCGGGCTGCCGTCCCATCGGATTATGAGTGAGAGAAAAGAGAGTGCACCTGTGTTTGCGAACACACTTGTGCTCTATAATATATCTTGCACACATGACTAGTCTCCATTGAGACTAGCCTCTTGGCTAGGAGGGTATCATAATCATAGATATAGTATCTACCTATGTTCCTATCTTATTCTTAAATGTTTGATTGTGTGTAATTTAAATTCATGGTATAGTTTTATAGTTTCATTGTAATTTTATTCAAGAGTTGCATTTTGTTTCCTATTTTGTAATGTGTGTTTGATTATTAATGATTAATATTTTTATTTTTCAGGCAACTTAGTCCTTAATGGTTATGAAAAATAAAAAGATTCATTCATTCAATCACCATATTCATGGATATTTTACGCTCATGCATACATTTTTCAAACTTTTATATATATTTGTTTTCGTTGTATTAAATATTTTTCTTCGCCCTTTGTGCCTTTCATAGAAGGTCCCTCTACCCAGGGAAATAACGTTAAATTACTTACTTTCGATTTCAGCAGCGGAATTTGAGTTCCGAATATCAGGAATACTATTAAACTTTGTAGATGGGATTGAACAAGTTTGATAATGCGGTAAAAGCAATTTTTTAGAAACGACTCTACTTTTTATACTTATTACGATAAAACTTTTGTCAAGGCTGAAACGATAAAAATAATTATTTTGGATTGGATCCTATGACTAATTATATCTAATTTATGACTAATTAAAACTAAAAATCTCGCTGTGTGGTGCCGGCTTAGAATTTGCACCATCCAAACTCTTCCCGCGGGTATCGTAAGAGGCGACTAAGGGATATCCACCTGGGGCGGGCAGCAGCGCCCCCTGCAGAACAATTCTACCACCGAACTGCGATCCCCAACCCGCATGGGGTTTATGAGCATTACCTCCATGTGATAAAATCCAATAAGGCGCTTATGAGGGGGAGGCCTGCGTCCAGTAGTGGACCTATACAGGCAGTTGAGGTTGAGGTAAAGGTATGACTAATTTAATGATGATTCAGAACGGTGAGTATGCAATTTTATTTTGTTTATACAATTTTTTTTTTATTTTGCTAGATCCTAGTGTAACCTCCTAGAGGTTCTATCTACCAAAAGATGAAGATGAACATTCGAAAAAAGTGGGCGGTTTTATTTCGGGTGTATGTATGTTTTTTTTCTATGTATGTTCACCGATTTTTCCTGTGCGAACCGGTTTTTATGATTCTTTTGGATTTGCATAAAAAATTATCCCGAGGTTGTCCCTAAAAAAATTATTCCCGAGGGATTACCATTTGTCCCGTAAAACTAAAAGACAGCGTAAATATAAAGAGGTTCGAAGTTAATTTCAATCGACGAAAAACGGAGGAGGGTCTCAATCTCAAGTCGACGCGTACATTTTTTTTATCTATAATAATAATAATAATGCTGGACAATTCACACAGCATTATCTAGCCCCAAACTAAGCAGAGCTTGTGTTATGGTGGGTACTAGATAACTGATATAAATAATACAATACAATACATAGATAGATATTTTTTATTATACATAGAAAAACATCCAGAACACCCTGAACAAATATCTGCAGATCGTACAAGTTTTGTCCCGAGGCGGGAATCGAAGCCGCAACCTCCTGCGTCGCAGGCGGACCTTCCCCCGCTGCGCCACAGAGGTCGTCTATGACCACGATCTATGACCACGTATAACTTTTATAGAGTCTTTTGCAGAGTCGGACTGATTTCGATAACTCTTTTTTATTGGAAGGGTTATACCCCGAAGGAGGTCCCATTTAAATTTGAAAAAAAAAAACCAACCGGTAGGAAAACAGGAGATGATTTATCGTTCACTCACTGATTGTAATGTTTGACCACGCATAACTTCTTACAGAGTAGTCCGATTTTGATAATTCTTTTTTTATTGATAGGTTATTGTCGTGTCGTCAAACTAAATTAGACTCGAATTTTAACTAAATGTCGCCATTAGAAGAATTTGAAGCCGGTTTATCGTTATTTAAAACACGCCAAATTTTTATTTTCATCAAAACAATAACTTGAGTTTTATGCATACTGACGGTATATGAAGGAGAAGTAGAATCACACACACCCCGGACATTCGATTAAAGACCTTGCTGCTTACCAAATTTCATGATTCTAGGTCTACGGGAAGTACCCTATACGTTTTGTGTGCATGTGATTCCCTTAGAAATTTCTTAATATTTGGACATAAACGGCTGTAACTTTTGAGTGCGTTGACTCAGAAGTTTTATTTATATCGCGGCTCCAAGAGGTTATAATAATAATAATAATGCTGGACAATCCACATAGCACCATCTAGCCCCAAAGTAAGCTACTCAAAGCCCTTGTTATTTGTGGGTACTAGGTAACTGATATATTTAATACATTTTATACATAGACAGATATTTTATTTTTTATTATACATAGAAAACACCCAGACCAACGGAACAATTTTCTGCAGATCGTACACAAATTTGTTCCGAGGCGGGAATCGAACCCGCAACCTCTTGCGTCGCAGGCGGACTCTCGCCTGCTGCGCCACTGAGGCCGGGGTTATGGACTTGAGTATTCGACGTTAATTTCAACTCGATACGTCCACGCGTTTCTGAGAAAAGAGGGTTGACAGACCGACAGACGGAAAGACAGACAGACGGACAACAAAGTGATCCTATAAGGGTTCCTTTTTCCTTTTGAAGTACGGAACCCTAAAAATAAAAAAATAAACAATTTTTAAATTTGGATTATGTAGTCATCTCACACTTTTAATATCAGAAATCTATAAATAATCGGTTCTTAAGTCAAATACTATAGAAAATACTTATTTATTGCGCCAAATTTGATACGAGTAAAGTAGCCTATTGAACAAGACAGCACGTATTATTTAATACTTCACGCCAGAAAAATAGCCGTAGCTTCCTCGCAAGCCAAATACGTATCGTAGGTATCATAAGAGCCGTAACAATAAAGCGGAACATCCAGGAAAATACAAGGACATTAACGTCTACAACTGTGATTTGTGGTCTCACGTGTATCGTGTCCTAAATACAGGCACAATTTCGAGTAGTGCCCTTCCTGACACCGAATAAAAGGTTGCTCGCTAAATCTAATGCCAAGCTGACTCTCGGGGGTGTCCGACAGATTTGGGAAAGAAAATTAACTTATAACTCCAGTAGAAAGTCTTATAGAATTTATTTCTTTGTTTTTTATAAGATGCGCCTTGTGGCTTCGCCTGCGTGGTAAATGTTTCCGGTTTTCTTATTTTTTTTCTTTCATAAGAATCTTCTTCTGATAGTAGCAAACACAACAAAAAAGATTAGCGAAATTGGTCCAGCTGTTCACGCGTGAGGGAAATAGGGATTAATTTTTATTTATATCGATTGAAATAGTGTTTTTATTTACTTTAATTTTTGATTTTTTTAGTTTAGTTTAGTTTCGTATAATTTAGACTGAGATACGAGAACAGAGTTCGGCGGCCACCAAGTGCAATTTCGCTATTCTGCATGAAAGAAATAAAAGAAAATCATTTTATGGGCATTAAAAAAAAACTTAAGATATCATAAACTGTAGGTACAATGAATTTTTAAAAATACCTTTGAAAATTAATTAATTATAAGAAGGAAAAGGCGTTGGCGCTAGTTTGAGGCATACAACTGCCGCTAAGACGATATCGTAAGAGGCTGTCTACTAGTTATAAACAATGTTTACCAAGTAATAACCTGCTCATATAAAACTTACTAAAAATAGAACAGGTACCTACTTATTTATATTGCCAATTCGATAAAACTCCGAATAAGTGTAAACTACATAAGTAGATTTTTCGGGGCTTATGTTTATCGAAATTTCGCAGAATTTCTTATCCAAACTCGTTATAGCGGTAATAAAATAAAGCCCACACAAGCAGCATTAATTCGGTGAGTAAATCTCTCTGCCAGCAGGAAACAATGCTGTCACTCATTGGAGGTTATGACGTCATACCTTCGCACAGAATTATGTCTTCGACAGTACCCGTCAGTTTGATAACGATTCTATCAGAGGTACTGGCGCGAACAAAAACACTGTTTGCGATCTATATTCATGAGGATGCTCAAAGTAATTTGTAGCATGAATAACATTGATATCTTGGGCGGTGATCAGATCGAGTTACCCGACGTGGCGAGAAGAGTAAATAATCAGTTATTATAAGAGAATAGCTTCTGCCCGCGACTTCGTACTCATTTTTTTGGAATGAAAAGTAGCCTATATGTTATTTCAGGTCCAAAATTTCAATTCCGTCCATTCAACAGTTTTGGCGATGCCTTCTCACAAACATCCTTAAAACGGCACTGGCTTTCGCCTTTATACCTAATATTAAAAGGATTCATTGAATTCGTGCTCATATTTTTGCATAGGATATGTAAATAAAAATTTAAAAAAATAACAAAAATACCTCTCCCTGGGCAATTCTGATCAAGGTAATTTTACAATGATTAAGATTAGATAATTATTTTATTAGTAGGTAATCAATTTACCTAAGAAATTTATCAAAGATATTATAAAATTGATTAATAAAGGTGTATATTTTTTCATGGCTTTCCCCAGTTAATTAAATTGAGGGAAAAGAGAAGATAATAAATTTGAATGCGTTGAAATGAGTAAATAGGTATAGCTCAACTTATGTTGGCAAAGAGAAGTCTTAAATCTTCTTCATTTTACTAGGCTTCTTGTTATCTATGTTGTCCCACTGCTGGGTAAAGTAGTTAATAAGTGTTTATTCATTGTTTTAAATTATGCCATAATGATGTCAAAAACGACAATCATGACTATTCGTTTTGATTTTTAGTCAAAACGAATAGTCATGATTTAGACAAGTTGTTGTAATGAAACTACTTACAGTGTTTTGCAGAATTCGTATATGTTAAGCAATATCCTAAAACTAGGTACCTACTTAACCCAAATATTATATAGACATAATTTACGCAACAGTATGTAATCTACGTATAGTCCCGTCCCATAGCTTAAAACGAGGTTCGCTAGATCATAAAGATTGGTTTCTACTCTTACAGAACCTCGCAATGAAAGTTGTTTATTTGTATAAAATAAAACGTCAAGTGCGAGTCGCCTCTCGCACTAAGGGTTCCGTAAGACCTTGTGTCTTGCACAATTATCATGATTCTAGGTCAACGCGAAGTAGGTACCCTGTAGGTTTTGGTCAAGTAAATATAAAAGCTATAAATTTACAGTTTCTGGGTTTTCTCAACAGGAGCGTGAAAGATTTCAACCATACTACGAGCCTAGAGCCGCCGTCGGCATGGCACTATCATAAAATTTCACCATATTTACGCAATTATAATTAAATTTTAACCTTATTAGTTGCGTTACACAATATTTACATGCTATTTTGTAGGAAATTTCAAGGAAAATCCATATATATAGATGTTAAGAGGTATTACTAGATAATAATCAAGAAATCAGCGAAATAATGCACCATATCCCATTTCCGCGCTGGCGGGCAGCATGCTTCCGACAGAGAACCAAAGTTATCGACATAGCTCAAAGAATTAGCAAGTTGAAGTGGCAGTGGGCCGGCCATATCTCGCGAAGAGCCGACAACCGCTGGGGCAAACGTGTTCTTGAGTGGAGACCACGACTCGGCAAACGTAGTGTAGGACGCCCTCCGGCCAGGTGGGATGACGATCTGCGAAAGACTGCAGGCAGATGCTGGATGCGGCAAGCTGAAGACAGGGCGCTATGGCGCTCATTAGGGGAGGCCTATGTCCAGCAGTGGACTAATTTAGGTTGATGATGATGATGATGATCATGGGCAGCATGCTGGCAAAAACCCTGCCACTCCAAGGGGTGTATCTGCGCATAGGGTCTGCCATCTGAGGGATTATGAATGTTGTATGGTGTTCTCTTAGTACGCATTATACTCATACTAGTTTATGCCCGCGGCTTCGCACGCGTTGTTTCTATGCAAACGTTTACAGGTGATTTCTATCCCATGGGAACTGATTTATGGTATATAAAGTCGTCTCTGTTTGATTCCAGGATTAGAATTACTTGTATGAAAAAATTCAGCCCGATCCGTTCACTAGTTTTGGCGTGATGAGGTAACAAACACCCACACATCTAAACATTCTTACTTTGCATTAATAATATTAGCATATTAGTGTGATTATTTTCTTGTGAGTAGTTATGCTTAACTTGTTGATTAAACAGGCTACAAAGAATCAAATTATCTTCATCGTCAAGAGATAACACCCAATAACAATAACAATTATTAATAACAATAAAACAATATTTACACGGATAGTTATCAGTACCTATGAATTACGGTTAAAGATACGATTAGTCGTAGCACAATTTTTTAATATAATTGTACTATGACTAATATATGTATGGCTAATATACGTATGAAAATGATGTCAATAAGATTTTCAGATATCCCTACCTATCGGTAAGTAATAAACCTAGGCACCTATTAAATTAGGACAAATTATTGGAGACGGTAACATTTGGAGGCTAATTAGTTTTGGTTTGGTGAACAACCATCAGAATCGACACCACTGTGTCTTAATTTTCATAATAAAATCTTGTGCAATAATTTGTAAATATTAATTTAGGACAAATGTCCCAGCTGTATTGATTACCCTGTGCCCAGTCTGGGTTCGCCAAGGACCTTTGTGGGAGAGGAAAATACAGTCATTTAGATGTACAAACAAATAACGACACGGAATGTAGGTTAGTTGAGATATGTGGGGCAGTGAAAGTATTTGTAGCGCTTTAAAGAAATCTCGCAATGGTGAGATGTAGTAACTATCTATAAATGTAATCTTGTATTATGTACCTAATCTGTGGTATGAGAGCATAATGTATCCTAATAAAGAGTAGTCATCAT
This sequence comes from Eupithecia subumbrata, assembly GCA_949316285.1. Lineage (NCBI taxonomy): Eukaryota > Metazoa > Arthropoda > Insecta > Lepidoptera > Geometridae > Eupithecia > Eupithecia subumbrata. Next base: position 3,154,912 of record OX438634.1, read on the forward strand.
CTAGATTTCAGTGGTTTCACTAGCCTCCGACGTCAATCCTTACATGGATACCCGTGCCATGTTTGGAACGTGTGACGCGGATACCTAGTGTTGCGTGCCTTCAAACAAAATATCAATTACCTGCCTAAAATAAAATTCAGTAAAATTTTGAAAAAATGTGTCAGTCAAATATCGAAAAAGAAACCGTGTTTCTTAACCAAAATGCGGCAGGTTCCAACAATGGTGATTTTTAAATTGTATTTGAGGAGAGTGAAGTGTCTAGAGAATCACCGTTATGTATAGAGCCTGAGTAATTAAGTTAGGTGTTTATAATCCGAGATGATTGAGATCTTGGTGGGCTTATAAAATACTAGCTTCTGCTAGCGGCTTCGCACGCGTCTTTTCGGTATAATAAGTATTCCTAATCCTAGCCTATTATTGACGACCTCCGTGGCGCAGGGTTCGATTCTCGCCTCGGAACAAATTTGTGTACGATATGCAGAAATTTGTTCCGTTGGTCTGGGTGTTTTTTATGTATATAATAAAAAAATATATCTATGTAGTGTATTGTATTAAGTATATCAGTTATCTAGTACCCATAACACAAGCTCAGCTTAGCTTGGGGCTAGATAGTGCTGTGTGGATTGTCCAGCATTATTTATTTATTTATTATCTAAGTTAGGCTTTGTTCGTATGCCAAATTTCACCTTCATCTGTTCAGTAGTTTTGGAGATCCTAGGTAACAAAAATTCAGATTTCACAAAATTTCGGCTTTAGAATATTAGTAGGATTTATTTCACATTTCTCATAGATTCTGCGCGTTGTCTGGGATAGAATCTTGTCTGAGTAGTTCACCCGTTTTGTGCAGACATTCACTTTGACAAGATTCTCTGTTTCAATTCGAAATGGTTCTATTGGACTCTTTTTGCAAGCGGTTTATAATAAGTGGTGATACGCCCACTTTTACTGATTTTTATGGTAATGGGGCATGAATCATTCCTGGGACATCAATGTAGGTAGACTTTACCTCATTGAGTAAAATCCAAAGATTTAAATCGTTAGTTGCAGGCAATTTCCGTAGTGAGACCGTGCTCGCTTATTTGTAATCAGTGTATTGTGTGTTTTTGTGGTGTGTGTTCACAAAAATTCGTGCAATATGATTGTTCAATAAATGCTTCTTATGAAAGTTAGGTTTATTGGCAAAAATACAATTTTAAACTACGCATAGTGCGCGTGCGTCGAAGCATTTTAGTAACGCACGCATTCAAAGGTAACAGTTTTCGTTGTCAGGGCGTAACTAACGATTTAAATCTTCGTTAAAAACACGTCTCATTGCCCTATATCGTTTTAGTAATATTAATAGTCTATAAAGTCGTCGACGCAACCTGGGCGCCGAATTTAGTGTGCAGATTATATGCCACGCCAAATTTAAAAAAATAATTTGACCTCGACGGGACGGAACCCACATCCTTGCCTCAAGTACGAGAATGTTATAACCAATTACACCACGAGATCAAGTGACGTAGGAGTCAAAAATCTTTGGCACTTCATATCTAACTTAATCTATTTTAAATTTTAATCTATTTTAATTTAATTTATTGTTATTTCTTTCTGTGTCAGTACTTATGATTCTCGCTATATGGACTTGTCTAAGTAAAACTGTGTGCATGTGCTATGTCTGAAATAAATGATTAATATTATTATTATTATTATTACTTCATATGGACTCTAGCGCCATTGTCGCCGTTTTATTTGATTTCTTAGAAATTACCCTGAGTGTGAGGGCATACGCACTATAAAAACAAAAACCTTCAAGTTTATTGAACTCTCCTAACTTCCCATCCATTATGAAATTATAACAATTATCCGTTATTGCACTTAGGGGCGTTATTTTCATTCAATTAATTAATGTCCGGCACAAACATGAGTGTATGAATACTACAGGTATATCCCTTGGATATACGATTGAGTTTACTATCTCGAATAAACATAGTAAAAAAAACAATCTACTTAGCATAATCGAAGTAGGCCTGTGGTGAGTCGGTCTCGCATCTATCGATAAGTATTATAAAGGCGGAAGATTCGATGTTTTCTAAAACAACTAAAAATACATGGGTTGGGCAAGTTTGTAGTTCCACAAATACCTACAATAATAGGTATTATAAACATAACTTCCTTCTGCCCGTGGCTTCACACACGTATTTTCGGTATGATAAGTAGGCTATTACCTATGTCAGGGTTTGCTCTAAACGTACGCCAAGTTTCACCTTGTTTTGTTCAGTAGTTTAGGAGATTCTAGGTAACAAAAATTTTGATTTCACAAACTTTCGGCTTTATAATATTACTAGCTTCTGCTCACGGCTTCACACGCATATTTTCAGTATATTAAGTAGCCTATTATCTAAGTTAGGCTTTGCTCTAAACGTACGCCAAATTTCATCTTGATCTGTTCAGTAGTTCGGAGATTGTAGGTTACAAACATTCAGATTTTACTATTGGTAGGATTTATTATAATAATAGTAGGATAGGATTATGTAGTTTGCTATAATTTGAACTGTATCAAAGCTTCATTATAGGTTTCAAAATGAAGAAATTAGGCAGAAAGCTATGTATGAAAATTTCATTTGAATGCTTACAAAATAGAAAATCTTATTTATCCTCTAACCAGGCTCATACAACAATTTCAATGTAAAAGAAACTATGTCTGTCTGCCACCTTTTCATAACTTATACGGCTGAATGAATGTTACCAACTGAAATTCGGGAAACTGATATATTGTATGTATCCCAATAACTCAGTGCATTTTCATATGTCCCGGTTTCCGGGTAGCCGGTGCCGGGTACTCAGCGGCGATGTGTATGGTCATGTACGATAGCTTTCACACGTACCGGCATAATTTTCATACAATTTGCCGCCGGATACCCGGCACCGGCTACCCGGCGAACGGGTCGTGTGAAAAGGACCTTAGGGTATCTTTATTCTGGTAAAACGTGTGCGAAGCGGGTGGAAGCTAATATCAGATAAATTAAACGAAGCTTATACCGCAGTCGTGTTTACTGTTAACCGCACCGACTCTTGAATTACGTTTAAGACGAATAAGAAACTTCGTTTTCTTTTTTACGAGTACATGCCCAGCATGTAGTCGTAAAAAAGAAAACGAAGTTTCTTATTCGATTTCGTACAAACGCTAATCTTATGCTAGCGAAATTAGAGTTGGTTTTGCACAAAAACGAAAAAGTGACTTAAATTTTCTAAAACTCTGGTTAAAGCATCAGGGCCTACTAGAAAAAGGAGTGCGCAATATCAAATTTTATCTATGGCTGAAATAAATACATTACAATACAAGTACTCATTATTGCAAACCAAATATATGAAACAAATTTAAAATTAAAAAACCCCCCGACAGATTTTCATGAAACATGGCTAAGAAAACTAGAGATAAAATTATCTAAGACACAAAAAAAAACTAAACGTAAATCGGTTCATCCGTTTGGGAGCTACGATACCACAGACAGATATACAGATACACAGAGAGACACGTTAAACTTTTAACATCCCTCTCTTTTTGCGTCGGGGGTTAAAAACAGAGCTAGATCTCTCGAGTAGATTCGAATCAAAAACCAACTAATTGTACACATTATTTTATTTTGAATGTCTCTAGATTGTTCGTTAAAGCTGAAAAAGACGATAACAGCCTGAGTAAATGACCGAGCTTGTCAAAAAATCATTAGTTTTTTGCAAAGACCCTAGGTATGTCGTTTTTTTGGTTGTTGTTGTTGTGTGAAAGATGAATTTGCTTGTGTTTTAGAGGAAAAAAAATACAATGTGCCTATTTTTAAAGAGCATTAGACGATTTTATTGCGGAAATACATTTTCATACAATACATTTACATTTTCATAAAATGACTAAATAATAGAAAAAAATCATAAAGCAGTCATTGTCAAATACGATTGCACCGCCCAAGTCCGTCAACCTGAGAGACATAGCTTTTAAGGAGAAGGAGTTGCAAATAGGTATGTATATTTATTATATATTATGTAGCTATCAGAAGTATTTGTTCAAGTATGTTTTATCCAAATATTATTCTGTATAAAACACCACCGTTTATACTTGTTCTATCACATGCTGTCCATCCAAAGGTTGCCTGGAAGAGATCGCTCATATATAACCTCATACATAGATAAGGCCACCCATTGTGCAACGTAATCTGTATTTGTCTTTTTCTGTTCTGTGGTTCTTTTTTATTTGGGGTGCAATAAGGAGTATTTGTATTGTATTTTATGTTTTTCTAAGTAGGTAACCACTAATTCTTGTTCTTCTTAACACTCTTCACAACATTTTTTTGCTTCATCCCCATACTTCCCCTTTACAAGGTAAAAAACCGAATTGACGAATATAAGAACGACCGTGACGTCACAGTTTACGTATTTCGGGATCGAAATTAAAAACGTTACGGTACCTGAAAAATACAAGTAGCTTTTTTTATACCTGTAGCGTTACCGTAATTATCAACCGGTAGAGGTCTACCTTTAAATCAAAACGGTACCGTTATTTTATATCGCTAGCTAGATAGCTAATTAGGGTATTATTAGCTATCTAACCTAGCTTAATTCTAATTTAGTTATTTCTATACCTATACCGCTTTCAAGCCCTGGTTGCCACAAGCTACCAGTATTCGCCCCTAAAATAGAAGTTTAATATAAGTAGATAACCTTTAAGTATTTTTTGTGACCAAAAAACTAAATGAAGTTGAAAAGTTGCGAAAGACGGAAAGTTTTTGTCCGTTGAGATGAGAAGATTGATGAGCGTTCCTGCAAATCCTAAGAAATCTTCATAGGATTACGAAAGTTAGTTTTTGTTAGGTGCTTGTTATAATCAACATTTCTACATTTTATGTTAATAAACTTTTTAAATTTAGAAATTGAAACTATGAAATTGAGCTTATTTTATTTGAAACTGACAATCAAATAATAGAGACAAATTAGAATTAGTATTTACCTACCATTGAAACATTTAAATATCTGCAGACTGTAGCAAATAATTTACTGGTACCTCAATTGTTCCATATCAATACCAGTCGGAAGCATCCCCAAGACGCTGGCTGCATTGCCCCCCTAATTAATGCTGATGCTCTGTGCCAGATACTAACCAGCTGTGCGATAACGGTAAAATATCCCATTCAATGGATCGCCATCCGGGGAGACTAGGTATAAACAATTTCAGTTTCCATCACATGGTATAAAAAACAAATACATACAAATTTTTAGCTGAATTGAGCCGACCGATGACGAAGTTGTCAAAGTCTTATTATCACAGATGTCAAACTCAATTTTAATGTTTTATTTTATTTATTTGTAAGTACTTGTGTTACTTATCGTTAAAATTCATACTTATGTTACTCACCCTAGACCTTGTTTTGCTCGACTACGTTTTATTACTGCAATGTATTTACTGTTTGTAACTTTGAATCAGAATTTCTGTAATCGAAAAAAAGTCAAGTGTGAGTAATATAACGATTGACTTAGGTTATATCTTGACGTTGAAGTTAAAATTTCCGTCGTCGATCGGCTTCGTCCTGTTGTATATATTTTTTTACTAGAAACTGAAATCATTTATGCCCGGATGGCCCATTCAATGAGAATGGGAGATTTTACCGCAATCGCACGGCAGCTCTCGGGTCACGCGTCGCTTCGACCAGAAGTTCAGATAATTTTTTAAAAACCGTAAAGCACCGGAACTTGATCTCTTTTATTTTGAATTGCACCAGTGACGGATAACATTAGGATCAATAGTTTAGCATGGTTTGCGAATGACATAAGGTGGTGCTCTATTCTATCGTAGGTAATCATTATGCAAACCTAGTTCAATTTGTAGTATAACTAATGCCATTAGTTTAATTCTCATGTGATCAAGGAGCCATTAGTCGTAACTAACTTGTGCTGATACAGTTAAACATTAGTTCGCACCTTGTGATTAATCTCTCTTGAATAGGTAGTTATGGAATAAGCTCAATTCACACTGGAATGGTAGCGGCCGGTGTCAGTGTCAAACCGGTGTCAAATAATTATGAGCTTTGTCCACTTACATATAAGACCAGTATCGCTTAAAAATCCCAAAAAGCTTGTCAGCGGACCAGAAGCCAAATTCCACTAAATTAATCGCTTCAGCAGAACAATGGTATAGTAAATATAAATGATGTTGGACATTTCACACAGCATTATCTAGCCCTAAGCTAAGCAGAGCTTGTATTGTGGGTACTAGATGACTGATATACTTAATACAATGCGCTACATAGATAGATGTTTTTTTATTATACATAGAAAACATCCAGAACACCCTGAACAAATATCTGCAGATCGTACAAACATTTGTCCCGAGGCGGGAATCGAACCCGCAACCTCCTGCGTCGTAGGCGGACCTTCGCCCGCTGCGCCACAGAGGTCGTATCGTATCAGAACATTGAGGCATTTTACTATTTATCAGAGAAACTACAGAGAGACCACAAACTGGAGCGTGTCAAAAGTCTCAAGTGTAAAACCATCCTATCAAACTTTACGTGACGCTCTATCTAGGGTTTATTTCATCTATGTACGATTCTGGGACGGTACTATTGTCATATTATAGCAATTGGTTAGCTTAGTAGGATTCGGCCCCAGCCCGTGGTATTTCGGCTTCGTCGCGTCGCTGCCGGCCGCTGCCATTCTGGTGTGAATGCAGCCTTAGGGATAGTCGCCGCAGAGATGATGTCACAAAACCTAACTTCTGAAAATAACAATCAAATATTGCTTAGGCTAAGTACTTAGCTGGTTTTCCTGACTAAGTATTAAGCCTTTCAAAACTTGATTCCAGTGTTCAGAAATTGAGGTTTTAACATTGGGGCACGTAAGTATGTATCCCTCCTGGAACGTCAATCTGGACTTAACCCTACCTTTTTTAAAGCTACAAATCACAACATATTACAATATTCCTTTGGAAACTGAAATATTAATCCTCTAGATTGTTTGCAACAGTGTACAGTTAGCTGAACTGTAAATACTATTTGCAATTTGTTTTTATTTTTGTAATTTTCGTTGATAGTTATGTTATTGTCACTTGAATAGCTGTCAATGAAATTGTTATTGAGACAACTATTATAAGCTTACATAATTGAGCTACCTATAGATTGCTTGCAACAGCTCAATTGTTTCGATTGTGAATACTAGTTCTAATTTATTTCTTTTATTATTTGGTTGCAATTTTCTTTGACTATACATTCAATAAAAAAAATACATGGTACCACGAAATTACATGGTGCCACTCTACGGTTTTTGAATCTCGAACATATGATACTCTTTGGAAAAAAAAAATTTTCAAACGATTTACATTATTTTTTTGTAATTATTTCATGATAAAACACTGGTGTTGCTGAATAAAAATTTGTCAAATATTTTATAATGTTAAATATCGCAAGAGTGCGTGTTTATGAACTCGAATGGGAATTTAAAAAAAATTAATTCAAGAAATCTTTAGTCACAAGTGGATTCAGAATCACCCCCTTCCGGCTTAGTACCTACTCAAAAGGTACTCAAAAGGAACAATGCCAAAGCAACAATCTATGTATTAGGTAGGTAGTAGGTTTTCTCTCGTATCTGACATTCTATAGAAATGGGTAGGTATACCCCTTTTCTATAGAAAGCCAGAACCCTTTTCTGTGTGTGGAAGCAGTCTATTGAAATTTCGTGAGGCAGTCGTTATCTTTTCCAGTGGTCGTTAATCCAATGAAAATGGCGTGAACGGGGCGAAATTAGATCTAATTGAATACCAAGTTTTTAACGACTTTGCAGAAATTAACTTAAATGTTTGAGCTATCATCGCTTTTGCCTTAAGCAACCTAGACCAGCTGTTAGCTTTGAAATATATATTTATATATCACACTATCACAATAAATATTATAAATGCGAAAGTTTGGATGGATGGACGGATGGATGTTTGTTACCTCTTTACGCCAAAACTACTGAACGGATCAGGCTGAAATTTTGCATACAGGTAATTCTAAACCTGGAATCAAACATAGGCTACTTTTTATCCCATAAATCAGTTCCCATGGGATAGAAATCGCCTTTAAACGTTTCCATAGAAACAACGCGTGCGAAGCCGCGGGCATAAACTAGTATTTTATAAAAACGTACCAACATATTCACTGAGAAAAAAAGTTATTGAATTATATTTTTCTGCTAGCACCTAACTTAAGATTCTTCTAGAAACCCGGTCCACCTTCACTCTCAGTACCTATTGCCACGCCCTGCTAGGGTACCTTTGTGTCTCTTATACATTACTTATATACTAAGACCTAAAAATGTACAAAATGATTGCAAATAAATTTGAAGACGAATATAAAATAAATTTACCTAATGGCAGCAACTTTAAAGTATACCTGCCTATCTAGGTAGAGTTAAATGTGTGGCCACTGGCCAGGTATCTTCTAGACCCTCGTCATGTTACGGTGGTCTGTTTGGGGTTGGTATTAGTTGTGAAACACTGAGTTTAAAGTATAATAAAATTTATTTCACCACAGCACATCTACACTTTATCGAGAGCAAATCGGAAGTCCTTTTCTCAACTAGCGGAAACGGAAACTAAAATATTTCCAAAGAGTAACTGAGTCATTAATCATAATATTTTAGTAATTACTCATTAATAATTAATAATAGGTATTTTAGTTTCCGTTTCCGCTAGTTAAAAAAGGACTTCCGGTTTGCTCTCGATAAAGTTTACGTAGATGTGCTCTGGTAAAATAAATTTTATTATACATTAAACTCAGTGTTAATTACAAATAAATAAATAATGCTGGACAATTCACACAGCATTATCTAGCCCCAAGCTAAGCAGAGCTTGTGTTATGGGTACTAGATAACAGAACGTAATACAATACACTACATAGATGTATATATTATTTTTTATACGTAGAAAAACATCCAGAACACCCAGAACAAATAACTGCCGATTATACAAACATTTGTCCCGAGGCGGGAATCGAACCCGCAACCTCCTGCGTCACAGGCGGACTTTCGCCCGCTGTGCCACAGAGGTCGTCAAACACATTGATATCTTTTATTCACAGATAATAAATTAATGTCGATGTTTTTTTTTCAATTTTGTGGGTATTTCCAACACGTGATACACCGTCGTGCGTCAGCCACATCGTCACTTTCAATCACGTGACATTGAGGTCGAACAAAGGTCTATCGACTATAAACAAGATCCGTCAAGTGCGAGTGTAACTCGCGCGCCGAGGGTTTCGAACGTTTTTCAACAAATATGTACCAAACGTACCGGTGAGAGACTTCGCAAATTACGAATAAATAAAAATAGTAGGTACCAACCTACATTTCAGTTGGATCTCTGCATGCTTCTCGGTTAAAGTGGGTAACGGTAAATTTTTCGACTTTTTTCAAAATATTTCAAAAAGTATGAAACCTACAGAAATTTCAAAAACTGTTTTGAAACTTGCAAACCAATACCTTTCATTTGATAAACAAACCAATACATTTCATGTGACATGAATAATTGAAATCTGTTTTATGGTAACTAACATAGTATATAGGTTGTTGTACTAACATTTATGGTGAATAACCGAAATAAATAAATTGAATTGAAAATTGAATTGAATTTGATAATCCACTCGGTGAGGTATTCCCCCTTTTTAAAATCAAACCCCGCTTTTTGACCATTTTGCAAAAAGTGTTCGTTTTACAATGGAAATGGGAATTTGTTCGACTTTTGTCAAAATATTTCAAAAAGTATGAAACCTACAAAAATTTCAAAACTGTTTTGAAATGTCCAAACCGATACCTTTCATTTGATACCCCACTCGGTGAGTTAGCCTACCATTTTGAAAATTATTCCCCCCCTTTTGACCATTTTTCAAAAAGTGTTCTTTTTACAAACTTCTCTATATTTTCCCTGTTAAATATAGATCCATATCTATAAACGCTCCATACATTTTACATGGATCGCTCTGCAATCTTCGGAGATAGGGGAGGGGGGATGGGTATTTTTACAAACTGATACCTTTCATTTGATACCCCACATGAATCTGTAGGTATCTTTTAAAATTTCGACATCACAATTTGTATGGAAAATGTTAATTTTCATTTTACATTTGTTTCAATTTTCTTTCTTTAAATCTGTACAGGCGCATGAAATATATTATTATTTTAAATTTCAAGTTGATAGCTGCTGTAGTTGCTGAGTTATTAAGGAGGGAAAAAAGGACAGACAAAGCGAGACCATTAGAGTTTCGAAACCGATCTTCGATCCCGAAACTCTAAAAAGTACCAAAATGAAATTGAGGGTATTAATTAACAAGCTTAGGAGCTCCTTATGTTTTATTAGGTCATTGACAGAATAATACAGAATTGATTTCTTATTTTATAACGTAAAGTAACAAAGTTTCATCACAAAATGCACATTAAATAAAGCTAAATCATTTCACGCTCATAAACCATCCGGAGAGAGGCAAATTTATAATGCAGGTTATCTAACTCGATCTAGTATAAAACAGTGTTGCCATCAAATATTCTGTATAAACGGCCGGCCATAAAATATGCAGAACGCTCGCTTGTCGGTGATGCACTAAATTATATCCAAGGTTGGAGGCGACGAGAGGGTGTGAATGAGGACCGCTTTTGTTTAAATAAAGCGTCCTTAAAATGACGAGCCATCGATTCAGCCACGTTTTGCCACAGAACAAAAGGCTGTGTGGAGTGAATATTAAAATCGAGCAAATTTTGTAATATATTTTATGTAATATGCTTTAAATAATAATAGAATAATTAAATGAGATGGAAATTTCACACATAGAACCAAAGAAAGAAAAGTTTGTGCTATACAAGATATAATTGAAGATTGAAAAAGTACATAGTGCGCTACGCATTAAAATGTAAGTCTAAATATAGCCTGTAAAACAACCATTTCATCGAAACAGACACTACGGAATCGCTCGATCTATCAAGGGTTAAAATTGCTGACCCAGTAACACAGTAGATTAAACATCTTCAAATATGAAGCTTGAAGATTTCCAAAGCGTACTTACACTGCCGTTTAATATTCACCCTGCTCGTGACGTGGAAGAGCAAGGGAGCTCTGATTTAACTTCTTTGTCTGTAATACCTACAGCCTTTCAGCTTACACTTTGTTCAGACGCGTTTGTGCCGAGAGTTTATTTTGTACGTTCACGTCAAGGATAAATATTTTTGGAGTTCTAAACTCTGACGAAGAAGGTATCATATCGGCGAGCAGAGACAAGATTAGGTACTTGAAAGATTTTCTTTAAGGTACCTATAGAAATTCGTCCCGCCTGTAGATATGTACAATAATATATACATATTTGGGATTAGCTAGATGATGCTATTATTTATTTATTATAAAAATATGTACGTGTTTCTTGATATCTTTGTCTCTTTGTCGAATCTATCTTTTTTTTTATTCTGTCGATCTTTTCGTGTGTAAATTTTGATACTTTTAGTTCGCAGTTGTACTTATCTTGTGGTCAATTTGACTCGCCAGTTTTAAGCTTTTAAATATTCACAGCCTTTTCAGTTGCTACTCGAAACTACAATAGAGAAAGGAGAAAAGTTAAAAGAAACGAAATTTTGCCTGGATTTAGGTCCTATTAAACGAGATATAATATAAAAATCCTTAACTTCTTGAAGATAAAAATTAATATGAGTTCTAGCCTAAAAACACCCAATTTCAAATCCTAGTTTCAAATTTTTTTTTTTATTTGAGTATGTGTTGATCTTTTTTTGCATTATTCTTTTTAAATACATTCTGTAATCTAATTTTGCACAATGATTAATTAGTGTACTGAGTGAACCCAGAGTAAAAAATAACGAGTTAAGAGTTACAAATAGTTACAAATGGTTTCTCTTATATCTGGAAAATTGCAGATTTAAATGTTTTCGTTCGTTGGTTCATAACATAATATATTAAATATGTATTTGAACTTACAAAAACTGGAGAGTTTTTCACCGTTGTTGATGCGAATGCTTGTTCTTTTTTAAATTACCTGAAAAAAAAAAACATTATATGCATTTAAACTTTGATAACATTATATCACAAAATAAAAAAAATCATCACATTTTACACTTCCACTATGGTTGCCATGACAAGAAAGATGAACCAAAGCCCATTCTCGCTGTCTTTTCGCGCAAAAATTCATTTCCCTTCTTAATTAATGTTAATCTGCGTCAGAAGTACAAAACGCGATCTCATAACTTAAAATTACATCTTTCAGAGTAGCTAATATGAATGTGCACAATACCAAAACGAAAAAAAGTCAAATTCGTCAAGATTGTACTGCTAAAATACAAGAAGTCACTAAAAATCATACGATAACTAAAATCGCGTTCTAAAAAACTATTGGATCGCCGTCTAAATACGAAAAGTACCTAGTTCCTCTCTAACCGGTCGGGGCGCTGCAAAGCGCTATGTATGGAAGGAAATGAAAACTTTTATCGTTTTCGTAAGCCACGCAAAACTCATCGTAAGGTTCTCAGGTTTGTAATTTTAATGGACAATTTTCCGTCGAATTTAAGGAAAGCTATTAATTTTCTTGAGAATTAAACTTAATTCTAACCTAAAATAACACCTCGGGCCCTAAACAAATTGAATTTTAAGATAAGATTTCCAATTGAAAATAAAACAAGATTTCAGAAAGTGTAATCCTTCTTTTGCAACATTTGTGTATTTGTCAAACTTTGTTGCGAATTTCGGAAATTACGACTCAACGTCGAACCTTAGGAGTGATATAATTGAAGCAAAGTGAGTGATGGTCTGAATTATTTGGATCCTCTATGTAGGATTCTACACCTCATTCTTTTTATCGCGTATGGACCTTTGTCTGACCGCAACCTCACTTGATTGTAAGGAGGATATCGTCACGTCACGGTTGAAATATTAAAATCACAAAAGCTGCAGGTTCGTCACCTGCAGCTTTTGTGATTTTAATATTTCAACAAAAAACTACAGCTTATGTTGTAGTACTTTATGTGGAAAATTTTGAAACTTCTAGCTCTAACGGTTATAGAAATCGAGTAGTTCGAATATCCATTTTTTGTTTTAATAAACAAGGCAGAAGCCTTTATTCACAAAGAAAATTATAATAATAATTAGTATTTACAATTGAAACAATTGAGCTAACTGCAGACTGTTGCAAACAATCTACAGGTAGCTCAACTGATCGATTAATTTTTTGATGATACGCCTAAAAAAAGCAAACTTACGAATATGATGAACGAAAGTGGTTTTGGTGTAGGTAGTTGAATATAATGAAATCCGATAAAAGCGGCCAACCTACGAATCTGCCATATTCGTGAATTTACTCGTAGCATACTTCAATTTATGGGCCTAGCAACTTACTGCAAAAATACGAATATGCCATATTCGTAAGTTTAGATTGGGAGAATATATTCTTTATTGGAATCAAGTAACCCATTGCCAACCCAAACAAATAAATCTGGCATTTACGAAAATTTATCAGACATTTAATTTGATACTTTTCATATGTAACTAATGTAACTTACGAAACTACCACTTGCGTTAATTTGCTAAATTGTATCTGCATACCTAAGAACATGCATAAATGACGGTGTAAAGTTACGAATATGCATTTATTTCTGATACTTGTTATACAGGGTTATTGGTAATTCACTGACACTATGTGAACTACAGGTTCTGCCCACCATCCTGAACACGTCCGTCCGTGAAGACGCTAGGTCTCAATTCTTAAAATTAGTGGATATGGAATGATATTAGTTTTTACCCCCTCCATTCAAAAATGGTTCATTAATGGGGTTTTCTTTGAAACTGAACCTAATAACGGCTCTGTGTTGAATTATCAGAGGTTGTGTGTATGTTCGGCTGACTCCCAGCCAGGCTGCTGCCACTTAAATAATTTTTCGTGGATTTAAAATAAGCCAATGATGATGATGTGGATTTTAATAGGAGTGGGAGATCGGTATTTGGTAATTAATTGGGTTTCGGAAATTTTTTTGCATGGCAGGCGGTTAAAAAAAATTTACAATAAAGACCTGGCGTCTTCACTAACGTGTTCGTGATAATTGGCAGAACCTGTAGTATATGCAGTGTCACTGAATTATCAATAACCCTGTATATTTATAATCAATTCATTGTATTTAATAATAGCAGAGTTTTAATTAATAAATATATCGCAATGGCCTTTTAATGGCGACGATGTGCCACTAAGGCCTAGAAGACATCTATTCACTTTTGTCTTGAATAGAACCAGGTTGTGTGTATAGTTGGCTGAAATAACAGATGCAGTCAGCGATTTCCTAACCTTAGCGGTACGAATGATATATATAGAAGAGTATCGCTTAGCACGAGTGGAAGGAATATCCACAGGATAAGGGTGGTAATGCGTCGTACGTCTGCTTGTCCTGGAGTCATTATGTATATCAGTCATCTGGTACCGATAATACAAGCTCTGCTTACTTAGCGGTCAGATGATGATGTGTGAAAACGTCCAGGGTTATATAGGTTACATACGGGAGCAGGTTACCTACATACCATCTTTAAAGGTTATGTAATGGAATTGAGTGCGCGTACACATACATATACATTAAATGCACGCGAGTGATTAATAGTTTATGTTATCAGATAAAATAATGATAGATAAAAGTTAATTTTAGCTGATAAATATGTCACCTGATGTAAAGGCACGGCTGATGTTTATTGAGCTATGCAATAACGCACAAGTCTAAAATAAAATTGTCGTATATGTACTTAGTTCGGCTAAGGATGAAAAAATAGATAAATAAGAAAATAAAATAATTGGGGGAAACGGGTTTCAGGATTTTTGAAACCAACCCATGTGATGTCCTACTAGCCGAATGTCGACCACGGCGGCCAGTCTCATCGGAGACTAGCCAGATGCGTAGGATATATTATAGTGCACAAGTGTGTGCTCAAACACAGGTGCACTCTCAATTTCCTCAAAACAACCCATGAAAAGGTCTGAAACGGGTTCCAGAAATTCTGATTCTATAAGTTTTTTTACCCATTAAGTCATAAAGTACACGCAAATAAAATCGCGCGCAGTAAAGATAGCCATAATTTAGCAATTAAAACAACATTTAATATTCCAAATGATTTTAGATTTTTAGTTTGTATTTCGTTATAACATTGGCTATTTACTGATAATTATAGCCTCGACTATTTTTTTTTATTGTCTAAGACGAAACCTAATTTGGGTTACACATTCAAATTGCGTTAAATTTTCTTGACCATCGTGAGTGATCCATCTTGAGTCACCTTATCACTTCCATCAGGTGAGATTGTGGTCAAAAGAAATTCAATTTATAAAAAATATAAGTGAAATGAGGGCGTCATAATCGCATGTGCGACAAAGCCCTTAATAAAGAATAAAAAAAAAATAAGTGAAATGGCTCGCCACGCCAATCATTTCTAAGCTGATATAGTAATTAACCCATTTCAGAGAAGATGAGTCAAATAGTTAAAATCAAAAATAAAGGTGGATAAGACACTAAAATATTAATTGACACTTAACTGAAAAAAGTTACCTATATACGCTAAACTCCACTTGATAGATTGAAAGACTCACATAAAATGGGCTAGCCATTGAGCTACAAAAAGGCGAACATGTGTCGTAAAACAAAATTGCGGGCTATAGGGCTATATAACCTTAACGGCTTATTAATACTGTTAGGCAATGTCGTTAAACGGAATAACGGAATTGAAAGGTGTGATGAATATCGAAAGCACCTTCTTAAAAATATCGAATATACCTCGTTATTTATAATCGTGCACATAAGTTATTTTGAGAGGTATATTTATAGTTCTATACAAATACAACATTATTATTATCTGAACGAGCGCCCCTATTAAAAGCTGCCGTAGGTTTCTCGCCGCTAGACAGAAGGCCGTTGGCCTATATTTCTTCCTTATCACCCCTTATTTACTCCGATACAGCTATCCCTTTCCCCCGTGACGTCATCTCTGGTAGCGCTGTGTGCGTGCCTATTCTGATTCCTACGCAAATCTATCGAAATCTACCTTCAGTAACTAGGTATAGCTTTAATTAGTAGATATTGTTATTCATTAAGGACACGAGTAATTGAAAAAGATCGAGTGTTATTTTTATTCAAAGCACAGCTTAATCAATGTTCTTTTGATTTATTCTAATTGCTTTTCGCGTATGTTTTCTTGCTGGAAAATCAGATGAGGTAAAGTAAACTCTTGAGATTTGACGACCTCCGTGGCGCAACGGGCGAAGGTCCGCCTGCGACGCAGGAGGTTGCTGGTTCGATTCCCGCCTCGGAACAAATTTGTACGATCTGCAGAAATTTGTTTCGTTGGTCTGGGTGATTTCTATGTATAAAAATATCTATCTATGTAGTTTGTATTAAGTATATCAGATATCAAGTACCCATAACACAAGCTCTGCTTAGCTTGGGGCTAGATAATACTGTGTGAATTGTCCAGCATTATTTATTTATTATTTATTTATTTATTTCGAGGTAAGTTAGCAATTTCATTACCAACGATGCACATGGCCATGATCAACCACCTCCAGATGCGCTGCTGCAGCCAGAGGCATGGCGTAGGCAGGCGTAGGTCTAAGAGACGTAGCAAGTGTGTTTGGTTGCTCTACTAAATGTTTACGAGCCCTGGTGTCGTGTCATCATTATCTTGTATACAGCATGTGTCTAAGTACCTGCCAAGTTGCCTGAAATCTCGCCAAGTGTAGTAAGTGAGAGTCCTTTTGGGATTAACTCATTCTTTGACTTGTTATAGCTCTGATGAATTACCTTTTTTTCGTGCGATAGGCTTTTATTTTTGTTTGAGTATTGTAGGGTAAGACGGGGTGAATAGAGACTCCAGGGTGAATAGAAATGGAGGAAATACTGGAGAAAGACATTACTTGGCTGGTAACAGTGGAAGTATCCTTAGACAGTTTGCCTGTTTTTTAGCAGTCTAAAAAGTCAGTACTTAGTCACTTTCGGTGTCAGTCGATCTGACCTCTGCAAAAGGATGTTTTGCTCCAGTATTTCGGCCATTTCTAATCACCCAGGAGTCTCTATTCACCCCGTTTTACCCGGTATATAATTTGGTTTTATAAAAATCTACAAAATTTAAAACTTCATAAAATTTCGCTTTGTGAAAATAAAAATACCTAGCGATCCATTAAAAACTTGGTGTTTTTTTATTTTAGATTTAATAATAACATTACTTGGTTTGTTCTCGTTCGTGAGGCAATAAATTTTAACATTGTTCTTTCACAAAGGTTCGTTCCTCTTTGAGGTTTCTCGTTTCATTAGTGGTGTTTGGGTTGCACAAAAGTTTTCAAACCTGGTATTTAAGAGATTCTATATACTTTTTACAGATCGTAGTTTATTTGACCCTCACATACCTACACAAATACATATCACGTAGTTTTAGAAAAATTGTGTTGCCTCAGATTATTTTATAAGCCTCATATGATTAAATAAATAAAAATAAATATCAATGAAACGGTCTATGGAATGAATGAACAAATCAGTTGCGCAGTGGTCGAAGACCTGCCTGGGACGCAGAAGGTCGCGGGTTCGAAACCTGCCTCGGAACGATTGTTTGGATGATCTGCAGGTATTTGGTCCGGGTCTGTGTTTATTATGTATACCAGTCATCTAGCACCCATCTCTGCTTCCTTTGGGGTCTGATGATGCTGTTAAAATGTCCAGTAGGTATTAAGCACCCTTAGATAAAATTTAGTCTGATAGATTCCTCTACTCACCCGCACCGCTGCCGACTGTAGCCGAAAACGCTGCTCTAAGCCTTTTTGAATGAAACCTCCACGGATCAAAAATTGGGATATCATTCCTCTTTAGTTAATTAACCTTTAGAATGGGCAACGCAAAATGCGGACAGTTTAATTAGAGTCGGCACAAAGCCGACATTATGCGGCACTCGTGAATGTTTTGCAAATGACTTAACTTGTGTTTTGAATACAGTTCAGCGTTGCCTTTGGCGCCCAGTAACGATTTCATTTGTGCAGTTGACTTTATTAAGTAAACCACCTTGGGGACCTATTCTACTAAACAAGTGACTTGTACAGAGTGTCTGATAATTAATGGATAACCCCGCAGGTACTTGAGGGGGCCACCGCGCTACTCAGAAAAATAAAAAAAAAATCTATCTGCAGCAGTATACGATTTGTTTTTTTTTAAGATCTAAAATATTAACCTTTGTTCACATTATTTGGCACTACGGCTACAAATTCAATAATAACAAATTGATTTTCTCTGGGAATAGCCGTGAATGTTTGGCTTTGTTATCTCGAATGTACAATTATTATCAGGGGAGAAAATAGTATGACATTAGAAAGTGAAATTAAGAATACATTATATGATACAATGAATTGGCTAAATAATAATAATTTGAAAATTAACTTGACCAAAACAAATATGATAGTTTGGGACTTATAAGCGTAAGAAATTAAATCTTACGATTAATTGTAATAACACGGAGGTCGCTGAAGTTAATACAGCCAAATTCCTAGGAATATGGATTGATGAGCATTGTAACTGGAAAACACATGTCAAGCATACCTGTGACAAGTTGGACCGATTTGTTTTCGCAATAAAAAGCTTAAGACTTCGGGTGTCCACAGACGCAGCACTGAAAGCTTACCACGGGTATGTCTCGTCGACCTTGGCGTACGGGTTAATTTTGTGGGGAAATTCAACAGATGCAGGTAAGGCTTTTATTATTCAGAAAAAATGCGTACGAGCCATCTGTGGCGTTTGGAATACGGATAGCTGCAAACCCTTGTTTAAGAAATTTAGTATACTACCATTGCCCTGCATGTACATAAGGGATATGTGCCTGTTTGTGAAACAATATCCTCATTACTTTAAGACACACGCCGATGTGATGGAGAGACGGACGAGACATAGAGACAGGCTCTATGTCCCGGAACACAGAGTAAAAATTGTAACAAATAATGCTTATCACCAGGCAATAAAAATCTACAACAAATTGCCCAAAGAACTGAAAGCAATGCCATTTAATCTATTCAAAATTAAATAAAAAATGTGGTTAATGGAGAGATGTTTTTATGACATAAAGGAATATTTTGACTTTAAAACTTTTTTTTGACGTAGGACAATATTTTTTTTTTTGACACATATTTTGAAATGTATAATGCTTGCTTAAATATGACATGTTACTTTAAATAAAGCCTAAAATTTTAATTTTGCATGCCTCGACGAGGCAGAATGTATTGGAGTTACCATTATTATTAAGAACTTTTGTACCTACATTCCTGCGAATAAATGATTTGATTTGATTTGATTTGATTTGAATTATAAAATATTTCTAGCTGCAACTGTTTGTTTTGTACAAATACATAGAACAGAATTTATTTTTTTCAATTTTTTAATGACAACTTGCGCTTGTGTATAAAAAAAATCGCATAGACTTGGGCGGCCCATAGATTAAAAAATATGCCTATTTCATGAAGTTTTTAAATGGTATTACAGTCAATTTCTTTATTGTCATTTTACCGAGTTATGCTTATGTTTATCGAGCCTCATTTTACTTATAACAAAAAAGTTATAAAATAATAAAATTATTTCGCAAATCTGTGGAAGTGTATTTATAGGGTGGTTGGGGTGTTTTTAATAATTAAAACGACAGTTTCAAATGGGCAACTTTTTTTTACGAAATTCGTTAGAGATCGTAATTAAAATTCGCAAAACCCGCTCTTTGATCTGAGCAAACGTTTGGGCATTCAATCTGAGTGGAATATTTTACCGGAATCACCTCAATCACTGAACTGTGACATTATTTTTCACAAGAATGTCCGGAACCGGCCTGCCTGTAATTTCCGTTTCCTGTGATGTCGAGTTTTATTTTAGTTACAACATTCATTACATTACCTATCAGTACATAACTATTTTATATTAAATTTTGAAAAGCTCCAAGAAGTCGTCTAAATTTATAAAAAAACTGTCTACCAATTCATTCTAGCATGCTATATTATATTCTGTGTACCTAAGTCTTATTATAACAAATGAATACATTCCACCAGCTGCGCCCTGCGGTTTCGCCCGTGCGGAAATCATACAATATTCAGAAATTTATTGCACACCCCCAGAGAGAGTTCTTATAGGTAGTTATTTAAAAAAATACGTGATGTATTATTTACTTTCTAGTTTATTTATAAATACCACAGATATTATAATACTATACTATTACTAATACCGAGTGTTGAGTGAATTAGATTAGCCTATGTGTTATTCTAGAACTTAAACTAGTTACAACCGAAATTTCATCTAAATCAGTTAAGCAGTTACGGAGATACGTAGTAACAAACATTCACATAAACTTTCGCATTTATAATATTACCAGCTTCTGCCCGCGGCTTCGCACGCGTACTTTCGGTAAAATAAGTAGCTTATTATCTAGGTTAAGCTTTGCTTTAAACGTACGCCAAATTTCATCTTGATCTGTTCAGTAGTTTTGGAGATCCTAGGTAACAAACATTTAGATTTCACAAACTTTCGGCTTTATAATATTAGTAGGAATTAGTAGGAAGTAGGACAGGATTCTGTGTGGTGCCGGCTTAGAATTTGCACCACCCCAATTCTTCCTGGGGGTGTCGTAAGAGGCAACTAAGGGATATCCACCGGGGGCGGGCAGCAGCGCCCCCTGTAGAACAATTCTATCACCGAACTGCAATCCCCAACTCGCATGCTCAGCATGGGGATTATGGCCATTACCCTCCATGAGATAAAAGCCATCAAGGCGCTTATCAGGAGGAGGCCTGCGTCCAGCAGTGGACCAATACAGGCTGTTGAGGTTGAGGTTGAGAGGACAGGATTCCATTCTATAATATTCTATTCTATAAAAATTCCTTGCTTGCATCTTTAATTTTACGTAATTTTACTTAAGAAACAATGTAAAAGCTCCCGTTTTGTGATTCAAATGACGCGACGGCGTCAAAGCGGCGTCATTTTAAGGGCTCGAGTGCTTTGTTTCGAGGCGACGCAAACTTAGACATTGTGCCTTGATGAAAAGACGTAGGACCTCATCTTCCTATCGTCCCATCAGGATGTTCCATTCTTATAAGAACCGAAACAAGAACAAATTTTAAAAACCCCTTGACAGATTTTCATGAAACATGGCTAAGAACACTCGGGATAAAATTATCTATGACACAAAAAAAACTAAACAAAAATCGGTTCATCCGTTAGGGAGCTACGATACCACAGACAGATACACAGATACACAGACAGACACGTTAAACTTATTACCAACTCAATTTTGAAGCAGATATCACTAAAATTTTGTAAACATGTTTAGTTTGGATGACAAATCATTAAAAGCTTGTTTTTAAAAAAGGTTCTTTAATATATTAAAACTTATTCCATACAATTTGGTACACCCCTATCGTGTGGACAGGGAATTACGCAAATCCCGTATAAAAAGGGGACTTCACGAACGAACACGTCTCGTTAGCGTTACTAAAGTCAAATATACTCCCGCCTCAGGCTTCCAGTATACGAAAAACAAAATGGGATCGCTTACCTATTTATATGTATAGACGACCTCCGTGGCGCAGCGGGCGAAGGTCCGCCTGAGACGCAGGAGGTTGCGGGTTCGATACCCACCTCGGAAAAAAATTGTGTTCGATCTGCAGAAATTTGTTCCGTTGATCTGGGTGTTTTCTATGTATAATAAAAAATATCTATCTATGTAGTGTATTGTATTAAGTATATCAGTTATCTAGTACCCATAACACAAGCTCTGCTTAGCTTGGGGCTAGATAATGCTGTGGTAATTGTCCAGCATTATTTATTTATTTTTATTTGAAAAGTAATAAAGTTCCTATTCTGAACAAATTAATCAACCGCGTCATAAAGGCTTCATCATTGCATTGGTTTGATTTATGTCGCTTCCACTGCAAATCAACTGGGGTAATTAGCCGCATATTAATTGTAGTAATTACAGGTCGTTACTGGAAATGGGTTCGTATGAAACAGAATAAATTACTATACCTATGCACTAGCCAAACTTGATATAGCATGTTTGTAAAAAACCCGCAAGTAACTTAAAATTCACTCTGTTGCCGCATCTTTTTATACGTAATTTAAATTAGAGGAGAAGGTGGCAATGTGGTCCCCCATTTTATTTTTAGCCTTCAATTTAGATTCAACAATTATTCGTATACAATACAATTATTTTTCACCACTCTCGCTTGAAAACGGTGACTTTGCTGCTCAAAAACAGTGAGCAGAATCAGGTTTCGCTCACATGTGGAATAAAGAATATTATTCAACTATTATAATAGTTATTTGTTCAACAATATATTATTATATATTTATGAACAAATAACTTTTATTATGAGAATCTTTTATTTAAAAACACATTTGAGTAATTGGGATCGGAGGTGACTATTATGGTGGCATTAATAGACATTTCACACTTACTACGTCATAAATGTTTTAATTAAAGCAATTATTGAATTGTAATCTGCTAAAATCCAAGACGACTGACGTTCAACATTGGAATCAAGGCAACCGGTGCATCCAGAAAAACTTTTTGGCACAATTTTCGTATACAATTAATTATACAACGCGTGCGCAAAACCTTTCGCCAGTATTCGTTACGATTTGCTTGTATATCAAAAAATGTGAAAGGCTCTCTAGCGGCGGTTTTGGGTATAAATGGATTTAGCCAAGTTATCTATCATTTCAGCTACTTTCTAAGATATGGAGCTGTTTCAAAAGGAAATATTGAACCCCGTCATTATTTCATTTTGACGCAGCTCCATAACATTCGCCAAAATACCTGCATGGGCCATATTACCACCTTCTCCCGATACATGTCTGTTTGGGATAAATACCCGATAAATTATTTAATTAGAGTTGAAAAGTCTGAAAGTGGTGGTTTAACTAGGTAGGGTAGATGAAAAAAGAAACCCCCGGTAGATTTTTTGTTTGATATTTTGTTTGACATTTAATCTGACATTGACATCTTAATTTTCTCTTTACATTTTTTTACAATGCTCTTGCAACTAACTACTTATCTACAAAAAAAGTTGTGGTTTATTTATTTTTATTGTATTTTACGTACTTTTCGAATATTTGTAATTAATCTAAGTAAAGTTTAAGAAATATTTATTTCTCAAAATAAACGTTTCAAGTACATTTCACCTAGCTGCGAAAACATCTTAGTGATTTTATGAAATAAAATTTCGAGCAAACAAGTTTTGAGTAAAATTAACGTTAATCATGTTATGAAATACAAAAGTTTATCAATTTTCAAATTACAATTTAGTAGATACCTAATAATACAAAAATCAGACTGGTATTGATATGGATCAGTTGAGCTACCTGTAGATTGTTTGCAACAGTCTGCAGTTAGCTCAATTGTTTCAATTGTAAATACTAATTACATATATTATAATTTTCTTTGTGAATAAAGGCTTCTGCCATATTTATAAAAAAAAAACAGATATAATTAACAGATTTGACTTGTTTGTGTTCCCTGTGACTTGTCACAGGCCAAATGGTATGAATAAATAGATTTAAAAAAATATTGATATAGATGTCTGTTCTCTGGTCAATAGGTATACAGGGTATACTAAGGGTAACCTACCCATATTTGCAACCAGATAAACAAGATTATCATTAATGTTACACACAAATAGGTAGTTGTAACACAAAGATAAAAATACTAGGTAAATAATCTATGAATCACCGATTAAACATGCATTGTGCAAGTAAATATATAGTACGGTGCTATTCCTACCTACTTTATTTATTTATTTATTCTAAAATATGAATACTTACTACCTATAGTAGGCAAGTATAACGGTTTTTTGATGGTTTCTTGTTTTAGGATTTCGAGATCGGTTTCGAAACCCTTATGGTCTCGCTTTGTGTGTCCTCTTTAATAACTCAGCAACTACCGCAGCTAAAATCGAAATTTAAAATAATAATACATATCGTGCTCCTGTACCTGATTTAAAGAAAAAAATATTTATAAAAAAATATACATTATACTTTTTCATACAAATTGTCATGCAGAAAGAGACCTACAAGATTAAAAATTGGGCATCAAATGAAAGGTATCAGCTTTCACATTTCAAAACAGTTTTTGAAATTCCTGTAGGTTACATACTTTTTGAAATTCTGGAAAAAAGTCGATAAATTTACCATAACCCCCTATCATGGAAGTAGATATGCAGAGAGATCCATCTGAAATGTAGGTTGGTACCTACTATTTTTAGGTATTCATTAAATATCATATTTGTATAATTGACCATCATGCGAAAGCCTTGGCGTGCGAGTTACACTCGCACTAGATAGATCTTGTTTTACAGGGCTTACCCGCACTTACGAAAAATTCTTACAAACGGAAACCTCTCGAACAACGAACTCAACGAAACTTGAGTCTTTGAACAGAATTTGTATAACTTCAATGTTTGTTTCCCCTGCAAATGCCACTTTTGTCCGCAGAAAGTCTCAAAGATTTTCGACTAGTCAGATACTTGAGCTGACGCTCACTTCACACTAATATTATAAATGTGAAAGTTTGGACGGATGGATGGATGGATGGATGTTTGTTACCTAACGCCTTAACTACTGAACGGATCGGGCTGAAACATCTTTTTATCCCATAAATCAGTTCCCGTGGGATAGAAATCACCTTTAAACGTTTCTATCGAAACAACGCCTGCGAAGCCGCGGGCATAAACAAGCATAGAAATTATAAGTATAGAAGATTTTTTTTTATCAATTATTGCATGCATATACTTACATGCATAAACCCTATTGAAGTGCGCATTTCCGTAGGTAAGTAATTCCCTACTGAATGAAAGGTTAAGCCCGTCAGCAGGTCGTAAATTTTTGCGATATACTTATTAAATTCATAAAAGCATGATTTAAAAAATGTTCCTTTACATCGTCCGAGCTCAATTTTGCCTCAATCAGTTTTCGCTGTCAAATAAATAGATCAAACTTTATCAACTGTCTCCTACCTCTCATGAGCGCAGACTCCGCCGCCCCGCCATCTTTCTCTTGCCCTGACATTAATCTCATCTTAATTATTTAAACACTTTGTTTTGCCTAGTCAAAAGCACTACGATAAACCAAAACTGTGGGATTCTCAGTTAGGTACCCATTATTTATACAAGTTAAAGTAGGTTATCCTTTATCGAATGCTACTCATGTGACTGAATGTACTGATAAAATGATCGGTAAACAAAGGAGGTCTTGAACCCCAGCCAGTAAATTTACAGCGTGTTATAAAGAATCAGATAACTTTTGATAGAGATCTATAAAATTTCGCATGGAACCGATAAAGATTATCTGCGTATAATCAGGTCAATGGTTTGGTATCGAAAATGAAGTGGAGAAAAGTTAAATTCAATCCGTCATGGCCGGTAGGGCCACGACGGTGAATTTAACTTTCAAGTCGAGCCTAGGTGATAAAAAACTAAAATTTACTTGCAATGAGTCTAAGAAATAATAAATAAATAATGCGGGACAATCCATACAGCATCATCTAGCCCCAAGCTAAGCAGTGTTTTGGGTACTAGATGTTTAAATATACTTTTTTTTTTATTTTATTTGTGAGTCCCGTACACGCATCTAGATGTTATAGGTACTAGTACTGTTATAGGTTATTAGACTGAATGAAGTTTTTCCCTAAGAATGTTTAACCGAAGGGATTTTTACCCGATAAACGGTTGACAGACCGAAACATCGTTTGTTTCTGAGTGTTTAGTATGGTTCTACGCCTTATTTTTCGAATAATGGTCATTTTCGAAACCTTCCTATACATTTAGCGCCTTAGCCCCTACCGGATAGAGAAGACTGTCATACTACTTTTCATAGTATGACAAAGATCCAATTGTTTCTTACAAACTCGATGATAGTTTTCGAATGATTTTGAGTGATTTGTCACATTTTGACACGACAGCGGCAGTTACGTTTACGCCATTGATGTTATAAAAGTAAGTAGAAAGAGCACTACCAACATAGCTTGGTCATAGAAATACTTTCATTTAGTCCTTTAAAAAAATAAGAACACTTATGATAATATTTCATTCGGAACTTCACCGAAACCGAGTTTTTCCTTATGATTTATGAGTGTACCAAGTCTACCCAAACACGTCAATCATAGAGGTAAAACACGCTCACTCAACAATTATCTGTATTTCGAAGGCAAAAACGAATCTTTGTGTGAGTTCATCATCATCATCAGCCTATATTATTCCACAGCTGGACATAGGCCTCCCCTAATGAGCGCCATAGCGCCCTGTCTTCAGCAGATAATCGTATGTACCTATATTTGTATGAACTGTTTGTTGTTATTTGTTTTAACAAAATAACTACAACAAAACCCACAGTATTTATTATATGATTACTAATAATTTGAATTTGAAAGTAACTCTGAGTGTCTGTCTGTTATCTTTACACGCCTAAACGGCTGAACGGATCTTAATGAAATTTGGCAGGGATGGTAAACTGAAAAGCGCTTGCGAAGCTGTGGACAGAAGCTAGTGAGAGATAAATATAAATACATTATACCACATGCCCCAGAAGTTCAATTGAATCGAAGTTTATTATTATAAAAATGATATACGATTACCGTCAAACGACTTCCCGATCAGTTTTATTCCTTGTAATAGAAAAAATATATTATACTGCCCAAAAATATCTAGCTAAATATAAAAATATCGCTAAACGATCGGCCAAAGCTAAACATTTGTGATTGAGTTGAGCCCCTTACCTGTTTTCCTATTCACAAGCAACACTTCTTTTTTCACCAAAAACACTTCTTTTTCAACCAAACTATCATCTTCCATGTTACCGTTTTATTTTTAAATCGATTTACAGTCACCACCTGTAGGATTACTGTCCAACTGCGAGAACTGCGAGATATCAGAGGATTAATGCACTCAGAAACGTTGTTTGTTGTTTGCCGACATCAATTTATGTGCTATACCTAAGTACCTACTGGTTATACTATAGACTGACATATTATTATATACCTATAGGCACTTAGAAATGCGCGAGTATGTTAACCGTGACGTACTAGTCAGTAAATATAGGTAACCGGTTTCAGTCTATACTGAAAATCAAATATTGAAGTCATTTACAACGGGATATTTACCATGATTTAAATTTTGAGCTTTCCAATATTTCAGCACAGTTTCATGGGCCATGATCACGGAATAACTGAGGAGTGGTCGATGAGAAAGTCTCTTTTTCACTTTTACAAATTTTACAGAATTTAAAAAAAAAACTGTAGTGTTTCAGATTTGTGTTAGAAAACAAATTTTAAGTTTTTAGCATCAAATTAGATAATCGAGTGTGTTTCTAAATTGTTTATGTTTTTTTCTAACGTTATTTGCAAAATAAATTTGCAGAAGTTGTGTTTTGTTGGGTAAAATTAAAAATGCCTTTTTGGGACCTTTTTTGGAAAAGTGATCTGTTGATAGGAATGCCTCAAGAAATGTGACATGTGATAATTAAATAAAACTTTCTATTCTCAACGCAATCATCCTTCGTTCAGCATTGCCTCTTTTTCTTACCCCCTGTTATTTTCTGCTACTTGAACACTGGCCATTTTCGCCACTTTTTTATGACTATGTACAAACCATCGAAAAAAAAATTAGTCTTTAAAGGAGACGGAATGCTATACAAAATGTACTAGATTGACATTGTGTAGGCGTAACCATTATTTGACGTAAACTTGCTAGGGATGTAGTCATTGAAGGTATTTGAAATTAATCGAAAGCATAAATATAAGTATTTTCTTAAAATTATAATATAATTTAACTAAATTTTCCCACAGATCACATGTGTTGTGTGTTGTTAAAAAATAACAACTCCACCCATCAAAGGGGCTCTATGAGTTAATTGTAGATAAAGTACACCGAAAACATATTTATTCTTATGTAACCTTCGATCAGGTATTCCGCGGCCTTCTCCGTAGATACCTAGAACCTTACAAAAATGACACTCAAAATTGTCCACGATTGACAGTATAGCAGATTATCTGGGACATCCTTTCCACAGAATGAAAAAAACACCTGTGTGGTGCTGGCTTAGAATGTCCACCACTCTCGAACAATCGAAGTTCTGTAGGGAACTTAACACGTCCTAACACCTAACTTTACACTATACTGGTCTTTTCAAATATCTTCTTTCAAATATCGTCTGCTCTTTTCAAATATTTGTTCATATTCAAATCAAATCAAATCAAAAACTCTTTATTTCAAAAAATACAATAAATGTACACTTAGAATACCTATTGATAGAGGTAGTCAAAACTTTGAATGATTGTTTGGGTTTTTCTGTTTCTGATAAAACTCTTCCTTGTACTTTGGATAAACCAGTAAATCGAACGAAGATAAAGTTAATTTTTTGATAAGCAGATATCATATTATTCTATGCCCTACCTTATGTCCACACAATGCTAGGTCTACCTGCCGTAAAAGTGGCTCCACTTCTTTTCTTTCACTATGTCAGACACACTTCAAAGAAAAACAATCTTTTATAACTGCGTGGAAATGATTTTTTCTTTCCATTGAACCGTGAAGGAAATCTCGAGATTTGATCTACCTGACTGCATCCATGTCACAAAATCTTGTGGTTCTAAATAATTTAGTAAAAAAGTAAGCTCAATTGTTTCAATCTATAAATGTTGTCTGATTTGTATCAGTTCTTTAATTGTAATTTTCATTGTTAGTAATAATACCTATTGAATATAGGTTTATTACAAAATAATTAGGTCCGTCGATTATATTCAAATTCGATAATTATCGAATCAATCATGGCTAAATACTCAATTTTGAGAATAAATGAAGATAACTCTAAATTAGAACGGGCAGAAGCTTTTATTCACAAAGAAAATTATAATATAATTAGTATTATAATAACAAAAACAAAAAAAACAATAATAATATTAATATAAATAACTTAATAATAACTTAATATATGTAGATAACTTAGATTTATATTCGTTGAAGTGCTAGCATCCTCTAATGATGACTTTTGTTACTTAGGTTAAATACTATGACTATAACTCTCTTCACAACTCTTTATACCTAAGTTTAAAATGTATAATAATAATAATAATAATAATAAATTTTATTTAATTCTTCACAAAAGTGCTTGACAATTTTTTAACAAAGGACTAAGCTAGGGATTTTATCAGGTAAAACATTGTCAGACCCTGTTTTGTGAAGACTGGTGCCTGATGTAGGTTCTAAGAACCTGTGTTACAGGTCACCAGGTCTTCACTCAACGGACCTATACAAAAGACCTGCACCGCATATAATGTTGGTATTTAAATAAATAAAAAACAGTGACTGTCCAGTACCCCATCATCTCTGACTGGCCTGGGGCTAGATGAAGCTGTGTGAAGCGTCCAGTGTTATTTATCATTTTACAAGAAAAATATAGTTGCTAGTAAAATTAGGGTTAAGTGTTACAAACTATACAAACAGTCACAATGCCTGTCAGAATACTAGTGTGAGTGTGTGTGAGAGTGTGAGTAATGTCAGTCCTGGGCTACAAGAGACAATTATCTGTAGACGAGTATCTGTTTGTTGTAAGACCTAGCACGCAAATAAAAAGTAGCACCACTTTCAATCTAGTTCCTCATAATTATCACAATTATTATCGTGAATTAATCAGAAGTCTTGATAATTAATTTGAGCACTTAAATCCCCTCACATGATTTGGTTATTTAGCTGAAGGGGTATAAAAACGGACGAGCGTTGTAAAAAATTTAGTAAGTGATCAAGATGCGAGCCATCCTCATATTAGCCCTCTGCCTAGCTGCGGTTGCAGGTGAGTACTGTTATGTATTTGTATACCCCTACGATCTCTAATCCTTTCACAAAATCTAATTTAAAGCCGTCGCCGGTAGAAATTCCGAAAATTATAATTCTGGAAATTCTTGGTTTTCCCTATTTGTAGTCGAATTTCGACGGTTCATGTATATGTTAATGTTCCTAACTTTATGTTGGGACAATTGCTTTGCAATTAATAGAACTTACTGGCTCATTCAAAAGACACTGATTGAATGACCCAAATCATTTTTCTATTAATGTTTGGAAAAGGATTAGTGCCCTTTTGGTGGGCGGAATGTTATGTCTACTTAGCATATTCTCGAGTTCATGTAGATTCACAGGTAGGTTTGACAGTCGCTAAATAAATGTCAAAGCAACAACTCGTTCACTTATTTTCAGTTCATATCTATCCCTACAAAATCATCTCATGATCAAAATCTTAGCTCTCAACAGTGGCAGAAGATAGGTACTTCTTCAGGCCAGTGTTACAGTATGCAAATGTTTAATGGATTTCACTACAGATGTTTTACCCCCTTCGTCCACATCCAGCAATATTCTTGTCAATATTGACGACCACCGTGGCGCAGCGGGCGAAGGTCCGCCTGCGATGCAGGAGGTTGCGGGTTCGATTCCCGTCTCGGAACAAATTTGTGCACGATCTGCAGAAATTTGGTCCGTTGGTCTGGGTGTTTTCTATGTATAATAAAAAATATCTATCTATGTAGTGTATTGTATTTAGTATATCAGTTATCTAGTACCCATAACACAAGCTCTGCTTAGCTTGGGGCTAGATAATGCTGTGTGAATTGTCCAGCATTATTTATTTTATTATTATTTATTTATAATATTGATAAGCTTTGTGGCACGGTGAGCGATAAACATTGAGGTTTGATTCCCGCTGCCAGACCCGTGACTCTTTAATCTGATCTTGTCCATTCCACAAATATGTCTCACTTTGGGACTGCCGATGGAAGATGCTGTGACTGTGTAAAATATCCAGCATTATTTTTAATACATATTATTATGATTCATTATTTTTCAACTGTCTATTCATCATGGTCACGATAATAGTGACATAAAGATTAACGCCTCGGAACAAATTTGTGTACGATCTGCAGAAATTTGTTCCGTTGGTCTTGGTGTTTTCTATTTATTATAAAAAAATACTATCTATGTATATAATGTATTAAATGTATCAGTTATCTAGAACCCATAACACAAGCTTTGAGTAGCTTACTTTGGGGCTAGATGGTGCTGTGTGGATTGTCCAGCATTATTTATTTATTTATTTAACTTGTCTTGTTCTGCAGCTGTCCCCAGCAACCCCCAGAGGATCGTGGGTGGCTCAGTGACCACCATCAGTCAGTACCCGACCATTGCTTCCCTGCTGTACTCATGGAACCTGTCGACTTACCAGCAGGCTTGTGGTGGCACCATCCTCAACAATAGGGCCATCTTGACCGCCGCTCACTGCACTGCGTGAGTAAAAACAGCTTTAACAGCTAAAAATAAATCATGCAGGTATAGTATTTTCAAATGTATTTGATATTACAAAATTAAAGCTTGTAGGAGTCAATCACTCCTGACAAACCCGACTATATCCCATTTCAACGCACCAAGATTACGCCATGGGCTTTTTATCACGCCAAACAGTGCTGTTTGATGATGTTAGTGATATTACTGATGTAATTCTTTGATTTATAAATATTTTACTCAATTTAAATTTTATTGATAGTAGATCAATAAAATTTCACTTAGGTCAACGTTAGACCCAGTGTCTAACATTTGAATAAAATATCTACGTGTGTTACAGTGGCGACGCAGCTAACAGGTGGCGAGTGCGAGTCGGTTCTACTTATGCCAACAGCGGAGGAGTTGTACACAACTTAGCGTCGATTATCAACCATCCATCTTACAATTCATGGACCACCGACAATGATGTCACCGTCCTACGTACTGCTACCAACATCAATTATGTCAACAATGCCGTACAGCCCGTTTCCATTGCTGGATCCAACTACAATCTAGGTGACAACCAGGTTGTCTGGGCCGCTGGATGGGGAACCACTTCTGTAAGTTTATTCTGACCCAAAATTGAGCACTATTAATTAGTAGATTATAGCTGAGTACAAAAAATTAGAAGATAAAAACTTTTTAACATACAAATTAAACCGCCCGAAAAACTGAGAAGCAAAAAATAATAAACCTTTTCTTTAACTTTAATAACTAATATTAAGGCTAGTATTGTAAGATTGTCCAGCATATATATATATTTTTTTTATTACAACATCATAAACTTACATTAGTTTAAGAACTAAGTTATTGAGGTTAAATAGAAAAGGTTTATTATTTTATGCTTTTCAGTTTTTTCGGCGGATAAATTTTTATGTTAAAATGTTTTGAGTTTGTAACAATTTACAAACCTCTGACCATATAAAAATTAACATTACTAATTTTAGTTCTTTGTACCATTTCAGCAAGGTGGTGCCGCTTCTGAACAGCTGCGCCACGTGCAAATTTGGACTGTTAACCAAGCTACATGCAGGACGCGCTATCTTGAAGTAGGTGGCACCATCACGGACAACATGCTGTGCTCCGGGTGGCTGGACATAGGCGGGCGCGACCAGTGCCAGGGAGACTCCGGCGGCCCCCTCTACCACAACAACGTCCTGGTCGGCGTCTGCTCGTGGGGCTATGGGTGCGCTCAATCTCGCTATCCCGGTGTCAACGCTCGTGTGTCTCGTTTCACTTCTTGGATTCAGGCAAACGCTTAAAAACGTACTGAATAAATCAGCATAAATAACTAAACTTGAACTTTATTTTGTTGTGTGAATCCCAATATTGACCTTAGGTGTCCATTGTGAATGGCTTGTTGTGTAGATTAAGAATTTCATGCACGACAGCAAAAAAAAAGGGAATTCGCAGTGGAGTCCGCTGCCGTTCCTCAACCGAAAAAGCAGTCTAGCGGATGACATAATCAGTTAGAGCGCTATTTAAGACTAGTAAGTACTAATATATTTAGACCTCGCTAGAATCAAAACTGAATGAATGAATGAACACTTTATTGTACTAGTAATGAACATTAATAAAAATATTATAGGTATCTAAATGAAAAATAAACATCAAAAACGGCCTTATCGCTGAGAGCGATTTCTCCCAGGCCACCTTGATCTGTAGCTGTGACTGATCCTTAAAACACAGCTTAAAATGTCAATCACATCGTAATCAATGTCATATGGTCTCGCTTTGTCTGTCCTGTTTTAACTCTTTAATATCTCAGCAACTGCAGCAACTATTAACTTGTTTTTTATTTTTATTTTAGTTTTTTGTAGATATTGCATTACCAACGTCAAACAGAGCCCTGAGTTTGGTTTGACATGGTATCGATAAGTCGTCGTGACGTGAGATTTTTAAGGAATCTCTTACAGCGCCTTTATCTTGAAACTACGCAAATCCCATGCAAAAGTTAGGGCCGAGAAGTTGCGATGACTTCTCAATACTATCTTCAAACCATTTATAGCAATACCTATGTATATTACATTTTTTGTTTTGTGTTACTTTATTTATTTATTTTATCTTATTAGATATTTCTATTATAATGTAAAATGTTTACTAAACCAAGGGTCCCTTGTGCTCCTACGGCGAATAAATATACGAGTATGAGTAATCTCATACCTCAGATCTTGATTAACCCATATCAAACAAAAACCTTGTTTTAAAACTAAAGTTTAGTAACTTATTTTCGTAACAAGTTTCCTCTGAAGCAGCTAAGTAATGTCAAACATGATCGTCTGAAACAGGGATAATTTTTTGAGACAATAGACTTGAGTAAGCCGAAAAGATGGATGAAATATGCAGGGCAAACTGATTTCATCATGACATAAGGTATCTACCTATCCTAGAAATTGCAGTGGCACAATAGTACAGTCCGTGGTCAGTAATGGCTGGGTTGCTGGCCGCGATGATGTAGGTTAGCATAGCTCCTGGCCATCACGGCGCGGTCAGCAATGCAGTACTTGATGGATAAGCTGTAATGAAGGCCGAGACCGAAGGTCGAGATCTTTATAGCTCGGACAGCAAGGACTAGACCGTAGTAAGCTTAGCTTGAGGCCATCATAGCGTGACCAGCAGGGCAGTATATGTGGGCCAAAGCTTGTATAGTGCTATACTTAAACAATGTGAGTAATTTAAAGCACATTGAATCGGAGGATTCAACGCTTGAAGAGTAAATTTTTACATTATTATAAACACAAATAATGATAAAAGCTTAACATAATTAGGTCCGTCGATTATATTCAAATTCGATAATTATCGAATCAATCATGGCTAAATACTCAATATTGAGAATAAATGAAGATAACTCTAAATTAGAACGGGCAGAAGCTTTTATTCTCAAAGAAAATTATAATATAATTAGTATTATAATAACAAAAACAAAAAAAACAATAATAATAATAATATAAATAACTTAATAATAACTTAATATATGTAGATAACTTAGATTTATATTCGTTGAAGTGGCTAGCATCCTCTAAAGATGACTTTTGTTACTTAGGTTAAATACTATGACTATAACTCTCTTCACAACTCTTTATACCTAAGGTTAAAATGTATAATAATAATAATAATAATAAATTTTATTTATTTCTTCACAAAAGTGCTTGACAATTTTTTAACAAAGGACTAAGCTAGGGATTTTATCAGGTAAAACATTGTCAGACCCTGTTTTGTGAAGACTGGTGCCTGATGTAGGTTCTAAGAACCTGTGTTACAGGTCACCAGGTCTTCACTCAACGGACCTATACAAAAGACCTGCACCGCATATAATGTTGGTATTTAAATAAATAAAAAACAGTAACTGTCCAGTACCCCATCATCTCTGACTGGCCTGGGGCTAGATGAAGCTATGTGAAGCGTCCAGTGTTATTTATCATTTTACAAGAAAAATATAGTTGCTAGTAAAATTAGGGTTAAGTGTTACAAACTATACAAACAGTCACAATGCCTGTCAGAATACTAGTGTGAGTGTGTGTGAGAGTGTGAGTAATGTCAGTCCTGGGCTACAAGAGACAATTATCTGTAGACGAGTATCTGTTTGTTGTAAGACCTAGCACGCAAATAAAAAGTAGCACCACTTTCAATCTAGTTCCTCATAATTATCACAATTATTATCGTGAATTAATCAGAAGTCTTGATAATTAATTTGAGCATTAAATCCCCTAACATGATATGATTATTTAGCTGAAGGGGTATAAAAACGGACGAGCGTTGTAAAAAATTTAGTAAGTGATCAAGATGCGAGCCATCCTCATATTAGCCCTCTGCCTAGCTGCGGTTGCAGGTGAGTACTGTTACCTATGTATTTGTATACCCCTACGATCTTTAATCCTTTCACAAAATCTAATTTAAAGCCGTCGCCAGTAGAAATTCCGAAAATTTAGACTAATTCTGGATTTTCTTGGTTTTCCCTATTTGTAGTCGAATTTCGACGGTTCATGTACATATATGTAACTTTATGTTGGGACAATTGCTTTACAATTAATAGAACTTACTGGCTCTTTCAAAAGACACTGATTGAATGACCCAAATCATTTTTCTATTAATGTTTGGAAAAGGATTAGTGCCCTTTTGGTGGGCGGAATGTTATGTCTACTTAGCATTTTCTCGAGTTCATGTAGATTCACAGGTAGGTTTGACAGTCGCTAAATAAATGTCAAAGCAACAACTCGTTCACTTATTTTCAGTTCATATCTATCCCTACAAAATCATCTCATGATCAAAATCTTAGCTCTCAACAGTGGCAGAAGATAGGTACTTCTTCAGGCCAGTGTTACAGTATGCAAATGTTTAATGGATTTCACTACAGATGTTTTACCCCCTTCGTCCACATCCAGCAATATTCTTGTCAATATTGACGACCACCGTGGCGCAGCGGGCGAAGGTCCGCCTGCGATGCAGGAGGTTGCGGGTTCGATTCCCGTCTCGGAACAAATTTGTGCACGATCTGCTGAAATTTGGTCCGTTGGTCTGGGTGTTTTCTATGTATAATAAAAAATATCTATCTATGTAGTGTATTGTATTAAGTATATCAGTTATCTAGTACCCATAACACAAGCTCTGCTTAGCTTGGGGCTAGATAATGCTGTGTGAATTGTCCAGCATTATTTATTTTATTATTATTTATTTATAATATTGATATGCTTTGTGGCACGGTGAGCGATAAACATTGAGGTTTGATTCCCGCTGCCAGACCCGTGACTCTTTAATCTGCTCTTGTCCATTCCACAAATATGTCTCACTTTGGGACTGCCGATGGAAGATGCTGTGACTCTGTAAAATATCCAGCATTATTTTTACTACATATTTTATTATTATGATTCATTATTTTTCAACTGCCTATTCATTATGGTCACGATAATAGTGATATAAAGATTAACTATCAAAGATAATGTAGTTATGTCACTTGTTTTGTTCTGCAGCTGTCCCCAGCAACCCCCAGAGGATCGTGGGTGGCTCAGTGACCACCATCAGTCAGTACCCGACCATTGCCTCCCTGCTGTACTCATGGAACCTGTCGACTTACCGGCAGGCTTGTGGTGGCACCATCCTCAACAATAGGGCCATCTTGACCGCCGCTCACTGCACCAGGTGAGTAAAAACAGCTTTAACAGCTAAAATAAATCATGCAAGTATTTTCAAATGTATTTGATATTACAAAATTCAAGCTTGTAGGAGTCAATCACTCCTGACAAACCCGACTATATCCCATTTCAACGCACCAAGATTACGCCATGGGCTTTATCACGCCAAACAGTGCTGTTTGATGATGTTAGAAATACTACTGATGTACTTCTTTGATTTATAAATATTTTACTCAATTTAAATTTTATTGTTAGTAGATCAATAAAATTTCACTTAGGTCGACGTTAGACCCAGTGTCTAACATTTGAATAAAATATCTACGTGTGTTACAGTGGCGACGCAGCTAACAGGTGGCGAGTGCGAGTCGGTTCTACTTATGCCAACAGCGGAGGAGTTGTACACAACTTAGCGTCGATTATCAACCATCCATCTTACAATTCATGGACCACCGACAATGATGTCGCCGTCATACGTACTGCTACCAACATCAATTATGTCAACAATGCCGTACAGCCCGCTTCCATTGCTGGATCCAACTACAATCTAGGTGACAACCAGGTTGTCTGGGCCGCTGGATGGGGAGCCACTTCTGTAAGTTTATTCGAACAATGATTGCGAACTAGGTATTAAAAACAAACGATTTTTAACAGACGAAAAACGGAGGAGGTTTTCAAGTCGACGCGTATATTTTTTTTATGTATAACCATTCATAAATGTTTACAGAGTAATCCGATTTTGATAATTCTTATTTATTGGATAGGAATTTGTCTCATAATAAATTTGAAAATAAACATCCTGCCCTAAGGGTGGGCAAATAGGGGTGATTTATTGTTCCCTGACAGTTAATACCTAAATTAAGGTAGGTAGCTATTTTAAAAGTAATCAAAAATTGAGCACTATTAATTAGTAGATTATGCTGAGTACAAAAAATTAGAAGATAAAAACTTTTTAACATACAAATTAAACCGCCCGAAAAACTGAGAAGCAAAATATAATAAACCTTTTTTTTAACTTTAATAACTAATATTAAGGCTAGTATTGTAAGATTGTCCAGCATATATATATATATTTTTATTACAACATCATAAACTTACATTAGTTTAAGAACTAAGTTATTGAGGTTAAATAGAAAAGGTTTATGATTTTATGCTTTTCAGTTTTTTCGGCGGATAAATTTTTATGTTAAAATGTTTTGAGTTTGTAACAATTTACAAACCTCTGACCATATAAAAATTAACATTACTAATTTTAGTTCTTTGTACCATTTCAGCAAGGTGGTGCCGCTTCTGAACAGCTGCGCCACGTGCAAATTTGGACTGTCAACCAAAATACATGCAATCAGCGCTATGGTAACCGAATCACCGCCAACATGCTGTGCTCCGGGTGGCTGGACGTGGGCGGTCGCGACCAGTGCCAGGGAGACTCCGGCGGCCCCCTCTACCACAATAATATCCTGGTCGGCGTCTGCTCGTGGGGCCAAGGGTGCGCTCAAGCTTACTATCCCGGTGTCAACGCTCGTGTGTCTCGTTTCACTGCTTGGATTCAGGCAAACGCTTAAAAACGTACTGAATAAATGAGCGTAGATAACTAAACTTGAACTTTATTTTGTTGCATGAATCCCAATATTGACCTTAGGTGTCCATTGTGAATGGCTTGTTGTGTAGATTAAGAATTTCATGCACGACAGCAAAACAAAGTGGGCAAAACAAGGGTGGAGTAGAGTCCGCTGCCGTTCTTCAACCGAAAAACCAGTCTAGCGGATGACATAATCAGTTAGAGCGCTATTTAAGACTAGTAAGTACTAATATATTTAGACCTCGCTAGAATCAAAACTGAATGAATGAATGAACACTTTATTGTACTAGTAATGAAAATTACATTAATAAAAATATTATAGGTATCTAAATGAAAAATAAACATCAAAAACGGCCTTATCGCTGAGAGTGATTTCTCCCAGGCAACCTTGATCTGTAGCTGTGACTGATCCTTAAAACACAGCTTAAAATGTCAATCACATCGTAATCAATGTCATATGGTCTCGCTTTGTCTGTCCTGTTTTAACTCTTTAATATCTCAGCAACTGCAGCAACTATTAACTTGTTTTTTTATTTTTATTTTAGTTTTTTGTAGATATTGCATTACCAACGTCAAACAGAGCCCTGAGTTTGGTTTGACATGGTATCGATAAGTCAGCCAGTGAAGCTTGTTTTGCTCATTTCATTATGCATAAAACCATGCATGTGACTATTTTCAAGACAAATTACAATTCCAAATTCAAAATACATTGCGGGCCGGAAAAATAAGCCGGAAAGGCTGACTTTGCTCAAAGAAGGTTGTCAAAATAATGTAAGATTACGTAATTGATGTTTGAGTAATAAATAGTTATTTGTTCACAAG
Source organism: Eupithecia subumbrata (assembly GCA_949316285.1). Lineage (NCBI taxonomy): Eukaryota > Metazoa > Arthropoda > Insecta > Lepidoptera > Geometridae > Eupithecia > Eupithecia subumbrata. The sequence goes on from OX438634.1 coordinate 3,193,812, forward strand.
TGTGCAAAACGATTTTTTGTTGAACGTGCTGATATTAAATCCGGAGCCAGCAGCGAAGCAGTCTAGAATAGAGTAACGAGCGTAGCGAGTGGCTCTAAAGTAGACTGCTGAGGTAGTGAGGGATTAAAAGGCACGAAACGAAAAATATTTGGCCTCGAGTCAAACAGACAACTTTTCACTATAAACTAGCGAGGAAATCGGTATTATGTAATTTACAAAATCGAATGTCCGAAACTCATTTTGGTCAACAACCTTGTGACGGTAAAAATACGACAAACCTCTTTCAAAGGGCGGATTTTTGTTTCTATGAAGGCTGGATTGTTCTAAATTTAAATTACTATTTCATCCCCCCATCTCGGAAAGAGTATTTTTGCTCTTCGATATCTAAGTGCAAAAGCCGTTTTTATCCGCAAGAGGATAAAGTAAAATTTAATTTAGAACATCGTGTGTACTACGTTTCTGATTCAAAACCTACTACTTCAACCTCCATGGTGCCGAATATATGATACAACTTTTTTTAATTTGTTAAAAACTCAGACTTGGAACCTTCTTGGTGTACTTTTTTTAGTTTGCTTTGTCCGCGTCAATTTCTATTTACGTCATATTGTTAAAACCACAAGAAACTTGAAAACAATTAAAATGAGTGATTCTGGCGACGAGGAAGTTTATTTGAGCCAACAGAATTGACTGAAACTGTTAAAAATGCGCAAATGAGTTTTCTCCCTCAACAATAGTTTTGCTGGCATATTTTATTGAATTATCCGAGGCCAAATAATCAAGCACTCTATGGGGTACGTATTCAATGCTAAAAGCAACAATAAAGATGAAAAAATACATAAATATCGACACCTATCCTAAATTAGTGGCATTTTTAAAAAGAGCCTCAGCTGGTCATCCACCAAAAAATAGAAGGTTTTCACAGCATCTGAAATTGAAGTTTCTTAACGAAGTACCTGATTCCGTATATTTGGCGGCAAATGTAAGTTAATTGCACATTCAGTATCTACCTAAGTATTCTTATTATTGGTATAAACGGAGCATGTCGAACTAATGAACTAACACAACTTAATGTCATAAACATTGAGAGAAATTCAGATGACTAACTATTAATTAATTTACCTAATACAACGACAAAAAGAAACCGCAAGTTCATCATTCGCAAGGAATACGTAACAATTATTAAGAAATATCGCAACGGAAAGTGTGTCAGACAGCCCATGGGTCCTAATAAAATTGGCAGTATCCCGCGAGAAATAGGAACATTTCTTGAACTTCCAGAACCCCTGTTGTACACACGGGTCATTGTTTCCGACGAACTTCAGCCACGCTTTTGGCCGATTCTGGAACTAATCTCCTGTCCCTAAAGCGCCATGGAGGCAGGAAGTCCAATGCGGTTGTAGAGGGATACATAGAGCATTCGATCCAAAATAAATCTAAAATGTAGAAAGGCATCGTAGGAGCAATTACACTGAAAGAGCCTCAGTCAGATCCTTGGACTGGCCCTTCTACATCAAAAAAGAGCCGTTACGAAGCACCTAACCATCGCCCTCTCTCGCTAACATTTACGCCCAGGGAATACAATGAATCGGTACAACTATTAAGTATGACAGATAGTTTTCCGAAAAACAGTACACAAGTCACTAACACTAACCTAACCTAACAAAAATATTACACTCAACATAAGTAACTGTTGCAACGTTACTTTAATTTTTTTTATTATACCTAAGTATTATATGATAAAATTTAAAGATTACTCTGTAATACTTACCTATCATAATGTAGTAGTTAATACGTAAACTGAAATAAAAGTATCTGGTGATTGTAAATGTAATTTTTTTGCATTTAGTCATTTCCTCGCTGGTGGGATGAAAAGTTACGTGTTGCTCTCGAGTGCAAAGATTTTTTACCTCGTGCTCTTTTGATTCCCTCGCTAACGCTTAGGATTCTAATATTTGAATCCATCGCTTGCTCGGTCATCAAAATTGAGCACGTGGTTAAAAAGCAAATTTGCACTCTTGTATAACAAATAACTATTTCAGCAAGTTGAATAATATTCTTTATCTACACTAATGTTATAACATTCTACTTATGATTCCAATACTTGACTTATAATTACTACTGTTATAGCGCAGATAACAAAAAACTCAATTTAAGCAATTTCACATGATGGTATAATATCCACATCGATATCGTAAAATCTCATTATAACATCAATAAAACGCGACCAATTAACAAGGCGAGCCTTATGTCAAAATCCTCATACAAGTTGTATAAAATTTTGATATTAGGCTGGCTTTTGAAAACAGTTGGGTTATACGTGAAAACTTCGTCGAAACTACTTTTGAATCTGCCTAACCCAGCGTTGTACACGGGGCATTGCTTCCGGCGCACCTCGGCGACCCTTCTCATAGATAGCGGTGGTGATTTGACCGCACTGAAACGACACGGGGGGTGGAAGTCTTCTACTGTGGCTGAAAGCTACATTGATGAGTCTTTAATGAATAAAATTCAAGTCTCAAATACGATCTTGAACAGTATAGAAAACAAGACGAATGAAGTAATTATAAATATTCCGACTCCGTCTACGAGCTCTACTGCTTGCCCCGCGGCCGCTACAGCTGCTGGATCAATAATTAACATTAACTTTCAAAATTGTACCATCCAAAATTTGAACAATTATTATAAATAAACTATTGTCAGCTTTTACTCTTGTTGTTTGATTAATTGCATTAGTGAAGATAAAGTAGTGTATGCAACTGCATATAACACGGGTATTAAAACACTCGTTACTATTATGAAACTCGCTGCGCTCGTTTCATAAACTCACACTCGTGTTTTAATACCCTTCATTATATGACAGTTGCATAAACTACTATTATTCCACATCACAGATTTATAAGTATAGTCCTAACATGTGAGCAAAACCCGATTCTGCTCACTGTTTTAAGCAGCAAAGTAACCGTTTTCGAGCGAGAGTGGTGGAAGTAATATTAATATTTTACGTAGGATAGCTTGGTGGTAGGTAAATGCCTGTAATTTTAATTATAAAAGAACAAACGTTTTAATTTTTTTTTTAGAACAAAGTGGGTTTTTCTGCTTTGATTAAATATTTCCTAGTACTGTGGATCAACCAGTTAATCGAAGATAATAATGTTATTTTGTTTCGATTAACATATAAACTCGTATCTTGTCCCTATCTTCATGACATACAATGCTGGCTCTACCTGCCGTGAAAGTGGCTCCACTAACTATCCTTTTCACCATTAAAGAAATTGTCAGACATATATTATTTTAGTATACATGCAGGTCTCGACAGAGCCTAACCATTTGCTCCTCTTGGAGTCGAGACCCTAGGCCCGTGGGGTACCGAGGCTCATCGGGTTTTAAAAAAAATATCTGAGCGTCTGGTCGAAGCGACGCGTGACCCGAGAGCTGGTCAGTATCTGGCACAGCGCATCAGCAGTGCCATACAGCGGGCCAATGCAGCCAGCGTCTTGGGGACGCGACGACTGGTATTGATATGGATCAGTTGAGCTACCTGTAGATTGATTGCAACAGTCTGCAGTTAGCTCAATTGTTTCAATTGTAAATTCAGTATTCAGTATTTTATTTATTGCATTCATACAATCAGGTCTTAGTGATTAGGTGAGTTTATGTTAAGATCACAGTATGTACCCATTTAGGGTGTTACAATAGAAGACTGGCAGGTATCGTGCCTTTCTACTAAAGATGAATAAAACTAATTTATAATTTAATTTGCGAGTCGCTAAAAGAATCGTTGAAGAAGTCGTCAAGTTCGTAAAAACATTTTTTTATGAGCATCTCTTTGAGTTTGCTTTCGAACATGTAATTTTTTTCGAGACATTTTATGTTTTCTGGGAGTTTATTGTAAATTTTTACCGCCATCTAGTTGGGGGAGGATTGGTGGATTTTTAATTTCGACTCAAAGACTAAGCTTCTGCCCTAAAAAAAAAAGTATTTATGAATAGTAGTAATATTTTGCTACTATTCATATTATTTTCGACTTTTTATCTCATAAAGTTTTTTTGTTTTAGAAAAGATTAATTCCTACGTTTTTGATTTGGGCAGAAGCCTTTATTCACAAGGAAAATTACAATAAAATAATAGGAATAAATTAGACCTAGTATTAACAATTGAAACAATTGAGCTTACTGCAGACTGTTGCAAACAATCTACAGTAATCAACCAGAACGTTTTGAAAGGATGTCCCAAAGCTTAATAACTGTGCAAACTTTAATATCAGACAAAATTGTTTTATGACTTCCTTTATTTAACCAAGGGTTTTACTCCATCGGCCTGTCGGTTACGTATAACACGGTGTCTATCAGTGTTCTACGCGTGCTTTATTGTTCCTTTTATTGTTTTCTAGAGCAATGGAGGCACAAACACACTACAGTAGGTATTTGGTACCTACTGTAGTGCGTTTGTCATGATAGCAACACATTGAAAAGTTGTTGCTGACGCATAAAAAATTACCTCTATAGGTTATTTTGTACTTTTGGCTGACAGATTTTGCAGAAACAAACCTGCATTATGCAGTGCCTACCTACACTGTATGACAAGCCTGATTAACCCATGTACCGAGCAAATTTATTATATTATATTAACTACTAGCTGTACCCGCGACTTCGTTCGCGATTGCCTTACCGGCCGACTAATTAAGTTCACATTTAACCATAGTCTCTCATATTATGAAACGCCGCCGTGCAAAAAATCGTGTAGGTTCTACGGGGGATAGCATGTTGTCATCTTCAATCCCATAAATGAAAGAAATTATGATGAATGCTGTCGGCGACCGATATACTTAGGTGTAGATTAATTCGCTTATAAGCTAGTTTTAAGATTTTATTTCCACGCATTGTCAGTCGAACATTCTAGAGCTTTCGAGAGACGTGAAGAACCGCGTAGAAAGCTTTGAAAAGTCATAGAATATTCCAGAACATTCGGGAACTTTCTAGAAACTTCTGGAAACCTGTGGAACGTTATGGAAGTCTGTAGAACTTTCTAGAAATCCATGGAAGGATTTAGAACCTTGTAGAATGTTCTAGAATCCAGACCTACGGCTAGGTGTATGTCAAAAGTTCTAGAATAAATCGAAAGAAAAGACAAGGACCGCAAAAATGTTCTCGAGTTAAGAACGAGATAGATATAGCTTCCAGAAAACCGTGGAAATGTTAGACAAGGACGGCTGACAATACGTAGGATGAGTGAGTGAGACAGAGCTAGTTCACTAGATATTACGAGAATATTCTAGTATGTTTTCAAAGGCCGACGGAGGTATAAAAACCTGAGCTTGTCCGTCGGTCAGTCAGTTCTATTTTAGCAGTCAATCTGAAGTGATCTAAGAGAAAGAAGTGAACAAGTTCTGATCTGCTCTCAAGGCCGGAGCCTGAGAAAAAGTGTTCCTAATCTTGTGTGAATTCCTGAAAGTTTCAGTAGTGATTCAGTGCTTATTAGTGTTTAGTGTTTGTAACTGTGTTAAGTGCTGTAAGAATAAGTCCGATAGACTAAGAGCTTTAGTGCTAAGTGTTTGTGTGTGTGGAAATAAACGCATATCATTGGAAGGTCGGACTTTCACTGCATCATCAGGGATTCCTTCTAGTACACGCCGGTAGCTAGGTTCCCATTCCACTACAGCGTTGGGTGGCTGGTTAAACAGCTGCTTGTAAGTCATCTACTTCACGCCCCTTGACCGCGTCACCGGACAGCAGACGCAGACCGGGTTTGCCGAGTGCCACGTGTAGAGCACCGAGTTGAAGCTTTGAGCTCGCACCCTGCGAAGCTTGGCATTGCCTGCACTGACCCTTGGCCTGGCGATTGAGTGCAGAAGCTGGTATCTTGAACCGATTGCACTCGCCGCAACAAATGCAGATGGAGAGACGCGCGTCAAGTTTGAAACTATTAATTTATCTCGCACGCACTATCTGGAGTTTTATTAATCTAAGGATTCTACGTGATGATTCTGCGACGATTGCACTGTCATACTGAAGCAATTGTATTGCAGAATTGGGCTCCTGATCCATTTGACTGGACCACCGTAATATTTTTTTCGTTAGTAGGTAGGTACAGTTGGCTGTGTACCACAGTAAAAAATATTTTTCTGTGGTCCAGTTAGTTTAATTGGACCACTTACTCCAACCAAACATCGGTGGTAGTACAGATAACCGGACCAGCTAAACCACCATATGTCATGTAAGGTAGGAACCAAGACGCACCACCTTAGTAGGTAGGAACCTAACTAATGGGTGCGTCTTGGAAAAATTAAATAGGAACTTACCTACCCTTTATCTACAATTTTTTTTCTTCATTCTACAGATTATTTCATCAGTCTACTGATTTTCTACTCGACTTTCTACTGATTTAGTCAAATTCGATTTTGCAACACTGTTTCTAACAAAAAGAATGCATGATATCGGACGACGCGTAGACCCGTCGGGTTGCGCGGTTTAATAATTCTACTTTTTCCTCTCTCCCAGGGGAACCTTACTGAATTCCAGGATAAAATTTATCCCATGTCCTTCCTTGAACTCAAATCGTACCAATTCAGTCCAACTCATTCAGTAGTATCGGCGTGATGCGCGGTGAAGGAATTTTACTTGCATCCCTTCTCCCAGGGGAACCTTACTAAATTCTGGGATAAAATGTATATTTCCTCGTAGTATGAACTCAAATTATGCCGAGTTCCATTCGAATTCATTCAGTTGTTCCGTCGTGATGCGCGGTTAAAGAATTTTACTTTCATCCTCTCTCCCAGGGGAACATTACTGAATTCCGGGATGAAATGTATCCCATGTCCTTCCTTGTAGTATGAAATCAAATCGTGCTGGGTTTCATTCCCACTCATTCAGCACTTTCGGCGTCATGCGCGGTGAAGAAATTTCACTTTCATCCCCTCTCCCAGGAAAACCTGACTGAAATCCGGGATAAAAAGTATCATATGTCCTTCCTCGTAGTATGACCTAAAATCGTGCCGAGTTTCATTTCGATATCTTCAGTAGTTTCGACGTGATGCGCGTTTAAGAAACAGACAGACAGACAGACAGACAGACAGACAGACAGACAGACAGACAGACAGACAGACAGACAGACATGAATGAAAAAAATTACAGTTTTGGCTTCAGTATCGATAGTAGAGTGTCCTCCAAAAAAAAATTTCAAAATATCTTCAATGTACAGAATTGGACCTGTTACAGTTTTATTATAAGTATAGATATAGATTATACTACCTTATGTTTTTGTGTTAGTAACCATAAAGTTTTTAGAAATGTGTCTTTCTGCAGCTGTGTAACAATTTTCTTCTTTATCTATGGATCTTTGTGTTGTCTGAAAACATAAACGATTTCAATCCTACTAATATTATATCGAAAGATTGTAAGTAGGATGGATGGATGGATGTTTGTTACTCTTTCACGTAAAAACTACTGAACGGATCTGGATGAAATTTGGCACAGAGATAGATTATAATCTGGAATAACACATAGGTTATATTTTATCCCGGAATTCCCACGGGATACGCGGGTGAAACCGTGAGGCGCTGCTACGCAAAAACTACTGAACGGATCTGTCTGAAATTTGGCACAGAGATAGATTGTAGTCTGGAATAGCACAAAGGCTAAATTTTATCCCGGAATTCCCATGGAAACGGGAATTACGCGGGTGAAACCGCGAGGCGCTGCTAGTTTAATATAATTTTAATGCATGAAGGTAATTCTACAAAGCTACATCTAGATCACAATGCTTCGGAATTAACCCCACCTTTTGTACCACCTACCTTAGTGCAGGAAAGTTTTGTTATAAAAAAATTGATTTTGTATTATTTATAAGATATCACAGAAGCTAATTGAATTAGTCAAAGAAATGAAGAGATAACCTAATGCACAAACATAAAGTAGCGCCACTTTCAATATAAGTTCTCGTTATTATCGCAAATATTATCATGAATTAATTAGAATTACTGATAATTAGTTAAAGCACTTAAAACTCTAGGCTACCTACCAAAGAAGGTATAAAAATAATTGAGTGTTGTTAAAATATTTAGTGAGTGATCAAGATGCGTACCATTCTTGTATTAGCCCTTTGCCTAGCTGCGGTTGCAGGTGAGTGGATATCACGTATTATCCTACTCAAATATATAATTAATGCTGAACAATCCACACAGCATAATCTAGCCCCAAGCAGAGCTTGGTATTATGGGTACTAGATGACTGATATACTTAATACAAAACATTACATTTAACACAGGCGATAGATAGATAGATAGATATTTATTTATTGTTTCAAAGTTATTACAATTTAACGTTAATAGCATCTTAAATCCTAACAAAGGTTTATCTAGACACTAGAGTTCTCTTAATAATACTTAATTATAAACATGTACAAGCGAGGATTCCGGATTTCGGGATTTTTAACTGTCCGTACCTCAGTTACTATAAGGCCTATTGTTTTGAAATTCATACATATTATAGTTGAGGATATTTTCTAGTGCATCACTAAACAAAAACCCGATTGGTGATATTTCACCCATATTTCATTGAAAAAAATTACAAAGTTACCTCTCAATGAAACTTTGAATCATCAGTGTGAATAGAAAAATGAATAAAATTATACAAAACATTGAAAATTTTATTACGCAGTGCATCACAAAAAAATATTTTTAAATGCCATACAAATATTTTTCAATAAAAAAATAACTAAAGGTACGCGATAAATACCCGACTAAACCATTAACTATATTTTTCAAAAACCTAAATACCGTCTATGGAATGCTCTCCCGCTGGACATCAGACGTGCCAAATCACTCTTTATCTTTAAAAAACTGTTTCATCAGCATTCAAAATTAGACAACTTTATTTCTATGTTTATGTAAGTTTATTATATTATTTGTAGGTATAATGTAGGTATTATAGTATGTAGTGTAAGTATTATTATTTTTCTTCGGGTGCCACCGTCTATTTTGTTCTTACATGTCCAGTCCATCCCAAGGTTGCCTGGAAGAGATCGCTCATAGCGATAAGGCCGCCTTTATACTTCGTCTACTCTAAGCATTTATTTCTGTATTGTTATTTGTCTTTGTGTGGTACAATAAAGTATTATCTATCTATCTATACCTACAATATCGTGTCGGCTGCCTATGCACCTTCTTGCTCCTACAGTATCATCGGCCGCACGGGAATCCTCGCCTTAACAAGTATAAAGCCATCTCCAGGTATTCCCCCAATTCTATGTACAGAGTTAGTGGTCATTCACTGACACTGCCTGAACTGCAGATTCCACCCATCATCACAAACACGTTAGAAGTTCACAGTGTCAGAGAATTACCAATAACCCTGTATAGTTTTGCCCATTTGTAGATAAACATTGACATTTCTTGTACAACATAAAATGTATCGAAGTTTATGTAAGGCAGAAGGAGACACTGCTTTACAATTGGATTACAAGCAGAGGGACACCTTACTGGCTTATTAAGGACACTGATTGATATAGAATAGAACGAAGACACGAAGAGCCAAGTGATAGCTCAAACATATACGAAGTAAGAATATACACAGATGGCTCTAAAATGAAAACAGGTACCGGGGCGGGAACGTTCTCGGAAGAACTCAACATACACAAGACAACAGCACTGGGTGCCCACAACTCCATCTTCCAGGCGGAATGTGTAGGTATAATCCAAGCTGCGACCGCAGTGCTACGAAGAAAGGTAACTGACCAAAATATCAGGATCCTCTCGGATAGCGCGGCTGTACTACAGGCCCTGAACAGGAGAGAACACAACTCGGGACTCACCCTACAGTGCCACCACCTGCTAGAACAAGTAAGTGAGTCCAATAGAGTCACTCTACAGTGGATAAAAGGACACAGCGGATCGAGAGGAAATGACGAAGCTGACGCACTGGCAAGGAGAGGTTCGGAGCGGCAACCGGCAGGGCCCGAACCAATAATCCCCCTACCACACAGTCAAATCCGCTCATGGATCCGTCAACGCACAGCCAAACAACACCAAGACTACTGGTCAGGTATTCCAGATTGCAGACAGTCGAAGGAGGCCTTCCCGGTTCTTAACCCGAGATTCTCCCGAAAACTCCTCAATCTGAAGCGTGACAAACTCCGGCAAATCGTCGGCATTGTCACAGGTCACTGCATGCTAAACAAACACCTATTTAATCTGGGTATCACGGACAGCCCCCTATGCAGAGGGTGCATGAACGCAGAGGAGACGGCCGCGCATGTGCTTGTAGAGTGCGATAGCGTTGCTTCTCAACGACTACAACACCTTGGGACACCGAGGACGCCTAGGGAGGCATGCACCGGCGTCAGCGAGCTGCTGGCCTTCCTGGAGGACATCGGGTGGTTAGTTTAGCAGCCCCCCACCCGACACGCAAAAAGGGCCCACCTGTGGCCTAGTTGCGGAAAACAGTCCAGAAACAAGTAACAAGTAACAAGATATAGAATAGACTCTGTCGCTATTATTTCATGATAGATAGCCATGAGATCATAGCGGCAGAATATAACTTGACAAAAACACATTGTTAAATGTTTACATTCTGACACAAGCATGATGTAACACAAATACAATGTGAACTTTGTCATTTTGTCACCGAAATATTGTAACTATTAAACTTTATACATTTTGACATCTACCCATTCGAATCCTTTAGACATTCCGTCACGTGAACAGCCATGTCCCGGAAAGAGTCTATTTATGCCAGTATTAATATACTAATATGTGACAAATCTACCACCTTCATCCACATCTAGCATAATCTTATCAATATTGAGGAGATTTGTGCCGCACGGTTAGCGAAACAGTCAGGTTTTATTTCTGCATTGTCATATTTATATGACAAGGCAGAATACTACTGACGACCTCTGTAGCGCAGCGGGCGAAAGTCTACCTGCGTCGCAGGAGGTTTCGGGTTCGATTCCCGCCTCGGGACAAATGTTTGTACGATCTGCAGATATTTGTTCAGGGTGTTTTATATGTATAATAAAAATTATCTATCTATGTAGTGTATTGTATTAAATATATCAGTTATCTAGTACCCATAACACAAGCTCTGCTTAGCTTGGGGCTAGATAATGCTGTGTGAATTGTCCAGCATTATTTATTATTATTATTTATTTACTATCAGGAATATGTGATCATGTAAACTTGTTTTTCAGCTGTCCCCAGCAACCCTCAGAGGATTGTGGGTGGCTCAGTGACCACCATCAATCAGTACCCGACTATCGTCGCCTTGTTGTATTCATGGAACCTGTCTTCTTACTCCCAATCCTGCGGAGGTACCGCCCTCAACAACAGGTCCATCTTGACCGCCGCTCACTGCACCATGTGAGTAAAATTACCAACATATTAGAAATTAGATCATGCAATACGCATTTGAAGTCACAAAGTTTTAGTTTAAAGAGATAGGTAAAGTAAAAAAGCAAAAAAAAGTAAAATATTTTATTAATCAGAAAATTTATTTCGACCATACTGATTGCTGGTGGTCCCCGCACTAGGCAAGCCTGTGTCGCGGGAGTCCTGTTTACAATAATATGTCATCATCATCATCAACCTAAATAAGTCCACTGCTGGACATAGGCCTCCCCTAATGAGCGCCATAGCGCCCTGTCTTCAGCTTGCCGCATCCAGCATCTGCCTGCAGTCTTTCGCAGATCGTCATCCCACCTGGCCGGAGGGCGTCCTACACTACGTTTGCCGAGTCGTGGTCTCCACTCAAGAACACGTTTGCCCCAGCGGTTGTCGGTTCTTCGCGAGATATGGCCGGCCCACTGCCACTTCGACTTGCTAATTCTTTGAGCTATGTCGATAACTTTGGTTCTCTGTCGGATGTATTCGTTACGAATTCTGTCCTTCAGAGAGACTCCGAGCATAGCTCTTTCCATAGCTCGCTGAGCGACTTTGAACTGGTGGACCAGCCCTACCGTGAGTGTCCACGTCTCAGCTCCGTAGGTCATGACGGGTAGGACGCACTGATTGAAAACTTTAGTTTTCAAGCATTGCGGTATGGATGACGAGAAGACTCGACGTAGTTTCCCAAACGCTGCCCAGCCTAGCTGGATCCTCCTCTTGGCCTCCTTCTCAAAATTATTTTTACCCAACTGCAGAGTTTGCCCAAGGTAAGTATACTCGGAAACAATTTCGAGAAGGTGGCCATGTACGACGACCGGTCCCGGATCAATGAGGCCATTGATCATGACTTTGGTTTTATCCAAATTCATGCCAAGACCGATGCGTCGCGAGGCTGAGGCTAGGCCGTCCAGCATCTGGTTCAGCTCCTCTAGCGACTCCGCCATTAAGACTATGTCATCAGCGAATCGCAGGTGTGAGATGTGGTCGCCGTTTATGTTGATGCCCTTACCTTTCCAGTCCAGCGTCTTAAACATATCTTCCAACGCGCTCGTGAACAGTTTCGGGGATATAACATCCCCCTGTCTCACTCCTCTGCGCAGTTGGATGGGTTTAGACTGCTGGCCCTGTACTTGGACACTCATGGTGGCGGCCTCGTAGAGACATCTCAGCACCTCGATATAACGATAGTCTACTTGGCATCGCTGTAAGGATTCCAGAACAGCCCAGGTTTCGACAGAGTCAAAAGCTTTTTCATAGTCCACAAAGGCCAGACACAGAGGCTGATTATACTCTTCGGACTTCTGTATAATCTGCCTCACCGTGTGAATGTGGTCTATGGTGCCAAATCCTCCGCGGAACCCGGCCTGTTCTGGTGGCTGGAACTCGTCGAGTCTCCTGGCGAGACGATTCGTGACCACTCGTGAGAACAGCTTATAGACGTGGCTCAGGAGCGTGATGGGTCTGTAGTTTTTAAGGAGGGTTTTATCTCCCTTCTTAAAAAAGAGCACCACCAAACTCCCGCTCCACGCCTTTGGAGTTCTCCCACTGTGAAGGACGGCGTTGAAGAGGTTCTGTAGCTCCTGTACAACAGGGGCACCTCCGGCTTTCAAAAGCTCTGAAGTTATTCCGTCCTCACCGGGGGCTTTTCCATTTTTAAGCTGCCTCAGAGCTAACACGATCTCGTCTTGACTGATGTCTGGCAGTTCGTCGGTATAGTGGCGTGTCAGGGTAGCTCTAGAATCATGGTCGTCTCGCCGGGAATGGGGGGCATGTGCAGCGTATAAACGGCCATAGAAATCCTCTACCTCAGCGGAGATCTCCGGTTTCGACAATACGGTCCTCCCGTCGTGCGTTTTAAGCTTCGTCAGGTGGCTCCTGCCAAGCTGCTGAGTGAATACTTTGGACCCTCGGTTTCGCTCTATCGCCTCTTCGATGAGGCGTGTGTTGGAGCTCCGAAGGTCGCGCCGTACCATCTTCGCAATTCGCTTGTTCAGGTCTGACCTCTCTAACGAAGACGCTTGAGTGGTTTCCCGTCTTTTTGTCATCAGACCGAGAGTCTCATCCGAGAGTTTGGATTTCTTGCCAGTGCGCTGCTTTTTGCAAAACTTGATGCCCTCATCCCTCAGCGTTTCGACCAGATTGTGTAGAGTCTCGTCAGCGTCATCAGTGGGATCCAAGGCAACAAATCTATTCCCGAGAAGCTGCTGGAACTTCTCAACAATAATATGTAACTGTTTACAATAATATGCAGGTAGGTACAATGTCTCGAAAAATCAGAAAGCTTTTTTATTTATGAAGCTATGCGCCGTTATCATCGACAAGCTAGTCGACAAGCCGTTCAAACCGCACCCCCTACAAAATTGACCCGACGCAAAGCACACCGCAGACCAAATCAACTTTTGCTCAAAGGCAGTACATGTATGTACATGGTAGCTGTCCCGCAAATAAACATCATCCTAAATGAAAAGTACGAAATAACGAAGAGTAAAGAAAACGAACTCAGAAAGTGTACAAAAATGGTTGAAAAATTTTGATTACGATGATGTCGAAATGCTAATGAATTTACGGGTTATTCCAGTTTTCCCCCCTGAAATCCCCCCTAAGGTGGAAAACTGGACTCTAAAAAAATTAGTTCCAGTTCCCTTTGAAGATTATCCAGAAGGGGGAAAAATAGAATCGAAAAAATGCATTCCAGTTTTCCCCGTTGAAATTCTTCCTAGGAGGGAAAACTGGAATTCATTTTTTTAAAGTCTGACTCAAGAAAATGAATTCCAGTTTTCCCCTAGACTTAATTATTTACCATTATTACGAACCAAATTAGAGGAAACATATTTGAACTTACAGTATCTGAGTATCTTAACAAGTGACGAACTTAAAATTTAAAATGTTTACATTATATTATAATTAGGTAGTTTAACATATATAAGTAAACTCATTTTTAATTTTAATCATGATTAATATAAGTTAAATAGACCATAGAAACACTGTTTATTAGAGATCACAGAAGTGACTGGCAGAGGGACACTATTCTTCTCCATTCCATTAACTCTGTCTTTTTTATTTTTGTCTATTAATACGATTCAATTGTCCATAAGAACTCTTTGTAACATCTTTTGTTGGAAACAAAACCTTTATATTATTTTACATGAGAGAAGCCACTGACTCCTGACAGTTTATACTAGTTATGGAGTTTAAGTATTCATTTAGATTATTAATAATAATAATAATAATGCTGGACACAATTCACACAACATTATCTAGCCCCAAGTTAAGCAGAGCTTGTGTTATGGGTACTAGATAACTGATATACTTAATACAATACACTACATAGATAGATATTTTTTATTATACATAGAAAACACCCAGACCAACGAAACAAATTTCTGCAGATCGTACACAAATTTGTTCCGAGGCGGGAATCGAACCCGCAACCTCCTGCGTCGCAGGCGGACCTTCGCCAACTGCGCCACGGAGGTCATCAAATAAAAAAAAAATATTGTATGTTTACTTGATTCAATTAATGAAATTTTACTTTTTACTTTTCCTTAATGTTACGTTCGTCAGCAACGGAAATCGCTGTGCACGAAGTGATTTTGATTTTACCTGAAGAGTACCTATTCTCTTCGAGATCTACTAAGGAAACACTACATGAACAAAAACGTTTTGTGGCCAAGGGGTATCGAGGTGAGATCGAGTATCTAAAGGCCCCAGCACACAATGGCTTGTGATGGGTCATGCTTTGCAATGCACAACTGTAGGCCACGATCACTTGGGGTTCACACAATGGCGTATGGATCATTGCTGCCAGGCGAAACACTTGCGATGGACGTGGAAGTAATTACGGCCGCAGCTATTTATTTATATACTGCTTACAAGTATTACAGAAGTGTGTACCGCCATAAAGTTAGACAGATTGATATAAATCAATAAACTTGAAAGTCTCGCCATTGCTCCACGAAACTGACATTTTTGGCGATCAAAAATTCAAGTACTAGCGCAACAAAAAAGTGCTCTATCCCAGTCAGCGGTCGGTGACGACCTAAACAATGGGCGATTGTGTGAACACCACAGGCCACGCTGCGCCACGATTCCTTTAAAGTGTGCCCTAAAACCGACAATATCCCGATTGCGCGTCACGATTGACAATTGTCCGCCACTATATACCATTACCCCCTGTACACAATGGCGATCACCTGTAGTTGGCCAGCATACGCCATTGTGTGGATGGAGCCTTAATATTTGAATAAAATGTCTTCTTGTGTTACAGTGGCGACGCAGCTAACAGGTGGCGATCGCGAGTCGGCTCTTCCTGGGCCAACAGCGGAGGAATTGTACACAACACGCAGCAGATTATCAACCATGCATCTTACAATGGATGGAACTACGACAATGATATCGCCATCATCCGCACTGCTTCCACCATCGTCCTAAGCAACACCGTACAATTTGCGTCCATTCCTGGATCCAACTACAATCTAGGTGACAACCAGGTTGTCTGGGCCGCTGGATGGGGAACCACTTCTGTAAGTTTATTCAAGCAAACTCTTGTGAAGTTGTTGCTCAATTTATAGCATAGTAGCTGCTACCCGCGGTGAATTTGATCATCCCACGGGAAAAATGATCGTTTAGGGATCAAAAGTAGTCTATGTATTCCAGGGTATTTCAGGATATAAACTATCCTGGTAACAAATTTCATCCAAATCAGTTTAACTGTTTGAGCATGAAGGAGGAACTAATATAGACACAAACAAACAAACACATGTATATTTGAAAATACGTAATGTTTCACAATACTATGCAGTCTTAGAAATGTTCAATTCAATTCAATTTCAATTTATTTATTTAATGGTCATTTAAAACCACTTTCACTAACTAATTAAAATTAAATAGTATATCAATACAAAATCCACATAAAAAGTAGCAATACAATCAAATCAATAAAAGTAACAAATTTCTAATAAAAATTCACCATAAAATAATAACTACAATTAAAAAATTTAATTTTAATTTAAAATGCAACAACGAATTCAAAAAGGCAATAAGTAAGTACCATTAATATTGTCAAATTCTAAATCAAAATTATAATACCAAATTAGTTTCACTAAGTTAATGTCAAAACACAGGTCAAATATCATCTGTCAATCTCAAAAAATCTCATGCAATCACTATTTTTATACTTTTCCATGGAAAAATCAACGCTCTCTGTTAGTTACGTGTTGAATACGTTTTCAAGTTGACAGCTTCGCACCATTATTAAAAAAATACTAATTTATGAATATTCTATTTATAAGGGCAGAAGCCTTTATTCACAAAGAAAATTACAATTAAATAATAGAAATAACTTAGAACTAGTATTTACAATTGAAACAATTGAGCTAACTGCAGACTGTTGCAAATAATCTACAGGTAGCTCAACTGATCCATATCAATACCATTCGGAAGCGTCCCCAAGACGATGGCTGCATTGCCCCGCTGCTGTATGGCAATGAATAGTTTTAAAGATGACAGATTCGCACCTTAATTTTTTTTGTTAAATATTACATTCTCCGCATTAATATTAAGACAAAACTAATATATGAATCTTTTCCGAGATGATATTTATGTGATTATTAAAAAAACTAATACTACATTAATACATTTACTTACATTTTTTCCTTTAGGTCCCACTGCAGGGCAAAGGCTCTTTTACCTCTCGTTTCTCTACTTATAGCTAGACTTGGCCACTCTTTTTGGTATGCGTCTAGCTCGAAAGGACGATACATATGTCAATATTAAAATAAACCATGAACGGAGTACAACTTGCGTTTCTTTGTTACATTCCAGGCCGGTGGTCAGCCTTCTGAACAGCTCCGCCACGTGCAAATTTGGACTGTCAACCAAAATACATGCGCTCAGCGCTATGCTACTGTAGGTGACACCATCACCGCCAACATGCTGTGCTCCGGGTGGCTGGACGTGGGCGGTCGCGACCAGTGCCAGGGAGACTCCGGCGGCCCCCTCTACCACAACACCGTCGTGGTCGGCGTCTGCTCGTGGGGCCGAGGGTGCGCTCAAGCCCAATTCCCAGGTGTCAACGCTCGCGTGTCTCGCTACACTTCTTGGATTCAGTCAAACGTTTAAAAACGTAATAAATCAGATTGAATAACTAAGTCTAATTCTCATTTCGTTCTATTATTCCCAATTCTATAGTATTTAAAAGAGCAATTTCAAACAAAATATCCACTTTTGTGTATCGTTTTATTTGGGTACAATTAAGATTTTAAGACGTTTTTAAGTACAAATAATGAAACTGACACTAAACTAATGTATTTATTTTGAGATTGCATCGTCGAAATTTGTGCTATAGGTAATTTACTGAGAGCTGGCACAATTGTTTTTAGTTTTTTCACACAGTAAACCGCGCCGACACTATTTCACAAATCTGTCGATACTAGAAGCCTACTCTAATTTTTTCATCTGCAGTTACGAAGCATGGCCGCAAAACTCAGCGTGTAACTACTCTCGCTTACTTACGAAAGAGCCATTCTCGTACGAATTTTATGACTGCGATTTTTACATAGAATTTTAAATTTAAACAATTCGAGTTCCGTAAACTTTGCCACCCCATAAATTAACGGAAAAAAACCGGAAAAGTGCGTGTCAGTCCGGCCAGGCGCAGTGTAGGGTTCATAATGTCTTAAAGCGTCAGTTTTCTCAGATATTCACAATGAATTAAATATATAGTTCTTTTCATCTGAGAAAATCTCGGGAACCTGACGGTTTAGGATAATATTTTTTAAGACGTTTTTTATTTAATTTACTGTCTTCTATCTACATACATCCATCTATCCAAATACATACATAATTTAGCGATAAAAAAAAGAAACAAAATGGTGACCTGTGTTAAGGCCAAAATCTTCAAACCCCATCGAAACCTCTTTTGAAATGAACAAACTGATTCCAAGTCACTTGACCTTGTAGGTCTTTTTATAAATTTCGACAGCACAATTTGAACGTATCTACTGAAAATTTTATTTTTCATTTAAATTTTAATTTAATAGCTTAGGGAGTGGCTGAGATATTCAAGAGGAAAAAAGGACGGATAGAGCGCGATCATAAGGGTTTCATTCCCGAACACGAAACTCTAAAAACAAGTTCAGGATTTACATGACCTTATCCCTCCCTCCCCTTTTCACCACCGGACAAGCAGACGCACTAGTAACATACCTGGTCGACATACCACAATGCCGAACCAAACGTTTCCGCTCTACTTTCGTTTAGTACCGGTAAAGAGTGGAATGAACTTCCTGCGTCCGTTTTTCCAGTAGAGTACAATCTCATAGTCTTCAAATCCCGAGTGAATAAGTTCCTTCTGGGAAAGCATGCCCCATCTAAGGCCACATCGTCACTTTCTTAAGCGTGATGATGGTCAAATGCTTTGCTATCCAAAATAAAAAAAACTCACAGCATGCATGCAGTTGGGTAGTGTAGGTACCCATTAGATTGTATAAAAAGGCTCAGAGGGCTAGTTGCTGGTGCGACAGTTTCAAGTAGGTATAGCCACCGGAATAACTGTACAGGGATTAAATGAACATTACCTTGAGGGCAGCTACCCCAAATATTCAAGATTTTTAAATATTCGAAATTTTACTCAAAGGAAACATTCCTGTACTTTTTAAAACAAGTAGTATTTTGAAAAACTACTGGCTGTAGCCGGTAATCGAACCCACCAAAATGGTTATATTAATAACACCCTTTATTTTGATGTCACCGATCAGTAGAGTCAGTCATGGAATCAAATGGATCTTGATCAGTCGCCAAGCAATCTTTTCAGAGACTTGGCTTTGTTCTAAGAAACGCCCGAGACTTTCGCAGTGACAATGTTGTGCGACTCTTGTTTGGGGCCCTAGTACGAAGCAAGTTGGAGGCAAGCTGTTGTGTCTGGAATCCCCACGAAAGTACGTATGCTCTGTTACTGGAGAAGGTCCAAAAGGCGTTTCTTAGGTTTCTGTACAAGCGCGTTTTTGGGTACTATCCATTCATGTACCCAACTAGGTTCCTCCAAGGGTGCCTTCAGTACAACTCTCTACAAACCAGAAGAGCATATGATCAGATGGCGACAATGTGCAAGGTCCTCCGCGGTATGATCGACTCTCCTGATTTCCACAACGTTCTTTTTCGACTCTATCTCCCCGATAACTACCTCCGCAACAGAAACCATAGGCTTTTTTCTGTTCCTTTCTGCAGAACCGTTGCTCGTGCCAATTCTCCACTACCTCGCACCCTCGCCGCCCTCAATAGACTTCTAGACCAGAACCCGGATTGTGATATCTTTGCCGATGAATGGAAGAAGATACTGTTAGAATGCCTGAGGTTTTGCGAGATTGATGAATGAAAGATGAGAGAAAGTACCTGTATAAGAAAATAAGAGAGTCTTGTTATCATTATTGTTTGTTTATTTTATTGTTTTTTGTTTTATTTATATATTATGTAGGCATTGTGTGATCTTTGTATAACTTTTTATCTTGTACATAGCTAGTGTAATTGGTTGAATGTAATCGTTCTAGTTATAAATAAATAAATAAATAAATAAATAAATAAATTGATCACTGGATCTACAGAGAGTAAACGTAATAATCTCATTATTTTATATTTTAATGTCACCGATCGGTAGAGTCAATCATCATAAGAATCAAATCTGTCAAATAAGCGTTGCATATAAATTAAAGGATCACAATCAAATCCGCCAAAAACTGGGACGAGACGGAGCACTTTGGATCACTTGTTGACACCAGTTAGGTACTCCAATCTGCTGCAGTCCACTGATGGACGGATGGAGTGCAGTTTTACTTATTTAAAGGAATGTTTCCTGTCAGTAAAATTTACTATCTTGAATATTTCGGGTAGCTGCTGGAAGCATTCGTTTGTACCGGCCTGTATCGTACTAACAGGTAGACGTGGGCGTTATTTCACGTCGCTAGTTACAGTAACTAGCTACGCGGCATGTAACCGAATAACTAATTTCGAGTCAAATGACAAGTAGTGATTTTTGTAATGCGTTACTGCATATAACTTTGCCCTGTGCGTTTCATTTCTATCGTACTGTGCTACCGCAAAAAAAAAAACTGAAGACCTGCTAAACATTAAAAAAGTGTATATATCCAAACAAAACTATTGAATAGTGTAAATATAAGTGAAAAAAACAAATGACAGTTATGAAACTGAAATATGTAAAAAAAGTGTAAATAGCCAAATAGTGTAAATAAACTGTAATTATTTTTTATCAATCATTGTAAACAACATTTTATTAAAATCATAGTTATCACTAATCATAATTAATATAATAATCAAAAACATTTAATGCAGTCAGTCCTAAGCCTGAATAAAGTATGAATAGAAGTTAATTTGTTTGTACTACGTTATTGATTAAACTGTATATAAAGAAACAGTTACGTGATTTCAATAATTTTCGTTTCGCGAGTAACTGTAATGGTGGTTGAGTTATTTATACAAACAATCACAGTAGCAGAATAAAAAGAAACTGGTTACAAAAATCACTAGTTTTAAAACAGGTGACGCCGACCAAGTCACTGGTTTCGTTACGTTTCTTGAAAATGACATAACGACCCACGTCTACTAACAGGTACTAACTAATACGGAGTGGTTTGTCCTTAGAGCTAGAAGACTTTAAACCTCAAAGGACTTTGTGCATTGAGAACCAACCGCTCCGTATTGTACCGTACTTACAGTCGCGCGCGTATATCACGGCTATAGATTCGAAGCTGGCTTACAAATATACAAACTTCTGTGAAGCTCATCGACGTAGGTACTCGAGCGAGATGGTGACTCTCTCTGTGTTTACTACCGCCTTATAGCGTTACTTGAGTTGGCGCTATGGCGGATCATGTTCTCATAATGGCTATACTTTTGAATTTTAATAGACCTTTCGTACTGTAGTGCAACTATATTTTAATTAAGTATAAAAATTGTACATTATTTACTGATATTTTTATTTTATTTTATATTATTTATTATATAATTTTGCTAGATATAATTCGTGAATTGACTGACCTGTAATAACTTTTACCAATAAATTGATTATTCTGATTATTCAAGGCATGTAAAGTAAAAACTCGCTGCTGTCGCAGCAGAGGGATAGTCATTCAACAATTTGACAATTTGTGTAGCCAAAAACCGATCTGTGTGTATTTTGACAGTACGTAGATACAGTGCTTTCACTCACACATTCATATGATTGAATGTTGCAAGCTTAGAATAAGAATGATAGTTGACACAAACGAGGTAAGTCTAAAAAATTGCGACTAATCGTCGCAATTTCAATTTCGAACCCCTAGTACAATACTTCAAATCGCGCGGAAAGCAGCTCCGACAAAAAAATATAAAAATGGTGTATTGTGCGGTGCAAGGGTGTGCAAACACCACTAATAAGAAATCTAACACAGAAAAAGGTAATTTCATGGGTGAGTACTAATATTAAACTTGTAATATATTGCGTAAAACAGCCATCAAAAATCGTAAATAAATTGAAAATTTTACAAAGCAGTTTTCGTGAAAATGTTGCTATGCGTGGGGGAAAAAATACCCCGGTTTGGTACTAAGTATATTATATATAGTAGAGGAAAGGTGTCTCGTGTGAAAGGTAGGAATTTAACATTCTCCAAATTTACTCATAGGTACCTACTTAAAAACATCGTTTTAGTATTTTTCAAAATCACTCGAGCATATTCTATCTAGTAATCTGTGGCAATAGACGCGATTGCGCTTTCACTTGGTTCTTTTTTAAATGTTTGTTTCGAAAACGGGAAAAGCCAATATTATTTGGCGGACTTGGAGTAAAACCTTTTTGAATAGCTACCGGCTACTAACTTGTAAAAAAAAACTTTAGAAATGGTTTTGTCATAGAGTGTAGCCGCAGTTTAGTACGACAGTAACGCTGTATTTTCTGCAGTGTAGAAAGGAATAAGCCACTTTTCCTGCAGGTGTAGTATTAAATATTTTGTGTGTGTAATTTACCACATATTGACATCAATTGATAAATGTTTAAAACTCTTGGCGTGCTTGTCACACTCGCACTTGACAGGTCTTCTTTAATTTTGTATCAAACTAGTTTCAGCTCTAACATGTAAGTAGGTAGAAATATATAATATACTAGTTTCTGCCCGCGGCTTCGCACGTTTTGCTTGTATGGAAACGCCTTATGGTTATTTCTTTCAATCCCATGGGAACTGATTTATGGGATAAAATGTGGCCTATGTTTTATTCCAGGCCTAAAGCTACCTGTTTACAAAAAAATATCCCGACCCCTTCTGTAGTTTTGGCGTTAAAAGGTAACAAACATCCATCCATACATCTAAACATCCAAACTTTCTGGATACGCCAAATAGCCTTTCTGCGTTATTTGTGTCTAAAGGTTGGAAAAATGCCGGCTGTGGGGTTCAACGGGGGTCGGTAGAAGTCAGCCGTCTATAAGGAGGGAATCGCACATACCTTGTTTCCGGGACTTTCTCCAATTTGACACTCGCGACACTCGCGGCGCGCACGCAGCACACTATGGCAGTGGCAGGGACACAGCGGGACGCTTCGGGATAAGCGGGATACAAATTCGGGATGCAGAGCGACACCGAACGAATGCTTGCACACGGAGACAACGTCCATATTGCCTTGGTGGCAGTGGTAAGTCGAGGGGAGTGTATGCGTGTCACTCACTCGTAGCGGTTTTATGTGCGAGGGAACAGGATGGGATATGCAACTAGGAATAAGGGTGTGTGTTGCCACAAATAACGTTTCAACTTACGCTGGTAATATCTAAACGTCGAATATGCGCGCAACCACTTTCCCTACGAACAAATGTTCTTGTTTTTTTAAACCTCATTTCGTGCATTTTTTTGAAATTTGAGAATTAACAATTGACGCCCACCAGTTAATAAGCAAAAGCACAAAATAAATAAATAAATAATGCTGGATAATCCACACAGCATCATCTAGCCCCAAAGTAAGCTACTCAAAGCTTGTGTTATGGCTAGTTAGCTGATATATTTAATACATTATATACATAGATGGATTTTTTTTTAATATACATAGAAAACACCCAGACCAACGGAACAAATTTCTGCAGATCGTACACAAAATTGTTCCGAGGCGGGAATCGAACCCGCAACCTCTTGCGTCGCAGGCGGACTCTCGCTCGCTGCGCCACTGAGGTCGTCAATCCGGAATTTTTAAAAATATCATCTGGTTGCAGCGACGACGGCGCGTGACCCGAGAGCTGGTGAGTATCTGGTGCAGCGCATCAGTCACGCTATACAGCGCGGGGCAATGTAGCCAGCGTCTTAGGGTCGCTTCCGACTGGTATTGGTATGGATCAGTTGCAAACTCCATTAGCTCAATTGTTTCAATTGTAAATACTAGTTCTAGTTTGTTTCCATTCATTGATTGTAATTTTCTTTGTAAAATAGTAATTTGAGTTTACAATTTTAATCGAACCCGCAACCTCCTGCGTCGCAGGCGGACCTTCGCCCGCTGCGCCACGTAGAATAAAAATATATAATATATGAATAAAACTTCTAAGTTAAAGCAATCAAAAGTTACAGTTGTTTATGTCCGAGTATATTGACATTTCCAAGGGAATCACATGCACACATTTGGGAAGCCTTAAAGGACAAGTAAAGGAAAAAATCTGAATAACATAAATTTGTAGTTTATTCACAAAAAAAAATGTTTGAACCTCGCTATGGATCAAAACCTTTAGGGTACGTTCTTCCCGTTCACCTAGAATCATGATATTTATGCAAGAAATCTCTTTACTGACAAAGAAATAATAGAAATAAATTAGAACTAGTCTTCGCATAATAATGCGAATACATACTTTATCTTTTATTAAGTTTAATTACTGGTAAAGTACTTCAAATTATTGAACTGATTCATTGTTCATTAAAATTAAATAATTTACTTGCCTGTTAAGTAATACGACTTCATGGTAAAAATATCAAATGAAAAAGACGCTCCATTTCTAATCTGGTCAAAGTCCTCGTTACTATCAACTCATTAACGTGAAATCAATCATCTAATAATAAATATCAAAAATATTAATTGATTGATGTTAAAACGCGGCGGATTACTGATAATTGTTGGTATATAAATGCCCAAAGGTTTTGAAAAATTAGTTAGTGATCAAGATGCGAGCCGCCCTCATAGTAACCCTCTGCATAGCTGCGGTTGCTGGTAAGTTCATCATCATCATCATCCGCAACCCGACTTCACCCACTGCTGGGTATAGGCCTCCAAACTTTTGTGCCACTCCACACGGTCCTGCGCCAATCTCATCCAGGTTCGCCCTGCAGTGTTAGAAATATCGTCTGCCCATTATTATTTAATTGTGTTGGTTTTAGATAGATAGATAGATAATACTTTTATTCATCACCTTATAAAACAGATTTTCAATAAACATACATAAATAGAGCACTATTTATTTAGCACATTGAAAATAACATTAAGTGAATAAAACGATTACAACTAGTATAATATGTATACCTCAACTTCAACCTCAACAGCCTGTATTGGTCCACTGCTGGACGCAGGCCTCCCTCTGATATTGTTGGCTTTTATCTTGTGCCCATAATCCTCAGGGCATGCGGGTTGGGGATCTGAGTTCGGTAGTAGAATTCTGCAGGGGGCGCTGCTGCCCGCCCCCGGTGGATATCCCTTAGTCGCCTCTTACGACACCCGCGGGAAGAGTAGGGGTGGTGCAAATTCTAAGCAGGCATCATACAGTCATCATTCTAGAAAGTCATATTGTCGAAGTATTTACAAATAAAATATATTTATATTATTTTATTTAGGGCAACCAACTAGAAATACCAGGAATACAAATTAGAAAACAAGATACGTAAAAATAGTGCTCTCTAAATTACAAGGAGCCACAACATGCGTAAATATGCAAAAACTATGGGAGCGTCGTACAGACTGCAAGCATACTAAATCAATATTCCCCTCAATAGACAGGAAAACCACAAACACGATGCTCAAGATGAGCCGCGAGGACCTAAGAACGATGGTGGGTATCATCACAGGCCACTGTGAGCTGAACCACCATCATTTTAAGACTGGAGCCACAGACAGCAGCTTGTGTCGTGGCTGCTTCCAAGAAGAACTGTGGAACACGTTGTATTACACTGCACGGCCACAGAGGAAGTCAGACACAAGACGGGGCTGAAGAGTCTCATTGAGGAATCAACCCCGTCCACACCCGCGGAAAAACTGAAACGTAGCTGTCAGTCACCAAAAGTCCTGCTCCGGTACTTCAAGGAGCTGGGCTGGTTAGGGCCTGTTTGGGCAGGGGGATAATGCACAATACACTCCCATGCGAGATGTCCGTGCAGATCTCAGTTCCCCCAATCAGAATTAGAATTAGAATTAGAACATGCGTAAATAGGTAAGGCAACTCAACTAAACATCTCTTAGCTAAAGAAATCTTTTGTTTATAATCAAAGTAGTTTTTTTTAAGTGCACGAGCTGCAAGCAGCTCGCGGCTAAGGTGGCTGTGTTTATTGTTTTTTTTTCGTAACCTACACCCTCGATTTGTTCGAAATCGATAACAAAGAGTGGGGTTTGCGATTAAAAAATGTCATTTATACAGTTTTTAAGTAGGTACACGTAGGATCCCTACGTGGACCATAGGTTCTAGGTACAAGTTACAATAATGATAAAAGTAAAGAAGAGATGTCAGTAGGTATTTAGTAAATAATGAGGAGGAAGGTAGGTATAATTTAGGGTTTCGCGGTCAATATGGAACCCTTATAGTTTCGCCATGGCCGCATTATTTATTATTATAGGTACCTATAATAATAAATAATGCTGCAATTCACACAGCGTTATCTAGCCCTAAGCTAAGCAGAGCTTCTGTTATGGGTACTAGATAACTGATATACTTAATACAATACACTACATACATGGATATTTTTTTTATTATAAATAAAAAAACATCCAGAACACCCTGAACAAATATCTGCAGATCGTACAAACATTTGTCCCGAGGCGGGAATCGAACTCGCACCCTTCTGCGTCGCAGGCCCATGCCTAAAATAATCACGACAAAACGCTGAGAAATAGAAATAAAACCTTGGTATGAATTTTTTTTAAATTATAAGTGAGGTGATAGTAAACTAAACTTGTTCTCAGCTGTCCCCAGCAACCCCCAGAGGATCGTGGGTGGTTCAGTGACGACCATCTCTCAGTACCCGTCTATTGCCGCCCTGCTGCACTCCTCGAACTTGGCCTCTTACTTCCAGGCCTGCGGTGGAAGCATCATCAACACTAGGACCGTCTTAACCGCTGCTCACTGCACCATGTTAGTTAAATTACCACTATGTTAAAAATGAAATCATGCATCATTTTATGTTTAAAAGATTAAATTTTAAAGAGTCTAGAGTTCTAGAAAAATTAACAACCCAACATATCATATATTATAATATATTATATTATTATGGTTATCATATATTATAATGCTATGTTCTTCACATAGGTCAGTCGCCTACGAAAGCGAATTGAGTTAGATATTCATCCACCTGAACGTACTGAATAACGAACGAACGTATTATACATATATCATAATAAACAACTTAACTCTCTCTTTCAAAGTCTCCAAACACTTTGACCATCAAAAAGACAACTTTTGTCCTGCTTGACAACTTGTATCTGATAGAATCCACGCATTTTTAACCGTCAGTGTAGATAATTTGTAATTTTAAAAATATCTTCTTGTCCTTATAGTGGCGACGCAGCTAACAGGTGGCGAGTGCGAGTCGGCTCTACTAATGCCAACAGCGGAGGAGTTGTACACAACTTGCAGCAGATAATTAACCACCCATCTTACAATTCACGAACCATGGACAATGACATCGCCATTCTCCGCACTGCTACGGCCATTGGCTTCAACAACAACGCACGGGCCGCAAACATTGCCGGATCCAACTACAATCTGGCCGATAATCAGGTTGTCTGGGCCGCTGGATGGGGTACCACTTCTGTAAGTTTGTTCGAACAAAGCATACGAACTTGGCATAAAAACAACCAATTGTTTGGTAAAAACTTACAAATCTATGACCGTATAAAAATTACTTTACTAATTTGAGTTTTTTGTAATATTTTAGGCCGGTGGTCCGTCTTCTGAACAGCTCCGCCACGTGCAAATTTGGACTATCAACCAAAATACATGCGCTCAGCGCTATGCTAGTGTAGGTGGCACCATCACCGCCAACATGCTGTGCTCCGGCTGGCTGGACGTGGGCGGTCGCGACCAGTGCCAAGGAGACTCCGGCGGCCCCCTCTACCACAATAATATCGTGGTCGGCGTCTGCTCTTTTGGGCAAGGATGCGCTCAAGCCCGCTTTCCTGGTGTCAACGCCCGCGTGTCTCGCTACACTAATTGGATTCAAGCAAACGCTTAAAACGCAATAAATCAGCTTGAATAACATATAATCTGATTCTCATTTCGTTCTAGCAATCCTAACTACTTAATTCTAATTGTCCTCACAGTTTTTAGGATTAAGCCTGCTAATGCAGTTCATCTTTGTACGTCGAGCTCTTTTTTGTAACTTAGTAGTTAGCTTTCACAACATTTTACATGCAGGCAAGGACAAAAACATTTGCAGTGACAAAAGTTTAGGGGCAAATCAATCTCCTAACGAATAAAACGATGGGATGAAAATAAGGTGTTTTCCAAAAAGAAAACCCATTACCTTAGAACTCAATAGATGGCAGGAGATCTTTCGTGGACAGGAGAGGATGTCAATGGGAAGTAAAATAAGCAATGTGTATGCAGGGTCTAAGTATACCAGATTAATTTGATAGCCCCAAGCAAAAAGCGACCTTTTTACGGTTGGCTCGAAATATTTTAGAAGGGCATGGCAGATTGGTACCTTGAGTAATGGTGCAGTATCCATCCGGCGTCATCAAAGGCGTTTCCCCATCGGCACTGCTGCCGAACATAGTGATCAGTTGAACAAGGACATCCAATATCCAATATAATGCAAAAACCTTCACAATACACTGAAAATCATTGATCTGATAGTCCTATCGCCCCACAAGAGCTTGGGATGAAATCCCGAGTTACTGGAATGGTATTAGACCTTCATATTTGCCACACCTGTCCTTAGTTCATTTTAGGGCTACTAACTAGACATAGCACCACGATACCTATTTGCTATTTGACTATAGTTTACTTGCCATTTTTCAGTAAGCTCTCTCAGATAAACCAAGAATGCAAAGCACACTGTTTATTGGTTTTTAAAATTTCACTTTAATGCATGATAGTTTGTATAGAATAATACTGGGGTTATAAGAAAACGATCGCGTTGGTTCAACCCCATAGCACGTCGGCCCGGTTTGGTGGTGGAACGCCACTGACTGCCGCCACCCCCATAGATATGCATACACACACCTACCAAGCTATCTTTATGGTGGCCTGGCACGAAATGGTTCACCTGACATTGTTTGTTATCAGAGCGCTTTTCTTTGTACAGGGAGGGCTTGATTGTGATTCAGCTATATACTATAGGTTGTTCAATACCCTTGTAAAAGAAGCCTACCTGCTGGTTTTAGTGTCACGCTGATCATCATATAAAATATCAGATATCTAGAGGATAAAAAAGCTTGGAACGGATTTTGCTCCAACTCGAAAAATAACAACTAACAGGCTAAAGGTTTCTTCGTCGCTTCTTTACTTTAGTCGACATACTGAAGCGACAGAAATAAAAAATATCACTTTATTTCCGTGTCAGTGTTTAGTTTTATAATTTGACCTTTTCTAAGTGTACATTTATTGTATTTTTGGAAATAAAGAGTTTTTGATTTGATTTGATTTTGATCAGCGTCGTGTCGTATGCATAGAAAGTGGATGATAGGTGCTTTATACTAAATGATATTTAATTTCAGATTAGTTGAGTTTTAACTAAAATCAAGGCGAAGTGGTGCCTGTGTCCACCAGGATTGGACTAATATAAGTTGATGATGATGATGAAAATCAAAGAAACAGCTAAGTTTCTAGTAGATATTCATATTTTTTTAGGCCTGAATACAACCACAATTAAATGTTATTTTCATAAAACACAGTAGCATCGGGTTGATACATTTATTGACTTTTCAATCAACATTCAAGGTGAATCCGACAATAGCTGGCCGTAGCTGGTCACGGTCAGCTAACCTTCATGTAATAAACCAACTTTTAAATTATTAGAAACCAAAGCCATGGAAAAATACTTCAGAGAATCCCAATTTCTGGATGCAAGTTGTTTAGGTAAACCATCACTTGCATTTACATCCCACATTTTTATGAGACCAGCTTAAACTTGTAGTAACCTTACTAAGTTGGTCGTTCAAATAAAAATATATGAATCCCCAATAACAAAAAATATCAATATTCGTACAACCTACATACCAAGTTTTACCCAGATTTGTTGTAAAATACGATCTATAGCGTCTATGTCTATATTTTTTAAACATGGTGATTAAGAAAATCATTTTATCAAGTCAAACTCTGCAAATTTGTTTAAAAATATTAAGTGTCCTTAGTTGAGTACAAAAAAAGTTTGATATCAGTAGTTCGCTAGTCATAATAGTGAAAAAACGTTAGAAAAAGGGGTAACTTTGGGATATTTTTATAGAGTGAATTTCATTAGATCTTGTAACTGAATGCGACTTTGACTAGACTAGATTCTTAAGTATCATATATCTTTTTTTCAGAATTTTAAACACTATTTTCCAAGTCTCAGATCATTTTAAAAATCACAAAAATGCGACCTCTGCTGGCCTGCCAAGCCTTAAGTCTGGCAAAATTGGTTTTTCTCTGTCTCTTCGCTAGTTTCGCTAGCGTTTGCTTAGTAAAACAATTATGTGTTTATTTCAGAACAAAGGTACAATCCATTTGACAAAAAGATCAATTCAAAAACAAAATAGAATGTAAATAACAGGTGCAGGAATAATTGTAGAGAATTCACGGCCGCGCTGCTTCCTGATACCTTGGCCTTTGGCCTCAGCTGGCTCACGGCTGCGTCCTTCACTTCATACCTCTATGAATGTTTAATGTCTAACTTCAGGCATGTGACGGACTAGTTGTGTCGTAAGTTCCTGCCACAAAAAAATTGATCGTTTTTTTTGTCGGCTTGGAAAACTCTTTGATGGGTTTTAGGGGTTGTCCAATAATTATATGATTTTTTTGCAACTTTTTAACACCCTTTGGTTATACGTGGCGAAGACTACTTGTTATTTGCTATATAGTTACATAACCACTTCACCTAAATAAGCTATTTTATCTACATATATTAACTATCCCAAAAATGTACGACCTATATATAAGACTTGAATGGGGTTTCTACGGACTCAAGCGACTTCAAACATTCAAGTTTCTTGACTAAAGTTACGCTTAGTTCGTTTGTCGAGAGGTTTCAATTGAAGAAAAACCAAACCGAAGATTATGAGTAGAAGGTTGTAAAATTCTTAGATGAAAGAGTGGTATGTGGTGGTAGGAGCGAAAGCGATCGGACAGTTTTAAATGACAGATGGGCTAAAGTTCTACTGAACATTATTGTTTATGTTCTGCACCCGTTCTTGTAGCCCACCAGAAATGCACCCCCTACTCTAGAGACTTCACAAAACGCTTCATAAACAGTTCATACTAACAAAGATAACAATTACGTTATACAAGTTTGACGATCTAGAAAATTGATAATTTTCAAGAGCAAAACTTGTATAACGTAACCTAACCTAATGCCATGAAAGTATTATTAAACATTCATGAAGGCCTAGCCTACACGCACGCTACAGGTTAAGGTCAAAACCGAACTAAACGAGCCTTTTATTGTACAATAATAATCCATTCCAATGTTCACTACGGATGTAAGCGGGTTAACTACGAACCTTATTTGTGTTGGAAGAACAACAACGTTTCATCCCTTAACGAGGGACATCTTCAGGGTGAGTGCGGTTCTAGACGCGCGCGTTCCGCATCCCTCCGAGCACTTCCAATGTTGTTTTTTTGAAAATATATATTTTTGTGCAATCTGTTATGGTGCATGGCAAAAGGTAGGTATGCCAGTTTTAGATAAATAGTTTCAAAAATCACCGAAATGCCTCTAAAACCAGTAGGTATGCAAATAATATACAAGCTAAAAGCAATTTTTCTCAGGATTAAGTACAATATAAGATCATAAAACAATAGATTGTTTATTTTCTTTATTTATATGGAATTCGCTTTAGGGTGTTCATCACAATTTAATTCAAGGGTACGTTAGCTTGAATCCAAGAAGTGTATCTAGACACGCGTGCGTTGACACCTGGGAAGAAAGCTTGAGCGCACCCTCGGCCCCACGAGCAGACGCCGACCAGGACGCCGTTGTGGTAGAGAGGGCCGCCGGAGTGTCCCTGGCACTGGTCGCGCCCGCCCACGTCCAGCCACCCGGAGCACAGCATGTTGTCATTGACAACGTCACCTACAGTAGCATAGCGCTGCCTGCATACAGCTTGGTTGATAGTCCAAACTTGCACGTGACGGAGCTGAGGTGAACTTATGCCCCCTTGCTAAAAATATAAGCAAAAGTGAATGACCGTCAAGATAGACATGCTTCAAAAATTAATTAAAACATTTAAACACCAACATAATAATAAATATTAACAACAATAGTTGATATTCTTCAATAAATTGATACAACTTTTTTTAGCCAGAATGCGCAGTTAAAAATTAATTAAAACATTTAAACACCAACATATAATAAATATTAACAACAATAGTTGATATTCTTCAATAAATTGATACAACTTTTTTATCGTAATACTAAATAATCGTTTTTGTTTTATGGAAAACTAAAAAACTCACTGAGGTGCGTCCCCATCCAGCAGCCCAGACGACCTGATTGTCAGCGAGGTTGTAGTTTAAGCCAGCAATGCTGGCTGCGCGCACATTGTTGTTGTAGACAATAACGCTTGCTGTGTGGATGATGGCAACGTCGTTGTTATACTGAGCACCCTGGTTGTACTGAGGGTGGAGGATGAATCTGTTCGAGTTGTGGACGAGACCGCCGCTGTTGGAAAAAGTGGAGCCAACTCTTGTCCTCCACTGCCATGTAAAGTCACCTCTGAAATTTCATACCACATACATATACTGAACATTTATCGCTGAATAATTGAGTCAAAACAATAATAAACTTCACATTTTGAGAGCTGAAGTTGGTGGGTGATTTATTTAATCTGAAACCTTACAGTTATATAAAATAAAAAAATAAGTGAACAAAAATGACAAACAGTAACATAGTTTTGAATGTAGTCACTTACATAAGGCAATGAGCAGCGGTAAGTATATTTCTAGTGTTGATGACAGTACCACCGCACAATTGAGTGTAAGTCAGGCCGTTTCCGGAGTACAGGAGAGCGACGATAGTCGGATATTGTGAGATGTCAACGGTGGAACCTCCAATAATTCTTTGTCCGTTGTTGGGGACAGCTGAGAAACAAATAGTTTAAAGTTTTTTCCGTCCAGATATTGACCGATTGATCTTATAGAACGTAGTCCTGTTCACTTGTGTTTTTGTAGGTATGTGTTACTAAGTAGTCTTTTATTTTATTTCATTAGTAGTGTACTGTAGTGTTTAATAAATAATTTTCTTTCTTTCTTTCTTTCTTTCTTTCTTTCTTTCTTTCTTTCTTTCTTTCTTTCTTTCTTTGTAATAAGCATGACCATCATGTGGACGGGCGACTACCCTTCTACATCGGGAAAAACAGTTAGCAGATATATAAGGTTGAAAACGAAACACTATTTACCTGCTGCAGCTGCAATGGTGAGTGCCAAAACAAAAAGGACACGCATTTTTAAGCTTTGTACTTTTCCAACAGAATGTAGATGCCAACGATTTGATCGTACTATTTATATGAATGAAATTGATATTGGTGTTGTACTTATCTTGGGATATTTTTTAATTAAAATTATGACTAACCCAGTATTGGGAAATCCGCGAAAATTCCCGATACGAATATTCCTATATTGTTAATCTAATCAATTTGTTATCGAGTTAAATAATTAATTTGATCTTATACTAAGATAGGCATAAAGGTGCATAACCCATCTTGGACAACAAAAGTCTTTATCATTTTCAATCATATAAATATTAACATCAAATTTTTGGCCTCAAAACACTCTATTGGAAAGGAAAGCTTAAAAATTCATGGTCAACGGGAAGTACCTACCCTCTAGAGTTTGTGGCATGTGATTTCCACGAAAATTTCAAGATATGCGAGCATAAACGGCTGTTACTTGTGATTACATTGACTTAGAAGTTTTGATTTATATCACAGCTACAAGATTTTTACGGTTACGGATTTGAGTATTCGATGTTAATTCCAAATCGATACCTCCACGCGTTCCTGAGAAAAGGAACTTGACGGACAGACGGACAACAAAGCTATCCTATTTTCCTTTTGAATGTATTCAAGCTTACTCACCGATGCTTACATTTTAGCAAGGAGGCGCGCTATACCATCAGCTCTGTCACATGAAAGTGTGAACTATCATCCAAGCTCTATGGAGGCAGCGCTTTAGATAAATAAATAAATAATAATAAATAAATAATAAATAAATAATGATGGACAATTCACACAGCATTATCTAGCCCCAAGCTAAGGAGACCTTGTGTTATGGGTGCTAGATAACTGATATACTTAATACAATACACTACATAGATAGATATTTTTTTTACTATACATAGAAAACACCCAGACCAACGGAACAAATTTCTGCAGATCGTACACAATTTTGTTCCGAGGCGGGAATCGAACCCGCAGCCTCCTGCGTCGCAGGCGGACCTTCACCCGCTGCGCCACGGAGGTCGTCGTATAATGCTGGACAATCCAGAAAGGCATCAACTAGCCCCAAGCTAAGCAGAAATTGTGTTGTGTGGTATATGAGCCTGTGTGGAGAGGTCCCAAGGCGGGAGTCAAACCCGCAACCTCCTGCTTCGCAGGCGGACCTTCGCCCGCTGTGCCACATCGGTCGTCATATCTCATAAACCTATTATCCCTAATAAACCTTATCTCAGAAACCTACGACATTTTTATGCGATGTTGAAAAAAACCGTTGGCACGTGTTGCAGTGGACGTCTGCTGCTGAAGAATGAAGGATTCTAAATTAGATAGTAAGGATTATAAATTAGAAGATAGATAAAATATTCTTCATTGCACACTTATAGATAGAAACAATACAATGAAACAGCTTAAAATCTAAGTGACAAGTGGCGGTCTTATCGCTCAAGAGCAAGAAATTATTCAAAACAATAAATATAACTAGCTTAACAACACTATAGAAAATTAGATTAAAATTTCAATAATATAATAATAAAAATAAATAATGCTGGACACGCAACCAAAAGGAAAAATATATTGCGGCGAGCGGAGAGAGCTGCTGAAATTGTTTAGCATTTTTGCGGTTGCGGTAAAAGTTATTGATATTATTTTATTGATTTTATGGAAGCTAAAACAAAAGAAATAACAGCAACGGCGCGAGATACGAGACAACTAACAGGCTAAAGGTTTCGTCGCTTCTTTACTTTAGTCTACATACCGAAGCGACAGAAAGCAAAAATATCACTTTATTTCCGTGTAACTGTTTTATAATTTGACCTTTTCTAAGTGTACATTTATTGTATTCATGGAAATAAAGAGTTTTTGAACCGAAAAGTATTCTAATTTTTTTTGAGACTTTGTGGTGATCTGTGCTGTAGGGACCGTCCACTACCACGTCACGCAGCACGCGCCTATCTCAGAAGCCACCACAAGGGCCCACGAAACAATTACTTTACGCTCGAAATAGATTGTTTGAATCGGAAATTCGCGGTATCTTTTCCATCTCTTAGCCATCTAGCACCTAGAGACCACTCCGCTCGCTTTACCCTAGGACTGGTGCTGATACAGTTTTGCAGTAAAACAGAAGCTGCGGCATTCATAACATGTGTGTTTGAAAATCTCGCGACTCTGCAATGTACATTTTAAAATATGCTCATACATCTAATACGCAATGATTATTGGAATCATTAAATCGATCAAGGTTTTCGCCGGCCCCCCATAGATTCACAATGCGCACTCTGAAACCACTCGCATGCCGTAGAAGGCTAAGATTTAGAAGCCTACGTTCTAGCTAGACTATACTTTCTCTAAGGCAGGAGGTGACTTGCAGTTTTGCAAGGGCTATAATAGTCATTTGGAACTTTTCACGCTTTTTGTCATTTTTCTTGTGTATGGATGGCTAAGTACTACTAAACTTTTGCAACCTTGCTAGTGAATTATTTAAAACTAGTTTATGCCGGCGGCTTCGCACGCGTTTTTACTATGAAAACGTTTGAAGACGATTTCTATCCCATGGGAACTCATTTATGGGATAAAAAGTAGATGTTTGATTCCAGAATTAGAATTACTTGGATTCAAAATTTCAGCCCGATCCGTTCAGTAGTTTTGGCGTGAAGAGGTAACAAACATCCATCCATCCAAACTATCGCATTTATAATATTAGTGTGATGTGATAATTACATGATCAAGGCGAAAAGGCATGGCTACAGCACGGCAATAAAGAAG
The DNA here is from genome assembly GCA_949316285.1 of Eupithecia subumbrata. Taxonomy (NCBI): domain Eukaryota; kingdom Metazoa; phylum Arthropoda; class Insecta; order Lepidoptera; family Geometridae; genus Eupithecia; species Eupithecia subumbrata. Next base: position 3,229,795 of record OX438634.1, read on the forward strand.
GATACCGGAATATCCACGCTCCCAATCAGCGATGCAAACAATCGACTGATATCGGTGCTAAAGTGAATGAGGAAATCCCACAAGATAGGGTATTTTAATCCCTTACTCATTATTATAAATGACTCTATCAAAATACAAAGTGTTCAGTGTGATTTCAAGCTCCAAAATGCGCATTTTGGTTCTATTGGCACTAACCGTCTCTGCGGTTGCAGGTAAATATCTCCTGGTCCATTGACATTCCCTGCTCCTGAAAGCTTGGGACGAGTTTTGCTCCAACTCGAAAAATAACAACTAACAGGCTAAAGGTTTCTTCGTCGCTTCTTTACTTTAGTCTACATACCGAAGCGACAGAAATCAAAAATATCACTTTATTTCCGTGTCAGTGTTTAGTTTTATGATTTGACCTTTCCTAAGTGTACATTTATTGTATTTATGGAAATAAAGAGTTTTTGATTTGATTTGATTTGATTTGATTGACGATTCTGTCTAAAATGCTCATGAGTTATCCCAGGTTTGCCAAGTCATTGAGACCCTTGACTACCTTACTTGTACAGCCTGTAACATCTGTCATTACAAACGTCGATTGGATGACTGGATCAACTTTGTGATTGTAACTACCTTATACCTTGTTTTCTTTTCTCAGCTATCCCCAGCAGCTCGCAAAGGATAGTCGGTGGTACAACGACTGATATTTCCCAATATCCAAGTATCGCTGCTCTCCTGTACTCTAGTGATGGGCTTAGCTTCCGTCAGGATTGCGGTGGTACCATCATCAACGCCAGAAACATTCTAACCGCTGCTCATTGTCTGATGTAAGTTATTTTGTAACGGATAACGTATCTGTGTGAGTTAAAAAACGGTTTTTTTAGTCACAGTTACTTTACCAGAATTGGCTTGCTGATATCATTATCACATCCAACTGACAGACCAATCGCAAATTGTTAAATTTCAGAGGCACTGTTCCATCTCAGTGGAGGACGAGAGTCGGCTCCACCTGGTCTAACAGCGGTGGTGTCGTCCACAACACAGAACTATTCCGCCTCCATCCTCAGTACAATCAGGGTGCCTTCAATGATAATGACATCGCTCTCATGCGCACAGCGACCACCATTGTCTTCAACAACAATGTGCTTGCGGGCAGCATTGCTGGCTCTAACTACAACCTCGCCGATAACCAGGTTGTCTGGGCTGCTGGATGGGGATCCATCTCGGTGAGTGACAACGTGCCAGTAGACTGGTGGACAGGTGCTAAAATGGAACACAAACTGACTTAAATAATGTTTTAATTAGGTAGGTATAGTTCGCGCAAATTTTTATGAATTCTGTGAACACAGCCTCGAATGCGAAACTGTGCATGGTACAGTTTAGTGCATAATCATTAATGTAAGTGATTATATTTTTTATAGGACCTACATACTTACCCAGGTAGTGGTTTTAAATCGCTGTAATAATAATATTAATATAATCAAAATACATAATAATATAAAGTCGATTTGTGAAGATGTTTAGATGTTTGGATGTTTGTTAATTGTAACCTCTTCACGCCAATACTATTGAACCGATCGAGCTGAAATTTTGCATTGATATACATAATTTAAGACCTGGAAAAATTAATCGGCTACTTTCTATCCCAGAAAACACGTGTGAAGTCGCGGGCGCAAGCTAGTATACTAACATATTATTATCCAACAAATGATGGCATGATTTACGAAGAAATAACAACAATTACAGTAACAACAATAGAAAATAGTACTATAATACTATAATAGTACTATATAATAAGCGGCGGTACTTTAACATGGGCATTTCTTTTTAGTCGGGAAGCGCATTTTCGCCTCAGCTTCGCCACGTGCAAATTTGGACTATCAACCAAAATACATGCGCTCAACGCTATGCTTTGGGAAGTATTACGGACAACATGCTGTGCTCCGGGTGGCTGGACGTGGGCGGTCGCGACCAGTGCCAGGGAGACTCCGGCGGCCCCCTCTACCACAACAACGTCGTGGTCGGCGTCTGCTCGTGGGGTACAGGATGCGCTGATTCCTACTACCCTGGTGTCAACGCTCGCGTTTCTCGCTACACTACTTGGATTCAGGCGAATGTTCCCTTGTAACGTGTTGTTTTTTTATCTAATAATTATGTATAGGTAACTAACTAGGCATGTATGTCAAATCGCAGAGATAGCGATATTTTGACAAGATATGAGTGAAAGAATGGAACGACGGGATTTGCCCGGCAGTTGAACAGTGAGTGATTGCTAATTAATTAATTGTGTTTTACTTCTGATAAGTCCATGCATACGTAGTAAGCAAAAACCGCCTCTTATCTTACTATTTTGTTTTATTTTATTTATTACCATCCTGTATCTATAGATAAAATTTGATTGTGTCAAAACAATAAACTCATTGGAATTAAAAAAAATATATATCTGTAGTCACATTAATTTTTTTTAAACAACATATTAATTTTTTTTTATGTTTATTAGGTACACAGAATAAATAACAAGCAATAAGATTAAAACGCAAAAAATTTAAAGAGATTACGAAGTGGCATAAGACACCTACGTGAACACAACATATAATTAGACGTGTTAAGTAGACATTTTAACAAAATATGTAATTTAGGAAATAATAAGTTAACAGCAGAAAATAAAGGCACAAACAAAATAAAACAAAACTACAAAAAACACACTACTTACCTGATTAATAAATTGGTTACAGTAGCTATGTTGCTCTCACGAGCATCACCGCCCCTGCGGTTAAATTGGAGGATGTCTTTAACAGTTTTGACAAACTTATTTAAAATAAGACAAAATATGTCCATGTCCAAATACGGCTTATTCCACTAATCCCCGTTGAAAATCCCCGTCAACGGGGAAAAGTGAACTTTTTGTTCACTATTCCCCGTTGAAGCCGATGCGAGCTCGTAATGGGGATTAGTGAACTAAAAAGTTCATTAATCCCCATTGCGTCAAAAATAAAATACTAATACCTATAACATTCATGTTTTTATTTATTTATAAGGACTCGCTTTTTGATTGTTTTATATAATCATATATTGCCTAGGCAACGATATGTGTGATTTCAGAATTGACATAAAAATAAAATACTGGTCATTCTTCTGATTCGTAACCAAAAACTTGGGAAAGTAAATTGGAGCTGACATCCCTCCACGTCTGTCTGTGGCAAAGATCCTATGACTACGTTCCGTCTGTGGATTTAAGAAAAAAAAAAAATCCATTTAATGCCCAAAAGACTGGAATCTTGGGTAAAATATTTGGCAGTCGGCAATTGTTTCACTGATCATGGTGAATGAATGCACAAAGTGAGGCGCGCCCGTTTTCGCGATCAATAGGGGCAGCTGTGTGGAACTGGCAACCGACTTTAAGATATTCAGAAAGATATTCATGTTTTTACAGTCCTTTTTGATTGTACCCGATTCTACTGACAACATTTTCGTTTGTACCCTACGGGGGTAAAAGAGGGGGAGGTTTTTCAATTTTCCTTTTTGACTTTAGTGAGTAAAAAATAATTTTATTGAAAATTTTGTCAGTACAATTGTAAACAAACCCGTTACAATGAAATAGGGCCAAAAGCATGAATACTCAAAGTCGGATGCAATTATTCATACAGCTAATAGGCGCGCAGTGCAAAAGCAGGTATGGGTGGGGCCCGTGGTGGGGCCAAGTGTATGGAAGAAATCATGTAGGTAAGTATTATTTTTTAACTTTTTAATTTGTATTACCAAGGTCTTCGTGACCTAAATGTAGCCCTTAGCAGAATACCAGCGCTACAGTAAATAAATAAATAAATAATGCTGGACAATTCACACAGCATTATCTAGCCCCAAGCTAAGCAGAGCTTAGCTTGTTATGGTTATGCTTGTGTTATGTATTATGTTGTGTATATTACAGTATGGTGACATGCTGGAGCATAAAGCTGAGCTATGGGCCATAAAATAAATAAATAAAGAAATCATCTATAATGTCAAGTTTGAAATATTATGTATTATAGGTAGATAGTTATGTATAACAATAATTGCAGATGTCCAGTAACGAGTAACTTAATTCTGCAAGGGCTTGTGTGGCGGGCAAAACAATAACTTGAACTATTTGGGACCATCTTCTGGACATAACTCAAATAAATTTCAGATTGTCTCAAGTCGCGATTTTAACGAAAATCTTTCAACAATTCGTAACTTGATCTGTGTTTAAATCTGAATGTAAGTACTGTAATAAATAAAATAAATAAATAAATAATGCTGGACAATTCACACAGCATTATCTAGCCCCAAGCTAAGCAGAGCTTGTGTTATGGGTAGGTACTAGATAACTGATATACTTAATATACACTACATTGATAGATATTTTTTTATTATACATAGAAAACACCCAGACCAACGGAACAAATTTCTGCAGAAATTACACAAAATTGTTCCGAGGCGGGAATCGAACCCGCAACCTCCTGCGTCGCAGGCGGACCTTCGCCCGCTGCGCCACGGAGGTCGTCATGTTCACTATTCATAAAGTTATTCTGTGGCTACTCGGGCATTAAATAATAAAAAATAAAATGTTTGTTTTTTAAGACATAATTTTGTCCATAAGTTACACACATCACATGTCATATAAAACATTACAAAAAATCAGAGATAAAATAAAATACAGATAGAAAGTTATTTATGAGTTGTAAGAGTTAAACTTGAAATTTTAATTCACGAATTTAGTTTTGAGATAATATATAGAGCCTATGCCTGAGATATATGAGCCTATAGGTACATAAGCCTAAAAATGCGAACCGGAGTCACATTTTTGGTCAATTAATTTAAGCAAATTGTTACGCCAGTTTTTTAATAAATTTAAAACATAGTTTGGTATTAAACAAGGAAGAACACAAAATACGACAATATGTCAGGTGATAAGATTTACTATTCAAATACATGTGGCGTCGTTTACAAAATTTAGATGGAAATTAATAATATATCGAAATTGTCTATATATCTTATATATCTATTTATTATTATAAATTGTAATAATATTTCGATGATATATTACTACAATGGAAAAAACAAAAATTCTAAGCCTTACGTATATGTATTATCCTTGGATTCTTTTTTGCAAAAACAAATTAAATCATCACTCTCTCTGGAGGCCACTGTGATGGCATCCAGAGTCTGGGTGCCATATATCACAGTGAAAGAATCATGATAGCAGTTGGTTTTAAGCTTTTGGGTACTCAGACAAAGGGATATAATCGTTCTACAGGCCTTGGCACGGAGGACAAGAAACTCGAAGCAATCACGAAGATAAAAAGGGGAGAGAGGATTAAAGAGAATAAAGTGAAGGAAAGCCAAGATATGGAGATCTCAGCGACTGCGGAAGTCATTTAACCCGGGATCGGAACCGAAACACTTGATCAAACTTGCGCAGCCCGTAAATAAACCGGATGCTCACGCTCTGAAGGCACTCTATTTGGTTCGAAAGTTCCTCTAAGCTCCAAGACGTCTAAATCCCATTAAGAGTCCTTACAGTAATGATAACCGTGATCGTTTAGTTATATTTATGTTTATTTTTTCAAATGAATAATTATGGAGTTCCTACAAATCAAATCAAAAACTCTTTATTTCCTTATATACAAAAACTTAGAAAAGGTCATCATTTACAAGAGTACGTTTGCCTGAATCCAATTAGTGAAGCTAGACACGCGAATATTGACAACGGGTAGCGAGCATCAGCGCATCCAGTGCCCCACGAGCAGACGCCGACCACGACGCCGATGGTGTGGTAGAAAGGCCTGCCGTCGTCACCTACGCACTGGTCGCGCTCAGTCAACCGAGGCGCACAGCATTTTGTCGGTGATACTTCCAAAACCATAGATTTGAGCACATGTAGCTTGGATGACAGTCCAAATTTGCACGTGGCGGAGCTCAGGCGAAAATGGTCCACGCTAAAAAGAGTTGACCACGGTAAAGTACCAACATAATAGTTACACCGCTTGAATTAGTTAAGTTCGACTGCAATATTTGAGCCAGATTGTGCTACTAGATGGATGATACTGGATAATCCATTGATAAGGTTAAACTTGGCTCCTCCCATAGAAGATTTTGGTGAAACAGCTACGGGTAGTTCGATTTTGAAGCGCGTCCTGTGTCCCGCTATTGGTTGCGATATTTGTTTGCAGTACAGTTTGTACTAAGACGCATACGATCTTACACATTGCTGCGATTTTATCGACGCGATACAAGTGAGACGACGCGTTTCCGCGTCCTGCGATTTTGCGATAATGGTTCACTTATCATTTTGTATTAGGTTAGGACGCATGCCATCTTACAAACAGCGGCGTTTTGCGTTTTGGGGGGCCGCAGCGGCGCGCGGCGTCTAGAAACCGCGCTTATAAAAACGCAGCTGTGTGTAAGGAATTACGCTACAAAATTGCAACAAATCGCGCGACACAAGAAGCGCTTCAAAATCGCGGCTGTCAACGTAGAGGCTTTAAGGTGGCACAGACTCTCACCACAAATTAATTTTTGCCGTTTCATACCACAAAATGTCAGCGTTTCAACACACTTCAAAATTATTAATATAAAATAATATTTTGTCGGTGTTTCTACCCAAAGATAGAGGCGATCTAATAGTTTGATAAACAAGCAGTTCATTTAGTTTTCTTGTTGGAAGTCATCCATTAACTTGGACTCGACAAACTCGTAACCTGAAGCAAAATGGCGGGTCCATGGGGTCAGCTATAAACCCGTCTCTCCGCCGTTTAAAACATTTATATCTTGCAATTAACAAGCCAGCGAGTTGCTTAACTTCCAGTGAACTTGTTGGTACCCTAACATAATATGTGGAGAATAATAATGATATTATTCAACATCATCATTATCAGCCCATCCCCGTCCACTGCTGGACATAGAATCCAATATGACGCCACAAATCCTCCTACTTCCATCGTCCGTCATGTCAAGTCATCCTAGAATTACTAAGTACCTTTGTATTAACTCTCCCACCAATAGATTTTACACAGTCTAGTTTCTGTACCTACCTACCATGTAAAGCTTGATTATCCTTGTTAAATAAAATAAATATTTTATTTATTTATACCCCCCTGTATACACAATATAATACAATGCCGGTTAGAATCTTTTTTTTAAGGTTCCGTACCTCAAAAGGAAAAAAGGAACCCTTATAAGATCACTTTGTTGTCCGTCTGTCTGTCTGTCGGTCTGTCCGTCTGTAATTAAAAAAAAAATTAGTTTTGATTCTTACGATAGACCATAAACTATAGGGTACTTTCCGTTGACCTAGCTAGAACCATAAAATTAAGTAAGAAGGTAGGTCTTATAGCACAATAAAGGAGAAAGTCCAGAAAAAGTAAATTTGTAGTTTTTTCACATTTTTTTTTTTTATTCTTGTCATGGACCTACGAGGTACCTACTTCCCGTTGACCTAGAGTCATGATAATTGTGCAAGACACAAGACCTTACGGAACCCTTAGTGAGCGAGTCCGACTCGCACTTGACGTTTTATTTATCTTTTCGTTCCATTTTATGTTACCTAAGTAATAATATAATTTATTTTCGACTTTTAAAACTCCTACGATTAACAGGTTTGGATTTAAGCCTGCATGTGTTATGCAGAGGGGTTACTTAATTCTGACGCTGTGTGTGGCTATGTAAGTGGATAGTTAATTTAAATTAAGACTTGTTAGTGAATTGTCTGCTAAATCACAAGAATAAAATATTCTAAAGGCTTAGTAGTAAGTTTAACGTTTGCTACTAAATAATTCAATCACCTGATTTCATAATTGATAATAATTTATAGTAAATTTGACTTGTCTAAGTGCGTATTTTGTTAGCCTTAAGAAATAATGTTATCTAAATCTGAAATCCTTGAATAAGAATACCTACCGTAACTTCCGAGCTTCTTACCAACTTTAACATAACCTGAATCAGCTGTCGGCTGTATTTTATCTCTAGCGAGCGTTACGAAGAAACTGGCTGTATAATAAATTATGAAACACCCGCTGAGCCAGGATATAAATAACCTTACCAACTCATTCTCTTAGTTTATTTGTCAAGTCGTGAGCACCTCGTAGTTAAAACTAAAAGGTAGCCAAGATACAGGGGCCCGTAATTTACCATGAAGGTTTAGGCTATTTATAATGTCAGGAACATTGGTGTCAATTCTGATGTAGGGCCCGTACTCTTAAAATCGAAATTGAAGTTTCTCATTCGTTTTCGTGTAATCGCTAAGATTAGCGTTTACACACTTTTATTTCGCTTCCATAAGATTATGTGGGCGACATAAGAGTTGGTTTTGCACGACAACGAAAACGAAACTTCGATTTTCCTTTTCCGAGAAGGCAAATAAACTAAACTAATATCAACTAAACTAAAATGTCAGACACTAAAATGTCGCTTATACGATCGAAATAAAAAGGAACAAAATCATAAATTTTAGTATTGTCACATTAGTTTAGTTTTAGCAAAATCTGTTTCACACCGTTATCTTCTGCCACATATTAGAATATAGGTAAGTAGGTACTTTATGTTGACTTTTTCAGTCATCTATAAACTAGGACCTTGTGCTAAGGGTAACATTTTTTGCTCATTCCTCCTTTAAGGCGCATACCCGACCCAAATCAGAGCCACCACCCAATTAACATATGCAGGTCTCGACAGAACCTACACATTTGCTCCTCTTGGAGTCGAGACCCTAGGTCAAATGATTTTCTAAATGACCATGTTTAAATAACTACAAAAAACTCGAGCGCGGCGGCTTGGCAGGCGCGCGTTTTCCCTTACGCCTACTGCTGCAGGACTACGATCAAAAAAAGCTTATGAAGCTTAAGCTTATGTTTGTGACGGTAACACAAACTGCAAAATCTATTTTAGAGAATTCCTTCAATTAACACATTATTAAGATAAAATAGGTGGCGCTGATTTGGGTCGGGTTAGAGCCTTAACTCCACAGAATACATGGCTATGAAAGGGTTGGGGTAAAAATGTCACTGGACCATTTTTTGTGCTAGTTGTAAGTTCCATACTTTGAGGGTAAATTTTGTGTTTGACAACTATTTGTGTGACATCAGCTGAAAATCTTTTATCTAACCAGACATACCGATCCCTAAAATAAAACAAACGAATGTTATCGCAAACTATTACGACTGTGAGATACTTTAGTACTGTATAAAATTTTCTCGTTCTCGGAAATCGAAAACGAAATTTGTGATTCGGAGGTTGCGTTTTCGTGCAAAAACAACTCTTTTTATCCCTATATATATAATTATGCCTCAATTATCAAAAATAACTCCAATAATAGAAATAAATTAGAACTAGTATTTACAATTGAAACAATTGAGCTAAATGCAGACTGTTGCAAATAACAGGTAGCTCAACTGATCCATATCAATACCAGTCGGAAGAGTCCCCAAGACACTGGCTGCATTTCTTCGCTGTATGGCAATGCTAATGAGCTAAATATGTATTTGCCTAAATATATTTGCATAGATGTATGCCTAGATAGATTTGCACAGATGTAGATCTAAGCCTGGAATCAAAGATATGTATGTGTATTATGCCATAAATCAGTACCTACCCATGGGATAGAAATTACCACTAAACGATTCCACAGAAACAATCTTTAAAGAGATGCCTGCACAGAACTTTATCAAAGCATCAGATAAACAGAATTTCATGATTAGCATTGTATCATAAAAATGTCATATCTGTCAGCTGCGTCATTATAAGATTGCGATAGTTCTGTCATCTTTCGGTCCTTACAATCTTACGTACATGGCATAATATGCATCGCCGGATCAAGCCATGTTTTATTTATAATATAATTTATATTGATGATTAATTTTGAACTGAAAACGTAAGACTGTTAGCTAAAAATATTATATGAAACTTGTGAATTTCACGATTGCTACTGCAAAATCTTTATTAGCAGAGAAGATTACAATCAAATAATAGAAACGAATTAGAACTAGTATTTACAATTGAAACAATTGAGCAAACTGCTGACGATCTAGCGGCAGCTCAACTGATCCATAAAAATACCAGTCGGAAGCGACCCCAAGGATTTCGGCTGCATTGCCCCTCTGTATGGCAATGCTGATGCGCTGCACCAGATACTCACCAGCTATCGGGTCACGCGTCGCTTCGACCAGACTGATATTTTTTTTAAAACCCGGATAGCCTCGTTATCCCACGGACCTAGGGCCTGGACTCCAAAGAGCGCAAATGCACAGGCTCTGTGAAGCAATAGGCATTTTTATATAAAATTCTAAATCATGCGGCCATACCGTATCTGACAGTGTGCAATAATGTTTTATAGGAATACCGAAATGATATACTTACCGCTGTGTAAATAATGATAACATGAGTTTAAATGATAATATTAACAACATCTATGGAATCTTTAAAAGAGAAGAGTGAAGATTGCTTGTCTTTAGTCTCGTTAGTGTTAAGTTAAAATAATCTACACAACTTCTTAAAAAAAGCGTGATTTGTGTGGTCCTATATTATTTTTATATAGAGTTTACATTTTAATTGTTAAAATGAGTCCCAACAAAGTGTATGAGAAATATGAGTTGGTGGCACCCGATGGAGGATGGGGTTACATGATATTTTTATCGGCTAGTATAAATCTTGTAAGTTTTAATTGTTAAAATAATAATGCGTCAGTAATAATCAAACCACGAGATAAAATTCGCTTACCAGGGGGACGCCTACGTCCAGCACTGAAACAATATGCTTAGCTTGGGGCGAGATGACGCTGTGTGAATTTTCGGACATTATTTTTTATAAATTATTTATTTTTATATAAGCTGTTGAGGTGAGGTGGTGAGGAGTATCAAATAATTTAACTTTTCTTTTTGTGTTTGTCCTCTATCTATGAGTTCCGGAATCCCATTGATTTTATGCTGATGGTTTTTTATTGAACATAAAATATCTCAGAGAGAATAAAATAATTAGCCCATAGTGAGGTACAGCCAGCCAGGAAAGTCACGTAATATTTGATATTCTTAAAACACAAACTAACCACGAAACTACTGTTTTTTTTTTAATTTTATGCCATAATGGCTAGTGCCACCACCCGCATCACTCTTTATAAAACACCATGTGATTTTTCAGGGTACAGTGAACATGTTCGGAAATAGCTTCGGAATGCTGTTCAATGATTTTATGGAGACAATAGAAATGGGCTCGACAGGTGTCACTGTGTTATTAGGAATCAATGCTTTGTTCAGCGCACTTTCGGGTAACTTATCATTTTATTTATTGACATAACGGGGACGTTTCCCATTTGTATTGATTCGTGTTAGTCCAGCTATGTCTAGTTTGTTTGCAAATTGGACCAGTATGCAAATAGCTCAACTGTTTTATAAAGATACTCTTTAAAATTACCTACAGTCAAAAAGTAGAAACAAATTATAACTAGTATTAACAATTGAAACAATTAAGCTAACTGCAGACTGTTGCAAACAATCTACAGGTAGCCCAAATGATCCATATCAAGGCTATTCGAAAGCGTCCCTAAGATGAGAGAGAGAGTTTCGTATCGATTGCATAGGGGAAATAGCCCGATGCAATCGATATGATACTGTTAAGTGATGTGTAAATGAAGCAAAAGCTAAAATAATTTTGAATCTTTCCAACCGTTTTACAGATAATACGAGACCACCTATAATTCCTGTGTCGAAATTCCCTTTTTGGTCCGCTTATGGTTGAAAAACTGATATAAACCGATAATCTGAACAAAGAATTTATTCAAATCTATTTTACTAGAGAATCAAATAATGTTTTGTTAATAGATACTAATTATCAACATTATGATTAGGGTTATTATTATATACCTATTTTAAAAAGTATTTGTTTCTCCAAAGAACTGTCATAAAAACAGTTGAATTATCAGTGATTTTATCACTTCTGTCAACAAAAGAAAACAACTGAGTCATAATGGTAGCTATTATCTATAAGTTGAAGGAGTTTTATTATAAATCAAGATGGTTTTAAGGTTTTTTTTTTTGTTATTATAGTGCGTAATTATTATGCCCTCACACTATGAAATTTAATGATATCCCAAAACATTAGATAAATTTTCAAGATTTTTATTTTGATAATATTTAATTTTTTCAGGGTGTGTCATTTGGGATCACATATAACTTGAGTTGTTCGATTATGAATGAGTATTTTGACAAGAAGAGAGTTTTTGCGTACAGCGTTGTGCAATCTGTTATTGGTAAGATTTTATTTAGATTTATTATGATGACCTATTGTTACTAGCATGCACTAGATATAATGTTTATGTATGACCCGCGCCCAACAGACGTCCTATTTCAACCGTGAACCTCAGTAGGACGAATCACACTAATATTATAAATGCGAATGAATGGATGGATGGATAGATGTTTGTTACCTCTTCACGCCAAAACTACTGAACGGATCGAGTTAAATTTATGCATACAGGTAAATTTAATCCTGGAATCAAACATAGGCTACTTTTTATCCCATTAATCAGTTCCCATGGGATAGAACCTTTAAACATTTCCATAGAAACAACGCGTGCGAAGCCGCGGGCATAAACTGGTATTTTAAATTATAACAAATTTATCGTGCCGAGGTGTATGTATCAACATATGATGCCGGCAGTACATGCTAGCCGATACACCCCTAGGCAGACCGAGCACGAGTGTGTACGTACATGGTGCGCCTGAGTGTACATACCTACAACAGTTGGCATTATGCTGAGCCTAGGCCCATTTGCTACTGCAGCACACATTGTTTACCTACCTACTTATTCCTAAATATTTATTTATTTATTTATTTATTAAAAAGTACACCTATCCTTACAGGCACACCTAATGCGATAGGGTACATAATTATTATCAATCTTAATCGGTAGAGTCACAGTCATGTCATACAATATTGGTCATTTTTAAAGTAACTAATTACAATTATAATAATAAAATAAAACGATACAAATTAATTAAAAAATAATACTAATAACAATAATAGTAATTAATTAAATAAATCAAATTCGAAATTAATTATTCAAATACACATTACAAAATAAAATAAGAAAATAACAATTAATTCAATCATAAATAGGTCACACGACATTAAAAACATAAAATAAACAATAAAGCCTTTGTGAAATATTGTTAACATCGTTTGTTAAATGTACCTACTTTGTACTATGTACGTACTTATTCTGTTAAATGTACTTGTGTTCTTAATTATTTAATTTCAGATAATAATATTTAATTTTTACTGTGTTAAGTAAATGTGTGTTGTGGCAAATAAATAATATGTCTATGTCTATGTCTGTGTCTATGCCTATGTCTATGTCTATATCCATGTCTATCTCTATGTCTATGTCTATGTCTATGTCTATGTCTATGTCTATGTCTACATTGTGAGCTCGTCTCGGGTCCATTGTAGACTCTCGTCTAGTCTCGGTCACAGTGCATGGTGCCTCTCGTTCAGAGGACGAGCGCTGAAGACATTCGACGAGACGTCACGGCGAGTGTGTACTTCCGGGTTTTAAGTATTATTATGTAGTCTGAATTATTTAGTACTACCCACATATTTAGAAATTTTTTAAAAAATCAACTTAGTACAACTCCGACCTAACAATGGAAGTAGGTATTCATTTATATACCATTGTGATACCCTAGTTTTACTATTTACCTAAATTTGGAAAACTGAAAGGTATACTTTTATTAATTGCTCTATTAGTGAATTTGTAAATTCTTAAGAGAAAAATAAATATAAATCTCAAACCTCAATTGTAAGGTGGTTTTCAGGATTTTCATTGCTAGTGAAGAGAACTTATGTTTTATCAAAATGTATCTACCACCTTCAATATTTGTCATTATTATAATTATTATTTAATAGGTACCTATCTATCCCGTTTATTTACCTACTAATACCGTTAAAAATAGTTATAACAATGTGTTCAGGTCGCGTAAGTTTGAAAATATTTGTTGTTAAAATATTTATTGTTCTGTCATTCTAGCTATACTGGGCATGGTTGCACCATTGTTTGTGGAGTGGTCCATGGAACGATACGGGTTCCGAGGCACGTTGATCCTGATCGCTGGGATAACTTTGCACAACATTATTGCAGTGCTTCTGATGCAGCCTGTCAAATGGCATATGAAACAAGTTCCTGTCACAGCCAAAGGTACGTGACGATGAAATATTTTATTATAGGCGAAAGCTGTTTTTGAAGCATGGATGGTAGAGAAAATGATCTCTGCACAACGAAATAATATAAAGATCGATGTCATCGCAGGTCAATAATCTGACTAGAGAAACCGGCAGGGTATCAAGTAAGATTCAAAATAATACATATTTTTTTTTTAGAAATGAAGCCTCTTATCATAGAAGAGAACAACACAGTTGTAATAAAAGTGACGGATGCAAGTAACAAAACTAAGACTGAAATTGAAAAACATTACTTTGAAATCGAAGATGAAAAGTCAAGTAATCTCAGGTAAGAAGATTCTCTGCTGAAACGTTGAAAAGAAATTTTTCCTCGACAAGAGCTGCATTTTAACAGAGTGCAATCTAATATTTCGTCCGTGAATCTAGACCGACTCTTGAACTTTCATCTTATGCAATTTGAATAAAAGAAAAGTAAGTAGACTTTATTTTACAGAAAATTAATAGAAACTTTGGTGGACATAAAATTCTTTAAGAAATTCATAATCTCCGGCGCTTGCCTAGGAACTTCAATTGCAATATCAGCGGAAGTTATCTATGCCATGATTCTACCACAGGCCTTGTTCGCTGATGGATGGAATCAGGTGAGTGATTACAAAATAAAAAGTAAATAAAAAAATAATGCTGGACAATTCACACAGCATTATCTAGCCCCAAGCTAAGCAGAGCTTGTGTTATGGGTACTAGATAACTGATATACTTAATACAATACACTACATATATAGATATATTTTTTTATACATAGAAATCACACAGACCAACGGAACAAATTTCTGCAGATCGTACACAAATTTGTTCCGAGGCGGGAATCGAACCCGCAACCTACTGCGTCGCAGGCAGACCTTTGCCCGCTGCGCCACGGAGGTCGTCACATGGCAGTAACAGATACACATGGCATCATCTAGCCCCAAGCTAAGCAGAGCTTGTGTGTTATGGGTACTAGATAACTGATATACTTAATACAATATTTTATACAGATAGATATTTTTTATTGTACTTAAAATACCCAGAACACCCGAAAAAAATATTTACAGATCGTACAAACATTTGTCCCAAGGCGAGAATCGAACCCTCAACCTCGCTGGCAGAACTTCGCCCGCCGCGCCACATCGATCGATCGTGCTTTTACACTTTTTTTCTTTCATGGCGTTGAATCGATAGGGATGATGGAATCGTTTTTAAGGAGAGCAGCATCGAGATAGTTCTGAAATAGCTAGGTTCGCAGACAAAATATTAAAATAGTTCACAGTAAAATTGCCTTTGAGGTTTTTCGATTTTTTGTAAAGCAGAGTAGAACATCAACCTCGCACTACAGGAAGACGCACAGCGCAATTACTTGGTGGATATACCGTCCACTCGAAATAAGCGGTTTTCCTCCACCTTCATTATTTGTACCGCTGGGGCTTGGAACACGCTCCTTGCTTCTGTTTTTTCGGCCAATTACAACCTGGGTCTCTTCAAGAGGTATCTAGACTTTCCTGTTCCTGTAGACCTCATTTGATGGAAAGTCACGATGTGCCCGACGATGTCGTCGGGCACATCGTGACTTTCCATCAAATGAGGTTGTGGTTAAATTTGTAAAGAAACTTTATTAATGGTCGAATTGGTGGCTTCATTTTACAGGATATGGTTGCTAAAGCCCTGGCATTATATGGGTTCGGTGATTTGGCTATGAGAACGGTGATGATGTTTACCAGCCAGTGGATCCTGCGACTTGGCAGCCAGGAAACTTATCTCATTGGCTTAGCAATGGCTACATTTGCGAAAATTGGTAAGCTTTACGCATTTATGTTACAGTTATCATTTTTTTCATTTACCAACTGAAAAAATATAGTGTAGGTGTAACCAAAGGGGTAGGCGGAACCAAGTGCAGTAGCTTGGTGACTTTTTTAACCCTGAAAAGCTTCTCGGCTATTAAGATTTCTGTTTAAGATATATAGTTTTTTTCCGAAATTTGATATATTAAGTGCAGTAACTTTATTTGTATGAAATAACTTGGTTCATAAATATCAGAAAAACATCGAAAAATTTATTTTGTTGGTTAAAAATGGCCACCATGCTAAAAAAATCTCAAAAAAGTATGCTGTTGAGGGTTAAAAAGACCACCATACTATCCCCCACTTACCCTTTGGTATAAGTTCTACCGTCGGACTATGCAACATGCTTACCGACATCATGATTACGAGACAAAAGTAAGGCATTTTCAAGGGTATTCAAAATGGCAGACCTTTTGAATGAATGCTAATTTAGTTTTTTTGCAGGTAGCAAGCAAGTAATCTGAGGAGTGAGTCTATTTAGGCTCGTTACTAACGTCAAATAGACCTACCCTTTTGTATAATATTAAAGATCTAGAACTTCATGCATGTAAAAATACGTCCGATCCGTTCAGTAGATTCGGTGTTGTCTTGTTACAAACAGACTTCTCCACATTTCACCATGAATCAACACCATTGTATTGATTAATATAACATTGCACAGAATAACTATTTGTTTAGTACTATAAGTTTGACCGAAACCGCTGTACCGCTCCTTAAGAAAGTGCGGTGAGGTGGGGGCCGAGGAAAAAGAGTAAGAGTACACATGAGATCGGTTTTGTCTGGCTGATGGTCTGTTGTGTGTATGACAGACTGATGGATCGGAGCGGCCGATCCTTCCCCGCTGTCTTGCGGCGCGCATACCTCAGGCGCGATACAGCGGTTTCGGTCAATCTATATATGATTGCAAACCCCCTGGTCTGGGGTAAGCATATTCAGTGTTGATGATGATGTCCTCCTAGCCGAATTTCGACCACAGCGGCCTGTCTCATCCGAGACTAGCCAGATGCGTAGGATATTATAGTGCACAAATGTGTGCGCAAACCCAGGTGCACTCTATATTCCCTCATTCTCATAATCCGATGGGACGATAGACCGACACGACCGGGGAGAAGTCAGGCGAAAGACCAAGGGCTTTACGTGCTTTCCGAGGCACGGGGGTGTAACACCGCCAACTTCCTGATCTCGACAGGTTCCGTAGTGGACGTATTTGTGGTGATGCAAAAACCAACATTTCAGGTATGATTTGGTCCAAAGGAGTGCTAGCCCGCTACATCTTCACTGTTCTTATGGGAATAGCGCGAACTTTCATCTTCGTCCTGGTAATCTTGGTGATCTCAGACACGATACCCCAGGAGCAGTTCACGCAGGCAGTGGGAATATCGATGATGGCCTCTGGAGTCATCATGCTCATCCTTGGACCTGCTATCGGTAAGTTGCAAACTTTGTTCTACTTATACTACTTATAAAAGAAATCAACACCATATAAGGCAATAACGAACCTATTCCACTCTGACCCGCTTTGATTATCCATTTATGGATCAGTTTCCACTCTTTTCTACTCTGATCCATAGGTTAGTTTCCACTGCTTAAATCTATTCCACTCAGATCCATAGCTCGGGTGGATCAGTTTCCACTACTTATATATATTCCACTCTCATCTATAGGTAAGATGGATTATTTTCCACTGCTTAAGTCTATTTCACTCTGATCCATTATCTGCTGCTGGCTAGAATTATTGGCAAGTTTTACAAATTCTCATGCGCCTCCATCATGTCTTTTAGTTGCTGTCAATATTGGTCAAAGTATGTATGTAATAAATTAATTAGACAAGGTTTAACTAGGTAGTTATGTGTCTACGATTTCGGCCAAGACTAAGAACCTCTTTGAAGATAAAAAAATTCACAAACGAGGTGTGGCAGGTGTGCAACTGGGAAATCTATTCGATTAGCTAATCAGTACTTGATTGTGATTGCTGATTGTGATTACACATTGATTGTTGACAGTAATTGCAAAATATTCGCTTTGTAAAAAAAACACCGTACGCTATTGAATAGAATATTCTTCTATCTTGCCTCGCTCAAGGGAATTATCAAAGACGCGAGATCTATTTCTGAATTTCACATTATTTTACAAACAGCGGGATAAGCTTTATTATTCCGATTTTTTATCTAATAATTTTTTTTCTAAGTAATATGGATTTGTGACATTGAAACCCACGCTTGTAGATAAACAAAATCATAAAGGTATTATAAAAAAAAGATTTGTTAGCAGTTCGTCCAAAACACGATTCGTCCAATTACAATATAAACGCGATTCATCACAAAACGCGTTTCGTCCAACAAGCGTTTAAATATTATGTATTGTTTAAAGCTTTTTTGTTTTTGCAGGCGCTACGAGAGATCTAACAAACAGCTACTCCACGGCTTTCTATCTCCTGACATCATTCTTTGTCATGACTATAATATTCTGGGCTATAGAGATTATTTATAAGAAAAACAAGGATAAAAGAGATGCACAAAGGAAAAATAAAAAATCTAATCGATCTATTAAAGGAAAATGAAGAAACAATAAGAAAATATTATTTTTTGAAACTCGTAAAATATTCATTCTAACCGACTGCGCAAGGAAGAGGTTTTTGTGTTTTCACTGTACCTAAAACCAAATTATATACCTAAGTATTTTGTATTTTTAGTAGCATAGGTAGATAAATTATCCCAGTAGATAAATTATCCTAGTGGAAACCTTTTTGGGTTAATTCTATCCCATGGGGACTGATTTGTTTAGAAAATGTATGGTAAAGTACGTTTTATTTACCTATATTGAAAATTTTCAGCCCAATCCGTTCGGTAGATTTGATTTGAAGAAGTAAAAAACTTCCATTCATCCAAACATTCGCATTTATAATGTGAGGGTGAAGTGATACCAGTGTGATAATTAAAATGATTAGTTTTGAAATGATTCAATGTTTGTATTAGCCTCCGCTCCAACGTTTTTTTTTTTATCATAGATTATCTTTTAAATATAATCTATCTACCTCATATCATATCAAATAGTTACTTTATCCAATTTATGTTTTATGTTATATTAAATGAAATGATAGTATAAATTAACAGATAAGAGATACTGCATCTATTTTTAAAATATTAACAAGGAAGATTACATTAAAAAAGAAACAAATTAGATCTAGTATTAATAATTGAAACAGTTGAGCTAGCTGCAGATGTTGCCAATAATCTACAGGTAGCTCAACTGATCCATTTCAATACCAATCGGAAGCGTCCCCAAGACGTTGGCTGCAGCATTGACATCCAGTGGCATTGTTGTTTTATTTTGCAGTAAACTAAAAAATATAGTGTAACAATTATAAATAAATGCACGCCAAAGCAAAAAACATAGGTAAAATTTATTTTGATAGATATTCAATGGGTGCCAATAGGTATATTATTTTCACACACCTGGGGAGGAGAGCGGGGTCTCGTGTTGCTCTCATCTCCTCATCACACCAGCCTATATTGGTCTACTGCTGGACCCAGGTCTCCCCCTGATAAGACCTTATTGGCTTTTATGCTTTTTTTTATCTTGCTCTAATGGAGTTCAAATCAAGCTGAATCGAATTAGCATTGCCATACAGCGGGGCAATGCAGCCAGCGTCTCACTCAGGGATGCTTCCGACTGGTATTGATATCGATCAGTTGAGCTACCTGTTATTACTTTTAGCTTGTGCCTTTGCAACAGTCTGCAGTTTGCTCAATTGTTTCAATTATAAATACTATTCTAATTTGTTTATTTTCCTTGTAATTGTCTTTGTTGACAAGAGCAGCTATTTATTTGTAATAAAATTTTCAACCACTGCTACATATTTGCGTCCCAGAAAAATATAAATAGATAATATAATATTTAATAGATAATGAAACAGTTCTGCGTAAAAAAATAAATAAAATAAATAAAATAAAATTAGCCTTTATTTCCTACTTCTTATGTAACTACTTATATAACTATCTATTTACAATTTTTGCTTAAGCTAGTAGTCGCCTTTTTTGGCGTAGGCCTCCCCCAGCTCTTTCCAGACTTTCCTATCTCTGGCCTTTGTCATCCAGTTAGGACCAGCTCACTTCACAAAGATGTCTTGCCATCTCTTCTCCGGTCGACCTCTAGGTCTCTTCTTATTCCTTGGGATCCACTCTGTGATTTTCTTGGCCCAACGGAGAGTAGAGTCGTGAAGATTGTTTTCCATCCTGCACATGTGCCCAGTCCAATTCCATTTTAAGGATCTTATGACCTCTACGACGTCCCTTAGTTTTGTCTCACCTCTGATTTTTTTGTTTTTTACCTTGTCTTTAAGTTTTATTCCAAGCATGCTTCTTTCCATTTTCCTTTGGCAAATTGATAGCTTGTTTTCATCTTCTTTCTTCAGTGACCAGCTTTGGCAGCCATATGACAATGATGGTAGGATGGTGACTTCGTATAGTTTTTTCTTGATGTTTATCTCTATTTCTTTGTTTTTCATAATTTCCTTGAGACTCCAATATTTCTTCCAAGCAATTGCTATTCTCCTTTGTACTTCGTCACTAGTGCATTTTTGAAAAGACACCTTTTGCCCTAAATATATGTAGTCTTACATATTCAATTTTTTGATTCCCAACTAATACTATGTCTTGGTTTCCATTAGTAATTATTTTAGTTTTATTTTTAGTTTTGCTATTTCATTTATCATCTCTTCTAGTAGTGTAGAGCTTTCAGCAAATATAGCTATATCATCTGCAAACCTAAGATGACTCAAGTATTCCCCGTCAAACCGTAAGCCTTTCTCTTCCCATTTCAGGTTTCTAAATATAGACTCTAGCACAGCGGAGAAGATTTTCGGCGAGAGGGGGTCACCTTGACGGGCTCCTTTCTCAATAGGGAAACATGAGCCTTCACTCTCCAATCGTACCTTTGCACTGATGTTTTTATACAGACTGCGTAGAAGGTTTATATATAGATTTTCAACACCTTGTCACAGATATTATAATACTATACTAGTAACCTTGTGAAGCTAGAGAAGTCCATATAGCATCATGTTTTATAGAGTCGAAAGCTTTTTTATAGTCAATAAAGCATATGTATAGCGTCATTCTGTGCTCTTTGACTTTTTCTATGACTTGTGTTACCACGTGGATATGGTCTAAAGTTGAATAGCTTTTTCGGAATCCAGCTTGCTCCCGTGGCTGTTGCTCATCTAATGGTCTGGATAACCTGTTGAGTATTAATTTGGAGAGTATTTTATACATATTAGACATGAGACTAATAGGACGATAGTTGTTTAGATCGTCTCTTTTGCCCTTCTTGTGTAGTAGTATAATTGTGGATTCACACCACTGTTTTGGCACATGGCCTTCAAACAGGATATTGTTGAATAATGCCTGTAAAGGGGCTTGCAATGTTTCCGAAAAGGCTTTCAGGACTTCATTTGTAATGTTGTCTTCCCCCGGGGTTTTATCCATTTTCTGTGTGTTGATTGCATATTCTATTTCACTTTTCAGTATGCATTGCTGACTGGTAATATCGGTGGGGTTAAGGTGAGTGGTATTATCAGAATCTGTGGTGCAGTGGAGTTGGTTATTACTTTGATATTCTGGTTCGTCTCTCGCATATAAATCTTTATAAAAACTTGTAGCTTGGTTTATTATAGCTGGTCTTTTGGTTACTGTATTTCCAGATTTATCTTTCAGACACTCTGTCCACTCCTTTTTATTCTTTAGTTCTTTGTATGCTTTCCTAACTGCTCCAAATTTTTTTCTTTTTTTTTGTTTCAATTATAAATACTATTCTAATTTGTTTCTTTTCCTTGTAATTCTCTTTGTTGACAAGAGCAGCTATTTATTTGTAATAAAATTTTCAACCACTGCTACATATTTGCGTCCCAGAAAAATATAAATAGATAATATAATATTTAATAGATAATGAAACAGTTCTGCGTAAAAAGATATGACAAGTAAATTCGTGGCTTTAATTTAATTCAAACAAAACCTCTTTATTAGCAGGAATAACAAACTCGTATCTAATCTCAATTTGCTAAAGAAAAACAGCCGTTTTTATACATTCAAACAAATCTTCCAAAGATTTATTATAGCTTAAACAAGACAAATATAATATTATTACCTATCTGTTAACTCAAACTGTGTATATTATTAATTCCTTCCTACTATGTTATTACATATCTGTCGCAGCCATGTTTGAGGGTTCCGTCTGTTCCGTTGTTAGTGAAGTCTAGTTTAGAATTTACACTTCTAACTCAGTCCGTGGATATCTTATGAAACAATGGAACCTGTGTTAACACCCCCGTGCCTCGGTAAGCACGTTAAGCCGTTGGTCGTGCGCTTGACCTCTTCCCGGTCGTGTCGGTCTGCTGTCCCATCGGATTATGAGAGTGAGGGAATAGAGAAAGCACCTGTGTTTGCGCACACACTTGTGCATTATAATACTTTTTTTAATTTTTACATAGTATTTGGAAGGCCTATTGTGTGGGACGCTACATGCATCGACACACTTGCGCCTTCCCATCTTCCGAGGACATCCGTGAGGGCGGGTGCGGCGGCAGATTTGGCCGAGGATCTCAAGAGGCGCAAATATGCAAGTTCGACAGAGCCTACACATTTGCTCCCCTTGGAGTCGAGACCCTAGGTGATTGTGGCCTTCCTTAAATGTGGAGACTCATTTGGGGAAGGCAGTGAAAGAATGTGAATATTTTTCTGTTGGTGCTAGAAAACCTCTATGTATGTCATCTACTCTGTCTTATACCTACTAGCTCATTATGGGAGGTCCATGTCCAGCAGTGGACTAATTTATGATGATGATATCTGATAGCTTCTGCCAGTGGTTTTGCTCAATTGATGGAAGAATGGCCTTAGCTTCAAAGAACATGAAGCTTAGCCCTTTAACAAAATAGCCAAGCAGGTTAGAAGGTTTAAGAGCTTAGCCCAATTTAAATTAAGCTAGTTTATTGAATGCCTTATCTCTGTCAGGTAAATAAAGTTAAAAATGTCACGTTAAACGTGTCACGTTTTTTTTAACTAGTTTTTTATTAAAAGTTTTGTTTAATTCGACTGTAGGTTAATTTTTGTTTACGTTTTCTTATCAAACATTGGCTAAGAATAAAAAAATTATTCGAATAAAGAGACGTTGTCTCCAAAGCCAACAACGTCTCTTTATTCGAATAAATAAATAATGCTGGATGATTCACACAAAATCATCTAGCTCTCTAAGCAAAGACAGCGTTAGAATTAACCCCCCTGTATAACACATGCAGGTTTAAATCCAAACCTGTAAATAATAGGAGTTTATAAGGTCGAAAATAAATTATATTTTTATTTAGGTAACATAAAAACAGAACGAATAGATAAAAAAATCGAATTCTAACCTGCATTGTGTAAGCGGGTTGGTTACTTAATTCTGACGCCGTCTGTACCTATATTTTGACCATGACCTCAGTTATACCTAGGTTATTTATAAAAAATAAATCCTGTACGCAAAGAAGTATTTTAGTTACTAAATTGCCTGTAGGTAACTCACAAGAGTCACACAAATGCACGCATTCCATCAACACAAGATTTACCTCTACCATATTTTTATGACATGCACTTACCTAACTAAAATGTAAACACTGATAGCATTAGAATAGAAATGCATCTTGAATGTGTTTAGTCGCTGTTAGAAAATTGCTAGTATGAGCACAGAGTCTAAAGTGAATAAGAAATATGAGTTGGTGGCACCTGACGGAGGATGGGGTTACATGATATGTGTTTCTTTTATAATCAACAATGTAAGTGAGAAAACCGTAGCCATAGATAATAAATAAATAATGCTAGACAATGCAGCATCGTCTAGCCCCAAGCTAAGCAGAGCTTGTGTTATGTGTATGGTAGATGATGATAGATTTACCATGTCAGGTAATCCTTAATTAGTTGTTTGCATTTGATTTTAAAAAAGATGTTTAGAGTACGGTGTAAATAAGTAGATCAGGGGATTTCTGGAACACTTGTCCACAAATCCAAAAGCAGGCAGGGGATTTCGGTCAAGAAGTCCAGAAACTCCCTTCGGGAGAAAGGGGGAATTGACTTTAAATGTGTTAGAGGATGGGGTTACATGATATGTGTTTATTTTATCATCAACAATGTAAGTAAGAAAACTGTACTTACAGATGTTGATAAATGTTTATTCACAAAAGGTAGGTTTACAAAGTTGTTACTAATAGACTATTTTAATGATTATCTTAATGTGATACGTTTATCATGTAACTTATTCTTAAGCTAACAGTCAGTTGTTAGTAAGCTGAATCCGTAACTAATCATATATCAATGATCAAGTCAAATAGTTCTTCCCGAGTTCACAAAGAACAGAGTGAAAAAAAATATACGTAAGGGCCACCGACGAAGCGGTCGCAGGGAGTCATTTGGAGGAGGCCTGGGTTTAGCAGTGGACGTTTACCGGCTGGTAATGATGATGACTGCTTGAATGAATGAATGCTTGTAAACGAAAGTTTTGAATCAGCGCATCCTACTCATCATGATCTACGGAGCTGAGCTGTGGACGCTCAGGTCCACCAGTTTAAAATTGCTCAGCGAGCTATGGAAAGAGCTTTGCTCGGAAATTCTCTGAAGGATAGGATTCGTAACGAATATTTCCGACCGAGAACCAAAGTTAACGACGAAGCTCAAAGGATTAGCAAGCTGAAGTGGCAGTGGGCCGGCCATTTCTCGCGAGGAATCGACAGCCGTTGGGGTAAACGTATTCTTGAGAGGAGATCGCAACTTGGCAAACGTAGTGTAGAACGCCCTCCAGCCAGGTGGGATGACAACCTGCGAAAGACTGCAGGCAGATGCTGGATGCGGCAAGCGGAAGACAGGGCGCTATGGCGCTCATTAGAGGAGGCCTACGTCCAGCGGTGGACTAACATAGGCTGATGATGACGATGATGATGAAAGGAGGAGTTTCTATTGACTCTTTAATAATACCGATGAATAATATATTAAGTTATTCTTATTATTGATAACATCGCTTGAGTCGATATACTAGGATGATTTTCTCTGAACAGACAAAACAAAATCTTGAAGGTACCAAACTCAAACATCAAAAGTAATAATGCTTATATGGTTAGGTAGGTATTGTCACAGCCTACTTATGTATAAGCATACAGTCGTTCGACGAAGGCGTTTTGACAGGGCAATCGTGCGGGGGGCAAGGGTCGGGACGGGGGAGGGACGCTCCTGAGTTTCATACATCACCGCCTTAGTAACTCGGGAGCGTCCCGCCCACGACCCGTTTTCTGGCCCCCGCACGATTGCCCTGTCAAAACCACGACAAAATTCCTTCGTCGGATGACTCTATGCGTATAGGTAAAGGTAGGGTGTGGTATTGTGGCAAGGCATTCTACAGGGTTATTGGTAATTCCCCAACTCTTCCCGTGGGTATTGTAAGAGGCGACTAAGGGTTAAACACCGGGGTGGGCTGCAGCGCCCCTGCAGAACAATTCTACTACTGAACTGCGATCCCCAACCCGCATGCCCAGCGTGGGCAGTACCCCTCATGAGATAAAAGCCAATAAGGCGCCTATCAGGGGGAGGGCTGCGTCCAGCAGTGGACCAATATAGGCTGCTAAGGTTGAGGTTGAGGTTGGTAATTCATTGACATTGCCTATCATCACGAACAAGATTTTTATTGATAATTCATAAGGAAGCATTTTGGAAAACATTTACTCATTCTGACATGAACTGAGCTCTTCCCTAACAAAACATATTATACAAATCATATATACATATGTATAATGTAGGTAATACCTTTCTTAAACTTGACTGATACCCCGATTCACAGTCAAATATTGACGTAGGGAGAACGCAACGGTGGGTGTTTACACAGGTAGGCACTGACTTTACATTGCAGGTCGCTATCTCTCACGTGTTGTAATGGATCAGTTGAGCTAACTGTAGATTGTTTGCAACAATCTGCAGATAGCTCAATTGTTTCAATTGTAGATACTAGTTCTCATTTGTTTTTATTTTCCTGCGACACAGGAGGTTGCGGGGTCAATTCCCGCCTTGGGACAAATGTTTGTACGATCTGCAGATATTTGTTCAGATTGTTCTGGATGTTTTCTATGTGTAATTAAAAATATCTTAGTGTATTGTATTAAGTATTTAAATATTAAGTGCTAGTTTCTGCCCGCGGCTTCGCACGCGTTGTTTCTCTGGAAAAGTTTTAAGGTTATTTCTATCCCATGGGAACTGATTTATGGGATAAAAAGTAGCCTATGTTTGATTCCAGGATTGGACTTACCTGTATGCAAAATTTCAGCCTGATCCGTTCAGTAGTTTTGGCGTGAAGAGTTAACCAACATCCATCCATCCAAACTTTCGCATTTATAATATTAGTGTAATGTCAGTTATCTAGTACCCATAACATAATCTCTGCTTAGCTTGGGGCTAGATAATGCTGTGTGAATTTTCCAGCAATAAATAAAATATAATAAAAAATATTATATTTATAATTGTAATATTCTATGTTTACAAAGACACTCCTCCTCAACAGCCTGTATAGGTCCACTACTGGACGCAGACCTCCCTCTGATAAGCGCCTTATTGGCTTTTATCACATGGGGGTTATGCCCATCCACAAAGACTCTATTTAATCTTAAAAGTAACTATAACTTTAATAATAATTTAATAACACATACCAACTTCTATGAAAGCTTTGAAATAATTAGTCAGATTGCTTAGTGTGAGTGTGCGAAAAAATTGGTTGCCTGTAAAGTCGGTATACGGGCGAAACTTTTACGTGACAACGACTTTGAGTGGTAAAATAATTATGTCTGTCTCTCTCGCTCTTAGGCGGGCTAACCATGCCCGAGTGGAAGGGACGCGTGCCTCTCACTCGCTCTCATTGTGAGCGCATAACGTGAGCGGAGCGTAACGCAGTTTCTTGAAGTGTCACCCGGCAAACCAATTTATAAGACGTTGTCACGTCAAAACTAAAAAGTTTTCGTGAGCTCGGTAGACTATTTATTTCTCGCTTTTGGGACGTATAGGTAATAAAAAATGAGAATAGACATTGTACGAGTACATCTAGGCGACAAAGTGCCTAATTCCTATCGAGTGTGTCATTTGAGCCTTAAAACACACGAGGTAGGAATCGCACTTTCTCCCGAGTTATACATAGTGCTTTATACTACACTTTCGAAGAAAATCATTGTTTTAGAATATTCAAAATCACTCGAATATTTCAAATTGAAAATTCAAATGCAGCAATAAATACGTGCACGTGCGATCTTAACATGATTCTTTTTTTGAATTTATTGTTCCGTATACGAAAGAGGCCGATATCATTTATGACATTTATGACGGCGGATTTGGAGTAAAAACTTTTTGTCGTTTGACCTATTATAAAAATAACCATAGTGACAGACTGATATATTTTCAGAAAACTAAAAAAAAATAGGTTATAAATGAATTTCCATAAACTTTTCTCTCATGAGAAATGAAATTCCATACAGTTGCCAGTCCCGTATCCAGTATCCAGTACGCCTGCAATGACGTACTTTCTACATATTGTTTGGAAAGGAATAAGCAATTTTCTGAGCAGGTGTCGTATAAAAAATATTCCGTAAAAATAGCCCCTGTCAAATCACTCAGAACCACACTTGTTTTTTTTAACAGTCACAAGACCTTTTTTGACCGCAATCTCAGCTGGTGGAAAGTGAAAATGTGGCCGACGGTGTATCACGAAGGTCTGGACTAGAAGACACTGAATGTCTTCTGTAGGCCTAGCACGGTAATAGTTGTCTAGGGTAGAATAGAGAAGAATGACATCGCATTGTCATACATTGCGTAAATTATTGAAGTTGAAGGAATGACTTTCAAACATATTACGCATTCGATGACGATGTGGCGTAATTTTTCTCTATTCTACCCTAGACACCAATCCCCGTGCTAGGCCTTCAGGTCTAGATCTCTTGTCTTGAAGATATGTCGTATGAAACTATTTAGTTGCTGTCAAACTACGAAAGTCTATCCGACTAGTTCCTCTCTATCCGGTAGAGACGCTGCTCGGCGCCAAATGGGTGGAAGGAAACGAAAACATCTTTCGTAATCATTAATAATACACAACCATTTACTAAGAACTGAGAATAATTATTTTTTCAGGCTGCAACTACGATGTTCATGGGCAGTTTCGGTTTGCTGTACAATGACTTCATGATACAGATCGGGATAGCTTCTACGGGGGTCACACTGCTTTATGGGTTAAACGCACTTTTTTTGTCAGTATCTGGTAAGCCTAAAAAATAACTAAAATTCGCGTAGATAAAGATTGGCCTCCTCTTTCGTGCATAGATCACGCTTAGATCATATTAGATCAAAGATCATGCGGAACAGCATCAGTGAGGCTGTGATTTTCAGCCACTTTCTTTAACTACGCGATATAAACAAATAATAGTAACTAAGTAATTATTAGACTTGTGTCAGAGAAATGGAAGATTCAAATCAAGTCAAAAACTCTTTATTTCCATGTACAATATATGTACACTTAGAACAGGTCAAATTAAACACAGACACGAAAATAAAGTGATAATTTTGATTTTTGTCGCTTCGGTATGTAGTAATTCGTAAAATTAAATATTAAGTGTTTTTATGTAAATTAAATTTTAATGTAATTTGTAAAAGTTAAGAGTAATTTGCAAAAAACTAAGTAAAATTAAATTTTCAATTTGTAAAAAAATAGTTTAATATCTATTGTACTCAAAAATAACTTTTCCAGGATGCTTAATTTATTAATATTAGGCCCTGTTCAGACGTGCGCGGTATTCGCTACCCACAGCTGCAGTGAAAGAATGTGTATGTGGTTCATCAGTGGAGAGGCCTTAACCAACACCGCGTAGGTCTGAATAGGACTAACAACACTCTTATACAATTTGTATTACTATTTTTCAGGGTTCTTTGTGAGTTCATTGGTAAAACTATCCAGTCTCCGGAAAACGGCTTTCCTAGGAGTGTTGGTATTCAATGTTGGAACGTTCGGAATGATATTTTCAAACTCTTACGTTACCTTCGTAATTTATCAAGGAATTCTTCCGGTACGTCGTTGTTACATAAATTGATTTATTTATAAACTAGCTGCATTCTTACTACCCGTTGTCCTATTACCCGTTTTCCCGTAGGAATGAAGCATTTTCAGGAAGGTCAAAAGTAGCCTATGTTCATCAGGAATAATGTGGGCTTCTAATGGTAAAAGAATTTTTCAAATCGGTCCTGTTGTTTCGGAGCCTATTCAATACAAACAAACAAATCTTTCCTCTTTATAATATTAGTATAGACAATCTAGTATTAGTAAGGTACAATCTTTATTAATACACCAGTAATCACTAAAATAATGCAGTTAATAAAAAGATTCCCAATGTCTCAAGAAAATTTTACCTGAGTCAGAAAATCGTCATTTACAATCTACATTATCTATCTACAGCGGGGCAATGCAGCCAGCGTCTTGGGGACGCTTCCGACTGGTATTGATAAGGATCAGTTGAGCTATCTGTAGATTGTTTGCAACACTCTGCAGTTAGCTCAATTGTTTCAATTGTAAATACTAGTTCTTATTTATTTCTATTATTTCATTGTTATTTTCTTTGTGAATAAAGATTAATCTATCTACCTATAAATCAGATTTTCAAAAGTGACCATTCTCAAAAGATAAAATAAATAATTAGTTTTTAATTTCAAAAGCAGTTTCTGTTACAAACGACGATTTCTGTCATAAATGACTACCTTACTGTCTTGTCAAGTTTTTCATAGACATGGTAAGTACATACTAGTACGCACGACCAAAATTATGTAGGACTCGACGTCCCGAGAAGAACGTAACACCCACTAAAAACCTCTCCGGTGTCTCTCTCTCGCCATTTTCGCCGAACCACGGGAACACTTAAAACCTACCACGGCGGGCCGACTCGCGTCCCCACTTCCTCCTATACATGGCCGCGAGCCCACCAATCCACTCACTCACCGACCCCATTCTTCCCGCAGGTCGTACCTAAAAGTTTTTTTAATAAGGTACTGTCTGACAGTTTAGGTCACTTTTTGTTAAGTGCGTAACCCCACACTAAGGGTAATTTTTAAGAAATCAAAACGGCGCTAGAGTAAGAAGTCACAGAGATTTTCGACTCCTACGTTACTTGACTTCGTGGTGTAGTTGGTTAGCACATTCCGGTACAGAAGGAAGGATGCGGGTTCAAGTCCCGTCGGAGTCGAAATTTTTTGCGATATTATTTGATTTCTTATTTAGGTCACAAACGCTAGTTTGATACTTATGAAATAGATATTTAGGTGCATGGAATACGGTATTTTTTCATGGATTAACTTCTCCACTGCGCGGTGACTCACTTATTGCATACCATACGATATTGTAGCCAGCGTCCGTTCGCGAGTTCAGTTATAGCTTCATGTAAAACTTTTCTGATTTCAGGGAATCGCCTTGGGGATATCATATAGCTTGAGCTGCACTATAATGAATGATTATTATGTCAAGAAGCGAATGTTCGCATACAGCATCGTCCAATTTGGAGTGGGTAAGAATACGATTATGCTGTGTGGTGCCGGCTTAGAATACGCACCACCCCAATTCTTCCCGCGGGTCGTAAGAGGCGACTAAGGGATATCCACCGGGGGCGGGCAGCAGCGCCCCCTGCAGAACAATTCTACCAGCGAACTGCAATCCCCAAACCGCATGCCACCCGTGGGGGTTATGGCTTCATGTAAAACCCACCATGGGATACAAGCTAATAAGACGCTTATCAGGGGGAGGCTCGCGTCCAGCAGTGGACCAATATGTTATATGGCTGTTGAGGTTGAGGATGAGGTGTCTTTGCGTTTAGTAACAACACAACACAGGCCATGGAGGACAAGAGCTAAGAAGTGTGGATTCACGATAATTTTTCGCTGTTTTTCAGCGGCAATAACAATGCTTGGCCCGATACTCGTGAGGTGGTCTCTAGAAGAATATGGGTTCAGAGGAACACTGCTGCTGATCTCCGGAATATCCATCCACAGCGTATTTGGAGTGTTACTTATGCAGCCCGTCGAGTGGCATATGAAGCGAGTTGAAGTGGCGGATACTCCAGGTAAATAGATAGATAGATAGATAATATCTTTATTGTACCATCAATGCTTCTAAAGCCGGCGCCAGACTTACCCCCGAATACTCAAACGCATCTCAGATATAAGCACGTCTCAGGTGACGAATTTTTGACACATTTTCATTGAAAACTGTCAAAAAATCGTCATTTGAGACGTGCTTAATCTGAGATGCGTTTGAGTATTCGGCGGTTAAATTCACATGTTTGAACACTTGTTTGGTGGCTATGTGTGGCACGGGACTTTGGATATGTGTTCAAAGTTTGAACAAAGATTTGCACTTTGCCAAGCGGTATCGGTTTTTTTCGACACATCAAAGCGATCAAAGTTGAAATGTGTTCAAACGTTTGCGTAGGTTGCCACACTTGCAAAGTTCAGTTGCTCGAGCGTGTCTTCTTTTTTCTTGGACGTTTTCTTAGATTTTGTTGCACATGTAAAAAAATAATTACATGCACACAAATAATATAGGCACACTGAGTCCACGAAATCGTCGTCCATTTTGTTTGTTGTCTACCAGCATACTGTGGAGAAAAGTGTTTGCGAAACAAGTCTGGCAGGTACGTCAATATGTGTTCAAATGTGTGTTCAAAGTTTTGCAAAGTCGTCAAAGAAATGTGAAAATCTTTGAAGCTATGTCTGGCGCCTGGGTAGGGAAAATTCACAGTAGCAGCCCGGAGTCAGAAAGTTGGCGGTGTTATACCCCCGTGCCTCGGAAAGCACGTTAAGCCGTTGGTCCTGCGCCTGATCTCTTCCCGGTCGTGTCGATCTGTCGTCCCATCGGATTATGAGAGTGGGAATAGAGAGTGCACCTGAGTTTGCGCACACAGTTTGAGTAGCCAGATGCGCAGGACATATTATAGTGCACAAGGCACTATAATATGTCCTGCGCATCTGGCTAGTCTCCGATGAGACTGGCCGCCGTGGTCGAAATTCGGCTAGGAGGACATTATTATTATTAATTCTTATAAAATATCTTACAAACTACTAATTAAATCTAGTATGGCACAATCGGCGCTGAAAGCGATCTCTTCCAGGCAACCTATGGATGGACAGGATCTGTTAGTGTAAAACTTGACGGTGGCGTATATGAAACTACAAAAATACCTAAATAAATATTTTGGCTAGAATAAGAAATTTGAATACAAAGAGAATATAATTGGAATGACATACATACATGATCGGAAACTATACTAAGAAAAATATTGATGTGTGCTTAGGGGTATTTCAATTAATTTAATTCCATAGGCTTACATTTAAATTGCACTTGGATTAGTCATATAACAATAATAAATGTAATAAGCACTCCATAAAGTAAATTAAATGTTTCCAAGCATATTTAACTGAAAGGAAATATTTTACAGAGTAGTATACTTTTTCTTGTAGCGTCTTTTTAGTGATGTTTTTGAACATTCTTTAGTTCAGTTTAGTTACTTTTTCAGGTAGGTAAAGTATTATAACATGTAACACAATTGACAACAAACGATTTTTTAACCTTCGTCAATCGCGTGAAAGGTTGGACAAGCCTATTTTAGAGTAATAATTATTGAGGATTTTAGAATAATTATTATTGACCTAACATCTACGAAAGAAGCGACCCATTCAAAAAGAGGTCTTGGGCGATTCACACCGCGGTTCGAACCGCTCGCGGTGGGAAACGACTAAAGACCCGCAGTAGCTGAATATTATAGGCGACAGTGTTTTGTTAACTTGTCGGCGGGCCGGTGACTTGATGTGTAAACTGTTGATTTGTTCCACATTCGCCTCGCAGAGTTTTGCCCCACATGTAAAATTCCACATTCGCCCTACAATATATTCCTTGTCTGCCCCGAAATTAGATTATGGATATGTTAATAATTTTATTCCATGTTCGCCCCATTTTGAGTTCTTCTTTCGCCTCGCATATTTTTGTAATGCATTTTAGTACAGTCAGAATAAATACTCCTTCAAGCATTTAAACATTTTGATGGTCAACTACGTAAATAATATTTTGGTAATTTTTAATTGCTGAAGACAGGGCGCTATGGCGCTCATTAGAGGAGGCCTATCTGCAGCAGTGGACTAATATAGGCTGATGATGATGATGATTTTGTCTAATTACCAACCGTCACCTTGATCAGTCAACTAACAGGTCAGTTGGATGATGATGTTTATATGAGTGAATTGTTTTTACAGATGTTCAGCCACTTTTAACCAAAGAAATGGGCAAAGATAAAGTCAAAGTGACCGAAACCACGGTTGAAACTGGAGCTACACCTGACATTGTGCAAGGTGCTGTTTTAGAGAGAAATAAGTCAAACAGAAGGTATTTGTTTACATACTCAACCACCAACGAAATACAGTAATTACAAACAATAGGTACTTAAAGGCGTGTGTTCCCTTAGTGAGGCGTTTGTCAAAAATAGCTCGTCCGGACTGAAAAGATGGCGCTTTTAGTCTAAAATGTTGGAACATGTCAAAGACAAAATTCATTTTTAGTGCGAGCGAGTAGAACTCAATAATTTCAGCAGGATGCTAAACATTTACCCTTTCAATACCAGCATTCACAGGGCAAGGCGATGCATGACGCTTAACTTCTTTTGCACATGATGTAGTTTTACACTTAATTTTTATTATTTGGTTTTTTTGAACGATTTTTTTGCTTAAAAGACTTTTGTTTAAAATTTAATGTTCTCACTTAGGTAGTTTATTATAATTCTAGTAGTGAGTGCCTATTATTGGCTTTCTGTGTCTATTTTATATTCTACTTTAATTAGTTATGCTGGTGACAATCTGAGTTATATAAATATATAAATAAAAATTAAATGACATGTTCCCTGCACAGCAAGATATAACACTCAACCAAAAACTTAATGCTTCCCTGAAATGTCTTTGCCATCTATTGAGGTCTCATTATAGTTTGCTACATATTACACAAACAAGACCCGTCAAGTGCGAGTTTAACTCGCGCGCGGCGGGTTTCGAACGTTTGTCTATCATACAAATGTACTAAAGGTCAAGACAAACACAATTTAATAAATATCTAAAAATAGTAGGTACCAATACCAACCTACATTTGAGATGGATCACTCTGCATACTTTGGTGATAACGGGGTAGTGGTAATTTTTTCGACTTATTTAAGATGTAGAAATATTTGTTTTGAAATGTACAAACCGATTCCTTCAACCTTTCATTTGCCATCCCCCCTTTCGAAAATGTCCATCCCCTCACCTTTTTGACTATTTTTCAAAAATTGTTCTACACACAGACTTCTTTATATTTTTCCTGTAAACTATAGTATAGAATTTTACGACTTTTTTCAAAACATTTCAAAAGAATGAAACATATAAATTTAAAAACTGTACCCATTATTTTTTGGTTCAATTTGCAGAATGCGTGTAGAAGAAATCTTAGACATACGATTCTTCATGAAGTTCATAAAGAGTTGTGTTTGCGTCGGGCCTGCTCTTTCTAGTTTCGTTGAGATGACGTATATGGTGCTTCTACCCCAAGCTCTCTATGCTATGGGATGGGACCAGGTGAGCAAAACTTCAACATTATTCATGTGTTATTAAATTATTTAGGTTAGTTTAGATATAATTTAGTTTTAAGTATGATTCAAGGGCCCCAAAAAAAAACTTTATTTGTCTGCCTCATCATTTTTTTTTTAATAATAAATTGTACTTTGTTATTATAATAATTATGCGCCACGTAAAAGGTGGCGGGAAGATCTAGTAGCTTTTGACCTGGAGTGGTGGGAGTCTGCAGAAGACCGAGAAGTTTAGAAGGATGCGGGGGAGGCCTTTGCCCAGCAGTGGGACGAAATAGACCAAAAAAAATATATGCTGGACAATCCACACAATCTAGCCCCGCTCATTACTTAGATTATGTACCTACATGAGGCTTTTGAAGCGCGTGCTTTGGTGAAGCGAAAGTCTACTTTGTGTATTCTACCTAGAGTTTTTACAAAATAAGCTCATAAACAAGTGTAAATTGATTTATCTTTATTTTTGTTTATTGATTCTCTTCATTTTCACGGTGTTTAAGCAAAGCACAGAATAACTAAATAGCAAATTCAATCAGCACCAGATATTGCAATAATTTTCTTATTCTATAATTTGATTGTAATTTTCTTTGTGAATAAAGTTCTGATATTGCAAAAATAAACATAATCTAAATTGCAATATCATGTAAAATAAACAACTTACTGAAATTTTCAGGAAATGGTAGCTTTTGCTATATTTCTGTACTGTTTCGGCGACATGGCCATGAGGACCGCCTTGATATTTACCAGCAAATGGATCCTGAAGCTCGGGAGCCAAGAGGCTTATATTCTTGGCCTCGTCTTGGCCACTTTTGGAAAGCTTGGTAAATTAGATTATTCTTCCAGCCGAACACACTCATTGATACTAAGATAGAGGGATAGATTATTCTTTACTAGTTTTTCCCCGCGGCTTCGCACGTGTTGTTTCTATGAAAACGTTTAAAGGTGATTTATTTCCCATGGGAACTGATTTATGGGATAAAAAGTAGCCTATGTTTGAATCCAGGATTAGAATTACCTGTGTGCAAAATGTCAACCCGATCCGGTCAGTAGTTTTGGCGTGAAGAGGTAACAAACATCCATCCATCCATCTATCCATCCATCCAAACTTTCGCATTTATAATCTTGTGATTTCAAAACCTTAATTAAATGTATAAATATATACTGCTGGACAATCCACACAGCATCCTCTAGTCTCAAGCTAAGCAGAGCTTGTGTTGTGGGTACTAGATGACTGATATTACTTGATACAAAGATATATTTAAAAAAAAATTATACATAGAAAATACCCAGAACACCTGGAACAAATATTGCAAAAACCTACACCGTAAAAACTCGAATCGTCCAGATATTTAATTCAGCCGACAAGAAATAATGTAAAAAGAATGTCGCAGATGTTCGCAACTGGAGCCTTGAGCTGCCTGATATTACGTTTTATAATTTTTTACATAAATCGCAGAATATTATCATCCTACAGCTGCATTTCAAAATACCTTGTTTGTTAGTAAATAAATAAATAAATAAATAGATAAATAATGCTGGACAATTCACACAGCATTATCTAGCCCCAAGCTAAGCCGAGCTTGTGTTATGAGTACTAGATAACTGATATACTTAATACAATACACTACGTAGATACATATATTTTTTACTATACATAGAAAACACCCAGACCAACGGAACAAATTTCTGCAGATCGTACACAAATTTGTTCCGAGGCGGGAATCGAACCCGCAACCTCCTGCGTCGCTGGCGGACCTTCGCCCGCTGCGCCACGGAGGTCGTAAATAGTAGTATATCTTGGCAAGAGCATCCGAATTCCTCATCAAAAACAAAAACTCCTAAAGATTCCTCAAAATGTATTGCTGAATGGTTCACTTAATTTTCAGGTATGATCTGGTCAGAAAAAGAGATACCTATCTACGTGTACCTTGTACTGATAGGTATAGGGAGATGCTTCATCTTCGTGATACTGACCGAGGTGATAGCAGACAACGTACCTTCAGAGAACTTCACCCAAGCTATTGGAACGTATATGATGGCCACTGGGATTATAACTATTGTTATTGGGCCTGCTATAGGTAACATTCTAACGTTTTTAGATGAAGATAAATTTCATTTCATTTTAAACTCAGTAAGCACGAGGTTAGGGTACTTACTTGAATGTGCTTTCAGACAGGTCTATAACAAAAGGCATACATGATGGTAGATCTCTTGGGTTCTCCTCACTCCAGACGAAGATATGTTTAACTTCATCATCATCATCAGCCTATATTAGTCCACTGTTGGACATAGGCCTCCCCTAATGAGCGCCATAGCGCCCTGTCTTCAGCTTGCCGCATCCAGCATCTGCCTGCAGTCTTTCATGCATGTTTAACTTGCTGCATTGTAACTACCCGTTGTCCTTTTACCCGTTTTTCCGTAGGAATGAAGCATTTTCCCGCGGTAAAACGTAGCCTATGTTCATCAGGAATAATGTGGGCTTCTAATGGTAAAAGAATTTTTGAAATCGGTTCAGTAGTTTCGGAGCCTATTCAATACAAACAAATAATCAAATCTTGCCTCTTTATAATATTATAGTATAGATATAGAGAATTTGAAGTCTATGTTTTGAATGACTTGTGGTCCCCAAACTGTGCCTGCTTGGTCAGTTTGGTTCCTTAAGGCGGTACCCCACGGCAAACTAGCACCGCCACCTATTTTATCTTATTATAACGTTGAACAAAGGAAATTTCAAAAATTACGTTGGGCAGTTTATGATACCGATTATAAGCTTTTTTTAATATCTCTGCAATAGTTTTAATTTGTATAGTTTAGGCAGAGATGCGAAAATAGAGTTTGGTGGCCACCAAGGGCAACTTTGTATCTCTTCCTAAGCTATACAAAATATAACTATTACAGAGGCATTAAAATAAAGCTTATTATTATAAGCTAAAAATTACTTTCATAAACGTAATAATAAGATAAAATATGTGGCGGCGCTAGTTTGACGGGAGGTAGCGCCTTAAGGTACCTATTATAAGATAAACAGGCGTGAAAAAAAATCGGGTTTTACTATTTTCTAGGTTCTACAAGTTATTTAGATAGCAGATAATAAGTTTTGTGCACATTGTAAGCCATTTGCTATGAATCTTTGCTAAAAATAACTTTGAATCAATTGTAACTTGTTAATTTGCAATTGTGTATCTCTTTTCCTGTATTTTTATTTTTGTTATTATTTTCTTGGTATGCAATAAAGTGTAATTTATTGTATTGTTTAGCAAATTTTAAAAACAGAAATTGCAAAAAAACCTTATTTAATTTTTTAAATACCGTCGCCTTCAACGTTAAGAACCCTCTATTTTTAGTTTGCAGAAAATTGGTTAAAACCCTGCTAATTTTATTCGTGCGTTCCCTTTGTATTCCTTTATTTTCGAATTCACCTTCAGGGTCTCTTCGGTATACGCCATATCCCTTTCATTAAGCAGAAACAGGGGAGAAACAGAGGCACATCATTAAAATCAAATAAAATTTTTAAATTCAAAGCTGACATGATGACTGAAAAATAATAAATAGCAACTCTGTATCGCTAATAATTAAATTGTTGCAGGCGCTACGAGGGACTTGACAAATAGCTACTCTACGGCTTTCTACCTACTGACGTCATTCTTCGCTATAATAATATTATTCTGGACAATTGAGATCGTTTACAAGAAAAACAAGGACAAGAGGAAGATTCAAAGAGAAACTGCAGCTAAATCCAATCAATTGAATAAAGGAAAATGAAGAGAAATTGTTTTAGTTTGCTATTGCGTAACATTCATCCCAATCAGGGTGGCAATACTGCAGGTGTACGGTCGACAAATTAAGTATCTACGTGTAGGCTAGTAAAGTATTATAATATCTGTTGTGTAGGTAAATAAAATCTTAATTCAATTACGTAAAATAGATATTTTTTCAGAGAATATGAGGGGCTTGGTCTAAAAATCCCCTTAGAGAATCACTTGCGAAGGGGATTATTAGACAAAATATCTAGAAATCTCCATAACGATTTAATTTATGTTGACGGAAGGGGATTACTAGACATAAATAAAGCATAGGTATCCTTAAGTATATATTTTATTTAGGAACGATTTTTCAATCCTATATCATTATATCCTTCAATAAACAACCAGATGACCTTTATTCGATGAACAGTGATAATCTTGGCCGCATTTTAGAAAGGAGGTTGTTAGACTTAACTTTCAGGGGTGGTTCAGACTCGGTCAGGAAAGGAGGTAGAAAATATTTTCAAAAATTCCCAACTTTTAGGTCTCGAAAAAATTAATATAAACCAAATGACCACTAGACAGAGCAAATACTGATGCACGTGCTTTTCGTTTTTTTTTATATTTTTCCCGTGTTCTGTGATCGAAGCTAAGCCCCAGTTGACATAATAAAGACCAAAAAATCCAGGAACATACAAAGTTTATCGTAGAGTATTATTCCAATATCCCTGAATATGCTATTTACACCTCGTCACATCAATAATAATTTTAAGTTATTAATTAAGTTTTTCACGTATTATGTATGTTAGTTTTAAGGTATTATTACCTACTATGGGACCGTAGAATAAGATAAATAAGACCTATTAACTATTCTAAGTTTTCTGAAATAAAAATTTATAATTTACTTTATAAATGTTTTCAAAGAGTAAAGGTAGTGTGTCCTTTCTTAGTCGTTACTCTCTTGACAGAGTGGTCGTGGTCGTCATATCATTCTTCTCGCAGTGCTAGTACCTCAGTAAGTACATGGTAAATATCCATACCAAAATTATTACCAATCCGAAAGCAATTCTGTCTGCCCGTTACATTTTATATATACATTTTTTTCCCACCTCAACGGTTGAACGGATCCTAATGAAATTTGCTGAGGAGATAAATATTATCCCAGGGAAGGAAATCGGCTACTTTTATACCGGAAAACGCATGCGAATACGCGGGCAAAAGCTTGTATAAAACGGATCTAATTAAAAAGCAGACGCACACGTGAATGCGTTATTTATCTGATCAAATCAGCTGTAAATTAAAATTCCATAAATTTTATTTTTATCGTTGTTTTTGTCACGAAAATATGTTTACGCCTTGAACCAGAAATAGCCTTCAGATTTTTTTTTAGTTAAGCTGATAACTGCCAAATATTTGCAATAGATTTGCATTAGGTCAGTGGAAGCGTAAACAGATTAAATATTCGTCGTTTATAAACGGACATCCTCCAATCTGAATAATTTATTTTCCTTCCTTTATTGGCGAAGAAAGCTTTAAGAAACGTTTCTCTCTCGTGATCCGTCCATTCCTTAAAATAATCATAGCATATCTTTCGTTCCCATTAGTTCTGTGTCGTATGTAGTTCATCTATAATGCTACGGCTACACCTGCGCACAGATATTATAATACTATACTAACCTGCGTCCTAACGCGTTAATTAACGCGCCAATTTGGGCGTCACGCATATGTGACCACGGTTTTAACATGTTCATACCCACGTTTTGACTATACGGAAAATAAATTTTAAGGCAAAATAACATTGAATTTTTTATATATTTTTGATAAGCATCAAAAGTTTAGGATTCTAGTAGTAGTAAGTTATGGCACGAAGCTGCTATTTCGCAACAGTTCACTCGGTGCTACAGTATGGTGCTGAGCTATGGGGGCGAGCTGCCGACTGGGAGCGCGCCTTCCGTATGCAGAAGCGAGCCATACGCACCTTGGTTAACATCCAACGTGACGTCTCCGCTAGACCGTATTTCAAAGAACTACGTATACTTACACTGCCCTGCATTGTGATAATGCAAGTGGCGGTGTACGTTCGCTCGAACCTGGACGAGTTCATGAAGAACGGCGACACTCACTCGTACGGGACACGGTACGCGGGCAAGCTTGCTACCATCGCCCGCTCTCTCACGAAGTCCTCAAAGTTAACGCATGTTATGGGCCCGGCAGTGTACAATAAACTACCAGACTCCGTCACAGCTGATGGCAGTCTACGTTGCTTCAAAATTAAGTTGAAACGTTGGCTTGTCGAGCAGAATTTCTATTCTGTGAACGAACTACTTGACCAGTTAATTCATAATTGATTGATGTTATAATTTTTACTTTATATATTTTTTTCATTTTATTTATTTTGTGTATACCAAGAATTTTTAAACATTAACTAAGTACTTACAATATGTATGTTAACTAGTTTAAGAAAAACTGACATGTAAATTGATTTTACCAATAAAATTGTATTTTTGTATTTCGGAGCCGAAACAACACGTCGGATGTGACAACGATGTCGGCCTGTGAACGCGCTCCCGAACGTTGCAACTGCTATCGTTTGAGCCGTAATGCCGTGCCTTACCACACCGTAATCTCCCTCCTGATGATGATAATGAAAGCAAATAAAGTTGTAAAGTTGGATAACTAATACCTACCAGTCCGCCACGTGAAAGACGAAATCAATTTTTAAGTAAGTTGGGAACTTCCCCGGTTTCGTACCAAGCAGTTGTGAGTCTCTACGACCCACAGAGTATATAACTAACTCTCGAGATAAGGAAACAAGTGAGCAGAGTTCAAATAGTTAGAAGCTGTTTAAACTTTTCGAAGATTGAAATGTTTTACTGAAAAACCAATCTTGACAAACAAGAGTGGATTGTGTCTTTTAGATCTTCGATCATCGATCAAGGTTTTGGCCGGCCCCCCAATAATGTTGAGACTAATTTATAGTTTTATCAATAATTGATTCGTTATCTTTATCTAAATTCTGTCGATTTTAAAATCCTTATAAAAATTAACAGAGTTTAATATTTTCAAGTAAGTAAGTACCTACTTGCCTACATACAAAATATAATAAAATAAATTCGACTCCACTCATCTCTTGTTCCGTTTGCACAAAACTTTTCAGGCTCTGCGCAAACTGTCTGCGTCAAAACAAGTAGTAGACAATTTTGAGTGTCATTTTTGTAAAAAAAAAATGTTCTAGGTATCTACGGGGTATGCCGCTGAATATTTGATCGAAGCCTTCGATCCATCGTGACTTTCCATCAGGTTAGGTCTGTGGTCAAATCATATCAATCGTTTATTTGCAAGAATACATAATTCAGATAGGTACATACAATGTGTCAGATCTTATAACTATTTTAGTTATTGTATTCAGCCTACACTCAGACTTGCAAATATTATGTGAGTCAAACTACCAACCTACTTCCAACTAATATTATAAAGCCGAAAGTTTGTGAAATGTAAAATCTGGATCTCCAAAACTACTTGTCATCAATCTTGTCATCTTGTGATCATAATGAAATTTGGCGTACACTTAAGAATGTAGCCTAACTTAAACAATAGGCTACTTATTATACCGAAAATACGCGTGCAAAGCTGCGGGCAGAAGCTGTATTATTATAATTATATTAAATTATATTATTCATATAAGTTACAATTAAAATTTCCAAATATTCGTATACCCTATAATTTTTTTTTCAAGTAGCCTTCATCTTAACTTCTTCGTAAATATACCTCCATTTAGTTCTTTTAATTCTTCCGGTAATCTATTGTAAATAGTGATGCACAATGCACATGTTATAAACATTTCAGGGTCAAACGAAGGTCCTTTGATCATAAGAAAAAAATGGTACTTCATCATACTACGTTATAAAATGGATTTAGTGGGTACGACAATTAGTCTCGTCCTAAGAGAAACACCAAATCAGCCCTTAGAAAATTTCCTAGAAGGCAGCTCGGCGACGGTCAATGGCATAATGACCAAAATTTAAAAATACTTTCTGTAAAGAAAAAACCTCCGGAACACGAATGCATGGCATACAAACATTATAAAGTCCGGTAGCGGGAATCGAACCCTCGACCTTTTGCGATAAAGACGGACCTACACCCGCTGCGCCAAAGAAATCTTCAATTTAAGGAATCGTCATAATCTTTATGCACAGCGTCTGCAGGAGTTTTGAATATTCTTTTTTAAATTATATTATATTTTTTTCTCTTCGGGTTTTCAAAAAATTATCTGAGCGTCTGGTCGAAGCGACGCGTGACCCGAGAGCTGGTCAGTATCTGGCACAGCGCATCAGC
Organism: Eupithecia subumbrata; assembly: GCA_949316285.1. Lineage (NCBI taxonomy): Eukaryota > Metazoa > Arthropoda > Insecta > Lepidoptera > Geometridae > Eupithecia > Eupithecia subumbrata. The sequence continues at coordinate 3,272,595 of OX438634.1, forward strand.
ATTGCCATACAGCGGGGCAATGCAGCCAGCGTCTTGGGGACGCTTCCGACTGGTATTGATATGGATAAGGAATCATTAAATTCTAATTTACGTTACAATTTAAATTATTAGGTAAGCCACCTACCACAAATTATAATAATTTGGCGTTTTTTAAAAAACGATAAACCAACTTCAAATTCTTCAAGTCAAACATTAAAATCAGTGAGTGAACAATCAATCATGCCCTGATTTCCTACCTTATACTAGGTTTTTTTTTCCTTCGGTCGGGGTATACCGTTTCCGATGAAAAAGAATTATCGAAATCGGACTACTCTGTGAAAAGTTATGCGTGGTCATACATAAACAAGATCCGTCAAGTGCGAGTGTAACTCGCGCGCCGAGGGTTTCGAACTTTTGTCAACAAATAACCAAAGTCGTCAAATCCGCGTCCAGTACAACAATGCGTTCAGAGCGGTGTTGGGGCTGCCCCGCTATTGTAGCGCATCAGGGATATTTGCGGCGGCGCGGGTTGACTGTTTCCATACCACCATGCGCAAGCGCGCCGCCTCCCTGGTGCGCAGGTTGCGGGCCAGCTCCAACACCGTGCTGGCAATGATAGCAGGGAGGCTGGACTGCCCGTACACCAGGCACTGCTGTGAACGCCACCTTCCCAGCAATCCTATTAGTTTTTAATTTTTCTTTTTGTGTTACTGTTATGTTATGAGTTTAAATTGCTTGAAATAAATACTTTTTATTTTTTATTATTTATTTATTTAAAAGTACCAAAAGTACCGGTTAGAGACTTCACTACAGAGACAGAATACGTAAGAATAGTAGGTACCAACCTACATTTTAGATGGATCTCTTAATGCTACATTTTAGATGGATCGCTGCATGCTTCGGTTAAAATGGGTAATGGTAAATTTTTCGACTTTTTTCAAAATATATCAAAAAGTATGAATCCTACAGAAATTTCAAAACCTGTTTACAAATGTCTAATACCTTTCATTTGATACCCCCTTTCGGTGAGGTAGCCTTTTGAAAATTGTTCCCCCCTTTTTGACCTATTTTCAAAAAGTGTTATTTTTACAGACTTCTCTATATTTTTCGTGCAAAATATAGATCTATAAATCTATAAACGCTCCATACATTTTACATGGATCGCTCTGCAATCTTCCGAGATAGGGGGTGGGAATGGGTATTTTTTCGACTTATTTCGAAATATTTTTTAAAATATGACACCTACAAAAATTTCAAAAACTGTTTTGAAATGTACACTGATACCTTTCATTTGATACCCCACATGACCCTGTAGATATCTTTTAAAATTTCGGCATCACAATTTGTATGGAAAATATTCATATTAATTTTTCATTTATTTTTCTTTAAATCTGTGCAGGCGCACGAAATGTATTATTATTTTAAATTTCAAGTTGATAGCTGCAGTAGTTGCTGAGTTATTATTTAAGGAGGGAAAAAAGGACAGACAAAGCGAGACCATAAGGGTTTCGAAACCGATCTTCTATCTTCGAAACCCTAAAAAAATATTTAGATACGCGTCGACTTGAAAACCTCTTTTTTTTGCCGTTTGAATAAGTAGCTGCATTCGTACAATGACCCAACCTAACGACTTGTACATTTATATTTGCCTAAAGAAAACCAATAAAAAGTAATTTCACAGTTGATGAATGGAGGCAAAGCCGGTACACTTCGGAACAATTGACTCACCTTCAACAAAAAGCTAAACTAGTAATAACCAGTTTGAATCGGAATTCCGTACCGAATATCCCGCTAGCTCGCTTAACTAGTTTAATAAAGCTGTTACTTATTAACGAAATTGTTGTTTAATGTTGTGAAATAACATGAATTGGTAAAAAATGGTGTGTAGGCTTAGAATTTGCACCACCCAATTCTTCCCGCGAGTGTCGTAAGAGGCGACTAAGAGATACCCAACGGGGGCGGGCAGCAGCGCCCCCTGCCGAAAAATTCTACCACCGAACTGCGATCTCCACGTGGGGATTATGGGCTATACCCATAGGATAAAAGCCCATAAGGCGTTTATCTGGGGGAGGCCTGGGTCCAGTGGACAATTACAGGCTGTTGTGGTGAGATGAGGAAAAAAAATTGGCGATTTTGAAGTTTTTGAAAATTTTGATTAAAAATAACCCATTTATTCCAGTTTTGACCTTGACAAATCCCCCTTAAGTAGGAAAACTGGATTATTTTTTTAAGTCCAGTTTTCCCCCTGCATATTCACCGAGTTTCCCCCCTCATAAAAATCTCGAAATTTAATTTATTAGCTCTACACTGTTTGATAACAATATTTTCCATAGCGAAAATGACAGTGAATGATTGTCTTAAAACTAAAAAAAGCTCGACCAGGCTTTTTCACTTTTTTTCGCTAAATGTGTAATGAGGGCAAAGGCCTACAAAATGTAGCTAAGAACCATATACCTAGTAGACCGGACGAGTATACCTGATTCATCAAAACGTTAGCCGTTTCGATGCTTAGAGATAATAAAGTGTCCGCATACCACATAGAAAACCTCGAAAAACATGACACTGATCGTTTGGGTGTTTCTTCATTGGCCGGCCCGGCCCGGCACCGATAACGACAACGACATTCTTCATTTGACCGACACGACACAATGTATTTGTAGATAGAAAAATACTTTATTATACCACACAAAGACAGGAAACAATACAGAGAAAAAAGCTTAGAATACAGGAAGTATAAAGGGCGGCCTTATCGCTGACAGAGATCTCTTCCAGGCAACCTTGGGATGGACTAGACATGAAAAGAACAAAATATACGGTGGCACTGAATAAATCTATTTAGATCACAGAATAGAGAATTCTGATTCAGTGATTTAGATACTTAAAGAAACCAAATACTTACACTACATACTATAATACCTACATAGCCTACAAACATTTTATTAAACTTACATAAACATAAAATAATGTTATCTAACTTTTACAAGGATAAATAATGCTGATGAAGCAGTTTTTTAAAGATAGGGAGTGATTTTGCACGTCTGATATCCAGAGGGAGAGCATTCCAAAGACGGGTAGCTTGTACAGTGAAAGATTTGTCATAGAAAGAGGTATTTCCACATAGAAGCTTGCGTTGGTACCCAACACATACGTAAAGGTGCCAGCCCGACACAAGTGGGAGACTTGCTGCGACGACATGTCGGCGCCGGCGCGGGCTGTTGGTGTCGGGTCGGGCCAAAGAGACAGTGTACCACACAATTTCCTAGAATTATGCGTCCACCGATGTCGGTGTCGGCCAATGAAGAAACGCCCTTTGGAAACAAACATAATGAATGACACCACGCCGCGCTGGGCCGCGCCGGGCTGTGTCGCTAGATTCGGTGTGTTAAGTCCATAAAAATCGAAGATCGGGACAATTATGTTTATAAAACTTTGTAATTTTTTTCTCTATTTTTATTCACCGAGAAAATTACGATCAAATAATATAAATAACTTAGAACTAGTACATATTTAGAATTGAAACAATTGACCTAACTGCAGACTGTTTTTTTATTAGTTGAAACTACTTAACTTTTGATATTAGTTGAAACTGTACATTACTTACTACTATCGACGACTATTAATAGTTAACTATTAATACATTACTCGTTCTGTTTTTGATAGTATAGGTAGGTATATTTGTTAATCACGTATTTATTAAACTTCTTAGAATTCAGTGGGTACTTCTCTTCACACAGTAGGATGCTTAATCGCGACCTCTGTGACGCAGCGGGCGAAAGTCGCCTTCGACGTAGGAGGTTGCAGATTCGATTTTCTGATCTGCATTTATTTGTTCCGGGTGTTTTGTGTGTTTTCTGATAAGTATATCACTTATCTAGTATAATACAAGCTCTGCTTAGCCTGGAGCTAGATAAATCGATACTTTTTTACCGGTTGAATGGATTTTAATGAAACTTAGCAAGGAAATTGTAAACTGAGGAAGGACCAACTTTATGTCTATAAGTAAGTTTCCATGTGAACGAAACCACGAGAAGAAGCTAGCATAACATAATTTTAAGTTATTTTGTGAATTTATTAATATGAACCAAAACCGGTTAAAAACCTGTTTACGAGTTATTTCCGATAGTAGTTCAATGTCAAAGCGGTCAAAGGGCTATGTAAAACGAAACGTCTACGAAATTCGTAGGTATAAGAAACTGTTCGTAGTACAAGTAGTTCAGTTCGGGATATAGGGTCCTTGCTTCTCGAAAGTGGGACGCACAAATTAGGTCCAATTAGGTCTACCCACCTCAGTCATAGTCGGATCGGCGGCGCGGGCGGTTGTCGCGCCCTATTCTTGTGTCGGTCGCACTTCGGTCTAGGTACCCTACGTCTTTGCATCTTTGTTATTCATTTGGTAGGTACATATATGACAACCTCTGTGGCGCAGCGGGAGAAGGTTCACCTGTGAAGCAGGAGGTTGCGGGTTCGATTCCCGCCTTGGGATAAATGTTTGTGCGATCTGCAGATATTTGTTCAGGGTGTTCTGGATGTTTTTCTATGTATAATACAAAATAACTATCTATGTATTATGTATATCAGTTATCTAGTACCCATAACACAAGCTCTGCTTAGCTTGGGGCTAGATAATGCTGTGTGAATTGTCCAGCATTATTTATTTATTAATGCAAAAGATTGGAAATAGCGTGTCTTTGCATTTAGCTGTATCATAACACAGGCCATTTGTTCAGTTAGCGCTGGGAGAAAGTACCATATTTACAGAATTTTAAGAACTACCTTAAAAACTGAAGGGGTTCAGATGCCCGTAGCAAATCTCCGCTGCGAAACGATGACAGCTGAACCGCAGTAATTTCGCCATGTCTTATCCGTACGAGTATGTGAGAGAAGCGGAACACAGGCAAAACTGCCTGTTCTAACGCATAGATTTAACTATAATTCTATCTCTTTCCCAGCGCGGTTTCGTCGGTGTGCTCCGACGTCAGCCACACTTCCGCTATTTTGTTGCGGTGCCGCGTTGTTTTTTTAAAGTCGACAAAAATAAAAAGCTTTACTAAATTTTTTTTTCATAAAATGGACGTCTATTTTAATGAATAATTAATTCAAAAGCTAATATTGCTTCCTCCTCTGACTGGAGACAACTGTCTCGCGTGACGATCCGACGCCTGGTTCCGCAACTCAAACTACACTTGATCGCAGCGGAATTCATCCAGCGGTTCCGCTCCTCGTATTCCGCAGCGGAGGTGTGCTACGGGCGAGAAACGCTAGCTAATTAGTGGCTATGAATAGATGATGCTGTGTTCATTGTCCAGGATTATTTATTCATCTTTACATAGCCAAATTGACGGTAAGTAGGTATACTAAGAAACAGATACGACCCTGTTCTTCTTTTTAGAAAATACTTTGTGAGTTCACGTTCTATTGTGCGATTGAATAAAACTGAATGCTTCAATATTTTACAATTCCTACATAGGAAAGAGGGACATAGGAAATTTGTGGGATAGACTAATTAACGTTATAGATACGTTATATCAATCAAGGAACACACCTGTAGGTTCCTGCTATAAAAATATAATAAATTTATTTTATTTTGGGCTTTGGCATATTATTTGAATAAGTAGGTTAAATAATGCTATACCACGAGTTGACCTTCATTCACCATGCAGGAAGTGGTTAAAAGTTTATAGGTAGTAGGTTATTACGATGGACCATTTATAAGCCATGGGCTCTACTATAGGTAATTTGAAAATTGAACTCTTCCTTGCTACCACTATAAGTTAGTTTTCGGCGACAAGGGGTTTGATATGCTTTTTGCAGTTCCAGTGACCAATAAATAAAGCTAGAAATAGACTCAATCTACGCCACGCAACGTACTCCACCATTTTTTGAGACCTGGATTGGACCCTCGAATTTGTAAAAAACCGATGACCTAGAGACACTTATCGTACGCCATGTCATCTGACGTAATTCTTATTTAGTCAAGTACGTGGGCGTGGGCTGTCTATTTCTAGCCATTTAGGTTCTTACGAGACTGGTTTTAATATACTTAAGTTCAATTGAATCTAATTATATCTATTTGAAATTCAATGGGATTTCACAAATCAATGAACAGATATACTTTGAAATTGTATGGGATGTCACAAATTAATGTACAGATATACTTTGAAATTCTATGGGATTACACAAATCAATGAACAGATATACTTTGAAATTCTATGGGATTTCACAAATCAATGAACAGATATAATTAGTCATATCATTAACTCTACGTAACTAATTGAAAACATAATTCAAAACAAGACATTTACAATTAAAAACTCGTTAAGTGTATGAATGGAAATTTTTATATGGCTTTCACAAAACAACTCTAAAATTACATAATGTTTATTTGAAACTTGAAATGAAACTGACACCACTTCCTGACCTCAAGCTAACCACTAAAACTAAAAAATAAACAATTTATCAAGTAAGAGAACTAATCAATGTCTCAATCAATTATGTAAACGGAGCAGAGTAACATACTTATTTTTATGTAGTTAGTCGTTTTTTCCTGCAGTAGGAGAACTTCGGGGCTGTGTGCTCTTAGAATTTGCACCACTCCAACTCTTTCCGCGGGTGTCGTAAGAGGCGACTAAGGGATATCCACCGGGGGCGGGCAGCAGCGCCCCCTGCAGAACAATACTACCACCGAACTGCGATCCCCAACCCGTATACCCAGCGTTGAGATTATTGGCATTACCCCCCATGAGATAAAAGGCAATTAGGCGCTTATCAGGGCGAGACCTGAGTCCAGCAGTGGACCAATATAGGCTGTTGAGGTGGTGAGGAGAAGAACTTCTAGAGAAAGTACTTTTTCACACTACACGCTCGAAAATGGTACTTTAAAAAAAAAAGTGATATTATTTAATTTCTTAGAAATTTGAGAGTGTGAGGCTTACGCACTATAAAAACAAAAACTTTAAATCAATCAATGATCGAAGATCGAACCTCTGTTGAGAAGACGAAGTGTTAGTATTTGCCTACCTAGATTTTATTTTTATTTTCTCGCAGAAAGTGTGAGAGTAATATCTTCGTGGATAAAGCTTTCTATGTCTTGGGCGTGATTAAATCCCTTTCGCACAGGATTCTAGTACTTTCCTCGCTACGCTGCCGGTGAGATCCTCTAGAACGAAACGGCTCTGTCGGAAGACGAATGAAATATATAACGATTTTACAACCAACTCATGCTGACACAGAGACCGTTTTGTGAAAAAAAGTAAAAAATTAGTGTTTGTTTTTATAACTTTTATTTTATTGCTTATTATATTTTATGTATGAGTTGCAAATACAATATAATCATAGACTTCTGAATTGCGCTCGGGTTTCAATACGACGCCCCTGACGTAAGACACTGCTGTATCCCCTTGGTAAATAATCTACCATTTTCTAATTCACCGATAACGTTTTCCAAAATAAATGATTACAATTGTTCTATGTTTGTTTGACGAGTGTTATTTTCCACCGCTGTTGTTGAGCTGTTAAAAGATTAAGATAACTGAGGCTTCAGAGATACCCCTTAGCGGCATCATTATCTTGCAGAAAACTAACCAAACAAATAGCACAAAATTAAAATCAAATAATATAAACACGAAATTCTTAAGCGGTAGGTACTCCCCGAGAGCAGCCCTCTGCTGTGCCATTTTGTCACTGTAAAATGTAACTAAAGGTACCAAGTGTAAGCCCATATTTGAATGCACATTTTTGTGCTATGTGGTAGCGGTATTGTATTAATGCGCGTAGACTTAACAGTGAAAGAGCAGAAGTATATACGTATTTTTATCGCTCCAACTGCGTTCACGAATCCGCCTGCAACAGTATTAAATTGACAAATTTTATCACATCACACTAATATTATAAATGAGAAAGTTTGGATGGATGGATGGATGTTTGTTACCTCTTCACGCCAAAAATATGGAACGGAGTTTTGCATACAGGTAATTCTATTCCTGGAATCAAACATAGGCTACTTTTTATCCCATAAATCAGTTCACGTGGGATTACCTTTAAACGTTTCCATAGAAAAATGCGTGCGAAGCCGCAAGCATAAACTAGTTATGAATAAGGGAGCTCTGTCTATACAGAGTACAACATCTCTTTTTTAAAGATTTTGAAGTTATTGGGCATTTATAAAGAAAAACAAAGAATAAAAATTCGACAAACTCGTTTAGAAAATCCGCATTGGCAGTAACAAATCTAGAACTCTCATTTGAGAGACTGACTTAGCTATTTCTAAGTATGTTTTCCTATTAAGTAGTATCGTAAATAAGATAAGAAGTGGGGAAAACTGAGAATACAGTTTGAAATAAGGCTCGTACAAACTATGAGGTAGTTTTGCTGCTGTTTATAGTAGATTTGATTTTATTACACGTAATTTACACATAGGAAAGTAAGCAATTTTCTTTTCTGATAAACAGATTAATATTATCAAGTCATGAAACTTGTCTTAAAAAGAAGAAATAAGGCACTTAAGGCGTTGAGTGGTAAAGGCTGAATAAAGGATAGATGCATTCACTTATTATACCTAAATTATTCTCTTGTGGACGGTAAATGACCGAGGCGCGAGGGGTAGATCGCGGAGATGGACCGACCAAATAAGATCTGCCGTAGGTGTCCCCCTGAAAGAATGGTCCAGAATAACCACCAACAGGGAGAGATGGCAATATATTGAGAGGCGAGCGATATCAGCCTATACAACCAAAGATTCGTCATGAAAGAAAGAAAGAAAATAAATTTATTGGCTCACACAAAATAATAATGATAATTAAAAATATAAAAAAAGTATTAATTCGATATGAACCAAAAAGGTCCTGCCTCAGCTTCATGTTGCTCAACATAAATGACGACATTGACCGTTATGCCAAGACGAATGAGAAGACGATTCTTTAGTAACACAAGATTAGATAAAGAAACTTGAGGGTAGTTATAATTTGGGATGTTTTAAAGGTTTCTTCGTCGCTTCTTTACTTTAGTCTAAATAATACCGAAGCGACCGAAAACAAAAAATCACTCTATTTCCGTGTTAGTGTTTAGTTTTATAATTTGACCTTTTCTAAGTGTACATTTATTGTATTTATGGAAATAAATAGATTTTGATTTGATTTGATTTTAAATAGCTATGAACCTTCAAATTTCCAATTTCGGGGTATACCCTTTCCAATAAAAAAATTATTATTGAAATCGGACTACTCTATAAAAAGTTATGCATAAAAAAAATATCCGCGTCGACTTGAGAAACTCCGCCGTTTTTCGTCAGTTGAAAAGCGACCCTAAAGGGACCAGAAATCACTGAGATACGCAGGTCAAGGTCAATTTATTCCGCCCTAAATCGGTCAAGCGAGATGTGATGTGACATCTGATCTATGAATGCCACTTGGCAAATCTCATGACAAAGGTAATTTTGTAGAGAAGATCTTTTGCTTTATGAGGGCGCATTGCATGAAAAGGATAGCTAGAGGATTTCGTGTTTATAGGAGCGGGATGGAGGATACGTTTTTGGAACGGCGTATGCGCAAAAATGATGTATTTGCTTATTTACAAGAAAACTATACGACTTATGAAGAAACTGTACTATGGAACCAAAGAATTGGTAATAATAAACCTACGAATCAAAACAAAAATCTTTTCTATAGACCGCAGGGCTCCGGCGTTTTTTTTAACGAAGGACTTTGTTGCTTTGCGACCACACCTTCCCATAAAAATCATCACAAATACATACATTCGTTTTTAATTACAACTATCTATAACTAGACACTAAGATAATGAAAAAAAAAGACGGGTTGCACTCCGGGAGTGCCGGCAGAAGTGAAAACTTGATTAACGTTGATTAACGTTGATTAACGTTGAGCATGTTTGATATTTTGGAATGGTTAGGGATTAATTTTGCACCAATTGCTTTATCAGTATAAAAGTACTATCATTTATGTGGTAGAATACAATATTCATTTATTGCGCTATCGTACACAAACATGACAATTTATATTACATTAAAAATTTAACACTTTAAAACTATTACAATTATTTTACAATATTAAATAATATTACAATTATTTACAGCCGGTTGCGCGCAAACCATTACCCGCTACAAAAATCTGATTATTTTTAAAGTCCAAAAATAAATTCCGTTTCCCAGCAATTATTTTTGCGCAGTGTTACTTAGTTTCATGTACAGAATGCTTGGTTGACGGCTTCGTGAAGGGTCTGTTTACACCCGTTAAGCAGTACGATAGACTCGATCGAAACCTAACCTTAATTATAAAATTATATTAATGAATAAATGAAAATTTTTGTCCTTGTCTTTCTTTTCGATTCGTTCGAGAAATTAATTATCTATAGATACATAAGTAGGTAGGTATAAGCGAGCCGGACGCTAGCAACTATTACGTAAGCTAGGGCCTATTGTTGTTGTCGGAAACTAGTACTATTATCTATTCTGTTTACCTAAAAATAATGTTCGATTTTGAACTCTATCTCAAAACAAACCTTCAAGAAATTTCCTAGCTATAATGAAGATATTGTCCTGCACAATTTTGAGCTTTATTCCTTCGGCATAATGTCGTTCCCAACAAACATTTCATAAGTCGCCGCAACGTGCCGATTCTAACTTTTGGTTTCAAGTCTGGTAGTAAAGACGTCGCTATCACGTTAAAACAACCCAGAAAAGGCCCATTTTATACGAATTAAGGACGTAATAGAGTCGTGTAGCAGTCGTATTAATCACTAACATGGTCGTGTAGTGGCCGTATAGACGTCGAGTTATTCCCCATAATCGACATTTTGTCGATTATGTAGTGTTAATGACGACTTTTTCACGGGATTTTATTCTGAAGTGATCTCAAAGATATCGTGTAAAATTAAATCAGACAGTTTATTTTTAATGTGATATCATTTTTATTTTGTAAGGTAAGTACAGCCATTTTATTTTATAATTATTACATAAGTACATCATTGAAATTCGTTTTCAAATAAATAATTCAATTGGGAAATTAATGTTATCGGGTAATATGCGCTAGTAATCTCAATATAATTAACTCGCCTTACAAATTATTTAATTTTAAACAATTATTTTACTTTAATTTGACGAATGTCATAAAGGCTACCTTAATACGACTTAGAGTTTTAGACACGACCGTAATACAATTTCTTAACGACTTTTTACAATGTGGGCTTCTTTTGTTGTCTGCCATATTAATGAAATTAGGGTTCAGTCAAATAAATCCTATGAGAAAAACCACTTTAGTGTTTATGAAACTAGGTATAATTATGACAGGAAATATTTACCGGTAAGCTATTTTCGTAATTTGATCAGAGAATCTAAACTTTCTCCTACCTACTTATTTATGTATGGTTCTTAATTTTTAGGAATATTCTAGTTTTAAAGGTGAGCTCGTTGTGTGAAGAGAACAATAAATGGTTATTATTATTATTATTGTTCCAGACTTAGAACTACGTCTATGCAAATTTTCAGCCCGATCCGTTCAGTAGTTTTGGTGTGAAGGGGGTAATATACATCCACACTTTCGCATTTATAATATTAGTGAGATATGCTTCGACTTATACTTAAATATAATATATTACTTATACTACACTTAGATCAGTAATATGACTTAGAATTTACTGTTTCTAAGGTTTCAATGTCAAAAGCGGGCAACACATTCTTTGGTAGACATTGTATCTTCATAATTTTATCTGCACAATAGTCTTCATTTATACATAATGTATTCATAATATTATCACTGCTACATGGCACATGGCATTGCGTTGGTTTGTATAGCTTTGATCTTACCTAATTTTTTTTCTTTCAGGATTTGGATCAACAGTATGATCTACAATTTCCAGATCCCCAAACTGCCACCACTACCGAATCTATACAGGTCCCTCAACAAATTGGATATTTAATAGAAATAATGTCAAATATTCAAGAAAACCAAAAAATTTTTTTTGAAAATCAACAAAATATACTTAAGAGTCTTGCTTTGGTAAACACTAAACTAGATAAGAAGAATATGTGAATGAAATCAAACTACTTGTAGTTGTACTTTGATTAGATTAAACCCATGCTACCGAGATAATGTATCTGAAATGTACCTATATTTACTTATTTAAATTTTAAATAAGTAAATATAGGTACATTTCAGATACAAATTTGGTTATCTAATAATAAATAATAAAACCAATAATAATGATTTTTTTTTATTTCAAAGTATGAATGAGTGGTACAAAATAAATATTTGAACCGTATTCTGTAGTTACTAACTTACAATTTGTGTATTCTTACATGTCACTAATATTAACTGACGACGATTCCAGTCTTCTAATATTATTACAATTCATCTTAAAAATATTTAAAATTGACGACCTAATCGGCGTATCAGAAACATCCTTAACATTTTGAATAATATTCCCAATTAAACATAAACACGTTTCATTATCTGCAATAGATATTAGTTCGAAAACATCACAATTGTTAGTCAAAACCCACTTATTTTGGTTAGCTGTGGAGAGAATAAAATATGATTCCAGACGAATCACTTTTATAGCAGTTTTATATATATATATGTTTTAACGACAGGCTTCATCTACTATATCTTCTTCTGACTCTATTATTATAGAACCACTGGAACTCATTTCTGTGCTTTGAACAACATCACAACTTTTAGACCCACTTTGCACCGAAGTCAAATCTCCTGAGTTCAAAATTAAACTTTGTACGGAACCCATTGCAGTCTCTTTACAGTTCACTTGTCGTGTAGAAATATTCGGTGCATTATAGTTGGAACTAAGAAAAAGCAATATAGTTTTTTTTTACTTTTCTTTTAAAAGCACCACTTTTTTTTACCTTTGACCAGCTTTGTCTGTTCATTTTAATGACTTACAACTGTTTTTCTGTATTACAAAAATATGGTAGTAGGTACATCTAGTCGTTAAATAGTAGGATAAAAGGGTTCAAATTTACTTAAAATAGTATAAGAGTGAAAATTACCACTCTTATATACAATCGTCACGTTAAAGTGGATCTTGCGACTCTAACACGATTATTGCCGATGTAAAAGTCGTATAGACGTTACTAATATTTCAGCAGTGGTTTTACTACTGAAAGTTGTATAATTGACGTATAAACAGTCGTATAGAAGTTTATAATGATGTCTTTAAACGACTCGAAGTTGTATAAAGATAAGAGGCACTAAGTTATATAAAACGCAAAAATTACTTCAATGCGATATTTATACCATTTTGAGTCGCGTAACTTGTACTTATATGACTGAAATGTTTGTTGGGTTGTTGCTCCATCCGTCTTACGCTTTTTCGATCAGGTCACGTGTCCTGACGCGAGTTTAAGATTTTATACCCATTACAGAAAAAGTGCTCAACGCCGCTAAAGAAGTTTTCACTTCAAAAAACTACTAAACTAAAGAAAACTAAATGTACCTAATAATAGACAAAAGAACAAAAACAAAACTTAAGAGCTAAGACCTAATTCTGCAAGTTTATACAGCACCTCGGCTTCGCCTGGGCTCCCGAGATCTCGACCAAATAATGCACTTTCATGATTTTTGATCGTTATTTTTTTTCGTTATCGTGTTTTTCTATTAAGGAATCGAAGAATTTTTTTTTAAGTTAATGTAATTCTAGTTTTTTACCACGGGATCCCGTGAGTACTAAGATATAGGCCTAGTTTGGCTAAGAACACTCGGGATAAAATTATCTATGACACAAAAAAAAACTAAACGAAAATCGGTTCATCCGTTTGGGAGTTACGATACCACAGACAGATACACAGACAAACACGGTAAACTTATAACTCTTTTTGCGTCGGGGGTTAAAAAGTCAATTTGAACAGAATTTACTATAATGCCCAAATAAAAAACAAATGCAAGCTAAGAAGTTGATCTAAGCTTAGAGATCTATAGCTACAACAAACATATCCAATAACGATGGTTTATTTATTTTTATTTTTTAATTTTTAATGTTGGACAATTCACACAGCATTATATAGCCCCAATTTACTAATTTTAGTTTATCTTGATCGAGAAAAGTAAAAGAGGTTGCTACCCCAAAATGGCCACATAGAAAGAAGGTAATGTGTTATCTAGTCCACCAACATTCTTAGAGGTATATTCACATTACATTAGCCTCACGCCTTGACACCGATAAATATTGTAATGTAGATCAGAAATCGATGCAATAGGACTTCTAGTATTTTTTATATATGGTGTTTTGAATTGATAATTAATAGTAATGAAAATAATATAACGTTGTGGTTAATCATTATCAGAATATTTTTTATACCCAAGCAACTAATAGACAGACCAAACTAAAACAACAAAACCTTTTCTTGATTTATAGAAACAAAAACAGAGAAAACTTACGTGTATAACCTCTTTGCCTACCGCAACAAGGCAGCTCATCGACACCCAGATTAAAATTACTACTTAGGAAAAAAAATACTGTTTATTTATAACCGCCTATTTCCTTACTAAAAAACTCAAATCTTGCAACTTATGTAATTGAAGTGTCGACTGTCAGTTCAGTCGTAGACCAAACGGAGACGTGCTAATGGCTCCGGCGGACTTTACTTCAGAGCGCGGGCCGTTAGCAACCATCCTCTTTCGGACTGTCCATGTTGAATGACGTGTGAACAAAAAAAAATTACAAGAATTCGAACTTCGCAAATCGTTTTCATTCAAAAGTCATTTGTTTTCGAAACCGCCTTAGCAAAATGTTGCCATTGTAATTTAGTTTTATCTTATTTGTCGATTTGTTCGTGGGAAAACCGAGGGTTGTGTTTGCAGCTAATAAATTATATCCTCAATTGAGGTGTAAGCCTTAAAATAAACAACACCGTTTACGATAACAGAGGATTTTTAGACCACCAGCTGAGTAGTGTATATAAGGTTGTTGTTCTGAAAGTTTATCAAAAGGTTCGCGATTGTGAAAATGAGTGGAAAAGAAAAGGATAGTGTGTCCAGTGATGAATATGAAATGGTCCCGCCCGAGGGGGGGTGGGGGTATGCGGTGTGCGTCGGCCTTTCTGTCATTTTTGTGAGTATTTTGGATTGACTTTTACGCTTATAGGTTAAGTTTTTTGAATAATAAATAATATAATAAATATAGGTAATTATGTGCCTCATGTAGCCTCCTAAATGGTTCTTGGCTAAATTTTGGAGACCTTAGCCCTCTCATTCGGCGAATAAAAGTGAAAAAGCGAGGACTGAATCTGGGATTTTTATGGTTATCATTTAATCAGTAGAGTAATGCATTGATTGTGCACTGTTTTGAATATGTTAGCGTTCAGGAATTTAGTAATTGCAATTTGCTGACGTGTTTATTGAACACGTCATATTAAAATAAGGTCACGTTGGATTCATGAGTGCAACCATCGGCTATAATATTTTTTTGTGTTGGACATTTTTCACACTGCTTCATCTGGTTTTTTTTTCAAATATTATATAATGCTGGACAATTCACATAGCATTATCTAGCCGCAAGCTAAGCAGAGCTTGTGTTATGGGTACTAGATAACTGATATACTTAATACAATACACTACATAGATAGCTATTTTTTTTATTATACATAGAAAACATCCAGAACATTCGGAACAAATATCTGCAGATTGTAAAAACATTTGTCCCGAAGCGGGAATCGAACCCGCAACCTCTTGCGTCGCAGGCGGACCTCCTCCCGCTGCGCCATTGAGGTCGTCAGGAGTGAGTTGTGAGTCGTCGAGGATTCAAAGTAAGCAGAGCTTATGTTATGGGTACCAGATGACCGATTGATTTAATTCTTAAAACTCTTCTGCAGGTATTTACAATATTATTTAATATTAATGTAATGCCATATCCAGGAACAAACACCTGCAGATTATTCAAAAATTTGTCCCGCGACGGGAACCAAACCCACAACCTTCTGCGCAAGTGGACTTTCGCCCCTTGCGCCACAGAGGTCGTTACCTTATTTCCGTTGAAATGTTTACATGGACACTCACTATTAATTGACGTACAGCATCAATCTATTGTGACCGACATTATTTATTGACTTGTTATTTTCACTGTCAATCGAGAGCGTACGAAGCAAACATTTTTTATCAATCAGGTCATTTACATTTCACTTGCATTAATCAATAATAAATAATATTATTGGTCTACCTTTTTAGATAAGTTGGTAAAGTTCAATGGTATACTACACTTTGGTACGTAGAAAGTTATTTATCTCAAGTAACAGGTACCAATTAATCTTATAGTAACAGTTTGAAGAACAAACATGCGTCATACATCACTTAATTGATTATTTATTTTTAGTTCCATGTTTTAATTAAGTGTTTAATAGGCATAATAATTTATGATTTCAATTATTTACATAAATTCATGGCATTCTGATGTCAATTCGTGTTTTGAGGTGTACCTTGGAGTTTTATGACCATATTTATTAAATAGCTCCGGAAAGTTTTACTACAAAGCTAAATATTTGATACTAGCATATTATATTATTATATTCGAGAATACTCCTAAAAATTTTACCTTTTTACCATGTTGACTGCAGGGGTGAGAGGGAGCGAACTGCATTTTATTAAAAGAGGCCAGTCTTTGCTTTCAAAATGTTTTTAATTTCACGCATAAAGTTTACACAGTCGTTGCGGCCAGATGTAGCCAAAGAGAATCTACCAGACAACATGAGTGGAATACGATAGGTACAATTACCTACATTTAATCTGGTAGAAATCGCACTTCAGCGCTCAGATCGCATATTGTTACTTATTTTATTTTTGATCTACAAATTAATAATAATAATACGAGACCCTAGGTCCGTGGGGTACCGAGGCTCTTCGGGTTTTCAAAAAATTATCTGAGCGTCTGGTCGAAGCGACGCGTGACCCGAGAGCTCGTCAGTATCTGGCACAGCGCATCAGCATTGCCATACAGCCAGCGGGGCAATGCAGCCAGCGTCTTGGGGACGCTTCCGACTGGTATTGATATGAATCAGTTGAGCTACCTGTAGATTGTTTGCAACGGTCTGCAGTTAGCTCAATTGTTTCAATTGTAAATACCAATTATATTATAATTTTCTTTGTGAATAAAGGCTTAGCCATTATTGTATAATAATAATAATATAAGCCTTTATTCAAACTAAGTACATATTAAGAAACATTACATAGGTACTTAAAATTAGAACACTACTTTGTTTCCCGCTTGGCAAAGGCCTCCCCCAGCCTTCTCCACTCCTCCCTGTCTAGGGTTCTCCTCGTCCATGTCTTGCCTGCTCCTTTTGACAAGCTCATTGGCCCATCGAGTGAAAGGTCTGCCCTGATTTCTTTTCCCTTCTCGAGGAAACCATGTTGTTGATTCTTTGCTCCATTTATCTAGACCTCTCATGATCTATAAATTAAGTGACTAATAAGAAATGTTTCATCTTGACTTAATTGTCTAGAAGTATATAGGAAAGAAAATATATATATATATATTATGTTTTGATTAAGGATTATTTACTAAATTTATCAGTATATCCTAAAATTTCTCTCATTAAAAGATAAATGTATTTTTACCGATTTCCTAGACAAAGTTTCCCAACAGTAAAAGCTCTACCATTTTCCTTGTTTCTTTATTCGTAATTAAGACTGCTGGTTTCCAACTTGTATTTTTATCATTACTTATGTAGGGCAATTTGTAGGTAGGTAGGTACCTAATATGGGTAATTATGTATTATGATAATGTCACCTGCATACGCTTTTTCCTAGGTTAAGGAAAATGCTTATTCTTAACGCAATATTTTTTTTTTTTTTTTTATCGCATTCACTGCCCAGCCTCGCCAAGCCTGCAGATCTTGCAGATGGACAATCGGACATGTACGTGGGCCATGATAGTGTTAAAAAAGCCCATTGGAGATTGAATTGACACTAGTTCGAAATGGTTCATGTTAAGAGGGCGCAATGCGCGCCTTTTTGTGAAAGTATAGGCATAAGATTTTGTGTTCATAGGAGCGAGATATACAATACGTTTTTGGAAGGGCATAAGCCCAAAAATCAAGTTTTTGCTTATTTACAAGAAAACTACACTTATGAAGAAAATGGTTCAAGGAACCAAATAATTACAAATTACAAATAACCTACGAATCATAATAGTATACCTGAGGTATTTGAATAGCCCGCAGGGTTCCTGGGATTTTGACCGAAGGCTAAGCAAACAATGCATTTTTATGATTTTTTATCGTATTTTTTTTCCTATCGTGTTTTCACATTCAAATTTTTTTGTTATTCGAGTTTTTTGGCACGGGGATCCCATAGTCCCGTGAGATCTAGGTCTAGTTTGACAACAAAACTCATTAATGTGTTCGATAAACGCAGAGCTTGATCAAGCATTATAAACAGAATCCGAGATTAGATTTGCAACGAAGATTTACCAAATTATAACTATGTTCTTGATATACGTCATAATTGTATTTTGTGTTTTAATAACGAACTCGCATGGAAATTTTATAACAAAAAAAACCATAAACATTTTCTATTTCAAGACTATTTTTAATTTAGTATGTTATTAATTTTAATACAGTCCTGCTGATAAATTCAGACGTATGTCGTGTATGACACTCATTCGCCGGCGTCTGTTCAATTTCGCATACATACAAATGTTCAATTTCCTAAAGCATTTCCTTATATATTACATGAATAAGTAAATAAGTAAAATAAAAAGACCGCAGCGTCGAGCATTCGCAAGATTGCAAATGCTCGCCGCTGTGTTTGACATAATCCTTACGGCGAGTGAGCCATAACATTTCTTTCTCCCTTTCGTACATTTTCCTTTGGCCCACGTAGGTACCTCAATTCCCGCCGTCGCTCATTACACGCTCGTACCTTTGTTCTATAAAATGTTACACCAAAACGCTCGTTGGTTTTTAAAATCAGGTTGTTAACAAAAACATCGAGCGTCATGTTCGAAGTGTGGTGGATGCTCTGTTACAAGTAAATGCTCTAGTCTAGGCTATACTCACTATAAAAGATACAATAATAAATACATCTATATCGAATAGCCTGATAGAAAATACTTTTTTAAGTACTAAGTACAAAATGTTATAGGCATTATCCTACTAATATTTAAATGTCAACGTTTGCGTAGATTTGTATTTGATACAACACGAGACAACACTAAATAAATAAATAAAAAATTTTGGACAATCCACACAGCATCATCTAGCCTAAAGCTAAGCAGAGCTTGTGTTTATGGGTACTAGATGACTGATTAACTGAATACAGTAAAAAATATTTGCACATACACACATTTGTCCCAAAGCGGGAATTGAACCCGCTACCTCCTGGGTCACAGGCGGAGCTTCGCCCACCGCGCCACATCGGTCGTGAAATATAATATTTTACGAATATTTTTTGTGTCAATTTTGCCACAACTAGCGGTCCTGTGTCGCCTCCATCCATCAACTCTCTGCGATCGCTAGAATGTCGCCTATTCATCGAGTGGACGGCCGGTCTCGCAACACTCCGTTTCGCGTTGCGTCGTGGTCTGGTCACCACTCAAAAACCTTTACTCCTCGTAAAAATTGGTTGTGTAAAAAGTATACCTAATGTCTTTATTTTTTTTTAGATTGCAGGCACAGCGCATCAGCCAGTGTTTGGATTTATCTACAATGATTTCCTAGACGAGCTAGGAGTGGGCACAGCCGCTGTTACACTAGTTTATGGAGTCTTTCAAGTCACTTTGGCAATAGCTGGTTAGTTGACCTTTTGTAAAAAATTCTCGTAAACTACAATATTACTAAATTTTACTGCGAATTCTAGATATATAATACTTTTGTTTTCGTGAGTATGTGTGTTTTTGTCTTAAAAATTAACATCGTTTGATTTAGACAGGGACATAAAACGAAATATTAATAGATGGCATATGATAATAGAAAATTTTATTCTTCTAGGTACGTTAGATCAAATAGATTAGATTAGACATTATTTATTTAAGTCTAAAACATATTGTTTTCTAAAATATCAAGATAAAACGTTTATCTTGTCTTCTGGTTGTAAAAATACCTAGGTATATCTAATATGATACATAATTTGATATTCATATTTTAATACACAAGCAGTTTCTAAATATATCATTACTTTCCGCACTTATAAAGTATTTAAAAAAGTTATAAACTTTGACCGAGACATATTTCCTATTTACGAAGCATGGCGGAAAATTTATGTAGAACACGTGTTGTAAATAAAATTTAGTTATTCATGAATGTTACTCAATAACTTCTAAGTAATTGGTCTATTTACTCGTACGCAACATACCATGGACCAATAACAAGAATCAAAGATACTTTGCTTTATTTGTTGATATACTATTTTAATAGAATAGAAATACATACGCGATAGAAATACATATGCAATCAAAACGATAGAAATACGAGGGCAGTTTGATAAGTCAGTGACTTTTGTTATTTGTAATCTTCCGATACGTACATAATCAAATGTATATCTTCATCGAGTGTTTTTAACCCTGAAATTGTGTACGTACGTAATCAAATGTAATATCTTCATCTAGTGTTTATTTAACCCTGAAATCGTGTTCATACCTGCATGCATTCCCTGCTTCCTCTGATCTTATGTATTTTTCAGGGTTCTCAGCGAATATTGCACTCAAAAGGCTGACACTAAGACAAGTAGGCCTGATAGGAGCGTTTATTTATACACTAGCATCGTTCCTAGCCATATTCGTGGTGTCCACCACACAACTCATAATTACAAATGGATTCCTTCAAGGCCTTGGAATGGGACTACTAATACCAGTATCTTACACCAGCTTTAATAGTTACTTCACAAAGAAAAAGATCCTCTATCTTAGCTTGTGTAAGGCTTCCATTGGGCTGGCAACAATGTTGTACCCGCTTTTCATAAAGTTTACGATCTCCGAGTTCGGGTTCAGAGGAACTTTGGCGATACTTTGTGCGATATCTGCCCACACAATATTCGGGGCTCTAGTCATGCACCCTGTACAGTGGCACATGGTAAGGCGAATGAAACCGTGTGAAAAAATTGTATGTAAGTAACAGATTCTTCCCAACAATGTAACTTTACCCTAAGAATACATAAATACCAAGAAAATACTCTAATGCGTGGTTTTATTTTGCAGTAATACCTCCAACGCCAGCGGTCGAGCAAGAGAAAAGTCAATTCAATTTCACAAACGGACTCAATGTAGCGGATAACACCGCCATATCAGTTGAGAACATCTACCAAATCAATAGAAAGGACAATCTTCAATCGGATTTACTGTTTGTACCGAAATTAGCCGATTCCCGTCGATTGAGCATTCCTGTGGTTTTGATCTCCGGTGACGCAAAATTGAACACTAAATTCCATTCAAGTGACGATGTCTACATTGAAAATATATACAAAGCAGCTTCTGTGACCAGTTTGGGAAATTTCGGAAGTATAGCAGCAGAACCAATGCCAATAATCAAAAATAAGGATGGAAAATGGTAAAGTATTTTTAACAATTTGATGAAATTAAAAACGCATATCATAAATTAAGCTTAAAATGATTTAATAGACATCTTATTTCGCAAGATCGAGACTGTGACCGTGCAGAATAAATTACATGAGACATTTGATAATCTTTTCTTATCTTTCTTATCGATCATGAATTCATCATTAGCTTTATTGGTTAATTGCTGTGTTTCTTCACCCTCCCCTAGTATTGCAGTTAAAAATAATTCGTTTAGGTTTTTCCTTTGACGTTATTTACATATTTACTTATTAGATCTTTTCATTTACCAACCATAGTATGCCTTCCTATAAAGCTGTTTTATCTTTCGCAGGCAAACAGTAGCAGAATTCCTAGATCTGACAATTTTAAAGGATTGGGTGTACGACAATATTATCGTCGGAATGTCGCTATCATTTTTCGCCGACTTGACGTTTTTTACTTTGGAACCTTTGTTTCTTGATAAAGCAAATTTGAGTCGGGTAAGAATTGAATTAATTATTTTGCTAATTTTAGAAATAATAAGATGTTATGGTACCATACAAGCAAATGGATGTTTGATACCGCTCGCGCTTGCATTCTGCTCTTCATTTATATCATTTTTCCTTTATATATAGTTCTCATCGCTTCTTATGAGATTCTATTATGGTGCTACGATCTTCTGGCCGCTGCTTCGCACACGCTATTCCCGGATATAAAGTAATTTATTAGGTACTAGGATAATGTTCTACATTAATGTCGAATTTCATCTTGATCTGATCAGTTGTTTCGGAGATCTTAGGTAATAAACATGTTTACATCTTTCTTCACTCTCAAGACAGCAACATAAGCCTTTATAAAATATTAAGTAGGTGATATCTTTAAAAAACGATGTAAGATTATTTGTTTTTATAGTGCTTACCCACACTTAGGGAAAATTCTGCGAAACTTATATCCATATACGTTCAAATCTCGTCAAGGTCGTTCATTTGTGGAAAATATTGTAAATTCGTGGATACATAATTCTATTATATTTTGTTCCAGTCTGAAATTGCCGTCATAATCGCGGTAGGAGGAGCCACGGACATGTGTGCACGACTTTTCCTCGGCATCGCAGGACAGTTCTTTATTATGAACAGCCGGTACATGTTCTACGCCGGAGCTCTCTTCTCTGCCATCTTCAGGCTTGGTGAGTCTTAAACCTACGCATCATTATCATCGTCATTGGCCTGACTTCATCCACTGCTGCTGTCTTCAAACTCTTGTGCATATTCCACAATCTACTCTCTCCTACGCTAGTTGTATCAGGTTCAAAATTATTCAATTTGATTTTCAATTAGCTTAAATTTTTATGGGACGTATTGTGCGACAGATTTCAATATCATTCTTCTTCACTTAATTTATATCTAACTCAGAATCAATAACGATATTTTTAACGTTACAAAATTAGGACTTAATACGTAAATCGTAAACCAAATTTTAAACAATAGAAAATAAAGTGCTCTCACTCTTTAATTCTTAGTTTTTTCCCCGATGAAAGGAAAAATAACCATTCAGATTCACATACTATTTTACCCCTCCCTGCGTCTGTTTGTTAACCAAGAGCGCCTTTGAAAAGCCTTGCCTGTTAATCCCCGACTTGATGTAATATACCACCATGATTTATTTATAGCAGAGTTTGCTCCGATGCGGGTTGTCTATTCAACACTTTTTAAAGCAAAAAACACAGAGCTGCATAGTACGAATGCTTAATGAGGACATTCATTGAATATTAACGGGATCTATATTCATTCATATAGATTTGCTTCTGTATTTGCGTTCGTGATTGCGAATTTATATGGAAGAATCTATGTTTATGAGATCAAAAAGCTGGGGCATATTTAAAAACTAGTGTTACCACCTGTTCCAATCTATAGAAGGAGTGATACGAGGCGCAGAATATTATAGCTAGAAAGGTACACAACTTACGGCAGTGGCTCTGAGTGCTTAAAGACTTCGAAATCTGTTTCGGTTTGTTGTGTTGTAGACCAAAAACTAACTTTAGAACTTTAATACTTTATGCTAATTCGAAATTTGTCTAATATCGATGTTTCTCCACCAGTTTTCATCCAATTCACCGCCTACACACCGTTGCTGGTCCTCACCGGGATACTGGGGGCGCTGCGGTCACTGGTCCATATTGCTCAGCCGATCGTGATGGCGGAACACGTGCCTATCGAGCGGTACCCTTCAGCTTACGGACTCTATATGCTTCTGGCTGGAGCTATCAGCCTTAGCGTTGGACCTTCCATCGGTAAGCATAGCGTACATGCCTCGATAGTTTCTACGTCTGTCCCCAGTCCCCACCCCATGTTGGCCTAGTCATCTTAAATATGGAAACCTGTGACAAACTTAAGCGAGTGAAGAGATTTGGCGAGCCCTGGGCAACATGTGGGTCGCCCCATAAGATAATACAGTGCTATTGTTTAGTTCGATCTTAGGTAGGTTTAGATAACACTACCAGTCTTTTCAAAGTCAAGACAACTCATGAATTAATCCAGTTTTATAGGTTTTCTTTTTATGCATTATATTAGCACCAATGGTGGTCATTAAAATTTATTTAGGTAACTGTTAAAATAATTTCACACAAAAATATGCACGTCTGTTGTCCATACAAAAACCGCTGGAATTTCTAAGGTTGTTAATAAATGAGTAGACCTTCAAGTTCAATTAAAATAAGCAAGCAGTTAGTGAAGGATACGATACCCAAGTTATTGGTCCAAGTTTAACCAGTTCCTTCATAGACGTAAGAGGAAGTCACCGATTGCACAATAATTTTAAAAGAATGCGAAGCCCTAATAAAAAGTTAAAACTGGTCAAATTAAACGATTTATGGCATTCTAGAAAAAACTTTCTGGTGACGTTAGTTTTTTTACATACAATTTTCTAATAATTTGACAATATTAGTGAAAATTTAAGGGAAAATTTAGCATTTCTAACTAGTTAATGGGTAGGCCCATTAACCAGTTAGAAATGCTAAATTTTCCCTTGACAAAACTATAGTTCTACGCGTCATCACTATAATGACTCTAAATTCTTTTAATAATTAAAAACTGATCACAGTCACTGACCTTGCTTACTAAGCATGTCTTGCCCTCGTCAACAACACCACGATTATACTCGTGAATATTAAGCTTAAAATCAAGGCCACTTACTTCTAGATACTTTTAAAATAAACACAAGCTTTTATCGCGTTTTTTGATATTTACATTGTATGAACAAGAATTTTATTTTTATTTTGTTCTATTTGGAGAACAAACGTGAGCAATAATTAATAATAAAAAAATCTTATATACCTAATAAATAACTCCTATGCATTTTTATGTGTCTGCGAATGTAGATGATAACGCTGAATCTATTCTATTCTAAATTATATT
The DNA here is from genome assembly GCA_949316285.1 of Eupithecia subumbrata. Taxonomy (NCBI): domain Eukaryota; kingdom Metazoa; phylum Arthropoda; class Insecta; order Lepidoptera; family Geometridae; genus Eupithecia; species Eupithecia subumbrata. The sequence goes on from OX438634.1 coordinate 3,297,470, forward strand.
AATATAATACTAGGTGACCCGCCGCGATTTCATTCGCGTGAACTTTAGTACCAACTAATACTAATACCCCAAGTAATGTTGGTTTAAACTATCAACGCCAAAGTTTTACAACCAAAACTTTACGATTTTAAAGTTATTATGAGAAAACCTATAAATCCCATTTCATCCTTCTAAGAATGCTTGTTTTACAATTACTTTTTCGATTACGACCCCATTTTAACTACCTTAGAATACGAATTTCCAAAAATACGTTCTTAGCGGGTGCCTACGTCCTGAAAGGAACCTCTAAGCAAAATTTCAGCTTCGTAGCTCTTTTAGTTTCAGAGATCTCTTGATGAGTCAAGTTTTCTCTTCTCTTTTATACATATATAGATTTGTCTTTGATTATTCATTCCATTTGACAAGACGATTTAATCTGTATTAATTTTATTTTATCGTTGATGGAAAAATTAAGCGGAAGTTTTGACTTATATTTTTAAAATGAAACGGCTTTGCATATTATGTGATACAATTCACAAGCTTTAGCCCGCTGCTTATCGAACGCGTTTTTTCGCAATAAAAAGTAGCCAATATCACAAAATAACTATAGGAGTACAGGGCGAAACGGAAAGGGTATACTAACCCGATTCTGGGCATCGAGGGGATCAACGTTTGTTCAACGATTTCTTGAAATTCGCAAATTTTTTAACTTTTTAGAAAAAAATAATAGCTTTTTTTCATTTATTTACATTAATATTTATTTTGTAATGTTAATAATGCAAGAGCACGTGTAAAAACACACGAAAAGGAAAAAAAATAACTAAAGTTTTTTCAAAAATAATAAAAAAAATCGTTATTCAGAAGTTGATCCCCTCGAGGTCCAGAATCAGCCTCTTTCGGCTAAGTACACCCTTCTTGTGGCACTCTTTATAGTACTATGTAACTATATGTTATTTCAGGTCCAGAAGTTTACGTGTGCAAAATTTCAGCTCGATGCATTCAGTAGTTTTGGCGTTGTCTATGGTCAAACATTTCACAACGGCACAAACTTGGGCAGTTTTAGTTTTAGTAGGATATTTTACGATGAGCCTTCCTAATTATCCTACATCCTATCCTAACCTTCGAATTCTTCTATTATTATAAAGTCGAAAGTTTGTGAAATCTGAATTTTTGTTACCTAGGATCTCCAAAACTACTGAACAGATCAAGATGAAATTTGGCATACGCTTAGAGCAAAGCCTAACTTTGATAATAGACTACCTTATTACCGAACCGAAAAACCGCGTGCGAAGCCGCGGGCAGAAGCTAGTAAATTAATAAGTAAACAAACAATAAAACTTCGTACATACTACATAGTTTCTGTAAAAATCTACTACATTTCTTACCATTTTGTTTGTAATGTTTATATTTATTTGTTATAGGAATCGTCCGAGACTACACCGGCAGCTACGCCATAGCTTTCTCAATGCTTGCCATCTGCAACTTCTGCTGCGTCATCCCGTGGACTATCGAAGGAGGAATCCGATATATGAAGCAAAAGAAAGAAAAGACCTTACAGACTTGATCTATTGTAATAATGACCTTGTGTCTGAGAAGTAGGGTTGAAAACTGTGATATTAGAAGTTGGGAGTAAACTTGCCACTAAATCGTCTTGAACAGATGTAATTTGATTTACTAAAATCAGATTTTAGAGGAAATTCTGCCATATACCTTAAGAAAATAAGTAGGAAATAATAAACGTGATAAAATCAGTGATTGATTTAAAAGTGACAGAACTAAAAATCTGGTACAACGCAGACTTTCGTGTTGGTTCTGATTGTGACATCAATACAAAGCTATTTTCAGCTTGAGAGAATCCATGCAAACACTGCTGCCTTATTTATTTTGTAGAGTGAGAGACTTGTCCTGCCGCTAAAGCGTAAACAGGCGTTGTGTTGTACTTGGTAGTGTTCGTGGACTGAAAATTGGATAAAAATGTTGGCTGCCTTCCAATAGTGTCTTTTGGCATATACGAGCCCAAGAGAGGTGACAATGCTGTATATTTTAGAAGTCAATTTTCATGATTTTGATGTATTCACATATCATAGATAAGTGAATACATCAAAATTACTAAAAAACAGTCAATTTATTGTCAATTTTATGGTTTATGTTAAAGTAATGTAAAAAAAAATATAAAAATGCAAATGTTTAAATAAAATTAAACCAAATTATATCTTTATTTTTTTTATTAACTAATTAATAGGCGTCAAAGTTGAAAATCAGGCTTTTGCTAATGATTCGGAATATTCAATTCAGAGGATTAATGTATTTTGTATACGTAAATCTACTAGTAGAGAACTCGTTATCATTCAATGTATTTTTATATCTCCTCTCCACCGTAGATGTGATAGAAAGTAAGAAAGAGATAGTTCTACCATGCAAGAGTTCGGTACTTACATTGATGTTTTTTAAGGGCTAGGTCATGGTCAATAGATCCCAGAGTAATAACTCTGGGATCTATTGACCATGACCAAGCCAGTGACCAAGCCATAGTACAGATAGATTGTACCTAGGTTCCTAGGATTCCAGGTCTTTGTGAGTTTTATAGGTCAAACCCACGTAAACGAAGCTGCGGAAGTTAGTGAATTATACTCACCTTCATTTTCAAATAATAAAGCTACCTCGTTAATACAATAGGTTCACTGGAGCACATTAATATATCAGAATGTCTCATGAATATAAAACAAGATCCGTCAAGTGCGACTGTAACTCGAAACAGAGGGTTTTGAACATTTGTCAACAAATATGTACTAAAGGTACCGGTAAGAGACTTCGCAATTTAATGGATAACTAAAAATAGTAGGTACCAACCTACATTTCAGATAGATCTCATGCTGCATGATTCGGTGAAGGTAAATTTTCCGACTTTTTTCAAGATATTTAAAAAAGAATGTAACTGACAGAAATTTTAAAAACTGTTTTGAAAAGATGATCCCTTTCATTTAATACCCCACTGAGATTTGTAGGTCTCTTTTAAAATTTTGGCATCACAATATGTACAGAAAATGTTCAGTTAGATTTTTCATTTTTTTTTCTTCAGACAACAAGCGCACGAAATGTACTATTGTTTTAAATTACAAGTTAATAGCTGCGTTAGTTGCTGAGATATTAAAGAGGAAAAAAAGGATAGACAAAGCGAGACCCTAAGTGTTTCGAAACTAATCTCCGATCTTTAAACCCTAATAGGTAGGGCATAAACTAGACAAAGACAGGTGACCAACTAAAGCGAGAACGGTTGCCCGATACCAAAGATCCTACGACTACGCTTTGTCCGATACTTCTTTTGAAAACTGTCAAAATCACTCCCGTTGTCCAACAAAAATGCAACTAGGTCACAATCAATATAATGTAAATAAAGTAGATAGCTACGTAAAGCAATGTAAACTTACAATGAGGTCACACCAGCTTCGAATATAGGTTAACAGCAGCTACATATACACTATACATACATATATACACCTGTGCATTTCCATTTTCATAAGAAATAGGCACTTCCATTATGTAGATTTGCACGAACAATAATACATTCCAAATACCTCTGAGTGGAATAACAATTTGTCTTAGATATGCCAATTTGATGAAATACATAAGTGTTTTATGGAGCATCTCAAGAAGATTTGCAGTGTTTAGAGCACCAGAGTTTAGAGCATTTATATTTGCAATTAATAGTAGGCATAATTTTGAATAAATTGAAAGAATAAATATATATAAATAATGCTGGACAATCTACACAGCAGCATCTAGCCCTAAGCTAAGCAGAGCTTGTGTTATGGGTACTAGATGACTGATATACTTCCTACTAATATTATAAATGCGAAAGTTTTTGAAATGTGAAATTTTTGTTACCTACTGATCTCGAAAACTACTTAACAGATCAAGATGACATTTGGCATACACTTAGAACGTAGCTTAACTTAAACAATAAGATACTTATTATATCGAAAACACGCGTGCGAAGCTGCGGGCAGAAGCTAGAATAGTATACATAACAGAGATAGATATGTTTTACACACGTAGCAAATATCCAGAACACCCGGAACAACTACTTGCAGATCATACAAACATTTGTCTCCTCATTGAAGATGCACCAATGTGGACACCGCTCGACATCATCGGATTTACCGTCATCGTCTAGTGTCTTCAGCAGCTCAGGACAAAGAACACTATCAGCTTGATACTAATGTACATGTATAATAATATATTACACATAATAGTAGGTGCCGAACAGAATGATTCGTTATTGCTTTATCGGTGACATCCGCCAGTGCTATCGCAGGGGCGTAACAGTACGCATGTTAGAATGAAGGAAGAGACAACGATAAAAATAAAAGAAAATGACAAAGGAAAAGATTGCTGGGGCTATGTTGTCTGTTTTGGAACCGCTATAACATTTGTGAGTATATTTTTTATATGTATATTGGATTGGTATTTATTAGTCTACGTCATTAGATGGAATTTTAAATAGATCAACTTTTTTGAATTAAATACATTTAGGTATACGTTAGTACTATATTGATTTTCTGTGGTATAATGCTGTGACATTTATATAAACATAATAAAATATTTTATTGAATTCATTCAGTAGGTATTTACGTTTTCGCTTTGTTGTGTTTTAAATTAAACAAATCAGTTCCAGAAATAACAGCTGATTGTTGTTTTGAATATTTTCAGATTGCTGGAATCGGTCACGTAAATTCTTTCGGTCTGATATACAAAGACTTTATGGTTGACACCCACTCCTCCGCCAAGTCCTTGACGACGGCGCATGGAGTGTTCGCCGTGATGTTAGCAATAGGAGGTAACTCATAATCACGTGGGTATGAACTGCCAAAGTTCGTACTGGTGCTCTTAGTGAAAAGATGTTCTTGTGCTTTACTCATCAGGACTTACTTAATATATCGTTTTGCAATGATGACACCACGTATAAGACCAAATCACAGCCTGTTGATCGTGCGCTGATCTTCTCTATTGTTTACTAATCAATGATCATATCTATTGTGAACATCATTTCACCAAAAGAAAGAACTGAAAGAAAGAACTATTTGACAAGAGATTTTATTTTTGTTAATCAATGTACGAATATCCGGCTGTAAATCATTTCTTTGAACAGTGTTTCTTGAAAGAATTTTGCTGATAAATAAATATGATATTATTTTTTCAGGAATAATACTCAATCTATTGAAAAAAAGAATAACACTACACCTCGGGGGCTTCGTAGGAGCGATTATCTTCACAATCGGGTCTTTCACAACGATTGCTATATCCAGCACCAATCAGCTTCCAATTACGTTTGGAGTTCTACAAGGCATTGGATTTGGCATGATGGTACCCGTGTGTTACTCAACACTGAACCATTACTTCGTGAAGAAAAGGACAACAGTAATGAGCGCTATAAAAGCTTCCCAAGGAGTAGTTTTGATGTGGTATCCACAAGTTTTGAAGCAAATCATTTCCTACTACGGATTCCGAGGAACTTTGCTAATAATTTCCGGAATATCACTGCATTCTATTCCAGGGATGCTAGTTATGAAGAACAAACCTAAGGCTACGCGTAGTGAACGAACAGCAAGTATTTTTAGCTCTTTTTAGTGCATGTTTGTAACAAATAATGCTAAATTAATGTTACATTCAAAACTTGCAGAAAATATAGAGAGAGGTTCGCCTGAGAATGAAAGTGATGATCTCCTAAACAAAGAAAGAAATGAAGTTGAAGATGAAAAAGATGTAGCCACTCCAAAAAATCTAAGGTTTGTTTACACCCATAGTCATCAATAATATTGAAATAGATATTGCGTTAGTAAGATTTTACTCTTATAATAGTGTTATTTTTATCCATGCCCTTATTTTTGCAGAACAAAACTTGTGGAATTTTTCAACCTGACGACATTTAAAGATCCCGTATTTCGGAACATTTGTGTTGGCCAGAGTTTCGTGAATTTCTCTGACCTTACCTTTTTCATATTACAACCAATGCTTCTCTTCCAATATGGATATGAAACGGTAAGTAACACATTTTATCAAAACAACGTTGTCCTTATCATACAAATGACAGCAATCTATATTTAAAAGTCGATATCGAATTTATTTATATTTTGTTGTTGTAGAACAGCTTTATCTAAGGTGAAAGCCAACTTTTATATCGAGCACATGCATTCCCTTTCTCTTTCTTAATTCATTGTTCCACAAATTAAAAATACATTAGAAAATTAAAACTAAATAGGTAATGGCAAAGGCAAGTTTCACCCTAAAAGAGTTTCTTCCAGCAAACCTTACTTGGAGAGAGACACGAGGTTATAAAAACAACTTAGGACCACAATGGAAGTGTTCAGTGATATAAATAATTTTAAGGGTTTTTATCCAAAAATTAACGACTCAGTAGGTCTCGCCAGAGACTTTAATTTTTGGTATAATAAAATGAATTCTAGAAATTTTCCATATGTTTCGGTCTAAAGTATAAAGATACCTTTCATAATATAGTTTTGTTAGAAATCGTTTGTATAATTTTACAGAGTGCAGTAGCTACTTGCATATCAATATGCGCGGGCGCCGACGTCGCCGGTCGCTGTGCCCTAGCCATCGTCAGCAGTATTACCCCAACAAACACAAGAGTATTATATTTCACAGCTACATTATTGACATTCGTATTTAGAATAGGTAAGTTTCCACTGTTGATAGTGACTGATATCAGTTTGTCATTTATTTAAGGATTTATTGTTTGAAATATGTTATGCAATTAGGATTGTGTCACGTTTTGTAGAAAGTTAATCTCGTTGTTCGTAATTTTTTTTAGTAGGTATGTTACTGCTTGAGTTTAAAATAACGTTATACAAGTTCAGAAGATCTCTATCTGCATCCAGCAGTAGGCTATTATGAGGAGACAATTGTGGATATATGTAAAACATTTTTCTTTATTTGTTGACCCTTTCCATTTCTTTTACAGTTATACTCCATATCCGCAGCTTTACCTGGGTTGCCATAGTGACTGGCTTTCTTGGGGTGCTCAGGTCTCTGCTCCACGTGACCAGCCCTCTGGTCATCTCAGACCATGTGACTAATGAAGACTTTCCTGGGGCTTACGCGCTGTTCATGCTTTGCGCTGGTGTTGTCAATGTCATCTTCTCTCCTTTCATCGGTAAGGGCCTAGACTTTTATTCTCTGTCTTAATAGTCCGTTCACACGTTCAAAGTGTCTTATCACATCAGGCAGTGGCGTAGACATGTCGCTACCAGATGGTAGAATCAGCCCGTTTGTAGAATGACTAGGCTTCTTACAATACGAAAGGGTTTGGGCGCATAAGGTCCCGTGCTCAAAACGTCCCTTCACCAAAAAAACGCCCCATACGTACAATGTCTCCTTTGCAAACGGACTAAAGCGTCCCTTTCTCAGAGAATCCCATCCCTTTCGCAAAACGTCACAGAATGTCCTTCTTGCAGGACGTCCCGTCTGCGAAATGACCCAATTCATTTTGCAGAATTCTCAAATAGGATTTTTTGGGAACAACCTAATATTATACATTACATTCGACGAGATGCCTAAGTGACGTTTAGAAATACAATTATTAAAAGTTGATCGTTCGTCGGTCGGCTTAGGCATTTAATTGCTTGTTCCCGTTTTTTTTACCACCATAGCCATTCTTCACACGGGCTGATTCTATGATCCGGCGGCGACAGACACACCTTTTAACATAGGATTGTGCAAATATAATCTACAAGTTTCACCCCACCCCTATTCTCGATCGGTTGCTCAATATCAACCCACAAACATGCAGGTTACTGACCTTTTCATAATCGTTCAATGCTCTTAGTCATTTGTGCCTGGTTCTTAAGTTAGGTACCTGTAACAAAACATAATTGTTTATAAATTGATAGTATTTTTTAAGACAAGTTTCCTAATAAGTCATCATTTTGACACAAATATGTACACAACATTACGCATAGGTTTTATGTTAAAATAAGCCTAAGTTTCCAGTGGAATTTCAAAGTCTTAATTTAATAAAATTCCTTTAGTAACTGTTGTAGGAGCCAAATAGCACCATAAAGTATATATTGTGTACGGTTTGAAAATAGTGTCAAAGCAAATTCACAATTCGCCTAGGTCCGTCAGTAGGTAAAAACTTCCCTCATTCCAAATCCATTTCACCCCAATATCTCAATACATTCTATCCCCAAAATGAAGGAGTTATGAGCTGACGTGGCCCACGCTACCGTTGATAAATGAGGATCTGAATCGACAGAACACAATGACAAATTAGAAACGTTTTTATTGCTACGGAACCCACGATACGGTCTCTATGATGTATGATCTGCCTAAGTGCTTTCCGAAATGTTTTGATGGAAAATAACGGATGACAAGGGTCCAGTTAAACGAATTTAGTCAGTGCCGAGATATTTTTAAGTTGTTTTGGATTAAAGTTGAATTATTCAGTTCATCTCTCGCTCTCCTTATCTCCTTGGAAGCTCTTTGAAGATGAAAGATAAGAAGGTTCATTTTGTTTTATAGCTTTTTATTTTTATCCAGGGAAATAAACCTGTACCTACTGAGTTCGTTTTTCATTAAGCTCTGAAAACAGCTGCTTTTGTCCAAATGTATGGTAGGTAACTTTAAGCTCGACCAAAATGAATTTTTATTTGGTGAATAAAACACAAACAAGCAGAAGCAAATATAGCCTCATTGCGAACCTCCTCGCTCGTTAGTCGTTTGTAGTATAAACATAAATGAAAAGTTGAATTAACTAACTTCATTAGTAAGAAGGTACCTTCTATCGACAAATTTGATTAAGTCATGACCTACTTATTACATATAGTTCAATAACAAGTTCGAAAAAAGTGTGTTGATATGGACGACTTAACACATTTAATTTAATTTATATTCATTTGTTTTACACATCGACCAATAATGAATTTTGTGTCGTTACCAAAACCGTAAATATCACGATTGCAACAGGACTCAGAAGAAATGGCTAATCGCTATTTAAACTCTTAAGCTTGTAGTTGAGAAGAAATATACGTAATCCCCTTATTCATAATACTCTGCTAACGTAAAACAATTGCTAAGCAGTGTTATTTCTCACTCTGACTATAACAATAGAAGATATCAGAGTGAGAAGCAACCACTGTTTAAAATTAACAAGGTATTTTAAGGCAGTAATTCATTAGTGTTTTACTTTTTTATGTATCGTTTTACTTATTCTCTAACATAATTTTTTAGTATCTAATGGTAGTCTATAGTCTCCTATCTGCTTGGCTACGATTCGCACCGAGACGACTGTTTGTCTTCCGTTTAGTTGTGAAATTGTTTCACATTTGCACAAATAAGAGTAAGACAAAACCGTCGACAAATTTTGTCGCGGTGCGCATCTTAAGCTAGCTGGTCGCTATTTACTTGAGTAATTTGTCTTATGTGTATTATGAGTCGATTATATAAGATTTTTCTTGGGTTTTAGGGATGCTGAAAGATGTGTACCAGGACTACGTCCCTGCGTTCTACGCCTTGGCCCTATGCTGCCTGCCCTGCCTTACCGCCTGGCCGCTCGAATATTTTTATAGAAACTCGTTTTCGCAAAACGACTAATTTTATTTGTAAATCCACTTATTTATTCGCATAATTACAATATTATCCTATTTAATAGATTTATCTGGATTAAGTTGTGATATTCTAAGAGTATTAGACGAAATATGAAAGGTTTATTCAAATTGTTCTATTTTGGTATCATTTTGCTGAGGTATTCCGATGATGTTGAAAAATTACACTTCACACCATGTGTTTGTTATAAATGCGAAAGTTTGAAAGGACCGACTGATGTCTGTTACCTCTTCATGCCAGAACTTCTAAGCGGATCGGGACATTTTGCATACATAAGGGTCTATACCTGGAATATCATATTAAAGGCTTATTTATTCCGGACAAGGCGTGCAAGCTAAAACAGTTACATTTTATATAATACTAGCTGACCCGGCGAACTTCGTATCGCCTAACAGTCGAATCTTTAATTTATTTTTTATTTTTTTTTAGAATTTTTCTCTCCGTAAGAACCATCCTCGTACTTCAAGGAATATTTAAAAAAAAAATAGCGAAATCGGTCCAACCGTTCTCGAGTTTTGCGCTTAGCAACACATTCAGCGACTCATTTTTATATAATAGATAATGTTGGTTCGATATATACGTTTTTGGAGCTACGTCATTACGACACATTTACGTGATTATGGTAGAAAATACTACTACCAACTGCTCACTAGAGAGGTCAAGGTCACATAGGTCATACACAAATTAGACCATCTCCAAACAGCACCAACTTAAATCCGAACCCGTCAAACACATACGTAGATCTGATCCATATCTACCTACGACTTTTTGACAGATTTCAATGAAAATCCTCACCTACCCTCAAAATACAAAAATTGCGGAGCCAGGTGAAATATCGGCCTCTTTTTCAGCGTTAGCGTGCGCCTCGAGGGTCCATCATTATTAACCCTTGAGCTCTCGAGAGCTCCAGAAAAACCTGGGGCTGAGCATTAATCTTTGTAACACTTTGCTGGAGTTACTGATCTACCTACGTCTCGGGTAGGCATTCTTATCTGAAAGCACCTTTTTCTCTCCTTAATAGGTATAATATTCTCTGTAATAGGCATTATTTATTGATGGGTACTCTGTAACTGAAACAGAACAAGTCAATGATACTTACGATCTTTGGTTATCAAGTACGAAGTTTCTGTGTTTTAAAAAGTACTCAGGTTAAAAACCTGAGTACTTTTTACTAGTCAGTTTTATTCATTTTTCATATTTGATAACAGCTTAATATAAATACTCTTAAATCTTCTTGGTTCCTTTTCTATAAATGCCGTAAATAGGCACTTATACATACAGGGTGTTTGGTGGAACAATGTAGGGATTGAAAGAACTGATGGGCTACCCATGTGTAAAATGAAATAACTTAGCTTAAGCTGTTTAAAATTACTTACTTATGTCCTAAATTTCTAACGTAAAATATATAAGGAATATCGCTATCGCTTTATACAATAGTATGAAACTAGTATCGTACACGGTATACAAATTCTTTGCTCGTCACCAGTTACGAAAAGATAACCGCGGTTTCGTAAGAGTACAAAAAAGTATTTAATCGCAACTGGTATCGTACAAGTACAAAAAAGTTTTTAATCGCAACTGGTTACGAAGCTCCGGTTTCGTACGCGGCCGAAGGGTTTTAAACCACATGTGCTATTATGAAAAGTGTCATGGTTTTAAGTTATTTTTAAAGTAAAAGTACTTTATAAGTTATCGGAGCAGCATTAGCAACTCTACTTTTTTAATGATAGGTAGAGTACATCTTTTCATGTTAAAGATATTTTTTGAGAAGTTTAAGTCAAGTTTTGTTTATGACTTCCTACTCAATGATTAGTATAGCTTATTGTGATGAAAGACTCTATTATTGTGACTTATTAGAAGCTATATTAAAGTGATTAATGCACTATATAGGTATTTTACTATCCTATAAACAAAGAAAATCTCGCACTTAAGAAAGAAACAACTTTTGATAATCACTTAAAAACCATGACAATATTCATAATAGCATATGCCGTTTATAATGACCACATTTATTAATTTATTTATTTAACAATTTTAGGGAAACTAACAGCTATGTAATTATAATAACAAAAATTGTGTTAATAAACGGCTAATAAAAGCTTCCCCAAAAAATAACGAAATTAAATTGTTAGAAGGTATCAATCGAAAAATTCAGTAGATAGACGGAGCGTTTGGTTAGGGCGTTTGCGCACTTGATCAGCTTCTTCAATCCCTACATCGTTCCACCAAACACCCTGTATACGTAGGCTGCTCCGTAAGTATTTGCAAACTTTAGATTAGTCCATAAAGCTCCAGGGTAAGCCGCTTACGAACATCTTGATCTGCAGAGGCGTCGGCCGTCCGAATGTAGGTATTAAAGGAGTTTTTCCACTACACCAGTAGAACTCACTTCTAATATAACAGGCTAAGAAATAGGATGAACAAAAGAAGTAATCGACACATTGTGCGGACACCAAGCGGAAACGACTCTGACAATAGTTTGACCTTTTCTAAGTTTTTTTTTTTATTGATAATGTTCAAGCGTTTGGCCACCAACTCACTTAAAGTAAGTGAAGATGTGGCCTAAGATGGAGCACGCTTTCCCAGAAGGAACTTATTTACCCTAGACTTGAAGACTCCAAGATTATACTCTAACGGGAAAACAGACGCAGGAAGCTCATATTTTTATTGTATTTATAAAAATAAAGAGTTTTATTTTGTAAATTAGTTGTCCACATTCGGTTTCACACATAATTATCGGATTATGAGAGTGAGGGAAGAGAGTGCACCTGTGTTTACGCACACTCTTGTGCACTATAATTTGTTCTGCGCATCTGGCTAGCCTCCGATGAGACTGGCCGCCGTGGTTGAAATTCGGCTTAGAGGACATTAGTGGGCAGGGTCCATTAGTGGAGCTAAAGTTAAATTTATTCATAGGATCTTGTAGAGCTCGCTAGATCTCCCTAGGTTTACTTCACAAACCTAATACTTTGTTAAGCGATACAAAGGAATGCATTAAAGTTTCCAACCATTCGCTTAAATTTCACATCCGCGCATTTATTAAATCTTTAGTAACTATGGTAGTGAGCAGATTTCTTAAATGACAACGAAAAGAGATAGACCCATATTTTTTGGCTGATTTGTAGACTAATTATGAAGTTCAATACAACAATACAATACAACATTAAAACAAGATCCGTCAAGAGCGAGTGTAACTCGCGCGCCGAGGGTTTCGAACGTTTGTCAACAAATATTTACCAAAAGTACCGGTTAGAGACTTCGCAATTTAACGAATACCTAAGAATAGTAGGTACCAACCTACATTTCAGATGGATCTCTCTGCGTGCGTCGGTTAAATGGGTGGTTTGGTTAAAGGTGGGTAATGGTAAATTTTTCGACTTTTTTCAAAATATTTCAAAAAATATGAAACCTACAGAAATTTAAAAACTGGTTTGAAATGTCCAAACCGATACCTTTAATTTGATACCCCACTCGGTGGTCCCCCCTTTTGAAAATTATTCCTTTTTGATCATTTTACAAAAAGTGTTCTTTTTACAGACTTCTCTATATTTTTCCTGTCAAATATAAATCCATATCTATAATCATAATGGGTATTTTTTTATTTTAAAAGTATGAAACCTACAAAAATTTCAAAAATTATTTTGAAATGTACAAAATGATACTTTTCATTTGATACCCCATAAGACTCTGTAGGTATCTTTTGAAACTTCGGCATCACAATTTGTATGGAAAATATTCATTTTCATTTTTCATTTATTTTTATATATTTTTCTTTAAATCTGTACAGGCGCACGAAATCTATTATTATTTTAAATTTCAAGTTGATAGATGCAGTAGTTTTTGAGTTATTAAGGAGGGAAAAATGGACAGACAAAGCGAGACCATAAAAGTACACCTCAATGACCCAGTTTTAAAGCTGTAACTATAAAACTGGGTCATTGAGGTATACTCATTTGAAATATAAATAAATCGTTTTATTTTCTGCAAATTTCGTAAAAAATATTTTTTTACTACGCTTATGTTTCATATTGGATGTTTTTTCAATGTTTTTTTATCAAAGACAATCTAGCTTCCAAATGAGAGTACTTTGAATCAAATACACCGTTTACTTAAAAAGAAACGAAAAAAAAACAAAATGACTACATCATTTTGTGTTTTTTTTCCAAAACCCCCCACAAAGAGGGGGAAAAATTTTCATTTCATTTTTTTTAATCGCCTTGGTTTTTGAAATAGCTAACATATAATTTTTTTCTGATTTTTATCAATAAATATATGTCACGTATCCGCACATTTCGTTTGATCAAGGTTAGAAAATACAAATTATATATCACATGATAAGGTGATATAACGTAACATCTTTCTCAATACCAATTTATTTGCAATAACATTCAAAAAACACTTTCGATCTAAAATTAAATCACACAATTTTATCTCCCGATATCAATCAAATGAAGATGGGAGATATCCAATCGGCTGAGTTACCTACCGGTGAAAATAACTTTGCGGAAAATACGAGGGCGAGGGAAGATACGGTTTTGATAAAAAGTAGAGATGATTAAACCTAACGCAAATTAGAAGTGGGATGACAGCACCCGACCATAATGAACTCATACCATAAATAACTCTTTAGAGTTAGACAACCTTATTTTATGTTTATGTATGTTTATTATTAATATTTGTAGGTATTATGGTAGGTATGTAGTGTAAGTATTTGTTTCCTTTTCTTTCAGTAGGTATCTATATATTTATTCAGTGCCACCGTCTATTTTGTTCTTTCATTTATACTTCCTTTTTTATAAGCATTTTCTTTGTATTGTTTCCTGTATTTGTGTGGTATAATAAAGTGTTTTCTATCTATCTATCTTTGTCTATTATGTTAGGTGCGTAAACCAAGATTAAAAATAAATAAATTGTAATTACCTAGGTACGTAGGTACATCATAACAATTGATTAACAGAGCCTAGTATTGATATTGAAAAATTCTTAGAATCCAGTTAATTATTTTGAAATTTATCTCGTTTTGGCTTATTTGAATATGATTCAAAATCTGGCCTATTTTACCTGCCCGAGGGAAATATACCCTGATTGACACCGGCATTATTTGCCACGACGGCGGATTTCTGTTGACGGTTTGGAGTGACATTTTGAGTGATAAGGTAGGTATTTTAGATTGCAAGATAAAAACGCCAAGTTTATCTTTTATAGACTAGATTTCTTATCAAAAGGTTGATCGGATTGTAAATGCTTATCTTTTATATTAATTCGATTTCGACTACATTTTTAGAAAACTTGCCCATAGTAGACTTAGACATGAGGTAGCCATACACGCTTAATATTATTCTCGAATCCAGTTTAAACCAGATTTAGCTGATGTGAAGAATTAGTATTGATTAAACATAGTTATGATCGACTCCACTCGAGAATTTCACTTCGAACGATCAATCAAAATTTACCTATTCACGTTGACTGTACACATTTACAATTTTTTTGGTTACAATACCTGAGTGCAAAATAGTTCAAACCCCATCCAGATCTTTAAAATGTCTTCTCTAATAAATGTTTCTACCTTGTAGACAAAACCTCGCTTTTACGTTTAAGACTGAAGACTTACTCAGGGCTTTGCGCTGTAAAATGTTGATAGCAACTTTATTTCGCCACGCTGTGTTGACTGGGGTATTGCTTACGCCAACAATGAAGACAACTTGTCATGGAATAACTGAACTATTACCGGTTGGGGTATTTTTAGTTCCTTGACTCCTCCGTCTCTATTTTATTTAGATGGTTTTATAGAGATTTTTAGAAACTTCCCCTGAAAACTGTTTTTGAGGCTGTTTGAGATTTTTAGAATCTTCCCTTGAAAAGCGCTTTTGGTGAGTTGTCTCGGTTCGATTTTTTTTTTCTTTGACTATATAATTTAGTTATATTGTTTACCCACTTCTAAAAATATGGATACAAGCTATATATAAACTGAGGTTATACTTCGATCACAAACTCTTACTTAGCTTGGGGCTAGATGATGCTGCGTGATTGTTCAGCATTATATGTATATATGGATGTTTTTGTATTGAAACTTATCTACCTTTGAGACTGACTAGACTTTTTAGTCGGGTTTCCACCGCGAGCGTAGCGGACTCATTTTAACTCGCAAGAGTAAACTGCATACCTGTATTTCCACCAAAAAATAGTCGAGCGGAAAGGAGGGAGCGAGCAGAAAACGTTGAAATTAACTCTAATCATCTCTCATTTCCCGCACATTACCCTTTCGCGGTGGAAACTTATGGCTTGAGGTAGAGCGCGCTCCGTAATGTGTAATCCCAGGTATCTCCACGCATATTAAAGATAGGTGCGCTGTAAACTCAGGAAAATCTAGTGGGCCAGGCAGACGCGAGGTGACGGATCGATACACCGCTGTTCCCCTGTGTCTGCTATAGTACGTACCTAAGCTCATAGCCTACACAAAACCTTAAAACCATTAAAAGTTAAGTTTTTAAACTTCGATCGTTTATATTAAAACATAAATTAACATGGAGGTTCCTATAGTTTCGTAGAGTTTCTTGTGTTTATTTAATTTTAGAATGCATGATTGAGGTTATGAATAATAATAATAATAGTAATTCACACGGCATCATCTGGCATTATTCCTCCCATAATTTATTTATAACTTTTTGTATCTTATATCCGAAAGTTCAAACACGCTTTCTTATTCGTAAACCGGATCCATGTTCTGAATGTAAAATTCAATTTTCAGTTTTTAAACTTCGATCGTTTATATTAAAACATAAATTAACATGGAGGTTCCTATAGTTTCGTAGAGTTTCTTGTGTTTATTTAATTTTAGAATGCATGATTGAGGTTATGAATAAAAGTTTTATTCATAACCAAAATACACAAACGTGCTGACGCAACCGCAGAAATTGAATTTTAGAATTCGTTGTATTAATAATCATATGAATCCTTGCACACTTGGCTGAATTGTCGGAATTCATTTTATTCAATTCAATTCCTTTAGTTCTCGGCCAAAGAATCTTAGAACCAGGATAATTTTAGTCAAAAAGCCACCATACTGACGAAGAGCTTTTACAGGTTTTTATTTAAAGACGCGTTTTATCCTGCCGGGTTCTATTACGCTGGTAGAGTTATACATTTTGTAAGAAAACTTCAAGACCATAAAAATATGAAATTCCTTGAAGCGATAGACAAAAAACTCTTTATCTGAAATTCTCAACACGTGTCACGTACAGGGTGTATCAGTATTCCGGGGGCTCAGGGCTCGCCCAAGCGGCGTATAGGGTCATACGAGGGGAAATCTAGCTTCATTGTTTATGGAGCTAGGTCGTTTTTGATATCAATTTTTGATTAAAGTACTTTTGTTGCGTAAATTTTTTTTACTTGTGGTATTCCAAACCGAGATATATCCATATGAAAGAGTGTCTTAATCATCGCATGAGGAAAGCCAAGGCGTGGTGACTTAAGCAACCTTCAACAGTCAACTATCAACAAAATACTCATAATCTTTAATACATCAGTGAGTAAATTAAAGCGGATTCTTAATGATTTATTCTTTTTGGACAGCGACTAAACTAAGATTCAAATAAGGATTATTTTACTAATTAGCCTATTACTTAAGAGTAAGATTAGTTTGTATTATTTAATCGCCTTTTTTTAATTTAATTTACCTTTTTGTGTGTTATATTTTTATTTGTAGCTAAGTAACATTCTCTTTACCATGTTCTTTCTTTAATATCATCGTCTATTGATTTTAACCTAAGTTTTTTAGTAAATACATATATGTGGAAACTTGTAATTAGCCCTCAGTAGAATATCATGCATGTATCATGCACATTATATTAAGCAAATACCTTATTGTAAATTCATAGCTGTAAGTTTTCCTAAAATTTATAAAATAATATAAAAATAAAATAAAATAAAATATCAAAGTGCTTTATTTCCTTTAGACCTCACAGGATTCTTGGACACGTCACAAACAGTTTTACCACGTCGGAAGAAGAGTTTGAAAACCTAGGCACACGACAAGCAATTTCAATAAGCAGGTAAAATACAAAAACTAGAAACAAAGGTCGAAAAAAAAAACAATATGACGTTAAAAAAACCTTTAATTTACTGCCATATGCCGTCTACGCGTTGAAACAACTGAAACTCGGTTGTTAAAATCTATGAAATGATCATCTGGTTTAAGCACATCTTCTGCCTCAGTAGGTACTAGAAACTACGATGAAACTGTTAAAACCATCCAGCAGAATCGTTAACTTCCTCAGCCATGTGGAAACGGTAAGGAGGTAAATGGTTATTTCACGCAAAGTTGAACAAACGCTTATGTGACTTCATTACCTAGAATGTGCTTTGTGATCAGCTTTGACGTTTATTTGATGGAGTTTATTTATGAATGATTTTTCCACGATTCGTTTTGTTTCAAAATCACAAAACCCCGCTTTCTATGTTAAAACCATAGATAAAAGTTGTTACCTTGACCTTCAGTTTAGGGAGGTTAATATTTTATGTTACTTCCTGAACTCACAGAAGGTTATATTCTATTTTTGAATGGAAATTGGTAGTTCGATACACGATCGAGGTTCGAGGCTTTCTACCAAATTTAATTGAGAAATAGAACAAGGATTACGACCCTACGTAAAAGTCAAGATTATTTATAAAACTTTACAAAATCATCATCAAACAAAATCTAAACCTTTTGCTTTGGGGATAAATGAGTAACATAAAATGCAATACATAACAAAGGCACGTTTTCGTTTGTAAAAAGAGAAAGCCATATTCTTTTTGGGAATATCATGACGCTGCCGTAAATCATTGTTGTGCCATTTACTTACGGCTTTTTTCGCAGGCGTCGGGTTTGACCAGCTTGGATGGATGCCAAGAGAAACGCGTAGAACTAAGATGATGTTAGTTGGATCAGAGGGGTGCGTTCGGTTGGACGATAGTACTGAGTCTCATTTTTGTATGGGAATTGCATAGTTCCATGCACGCACGAAAGAGGCACTGTACCAAATTCTATAGAAAAATCCCTTTGGTCCACTTTCACAACTATTTTTTAAAACTAGTTAAGAAAAAACACTTTTTACTCCTTATTTCATAACCGGTTATTAAAATGGAATAAAAAGTGGCCTGTCTTAACTGACATCCGAAAATAGTTAAGAAAGGAGAAATATAAATCTGCTTTTATTTTCACAACTACTAAGAAAAAACACTTTTTACTCCTGGATTGTGTAAAATTCCAATAAGCCGTTAGGGTGTGATTTTGGTTTTGCATTGGCGATATAGGAATTTCCAAAGAGCTCGAGTTTATGCTCGTGATATTATTGTGGTTAACGTCATCGGCAGAAATACCGATCTCCGCCATCGGTATCGGCAGATATGCCAATACAGTGGACGCTGTACCATAGAAATCAATACAAAGCAACAAATCCCAGCACTCTGAACGCTCCGATTCGCAATATACGCAAAACAAAAGAAGTCATGGTTCAGCGTTTTATTATTTTCGTTAGGGCGAAAGTTGATTTCTGTGTCCATATTTATTGATCGCTCACGATTGTTTAAGTTCGATGTTAAAATTTCTTCCTCCTACAAATAAGTATACGAATACACAAACAGATCAACAGCTCACCTTATGATGCATTATAATATAACATAGGCATGCTTAGCATTTTAGAACTTTTTGAATTTTTTTATTATGCTTCAACTCAAATTCTATCAATCGCTACCCGATAGCAACGAGGATTTTGAAACTCCTAACGCCATCTTTAGTATATTAAGTTAAATAGTGTAGTGCCATCTAGCGATTTTTTAAATAAACGCTTCGAACTGTAAGTGCACAGCTGATGTGTTCGAAACTGGAAACTTCAAGGCAGCACATAGTTTGCGAAGTTTTGAATAGATGGCGCTTTTCGTAACAACGTGAAAGTAATCTTCGTAGCACCAGGCTACGAACTTGTAGAGCCAAGCTCCAAGCTCGTAGCAAGTGCTACGCGAATTGAAATTCACAGGTTTTTTTACATACACTTTTTATTAGAAAAAGTCAACCATCGCAGCTTCCTAGGTAAACTGTGTGAAAACTTTGGTCAAAGAACACGGTCATTTTAAGCTGTGTTCAAAACTGGAACCATCACTCCTGCTTTTTTTGCAGTATAAGGGAAGTACGTACGTGGTTTATGGAGTTGTGAATAGATGGCGCTTGTGTCAAACTCAGGACATTTACATTATTCTTCGAGTGGTCACGACCTCGAGAAGCGTATTGAATGTCTACGAACTTCGTAGAGCCGTATACAAAAAATTCAAAAGCTCGTAGCACGCGCTACGCAGATTCAAACGCGTTCAATATTAGACTTATAAAAAGGGTACAACTTATGACCCGGTTATTCCAAACTTAGTAATGATGAAACCATTTTGACGTGATAACATCTATTAAATCGATGAACATGGGTAGCATGTTCAAAAAAGTGTCACGTTGTTGATGATGTCGTCATGACGTCTGAAGCACTGAAGATTAAAGTTCTAATTTCGTCTAATAGATAGCGTTGGTAGCTACTATATAAAACGGTCATATGTCGGAACGTAGTTATAGGATCTTTGCCCATGAGCTATACCACCACGCTCCGCTCATAGCGCCCTCTTTACAGTCTGGTCGAACTATTTCCTGCAAAGAAAATGCCTCTGACATTGCGATTGTATGCCAAAAACAGTGCTGCGGTCACAACTGGAACCTACCCATGCCTAGTCCGCTTACGTAGTCCATTTTGTGGCATTGTAGGCGGCAAAGGTTTATAAAGTTTTGAATAGATGGCGCTTATATCAAAAACCGAAACATTCTACGTAGCAACAGCCTACGAAACGTAGCACAAGCACGTAGCAAGAGCTACACCAGGCTACGGGGTAAAATCTCGTAGCAGGATGTGTTCTACAGCTTACGAAATTGTAAAGCCATGGCCGACGGCAAGATGGTAGCTCAGATGGTACATTTAGGCCACAGGACATGGTTAAAGCAATCGTGTAAAAAAATATTGGACCGACAACCGCTGGGGTAAACGTGTTCTTGAGTGGAGACCGCGACTCGGCAAACTCCGGCCAGGTGGGATAACGAACTGCAAAAGTCTGGATGCGGTAAGCTGAAGACAGGGCACTATAGCACTCATTAGGGGAGGCCTATGTCCAGCAGTGGACTAGTATAAGTTGATGATTTGGAAAGATTCGCCCACATTGCAACCGAATAGCGTTTTATCGTCTGTGTTCTGGAAATAACCTTGACGGAAGTCGAGCGGTATCTACGGACAGTTTTGGGAGAAATTTTGAGTGTGGTCAGAGTAACTAGGATACGCGCTTGGCTATCATTAAAGAAACCCACCAACCTACCATCCTGAAGCGCCCGAGGTCCACTTCTTGGGTATCTTCTATTTTCTTACATTAACAAAACAGGGGTCGGTTCTGCCATGACTACCACGGCCATCTACTGTGAATGTCGTAACAGTCGATGTCGGTAGAGTTAACTGTAACGTATACCACGTTACAGAAAAGTTGTAGAATGTATGTGTTACTGGTGTCAAATCAGATGTCGCCAAACCGAAACTAAAATAATTTAACAGGACTTAAAATGTTGCCGTCCCTTTCATAACAATCGAAATAAAAAGGATGGCACCATTTTAGTGGTCAAATTAGTTTAGTTTGGTTTTAGTGACATCTGAATTGACACCATTTTAATATACTGTATAAATGTAAAAGGTGATAGTTATTTTGTTATTTCCGAAAATAACTTTATGTAAGAACCGGTATACGTTCTTTAGGCCCTAAAAACATAAAACTCAAAGAGCTTCATTTTCTTTTAGACCTTGCATGACTCTTGGACACTTCAGAATTTTAAATAACATAAGTAAAACTAGGAAATAAAGTAGTCCCTTTTATTTTTAACGACACTTAAATAAACTGAAGGTCTACTTCCGAAAGCCCAAACAAAACAATGTTCCCAAACTCCAATCAAGGAACATGACAATCCAATCAACAATTCATACCAAACTGATAGAAAACAAAGCGACGAGTGAAATTTCAGGTTCAAATCTAATAGAAATAGCCGTCTGGGTCAGGGTTGCCCTGTCGAGGCGGCGCGGGAATAGACTCCAGTCAATTATGCACTCTAGAAACAAAGAGTTAAAGTTCACGTTTATGTGTGCACTAACTAGCTTGATGTTTATTCTTTGGATAGAAAAATTTTGGTCCGGTAGACTTAATTCACCTGGAATAAATCACCTGGGTAAATTAAGTTCTAAGCACGGTAGACTTAGTGCACCTGGGTAAATTAAGAACAGCTTTCAATAAAGCAACCGGTAGGCTTAGGTAAGTTGAAGGTGTGTTTCAATAGGTATATTAAAGAAAATTATTAACCAATATCTGTAAAGCATGG
The DNA here is from genome assembly GCA_949316285.1 of Eupithecia subumbrata. Classification (NCBI taxonomy): domain Eukaryota; kingdom Metazoa; phylum Arthropoda; class Insecta; order Lepidoptera; family Geometridae; genus Eupithecia; species Eupithecia subumbrata. Next base: position 3,319,491 of record OX438634.1, read on the forward strand.
GGACCTTTGCTAGAAGAGTAAGGAAATGAAAAATGCCGTGGCGGAAGAATGGACCCCTCCAACGTAACTTGTTATTATTATTATTATTGACGCTGGAGGTTGCGGGTTCGATTCCCGCCTCGGAACAAATTTGTGTACGATCTGCAGAAATTTGTTTCGTTGGTCTGGGTGTTTTCTATCTATAATAAAAAATATCTATCTATGTAGTGTATTCTTTATAATAAATATCTATCTATGTAGTGTATTCTATCTATGTAGTGTATCCAGCATTATTTATTTATTTATTTATTAGTTATAAATAAATAAACAAATAATGCTGGACAATTCACACAGCATCATCTAGTCCCAAGCTAAACAGAGCTTGTGTTATGGTTACTAGATAACGAAGAATAAGATATACTTAATACAATACACTACATAGATAGATAATTTTTATTATACATGGAAAACAACCAGAACGCCCTGGACAAATGTCTGCAGATCATACAAACATTTTTTCCGAGGCGGGAATCGAACCCGCAACCTCCTGCGTCGCAGGCAGACATTCGCCCGCTGCGCCACAGAGGTCGTCAATAGTAGTTATTTTTGGAGTTAAAACAGGTTCCTTGGTTCGTGATGACCCGTCTAATACAACAAGTTGAAAATAAAATTTACTTCTAAGTATTTTGATATTCTGATGATAAAATAGCGCATTCAAGCCTTTCATGCAACCTCAAATTAAAGTCATTTGGATTTCAAGGAAACTGTTTCAAGTTCACTCCAGAAGAAGACTTTTTACTATTACAAGTAGGTAGGCTATAAGTTTTTATTAGTAAGTATTTAAGTATTCTTCATTTGGCTACGGAATAATTAAATGTTTTTTTTATATACATATATTTCTAATATCTAAATAAGTATTCGAATTGATTTTATAAAGTTTTCGGGAGAAATAGGAATCCCACGGTAGTAAAACTAAAATGTAATGAGTTCGGAGTGATTCTCTTTACAAAAGAATTTATAAAATAAGGACAAAAATTTACGAAGATATCAAGTAACAAACCAGCTAAATTGAGAACTTCTTCATTATTTGACGTCGATAGAAAACTCAAAAACATTGCCAGCCAGTGAACGGAAAAAAACATGGAAGCCTTCCTTCAAGGAAAATATTCGCGCAACTTGACACAAATTTGCAAACAAACTGACATGTCAAATATCCTTGGCTGATAGTGATAAGCCTGTTAACACTTGAGACGCACAGTTCAAAGTCGAGTTTATTCCCTCGATATTTGAGATTAAATTGTCGTTTATCGTGTAGGTCGCTCACGTCATATTCTACAACGCGTTCCAGTTGCCACCACCAGTCGCCTTGCGAACTTTACTCGTTCTCAATTTACAAGAGGCGCTTACTAAGGCGCACTTTCCTTTTGGGTCATTTTCTAGCGCAATGCTTCCATGTTTTTCCGTTCATTGTTTCCAGCGGACTTTAATTTTTTTTTTCAATAAAATAAGTTATTTATTTATTTATAAGGAAGGCCTACAGCTTATGTAATAACAAAATAAGTAACAAGAATTATCAACATAAAAGCTAATTAATGGTCTTCACGGCTAAATGACTTAAATAATAAATAATAATAATGAAATGTAATGCTCAACAGTGTTGTATTTTCCAAAAATGGAATAAATGCCCTGCATTTCAGTCCCTTTACAAGCAAACTCTTGTAATATCCTTACCAATCTGTCTACTTCCGGCACAGATACATAATAGTACTTCCGTGCTCATCAAGTACCGATAAATCATGGGGCGTCAATTCGACCCTTTCTGGACCCTTTCAAATATGTGTTTTTGTGTTTTACAAGATGAAAAGACAGCTAGTAGGTATTACTGGTTGATGTACGTAAAAAGGTATAGATCCTCGGGCGAGAAGAGCACTTGGTCTGAGTGTTTTCTATGTATAATAAAAAATATCTAGCTATGTAGTAGGTAGTGTATTGTATTAAGTTTATCAGTTATCTAGTACCCATAACACAAGCTCTGCTTAGCTTGAGGCTAGATAATGCTGTGTGAATTGTCCAATATTATTATTATTCACTCATTTATTCATTAATCTCGTTTATAAAATACATTTTTTACTATAGAAAATAAAATGTTATAAAACTATTCTACAGTAAAAAATATATCAAAACGGTGAATCACCGGCCGCGAAGCTAGGCTCAAGCGGCCGGTGACTAGGGCTGCAAAGAGAGGAACTTCCTGACGATGCGCGCCGAGTCCAGGAGTACCGCCTTTTGAATCTGGCCTTTGATCCAACTTCCTAGCGAGAGTTTCTTGAGATGTTGATCGAGACTCTTCGCTATTACGCCGTTAACCGAAACGACTATCGGGACGATAGTCGCTGAATCAACATCCCACATGCTGACAACCTCGTTAGCCAAATCAAGGTATTTGCTAATTTTATCTTTTTCAGCTTTAACGAGGTTAACATCATGTGGTATGGTGACATCAGCGAGCACCGCCCTCCGTTCTAACCGATCTATCAGTACAATATCAGGTTTATTCGCCAGAATAGTCCTGTCTGTAATGATAGATCGGTCCCAATAGAGCGTGGCACGGCCGTTTTCGAGAACTGGCGCCGGTGTGTACTTATAGTACGGAACTTCAGGTCCAGTAAGGCCATATCGGAGAGCAAGTTGTTGGTGTATAATTTTGGCTACTTGGTTGTGTCTGTGCAAGTACTGAGAGTTAGCAAGGTGCGAACAACCCGAAAGTATATGACGAAGGGTCTCTCCAGGAAGATGACACGCTCGACAGATATCGATCGTGCCATCTTTCATGATATACTTTCGGTAGTTGTTCGTCTTCACCACCTCATCCATAATTGCACAGACAAAACCTGCGGTTTCCCCGAAGAGGTCACCGAAACGTAGCCAGTTTACTGAGCTTGGGAGATCTACATCAGGTCCTGTGAGGACCTTGTAGAATCTCCCATGCAGCTCTTTGCTCTCCCATATAGCCTTCCGATCCTGGATGCTCATCACCGTAGGTTTGCGCCAGTTCTCGTTAGCTAAGGAGAGAGGGGTAAGGTTCTTATCAACTGTAACCACATCGCGATGCATCTGGTATTCGGCTTGATGGAAGTAATTTCTGAGATTGCATACCTCACGGTTGTGTAGGGTCTTGGCGTTTAAAAAGCCTCGACCACCACATTTCCGCGGGATATACAATCTCATTACCGAAGCTCGTGGGTGTCGCATGCGATGTGTGGTTAAAAGTTGACGAACCTTACAGTCCAAGGCGTCTAGTTCAGTCTGAGTCCATCTCAGTATGCCAAAAGTATAAGTGAGCAGTGGCATAACCCAGCCGTTGAAGGCACGCACTTTGTTGCCACCTGACAAAAGGCTATTTAGCACTTTTGTAAGGCGACAAAAGAAGCGCTCCTTCACCGACTGCTTTACGTCCCCGTCCAATATACCCAACGCTTCTGGCATACCAAGATATTTGTAGGTTTCACCCTCTGAGAGAGATTTGAGAGACATTATCTCTGAAAGTTGTAAATTACTAGAATTTACAACTTTCCCTCGTTGTATTTGTATGACCGCACACTTATCAACACCGAACTCCATGTTAATAGCACTACTGAATATCTGTGTGATATTCAGAAGGGCCATTAACTGGGTTTTATTCGGTGCGAATAGTTTGAGATCATCCATATACAACAAGTGAGAAATGACCCCACCATCTCTCCGAAGGCGATAGCCTATTTCTGAATCTTTCAGTAGAGTACTGAGTGGATTCAGAGCTAGGCAAAACCATAAGGGACTCAGACTGTCGCCCTGAAATATACCCCTCTCTATTCTTATCAAATCATTGGTGGCAGGTGGATCCATTCGGCTCCCTGGATGACGAAGAACAGTGATCCACTGCCTCATACATGATCCCAAGAACGATCTTAGAGTAGTATCTACTTTATACAACTCTAAGACCCTCTCAAGCCAAGTATGAGGCACCGAATCATAAGCCTTCTTATAGTCTATCCATGCAGCCGACAAGTTCCCTCTGCCACGTTTGACCTGTTGGCTAATGGCCATGTCAATGAGGAGGAGCTCCTTAGTACCACGGGACCCAACCCTACATCCATTCTGATTATATGCCAAAATATTGTTTGTAACAATATGCGTGTTAATTTTTGTGGTCAGAATGGATGTAAGTAGCTTGTAGATGGTGGGTAAGCATGTTATAGGTCTATAATTCTTCGGTTCCGCAGTACTACCAGACTTATGGAGCAGGAAAGTTACACCCGTCGTCATAAAATGTGGGAGTGACCCGATCTCAATTGCTTCTTGGAATTGTGTGGCTAGAACTGAGTGTGAGCACCGAAACCATTTTAGCCAAAAGTTATGCAATCCATCCGGGCCAGGACTTTTCCAGTTTTGGGCCGAGCAGATTGCATTACTTACGTCTAGCGGAGAGATGGTGATAGAGTCCATGGTTTCGATGTTTTCACATTCAGAATTTACCACATTCTCCAGTCCGCTTCCGTGTGTTCGACCGGTATTGACCAGATGCCTCGCCAAAAATTATTTCCGGTTTCGGCATCCGGTACCTGATCGTCAGACACACGTAGATCGGGTTTCTCCCAATCGCGGTAAACTTTCCTTTGGTCACTTTGAAAGATACGATTCTGCCAAAATCTGTCAACTCGCTTTTTGTATCTTCTAATTCGGCTTGCCCACGCATAGACTTTTTGCTTTAGATAGTCTATGCGCTCTGTGGCACAGGCTAAATAGTTCTGAGGTTGAACTTCAGTTCCGTCAAAAGCCTGTGTCACAAAGCGCATAATCCGAGGTCTATGGTTGCCCTCCCTAAAGCAAATTAACTTAGCTATGAGAGTCCTGAACCTACTGATACGCCTCTCTATTCGCTGCTGCCATGTAGGGGTACTGCTAGCCTGGCGCGGAGCACGGTCACAGTCCGGAAACTTTACCTGCACAACGCGGCAGGCCGCAATAGCCCCACAGTAGAGAATAGAGTGCGTATCAGTAAGATCACTACTAGTCAGTAGATATGGGACTAGTAGTGGGTTCAAGGCCCCCACTATAGCTAAATTACGTCTATGGGTGGGGAAGCGAGGCAGACGCGGTCTTAAATTTGAATTTTTATAACTTAGAATCGCATCTTCCAAAGCCCTCCTCAATTGCTCATCATTTTGGGTACTTACCTCAATGCTCTCGTGACTGACCTCTTCCACAGCGTAATCAGGCTGGGATATCACTGGTGTTGATGTGATGTGTCGCGGTGGCAATGTAACAGCCTGGTTACACTGTGGATGGTTCACCACTTGAGCACTGAGCACCTCACGTCGAAGTTGATCAAGTACAATGTCATCCAACAGCTTTGAACGTTGAATGACCCGTACCTGATCAGATAGTCGCTGCACGTTAATGTTGACAGTCGGTTCAAGGGCCTGAAACAACGACATTATCCTAGAACGGTACGCAGTCAAATTAGTTCCTCCCTCTGTAGCCCTATAGTACGCGCGCATGACATTTTCGTTAATTCTTTGTGTCCACTTCATGCGCCGCACTCTTCCGTCAGCGGCGGGGGCCGGTCGCGGGGCTGTGTGCCCTACAGGTCCCAAGCCAGCTGACAGCGTAGGTCGTCCTCGCCGCACAGGTGTTCGCGGCGGTCGAGGCAACGGTGGCAGCTCGTCTTCACTGCTCAACACATCACTCGTCTCAGGCGGCGTTTGAAATTCCTCTTCATCTGAGGACGAAGATGTGGATGTGGAGCTAGTCGAGACGGGCTGCGGTGGTGGTGGTCGGAGTGCCTTTGTAGCCGCCCTCGTACGTGCTCTTGTGATCATTTTCTTACATGTTTATTCAATTCAATTCTTGGTTAATGGCTTTGCGTATTACATGATTATTTTGCCATTAAATTGTAAATAAAATAAAAATTTGCAAGAACAGACGTCTGACACGGGCGGTGACATTTTTTTTTTTTTTTTTTTTTTTTTTTTTTTTTTTTTTTTTTTATTATTATTATCTATGCGTGAAAATTACTTAGGTCATTATCATCATTCCCAATCGGTACAAAGAGGGGCAGGAACTCCGAGTGGGTATGCGGTACATACAAAATGCCCCGGGATGACACGCGAGTGAGAGAGAGAGAGACTTTGGAGTATTCCCATTTAGGGCACCAATTTTAACGGCGCCACATTAATGGCTCAAAGAATTAGCAAGCTGAAGTGGCAGTGGGCCGGCCATATCTCGCGAAGAACCGACAACCGCTGGGGTAAACGTGTTCTTGAGTGGAGACCACGACTCGGCAAACGTAGTGTAGGACGCCCTCCGGCCAGGTGGGATGACGATCTGCGAAAGACTGCAGGCAAATGTTGGATGCGGCAAGCTGAAGACAGGGCGCTATGGCGCTCATTAGGGGAGGCCTATGTCCAGCAGTGGACTAATATAGGCTGATGATAATGATGACATTAATGGTACCCTTTTTATTCCCAGTTAGGGCACCCACAAACACGAGTGTCGCTCTGGCAAGCGGACCGAGTAGATTTGACATAAAGACAGAAATAAGAACTCAAATATGTGCTTTATCTTGTTATATTTACTAATATTATAAACGCGAAAGTTTGTAGGTATGAATGGATGGATGGATAGATGTTACTCCTTCACGTAAAAACTATTAAATGGATTTTAATGAACCTTTACAATAATATAGCTTATCCATCAGAATAACATATTACATTTATAAAGATATTGTGTGAATTGTCCAAAATATGACGCTAGGTATCAAGTAAGTAGGAAAAAATCTACCATCTTCGAGCTATTCTGGCGTGCGCTGCCAAAACCGCTAGAGTTACACATGTTGTGTAATGTATGATGGAAATGTTTATCTTAAATAGTCCTACAAAAAAGCCCGTCACAGTATATATCTATATCTTATGTGTAAGCCATTATAGCCAAAGTAGTGAACCATAACTACAATAAAAATTGATAACTTATTTCAAATCCACATTAAAATTTGGTAGTAATAAATTGATTCCTAATATAAGCTACTCGAAATATTAATCCTGCGCAGACGAAGTCGCGGGCACCAGCTAGTGTATTATAATAAGGGTTAGTTTTAGGGTTCCGTACCTCATAAGGAAAAAAGGAACCCTTACAGGATCAATTTGTTGTCCGTCTATCTGTCTGCCTCTCTGTCTGTCTGTCTGTCAACCCCTTTTTCTCAGGAACGCGTGGACGTGTCGAGTTGAAATTAACTTCATACTTTTAATGCTCGCCATGGACCAAAATCCACGAGGTATCTAAAGTTTTTGTTTTTATAGTGCGTAAGCCTCACACTCTGGTGAGGTACCTACTTCCCATTGACCTATTAATCATGATAATTTGGCAAGACACAAGGTCTTACGGAACCCTTAGTGCGCGAGTCCGACTCGCACTTGACGTTTTATAGTAAGTGGCAAGTATTCCTCGCACACCGTGAGTACAATAGGGTCACAAGCATTGCCTAAGCCTTAAATTGCGTATTTTTCGGTTCGAGTCACCTACTTTACTTATTTTATGAAAGTAGCGCTCACGCAAAAATAACAGCGAAGTCTCACAGCGAGAAAATAACTTAGGTAATTATTTTACCCCGACGTGAACTGACAAGGCGCGGCTCGACATATTTTCGTATTAGCAACAAAGAAAAATGTGAAAATAATCTCTATTCCTTCGATACGAGTACATCGGTACGGCTAATGGAAAAAACACATGTTCAATGTTCACAGATCCAAATAATACGTTTAGGAACTTTATCATATATAAAGGAATTAATTTTACATAGTTGATAGTAACAACCGAATTATGGAGCACTGTGGTAATAATTGTCTTAAACTGTTTGTTATAACATTAAAATAAATAAAACCCAAACATATACTGTGAATACCTTCTCGTATATAATTTTTCTACATCCTAATTTTTACGTAATTTTTTCTGTGTTTCTAATAATTAGTATCCAGATAAGAACTTTTTCACCACTCCCGCTCGAAAACGGTGACTTTGCTGCTCAAAAACAGTGAAAAAATCGTGTTTTGCTCACATGTGGAATAAAGAATACTATAATCGCGTTTTGCTCAATGTAGAATAAAGAATATTATTCAAGTTGTTAAAAAAAGGAATTTGAATTAAGAACAATGCAACCTTCATAGAAAAAAAAATCGTCCGTTCATAGTTTGAAAGAGGTTTGCCGCATTTTAACAGTAGAAGGTTGTTGACTGTTGTTGACCAAAATAAGTTTCTGACATTCGACCTCATTTATAAATTACAAAATGTTTTCTCGCTAGTTGTGGTGGCAAGATATATAATTAAATCTCCAGGGCAAATAAATAAATAAATAAATAATGCTGGACAATTCACACAGCATTATCTAGCCCCAAGCTAAGCAGAGCTTGTGTTATGAGTACTAGATAACTGATATACTTAATACAATACACATAAATAAATGTTCGTTTCGTGCCTTTTAAATCCCTCGCTACCTCAGCTAATTTGACTAATTTAGACCACTCGCTACGCTCGTGACTCTATTCTAGACTGCTTTGCCAGCTCGGGATTTAATATCAGCACGTTCAACAATAAATAGTTTTGCCCACTTGTTGACCAAATAACTATTACCTAGGTAAGTATTACAGGCAGGTATCAACCATAACATATAACCATGACGTAACATATAACTACACATTCCGAACTCTAATGATGTGATGGCGTTTGTATAAACCAGCGACCTGCGACTTTAGAAAGAAAGAAAGAAAGAAAATATTAAAAGGAATAAAAAAAGATACATAAAAGGGGCCAAAAAGGTCCCTGTCAGTAGTAACACCAAAATATAAGACATACCTACCTATTTCATAATTAACTAAGTACCTACTAGTTTTTATGATGTACAAAATTTAGCTATAATATTTGGTTATAATTTATTTTAGGTCTCGGAGGATAGTTTAAATATTGTTAAACCTAGATTGATTTTTCTTATGTTTCTCATTATAAGTTAACCCTGTGTGATATATGTGTGTATGAGAATAAAGTTCTTTAAGCCTAACCTAAATTCATTTCGAAATTGTACGTACGAGGTTCGAAGCTCGTAGAGAGAAGTTACTAATATACTACGTTACTTTTATAATATTGCGGAGAATTATGTAAATTGTTTACCTATCATATTGGAGTCGCAGGTCCCTTTTATACAAAAGCGATCACATCATTAAAGTTTGGAATGTGTAGTAATATCGCACCTTTATTGCGAAACCGTCCCAAAACAAAAACCGGTTTTTGGGTTTTCACGTTTGAAGTTTTGAAAATTTCAAATTCATATCTAATGTATCCAGACACCTGAGATTGGTATTTGTTTAAAGTGTTTACTTAATTTGCTTATTAAACTAACTATTGGCATCCAAATTTATTTATAATAACGCTTTAAAGGTATTTTATATGAAATTTAAAAAAAAATTGTAGTGTCAGTTTTTCAGTAAAGTTTATTGCATTTCAACATAGAATTTTTTCGCAAAAATGTCATTTACTTAATGCCACGATTTTTTATCTTGTTTTATTCGATAAGGTAAACATAACACAAAACCATGACGTTACATATTATGTTACGTTTTATGTTATGGTTACGCGTCAGATTTTTATAGTTCTCATTAATCGGGTGTAAGTCGCGCCTACCAAAACTCGGACTTACTTCAACAAACTAAACTGTTACAACTTTGAGTAAAGTTCCTCGTCATTTCTCCTTCTCCGTCATCAATCATCTTTGGGCCCGACGGGATCGTTAAATGGATCTGAGATGTGGCTCTAGCAGTTCTATAATCCTATTGTTTTGAGCATTTGCTAAGCTCGAATTGCGAAAATAGCTCTGTATGTCTGTCTCTTCTGTATTTTCACGACTATATGGCGGAACTTGGCAAGGATATTACTTATAGTTCTGCAAACAATAGTCTTCGCAAGCATTCACTTTTTTTCGACAGTTAATTTACTTATTAAAAGTTATTTAAAACGGGATATTTAGGCAGGTACCTACCATTTATTCCTGTGCCTACCTGTGGCACAGGAAAAGTTAATTCGTAATAGATACCTACCTGACTCGTTTTCACCAATTAACTTTTATCCTTACATGGATAGAAAAAAATATTTCTAACTCTCTGCTCGCTGTTAGCGAGACGGCTTGCTTAATATTTTGTTGGTCATGATGCCGAACATCCTCATGAGATCTTTACGAAATTTTTATGAGAACAATATGAAGTTACTAACTAGTTACTACCTTTTAATTAAAAATATAACCATCGAAATCAGATTTCTGAAAGCGGGGATATAAAAAAAAATCTGAAGCTCCTTTTTTGTAATTTTTGGAGGAAGTACGCCTTTAATCAAAAAACCCCGACTACAAAACAATTCTATAAAATTATAGAATCTTTACACCAAGTCTCGTACCGATCGGTTGTATAATACAACCTGTAGTGTGTACGGATATACTGACAGAAACGCAAATTTTGCTAGACTTGATGCAAAGACGCTTCGCTCACTTCGTTCGCTCGTCAATTATACTAGCTACCACTCGCGGCTTCGCACGTTTTTCCGCTATAAATTGTTGCCTATATCTATGCAGCTACCCTTTTGCCTTCCTACGATAGCGACTTTGGTGACCAGGCCTTTAGGATGTAGGGATTTTCTTCTATTGTTATTTGTTTTGACTTTGAAAGACCCTAATATCTTCACAAACTTTCAACTCTACAATATTGGATTATGGAGGTTACGACACAGGCTCTTTTTATCCTTTTTATCCATCCAAAAACGCGTGGGAAAATGCGTGTAGAAGTAGATATTAGAGTAACTTAAACTTAGTAAAAGCCCTAGCTTAACACGAATACTAATATCTAAGCATCCTTGAGATGAGAAGTTTAGTTACAAGTTCTCCATAACCTACAAACTAGTAACTTGTATGTTGCCCTCAGTCTCATGTAGGTACATCAGCTTGTACGAGCTCGTTACAAAGTAATAAATTGCTTCTATAGAGCTTTATATATAAGAAACTTACATTTTTGACGACCTCAGTGGCGCAGCGGGCGAAGGTCCGCCTGCGACGTAGGTGCTTGCGGGTTCGATTCCCGCCTCGGGACAAATGTTTGTAGGTTGTGCAGACATTTGTCCAGGGCGTTCTGGATGTTTTCTATGTATAATTAAAAATATCTATTTATGTAGTATATTATATTAAGTATATCAGTTATCTAGTACCTACCCATAACCCAAGCTCTGCTTAGCTTGGGCTATGCTGTGTGAATTGTCCAGGATTATTTATTTATTTATTTGTTACGTATAAGAAACTTAAATTTTAGTTTAGGTATACTTATGGGCCTATTTATTTCCCCAAATAAAGCGTAATTGATAAATGAGGTGTCCACAAAGTCGTCTCAATGCTGGCTTTATAAATAAAGGAATAAACCCCACAGGGAGCAAGTCGCTTTTTATATTTTTGGAATAGTTACTTGTTCTTTTTATTTCTAGTAGATTTCAAGTTGCCTACGGGCATAAAAACGTTGCAAAAGAAATGACATAACAACGAATCTACGACTATTTTCAACCTTTAAATCGTCTTAGTGTTAAGGCCTAGCAAGAAAATGTACAGCGATTTGGCGAATGTGCTCGCATCTCGCAAACGCGTTTCTGTCTCTTACGGCTTATCTCTGCGATTCGCGTAATAGCACTGAATACACGCGTAATGGCTTTAGCTGGTAAATTACTGTCATCGGCTTGATGAAACTTACATTGCGTTTCATTACAGGGTAAAGCGTTTAAAGGTTGTTTTAACAGGTGATTTATTTTGTTCTGAACGATGATAAAAGCTTGGACGAAAGCGCTTGTAGGTTGTCCTGGGTAGCGCATTATTAAATATTCGCGAGTAGAATGAGAGATAAAATTATAGTAAAAGTATTTTTTTGTAAATTATCTGAATAAATAAGGTTTAGTGCGTCAGATTCCATATTTCCATCGTAAAAACTTTAAGAGTGCACATTCGCTGTATAATAACAAGAAAAAAAATTTAATTAAAAAAAAAACCTTTACAGATTTTTAAAACATGACTAAGAACACTCGGGATAAAATTATCTATGACACAAAAAAAAAACTAAACGAAAATCGGTGCATCATCCGTTAGAGAGCTACGATACCACAGACAGACACATTAAACTTATAACACCCCTCTCTTTTTGCGTCGGAGGTTAAAAATAAAGATTGCCGGTCCTGTCAAAAAAAGATATTGAATAAATTGAATAAAAATAGAAGTCCTTTTTGAAATAGCTCACTTTTAGGAGAATCGGTGAAAGCAATTCAATGTGCGAGGCACGAGCATTCTACATAACAAAAATCCATATTTGACGACCTCCGTGGCGCAGCGGGCGAAGGTCCGCCTGCGACGCAGGAGGTTGCGGGTTCGATTCCCGCCTCGGAACAAATTTGTGTACGATCTGCAGAAATTTGTTCCGTTGGTCTGGGTGTTTTCTATGTATAATAAAAATATCTATCTATGTAGTATATTGTATTAAGTATATCAGTTATCTAGTACCCATAACACAAGCTCTGCTTAGCTTGGGGCTAGATAATGCTGTGTGAATTGTCCAGCATTATTTATTTATTTATTTTTATTTATATACCGCGTAACTCGATTCAGTTTGTACCTACCAGTGGAATGGTAGCGCTAATTCATTTACATATGGTTCGTCCACGATTTTATTTTTTGTTTGGTTTCGGCACGATTGTGAAGTTCCCTAATTGTTGACAGGTGAGAGAATGAAGACTGAATGATAGAATAAACCAGATGCAGAAACCATTTAACAAGAAGTTGAAGTTGAAATGATAGAATGAGAAGCCATTTGACAAGAAGTTGAAGTTGAATGACAGAATGAAGCGTAGAAAGGAATGAACTTCATTCCTTTCTACGCTGTGACAGAATGACTACTGTCACAGCGTACGATTTCTACGCTGTGATGTAATGACAGAATGAAGCGTAGAAAGGAATGAACTTCATTCCTTTCTACGCTTCATTCTGTCATTCAACTTCAACTTCTTGTCAAATGGCTTCTCATTCTATCATTTCAACTTCAACTTCTTGTTAAATGGTTTCTGCATCTGGTTTATTCTATCATTCAGTCTTCATTCTCTCACCTGTCAACAATTAGGGAACTTCACAATGATTCGCATTTTATCCGTCAAAAGTAACCTCCCATAGAGGATAATGTTCCTTGAAAGTAACCGTGTCTATGAAATACTTCATTCAATGAAGTATTTCATAGACACGGTTACTTTCATAGACACGGTTACTTTCAAGGAACATTATCCTCTATGGGAGGTTACTTTTGACGGATAAAATGCGAATCTGTCGACTCAAAAATATGGTGAGTTATGAAAGTTACGACTTTATCGAGCCGACACTGAATGCAATGATGATTATTTTAGATGATTTTCCATGAAAAGGTACCATTGAAAATAGTATACAAATTATAGTTTATCACTGTAACACATCTGTCTTTTTAGCAAGTAGTAAATAAGACAGGAAAAGTAATACCTACTATTTTATTCTATTGAATATTCTTATTCTAAAAGTTAAGTCTGTAAGACACCTGAGTATGTCTATTAAGTATATAAAATATTGAGCAAAAATGTAATGCTGCCAGCATTCAGTGTAACTCTGCCTCCTGGCGGCTTAGATTTTTCTATACCTACTAATATTATACAGAGGAAAGATTTGTTTTTTGTTTGTTTGTATTAAAATAGGCTCCGAAACTACTGAACCGATTTGAAAAATTCTTTACCATTAGAAGCCCAAATTATTCCTGATGAACATAGGGCTACTTTTTACCGCGGGAAAATGCTTCATTCCTACGGGACAACGGGTAATAGGACTACGAGTAGTAAAAATGCAGCTAGTAAGAAATAAATGTACCTAAATAATAAAGAATTTGACGACCTCTGTGGCGCGGCGGGCGAAGGTCCGCCTGCGACGCAGGAGGTTGCGGGTTTGATTCCCGCCTCAGGACAAATGTTTGTACGATCTGCAGATATTTGTTCCAGGTGTTCTGGATATTTCTATGTATAATAAAAATATCCATATACATATGTAGTGTATTGTATTATGTATATCAGTTATCTAGTACCCATAACACAAGCTCTGCTTAGCGTGGGGCTAGATAATGCTGTGTGGATTGTCCAGCATTAATTTTTTTGTTATTTAAATACTTAATAGCTGTAATTTTTTTATTCTGTTATTGTTATTTTCTATGTGCTTGAGAAATGAATTAACGAAGATCGATTCCTGTTGACAGGTATGCATGACGTCATACTGTTGAACAAGCACTCGACACTGATAATGTTATCAGTATCAAGTACAAGGATCAGCCAATAGTTGTATAAAACAGTTTCTGCCTTCTCTACTTAGATTATTATAAAAATATTACAGATACAAGTGGGTTAACTACGAACCTTATTTGTGTTCGAATAACACCGTTTTCTCTGCTGGCACGAGACGCGACGGAATGCGTGCGATTTGAACCGGACTTACCCTGAAGAAGTCCCTCGTTAAGGGATGATACGGTGGTGTTCTTCCAACACAAATAATGTTCGTAGTTAACCCGCTTCCTTCCGTAATTATTTCATCAAACTACGATTGTTCTCATAGTAACATTACAAAACTAGTTTATATTAATGTTGGAAAATTTACAAGAGGTCATCTTAGTTTATCATCAACCCACATTATGTACGGTCCAATAGTAAACATAAATAAAATAGGCCTCTTGGAACTCCTTAACCATTAAACTTACTTAAACTTGTTTTGATTTATTTTTATAAAATTATTTAATGTTACATTACCTAGCATCATCTTCCCCAAAAATATCATCCGCGTGATCTGAATGGGATCGAACCATTTCGAATGAAACAAGTGTTCACACATTTACTTTTACAAGGTACCATCTTATTTTGACGCGCAGATTGTATGATAAATGTTCCGTACAGTATATTATGTACACTTTATATACTTTTATACCTCCTTCTGATCGCGCGCGATTTTGTATACAGTATCTTTCATTTCTGTTGAGTTGCCAATATCAATACGGATGTAAGTGGGTTAACTACGAACCTTGTTTGTATTGAAAGAACACCAATTTGGAAGAACTTTAACGAGGAAATTCTTCAGGGCGACTAAAAAGGTTCGTAGTTAACCCGCCTAAATCCGTAACTCAGTGCAGGTACTCTACACCGTAATACTGCAAGAACGAGGGTCCAACGTGTAGGTGTGTTCTGTGTGGCACCAATAATTTTTAATAAAATCCCATCTTCTATACGAGCCATCAACAATTTAAATATATTTAAAAGTACTTTGACGAAGTTATTAACTGATAAATCATATTATACTGTGAATGAATTTCTAGATGACAAACTACATTAATTTAATGTATATTGTAAAAACTTGTTAAATTTGCACGTACTTTGAGGCAGAATACCTAATTTAAGACCTACACTGTACCTAAATTTCAGCAAATAAAGTATTGAATTGAATTGAATTGAATTGAATTCGATAGTTTTTATAGTTACCGATATATTTGCCCAAAGTCAGGGCCCCAGTGCAAAACCGATCGATCTCTACCAGTTTGAAGAGCTGGTATAGAGGGATTGCCAGCTATTACTAGACGGAAATTGTGTCAGCGCTCTATCAGCGCATGGCCCCACGGGTAACTTAGTTAATATACAAGTTATGCAGTTTCCGAACACATATATGTACATAGATAAAAGATTTATTCGACACTGCAGCACAATGCATCAATCAATCAATCAAAAACTCTTTATATCTATAAATACAATAAATGTACACTTAGATAAGGTCGAATTATAAAACTAAACACTGACACGGAAATAAAGTGATATTTTTTATTTCTGTCGCTTCGGTATGTAGACTAAAGTTAAGAAGCGACGAAGAAACCTTTAGCCTGTTAGTTGTTATTTTTCGAGTCATCCTTTGTAAAAAGGCTTACTATAAAATATCAGATTATCTAGAGGATAAAAAAACTTGGTACGAGTTTTGCTCCAGCTCGAAAAATAACAACTAACAGGCTAAAGGTTTCTTCGTCGCTTCTTTACTATAGCCTACATAAGTACCTACCGAAGCGACAGAAATCAAAAATATCACTTTATATCCGTGTCAGTGTTTAGTTTTATGATTTGACCTTTTCTAAGTGTACATTTATTGTATTTATGGAAATAAAGAGTAATTGATTTGATTTGATTTGAAATAACTCAGCGAAAAGCTTTGCTCGAAGAGCGAATCACTGATTTTCAGTATTTCCCTTACAAATACTATCGACATAGACTACTAGCTTCTGCCCACGGCTTCACACGCATATTTTCGGTATAATAAGAATGAATAAATGAATTCTTTATTGCACAAATATAACAAAAATAACTTATATCTTAATAAATTAAAAATGTACAATAGGCCTAATAAGTAGCCTATTATCTAAGTTAGGTTATGATCTAAACGAACGCCAGATTTCATCTTGATCTGTTCGGTAGTTTTGGAGTTCCTAGGTAACAAAAATCACATTTCACAAACTTTTGGCTTTCTAATTTTAGTAGGATATGCGATGTAGACTATACCGAGCGTGAATATGCCACATGGAGGGAAAGTACCTTGAATATTGTAGATGGAATATTTTACTGAAAGAAGACATTATTTAAATTTAAAAAACAATTTAAACTGCATTCATAGATATTTAAAAAATTACATGCTTTTATCACACCGATCGAAAGGCTTCATCACAAGGATTATTTTTTGCTACATAACTTAGTGTCAGAAATAAAAAGAAGACATTTACTTTTACATTTGGTTGAAGACGTCGTAGAAGTAGTTTTTTTCTATAAAATTCCTAACAAAATTATGTAAAAATAAGTTCCGATAAAATTAAGTACCGATCCAATTTGTCAACTGGAGGTTTATTGATGGAAATAAAACCTCTGGTGTCGACCAGACTCTTTATAATATATTTTTTCTTTTGTCTTAATCCCTCCAGATATTAAAAATATCTCAGTATATACTGAGAGAGAAAAGTCCAATAAAGCTCTGACAGGTATGATGCATACAGCTTTGCCTTTATGAACATTCTTGCAAAGTGAAAGGAATGTCATAAATAACGGGATATTTACCATGATTTGAATTTTGAGTTTTCCAATATTTCGGCACAGTTTCATGCGCCATGATCACGGAATAACTGACGGCACTGCGAGTTAGTTGTTATGGGCAGATATAGCGATCCACCCTCATTTTTTGTCTTTTGCTACGAACGTTACTACTACCACCGGTTTCATTATCGAACGCAACTCGATCACGACACACAACACGGACGGCTTTAGTGTTAATAACCATGATGGATTTAAAAGTTTTATTGAAAGGAATGTGTTTAATATTCTACTAGCTTACAAATATGTCTTATCTACTACCTACGTGTTACCTGCTACTTTACCCGTATTTATTACTTTTTTTATTTAAATAAATAAATAAATACTGCTGGACAATTCACACAGCATTATCTAGCCCCAAGCTAAGCAGAGCTTGTGTTATGGGTACTAGATAATTGATATACATAATACAATACATTACTTAAATAGATATTTTTTATTATACATAGAAAACACCAACGGAACAAATTTCTGCAGATCGTACACAAATTTGTTCCGAGGCGGGATTCGAACCCGCAACCTCCTGCCTCGCAGGCGGACCTTCGCCCGCTGCGCCACGGAGGTCGTCATTTGATTCAAACAATTGGATTAATAATAATAATGTCCTCCTAGCCGAATTTCGACCACGGCCGCACGGCGGTCAGTTTCATCGGATACTAGCCAGATGCGCAGAACATATAATAGTGCACAAATGTGTGCGCAAACACAGGTGCACTCTCTATTCCCTCTCTTAATCCGATGGGACGGCAGATCGACACGACCAGGGAGAGGTCAAGCGCAGGACCAACGGCTTAACGTGTTTTCCGAGACACGGGGGTATAACACCACTAATTTCCTGACTCCGGGCTGCTACTGTGAACTTTTCTTATAAGAAAAACATCAATAACAACTATTAGCCCGACCCGGGATTTGAAACCAGGACCTCATAATTAGCGGTTGAAGAAGCTAGACCAAAGAGGCAGGCAATTGGATTATTACTAGCTGCACCCAACGGTGTTACCCGCAGTGAATAAATCCAACGGGAACACTGCATTTTCTGGTATCAAAGAAGCTTATGTGTTAATCCAGGATACAAGCTATCCTGGTACTAAATTTCATCCAAATCCGTTCAGCCATTTGATCGTAAAGAAGTTACAAAAATTACATGGGACTTTTACATTTCTTTGTCAGATTTAGAGCTACACCTATGCAAAATTTGAGCTCAATCAGTTCAGTAGTTTCCGCGTAAACCACACACATACATATTTTTGCATAAATTTATAATATTAGTGTGATTCTATGCCGTCACTGTCCCACAGCTGGGCAAGGCAACTCATTTTTTCTTTCCACTCCTCGCGATTCAACATGGCCACGATGATGGTTGGTAGATAAAGCCCAATATAACAAGAGGAAGCCCAATATTTACAATTTCCATAAAGCCAAATTAAAATTAGAAGATTCATTCAGCCTTTTCTTTACTTACCCGCCCACCTATTTACACGTAATGAAAAAGTAACAAACGAACCCTATAGAGTTCATCCCGTGTTTTTCATTTTGACTACTGGCTGGAAAATCCTTCTATTGCAACACCCTAAATGGGTACATACAGTGATCTTCACATAAACTCACCTAATCACTAAGACCTGATTGTATGAATGCAATAAATAAAATACTGAATACTGAAATCCGCATGCTAAATGCATGCGGATTTTCCAGCAGGCAGTCCGAGATAAAAATAGCATTTACCGTATTCTTACCTACTAACTTAGCGATGTAGGAAACCCTCGCGTCTATATCACAAGTCTTGAACTTAATTCAAGCGAGGTGTCAAACCTAAGAAGTGAAATAAGTCTATAGTCCACAGTACTTTGTTTTGTTTATAACCACCAACGTAAAAAGAGAGGGGTGTTAGGTATAATTTTAACGTGTCTGTCTATCTGTGTATCTGACTGTGGTATCATAGCTCCCAAACGGATGAACCGATTTTCGTTTAGTTTTTTTATGTCATAGATAATTTTATCCCTAGTGTTTTTAGCCATGTTTCATGAAAATCTGAGGGGGGGTTTTTAAATTTTGTTCTTGTTTGTTTAAGACCTTCCTCAACCTCAACCTGTATTGGTCCACTACTGGACGCAGGCCTCCCCCTGATAAGCGTCTTATTGGCTTTTATCACATGATAAGAACTGGCTGCTCGAATTTTAACTAGATGTCACCACTAGAAGAATTTGAAGTCATCGTTTTTAAAACACGCCAAATTATGCTGTTTGAAGACTAATAAAGCCAGTCAGTCGAGCTGTGTGGTGCCGGCTTAGAATTTACACCACCCCAATTCTTCGTAAGATGCTACTAAGGGATATCAACAGGGAGCGGGCAGCAGCGCCCCCTGCAGAACAATTCTACCACGGAACTGCGATCCCCAACCCGCATGCCCAGCGTAGGGATTATATTTATTACCCCCCATGAGACAAAAGTCAATAAGACGCTTGTCAGGGGGAGGTCTGCGTCCAGCAGTGGATCAATATAGGCTGGTGAGGTAAGGTGAGGTTTACTGAATAAGGTCCTTAAGTTTTTTTCTGTTATTTCTGCAGTAATAGTATCAGTAGGTTTTGTTTCTAAAGTAGTAGGTTACCTATTCACTTGCCAGTTTATTACATCACTCGAATAACTACGCTTAGTTAAACAACGGAAAACAAATTTTCAATTTATTTTGGTAATTTCTATTGGAAATTGAAAAAATCTCTGGAAATATTATCGATATCTCGTATAGATTACCGAACGAGATTCAATTTGAAAGTGGGTCAAAAAATTTTGTCACTTGTAATTGAATCGCTGATAATAGAAGGTTTGGAAACTAAGTTTGTTATTTTAGCTATCTTCAAAGGGACCGAAGGATACTTTGGAGTTGCTAATTATTTAACTGCCTAAAGGACTCATTATCAAACTTTCATTACGGTTTGAGTCGTTCGAAAGATCAACTTTTGAGTTACCTAACCCTACGACACACGTATTTATAGACAACGATGAAAATCGGGGAACAGGGTTCATCTTCCAACGTTGTCACCGTTTTAGGGTAAATGGTTTTTTTTTAAATGAACTGTTTTGCCACCAAAAAGAGTAGAAAATAAATGAGGGCCCTGCTGTCTATTATATGGCAACACGAGTACCACGACGCAAGCAATTCTGATCCTGGCGTTTAACAGTTAAATTTGGTTAAAAAAGGTAACTGATCTTTATTCACAAAGAAAATTACAATCAAATAATAGAAATAAATTAGAACAAGTATTTACATTTGAAACAATTGAGCTAACTGCAGACTGTTGGAATCTACAGGTAGCTCAACTGATCCATATCAATAACAGTCGGAAGCGTCTCCAAGACGCTGGCTGCATTGCCCCGCTGTATGGCAATGCTGATGCGCTGCGCCAGATACTCACCAGCTCTCGGGTCTAAAAAGTGAATACAGATAATGTAGGTAGGTACAACTCCGGCTAAAATGATTAGAAATTAACAATCAAGGAATTAAAGTTTATTGTAAACAGGCAACGCTCTAAGAATGTTGTTTGTAGACTGAATGAATTTCTGATCACGAATTAACCCATTCTTATTTTCAGTTCAGATCCATTTTAATTATTTACTACTCTTGTCGGTCAAGCTGTTCATGTGGGAAACATGCTCCACCTCATTTTGTTTTCCCAATAAGTAGGGTACACTTGCGGCTTATTTGATTTATTGCCATGTAGGTGGAAACTACAGAACTGCTACGCAACTTCCGTGTTTCCGGAAATGGGTTTCCAATATTCGGTTATAAGAACGTTAGGGATGTACTCGTAAGAGGGCTCTTAATGCTCTCATAGAAGAGATAAGCGGTTTACTCATAAATGTTTTTTGGTTTCGTTTTGTTGACAAAGCCGTGGGACGTTGTTATTTAGTTTACTAGTTTCTACTCGCGGCTTCGCACGTCTTGTTTCCATGGAAACGTTTCAAGTTGATTTCTATCCGCTGGGAACTGATTTATGGGATAAAAAGCCTATGTACTAAAATAGGTTACGTACTTAGTTTTGTTATATCATGCTTTATAGCTATTATTTTAGCTGATGACTTTCTGGAATAAATAAAAAGATCGACGTATGCAACCTCTTGATACCAAAAATACTGAACGGATCTGAAAATTGCAAGTAGTTCTAAGCCTGGAATAAAACATAGGCTACTTTTTATCACAGAAATCAGTTCCTATGGGATAAAAATAACCTTAAAACGTTACCATAGAACCAACAACGGGCAAACAAAGAGAATTCTTGCTCAACTTCGTAAATTCTCTGTTCATGCTCGAATATGTGTTTAATAGGAAGATTATGCTTGAAACATGGCTAGATCTTGCCAAACACTTGTGGTTGCCAACTCCATTTATCACTTCATACCTACGTGCCTTGGTGGTCGCGAAACCCAGATCTCAGCCCGTGAATGTCGTAGGATACGACTTAGCACCTACAGGTAGACCACACAACTGGTGGATGTCTGTAGAACCTTGTCACAATAAGAAAACAAATGCCAAAATCACTAACAAACGCCACTTTTGGCGTTTGTTACTGTGACGTGGTCCTACATCGATCCGCCAGTTTTGTGGTCTACCTATAGCAGAGTAACGGCAGCCTCCTTTTGTGTATATTTATAGCACCTACATATAGAGATTATCAATTCGACAGCCAAAATTGGTGATTTTGGCCAAAACTCCCCTTGTTTGGGAGACATACGAACCGGTATCCACCTAAGCGGAGAGTATAGAATACTACATTGTACATCTAGGCGAGAAAGTCACCAATTCCTATCGAGTATGTCATATAAGGGCCCGAGGCGCAGCCGAAGGCCTTAAAACACAAATTTCTAAAATAACTAAATCGCAATTTCTCCCGAGTGTTAAAAAGTGCATTTTCCTACACCTTCGAGGAAAATCATCGTTTTGGGATCTTCAAAATCACTCGTGTAAATTCAAATTGTAAACTCAACTGTAGCAATAAATACGTGCACGTGTAATTTTCATATGGTGTTTTTTTAAATTATTGTGCCTAATACAGAAAAAGTCAATATCATATGGCGGATTCGAAATAAAAACTTTTTGTCTTTTGATCTATTATGAAAATAACCATAGCCACCGGCTAATATTTCAAAAAATGAAAAAAATAACACGTTTGAAATGGATTTCCATACACTTTTCTCTCCCGCTAATGCTAAACGCGTGAGAAATGAAATTCCAAAGAGTTTTCCGTCCCGCATTTTAGTACGCCTGCTGCAATGACGTATTTTCTACCTTATGTTTGGAAAAGGAATAAGCAACTCTCTGAGCAGGTGTAATATAAATGTAATAACAACCTACTGGTTATATTTACATATTACTGTAGAACACCAATCGTAACTTCCGAGTGGACCGGATCTAACTGGATAATAAATTTGAAATTTCTGATTCGTTACTCTTATGCCACTTGCATAAGATAGCGTATACACGAAAACGAATCAGAAACTTTGATTTTCGTTTTTACGAGTAGACCTGTACGTAACGCTGCTGTCGAGGATTTCGTTACGGTATGTGAATCCCGAGCAATCGAGTTAATGCACGAGCGGCGGACGTGTTAAATCCAATGAGTATTAAATTTGTCGAGTTCGTCAATGCGTCCCCTGATTGGCGATAATAGGTAGAATTAATTACTATTTAGAGCAGAGATGCTGGATGCGGCAAGCTGAAGACAGGGCGCTATGGTGCTCATTAGGGGAGGCCTATGTCCAGCTGTGGACTAATATAGGCTGATGATGATGATGATGATGAGAGCAGTGATTATCAGCTGGTTTATTTACGTGCATTCGTGAGTGTTTCGTGCATGCTGTTTTCGCCGCTCATCGGCTCCATTATTAATACGAAAAAAATATATTAACAGAACCAATGCGCAGCGAAACTAGAATGCAAGAAATTTACGGATGCACGTAAAAAAACTCTACTAAGAACTGGGGTATCGATTTGCATTAAAAAAAGTTTCTAAAAAGTTGGGCATTTTTTAAGTTAAATGCCCATTTTTTTTCAATTTTTCAATTTTTTTCAATTTTGAAAATCTGAGAATGGGGATGAGAATATCTTTAAAAAATATGGATAGCCTCCTAAGACCATATTTCTGTAGCTACACCGGTTAAGGTACCACCCCCTTACTGCCCCGTCCAAAAAAACAGGGTGGATTTTATGGATAGTGATAATAAAAAAAATTACAAAATAAAGAATATTATTGCGACTAAAGATTTTTTCATCTGTTATTCAAAATAGAAATGTTGTTTATATGTACCTATCTATGTCAGGATCTGGCACAGCGCATCAGCATTGCCATACAGCGGCACAATGCAGCCAGCGCGTCTTGGGGACGCTTCCGACTGGTATTGATATGGATCAGTTGAGCTACCTGTAGATAGTTTGCAACAGTCTGCAGTTAGCTCAATTGTTTCAATTGTAAATACTAATTATCTTTGAAATCATGATAAGAGTGCTTTTTGGTAAACGGCGAGAGCAGCATAGGAAATAGATTTTATTGAGTGTTTTCAAACTGTACCTTCGTTGGCGAAGTCTGTTCACTGAAATAGATAAGGAAGGAATGTGCAGTCATTTTGTTGTTAGATTTGTATGATGCATGTTTACTGTCATCAGTTTATAATAGTTCTCGTGTTGAATAACATAACAGGGCTATTAAGGAATGCGACGTATTTGTAGGTTACCTTTCTCTGCTGGCTCTCTCATCGAATAATTGGATTTTGCAATAATTATTTCTCTGAAATCTTTCGGTACAAAACATGAGCACAGCGGCGTTCCATTCAATCAATCCTTTTGAAAACAATTAGGTGGAGGTCTCTTTGGAGACGCAATGAAATGACACACTTTTTAGACGATTGTTTTCTCCGCCGCTTCGAACTTTTAATCTTAGAAATTGGTTTTATACTTCCCCAAATGCAAAATTTTTGGATTTTATAAGATTTTTTTTATTTGTATTATGTATGTTTATGATAGGTTACGAATATTTAAATCGATGGTTAGCTTAAAGGGCTTAAATGGCTTCGCAATAATAAAACCAATAAATAACTCGGTAGATTATACATTAATTATTTTGTAGTAAAGTAGTAGCACTGAATATACACATACTTCTTACATCTTGCTCACCATAGGTTATTAACTGTCCGTAGCTAGACTAAAGCACAACAGATATTTTAGACACTATCAGCAGCGGTACTACAATAAATAAAACGAGTCGGACTCGCGCACTAAGGGTTCCGTTTAACTGTTTCTTGGCAAATATCATAATTCTAGGTCAACCTGAAGTAGGTACCTACCCTGTATATTATGGTCGAGGGAGAGAATAAATTATTATATTTTTTTTGTTAATAAACTACATATATACGGTTTTCAGATTTTTCTATTTTTTATATGACCTTGCTTCTTACCAAATTTTATGATTCTGTGTAGAATAGAAATACCCTGAAGGTTTTGGTCTACAGCAAGAATCAAAAGATTTTATTTTGTGAATGAATTACAAATTAACGGTTTTAGGTTTTTTTCCTTTACTTGTGCTATAAAAGAAAGAAAGAAAGAAAGAAAATAGTTTTATTTGTAACTTCAATCACAAAAGCTATTAGATACTATTTATAGACTAAGTATTAAAATAATTATCCCTAAAAAATAACGAAAAATACCGCGTACAACCTAAAAACAAATTGATCGGTTATGGGATAGGTTGTTCATGATTGAAGCTAGAAACTGGGAGCTGGCTCAGCATGAATGCTATGTGCAAGTGGGATACACATAACGCTGTTCTTCCGCCGGTTCCCACAATCAGTAGCGGGTAGCACAATAACATATACCTACTACACATAAAAAATGGGAATTAAAATTTTTACCTACATATTATGTATACAAAGGTTGCCTACGTTATTCTCTGATTAAAATGAGAATATTTAACTAATAGAATCAGAACATAAAAGTTATAAAAAATGTAAAAATTATCCTAAAATAGTATACATATTTGAATGATTTATAATAAGGGTTAATGATAAGTGATAAGGGTTATTTATAAGGGTTTCCGCTATCAAGCCATTTGTGTAGACAAAAGTGTGACTTTAAGTCTACGCTTAAAGGTAGGCTTCGAAACAGGTTGCCGCAGGGGAGGTGGTAAGTTATTCCAACACTTTGTGGCCTGGTAGCGGAAGCTTCCTCTGAATGCAGCGGTTTTATGTAGCTTAACTACAAGCAAGAACGAAGAAGCACGAGTTTGATAGAGATTCCGTGATGAAGACCATTCAAATTTGTTGTATAAGTACTTAGGGCGTTTGTATTTTATTATGTCATGCACCAAAGTCGCTAAATGTAGAGTTCGGCGCGATTCCATGTTTAACAGGCCAGCACGGTTAATGAAAGGGCTCACATGTGTACGAGGGGGAATGTGGAAGCAAAATCGGCAACAGGCGTTTTGAACCCGCTGAATAAGACGTTGAGATGACGAAAGAAGACGAGGCCCATAGAGTGTGTCACCATAATTTAATTTAGACAAAACCAGACTCTCCGTTAGCATAATACGTATATCTTCCTGTAGTAAGTTCCTAATTTTGTATAAAATTTTTAGTCTATAAAAACAGCTCCTAACTAAGTTTAGCACGTGACTTTCGAAACGGAGATGGCTATCAAGGAAGATGCCGAGATTTCTAGCTTCAGTAACTTGATCTAGACGCTGGTCAAGAATGCAGATTACAGGATTAGTTGATGTGATTTTAACGACCTGTCTTTTGCTACCAAGTACAATATATTTTGACTTTGAGGCATTTAACATAAGGGCATTTCTACCCGCCCATACGTGAATCCGATTAAGATCGTCAGTAATTTTACTTGTCGCTATTGAGACGTTGTCAGGATTAAATGACAGGTATATCTGGACGTCATCGGCATACAAATGATATTGACAGTTGACTATTTCCTTGGCGATGTCTGCAGTATAGATAATAAAGAGCAAGGGTCCCAGAATAGATCCTTGAGGAACTCCACGCGTCACTGCCAGTGGATCCGAAAGAGAACAAGAACCGTCTTCTTTGACGACTCTAACTCGTTGTGTCCGCTGAGAGAGGTAACTAGCGAACCACGAGATTGCGTTTCTGTCAAGGCCATAAAATGAGAGTTTACCTAACAGTAACGAAATATTGAGGCAGTCAAAAGCCCGCGAAAAATCTAGCAATGTAAGGATAGTTCCCAACCCTTGGTCTTGACTACTAATAATGTTATCGGTTACGTCCAGAAGGGCCGTAACCGTCCCTCTTTTTTTTCTAAATCCCGACTGTACATCGGGAAGGATATCATTGACTTCAAGGTAGTTACTGAGTTGATAATGAATGACTTTTTCTAAAATTTTCGACAAGCAGGGGAGAATACTAATGGGTCGGAGATCTTTCATTGAGGTAGGATTAGGAGTTTTGGGTATAGGCGTTATTAGTCCTATTTTCCAAGAAGTAGGAAATTTAGCCGTTATAATAGATCTGTTAATGATGGCCGTGATTACATTAAGTGTCTGTGGGAGTGTCAAGAGAACCATATCAATTGTAATGCCGTCATATCCTTGTGCATTAGATTTAATAGATAGTATGTGCTTAACTATTTCCGTTTCATCAACTGTATGGAAGGAAAAGACCGAAAAGACTATAAGACCTTGCTTCTTGCCAAATTTTATGATCCTGCGTCAACGAGAAGTACCCTATAGGATTTGGTCAATGGCGAGATTCAAAAGTTTTTTTTTGTGAACAAACTACAAATATAATGTTTTTGGATTTTTTCCTTTATTTGTGCTATAAGGTCTTGCTTCTTGCCAAATTTCGTTATTCTAGGTCTACGGGTTTTTTCCTTTTGATGTACGGAAAACTAAAAATAGACATCTGTTGAGCGAGTGTTTAACAAAAACGTTACCACAAAACTGCGTTTTACGCTGGTTTACAGTTAGACACGGCTTAGACATAGTTTAAACGAGAGTTAAACTCTGGTTAAACCCATGTCTAACTGTTTAGACACTGTTTAGCTAAACGCTTGTTAGAACAGTGTTTACGTTGGTCTTTGTAGTACCGCTGTATACGTCTGATTATTGTCTAAAATTATTCCATTACAACTAGTAGTTTTTAAAAACATTATTGTTATAAAGAGGTCACATAAGACTCTTGTTTCCTGTCACAGTTTACGTCACATGAAAATCCATGTATGCTTCCGGTCCATCATAAAAAATGTGACCATAATCAATGGTGTCGTCTATACATGTACCATTATTTTTTCCTGTGGCGTTAACACATTTATGTTCAATTTCGTCGTGTCTTTTGTCGGTATCTGTACCTTCACCTTGATTAACCATCTTAGCTTCAACTTTATTAAGACTTTCATCTTCTTTATGTTTTCCAGTATAATTACCCTGAATTTCACCGTTCGCTTCAATTGTTTCTTGATTACTTTCAAGTTTTTTTACTATTACGTCTTCACCGTTAACCTCAATTATAAATTTATATTCCTTATCTTTATTTTCCCTTTTTCCTAAATCGTTACCTTCAGGTTTTTTTAGTACTAACTTTATTTTATGTTGAACTTTATCTTCCCTTTTATTTTCTTTCGTTTCTTTATCTTTCGCTTTAACTGTTACTTCATCTTCATCGTTCTCGACATCTTCATCATCATTGTCATCATCGCGGTCGCTGTTATTGTCATCATTATTGCCGTCGTCATTATTATCGTCATTGTTCTCGGTAACATTATAATTTTTGTCAACTTTGTTGTCATTATCATCGTTATTGTCATCATTATTATTTTTATCATCGTTGTTATCATTTTCATTTTTATCTTCGTTGTTATTATTTTCATTCTTATCCTTGTCATAACCAGTATCATTGATGCCGTTGTTATCATCATCTATGACCTCACTATTATCTGTGCCTTCATTTTCTCCCATTACTACGTTATTATTTATACTCATTTCATTTTTAACTTTTCCTTCACCTCTAACTTTATACTGAATGTTATCTTCATTTATAGATTTTTTGACAGTTTCATGCGTAACATTATTTTTTTTATGGCCCATTACTAGATATTCTAAAGTTTTACGAAATACCACGCAAGATGCAGTTTTGTCCCACAGTAAATCTGTATGAGACACATTTTTATTTCTTATAATATAATGAGCTATAGGATGTTGAATTAATCCATAAATTCTCTGAACATTCTTCACTATGGCCACCTCGTCATTGTTGGAGCTTATCAAGGCCAACGGTATGTCTATATTGCGCATGTTGTATTGATGACTTTTATTTTTATAGCTATGGAACATTTCAGATTTGACCAACTGCATGTAATGCAAGATCGTTTTTACTGATCCTCCGGCTGGCACATGATCTTTTACACGAGCTGTGAAGGTTGCCTTAGTAGGAACACCGCTTAAAAAGAAGAACGGATTACGACAAAGACAAATTGGACCCTTGCAGTACGTACTAGCGAGTTTGCGAGGCACTTTCCGGTGAGGCATGAACTCGCCTCTACGGGGTTTGAATGTATCCTCTGGAACTGTGAGTAAAGGACCTGTTACATTGTTCATAAAAGCAAGCGGTGCGATCAGTACACCCATTCTTAAATATTTCTTGTATTCTGATAAAGAAGATAAATACACCAAAAAGGCCGTTGCGCCCATCGAGTGCGCGACGAAATCTATCGGTACATCGTTTTGGCTTCTTATATAATCAATAACAGCTGGTATATCCATTAGGCCCATTTCTTCAAAGCTGAAGTCCCAGAATTGGGGCATCGATAAGGTCAGCGTTGCATGACTGCGGGAGTAGATGTTGCCCCTCGCATTCATGAACCATACGTCGTAGCCCGCCTCCGCTAGGGTGAACGGCAGCATGCACTCCCCCGGCCCGAGCAGAATCCAATCCATCGAGCTTCCAAGTAGACCATGATGAAGTAGTACAGTTCGATTGCGAAGATTAGAGACACCTGTTAGCCGTTGCGTGGTCAAAAAGTATCCATCCAATGATTTAACGATATGAGTTTCTATGTTATAACCGTGCCACTGAGCTACTTCTGAGACGGTGAGCTGATAAGCTGCTGTGGTGTTCTCTTTTTCTGTGGTATTCTGATATTTAGCTTCACCATCTTCCCATGCATGGTGCTTGAAATTTTGGTGTTTCCGAGTTTTTTTCCGAGCACTACCACCTTGACGGGTCGAAAACATGTCACTTGCAACACTTGAAGATTTAGCTACAAAACTTTTGATGAAATCTGCTAAACTTTGAAATGTCGTTTGGAACCCATTTGGGGTATCTCCCGACTTAACACATTTGTCTTGATGATAAAATGCCACAAATAATAGGAACCATAGTGAAGTTCTCATTTTGATGTCGCTTTGGCTGCGGATTGCCTCGTACTGTGGTAGGTTGTCTAAGCATCACATAGAACAATAGATGTACTACTGGGGCGAATCTAGGCGGTCACTGGGTCAAAAGCCATAACCCTCAACGTCACCGCGGACACTTTAAATTAACAACCAACGTCACCCTCACTTCTCACTAGCACAATTTTTTTTGAGAGAAGTTTAATTCGAACAACACCATAACATAAGACGCATAAGACAATAAAATTCTGCCCGCGGCTTTGTGAATAAGGTAGGTCTATAACGTAGCTTATGGCTCTCAAGGCTCGCTTCTTATTGGTAAATGAAGTTTCAGAATTGGACCAAGTATTTTAGATGATTATTAAATAGGTAAAGGATCGAGCGAATAAAACATTTATTGGCGACTATTACCTACTGGGATACTTTGACAAAGCTGTCCCCACACACATAAGCTGAAATGTGATAGTAGGTTTGATTATAGAACAACTATCAAATGTTTAATGTAACGATTAAAATTTTCACTAAAATAGAAAAAAGATCGCGCAAGAGTTATTTTATTATACTGATCGTATTGAATAACTAGTAACTCAAGCCGTTTTAAGTATTTGTATTCGCCCGCCGCCTGTCGCCAACTAAGTATTTCAGTAGGTAGGTAGGTATTTTCAATATTGTTGACATCTTTAATTTGAATTTATTTTCGCTCGTATCAATACTAGAACACTACCCTTAAATAAACCGAGTAAACTCTGTTTTAGCATATTGCCTGTTGACGAGTAAGTAATGTATGATTGTAATTTAGTATTACGTTACGTGGGTCATGTGACCCCCACGTGGCGAGTAACTGGATCCAACCCTGGTTAAATATTTATATTATTATGTTTAGGTCATTAGGTTACAAAGGGTTCTAGATGAAGAAAGTACGGTATCTATGGCATGCCATGCATTTACAATCACAAGTGACGGATTATAACAGATGATTGTTTTTTGTTTTTATTATTGAAAGACAGGAATTTGAAAAATGTATGTAATACGTTTTCAAATAGTGGTCCAAAACCGCCCCGAAAGGTATTCAAATGAGATACCTGTTGGAATGATACTCAAAACCTATCTTTTTAGTACGCTTAGGTACCTAGATTAAATTATCTTTCGCAAACCAACACCATTCATCTATTTACTTATCAATTTACTATTTCAGTAGTATAAAAAAACAACAAACAATGCTTAAAGTAGATAGGTAAGGATGATTCGTAACTGTATTCTGTGTTGATAGAAAACACAAAACAATTTAAATCTCATTTCATACAAAATTAATATTGGGATGAAACAATTTCGCTTTTGTTTTGCGTCTAATATCCAGTAAAAAATAGAAACAGACCTCGACGAGAAATTACTTTTAAGGTTAATTAATTGCTCAAAACTCTTCATTATCACGTCATTACTTAAATGCGGTATTAGTTCTAATGAATGAAATCATTATTTCAATGATTTTGCACAAAAGATTTCGTTGTAACATTAGGGTTTCATAATGGGCCATTAACTAAAGACGACCTTGGACAAAGCTGTCACTATGAACTAACAGAAACAAACGAAAAGAGTGAATCGGTATTTGCGTTTCGTTATTAGATCTATACCTACCAATAATTTTGCTTAACAAAACGCACGCTTGTACGAGTTGTCATTGTCAACAGTCGCCCGTGTCAAATTGAATGCTTGTCTATCACTTTAAGTTTACAGAAAAGGTTACCTTTACAAAAATATAAAGTGACATCTGTTACATTACAAAGATACTATTTTGTGCACGGTGCACATTGCAGCGTCACCAATACGTAGACTATAGTTCGACCTAATTTTAGTAGGTGACAATTGATTTCAATGTGATTGATAAAATTTCGATTTATTTTTTGAAATCCGTCTGCCTCGAAGATCCAGTAGCAAAGAACCTCAAACAAATTAAAAGCTGTGTCAGGCTATCAATGGCTTTATTTTTTTGGGTTACTGGTTCTTAATTAAGAATGTTAGTAATTTGAAGAACGGCATCATTAAAAATTCTGTATCTTTCACGAAATTCCTCGCCATCGTGTTTTGAAAATAAATTGACAATTTGACACGGTCTAGAATGTAACGACGTCAAACTTCTTCAGTGTCAGACAATGATAAAAGACTTGATAAAGTCATATTTGATCACAGAAATGCACTGAAACACTGATGAACATAATTAATTAATGCTGTAATGGGTTTTACTTTTTTTAAATGTACTGTAAAAACTAATGGCTCATTATCTAATGAGCCATTGGACATGTCGATGGCGACATATCCACTTCTTATATGATTTGTACCAAATACCTGCTAAAGTCGTGGGGCTTGTTACATTTTGGGCGGGCGAGATGCCCCAAGAGAGTTTAAGAGAGTTTCACTTCTATCTGCTGCATATTATCTAGTACACTGGGCCGAGATTAGAGGATGCTGAGTGCTTATTGTATTTGTATTCAATTAAATCGGACCACGGTTTGTTTGATTGAATTATTCATGTCAGTACCCGCGCTATCATTTCATGTGTTTTGTGGTTACAAGGTATCTGCCTATCTAGGATTTATTTGTTACCTAGGACCTTTAGCGGCGTAGAACCACAATATGTCATAGACACAAAAATATAAATCGCGAAATGTCGCTCCTTACCGTGTTCACTGCCAAGCTTCAATGATACGTCGTCGTCGCGTCGTGTTGCTACTCTGTAAGCACGGCGAATGAGTCCGTGGCATTCAAAGTGTTAACCGTAGAGTCAAACTGTTAACAGTGGACATTGTTGGAAGTACCTACACATATTGAGAAGTCGACGTGTGGAATAAAAAGTTGATAATTTAAATTATCAACTTTTTGCCCGAAAATTATCTTAAAAATTATCTACTTTTTCTCGAAACGACTCGAAACGACTGCAGCTTGCTGCTCCGGACTCCTGTACTGTAGGGTACCATAAAACTTTCGCTGTTAAGGCCACTCGGCTGTGGAATAGTCTTCCTGTTGAATATCGCGAGGCATCCTCAATAAATGTCTTCAGATCTAGAGTCTATAACCACTTTCTTTCGCAAGAATAATTCGGTACGTAAAATATATGTATTATTGTGTATCTACTAAGTATGTATTAATCTGACTACTTGTTTCCGGACTCGTTTCCGCAACTAGGCCACAGGTGGGCCCTTTTTGCGTGTTTAATCTGACTAGTAAGTATTTATTTTTTATTATGTTTGTATGTGTATTTATTTATGTTAATGGTGAAAACACAAATTATTTATTGTACTTATTATTATTATTTTTCTTGTTTTTCTATAATTTTTTGTAATCTAGCACTACCTACTAAATTGTTGTCCACACTACCCAAAGGTTAACAGGTAGAGAATGCTATCTAGCATTATGCTCGCCCATGTACAAGTTTTGTGCAATAAAGTATATTCTATCTATTCTATCTATCTATCTATCTACTTTTACCCGACAGCGCAAGAAGGAAGATTTTTAATCGATTATTAATTGATTATTATAGATTATTAATTAATTTTTATCGATTATTACTACTTGTAAACGTAAAATGGTGAGGGTTCTTAATATTGGAATACGAAATTTAACGTTAGGAAAACTTAAGTCGCGTACAGCCCGCCCGGGGCTAATGTACCTGTGCAATTGGTGAGTCTCCACGGCAGGACAGATTGAAAAGTAGGTAGGTATTAGATTTCTTCTCAGCTTTGCAATTAAAAACCTTATTAAAAGATGTAAAGGTCATAGAATACATTGACCTCGGCCCTGGTTTGTGAAGTAAACATTAATTAGACCTTAAAATAATTAAGTTTTAGATATTCCTGATGCCAATAGACTTCGCGCCCACGTTTAATTAATTTTCTTATTATGAGAAACTAGTTTATGCCCGCGGCTTCGCACGCGTTGTTTCTATGGAAACGTTTAAGGGTGATTTCTATCCCATGGGATAAAAAGTAGCCTATGTTTGATTCCAGGATTAGAATTACCTGGATGCAAAATTTCAGCCCGATCCATTCAGAAGATTTGGCGTGAAGAGGTAACAAACATCCATCCATCCAAACTTTCGCATTTATAATATTAGTGTGATAGTGTGATGAATGATGATAGTGCGATGTGTTGAAAATAGATTTTAAGTTTTACTGACAAAATTTAAGCTTACGGAAACAAAGCTATAATTTATCGTATTTTGTTGCCTCCCAAGGGTCCACTTTTGAATTAGTAGGAAGATTAAAGCTAGCAACCGACTGGGGCGCGAGCTTACTAACCATTCGCTTTACTATGATAATGGTGTTATCGCAGAATCGTCACGTAGCATACTTAGATGAAATAAAATCTTGATAGAACTCGCGGTGTTAAATTCAGGAAGTGATTGATAGAGAATAGTTCAACCTCGACACTTTTGACGCACGTCCTTCTATCTGTAGTTTAATTCATCTGAGGTTTTTTTTTAATTCTTTATTTAGAGCTTAATCACACTGCGATTAAGTCGCTCTTATTAATTAACAAGAAGAATAACAAACACTTATAAGAAATTAAAAAACTAAACAGATTAAACTTATATCTACTAAACTTTTGTAAATAAATAAGGACATAAAGGTCAGCTCCGATCAGTCTGATCGGTGCTGAACTTAATGTTGTACAATTTCACTAGATTTTAACTTCTTCCGCATCGGGGTTTGATAGGGTTATGTTACAATCAGAAAATTCTTTTAAGAAATATTCATCTGGGGTAGAATGCCGAAATATGTCATTCTGTGCCGAAACTTGTCATAGTGAAAAGATTAGTTTATCAGAATAAGGTCCCTGTATGCAACGTCTGCGACGCATATTGAGTTATCGATACGTGACGTCTCAGTTTTGTGTGGGTTTGGCGTAGTTCCATTTCCGGACGATAGAGGCGCTGTACCAAATCCCATAGAAAAAAGAGGCGTCACGAACACGTCTCGAATCGAGACTTTAACTATAGTATCGAGACTCTCATTGCTATAGTTAAACCGAACTCACGCCCGTAGCACACCTCCGCTGCGAAACCTTATGTAGGAGAAGCGGAATACTAGCGAAACTGCCTGTTGTAACGCATAGATTTGACTATAATTCTATTTCTTTCTCCGCACAGTTCCGTCGATCTGCACCAACGTCAGCCACACCTCCGCTATAGTTCGCACGTCTCGTTCACGTCAAAAATCTCACTCCTCTGTAATCTTGAATTTGTATAAAAACAGATAGCCTAAAGACAGACTTACCATACGCCACGCCATGCGACGTTTCCTACATTTCGTTGCGCAACGTGCGTTGCGTGGCGTGGGCTTAGTCTGTTCCTACCTTTATTTTCTTGTTATACACCTCGAAGACGATCTTCCAGCAAAATGTTTCGCTAAAACGCTATATACTTAGCGACCCAACAACTCAAAAGGGGTTGTAATATGAAGCTACTGTAGGCTTACCCGTTTTACTTTATCTTTTAAATAATAGTAGAGGCGTTGATGACCCGAACCAAAGATTTTATAAGCCTCTCTCGAGTACCAGTTTCTTGCACAACAAGATTACTAGATATAAATTAAGCTTAAGTCAAAAATTTAAAAGAAAAAATCTTTTTTAAGAGAATATAAAATACATTATTCAATTCAATTCAATACGGTCTGGTTATTTTTAAAAACTCCGTCTGCTGCATGCGACGGTGAAGTCTGCGGGTTCGATTCCCGTTGCGGGCCATATTTTTGTACGATCTGCAGATATTTGTTCCGTTGGTCTGGGTAGCCTAGAGACAGACTATGTATAATAAAAAAATATCTATCTATGTATATAATGTATTAAATATATCAGTTATCTAGTACCCATAACGCAAGCTTTGAATAGCTTACTTTGGGGCTAGATAATGCTGTGTGGATTGTCCAATGTCCAGCATTATTTATTTGTTTCCAGTCTAGGTGTTTAATTAATAATAATAATAATATAAGCCTTACGTAATTACATACTATTTACAAATATAAGAATACTAGTTTGTTTGCCGCTTGGCAAATCTCCACTCCTCTCTGTCTAGGGTTCTCCTCGTCCATGTCTTGCCTGCCCCTTTGACAAGGTCATCGGCCCATCGAGTGAAAGGTCTGCCCTGATTCATTTTCCCTTCTCGGGGAAACCTTGTTGTTCTTCATTTGCTCCATTTATCTGGACCTCACATTATGTGGTTTGCCCAACTCCATTTGAGCTGCCTTAATTTGTCAGATATGTCATTTAGTTTTGCACTCTCTGGTTGTAACGGTGCTTTTCTATGTGATAAAACACCCGTAGTATTATCAAGTAAAAAAATATACACCTGTTTCTGTAATGTAATAAGTTTTTCAATTTTATACTACACACACTACCCACACAAGCACTAGATTATGCTTTGTGGATTGTCTAGTATTATTAATTTATTTATTTTAAAATTATTAATTGCACTTAACTCAACTGTTTCAATTGTAAATACTAGGTCTAATTTTTTTCTATTATTTTTTTGGAATTTTCTTTGTCCTTAATAATCATATTATTAATTTATTTATTTTAATAGTATATAGTGTTAACCATGTTTGACTAATTTTCATATTGACTATATAAATATTATTATTTTTAATTTATTTCAGATAATATATGTATGCATAACACATAACAACTAAATTATTTAGAACTTAAAATTACACATATAAAAAGAAAAATAAATAATAGGTAAGTACAAGAAATGACGTGCATAGAAAAATTAAAATCAGTTAACAAAATTAAGAATATTATGCCAGCGTCTTGGGGACGCTTCCGACTGGTATTGATATGGATCAGTTGAGCTACCTGTATATTGCTTGCAACGGTCTGCAGTTGTTTCAATTGTAAATACTAGTTCTAATTTATTTCTATTATTTGATTGTAATCTATATATATAAAAGAAAGTCGTGTTAGTTACACTATTTATAACTCAAGAACGGCTGTACCGATATGGCTGAAAATTGGTGAGTAGGTCGCTTAGAGCCAGAAGACGGACATAGGATATATTATAAAAAAAAATTGCCGATTATAAAAAAAAAATGGCGTAGGTACTTTTAAGGCAAAGCCTAACTTAGATAATAGGCCACTTAATATACCGAAAATACGCGTGCGAAGCCGCGGGCGGAAGCTAGTTCTTTATGAATAAAGGCTTCTGCCCTTGTTAAAAAAAGGAATATTATTAAATTAAAATTACACATCGATTAGCCCATTATTATCCGCATCCAGCTGTTTTGGATCTCTACTGTCTAAATTATACGTTCAATTTTAGACCTGAAGGCCTTAAATGCGGCCTATAAAATTCCTTGGGTGTTTCTTGAGTAAACAATTCTCTAAAACGGAAGTTATTGATGGTCCTTCGCTTTGTTGCCGTGACCCTCGTCAAGACTCAATGGAACGCGAATGCGCCAGCTCTGCCATGGAAGGTGTTTTTAAGGTTCATTAGAATTAATCTTTTTATTTCTAGGTTGCTGGTAAATCAAAATTAAAATTAAAAGCTCTAACCTAAATCGCATACAAATTGGAAGGTTTAGTAATTGGGTCCTGTTTGCACCCTTTGGGTACGGAACTTTAAAGCTCTGTGCTCACTAAAATAATATTAATCCAACCGCTACCGGACAGCGCAAAAATGTGAATTCGAATATGGAATTAAACTCATTATGTATAAGGCCTCTACACAGCAAACCCACCGCCTCACCGGCTTTACCCGGCTGGTTGGTGCCGGCGGGCTAGGCCGGCGGCATCAGAACATTGTAAGCCGGAACGACTGTTGCCGGCGGCACGAGGGCGTATCTGCGGCCTGTACGGTTACTACGACATGAAAGCCGGCGGGCAATTGAGCGAGCGAACATGAAGTGGAGTGCGCGCGGGCGCAACCCGCCGGCATCATTATCGCAAAACAAGCCCGGCGGCCTAACCCGCCGGCTTTGTAGAATTTAGTACAATTTGTCACTGTCAAATGGTGAAAAAAAACGAGTTGTCCGCAAGCTGTCTGTTATCTAATGCCGTCAACATAAAATTCATCCAAATGTTACCAGTTAAGGCGCTACCCCGACCCAAATCAGCGCCCCCACCAATTTTATCTTATTATTCTGTTCAAGGAAGGAATTTTCAAAAATGGATTGGTCAGTTTGTGGTACCTTTCCTTAGCTTAATTTTAATGTCTCTTTAAAAGTAATAATTTGTAAAGTGTGGGCAGACATGGCGGCCAAAATGAGCAACTTCGTATCTCTGCTTAAAGTATACAAAGTACTTTAAGAGAGAACACGAAGCACGATCGTTTGAGTAGGTATTTTTATCGTCATTTGGAAAACACACGAAATGCGAGAGTTCTAGTTGTGCTAGTGGGCGAAAATGATGAGATAGTTGATTAGTAGGTAAGGTATTAAATATGTCCCTTTTTGCAGTCCATAAACTCAGGTTGGGTTTCTTACGGATAAAACATAATTTAAGGTTCCATCCAAATTTAATTTTGGTGTGAATCTTTATTCCTAAATGTTCAGCTTCGTAGACCTTTTAAAAGAGCTTAAAAATCATAGGTACTTATCACCATTAGAAAATAAGTGAGAAAAGAGGTCTTAAGTACTTACATGAGACCTCTTTTCTCACTTATCTTTTAAGTATCTTCCTACCTACATAACTAATATTGGCAACAGCTAAGCACATAAAGTAAAAGAAAATCTCTGCGCGGAAGGCTCTTGAAGGTGCGTAGCTACTCCCATAAGCTTTAGACAGGTTCTATAAATACAACCTTTCCCCCATAATCCCGGTATTTTCCGACCACCTTCCGCTTTTCTTACGTTTGCACCGCGGCTGAATGATGAATTGAGTGTGGGTACCTACACTCCGTTCTAGAATCCAATATATTTTTTGTCAACAAAGGGGTTACTAAGGCGCAGAAATTTAAAGGTGGAAATCATCGGAGCTAATCGCTGATGTTCAAGCAATTTTGGTTTGGACTTTCATTTAACATTTCACTAGTTTATGCCCGCGGCTTCGCACGCGTGGTTTCCATAAACGTTTAAAGGTGAATTCTGGTGGGAACTGATTTATGGGATAATGTCACGTTATGTTATGTTATTTATTCGCAAACAAATACAAAGATTTGCGTCATGTGAGATAAAAAGTAACTTATGTTTGATTCCAGGATTAGAATTACCTGTATGCAAAATTACAGCGCGGTCCGTTCAGTAGTTTTGCCGTGAAGAGGTAACAAACATCCGTCCATCTATACATCCATCCAAACTTTCGCATTATTAGTAGTACAGTTAGTATTAGTCTGATTTCACCCACGTTCTAACTCTAATGTCCATCTTTTTTGCTGCGCATGTGCAATTATGCTTCGTTGAAGGTTTTTTCTTGTTTTTATAGGTTACGTTGCTGTAACTAAGTTATTTTCTTCTATTGTAATGACTTTTTGTTAAATTTTCATTCTTTTCTTTGTTAAGAAAAAATATCTTAGCTTCCAAAACAGAATATAGCTACTTACTTACATAAATCAACCCACGCATATTTGAGTCATGAACGTCTACATAGGTAGGTAAGTACTTGGTACATCATTAATTTTGGATGTGAGATGGAGTAAAATCGAGAATCGGTGCGAAAATTCAGTGGAAAATTGGTTTTCTGGCTCACGTCTCGAATCAGCGTCAAACATATTTATTGGTTAAGAGGACGCAATGCGCGCTATTTTGTGAAAAGGATAGGCATAGCATTTAGCGTTCAAGGAGCGAGACAGAGCATACGTTTTTAGAACGGCGTAAACGCAAAGATCAAGTTTTTGCTCATTTACAAGAAAACTACCCAACTT
This sequence comes from Eupithecia subumbrata, assembly GCA_949316285.1. Taxonomy (NCBI): domain Eukaryota; kingdom Metazoa; phylum Arthropoda; class Insecta; order Lepidoptera; family Geometridae; genus Eupithecia; species Eupithecia subumbrata. The sequence goes on from OX438634.1 coordinate 3,358,980, forward strand.
GTGGTTCAAGGAACCTAATAATTAGTATCTACGATAAAACTTTTAAATCCATCATGGTTATTAACACTAAAGTCATAAATAACGGGATATTTACCATGATTTGAATTTACTGGAAAACTCAAAATTCAAATCATGGTAAATTTCCCGTTATTTATGACTTTAGTAGTATCTACGAATCTAAACATAAGACATTTCAATGGACCGCAGGGTTCTTGAATTCTCGATTAATTATGTGAAACAATGCACTTTTGTGTTTTTTTATCATATTTTTTTCTCAATCGTGTTTTCCCATTCAAGGAACCAAAAACTTGACCTCGTGGTGTAGTTGGTTAGCACATTCCCGTACTGAGGGAAGGACGCGGGTTCCAGTCCCGTCGAAGTAAAAAATAATTGCGATATTATTTGATTTATTAGAAACTAGCAGCACCTCACGATTTCACCCGCGTAGTTCCCGTTCCCGTGGGAATTCCGGGTTAAATATAGCCTATGTGTTATTCCAGACTATAACCTATCTCTGTGCTAAATTTCATCCAGATCCGTTCAGTAGTTTTAATGTGAAACAGTAACAAACATCCATCAACCCATCCATCCATACTTACAAACTTTCGCGATTATAATATTAGTAGGATTAGCCAGAGTGTGAGGCTTTCGCACTATAATAACAAAAACTTTTGAACCAAAAAATTTTGAGTTGTATGTAAATTGAGTTTTTACCACGGGGATCAGTACGGATAAGTACTGAGATCTAAGTCTACTTTGACAAGCAAACCCGTTAGTTACGCATTCTCACCCCCGACGACCTCCTTGGCGCAGCGGGCGCAGGTCCGCCTGCGACGCAAGAGGCTGCGGGTTCGATTCCCGCCTAGCGGACAAATGTTTGTACGATCTACAAATATTTGTTCAGGGTGTTCTGGATGTTTTCTATATATAATAAAAAACATTTAAGTAGTATGTTGTATTAAGTATATCAGTTACCCATAACACAAGCTCTGCTTAGCTTGGGGCTAGATAATGCTGTGTGAATTGTCCAGCATTATTAAGAATGTATTTGAAGCTTAGTTTAAATTCTAGACGTCTTGAATAGAGACCTCAGGTCTCGGCCCTCATTGTGCTTTTGTGAGATAGGAGACGGCTGGTGAACTCGGTGATACAAAGGCTGCTGCAGCCGTAAGCTGCTTTTGAAACTAAAGACTTGGTTTTTTAAAACGATAACGACGACTGGGCTTTGTAACATTACCCTACTACATGTAACATCTCCTACTTTTTTTTGGTTTATTAGGTACGTATAACACATGACAAGTGGTCTGTATGTATCTGTTTATGTATGATCTGGCTTGAAACGTAACCTATGTGCACACAACAAATAATAGAGTGACAAGGGTAAGGCCAAAAAATTTTTTAGCTAACACGTTTTTTTGTGCGACTCCTTTGAGTTGATTCAAATATAATGTAAACAATTCTTAGTAGAGGCATCTTGATCCATTTACATTATTTCAAAACTATCATACAATTATGTCGTAACCCATAGGTAAACACATAAAGAAAGCATAGCTTAAGATTAAAATAACTCTGAAGAAAAATGTCGTGTCGCCTTACACTTTGCCCTTAAGCTTCCCGTAATAAAAAATAGAATATTGACTTTACATTCAATTTGTTTTTTGTTAACTACTAAAATTTTTTTTTTTTTTCAAGTGTTTTGGGAATTGAATCGATATAATTACATAATATAACGTATAAGTAATAAATAACACAAAAAAAAATTAATATGATCTGGCTTGAAACGTAACCTATGTGCACACAACAAATAATAGAATGACGTTATAAGTAGCAGTTATACAGTTTTTTTTTTATTAAAAATTAAACAATCTTTTAATATAATTCAACTTTTGAACTATGAATACATAAAGGCGAAAGTTTGTGCCGTTGTGAAAATGTTTCACATAAGTCACCAAAACATGGCAGTGCACTGTTTCGCACAAAATTTGGTCGGGATTTCAGGAAATCTGCGTTCTATTGAAATTACTTATATTTTGGTAATTATTATTACTAATTATTTGGTGAACCAGTTTCTAAATAAGTTGCGTAGTTATCTTGGGATTTAAGCATAACTTAATTTTTGCGCTTACGTCGTTCCAAAAACGTATGCTTTGTCCCGCTCCTCTGAACGGGAAAACCTATGCCTATACTTTAACAAAATGACGCGCATTGCGCCCTCTTAATACAGTTAATACTTAATGGTAGACATTCATCATCACACAAAAGTGCCTTTGGTAGGGGTTAAATCAGGTAGGCTTTGGTTATCACGGAGTGCCCCTGTACCTGCGGAGGCTGTTGGCGGACTACCTCCAGGACAGGGAGGTCCTTGTCGAGGGACGCGACGGCTTGAGACACCGTCGCGTCGTCCGCGGGGTTCCACAGGGGTCGGTGCTGGGACCGCTCCTGTGGAACATTGGCTACGACTGGGTGCTCCGGGGCACGTTCCCCGCAAGTATGCGAGTGGCGTGCTACGCGGACGATACCCTGGTCGTGGTCAACGGGAGGGACCTCGGGGAGGCGATGCGGTTGGCCACGATGGCCACTACCCTAGTGGTCGACCGCATCCGCTCCCTGGGATTGGAGGTGGCCCTCTCCAAGACCGAGGCCCTGTTGTTCCACGGGCCTCGGGGAGGGCCTCGTCCAGGAACCAGGGTGGTTCTGGACGGGGTTCAGGTCCGGGTTGGGACCCAGATGAAATATTTGGGTCTCATCCTGGATGGGAGGTGGACTTTTGGGGCCCATTTCGCCCAACTGGCCCCAAGAGTCCTGGGAACCGCGGCCGCTTTAGGGAGGCTGCTGCCCAACGTGGGCGGCCCGAGCGCCACATGTCGCCGGCTGTACTCCGGGGTCATCCGGAGTATGGCCCTGTACGGGGCACCGGTCTGGGTGGACGCCCTCAGTCGCGCGAACCTGACCCTGCTGCGACGTCCGCAGCGGGTCATCGCGACGAGGGCGATACGTGGTTACCGGACGGTGTCCTGGACAGCAGCATGCGTGCTGGCCGGTGATCCCCCCTGGGCTCTTCAGGCGGAGATCCTCGCCGAAGTGTATCACTTCGTGGCGGCAAGGAGATCTGCAGGGGAGCGCCCAGTGTGGGAGGAGGTCACGCGCATGCGGCGGCTGGCGCGGGACGCCTTGTTGCGGCGGTGGGCGGAGGACCTGGCACCACCGGTCCCTGGTCAGTGGACGGTGGACGCCATCAGGCCGGTCCTCCGAAGGTGGGTGCGGCGGCGGTTCGGGTCGCTGACCTTCCGATTGGTGCAGGTACTTTCCGGGCATGGATGCTTTGGAAAGTATCTGCACCAGATCGCGAGACGGGAGGCGACCCCGGTCTGCCACGAATGTGGGGCGCCGGAGGATACGGCGCTGACGCCCAATCTGACTCGCTCCGGCGCAGACGTCCAGGGAGACGAAGGGGGCGGTTCGCCCGCCTCCTTCGTCCCCCGTAGTGGGGCCACTAGTGGAGAGTCGGGGGACTCTCTGCCGGCTAGCACGGCTCCACGCGTCTGAGGGGTGACCCGTGTGAAAGGGTTGCCCCTCCTTGAGGCCGAGGCCCGGACCGGTTCCCGGGCCACCCGCCGGAGCGAGATGGTGAATGCCAACGCGACCCCATCTCGCCCCATGACGGCGGTGGACGTTTCACGGGGGGGTTTTAGTGGGTTCGAGTCCCACATACCCCCTTCCGTCACCCCCATGGCGGAAGGGAAGTGCGAGGGCATTTCCCCCGTCCAAAAAAAAAAAAAAAAAGGTAGGCTTTGGTAGGGGCTGAATTTAAACCATACCAGATTTAATATCTTCTTACTTTCTTTATGGAGGAACTTGGATCTGGGATTTTTTACTGATTGTCACAAAATTTATGTAAGCACGAGTAGATAGATCTATAGACAGATAGACTCTTTATTTGTACTACACAAACACAAAATATAACACAGAAGGAGATGCGAATCAAGGAAGTATAAAGGGCGGCCTTATCGCTTCGAGCGATCTCTTCCAGGCAACCTAGGGATAGACTGGACTGAAGAGAAAAATATAGACGGTGGCTTCTGAAAAACTTAAGAAAATCAAAAATAATTATAATTATATCTACACTACATATTTACCTATACCTAACATGCACCTGCCCAATACAAGCAAACACTGCCCTGCTATGAGAATCGTTCCTGCAACTTTCTCTGTTCATCGGATCCACTAAGATCGTGAAATTTAAAATGAGTCTAAAACTTCGATCAGATATCCGCCGCCTAGCGCCTCCGGCGAATGCCTTGATCGATGCTCAAAAACGAAAGAGCAAATAAATAGATTTAAGCAACAATCCATCACTGCAAAAAAGTTTTCTAATTGGTCACAATACCAAAAGCATAAGAATTTGTTTCAATCAGTCATTATGTAAATTTAGTTCTACTATGTCACATCTTAGTTTTGTAAATATTGGTCACAGAACACAAGACTTTGAAATACGATATTGTAAATGAAGCCACCTCCGCTAGGAAAAATAATCTCTACAGTAACAAATCCTATTCCAGGGATGCTTGCCTCGATCGAAACATGTTGCTTACACTTTACGAAGAGGATGCCCTGCCCGATCGCATTATGCCCATACTCGTAACAGCATTAATATTCGCTCACAAAGGCTTTTCATCTACTCTGGTCTGCTCTGGACTACTTCGAAAGAGCTTTACTATTAAATTAGGTCGAGGAAAAACTGCGCTTAACTTATGCTTAGTTCTTAATTAAAATTTTATGAGAACGTTTATCGTCTGAACGCGGAAAAGTAAACAGGAAAATGTTTTGCTGGGTTTCCGATGGTGATTTCTAAAGGCCATCAAAGTAAACTAATTTACCAATAAACCTATAGATATGTCTCTTTTTTCAAACCAGTTTTAGACTCGTTTCGAATTCTTATAAAAAGTACTTACTTACTTACTTACTTTTTTTCATACTTAAAAGTTTATTTATTCAGAAAGAAAATTACAATAAACTAATAGAAATAAATTACAACTAGTATTTACAATTGAGATACGTAACTGCAGACTAATAATGCTGGACAATTCACACAGCATTATCTAGCCTAAGCTAAGCAGAGCTGTGTTATGGGTACTAGATAAGGATAACTGATATACTTAATACAATACACTACATAGATAGATATTTTTTTTTTATTATACATAGAAAACACCCAGACCAACGGAACAAATTTCTGCAGATCGTACACAAATTTGTTCCGAGGCGGGAATCGAACCCGCAACCTCCTGCGTCGCAGGCGGACCTTCGCCCGCTGCGCCACGGAGGTCGTCTATACTGTTGCAAACAATCTACAGGTAGCTCAACTGATCCATATCAATACCAGTTGGAAGCGTCTCCAAGACGCTGGCTGCATTGCTTGCATTGATTAGAAGTAATTCGAAAAAAAATGTTGCCTTTTTATCATTTTCCACAGCACAGCACCAGTTCGACAAAACGGTGATATATACACAATGATAGACTACAGGCTTCAAAAGGCATAGTTCAGCTTTAACGCATTCGCTGCCCAGCCTCCCAAGTCCAAGTACCAGCAGATAAACTAGGTGCGTCATTTGCCTTGAAAGTGTTAATCATTATAAGAAATAAACCAACTTGAAAATAAGTAGGTACTCGTACTTAGCAAACCTAAATATTTTTTGAATTCAATATTCTGGTTTCGTTGAAATCATCAAAGCTCTCTTGGATTATGCTCCTGTTCTATGAACCTCATGAAAACAAATACTTTTATCTAAATCCGACGCAAAACATGTGATGTTACCCGTAAAATATTTTCTTTTGTATTCATTTTCCAACAGAAAATAACAAATCCATTCAACACAAATCCATCCCAAATTCTTTAAATATTCTAAGAAGAATTCTGTATCAAGTAGACAGGTGGGTAAGAACAAGTAGGTTAGTATCTAATTTACATGCGAAAATTAATGAATGCAAATGTTCTGATTGGTTTATGAACAAGAGCTTAGAACGTCGCAAAAGCCTATTACGGTGTTGCGGTTACTTTGATGAAATAATAGTAGCTAGGTAAGTAAGTACTAATACTATTGAAACTGTTTCCATAAATTAATTTGAGGTTACCAGGTATAATATACCTCAAAATAATTAACTCTGCTGATCTAAAAAACACGGTTCTCATTGAGGTGTTTTGCTTTTATCTAGAATCTAGGCACTTTCATGTATCTAGAATTTATGATGCCATTTACTTCCGAAGCATAGGTATTAAGGGCTTGTGTATGACACACAGCTGTGTGGTGCCGGCTTAGAATTTGCACCACCCAACTCTTCCCGCGGGTGTCGTAAGAGGCGACTAACGGATATCCACCGGGGGCGGGCAGCAGCGCCCCTTGCAGAACAATTGTACCACAGAACTGCGATCCCAAACCCGCATGCCCAGCGTGGGGATTATGGGCACTACCCCCATGAGATAAAAGCCAATAAGGCGCTTATCAGGGGGAGGCCTGCATCCAGCAGTGGACCAATACAGGCTATTGAGGTTGAGGTATGACACACATGCCATGGGAATGCTTAGAATAGCGGTGCGCCCTAACAGGTAGGTTGATAGGCAGTATGGTATGGTATGGTGTGTGGTGGTATGGTGTGTGTACTCCTGTGTCCGCACTTAAACTCGGGTTGGTCCATTGTGCGTGTTTTGTTTGCTAGTACAACCAGCCTAACTCCGTCCAGAAGCGCAGAATCTTCCTGGGATCTTCACAGGCTTCGCGGAGTGACCTCGGGTGGTCGAGGATTTCGTGTCGTTGCGCTGTTACTCCCTTGCATTCCAGGACTACGTGGGCAGCTGATTCTTCGTTAGTGAGACACCCCCTGCAGAGAGGGCTGTCTGTTGCTCCGATAGTGAAGAGATGTTTGTTCAGTGGACAGTGTCCTGTGAGTGTCCCCACTAGGACGCGTAGGTCCATTCTGGTCAGTTTCAGTGGGCGCTTGGTTAGCCTTGGTGATGCAACTGGAAGTGCTGCTCTTGCCTGGCGGCACTCTTGTAGGTGTGTTTATCGTTCAGTATGCGTTTCTGTGGTTTTTAGCTTTATCCATGTTCGGAATTAGGAGAATGGTAGGGGAAGGAGCGGATAGGCAGTCAATGCGTTAACTTGTAGGAACAGGTAGGTGCATTTTATAAGTGCTATGAAATTATTCGTTGGCAAACATCAAGCCATCTTCCATACACAGCATTCAATATGTCCCAAACCAATGTCATACCATACCTTATTCATCTAGTTTTCAATCATGAAAAACGAATTTATTTTTCACTCGAATTTACTTATTCTGCACTCGTTTTTGACGAATAGAAAGTAACCACATATTAATCCAGGTCCTGAAATTCATGCGATTGATAATTCATCCCAATCCGCTTTAGCGTTTAAAAGACTATACTTTTTTTGTAAGCATAATTAATTACATAAAATTTATCGATTTTTGGAGGATTTTTGTTACTTTGTGAAAAGCACAAATAAATGTTAAAATTTTCACTCTCGCCTGTATAATATTAGAATTTCATTTGGTTCGATGTTTTCATTTTATTTTCACCAGTCGGTTTTCGATAGCGTTTGAATAAGAGACTTGAAAGCAGTAGCTTCCTCTGACGTTTCGAATCCCGCTTCATTGGGAAAGCCAATCATATCCGTTATGCAATTCCCTGATTGGGATTACTAATCAATAGGGGCTGGCAGAGCTTAGCATTTAATATTTTCAGAGAGTATGATTGGTTTGATATTCATTTAGATTACGAAAGTCATATTTTCAGTAGGTACCTACCTAATATTGTTTTCACTTCTCTTGCTCAAAAAGTGTGTCAATAAGCGTAGCTTGCTCGTAGTAAAAATTTAATTCAGGCTAAAAAGTACTTCTTCTTTTTAATTTTTGTCTGAAATCATCGGCCAGTACAAGACTTTCATCCTCTTACATAAAAACTCGACTTTTTGATGTTCCATCTACTACTTACTTTTACTATTGACGACCTCCGTGGCGCAGTGGGCGAAGGTCCGCCTGCGACGCAGGAGGTTGCGGGTTCGATTCCCGCCTCGGAACAAATTTGTGTACGATCTGCAGAAATTTGTTTCGTTGGTCTGGGTGTTTTCTATGTATAATAAAAAATATCTATCTATGTAGTGTATTGTATTAAGTATATCAGTTATCTAGTACCCATAACACAAGCTCTACTTAGCTTGGGGCTAGATAATGCTGTGTGAATTGTCCAACATTATTTATTTATTTATTATTTACTTTTCACTTTTATTTTAATTTATTTTGAAAATGAAAAGTCTCTTTTTCTAACTGATAAAGCCTTCTTGTTGATTTATTTCAGACAAGAAGTTGAATTTCAAGAACGGTGATTCTACCTCCATGGTAGATGCTTACTTTGCGTTGCGCGTAACAAACACATTTAAAAGTGAGTGCTTCCCCGTTCAACCCACAATTTTTCTACCCAATATTATTTTTCCCCGTTCAACCCAAAACATATGCTCTGTTCTACCCAATCCAAAAATCTGAGTCACAGTGAATTCTAAACAGTACAGGCATAGTAATATCTATAAAAACTCGAACTTGATGAAACTATACCTCACAGTAACTTCAAATTTTGTACCACATTGTATCTCCATATTGTATGTATGTCCATATTCTAATATGGAGGTAATGATATTTTATTCTAATGTTTACGCTCTCTTCAAACGAATGCACATGAACTACCTATGTGATTTGGTGGACTTATTGTACAATAGATAATCCAATCAACAACGGTAAGGACTACCATTGTTTTTCTTATACATAGGGGTAAGTTTATGCCTATCCTTTTTTTTCATCACTTGGAGAGATCTAATGATCTTCTACTGTTTTTATGTTATCTGTCACTCTTGTCAGTAGTTCCTAGACCTACTAACCTAATGGTTCACATTAAATATGACGGAAAACGAAGCGAATCCAAGTTTTGATAATGAGAACAATTTGAATTTCATATAGTCAAACCGTGGCGAACAAATATTGGTGCACAGTGGACATTTTTTGTTATAAATCAGAGCAGGTGTTTTCAATGAAACTGTTCACGATTGCAAGCGAGTCAATAGAGTAGAAACTCGAGTGTACCCAATAGAAATAGACGAATGCGTGAGCAAAGCGAAAACACCAGCAAGGATTCCGATTACCCAGTTGTATAGAGAACCGTTCAGACCCTTCATACAGAGGGACTGAATTTAGTAACAGTCATACTGTCACTAAAGTCATAAATAACGGGATATTTACCATGATTTGAATTGGTAAATATCCCGTTATTTATGACTTTAGTGTTAATAACCATGATGGATTTAAAAGTTTTAGTCATACTGTCGTTTGAAAATAAAAATCACAAATTATATAATGCTCGCAACAAAAGTGAAGAAATCGAGAAAACCAATTTTCGTAATCTTGAAGAAGTCGAAATCCCAAAAGATTATGAAGATATCGTACTGTGTAGTCACACAGTCACACAGTTTGACAGTCATCAAAGTGGTGATAATAGAATAATAATATTTGCACCCGAAGAAGCTCTTCATGCTGGACACTTCACACAGCATTATCTAGCCCCAAGCTAAGCAGAGTTTGTGTTATGGGTACTAGATAACTGATATACTTAATACAATACACTAAATAGATAGATATTTTTTATGATACATAGAAAACACCCAGATCAACGGAACAAATTTCTGCAAATGTTACACAAATTTGTCCCGAGGCGGGAATCGAACCCGCAATCTCCTGCGTCGCAGGCGGACCTTCGCCCGTTGCGCCACGGAGGTCGTCAATGAAATGATGGGTAGATTACTTAGAAATGTTTATTAATTAAAATTTAAATTTACCTAATATACCTGAATCTAACCACAGTTGTGCTTTTTCATAAAATATGTTTATTTGATTATGTTTGTTACTTTAAAGTAGGAGTGGTCGTTGAATGAACGAACTGTTTTTGTGGACTGTTTATTTGCCGTCGACTGCTAGACCGGTTTACAGTCCACTGATGAACCAGTTTACTCGTGAACGACATTTGCATCGCCCAGTCCAAAGTCGAGCGTTGACGAAACTGTTTGTTTCTCGCTCTCTAGCCACCCGTCTATCAAGCATTCTGCTCTCCTCACACTTGCTTGTTTCGCTAATATGACTATCTCTCTTTCGCCATGCGCCAGGCCAGACTGTATATCGGCGGCGGCGTAAGTGGTGTTTTGTAAAAGTAAAATCTATTGCAATGCAATATGCATGTCAATTATCTTCATATGGTAGGTAAGTTGCACTATGCACACAAGCGTAGGTTAGGTACCTAGGAGGGTTATTTATTTCTGATTTTCGGGCATACCTATCCAGATAGAGACAAACCATTCTAAAAATGCAGGCCCTCTTCATAAAACGTCATAGGTACCTACTTGGCGTGCATTTTTAGAATGCTTTATCTCTACCTACCTAGGTACCTATCCCGAAGGTAGGTATGTAGGTAGTGTAGGTTCCCTAGGTACTACCTACTGACCTATGGGATTTTTCTTTAGACGCGTCAAAAAGCAAGAGGCACCGATACTTACATTTTAATACCTACCTACTTATGACAAGTTTATCACCACTATTAAAGGTAGGCCTACCTATAATAAACTGGTGCATATTCTGATAAGTGATACGATAACATAACACTATTGCTCCGTGCTATTTCACACTGGCTACTGGCATGGCAATTTGCAAGCGAGTTAACGCCGAAAGACATGGTACCTATGTAGGTAGGTAGGTAGGTACCTAGGTAAATTCATTGTTGAAAAAAAAATTGTGATCGCGAGGTCTACTGTTCGTAGAACTACTAGTTATATAAAAATACCCAGAACACCCGGAACAAATACCTATTTGCATTTCGTACAAACATTTGTCCTAAGGCGGGAATCGAACCCGCAACCTGCGTCGCAGGCGGACCTTTGCCGGCTGCATCACATCGGTCGTCAAAATAGTTCATACGTCGCGTCGTCGATTGGCAAGCGTTTATGATCGTTTTGATTCTCGTTGTCGTTTACCAATTTGTGCATCAACGTTCAACGATCGAACATGTCCTGAACTGAACGGCATAAACTGGTCGAACAGTAGACTGTTTTATGAACTAGTTCACCGTGGACGGTAAACAGTCTCGTTTCGTCGACTGAAAAGAAGTCGACGACCAATTCCTACTTTAAAGGTTTATCAGTGTTATTGTTAGACAAGTAGACAAATATTTGTCTGACTATTATCTGAACAAGACTGATTTTATTATAATTAATAAAAATATATATAATAAGCATCTACATTTTTTTTGTCTGCTGACCCATCTACTTCGATGTTTCACTGTGTCATTTATTTGAATTTAAACAATAGAAATTTGCAAAAAGTAGGTGTGGGTAGAAAGGGGAACTAAAATTAAATGTTTTGGGTCGAACGGAGCAAAATACCTATTGGGTAGAAAAATCTTGGGTTGAACGGGGAAGCACTCTTAAAAGTTTTAGGTGAATTCAAGTTGAACGTCGCTAGGTATTTAAATTAATTGAGAATGTCATCGCGGAGGGGAATTTAACGTTTTCGTGATGTACCGATCAGACTGTCTAGAATAGATTAGGATAAGTATTTGTTCAAAAAAGCTGTTCTTTCTGTTTCCGCATATTTCAGTCCTCTATGTAGGCAATATAAACATTCTGGTAATCGACATAGTGAAGGTAATCTATATGTATGTGCATGGTCCATTGATATTTATTTTATTTATTTGTTTATAAACGTACATCTATCCTTACAGGCACACCCAATATCTGTCATGTATTGTTAAGTATATGAATTATCTAGATAGATAGATTAGATAGATAGATAAATCATTTATTTGCTTCTGCAACACACGGTACATAGGTATGGTTATAAACATTTGACAGAAAATATAATGAGCTGAAGGAAAAATAGAATAAAATAAGTAATATAAGAAAATAAGTGGCACAAATAAAAAAAAACACAAATAGGCAGGTAAAGTGTGTGCTGCAGCCCAGCAAAAAGGCAATAACTCAGCGCATAGTTTTGCTCAAATAGCAACTGATTTTCAGTTATAGGTACCCTCTGATGTGACCAGAAAAACGAGATACCAACAAGTAATGATGTGTCAAAACAATTTAAGTGAAGATATCGTTGCAGTGTTTGATAAAATAAAGGCCAGCAGAAGCCGCATTTTTGAGATTTTTAAAACCATCTGAGACTTAGAAAATAGTGTTATGGGTTTGTTAAATTCTGAAAAAAAGATATATATTACCTAAGGATCTAGTTTAATCAAAGTCGCATTCAATTACAAGATCTAATGAACTTCACTCGATAGAAAATAATCCCAAAGTTACCCCTTTTTCTAACGTTTTTTCAATACTATGACTACTGATATCACACTTTTTTTGTACTCAACTAAGGACACTTAATATTTCTAAACAAATTCGCAGAGTTTGATAAAATGATTTTCATAATCACCATGGTTAAATAACTACAAAACACGAGTGCGGCCATAGATATAAATCGTTAGATAGGCCCTTACCGCAGTGAGACCGCGCCGTGTTGTTCCACAGTCGAAGTGAGTGAGGCTCACTAACCTGGAGTTAGTGCACATCCTAACACAGTGTGAGCCGGACGTGTTGTAAAGGACGATATAAATCCATGAGTGCGGCGGCTTGGCAAGCGCGCATTTTCCCTTACGCCTACTGCTGCAGGACTACCTGGCATTACGTGAAGATACCGTTGCAGTGTTTGATAAAATAAATAAACTTAATGTGTCCTTAGTATACCTACCCACAGATTGGTGCAGGATGGATCTAGAACCCATAACAAATGCTCTGCGTAGCTTGGGGCTAGATGCTAGAGTGTGAATTGCCCAGCATATTGATGCCCTCCACTTTCTAAAGTCGGTTTAAATACAAGCTACCTTCAACCTTCACACCGAAGCCGCCTGGCTCAAACAATGAGGTTGCATAGAGTGGTTCCTAACTAACAAAACGGGTCAGGGCAGCACAATACCTTTTCAGCTCCACGTGGAACTTGAATTACTCGCCTAAAAAGTTTTTGTTTTTTTTTACAAATGCCTTTAGTTAATTTATTGTTTAGAAATTTTATGGAGGTAGATTTTAGGGTGATTTATATTGGATGATGCAATGTACCTACCTAATATGTTTACCTTAAATACTGTTTGTTACTGTTCTTTTGTTACTCTTCCTGTGCTGTTTGTGTGTACCTTATAAAAAGTCCCATCCGCGGGAAGAGTTGGGGTCAATCAAAAATAACATTTAACCTACATATATATACACGCTACTCACATTCCAGGCTTTTTCTCAATATGTACTTTCTACCTTTTTCACTTAACTATTGTCTACCTTAAAATATAAATATATATTATGTGCTTAAAATACATATGCGAGCAAATTCGCGGTAAAAAGCGAGCAATAATACAGTTACAGAAACCTGCGACAAAATATATTACCTAATAAAATATCTTACCTTTAAAGAAACCATTAGGGAAAGTCGGTGAATTTCACGCGTGAATGCTTAAGACGTTTTCAATGACCCTAATTGGGCAGAATGCCTGCTCTAAGCCAATGGGAATGAACAGAGGGAAATGTGAAAAATCGGATCGCTTTCGATATGAGGGTTCTGGATGAAATGGTAAAAACGCAAATTGGAAAATTGGATATGAGAAACAAGAATTTTAAGCGCGTAGAGACGCGCAGAGGATGGCGCAGAGGGAGTTATTGTCAACGTTTCGAGAGAAACGCGCCATTTCCAAACGTCTCACCCACCTATGACTATTCCCAGCGTCTCACGTGAGACGTTGCAATCTACAACGTCTAATAATCATCTTTTCAATAATAACTAATATCCAAGGAGCGTTTATCGAAATAATTTAATTTATGTAGGTACCTATTGTTGAAATAAAATATATTTTTAAGAAATGTCAGTATGTAGGTAGCACACTTATGTGTGAGAAAATTCAATGGCAAGATTGGGAGCATAAGCTACAGACAAACAAATCGTCAGAATTTATTTGTTTCAATTCTTTCAATTCGATTCCATAAATTCCATCTTAACACGATTGGTTTAGTACAGCTCTACTGTTTCAAATGCTAAGAAACCACCGAGTAAAAATCAGGGACAATATTCGTTTGGGCTGCTTATGAATAAAAACAAACGGAACCCTTGGAGAGAGCAAAGAATCGCACCTGACAAGTTTCATAAGTAAGAGTAGGTACACTTTCACGTTTTTTCAAGTGAATTGTCTCTACATACTCTCAATTATACCTATCTTTTGTGTAATTAAGATGGATAATAGCCGTGGCAGCCGCGGCGTGAGAATTGACCCCCCAACTCAGCTTGTGGACGTCGTAAGAGCCGTTTCAGGGAGCCTGGGGGGAAAGGGAGGGCATCAGCTTGCTTCTGTGTAATTTTAACACCTTCAAATAAAAACGAAAAACCTATGAACTTAACTGCAATCAGCAATCCGCGTCTCAAGCTAAATGCTATCTAAGTTAATGTGCGTAGACAAACAATGCCGACTTGTTGGTTGCCCACGCTGCACAGCCCGTGACAGAAATATCTCAACCCTCATTAAAAAGAAAAAACACATTAGTTATTAACCTTTATATGGTAAAGGCATTTGTACATTGGCTGAATAACCGACCAATATTTCATAGAAAAACAGAAATACAAAATGTGTTTCATAAAACCACTTTACATTTAATTATTTTTAAAAATAAAATACGAAACGAAATCGTCTTGAAATAACAAATAATAAATTATTAAAATAAAATTAGGTACATAAAATCAAATGAAATAACAACAAATTATTCACAAATGGAAATACAATTAAAGTTCTAGTAATTTTTTTAAAGAATAGAAACTCTGCTCGACAAGCCATCGTTCTAGTCTTAATTTAAAACAAGGTAGACAGCCATCAAATCTGACACAGTCTGGTAGTTCGTTGTACGCTGCCGGACCCACCACATGAGTTAACTTTGAGGACTTCGTGAGGCCGGGCCGTGGGGGATTTAGTTTCCTATTTCAGCGTCCAAACATTAAGAGTAGCCCATGTTGAATGGGTAACGTGGCGTCAGACGACATTGTAGCGGTCACGGGGAGCCAATGGATTGAGGGTTGTTCAGGACCGGACCGCTATTTGTGGCGTCTTAAGGTCGATTCACACATATCAGTGAAGTCACAGTTCCGACACAGGGCATCTATTACAATTCTCCGCATCCGACACTGTCAACAGCAATAGTACGAGATCCGGCTGCAGAAACAGTGGACCTATCGAGTAAGAGGTAAGAACCACATTTTGACGCATATTTGTGTTAAGGACATTATATATCTACTAGGTTGCCTATCAAAATGTGGCCGCTAGTATTTTTAATAAAATCATTGAAAATTGATTTATGGAAAAAAGATTGTAAATTTTTATTTTTTCATTTAATTTAAACTAGCGGCCACATTTTGATGGGCAACCTAGTAGATATATATTCTCCTTAACACAAATATGCGTAAAAATATGGTTCTTAGCTCTCTCAATGGGTGCACTGTTTCTGCAGCCGAATCTTAGACCACAAATGACATACGACCGACACACGCAATTGTCGATTTCGTAGAATTGTAATAGAGCCCCTGTACCGGCACAGTGCGAAATATTCTTTCATACATTCTCTATGAACGCATCCCCACTTGTCAGTGTCAGTGACGACACCGGCAATCACGGACGTATTCGTTGACGACGATATTTTTTGTCGGATCACGGACGCCGCGGCATCAAAACAAAATGGAGGACGAGCGATTGATATAATTGACTTGACGACGGACACGTTTTCACTGAAGCTCTGTGAACTGAGTACTGACATGTGTGAATTGAGTCATTGACGCAACACTGTAGCACTGATACCGAACTGAGCGAAAACGTTGACGGAAGTGTGAATCGACCTTAAGCGTCGTTTGGGGGAAGCCTATGTTCAACAGCAGACTTGTATAACAAAGTTACCTATACGCGTTATGTTCAGCACCTGATCTCTCCCCGGTCGTGTCGGTCTGCCGTACCCTCGAATTATGAGTGTGAGAACGCACCTTTGTTTGCGCACACACTATGAGCTTGTTATGTGGCAGAAATTCAGTTAGGATTTTTTTTATATATACAGTGTAGTTACTTCTAAAGAATGTACTATTATGATTACAATCTAGCCACAGCGTGGGCTGAGTAGTTTAAATTTAACTTAACGAAGAACGTGTATATTAACACCTTTCTTAAAGCTATTCAGCTAGGAAGATATAAATGATGAATGTAGTGTTTGAATAGCAAAGAAATCTTTCCGTAACTACCTATCTAACTATAGATTCATGATCATCATCATTACGGGCACTACCCCGTTTTTTGTTTTCTGTGATTTTTGATTTCTTGGTGTGCAATAAAGTATATTTGTATTGTATTGTACCCCCATGTGATAAAAACCAATAAGGCGGTTATCAGGGGTAGGCTTGCGTCAGTAATGGACCAATACAGGTAGTTGAGATTGAGGTTATGTGTACATACGTGTTAACTCATCTGACGACTCCATTGTATTGTGCTGCGGACTAGGTTTTATAAAGACAGTTTTGTTGTAGCTCTTTACATAGGACAATAAATTCTATTCTATTCTATTCTATGAGCGCCATAGCGCCCTGTCTTCAGCTTGCCGCATCCAGCAATTATAGGTTGTATCAGTTTTTTTATGCACTCGGCCTTACTTGTCGGGGTGAGCAATCCAATTAATGGATTAGCCAGCACTAAGTGGGGTGAAGTGAAGCGTCGCAATACCGGCCTCCGGTGTCCGGCCCTGCCTGGCTGCATGGCTGTTTGTACCTGACCACATCTAGGTAATTGACCCTTTGTTTTTTTTTTATACCGATTAATGCGGTATGCCGCTTTTCCAATTTAAGGCCATATATTCCTGCAGCAGTAGGTGTAAGGGAAAACGCGCGCCTGCCAAGCTGCTGCGTTCATGTTTTTTGTAGTTATTTAAACATGGTGATTAAGAAAATAATTTTATCAAGTCAAACTCTGCGAATTTGTTTAGAAATATCAAGTGTCCTTAGATGAGTACAAAAAAAGTGTGATATCAGTAGTTCCTAGTCATAGTAGGTATTGAAAAAACGTTAGAAAAATGGTTAACTTTGGGATTTTTTTCTATCGAGTGAAGTTCATTAGATCTTGTGACTGAATGGGACTTTGACGAGACTAGATCCTTAAGTAATATATATCTTTATCAGAATCGTAAACACTATTTTCTAAGTCTCAGATGATTTTAAAATACACAAAAATGAGGCCTCTGCTGGCCTACCAAGCCTTAGGTAATATGCAACCGCTTGTAATTGTCGGACTTCACCGCCACAATATTTCAAATGCGGCTACCATGCCGCTAGTGCGTAAAGGGCCTTAGAAATGGCATAATCATAGCAATTGCGACAGTTCCTTGATTTGCGATGGCTTTTACAATTTCACAAGGGTCTAGGTTGTAGTGTCTTTATGTTGAGATATAGGCAAATGCAGAAAAAACTTGGTTGCAATAATTTTATTAATCGTTAAAACTCCAGTACAACTATTCTATCAATTAAATTGAGGAAAGACATATCAAATACCTTAAGTTATTAGGAAGAAATCTATTGTCAGTAATTCATGAGCCGAGCTTACGTGAGGGGCTTCGCGCGTCGGAACAACCAATTAAAGGTATGTTGAGTGATTATGTGTCAATCGCATGCCAGAACTTGTCAAGGGTTCTACCGGATACCTTATGGAGAGAATGTTTTTTAGAGTTCCGTACCTCAAGAGTGCCAGCGAACCGTTTCTACCCTTCACATTATCTACTGAGCAAAGTTTCTAAACTATTGTATTAAGATCGCAAAGAAAGTAATTATAAGAAATAGATAAAATATAAATCATACATATATGTATATTAAAATATATATTATAGCATACATATGTTAAGCAGTTAGAAATAATAAAGTACCTAGCTACAAACAATAGACATAAGATAATTAGAAATACGTTTAAACAAAATAAGATTGTAAAAGCCTCAGATTAAGTTAGAAGAACAAAAACAAAAAAAATAAAAACATTTCTAAGCTTACACTGCCCATCTGCCTGTCAGTCATCTTTGTACGACAAATTTAAATACTAAAACAAAATAACATGTTTCTAGTTAGTAGTCATGTTTTGAGTATTTGAATTTGTCGTGGCATTTACACGTATTTTGTGAAAAATTGGAATTGCTTCATATTACGGTTTGTGATGTAGCACGGAACCCTAATGCTGCGTAAACTTAGACACTTTGTTGTCGACACGACACACCATCACTTTTTGACCGTCAATGAGTATGTGTTAAGTGGGAGCAACTGGACACAAAAAATGTTTACGTATATGCGCAGGGAGTGGATGATTTCATACTGGTTCTATAGAAATCAAATATTCATCGATAGCTTGTATCTGACACAAGACACAAAAGTGCACTGAAAAAAATATAGTCCAACTAAGACGCATTTTATCTTAGCTGGCGTTAAAATAGTTGGAATGATAAATATCTCATTCAATACAAACAAGAATGCATGGTAGCTGCAACATATTGAATTTGTTTAAAACAAAAAATAGGCACATCATTGACATATCAATGCTCTAAGTCAAAATAAATATTCACTTTGTCATATTAAACTTTTATTTGCACGGGCATAGCAAACAACTTTGTTGCATTTAATCTCTGAATTAAATTAAATAACTACACTTTATAAGGCCAATTCATTACTTGGTAGAAGGACATATTACGATTTAACTAAGTTCTCATAGTCACAGAAGAGAAGATCTTATCAGGCTCATATGGATTCATGTGCGTGATCAGTGTGATCACATTAAACAAGATCATAGTCAATTTAAAATTTTTTTTTCAGTGTGTCCACCACACTGACTGTGACTGAGGTGGGTGGACCTAATTGGACCTAATTTGAGCGTTCCACTTTCGAGAAGCTAGTATCCAATCTCCCGAATTTTATTAACATTAGATGTATGGATGGATATATGGATGGATGTTTGTTACCTCTTCGCTCCGAAACGACTGAACCGATCATCGGGCTGAAATTGCATAGTTGTACCTCTAAGCCTGAAATCAAACAAAGGCTTTTTATCCCACAAAACAGTTCTCATGGGTTAAAAATAACCTTTAAACGTTTCCATAGAAACAAGTGCAAAGTGCAAAGCCGCGGGCAGAAACTAGTACAATATACAGGGTTATTGGAAATTAGGCCAGATGCTTTTAGGGGGTGAAGGGGGAGGCCATTTGCAACTATTTTGACCCCATATTGTAAGTAAAATTAAACCAATTTTGAGATATTCGTATATTCGTGATTTTTTGGGAAACCCCCCATTGGTAAATATTTAGAATTTAACCAGCGTTTCAGGTATTAAGTGCATTAATTTTTTTATTGAAAATGCAACTTCTGAAAAAAGTTTAGCAAAATAAACCTGTAAGTACGGAAAACAAATGTGACAAAAGCAAAGAGACGGCAAAGACACGCTTTGATAACTGAATTTAAATAAACTCAATCATTTTATTTTATAATTGTTAATGTAAATTGTTTCTTTATGATAAGTGTGTAAAAATAATTTTAATCAATCAAACTATTTACTTAGATGGTCATATCAATAGCTGTGTAACCACTGAGCTGCACGTGGTAAAAATTTAATGAAAACATGTTCTAACTATTGCCGTATTTTGGCCACATTACCCTTGAAAGTGGAATTATCAAAAATTCTCAAAGCCGCCGCGCCGGTTGGTAACAAAGGGGCCGTGAACTCTGCGAAGTGTACATTCAGTACTGATTGTTACGTCAATATGAACGGTACACGAGGTGTAGTAACACGCAAACATTCGATGGCAGACGGAAAAAAATACATGCCTAAAAATCGCAGCGGTATACTTAATTTGTCAATAGTGGGGCTCGAATTCCTCATGGACATCAATCCTGCGGGAAAGCGCAAAATCGGTCATTGTGGAGATCTTTAGAAGAGGCCTATGTCCAGCAGTGGAAGTCGATTGGCTGATATGACGATGATGATGATCAATCCTGACTTTACCTTATCCTTACCTTAATTTACCTACGTAACTTAACCGTTCTTAAAAGGGTTTGAAAATTTTGGCTCTAACATCGGTCCCCAATGTGTTTTTTTAAATCGCTGTGCACAATAAAAGTTATAGATCTGGATTGAAGACACTGAAACATAAGAAAATGTTCTATAACATATTGTCCTAAAGCTTCAGGTTTCTGAGATAAGCGAGTGTAACTCGCGCGCCAAGGGTTTCGAACGTTTGCCGATTATTCATACATATATTAAAGGTACCGGTTAGAGACATCGCTATTAGATGAATACCTATAAAGTTATTATCATCTGTGAATATTTCAGAAACCTGATGCTTTAGAATATTATATTACGGAACATTTTTCAATTGTTTCAGTGTCCTCTATCCAAATAAATAACTTTTATTGTGCCCGGTGATTTAAACAAGAAATAAATTAAAAATTTACGAAACCCCCTGACAGATTTTCATGAAATATGGCTAAGAACACTCGGAATAAAATTATCTATGACACAAAAAAATCTAAACGAAAATCGGGTCATCCGTTTGGGAGCTACGATACCATAGACAGATACACAGACAGACACGTTAAACTTATAACACCCCTCTCTTTTTGCGTCGGGAGTAAAAAATAAAACAATATCGAAGGGCACCCTCCGTACAAAAATCTTCAAACCCATCGGAAATCTCCAACGGAAACGTAGACTTTGTCAGTTTTCTCGTATTACTACACTCAATAGCATCACGTCAAACAATATTCAATTTTATTACGTCTAAACGATGTATTGTGCCAGTTTCCGGTGATATTTGATTGATGGCCGAAGGTTGGATGAATATCAAGCTTGCTTATAAACGGAGCCAATGAACGTTGGATTATGTATGAGTCAAGCGGTTAATACTATATTCAGCTGCAAGGGTTATTGGACTTAATTAGACATAGACATAGACATAGACATAGACATATCATTTATTTATTTTATATAATTCATATTTATTTGAACCTTAATCAGTTGCGATTAGGATTTAAATTGCCAACTAAGGAGATCTTAAGAGTTCCACTATTTATTCGACGAAACCCGGGACTATTTTCTTAGAATTAACAAACGCCTACAAGATTGTTTGCAACTTAGGAATAACGTGAAAACAGTTCTTTTTAGTAATAGTATTTTTGTTATGGCATCCATAATTTATAGTTTACCAACTGACATTATAATCTATATATATAAAAAAAAGTCGTGTTAGTTACACTATTTATAACTCCAGAACGGCTCTACCGATATGGCTGAAAATTGGTGGGTAGGTAGCTTAGAGCCAGGAGACGGACATACGATAAAAATAATATAGTTTAATAATATCTATTTATATATATAAAAGAAAGTCGTGTTAGTTACACTATGGTAGCTTGTTAGGTAGGTAGCTTAGAGCCAGGAGACGGACATAGGATAAAAATAATATAGTATAATAATAATTATAATAAATAATACGCGTGCGAAGCCGCGGGCAGAAGCTAGTATTTTTATATAACTTTTTGGACATTTTACGGCTTCCATGAATATTTTGACGCAGTTTAGTTATTATTACCTAAATGTAGAGTAGATATGTGGTTCATACTCAAATTGCGAAACGATTTTAAATCATAAAACTTTTCCCATTAATAATCACTTTAATTTTTTTTCTTCTATTGTATAATTGAGTAAATTTTGTACACCTTATTCATTTTATGTGTGAACTTCCCTTTAATACCTGTGTATCATAAAATAAATGAATAAATGAACTTATTAACATATCTAATGCGCCTTGAACTCATCTGTTGTCCTACAAACATCTTAGGTAGATACGTCGACTGCAATAAAACATCTTGCATCTGAGATTGTAGGCATAATAAAAAAGTAATAACTGACCTACTTATGCAAAGTGCAGAAGGTAAACAGGGTGAGTATTAAAATTACGAATGGCTCAAACGATTCAATAACCAATTCGCTCACAGGATATTTTAGATTAGACTATTACTACAAGATGGCAGTATAAAATAGGGTTGCCAGATACGGGCTTATCATTTTCTGGACATTTCCGTCGGTACTAACGGAGTTGGAGTTTCAGAGCCCAAATCCAACTACAAATGTTTTCTGTTGGACAAGCAATAGCAAAAAATATTACAAAATTAAAGTGCCTACCTATTTTAAAAGGAAAACAAGATCCGTCAAGTGCGAGTGTAACTCGCGTGCTGAGGGTTTCGAACGTTTGTCAACAAATATGTAAGTACTAAGTAGAAGTGTGAAGAGGTAACAAATATCCAAACATCTAAAATAATTCGTTTTATGAAAAACAAAATATTTTTCATAAATTTCGGTGGTCCCACGTGAAATTCCGGGACTTTCCTGGAATTCCCGGCCATCTGGCAACCTTAGTATAAAATCCAGTTTTGAAAAATGAATGGATGACACTGCACCCACAGTGATGTTGTTAACACTTTGTCAGTCTTCTACAAACTGTACCTGCGCCCAGCTCTCGCTGCGGATCGAGGCTTGGCAGTGAATGTCTTAAGTCTTAATGTTGTTATACATTATTGAATTTATTTATTGAACATTGTTTTTATTCTGTGGAAGATTAACTTAATTTTAAGTTTTTACCTAGTGAGTTCAGCAGAAAATTTATTAATATTTGCGGTTTTTTTTCATGGCAGAAGCCTTTAATCACAAAGAAAATTACAATCAAATAATAGAAATAAATTAGAACTAGTATTTACAATTGAAACAATTGACAATTGCGTTTATATAATCCAATTAATTCAATGACATCTAATTTTAATGTTTATAATTTGTATAACTTGTTAAGTACTATTTACTCCTAAAATATTCACGTGTCTGTACTCGGGCGAGATATGCAGCTATACTGTATTATTCCACCAATTTTTTTTACCATGTCTTGTGTGAATAAATGTTACTGAATTACAAAAAGGTTAGTTACCAATAATTGGTTTAAACAACTTAGGTCATGTTTCAGTACGGTACTATTTCAAGTTAATTTAAATCGATATAGCTAACTCCATTAAAAACCATTTAATTATGATAGCTTCTAGATGCGCCTTTGCACTCGCTTTTTCACGGATAAAAAGTAGCTTATGTTCTTCTCTGGGATACCGTCTATCTCCCTGGAAAATTTCATTAAAATCTGTTCAGCCGTCAATGCGTGAAAAGGTAACAGACTGACAGAATTACTTTGAGATTTTTAATATTAGTATCAGTATGAATTCATAGTGCTGGCGGGAGATAAAATTTTACCGTAATGCGAGTGGTAAGAAAAAGGCATAGTGTACAGGAAAAAAGTACTGGCCGCTTACAAAAATAAATTTTAGGTCTTGTAGAGTTAAGTATTTTTCGTGTGGTCCCAAAAACAGTCAGTATTTTCTTGTGCGTGGTCTTGCGGCAAATGTATGCAAATTTTGCAAATGTGAAAGTTATCGTACTCGTAAGTGGATTTATATTGTATTTATTTATTTTCAAGTTAAAAGTACATTACGTTTTAAAGTTTCTGCCAAACTGAACAACAGTTATCGGCCTTAGCTCTCGTGGACACAATAGACATACATAGTAAATATACCTAACTACTTAAACAAAATTACAATCAAATAATATAAATAAATTAGAACTAGTATTTTAACTGCAGACTGTTGCAAACAATCTACAGGTAGCTCAACTGATCCATATCAATACCAGTCGGAAGCGTCCCCAAGACGCTGGCTGCATTGCCCCGCTGTAGGGCAATGCTGATGCGCTGTGCCAGATACCGACCAGCTCTCGGGTCACGCGTCGCTTCGACCAGACTACTTAAACTAATTACTAAAAACATAATTCTAACTAGATTGATACTTATATACCTACGTAGGAGGAATTTCATGAACATACACTTCGCCGCCGGGTACCCGGAAACCAGGGCGTATAAAACAGGCCCTTCGAGTAAGTAGGTTCCAACTGACAATGGTAAAGTACGCCTAGCAATAAGACACAATAAACTCTGGTCAAACTTTGACCTGTTCCGTTCAGAAGCCATACATCGCAGGATTACCGTCTAATCTCTCACGCAAAAGGTATCAATTGTTTGTTTATCTACTAGCCCAGTTTTGGTTTGAGGATATTAGTCAGTTCATTTTGTAATTGGGTTAAAAAGGTTAAAATAACCCACTTATAAGTGACTAGCTGCATTCTTACTACCCGTTGTCCTATTACCCGTTTTCTCGTAGGAATGAAGCATTTTCCCGAGGTAAAAAGTAGCCTATATTCATCAGGAATAATGTGGGCTTCTAATGGTAATTGGTCCAATAGTTTCGGAGCCTATTCAATACAAACAAACAAACAATCAAATCCTTCCTCTTTATAATCTATACTTATAATAAAACTGTAACAGGTCCAATTCTGTACATTGAAGATATTTTGAAAATTTTTTTGGAGGGCACTCTATTATCGATACTGAAGCCAAAACTGCAATTTTTTTCATTCATGTCTGTCTGTCTGTCTGTCTGTCTGTCTGTCTGTCTGTCTGTCTGTTTGTTAAACGCGCATCACGCCGAAACTACTGAAGGTATTGAAATGAAACTCGGCACGATTTTAGGTCATACTACGAGGAAGGACATAGGATACTTTTTATCCCGGAATTCAGTCAGGTTTCCCTGGGAGAGGGGATGAAAGTAAAATTCTTTAACTGCGCATCACGACGGAACTACTTAAGGTATTGAAATAAAACTCGGTACGATTTTAGGTCATACCACGAGGAAGGACATAGGAGACTTTTTATCCCGGAATTCAGTCAGGTTCCCCTGGGAGCGGGGATAAAAGTAAAATTTCTTCACCGCGCATCACGTTCACGCCGAAACTACTGAATGAGTTGGACTGAATTGGTACGATTTGAGTTCAAGGAAGGACATGGGATACATTTTATCCTGGAATTCAGTAAGGTTCCCCTGGGAGAGAGGATGAAAGTAAAATTATTTAACCGCGCATCACGACGGAACTACGCGTCGTCCGATTTCATGCATTCTTTTTGTTAGAAACAGAGATGCAAGATCGAATATGACTAAATCAGTAGAAAGTCGAGTAGAAAATCAGTAGATTGATGAAAGATGCTGTAGATTGAAGAAAAAAATTGTAGATATTGGGTAGGTAAGTTCCTATCTATTTATTTTTCCAAGACGCACCCATTAGTTAGGTTCCTACCTACTAAGGTGGTGGGTCTTGGAAAAATAAGTTAGGTTCCTGCCTTACATGATATATGGTGGTTTAGCTGGTCCAGCGAAGTTTGGTTGGAGTCTTACTCCAACCAAACTTCGTGTACAATTAAATTAATTAATTATTGTGGTCCACTTAAACTAACTGGACCGCAGAAAAATATTTTTTATTGTGGTACACAGCCAACTGTACCTACCTACTAAGGAAAAAAAATTACGGTGGTCCAGTCAAATGGATCAGGAGCCCAATTCTGCAAAACAATTGCTTCAGTATGACACTGGAATCGTCGCAGAATCATCACGTAGAATCCTTAGATTAATAAAATTCCAGATAGTGCGCGCGAGATAAATTAATATGTAGTTTCAAACTTGACGCGCGTCTCTCCATCTGCATTCATCATAATTTCTTTCATCCAAGGTGGAATACCAAAAAGTGTCATTCTGTGACGATAGCCCTGTCATAGTGAAGCGATTAGTATAGCAGAATAGGGCCCCAGCTGTGAGTAAGTCAAACGAGTAGGACACTTCATAGCACTGACGCTGGCCGAGTCGTAGCTAAAAGTCGTGTGGATAAAGAATGGGATTGAAGATGATAATATGCTATCCCCCGTAGACCCTACACGATTTTTTGGACGGCGGCGTTTCATAATATGAGAGACTATGGTTAAATGTGAACTTAATTAGTCGGCAGGTAAGATAATCGCGAACGAAGTCGCGGGTACAGCTAGTATTAGTATAGATTCGGACAGTTTACACATCATCTAGCCATAAACTAGGCAGAGCTTGTGTTATGGGTGCTGGCAATGAAGCGAAGAACATATCATTTTGCATAGAAACACCAACAAAATATTTTTTTTTTGATCACCAACATATATATTTTTTTTGATGTGGCTTGAAACGCTGACATTTTTTGGTATGAAACGGCAAAAATGAATTTGTGGTGAGAACCTGTGGTGCGAAACAGCGCTACACCATTTCAAAGTTATAATAATTATTTATTTATTTCAGACTAAAGAAACGTTACAGATCTTATTTAACTTATTCTACGGTCCTAGTAATATAATATATACCTGCCTTAAAACTAACATACATAAAATATGAAAACTTAATTAATATAACACATTGTTTATGATTACGGCGATGACGTGTAGCTGACGCAATCAGGGTTAATAAATATTATTGATATTGTGATATTGTATTATTGATTAAGATTGTCAGTTTGCAGTGACCTCATTCCGTTTGCCTGTACCACTGATATAATAATACTATACTTAGTACCTGTACCATCGGATCTCTAAGGCCTGCCCCGGCTGTAGTTTTTATAAAAATACAGCAAGACTTGTCAGCTCAGGCCTTTGTTGGTCAGAAAAATGCTGAATTTCAGTAGAAAATGCTCCAGTCGCTAATTAAATATACTGCTGCCACATTTATTTAGTGCGGTAGAGTGCGGCTTATTTCATGAGCAGACTCGTTATTTTATTTACCAACACATTCTCTACCTTAATGTTTTGTATCCTAATAATATTATAAGGCAAAAAAAGTGAAAAAACATGAACTGAGTTAGATTTTTTTGTTTACAAATTAATTAATCACTTGTATAAATGGTAATGATGGTATCCATCTATGTACCAAAGTTTTAATGTTAAATAGTCAGGTTTTTCTTTGTAAAATTAGTTTTCTTTTATAAAGCTAGATTACAACGATAATGCGAAAGTTTGTGAAATGTGAAATTTTTGCTACCCAGGATCTCCAAAACTACTGAACAGATCATGATGAAATTTGGTATACACTTAGAACGTAGCCTAACTTAAGCAATAGCATTAGTTATTGTACAGAGAATGATCTCGAATTGGTCCCATAAAAATGTTATTCCTGAGGAATTAGTATTTATCCCGTAAAACTTAAAAAACAATGAAAATATTAAGGAATTTCAAGTCATCTTATAGTTTTTTCGCAATAAACAAATTATTTTAAACTAGCTCTGCCCGTGGTTTCGCACGCGTTTTTTCGGTATAATAAGGTTGCCTGGGAGAAATCGCTTTTAGCGATAAGGCACCCTTTTGTACTATGTGCATTACTCATTAAGATATAGATAAATAATAAATAATGCTGGACAATTCACACAACATTATCTAGCCCCAAGCTAAGCAGAGAATAATATAAGACTTTTATTTATGTTGATTACTAGTACAATAAATTCATTCAATAAGTAGCCTATTGTAGTTAGGCTACGTTCTAAGTGTACCAAATTTCATCTTGGTCAGTTCAGTACTTTGGAGATTCTAGGTAACAAAAGTATCATATTTACAAACTTTCGCATTTATAATACATATTAATAGGATAAGAAGTAGGAATTAGGATGACTTTTATATTATTCGGACTTTACAATACATTCAATTTTGAGCAATTTTCTCTCTCATGCTTGGACGGACCCTGTTAAACCACCCCCTTTACTTCTTTCCTAAGCAGCCACAACAATAAATGCAATTTGTAGTCGCTACCAGTTTTTCCATTCAAAGGAAGTTAAAGTTCAAAATTTCCACAATTTCCTATATTTTATTACATTACACCGGCTGGCCTTCTAGGGGCTTTTATTTGGCGGCAAGCCAGAACTGTACCGTAGCTATAAGTGCCCGTATCTATTATCTACTTTCAACAGGTCTTACTCATTTTTGGGGTAAAAATCGTTTGTTTCATTATTTAGTGTGTTATGAATAGCCACTTGTTGGTTAAGATTGTACAAGAAGATTGTACAGTGGCGTTCATTGTTAGGTGACCCCTCTGTTTAGTTTAAAGCATCGATGTAAGTAAAATTCTTGAGATTGGGTAATAGCTTCTTGAAAGTGGAACGCTCAAATTAGGTCAAATAAGGTCCAGCCACCTCAGTCATAGTCGGCCAACGTTCGATTACAATACTGTTATCTCGGTCGCTCTTCGGTCTAGGTACACAATTGATCTAACTGCAGACTGTTGCAAACAATCTACAGGTAGCTCAACTGATCCATACAATCGGAAGCGTCCCCAAGACGCGTTGGCTGCATTGCCCCGCTGTATGGCACAGCGTCACGCGTCGCTTCGACCAGACGCTATAAAGTGATATTTTTGACTTCTGTCGCTTCGGTATAAATTAAAGTAAAGAAGCGACGAAGAAACCTTTGATGAAAACCCGCAGAGTTACAGACTACACTAATAAAACGATGTTTATCTTTCTTTTTAAGGTTCCAAGTGAACAATTAACTCTTATAGTTTCACCATGACTGTCGTCTGTCTGTCTGTCCGCTGCTTTGCTCTGAGACTCTTATTTGTTTGAGCACACTACAAAAATATGTCGACGATTTAAAAAATACTTTCTACAAAAGTTATTCATACATAAACTCTACGTGTATTTTTTTCCTCGTGGGATATCATCTCAATTTCCACAAATATCAACTATTTCTGGATTAGTAGCTTGTTTCAATATCAATTTAGCTTCTGATAAGTATCAATATCGATAGAATACAAAAAGTCAAATATAAACCTTTCTCAGTAAATATTGTATGAATAAAACTGTACAAAAGCGAGCCCAATGTTTAGCCAAAGGGCATCGTTTACGCAATATGAATTTTTATTCCCTGTGGGAAAACTTACAGGTAATGTTTTCTTTTATTTTGCTTGGATACCTACATACGGACAGAATATTGCGATTGATAGGAATCATAACTTTTTATTTATTTATATTTGGTTTGGTTTTTCCGTAGAACTTGAATTCTTATTAACCCCTGACGCAAAAAGAGAGGAGCGTTATAAGTTTAACGTGTCTGTTTGTGTATCTGTGTATCTGTCTGTGGTATCGCAGCTCCCATATGGATGAACCGATTTTCGTTTAGTTTTTTTGTGTTATAGATAGTCTTATCCCGAGTGTTCTAAGCCATGTTTCATGATAATCTGTCGGGGGTTTTTAATTTTTTTTATTTTATTCTTGTTGAATAATATAAGCAGCCTCAGTTATCAGCTAGAATTACGTATTGTGTTATTATTATTGTCGACTTGTGTTTATTTTTTAGGTACGTGTTACTAAGTAGTCTTTTATTTTAATTTTAGTGTAGTGTTTAATAAACAATTTTCTTTCTTTTTCTTTCTTTCTATAATATCTTTCTTTCTATGCTATCTGGAGTGAACTGTCTTCAAAATCCGATCAAATCGAGTGCCCGCTTCACGGGTGAGATCATTTTAGTTAAGAAATCATAGTTCTAAGCATAACATTAACTAAGCCATTTATAAAGTTAGTGAGGCTTTTTCCTAAAGTAAATTTTTAATCAAAGTTAAATTGTAAAAAAAAGTGATATGCGATTAGCTGCTTTGAAGGTTAGCCAAAACAAATAACAGATAAAAATTATAAAATCTGATGTGTTAAATTTTTAGTTGAATTTTGTTAATTTATTTATCGCATGCATAAAAAGCTATTATTTTTAAATAAAAAACAGACACAGAAAGTACTCTAACTGAAACTGAGCTAGGACTGAAACAGAATCTAAATGCAATTATGACATGGAGTGATTATGGCTTTGGACACGTTGTAGACCTGCCGTTTTTCCGCTACCATGAATAATCATCAACAATTCAACAACACGGCGCTAGAGTCCGTAGGAAGTGGCAGAGATTTTCGACTACCACGTCACTTGACCCTTGTTACTGACGGAAGGATGCGGGTTCAAGTCCTGTCGAAGTCGAAATTTTTTGCGATATTTGATTTCTTAGAAATCAACAACATCCTCACAAATCACAAATATTTGCGTAAATCTAAAATCAGCCCAAGTCCGTTGACTTTCCGATCATATTATGACTGTACCTCCCTATTGAGTAAACATTGCTATGAAATGCAAATTTATTTTGAGAATTCAGTACATAGGCTTAAGAATCAAGATTACCCTGACCCGTGTACACTAACTGTTTCTGCGTGATCAGGGGTCTACAAGACTGTTATGGGTTTGCAAGCTTGTAAAATTTGTTATGGTGTCACATGATCTAGCTAGCTTATCATAAATACAGGTAAAGATTTTAAGATGTTAATATTATATAAATTGTATGAGGCAGATATAGATATTACTACACTAACACAAAACAAAGTCTTGCTTTGTTTCGTTTGGTTTAAATTAATTATTTATTTTGTCATAATATACAGGTTGGTTTTTGAGAAGTATCCCGCTAATAAGACAAATGAGTTTCACACATAACGACCAAAAAGTTTGGAAAGGAAGTAATTTTTCTTGCGTGTAAAAATAATAAAATAGTGAAAATTCGCTTTTTCCTTTAATTTTTAGTAATATTTTGTTTGCAAAGATTGATCCTTATCAGCAACAAAATCCATTGGTTCAATTATACAGGGTGTCGTTTTTTATCTTTCGTGTCCATTTCCGTCATAAGTAAAAGGTTTAGAAAAACTAAATATGCAGTTATTGTTTCCTTATAGATCGAGGGCATGACTCCTTTCACGACTTATCTCTAACTCTCGTGGTTCCGGACCATCTCAAAAAACCACCCTGTATATTTTTATTAAAAGTGAAATGTAAAATTACGTAATCAAAAATGCCTTGTGCTCCTACGGTGAATAAATGTACCTACCTACAACGCGCAGTTTCTAAGTTTGAGAAATGTTATGTACAATATATTTACTTTGACAAGGTTCCGTCCCAATCTGACCGCGCGCGGATTTTAATGGAACTTTATATTTTTTATCACTACATGCGAATATGGGAGTAGTATCAAAAAGTCATTCACCTATTTAACTTTTTACTTCTGTATATCTGCATTAATTATCACCTGCATCAGCATTACAGCCGGCATTGTTTACAAGTTTTCCTACACTACGTACCTATGAAGGTAAAAAGGGGTCTTTGACACATAATATAACTATTAGTCAGTTGTTTTAAACACCATTTTGGGTCGTCAACCAGTTGACCGCCCAAGGTCAAAAAAACATTTTCTGTAGAAGAATTTTTGATCTATGCTAAGTACTTACCAGTTATTTCTATAATGGGATAGAAATAACATTAAAAGGTTTCCATAGAAAAAACGCGTGCGATGCCGCGGGCCGGAACTAGTTTAAGAATATTTATTGAAAAATATCCTTTAATAACAAAGATAATTACAATCAAATAATAGAAACAAAACAGAACTAGTAGGTATTACAAGAGCTAAGTGCAGACTGTTGCAAACAATCTTCAGGTAGGTCAACTGATCTATATCAATAGGTTACCAGTCAGATGCGTCCCCAAAACTCTATAAACGCGCTATTTAAGTTAAGTAAGTTTATTTAAGTAAGGTTTCTGCAAAATATTCGGTAAATACCTATGTGAGTATACGTTAGTTCTCAGTTCGGACCGTTCTCCATTGAAATAATGTTGACAAAACTCCTTATTGACAAACTTTTCGCTTTTAATCGAGGGGTCTCTGTCTGTCCACTAGGGCACATCTGGCTGGCAACAAATAAAAGGGTCAAAGAAATTATTTAGCCGGGAAGAATGCTTTTATGTTATGTTGGCCAGTCAAAGGAACCCGTTTTGAGTCCCATGACAAATCTCAGTCACAATGATTTCTGTTTATGAGCACGGAACAATACACTTTTATACATGATCTACAGCTTGCGAATTTTTGTCTCGAGTTTGCGTCATTTTAGTAAGTAGGTTACACATTTACCAACTAAAACCACCCAAGACTAACATACGCAGTTTAATTCAGTAAAATTTTTAACCCCCGACGCAAAAAGAGAGGGGTTTTATAAGTTTAACGTGCCTGTGGTATCGTAGCTCTCAAACGGATTAACCGATTTTCGGTTAGTTTTTTTTTTGTGTCATAGATAAGTTTATTTCGAGTGTTCTTACAGCCACAGCCATGTTTCATGAAAATCTGTGAAAGGGTTTTTAAAATTTT
Organism: Eupithecia subumbrata; assembly: GCA_949316285.1. Taxonomy (NCBI): domain Eukaryota; kingdom Metazoa; phylum Arthropoda; class Insecta; order Lepidoptera; family Geometridae; genus Eupithecia; species Eupithecia subumbrata. The sequence goes on from OX438634.1 coordinate 3,391,293, forward strand.
TAATGTTGTTCTTGTATAGTTAGCAAGCAAATATCTTTATTTTGTTATAATTCGAGTAGAACCTACAGACAGAAATTTCGCTTCGCACTCAAGTGCCACTTAATGCATTCAATTATCGTTAGGTAGATAGGTGGGCGTTTACACATTCAACTAGCATAGGAATTACAATTAGTCGTCTGTTCAAATCGTTTGTACTTACATTTTAAAATAACATACCAACTTAATTATAATGGTAACGATTTTATTTCACTAATTGCAAATCAATGGGGCTATTTTAATTTATTTTTTTGACGGTTACATCACATTACAGTCCTCAAAGACAAAAATGCTCTACCTATTTAACATCAGTTATTTATAATTTGGCCTGTTTTAAAACTATAAACTGACCTAAACATTTATATAGGACCAACTTCGGGGTATATACCTTTCCAATAAAAAAAGAATTATTAAAATCGGACTACTCTGTAAGAAGTTATGCGGGGACATACATAAAAAAATATATATGACTAGCTGTACCCGCGACTTCGTTCGCGATTGCCATACCTGCCGACTAATTAAGTTCACATTTAACCACAGTTTCTCTCATATTATGATACGCCGCCGTGCAAAAACACTTGGATGCGCAGAATTGGACCTGTTACACTTTTAATATAAGAATCTTTATTTAGGTACCTAGTTAAATAGTGTATAAATCGTGTGGGGTCTACGGCGGATAGCATGTTGTCATCTTTAATCCCATTCTTTATCGACAATACTTTCAGCTACGACTCGGCCAGCGTTAGTGTTAAGAAGTGTCATACTCGTTTCACTTCTTACTCATGGTTCCGTTCAGCTGGGGCCCTATTCTGCTAAATTAATCGCTTCACTATGACAGGAACGTCACAGACGTCACGGAATGACACGTTTTGGTATTTTACCTTAGATGAAAGAAATTATGATGAATGCAGATGTAGAGACGCGCGTCAAGTTTAAAACTATTAATTTATCTCGCACGCACTATCTGGAGTTTTATTAATCTAAAGATTCTACGTAATGATTCTGCGACGATTCCATTGTCATAGTGAAGCCATTGTATTACAGAATTGGGCTCCTGATCCATTTGACTGGACCACCGTAATTTTTTTTCGTTATTAGGTAGGTACAGTTGATTGTGTACCACAGTCAAAAATATTTTTCTGTGGTCCAGTTAGTTTAATTGGACGACTTAATCCAACCAAACTTCGGTGGTACAGTTAACTGGACCAGCTAAACCACCAAATATTATGTTCATGAATATTGCATGGACCATTTGCACATTTTACCTACTTTGCCTGAAATAGGCATTGACGCACTCATTAGTTAGGTTCCTACCTACTAAGGTAGAACCCTAACTAATGGGTGCGTCTTGGAATAATAAATGGATAGGAACTTACCTACCCTTTATCTACTGATTTTTTTGTTTCAATGTACTGATTTTCTACTCGACTTTTTACTGATTTAGTCAAATTCGATCTTGCAACACTGTTTCTAATAAAAAGAATACATGAAATCGGCGACGCGTTAATGAGTTACAACTAAGAACACATTTTGACTTTTATCCCCTCTCCCAAGAGAACCGTGCCTACTGATATCCCAGATAAAATGCATCATTTGATTTCATTCTGTACTTTTGGCGTGATGCGCGAGAGGCGCAGGAATTTGACTACTATCCCCCTCCACGGGAACCTTACTGAATTCCGGTATAAAATGTATCTTTCCCCGTAGTATGAACTCAAATTGTGCCGACTTCCATTCGAATTCATTCAGTAGTTCCGTCGTGATGCGGGGTTAAATAATTATACATTTTCCTCTCTCCCAGGGGAACCTTACTGAATTCCAGGATATAATGTATCCCATGTCCTTCCTTGTAGTATGAACTCAAATCGTGCCAGGTTTCATTCCAACTCATTCCGCAGTTTCGGCGTGATGCGCAGTGAAGGAATCTTACTTTCATCCCCGCTCCCAGGGGAACCTTACTGAATTCCGGGATAAAATTTATCTTTCCACGTAGTATGAACTAATATCATGCCGAGTTGCATTCGAATTTATAAAGAAGTTCCGTCGTGATGCGCGGTTAAAGAATTTTACTTTCATCCTCTCTCCCAGGGGAACCGGATAAAATGTATCCCATGTCCTTCCTTGTAGTTTGAACTCAAATCATACCAATTCAGTCCAACTCATTCAGCAGTTCAGCGTGATGTGCGGTGAAGGAATTTTACTTTCATCCCTTCTCCCAGGGGAACCTTACTTTATTCCAGGATAAATGTATCTTTCCTCGTACTCAAAGAGTATAACTCAAATTATGCCGAGTTTCATTCCAACTCATGCAGCACTTTCGGCGTGATGCGCGGTGAAGAAATTTTACTTTCATCCCTTCTCCCAGGGGAACCTGACTGAATTCCGGGATAAAAAGTATCCTATGTCCTTCCTCGTAATATGACCTAAAATCATGCCGAATTTCATTTCAATACCTTCAGTAGTTTCGGCGTGATGCGCGGTGAAGAAATTTTACTTTCATCCCCTCTCCCAGGGAAACCTGACTGAATTCCGGGATAAAAAGTATCCTATGTCCTTCCTCGTAATATGACCTAAAATCATGCCGAATTTCATTTCAATACCTACAGTAGTTTCGGCGTGATGCGCGTTTAAGAAACAGACAGACAGACAGACAGACAGACAGACAGACATGAATGAAAAAAATTACAGTTTTGGCTTCAGCATCGATAATAGAGTGCCCTCCAAAAAAAAAATTTCAAAATATCTTCAATGTACAGAATTGGACCTGTTACAGTTTTATTATAAGTATAGATATAGATATGTACGCGTCGACTTGAGATCCACCTCCGATTTTCGTCGGTAAAAAAATGTACCTATTGTTAGGCATGAGTTTGCTATTCAAATACCTATAGATACGATTAGTAAATAATAATAAGTTAGATGGCAGAAATATTTCAGCGCAAAGTCAAGATCTGCCCTTGAAATACATTTGACTAAAATACCTTCTACGAATAGGCACCATAAAAAACGGCAGTAAATTTAACACGCAATGTCGCCAAAAGCAAATAGTTTAGAAACTAAGTAAACCTTGCTCCCCATGATTCATATTATTTCTTTTTGCAATTCGTAGAATAATATTTAATTTGCACTGGTCGCTTTGTTTTACTTTATTTATGTGATTATAATATATGTACCTATTCGTTGTAAGCAATTTGGCCTGAGATCAAGGTTTTACCTTGTTCAGGCACACGTAATCTATAGAATTTAAGATTACTTATTCTTTAGCAGTTTCTTTAGCAGTTTTCAAGACAAATGTTAGCAAATAGTTTAGAAACTAAGTAAACCTTGCTCCCCACGATTCATATTATTTCTTTTTGCAATTCGTAGAATAATATTTAATTTGCACTGGTCGCTTTGTTTTACTTTATTCATGTGATTATATATAAGTACCTATTCGTTGTAAGCAAGTTGCGGGTTCTTTTCCCGCTTTGACAAAAATGTTTAGCATAACTATCTGCTAATATTTTTTCGGGTGTTGTGGCTATTTTCTACGAATAATAATTAATATACATCTATGTAATGTATTGTATTAGGTATCACATGCGGCCTTTGTCAACAAAAAACAAACTGACGTCTGTGATGACAGGTATGACAGCCTGTAGAAGCCTACAAGAATCAGTGGAGAGCCAAAGCGAGCTAATATTCGTTGTCACAAACAGCAAACATTGTTTGTTCTCCATTGTAGCTATAATTTATAACTATTCGATGTTCTTTTGTTCCATCATGGTTTGCCGTTTGTAAGTACAAAGAGTCCACAAAGGACACACCAAAGTCGGTGGCCCACCGACAAGTTCTCAAAACACTGTCAACTGCCTACAATATTCATACACCCTTGTCGTTCATGCATGCGCAATTTGAAACGGTCATTGGCAGAATAGGGTATTATGCATGTGACTTCAAAACAGCTATTTTTGACGTGACAACGTCTTATAAATTGGTTTGCCGGGTGACACTTCAAGAAACTGCGTTACGCTCCGCTCACGTTATGCGCTCACAATGAGAGCGAGTGAGAGGCACGCGTCCCTTCCACTCGGGCATGGTTAGCCCGCCTAAGAGCGAGAGAGACAGACATAATTATTTTACCACTCAAAGTCGTTGTCACGTAAAACTTTCGCCCGTATACCGACTTTACAGGCAACCAATTTTTTTACGTATTCTCTATTGATATAGAAATATATCTGTAAGTTATTTTGTATGTTTTGATGTTTTCGTTGTGAAATTTAGTCATTGGAAAGTAGATTTTTAAATCATAATTATAAATATTCTAAACGCAACGCTATGGGCTACTAGTATAGTATTATAATATTTCATATGTAAGGACCTAATATCTGTGTTATGGGCAAGAGCGAAAGTGACGTCACACTGCACATTTTGTATTGTCATAAAGCTTTGGCGGGATATATTTTTGTATTATTTCGCGGTCTTTTGATGTTTTCTGTAATGTTAATTTTTGTTTTTATCATTTATGTGTATCTAATTATATTTTGATTGAAAAATCAACGAAGAACCATAAAACTTTGAGTTGACAATGTGAAGTGTGACGTCACAAAACAAGGGCTAATATGGCAGCGTTTTTATCACCCGAAACTGATTGCAGTTATACTTTTTTTTTTAATACCATAATATTTTAAAAGTGGTCTTTTGTGGATGTTATATTTTTTTCGGTAATGTTGAAATCAAAATAATCGATAAAATATTTAAATTAATTTTATGCATACATATATATTATGCTATTGTGTCAAACTAGACGCAGAGCCATATAAATAAATAATGCTGGGCAATTCACACAACATTAACTAGCCCCAAGCTAAGCAGAGCTTGTGTTATGGGTACTATAACTGATATACTTAATACAATACACTACCATAGATAAATATTTTTAGTACATAGAAAACATTCAGAACGCCATTTAAAAGCCGCTAAAGAATATTCTACACTATTAATATCACACCCCGCCGCCGCCGGGCTGTGTGGAAGACTTTGATGTGTAATGTAAGCTCCAGGCGCACTCTATACCAATTTTTCTCTGAACCTAGATGACTATCTAACATGTAAACAGTAATGGTCAAAGTCAACACAAAATAAAGCGCTATTCAAGTGGCAAAGTGACATAATGATGTGAAAATAACAACGGCATTCATTCAGGGAGGTCGCAACTCGCTGCGGCCCGATAAGCTATCAAGTAGTGACCGCTCGATCATGCGCATTATTAATTTTGTTTTAGTCAGCTGATAGCTGTTATAAACACGCTTGTTATTAGATATCCATACTAATATTATAAAAGCGCAAGTAATTTGGTTTATCTGTCTGTTACCTTTTGACGCTTAAACGGCTGGGGGTGAATCTAACGGCTTTGATTGTCAAACTAGGAATCACGGGCTTTGATTGTCAAACTAGGAATCACGGGCTTTGATTGTCAAACTAGGCATCACGGGCTTTGATTGTCAAACTAGGCATCACGGGCTTTGATTGTCAAACTAGGCATCACGGGCTTTGATTGTCAAACTAGGCATCACGGGCTTTGATTGTCAAACTAGGCATCACGGGCTTTGATTGTCAAACTAGGCATCACGGGCTTTGATTGTCAAACTAGGCATCACGGGCTTTGATTGTCAAACTAGGCATCACGGGCTTTGATTGTCAAACTAGGCATCACGGGCTTTGATTGTCAAACTAGGCATCACGGGCTTTGATTGTCAAACTAGGCATCACGGGCTTTGATTGTCAAACTAGGCATCACGGGCTTTGATTGTCAAACTAGGCATCACGGGCTTTGATTGTCAAACTAGGCATCACGGGCTTTGATTGTCAAACTAGGCATCACGGGCTTTGATTGTCAAACTAGGCATCACGGGCTTTGATTGTCAAACTAGGCATCACGGGCTTTGATTGTCAAACTAGGCATCACGGGCTTTGATTGTCAAACTAGGCATCACGGGCTTTGATTGTCAAACTAGGCATCACGGGCTTTGATTGTCAAACTAGGCATCACGGGCTTTGATTGTCAAACTAGGCATAGATCTCAGTACTCACGGGATCCCCTTGGTAAAAAAATTTAATAACATGAAATTCAATGTTTAAAATTATAATTAGTAAAGGTGAAAACGCTACTGCGAAAAAAAATTTACGTTAAAAAAGAATCATGAAAGTGCACTGTTTTGCACCTAATTTGGTCGATATCTCAGGAACGCTGCGGTCTATTGAAATGATTTATGTTTTGATTCGTAGGTTATTACTAATTCTTTGGTTCCTCAATACAGTTTCTGCATAGGTTGTGTAGTTTTCTTGTAAATAAGCAAAAACATCATTTTTGCGCTTACGCCGTTCCAAAAACGTATGCTCCGTCCCGCTCCTTCGAACGCGAAATCCTATAGCTATCTTTTTCGCATATTCAGAAAGTGCACTGTTTTACACCTAATTTGGTCGAGATCTCATAAACCTTGCGGTCTATAGAAAAGATTTTTGTTTTGATTCGTAGGTTATTACAAATTCTTTGGTTCCTCAATACAGTTTCTGCATAGGTTGTGTAGTTTTCTTGTAAATTAGAAAAAAACTTGTTTTTCACGCTTACACCGCTCCGTTCCAAAAAGGTTAGCTCTGACCCGTTCCGATGAACGCGAAATCGTATGCCTATCTTTTTCGCATATTGAAATTTGGCAGGGAAGTTGGTCCAATTTTTTTTGTAATCTTTATCCTGAGGATGGACAGGGCTACTTGAAAAGCGCGTGCGAAGCTGCGGGCAGTACCTACCTAATAGTTACGTAGATATAAATTTGTGTTTACAAATGTACCTACTAACACAACAGAGTCAATTGGGTGTTCCTCTTGAGTAGACGAAAGGGGAACGTTTTTTCGCGTGGGACTCTGAAACCCTCGAACTTTTGTAATATTGTTATGTTACCTAAGTATTTGGAAGTCATATAAATCTGTTAAGTCTTCCCAGTAGGTTTATACTCCAATCATCCTGTCTCTATTATCCTGTCTCTATTATTATCCATTGGTTTATAAACCAATGGATGGTAGCCCTCTTATCTCCCGAGAGAACTTATTAAACTATATTATTTTATCTGGTTAGAGCATAGATCTAAGTAAAATCTGGAGATATGTTACGCTTTTCCAGCGCTGACTCAACAATTGGCCTGTGTTACAACTACGCGCAAACACTCGGTCACAGTTACATTTCCATCTTGTGCAATAATTATAATGAACAAAGACGAGGTCATTGTAGTAGCCTAGGCCTAGCACGGAGATCGCGTCATCGAATGCGTAATATGTTTGAAACTCATTCCTTCAACTTCAATAAAAACGAGATCTAGTAGTCTTTTAGTCAATAAATCATACCATTATGTCGTAGGAAGCACACGTAACACGAAGGATCCGGTCCGACGATGATTGAGGTGGGTGGACATAATTGCACCTATGAGCCTTCCTATTTCCAGCCTCCTTTCGAAAAGCAAGTACCTCATCTCCCCTTTTTTATTTAGATCGATGGGTTACAGTTTTTATTTTAACCTTTCTCTTATCTTATTGCCGTTCTTGATAACATTAACAAGTTAAACCCTTGTTGGTTCGATGGCATGAAGGACATTACAAATTGAAATTCCGATAGCAGAAGCTCGCTGCAGCATATTCCTTTGTTTTCCACTGCTATTTATAGGAATCCAAAGAGCTCATTATTCTTTGTACTGTACTTTGAAACGGCGTATTATTGGAAAATAACTAACTGTTGGTAGGTACCTAGAGCTTTATGTAGGAACAAGTTTCTGCCCGCAGCTTTGCGCGTTTTTTATTGAAGGTAGGTTAAATAAGTAGCGTCAATCATAAACATTCAGTATAAAAATTCAGAATCATAAAAAGATACTTGCGCTAGAAAGTGCCATGAATACTATCTTAGCATAAGTACTTATTGACTTCCGTAGGTAGGTACATTTTTTTTAATCCATACAGCATCATCTACTCCTAGCTGAGCAGAGCTTGGGTTATGGATGACTTTTAATTTAATAGGTACAATAAGTAAATAAATAATGCTGGACAATCCACAAAACATCATCTAGCCTAGCTCCAAGCTAAGCAGAGCTTGTGTTATGGGTAACTAGGATACTGATATACATAATACAATACATTACATGGATAGATATTTTTTATAATTACTAGTACACAAAAAAATACCCAGAAAACCCGGAATAAATATTTCCGGATCGTACAAACATTTGTCCCAACGCGGGAGTGGAACCCGCAACCTCTTCCGCGCCACATTGATCGCCAAATATAGAGTAGAGCCACAGTTTAGCATAATCCGATTAAATTATAATATACTTTTATCCGGGATCAGCACGCAGCGCAGAAGCTATTATAAAATAAACGGATTAGAATTTAATTAAAAAATATTCCATTGTTCATCGATTTTATTAATAATATTGTGATACCGTAGCAGCGAGTTTTTACTCTATGGATACCGTACTATTTCACACAGTCCGTCCTAGCACGAGTTTATCGGCTATTCCAACCAATCTTCTAGTTATTCGATTATTTATCAGTTCAGCTAGTTTCGTCGAAAATGAAAGGTTTCCTGGAATACCTCTACGGCAGGATATGATACAAATGCACATTTTCTAAATAAACCCAAACAAAACAGGAAACATATGTGATATTGCTTTGTTGGTACATGGTAACCGCGATTTTATTTTGTTACAATGTGGCGTTTTTGTGGGATTACCTAAAACTAACCCAACGTAAATATTTTAATTTCCTTAAACGTATACAAATAGATTAATTCCAAATAGTTCAGTGGATGGTTTATTTATTAGCTATAGTGTAAAATTAAAGGAAAATAAACCTAAATGATCTGATCATGTTAAGGATCAAGTTCATGAAGTTTGCATAGACCATGGACGAACAAAATACTACTCCATAATACAAAAGAAGGTTTAAGTTGACTTGGAAATAATTAGTGCCAAATCGAATAGGTACCTCTCATTGGCCTTCGGCCGCGTATGATACCAGAGTTTGGTAACCAGTATCATACGAAGAAAAAATGATCGTCATTGCTGTCGTGTTTGCTGATCGCAATGAATACCTTTATTCCATCCAGTCCTACCTGTAGTTCGATAGTCGAACTGTTTTAACAGTTGACGTAGAAAAAGCAATTTAAATGATGACCGCAATCGATATTGAATCTGCCAAAGGATTTCTACCAAAGGAGACTTCGGCGACACGACACGGTTCAACAGATTTGGCACAAAAAATCAAATACTTTTCTCATTATTTCCATATGAACGTTTAAGTTTTCGTTCCTCAAACACAGTACAAAAGGTCAAATTCTTAAATTAAACACTGACTTAGCTATAGTTTTGATTTCTGTCGCTTCGGTATGAAACCTTTAGCCTGTTACCTACTTTTGAGTTGGAGCAAAATATGCCCCAATTTTTATTATCCTCTAAATATAATCTGCCTTTTCGCACTGGAAGATTTTGAAAATACTTCAAAGTCTACCCGGCCTAGAAACTAATATACTAACCACCAGTCCCAGTATCATACCCAGCAAAGTTTTCATACACGTTTGTCAACGATATTTCCATGAATATTTGTAGCAGTCACGATACTCGCCACCATCTTACGTAATACCAGTAATACCTAGTGCGTATCGCCGGAGAATTTAAATTTGATGCCTGAACACGACACTGTTATAGAGGCAGGTGGCCGGTAGGAACAGGGCTGAAATTTACCTTGGAATTACTTACCTACTGACTTTGTTTGTAGCAGATATTTGTTGCGGGTGTTCGGATGTTTTCTATGTTTAATAAAGATATATATCTACGTAATGTAAAAGGTAAATCAGATACCGATTAATAAAATTTGGTAAGAAGCAAGGTCACAGGTATAGCACAAATAAAGGGAGAACTCCGAAAACCGTAAATTTGTAGGTACCTAATTTATTCATAAAAACATTTTTTTGATTCTCGCCATGGTCGAAAACCTACAGGGTACCTCCTTCCCGTTGACCTAAAATGTGATGGTATTTTTTTAATCTTACGAATATACAAAACCCTTAGCGCGCAAGTCCGACTCGCACTTGAAGTTTTTATTCGTATAATATGTACATAATTATTTACTTAATCACCGCCCTACTTTATGTCGGTAAGATTACGATGGTATTCAGATCATGATCTTGTAGATAGACAAAAATAAATTGAAGGCAAATTACAAAGCATCTAAATAATACCCCGAAGAAATTAAAAAAAAATTAAAAATTGCTCCGTTTCCCTAATTCCGCCGAGTAATCAATCTGAAGTCACTCTGTCCACAACAAAATAGCAATTTGTTAACAGGTCTTTTCAGAATATAATCGGCTCAAAACTACACAATCACGGGCATTGTCAACATCATCATTCTCTTGCCATTTTCCCAATTAGGTGGGGTCGGCACATCAACAGGGGTATTTTAATTCATTCGATTCGTTTCCGAATCGAATCCGACGGATTCGAATTCGATTCCGACGGATCTATATAACGCTATTTTGATTTCGCCTCGGGTTGATGATCGAAATAAGGAGATCCTCCTCATTGACATGGCCATTAGTCAGAACAGATTCATCAACCCGAGGCGAAATCAAAATTGCGGTTTTCTTCTTACATTTGCATCTATTAGTCGTCAACCCAGCACTCACTCCTTTCTCTCTTTTTAAGCCTCCCCGCTTGCTCTCCTTGCCATTTTTGCCTCCCTCTGGTACGGGATGAGCCCCTACACTACGCAAAACACTGCAAAAAAAATCGAAGAAAACCACAAAATTATCGCGACTCGCTCCGCTCGCCGGTAATATCTTGTCGTGTTGCTGGTCCTCGCGCTATCCCTGATGGCGTAGAGGAGCGTCCCCCGGGTGGCGGATGGGGGAACGGTCGGTAGCCACAGCATAGCTACGCTACCGGCTAGGTCCGATGGACTCGCTGACCAACGAAGGGTGTGGTCCTCCAGCATTACAGGGGGTTGTGCGGCGGGTTAACACCCCGCCCACGGAAAAACATGAACGTTACGAAACCGACACAGAGAAATAAACGATCCGATCCCAAAACCGACGACCACATGCATGTTTTAACGGACTTGAGAATTGCATCATGGAATGTTAGAAGTTTATTAAGACCCGGGTCCATGTACCAGCTAAGTAAGGAATTACAGAGGTACAAAATACACATTGCTGCGCTACAAGAACTTAGATGGTCCGGGCAAGGAGAATGCAGCATTGATAATAACATGACCTTATTTTATAGTGGAGCAGACAGTGGGCCACGTGCGAATGGAACAGGATTTGCGGTATCTAAGAAATTCCTACACAACGTGCTCAGATTCGACGCCATTTCTGACAGATTATGCTGCATACGTATCAAAGGAAAGTTCGCGAACATCTCGATCATAAGTGCTTACGCGCCCACAGAACCTTCAGATGAGGATACCAAGGATCAGTTTTATGATGAGATTGAATCCCTGATCGATCAAATCCCAGAATTCGATGTGAAAATGGTAATCGGGGATTTTAATGCAAAAGTGGGTCGGGAGGAATTTTTCACACCAACTATTGGCAGACACAGCAAGCATGAAAAGTCAAATGACAACGGTGTAAGGCTGGTTTCCCTGGCGACCGCAAAGTCCATGGTAATTACAAGCACAATGTTTCCGCGCAAAGATATTCACAAGGGCACATGGAAATCGCCAGATGGGGTTACTGTTAACCAGATAGACCATGCCTTAGTCGACAGACGACACAGAAACATTGTGGAAGATGTCAGATCCTATCGTGGTGCAGATTGTGATAGTGATCACTACATGCTTGGAATCAAAATCAAAGCAAGAATAGCTTCAAAACGCGTTAAGTCAGAAAGAGCTCAAGATAATATAGACGTAGCTAACTTGAAGAACGAAGACACAGCAAAGAAGTTCGCTCTAGCAATATCCAATAGGTTTTCTAGCCTTCAGATAGAGGATGACATCAATAAAGTCTGGGAAAGTACGAGAACCGTTGTAAAAGAGACAGCGCTCAAGATATTAGGGAAAAAACCACGGAAAAGGCGTAAAAAGTGGTGGACGCAGGAATGCGAAGACGCAGTCGATGAGAGGAGGCGTGTTAAAATCCTAGCAGACCAGAATATCACGTGGCTTGATAGATACATAACAACTCGCCGGGAATGTAGAAACATCTTAAGACAAGCTAAACGCAAATATCTAGAAGATTTCGTCGCAAGAATGGAATCATTGATTAAAACGTCTGAGACTAGGCTCTTTTACCGTGAGGTAAGAGAGACAAAGAAAGGCTACCAGCCGTCAGTACAAGCTCTCGAGGATGACGAAGGCAACCTCGTATTCGAACCAGAGGAGCAGAAGAACATGTGGCTCAATTACTTTAAAGATCTGCTTAACTGCCCAGCGATCCATTCTAGAGCCGAAGAAGCGGATTATAACAACGAAACAGTACCACCACCATCTGTCGACGAGATAACAAGAGCTATCCTAAGGCTGAAGAACAATAAAGCCCCTGGAATCGATGGTCTGCCAAGTGAGCTTTGGAAATATGGAGGAAAGGCAATGAAGTCACGAATCTACGAACTGATCCAAATGATCTGGGAAAAGGAACAGCAGCCTACTGAGTGGAACATCGGAGTCATATGCCCTTTGCATAAAAAAGGGAATAGGAAAAAATGCGCCAACTACAGAGGAATCGCCCTACTTCCTACGGCTTACAAGATCTTAGCATATGTCCTACTGTCGCGACTGGAACCCTACGCTGAGGAAACCTTAGGGGATTACCAGGGTGGTTTTCGAAGAAATAGGAGCACAGTAGACCAAATATTCCTACTTAAACTGCTCATGGAAAAGAAATGGGAGTACGCTCAAAGCATCCACTTCTTATTTGTCGACTTCAGAAAGGCGTACGATAGTATAGATCGCAAAACTTTGTACGACATATTAAGGATGTTTAAGATACCCGATAAACTGGTAAGGATGATAGAAGTTGCCACGAGCACGAGTAAAATGACGGTCAGAACGGGAGTCGGCCTAACGGACCAGTTTGACGTCGTCACCGGTCTCAAACAAGGAGATGCGCTCTCTCCCATCCTTTTTAACTTGGTGCTCGAACACGTCATCCGGAAAGTCTCAGGACAACATGACGGCGGAGTAGAGTTAAATGGAAAACACCGGATTATTGGGTACGCGGATGACCTGGCCCTTCTGGGAGATAGGGAAGATGACGTGCGGACGGTGGCCCGGTGCCTGCAGGAAGAAGCCGCAAAAGTTGGTCTGCAAATAAACGAAGAGAAAACGGAATACCTTCACATGAAGCGTTACAAAAACAACCGATTACGCAGAAAAGACCTAACGGTTGGAGAAACCTCATATAAAGGCGTCGATAAATTCAAATATCTTGGATGCATAGTAACTGATACCAATCAAAGGGAAGAAGAGATACAAATCCGAGTCCAAAACGCGCTTAGATGCACAGCAGCTCTACATAAAGTATTAGTGTCCAAGTTGATGACCAGGACCACGAAGCTCCGCATATACAAAACAGTGATACGACCTATCTTAATGTACGGATGCGAAGCTTGGACGCTAACACTAAAAGAAGAGCACAAACTACTGGTGGCCGAAAGGAAGATCTACCGAAAAATTCTAGGTCCCACCCAGCGGGAAGGTGGCAGCTGGAGACTTCGAAAAAATATCGAAATAGAAGATCTAGTGTCCGAGCCGAACATCATAGGAGAAACCAAAGCCTCGAGACTCCGATGGCTCGGGCATGTAGTCCGAATGGGGGAGGATCGGGCAGCCAGGAGAGCGTACATGGGTCGCCCAAGTGGCCGAAGGCCTGTAGGTCGTCCGAGGTACCGCTGGAGCGACGAAGTTGAGAAGGATCTACTTGAACTTCGTGCCGTCAACTGGACTGAAACGGCTAGGGACCGGGACAACTGGCGATCTCTAGTGTCGGAGGCCAAGATCCACTTTGGGTCACTGCGCCACGCCAGTAAGTAAGTAAGTTGCTGGTACTTCCTAAACTCAGATCATGGTTAATATCCCGTTGTAAATGACTTTAGGTCTTACGTCGCTTTAATATATTTTTCATGTTTAACAATGCCCGTGCCTATCCAAAAAGAAAAACTTGTTTTATAACAAAACTCTTTATGTCGAGGCATCAGAGCGGATTTTCCGATGCAGTACTAAAATTGCAAGTTTGAAGCGCTGTGAAAATTCGAATTTACAATTCAATGAACAACGTCCATTTTCGGAAAGTGTTTTGGTGTTACTCGTTGTTTTAAATTGATTTAGATAGTAGACACTGGTGTCTAAATAAACACCAGTGTCCCATCTAAATAGATGGGACAAAAAAAAACATAACTAACTTAACATCACTAAAAAGGTTCATTACATTGCAGAAATGTGCATTCAAATATTGGAACTCGTAACATTTGATGACGACCTCCTTGGCGCAGCGGGCGAAGGTCTGCCTGCGACGCAGGAGATTGCTGGTTCGATTCCCGCCACGTGACAAATGTTTGTACGATCTGCAGATATTTTAATTTTGGTTTGGTTGGTTTTCCTTTCATTTAATTTATCAAGTTTGTTAGAGAGATTTCACCCTTTTATATGACCCTAATGATCGATGCAATAAAAGTATAGGGTATAATTTTACAGATTTTAGTCGGTTCGATTCCCGGGTGTGGAAAGCGAATTTTCGAAATACTTTGAAAGCAGTTTTATTTCTTTTCAAAAATAAAGGAATGTTTTTTTTGAGTAAAATTTTCTATCTACAGTATTAAGAGTACTTTCCCTCCAGGAGGCATTACAAATTTCCACCCTGTATACACACAGCATCATCTACTCCCAAGCTAAGCAGAGCTTGCGTTGAGCTTGCGTATTACATAACTGATATATAATACCAGCTGCATTCTTACTACCCGTTGTCCTATTACCCGTTGTCCCGTAGGAATGAAGCATTTTCCCGCGGTAAAAAGTAGCCTATGTTCATCAGGAATAATGTGGGCTTCTAATGGTAAAATAATTTTTCGAATCAGTCCAGTACTTTTGGAGCCTATTCAATACAAACAAACAATCAAATCTTTCCTCTTTATAATAATATTATAAAGAGGAAAACAAATCTTTCCTTGTCGTCTATACTAATAATATTAATATAGACGACAAGGAAAGATTTGTTTTATTATACTTACATAGAAAAAATCCAAAACACCCTGAACATCTGTACATCGTACAAATATTTGTCCCGAAGCGGGAATAGAACCTGCAACCTCCTGCATCGCAGGCGGGTCTTTCGCGCGCTGCGCCACAGAGGTTGTCAATGTTTTTGGAGTTTGTAGTTCAAGTTCAAATCGTAGGTGTATATTAAGATGCAAGATTCTAAGGAAACAAAAGCCATTCAAGTTGCATAATCAGAAAATAGACAAAAGGTTAATAAAAACCACTTACGGTTTATAGAACAATAAAATAACACCTACACGTCAAGGTTTTATATAAATTAGATATTATATGTTATACATTGGATATTCCTTAGTATCGATTGAATGTTTTCTGAAAACTATTATTTTCATTTATTATCTAGCTAGAACGTACTTTTTATTATACCTAAGTTATAATACCTAAGTAGATATCCAAGAAACATGCATAGCATCATAGTATAGTACCATCACAGCCTACCTATATGGATACAGTCGTTCGACAAAGGCATTTTGACGTGGTTTTGACAGAGCAATCGTGAGGGGGGCAAGGGTCAGGACGGGGGAGGGACGCTCCCGAGTTGCATACATCACCGCCTTAGTAACTTGGGAGCGTCTTCCCCCCCGACCCGTCCCTAGGCCCCCGCACGATTGCCCTGTCAAAACGCCTTCGTCGAACGACTGTATGCATATAGGTAGTGCTGTATGGTGCTGTAGGTACCATCATCATCAGTAGCCCACTCCTGGAAGAAGATTTCGGTACCGCGTATACCGAGCGTTCTCTTCTTCTTCTGATGTCGTACCGAAACCTTACCGGTTAATCAGAAAACGGCGCGAAAGTACCAATATTAATAACCAGTACTACAGTTACTAATATTAGCAAAGGCGATCTAATATTACCTATACCTACCGGTGAAAGTTTGCGAAGATGTGAAATTGTAAAATGAATGGGCGAAAACTACTGAATGGATCAGGCTGAAATTTTTCACGAACCGAACCTGGAATAACATACCAAAATAGATTCAAAGTGCTTTATTTGCTACAGACCTTGCAGGACTCTTTCAAAATTTGAAATTGCTGGCGTGTCCAAAACGTCAGCAATTTCAAATTACAAAAGTAAAACTAAAAAAGTATAAGTAAAGAAGTGAATTAGAAACTTTTACCTTCTTAAGTAAAAGTAGCTTAGATTTTTATTAATAGATATGTTTATATAACAGTTGTAATTGTTTTATTCTATTATTCTTATTTTCTTTATGCTAAATAAATCACAAAGTTATACAATACAATACATTAAACTTTATTGCACACTTTGTTAGACAATAGGCAACTTTTATCCCACTAAACGCGTCCGAAGCCGTAGGTAGATGCTAGGTAATGTTATATAATTCTTCTGTGACAGTAATTTTCCATTATTGTCCCACGTAAGCCCTAATGTAGTTGCGGCTTTAGCCCACTCGCAAGTATTGAATTCCTCCGAAGTCAGCTACCCTAATATGAAGTGAGTCAACATGGCCTCTGTTTACTGACAATAGCCGCCGTTATATTTAGACGATATGTTTCTACCTTTAAGTATCTACAACCTACTTCTTTACTACCTGTAGGAGGGGAAGATGCCAGGTCTTAATTCTTATTATTTTTTGTAAATTACTATTGATACAAGATGAAAAACCACGTTTGTCCAGAATCAAATGAATAAATTACCAGTTTCTCACTCCCACACCTACTGTAAATTCAGGACAGAGCTGTTTTTAAGTCTAAATCCATTTGATGTATTTTTATTTATTGAATCTAGATTATATTGCTACTTTTTATGTGAAATTTGTATTGTTATTTTCGCTTCGCAAGCGTTTTTTCGCAGGCTTAGAACTACCTGTATCCAAAATCCAGCCCTATCCGTTCAGTATTTTTGGCGTGAAGAGGTAACAAACATCCAGGTAACTGGTTGTCTCCGAGGAAGATAATTTTCCATAAAGACAACTTGTTACCAAGCAGTTGTGTAAATGAAAATTAAAATTCCGCCCATGTAACTGGTTGCCCCCGCGGAAAATTTCTTCCACGTGGACAACCAGTTGTCAAGTTTGGTTGTCTGGGCGGAACAAACCAAACTTTTTCGCATTTATAATATTAGTGTGATTGTTCCAAAATATTTTCAGTCTTAAATCATTTTACTTGTGAAACAAAGAATAAGGGTAGGTACCCTTGAGGGAACGGTTCTTATGTGAAATGGACAATAATAATGAATACAGTAAATGAATAATGAATACAGTAGTACCCGTGGTTCTATTGGCGTAAGTAAATAGAAACCCTATTAACTTGTCGATGAAATAAATTAGGTAAAGCGTAGTGGAACATAAGAAAAAGATTGGGTATGTGGAAAAAGGAATAGTGATAAGTGAAAATGTATCTATAAAAATAAAATAAATAAAGCTTTTATTTCCAATTTCTTTACAATTTGTATAATCACTCACTATAGTTTAAACATTTTATTTTAGAAGTATATTGAATTTCAAGTATGATAATTATCTTTTTAATTGGACACCAAAGATTGGGTGTAGGCCCGTAGAAAATGTATCTAGGTATAGTCATCTACAAATACACAATTATAAATAACGCTGGACAATCCACACAGCATCTAGCCCCAAGCTACTTCCAATACAGAGATAGGTTATTCATTATACATAGAAAACACACAGAACAACCAAAACAAATATCTGCAGATCGTACAAAAATTTGTCCCGCCTGAGGCGCAAAAAAAAACTTTGCAGATTCAAGAGCCTACCACTAGCTAGAGGAACAATCAAACCTTTATTAAAACTTCTTAGATAACTGCGATACATTTACCTTCAAATTGAAGCTGTAAAATAATAGTGCTGATAGCTTCATTTGTAGGTACATTTAAATTAGAGCATTATCTATCTAGGTACGTACCTACTATTACCGCAAACTCATTCGTTTAATATAAAAATAACCACTAAACCAGATTTTATATCAACACAAACAACGCTGCAACAATTGTAACTACATATCCCGTTTGTCCCATGACCGATATTATTGGGAAAATTTTCCTTTCAGGCCCTTATTTCCTCATTTGTCCTATTATTGAAATGAAACTGATGGAGCGAACAGGATATCACGACGAAAATGTGATTCGCAACCAAAATGGTTATCCGTTCCCACTAAAATTCCTAGACGCCCGATTACAAAAATACTAGACATTCCTTTGTGTCATTCTTATACTAGCTAAATCTGTGTGGTGCCGGCATAGAATTTGCACCACCCCAACTCTTCCTGCGGGTGTCATAAGAGGCGACTAAGGTATATCCACCGGGGGCGGGCAGCAGCGCCCCCTGCAGAACAATTCTACCACCGAACTGCGATCCCCAAACCGCATGCGCAGGGGGGGATTATGGGCATTACCCCCCATGTCATAAAAGCCATTAAGGCGCTTATCAGGGGGAGGCCTGCGTCCAGCTGTGGACCAATACAGGCAGTTGAGGTTGAGGATTTTAATACTGGCCTGTAGGCTCCGCCTGTGAGATTTTGTAGCCAATATAACTTTATGAATACAAAGATAGATACAGAAATTTTCAATGATAGTGGTCCTAAATTTTAATGTTAACTGCTTGACCATTTCCGGCATCCTCTAGAGGACCCGCCTGATTAAAATTAAATATTAGTGTTAATGTTTATAAAAATAATGTTTGTCTTTCATAAAGTTTATTCTCAGATAGTTTATTTTCTGAAGTTTTTTTAAAGTTTTTCATAATACGTTCTATTATATTATTTATAGAGTAAATTTGTGAAGGTCTACAACTACAAAATGTCTTGTTTACCTGTAAGTGACATGCGTATCAGAACAGAACCTATTTAAGTTTTAAGTTTGTTGTAAGTGATTGATATGTATGTGATTTGTAAATCGCTATTAAATAAATGAAAAAAACCGAACTAAATAAATGAAACCAAGAAGACTACTCGATGGCTCTACCTTGCGAGAGATTGGTCTTTCGTATTGTTAAACCCAAAAATATTATTTTAAACAACTACCTTCGGCCGGTCGCTTCGCACGGACTCTTCAGGGATAAAAAGCAGCTTTATATATGTAAGGAGTCACGGACATTTATTCCAGAAAGCATGTGACAAAAACCCTAGACTATGTAGAGACCCGAATAGATTGATTCCAAAAGAAACTCCACATTCTGCCAAATATATTAAAAGCTACTTGTCAATGTGTAAAAATATAATAATATACCCAAAGAACTTAAATTAATGAACAACTACTTATTAATCAAATTATTTAAATGGCTTAATGATAGTAATTTTTATGACTTGAATGATTTTTTTATATATTAAATTATAGTTGTATTTGAATATTTTTTAATCTTATATTTTTATTGTATTTTTGCATGCTAGACCATAGCGAGACATGAGCACATTATTTGTATTCATACCACCTGTATACCATGTTTGACGCAAATAAATCTCTGAATCTAGAATCCTTCTCAGAAGGATTCTAGATTCAGAGATTTATTAATGAAATTTGGCAGAGTGATTATAGAGAAGTTCTCTGGAATCACTCTGCCAAATTTCATTAATTTGTTTAAAACGTTTAGGCGTAAAAAGGTAACATGAAAAGAATACATTTGAATTGAAATCGCTATAGCTACACAGAGTTTCCATTCAGAAGGTTAAAACTTTAACATGTTAGTCATATTATCGTTGTCGTAGTTTTACCTACAATATTTTGTGGTTTGTATGGACTTTTCGATTTTGCATAAAAGCTTTCGAAGCTCGTAATGTGCGGTGCTCTTTAAGCCCCTGATTAAAAAATGCAATGTTGATTTTTTTTTATAAAATAGGTACCTATCTATTTATGCCTGTATCTATATCTACCTACTCTACATGTAAAGAGGATGGTCCTAAAATATTTATTCTGTGGCAATATTACGTTGAGAAAAATAACGAGTGAAAGAAACATGGAAAAGACTTTCTTTGTATGTGTCACGTTTCGTTTGATCGTCTCAAGCATTGAAAATATGTTCTTGCAAATAAATTGTACCGTTAAACTTTTATATGTGTACCTTGTACCTAACATGAGGTTGTACCCTGGTTAAGTATATAATATTATCTTCTACGTGCGTCTATGGGTACCACAAGCCGAAGTTGTCTTATACAGGGTTATTGGTAATTCACTGACACTATGATAACTGCAAGTTCTGCAGACTATCATGAACACATCCGTGAAGACGCCAGGTGAGGTGGAAAGGGAATGATATTAGTATGAAACCCCCTCCATTCAAAAATCGTTCATTATAGGAGTTTTCTTTGAAATTAAACATAAAAATGGCTCTGACCTGAATTATCAGTAAGTGTGTGTGTTCGGCTGTCTCCCAGCCAGGCTTATGCCACTGAAATCATCTTGCGTAGATGTAAAATAAGCCAACGATGATGATGTGGATTTAAATAGGAGGATGGAAGATCGGTATTCAGTAATTAATTAGGTTTCGGACATTTCTTTGTTTGTGAGGCGATTTACAAAAAAATTAAGAATTAAGACCTGACGTCTTCACTAACGTGTTCGTGATGATAGGCAGAAACTGCAGTTTACGCAGTGTCAGTGAATTACCAATAACCCTGTATATAAGTAATAATTCGTAGGTTATACCTTAAATCTAATCAAAAACATAAATGTAAAAACTAGCAAGTTCGCATAAATAGTGGCATTACCGATGAACGAGAAACGAGCAACGCAATAGCTTTGCCAAGTTCGGAAACAAACGGTCGATGCTATTGCGTTGCTTGTTTCTTTGCGAACTCTAGCGCGCGTCTCAATCATCCAAAGGCTGTTTTTTCTGTGAACAGGAGAAATAGAGGATAAGCAGCATGCTTTGAACATTTTCAAAGCATCGTAATGCTGTTTATCACATCAAAAAGTCAGTCAAATCCTATGCCACTACTGCTGTTCTCAGAAATCGCATAATTAAATTGATAAATAATCATAAACTACAAAAAAAAATCTAAATATAATAGAGTCCACAGGTGATCGGAATGCTGGCTTCTATTTCGGTCAACGAATGAGCATTGCCATTCAACGTGGCAATGCTGCCAGCATTCTGGGCACTCTGCCTTCTGGTGACGGCTTAGATTTTTAAGAAATAGGTATAAGTTAATATTAGTTGTAATTGCTTTATTCTGTTACAGTAATTTTCTATGATATCTGATAAATAAATTATTTTTACTATCTATGAAATAACGACACACTCCTAATATAATCAATATGATCGGTTTCTTGATCCATGACCGACCGGTAAGACTTCTTTTCTATATGCCAAACGGCAGAAGAAAAGAAAAGATCGGTCGTCTCAGTAGAACCACAGAATAATTAACTATAAGTGTGCAGTAGAACGTTGAAAATTTTAAATCAATCATGGTTATTAACACTAAAGTCATAAATAACGGGATAACTCGATCCAGTGGTTTGAAGCAGACTCCAGAAGATGCTCCGCTATGGTATACTTTTCTCTGTTGCCAGATTTTTCACCGCGGTTTTTCAGCGGTGAAAAATCTGGCAACAGAGAAGTCTGCCATCCACAAGTAATCTCAACAGAGCGACATTACATACCAAGATTGGTACAGGAGGCCATTGAGATTACCAAACACAGGAACTTCAACCGAGAAGAAGGCTTCCAATTATCCGGAACCTGGAATCCTGTTGTGAGAATGTGCAAAAACCGAAGAAGTGATGTACCAACCGCGCCGCATTCTGATACCGTCAGTGTTGTGTGTCGTGATCGAGTTGCGTTCGATAATGAAACCGGTGGTAGTAGTAACGTTCGTAGCAAAAGACAAAAAATGAGGGTAGATCGATATATCTGCCAATAACAACTCACTCGCAGTGCCGTCAGTTATTCCGTGATCATGGCGCATGAAACTGTGCCGAAATATTGGAAAGCTCAAAACTCAAATCATGGTAAATATCCCGTTATTTATGACTTTAGTAGAACGTTAGTTTGAGATTTTGAGTCCAAGGGGTTACCAACAAAAAAAAAACCACTGACCTGATTCCGAGAGTAGCTTCCCCTTAAGCTCGACATCGGCCTCTGCGGAAGTAGCCCCGTAGTTCTTGAACGCCTTCCCGGAAGGCTCGTCGTGTTTCGTCACCTTAAATCGTTCTGACATCTTCACTTTTTACACCACTGAGTGTACGAATACCAATAATTGTACAATGCACTATACCACTTCACCACTGAGTGTACAAAGATCACTGTACCCTCTATTTTGAATCCACAACACTTTAAGGTTTTAAATTTTTAATTAAGAATTAAGATTACTTTTAAAGTTTTACTGTTAATTTTGGCACTAAAGTTTTTAAAGTTCACTTACACATAATATCTACTCGTACTTAGTTAATATTAGGTAGGCACAAGTGCCACATATTTTATACTTAATTAAAAGTGTTCTATGCTTCGGCAATGTTTTTGCTAAATTGGAATGGATATTGCTTACTTACTGTAAAGACTCGGTTGATATTACTATCTTGGTTAGTAAGTGAGAAGTTTGCCTTTTCTACAATAGATAAACTTTACATAAGTCTACAAAAAATTAAGCGACCACTATCGACGACTTTGAGCAATATTGACGTGTCATTTTTGCATTACTATTTTTTTATTATTTCCTAGGTATTACTGGCGATCTCTGGTGTCTGAGGCAAAGATTCACTTCGGGTCACTGCGCCAGCCACCCCCAGTGCTTAAGTAAGGAATATCGTAGTCTTTCAAAAAGAAACAAAACACTGCTTATATAGGGTTATTGGTAATTCAACGTTTTCCCGTTAGGAGGTGATAGGGATAGCAGCTTATACAGCGATAATTTTAAGCCCCATAATGCGTTATGTATTAGTGAACCATTTTGAGTTATCATGTTTTTTAGCTTTTTTCAAAATAAGTCAAATATGCAACATCAAAAATTTATAAAAAAAAGGATCAATTTAGGTCTCATTTTTCTTCTGTTTTATAAAAACGATTAAACACTGGTTATTTATCAAGTTGAATGCTAGAATTACATCAGACACACGTGAGTTCACGGTTTTCATCGGTTCCTATGCATTTTGCACGGAACGTGAGCGACGCGCGTATTTTGACAAATGTCTTCCTTTATTGACGTCTTACCCGTGTGCATCATCGGTGTGAGCAAAAATCACTTATACATGGTTACAAGTTCTTAATTTCTGAAATTTTATGATAATCACCTGCCATACTCACATTTCTCAGTCAGTTTCTGTCTGGTTTTTTTTTAACCTTTGTACTTTATGGTGTTTCCTATAACGAAATGTTAATATGACATGTGTGTTATTAAAATAGTACCAAATATAGAATGTAACGACATCAAGTGTAACATCAAGTGTATCTACGATGGAATAAATAAATACAAATACATACAAAATGTAAAAAACATGTTTTTCCAGAATCCAACGTATTACCTACTTAAAACCGATCTCTCACTCCCACGCCCATTTAAGTTTTAGTTTCAAATAAAGCACCTCTAATTCACGATTATTGAATGGAAGGGGGTAACTTCTACCAACACCATATTTAAGAAAGACCTGGTGTCATCACGAACATGTTAGTGATGATGGGCAAACCTGCAATTCACACAGTGACAGTGAATTACCGATAACCCTGTATAATCACTTTAGTCAATTCATTCAGATCTATTCAAGTCAATTTAGGTAGGTATATTCACTAATTTGATTTCTTTTCTAACGCTCAACCCAGCTTTGAGTTGTAAATAAGTAATTTCGTTTCTATTTCTATAGTAGTAAAGGTCAAAGGCGATGTCTTTGCCGGACCCTATACATATTTTCAGTTAATGAACAAATGCCGTGGAAACGGTCAAACCTACGGTCGACCGATGCAGGTATAACAATTACAATGCAGTCAGAAATTATTACCTTTAACTGCAATGGGTAAATACTTTTGAAATATAAAACAGTAAAAACTAATGCAGTTCTTTATAAATCCTGCTAATATTATAAATGCAAAAGTTTGTGAAAAGTGAAATTTTTGTTACCTAGGATCTCCAAAACTGAACAGATCATGATGAAATTTGGTGTATGTTTAGAGCAAAGCCTAACTTAGATAATATAATAGGCTACTCAATATCGACCGAAAATACGCGTGCGAAGCCACGGGCAGTAGTTAGTTAACTATAAATCGGTGATACACCCCCATGTATCACCGATCACCGAAACACGTTGGTCCTGCGCTTGACCTCTCCCCTGGTCTGTTGGTCTGCCGTCCCATCGGATTATGAGAGTGAGGGAATAGAGAGTGTACCTGTGCACTTTAATAAGTCCTACGCAAAAACATAGTGTCTATAAAAAATAAAAATGTTTTATATAATTATATCAAAATTTAAAATCCAGAAAAAATTCAGCTAGGAGGACATCATCGAATCGGTTATAAATATGCATTTTCCCAGCTGTGGGATGGTAACGATTGAAAGTAATTAGGATTATTAGAGACATAGGTATTTGAAAAGCGGAAGTGGATTTGTCAAATTATGAACTTTTCCAAAAGTTTACTAGTATCGAAAATAAGCATTTTTGAATTTAGAATAACCCAAGTACATTAAGTTAAATGTCTATATAAATAAATGTTACTTTAAGTACATAATTAATAATAAATAAATAAATAATAAATAATGCTGGACAATTCACACAGCATTATCTAGCCCCAAGCTAAGCAGAGCTTGTGTTATGGGTACTAGATAACTGATATACTTAATACAATATACTACATAGATAGATATTTTAATTATAAATAGAAAACACCCAGACCAACGGAACAAATTTCTGCAGATCGTACACAAATTTGTTCCGAGGCGGGAATCGAACCCGCAACCTCCTGCGTCGCAGGCGGACCTTCGCCCGCTGCGCCACGGAGGTCGTCAAGTCGTCATAATTATGTGTTGTATTGATTAAGTAGCTACTCTATCGTCGTAGTGCTATATTGCCTTCCTAGAATAATAAAATCTAGGAACCCACTACGTGTGGCAATCTAAAGTAGCCTAGAACACCTACACTACTGGCGTTGTCAAGGACATAAGAAGTACACACATAGAGTTATGCAAGAATAGGAATATAAGTAGACCTTAATGAGAAATTAACATTACGTGTACTGTTTGAGGTGATATAAATGACGAATGACGCAGTCTATGAATAGAAGTGGAATAACCCATATACTATGAATAACGATATAAAAAAAAATAGTAATGAATACATATCTAGTAGGTATAGTTGGTAAAATAAAACCTAGATTATAGAAGTTTACTTCTGGGGTGGGTAGGTTTATATCTATTACTAGCTGCATTCTTACTACCCGTTGTCTTATTAATTCCCGTAGGAATGAAGCATTTTCCCGCGGTAAAAAGTAGCCTTTTTTCAGCAGGAATTATGTGGGCTTCTAATGGTAAAAGAATTTTTCAAATCGGTTCAGTAGTTTCGGAACCTATTCAATACAAACAAACAATCAAATCTTTCCTCTTCATAATATTAGTCTAAATTATTTTTTATATATTTTTATTAATTTATGTATTCTATCAAAGAGCGAATCCATCAAATCCTCAAAAAAAAATGTCTTCCCTTATGAAGCCTTCTTGACATTAGAAGGCTTCATAAGGGAAGGAAAAAATTATCGCAAAATCGTAGAAAAAAATGTATTTCAATAATCGTTTATTCGCTCTGTACCTAACCACTTCATAAAATGCCTTCTTCTATATGTCACCAGTTCTAGAGTTACACACATTTTGATGTACTGAGTAAAGGCATACGGGTGTTCTGGGATATTTCTATGCATATTAAATAATATCTATCTACATAAGTAATGTTTCATGTGTTATTATATTAAGTAGGTATGTTAGTTATCTAATGCTGTCTAAATTATCCGGCATTATTTATTTAAAACCCTATCCAACGTCCATTGCCAAATCGGTAAGCAAATTACCTAATTAACAATCGTTCTGAGGATATAAAATCCCCCTTTTTGCAACTGGATAAAAACATCAACCTCTCTTCGTCAGGCAAAATGATAAATGAGCAAAACGATGGGACAATTAAAATATTCGTACTGTAATTAATTAAATTTCCGACGCGTCAGAACTCCATGGAGAGTGAGTTCGCAGCAGCGACGTGTGAAAATAATGAGGTTGGTGCGAGGAAGAGAAAAGAAGTGTATTATTTTCATTGCAAAGAGGCAGAACAAAAATACTCTGGGACATTATTATTGCTAAAATATTTCGAGAGCGATTGACAAATTATATACTCGGTTGAGTAGACATAGACACGTTCGAAGCTTACTGTTATTTCCACTAACTTCTGCAAACGGCTTTGCCTACGTTTCGTTTCGAGGTACTGTTTTTATGTTATTTCGGATCTAGTGCTAGTTTATGCAAAAATACAGCCCTATTCGATCAATACCTACTTTCGACACATTCACATCGGTACCTAAATACTTCCGGGTTTTAATATCACATAATAGGATAGCGAGTTGCAGCAGTTAAACAACCAAAACACGTTCTATTGCTACATTTTCATGCTTAGAATAACTAGAAAAGGTTATAAGATACAAAGATGCACCCTCAATAAATGCAAATATACTTAGGTCATATTAATATATTCTTAAATTGAGGTGAAACAGGTTGTCCAAACTAAGATTCTATAACGTAATAGACACCAAGCAATAGAAGCCGCTCAAGTTCACATTGCACAATCATGTCCTAGAGAAGGGTATTATATAGATGGGTAGAGTCAGGCAATTATCTGTAATGAAAGGCATACAAGAGAATGGTTCGGGAAGCTATTGAAATTAAGAAATATCCTAATTTCAATCGTGAAGACGGTTTCAGACTCTGTGCCTCGTGGAATTCAGTAGCTAAGAGTCCGTCGTTGACCGGTTTCTCAGTGCGTCGCGGACACGGCTAGTGTTGAGTGTCGTCTGGGTGTGCAGATGGATATTCATATTTCTGAAGAACAAGTGAGGGTAGTTGCAAATAGTGCTGCCCCCGCTTCGCAGAGCTGTTAGCTCCAGTACTTTAGTCATCCCGTGACAACGACTGAGTGTAAACCTGTTATAACGTCGGGAAAAATAGGTAAGTAAACGCGATAAATACCCGTGAATATTTATAATAGTGTGTTCCGATCGCTTAAGTATAAAAACTTTTGAGTCAGGTAGAGTCGGATAGAGTACTTAAAGGTCGGTCGGCGGGGGTAAACACGTGCAAGACACATTTAGGGTTGGTGTTTTTTTTTGTTTTACGTTACTGAATTGGGGCGCTGATTGATGCGAGGTCTTATTTATGCCGATTATTTGTTAAAGATTTGCTTCTGCTTGCCTCTTTATACGCGTACCTTCACTTACTTAAGTTAGTTGATGGTC
The DNA here is from genome assembly GCA_949316285.1 of Eupithecia subumbrata. Lineage (NCBI taxonomy): Eukaryota > Metazoa > Arthropoda > Insecta > Lepidoptera > Geometridae > Eupithecia > Eupithecia subumbrata. The sequence continues at coordinate 3,419,011 of OX438634.1, forward strand.
AAACGAGTGACCAACAAAAACAAATAAAAACGCTTTCCTCGAGATACAAAAAAAAACTAAATTAGTTTTTTCATATCTTAAACTATATCTATAAAATGGAAAGTTTCAGCCCGATCCATTCAGTAGTTTTCGCCGTGTCTTCGCAAAAACCTCTCACAACTTCACAAACTATCGCCTATTTAACAATTATAGTAAGATGAGTGTTGTATTTATGTAGTACTTAATATATCCTAAAAACATCATCTTTACAAACATCATATCATCGCTGTGACCACATAATGACATACATAGTACCTACCTAATCCAAGGTCCATCCGTTCAAATATTTTTACAAACCGTGAGACATTGTTTGGTCAAGCTTAGCTACTGCTTTGTGGAATTTCTAGAAGACATTGGGTAGACTGAGGCGAGAGACCATAGACAAAGATTCTGCATAGAATCACGATGCTCTACCAATACGAGATAACGATTTTGAAGCTGTTCATTTAATGAATTGAGAATATTTATGAATTTTAATACTGTATGTAAAAGTGCTCTTTAGCACTTAAATATTACTCACTTTAGTATTCACTTTTTGAGTACAAATTATATAAGGATCCTATTAATACCCGAATGTTTATGAAAACTGAATTTTTGTTACATAGGATCTACAAAACTACTGAACTGATAAAGATGAAATTTGGCGTACGTAGAGCTAAGCCTTACTTAGATAATAGGCTACTTATTGTAGGTAAGTACCGAAAATACGCGTGCGAAGCTGCGTATAGAAGCTAGTTTTAAATATATAAAACATGATTAAGATCCCTTCGTGTTTAGTGTTTAAAACAACTTTAACATGATAAATTCGAAACAAACTGAAGACACATTCGATAGCTCTCGTATTCGAATCGAGTGTAAATCAGCCAATACTGATACTATCCGGTATCCGTCAAATGACACTTAATTGCTATGTATTGAAAACGTGGAATTGAACGCCATGGTCGATCGACTCCGGCGCAGCTTGGGCTAGTGAATCAAAAGGGTCGATGAATTGATTTGCATTGCGTTTGTACTAATACTATTGGAAGTTTTAATTTATTGAGGTCATTGATACACATACCTGAAAAATGGACAATGGTGAATAACATTTCTTGACACCTACATTATTCCACATAATTCATGTGAACTCAGTAGGTACCACCAACTCATAGGTATAGCAATAATCTTAAAGCAGAAAAAAAATTGTTTGAGGCGTGCTCGAAGATTTCATCTTCGACGGCAAAACAGTTTGCGAAATCGATCTTTTAAACGATTCTTCTGCCCTTTAGATTTAGGTTTCTATGCAGATCGGTTTCTTAGAAAATATCATGGAAGCTTTGTAAGCTCGAGCTAATTTATTTGTACGCAAAGAAGCTTTTCCTAGAGCTTCGCCGCACTTCCCGTTATTCACAAGGTACCATCCTACTAAATACCTACCCAGAAAAGGTTTATTTAACTTTCTGACTATCAATAGCAAGTCAACCTACTACGGTCCAATTTTCATTCAATTTGAAGTTCTATTTCAGGTCAGTTGGTTTGATTATTTATTATAGTTTTGCTGAAAACTGGACTCTACTTTGTTCTGTGCGTGTCTGTGTGTCGGATATATTCTAGTGTGGTGATATAGATACCTACCTTAGTACCTTTTATTTAGGTAAGTAAATAATTTATATGTCACATAAAACACACACATACGTTTAGGTACTTATTACAATATGGCAAAATTTAATCTTAATTATATAACTACAAGAACATAATTAAAAATGTTAAAAACTCCCGACTGATTTTCATGAAACATGGCTAAGAACACTCGGGACAAAATTATTTATGACACAAAAAAAACGAAAATCGGTTCATCTGTTTAGGAGCTACGATACCACAGTCAGATAAGCAGATACACAGAAGACACGTTAAACTTATAACACCCCTCTTTTTTGCGTCGGGGGTAAAAAATAAAGTAAAAACAAAAGGTAGAGGCACCTCTCATACCAGTCTTAACCCCGTCGCTAAGTTCCTTCTAATTACATCGAAACTACTAACTGTTTTCGACATTGTTAATAATCAATACACCTTCGTTTGATCACAATCTCACTGGAAAGTGACTAGGTGGTGATGTATCACGAAATTGTAGAAAGACACCGCCACCTATCATTGTCAAAGCAAGGTGTATCTGTCATGATAGCCGCAAAAAAAATTGTGTACTATTTACGTGTGCCGCATTCGTGATGAGCAATGCCCCGTTTATATGATAAACATCCGTAAGTACCTACATACCAAAATTAATCGTAATGTTGAAAAATAAACTGCCCATTGCCTACACAGAATTCATTTTAACCAATCTAGCAGATAATGTAGAGCGTTATGATCCTATTGAAAAGCTTATTTAATTTATAGATTTCCTAAATATTTTAACTTTTAACTGATTTTATTTGAGGGTAACTAACTGTTGTTATTGTGGCTGGTCGAGAAGTTCTACAATGTTGAAGAAATTGTTTGGAAAATAAGATAGTGATTTTACTCTTTTTTTATTTGTATTATAATTTTACTATTATAATAATTCGTTGACTGACTTGTTATATTTTTACCAATAAATTGATTATTCTTGTGCCACAAAAAATAAAATTTGATTCAAATTAACCAACCACCTTTTCTTTGATAGAGTTAATGAAAACAATTGAGTGCCTGTTTCTGAAGTCAAATTGTCTCTTGTTTTTCAGCGCCATGAAACCAATTATTTCGTGACGAGGGTCAAAGAACAACTTTTATTTAGAAAATCAAAAAGTTTGAAACTCGGGCCGGCGAAACAAAACGAGATAAGTTTGTAGTTGCACTACAGAGACCTTTGTACTCGCATACCTTTTGTGATAGCGGAAAGGACTTTAATATTATTCAATTGGTTTATTAACACAACAACAGTATCCTTTGTTTACTTTCAACAGCCGTTCAATTGTTTTATTATCCAGTATCCTCATGACTTTGTGCAAATCCGTTGTATATTGTTATCGATAGGTACCTACGGTCGATCGCACACGCTAGGCGTGACAATTTTAACGGTCATTAGCTAACAATACTTCAACGAGATTCTGTAACGTTTTCAACAAAGTGAAACCATTTTTACCAACATTCTTATGATGCGGTGTAACAACAAAATGAAAATCGTTCTACAAAATCATTTTACAACAAAAAGATAGTCATTTATCTTAATTGAGTTAGTTTTACGAGTCAAAGAGAGATACGGGCGTACAGTTGTGCAAATGGTCATCGATAAAGAGTCGGCCTTGAGTAAATTCGAAAAGCAACAATAACTTGGCATCTGTACATTCCGGTGCGCCTTGCCGTTTGCCAGGCTTAGCATATCTAATCTAGTTAGTAATGCAACGTCACTGAAGCCGGTAGAAAAAAGTTCAACAAACTTAACCTTTATAGTAAACAATATTATTTCACTGCGCACTGCTGTTTTTGTACCTGCACGCTCACATATGTTTGTTATTCACAGTACGGTGCAGTTTTTGTGTGATTGTTTTCGTTATTTCGAGTTGTTTTGGGATGCGATAGGGTCGTGCGTCGACGTGCGCCCAACTGGAGCCCGTACTCGCCACTGAACTGAAGTCTGAATGTTTGAGTTTGTGATGCTCGCGCTTGCTCAGTACGGTACTATGCAAGGTGCACCTTCTATGTTTATTCCTAAGCAAGGATTTGCTCTGGTGAAATTATTGGTGCGCTACACAATTGCTTCGGTGAACTCGGGCTTTCAAAGATTTGTAGATTGTACCTACTCAGAGTCTATTTCTACTGTCGGTTATTGCTTTTGTTAATGTTTATACAACTGAGGTGGAATTGTATAATCAGCTATCGTTTTGTTTGATAGAAAAAGTACTTAAATTTAAGAGCGTATGGTCACTAGTCTAGTCTTAGATAAATAATATTATTATAATAAGACATTTTATTAATAAAGATTTTTTTTTAATATCTGAGCGTCTGGTCGAAGTGAAGCGTGACCCGAGAGCTGGTCAGTATCTGGTACAGCGCATCAGCATTGCCCCCAAGCAAGGGGAAGCGTCCCCAAGACGCTGCAGCGTCTTGGGGACGCTTCCGACTAGTATTGATATGGATCAGTTGAGCTACCTGTAAATTGTTTGCAACAGTCTGCAGTTAGCTCAATTGTTTCAATTTTAAATACTAGTTCAAATTGATTTCTATTATTCTATTGTAATTTTCATTGCGAATAAAGATCTCCTCTCACTTACAATAATTCCAGTCTTGAGAGAGCGTATTTCTTTCAATAAGATTAGTTAGAAGTGTGTGGGTTTTCTCGAGTTGTAGGAATAAAGCAGTAAGACCGAAGTTCTTCTAAAGAGGGTAGTTTCACTTACAAACTTTAAGTAATTACAGGCTTGTCGTACGTGGGCTCAAAGCCACTTGACCTGGGTACCGCATTATAGCGCTGGAATGGCCTACCTTCCTACGTTTAAAGTTTCATGCTTAATTTAAAACTAGCTTTTGCCTGACGCTTCGTATGTTCTATTCTATTACTGGTGGTCTCCGCAATACAGGCTTTAGTTAGTGCAAAGGTCGATGGTAAATTGAGTCTTGGATTTTTATTCATAAATCAAGTTTAATCTTTATTGACAGAGAAAATTACAATCAAATAATAGATACAATTTACAACCAGTATTTACAGAACTGAATTGAATAATGTATTTATTCTCTCTTACAAAAGAAAATTCAAATTTTTGGCTTAATTTTAATTTGTATCAAGTTATCTTATTTTGTAAGAGACTGGTGCCCGAGAGAGGTTTATAAAACCTTTGGTAGGTACGGGTCACCAGGGCCTTCCTCCGCAAGATAATTTGGGATTCCTACATAAAAGAGACTGTAAGAACTACTTGTTTTAAAAATAACAATAAATTAGACCTAGCACATAAACAAAAAAATAAAAAAACAGAAAATAAACAAAATTAAGCAATTGAGCTAACTGTAGACTGATGCAAACATACTATAGGAAGCTCAATTGATCCATATCCATTCCAGTAGTACCATACCAGTCGGAAGCGTCCCCAAGTCGCTACCTGCATTGCCCCGCTGTATGGCAATGCTGATGCGCTGTGCCAGATACTGACCAGCTCTCCTATAATTATTTTTTAATTTTCATTCTCGGATAAAAAAGCTTTTACCGAATTATGATAACTTAGGTAGGTCTAGCTAGGTAGATCTATGTAGAATTGCAGCCCGATCCGCTCAGACGGCTGAGTATATTTGACGTTATTAACGAGACGTGATCGTAACGTCTCCTTTATCCTACTGTGAGATTTGCGTAGTTCTCTGTCCGGACGATAGAGGCGCTGTACCAAATGTGTGTCATTGTATGGAAAAAAGAGACATGACGACATCTTAACTAACGTCAAATAGACTCACCCTTTTTGCTGAAATTTTGCATACGGTAGTTCTACGCCTGGAATAAAACATAGACTACTTTTTATCCCTTAAATCAGTTCCTATGGGAAAGAAATAAGATTTAATTGTTTCCATAGAAAAAAACGTGTGTGAAGCCGCGGGCAGAAACTAATGCTCCACATATTTTTTTTCTCAAGGAAACTTAACCTAGGTAGAGTAGATGTGTACCTACTTATTCTAGATTCAACACACATTTTGCTTATCATACAAACACTTGCATAAACACTTGAAATACGAAACGAGCGCGCATTCTTTAAGCCCTAGGTTTAACCAAGATTTAGTCATAAAAGTCGAGTAGGTATATTAGACGACTACCAAGTCATAGTACCTACTAGATGAATAAAACGAAACATAAATTGATTGTCTTACAAATTGTCTTGCAGTGGGAATCAAACCGGTGCTCTTGAACTAACCAGGGGCATGCTTGTTACGTAAAAATTTCAAATACAAAGCCTTTTCGTATTCAAGACCACTTTTCCGACCTTGGCCTTTCAGACTTTAGACTAGTTAGGAAAAACTTTGTTATTTAATTTTACTAGCTGCAGACCGCTGCTTCGCACGCGCTTTTTTAGAAGCCTATGTCCTTCATATACTCCGACGACCTATGTGGCGCGGCGGGGGAAGGTCCGCCAGCGGCGCAGGAGGTTTCGGGTTCGATTCCCGCCTTGGGACAAATGTTTGTACGATCTAAAAATATTTGTTCCGGGTGTTCTGGTCGTTTCTATGTATAATAAAATAATATCCATCTATGTAATGTATTATATTATATATATCAGTCATCTAGTACCCATAACACAAGCTCTGCTTAGCTTGAGGCTAGATGATGCTGTGTGGATTGTCCAACATTATTTATTACTAGTTTCTGCCCGCGGCTTCGCACGCGTTGTTTCTATGTAAACGTTTAAAGGTGATTTCTATCCCATGGGAACTGATTTATGGGATAAAAAGTAGCCTATGATTGATTCCAGGATTAGATTTACCTGTATGCAAAATTTCAGCCCGATCGGTCCAGTAGTTTTGGCGTGAAGAGGTAACAAACATCCATCCATCCATCCAAACTTTCGTATTTATAATATTAGTTAATATTTATAATATTAGTGTGATTTATTTATTTATACTCAATAATTTATTGCAATTTATAGGTGTAAAGAGGTGTTTATATTTTTTTATACTTTAGTATCACTATAGACCCTGCTGGGCACACAATATGTATGGAGAGAGCGGAGAACGTCATTGGTTAGGAATATTTTACTCGTTTGTATATTTTTTATTTCTCATTTTCGTCAATTGTATAATATGCTTTTGTGATTAGTAAAAGCTTTAATTGTTTTCTATTTATTTTGTCGTTTTTCTCATTTTTCAACGCGTCAGACAGTTTATTACATAATTTAATAGTCATTACATAGGGGCTCGATGAGTAAAGTTTATGTTTGGGGTCTGGTCTTATAAGTTTGTTTTTATAGGTTTCTTCACGGGTTTTATAAAATTACTAGTTTATACACGCGGTTTCGCACGCGTTGTTTCTATGGAAACGTTTTAAGGTTATTTCTATTCCATGGGAACTGATTTATGGGCGTCGCCTATGTTTGATTCCAGGTTTAGAATTACCTGTATGCAAAATTTCAGCCCGATCCGTTCAGTAGTTTTGGCGTGAAGAGGTATCAAACATCCATCCATCCAAACTTTCGCATTTATAATATTAGTGTGATGTGATATTCAAGTCGAATGAGTAAATTAATAGTTGTAGATCATTCGACTAGCCAGATCATTCAAAGTCTTTACATACACATACAGATACATAGACATACAGATGACAGACAGAGTTACTTTCATATATGGATTTTATCAACTCTTCAGTTTTTCGCTGACTGACTGAGAATCACATCACACTGATATTAAATATGCAATAATATATGGATTACCTAATTCTGTGCCACGTGTAAACATAATTTGCACTAGGCAGAGAAGTAATACCTAAGGGAAAGTAAATTCAGTGAAAGTAGAACTGCAATCAGAAGTCATAAAAAAATAAAACGTTAAGTGCGAGTCGGACTCGCGCACTAAGGGTTCCGTTTAATTGACATTGTAAAACCTTGTTTGTTGCCAAATATCATGATTCTAGGTCAACGGGAAGTAGCTACCCAGTATTTTTTGTTAATTAACTACAAATTTACAGTTTTCGGATTTTTCCCTATATCTATGCTATAAGACCTTGCTTTTTGCCAAATTTTAGGATTCTAGGTCAACGGGAAGCGTTGACCTAGCTAGACTCATGCCTGGGTAGGCATGAAACCTATAGAGTTATAGGTTTTGGACCATGGCGAGATTCAAAAATATTTTTTTTAAGATTTACATAACTACAATTTTACAGTTTTAGGATTTTTGCCTTTACCTACTTGTGCTATAGTAAAGTAAAGTAAAGTAAAGTATCGTTTATTGCATGAAATACATGTAGGTACAGGTGTTTTTATGTCTATTAAGCGAATCAATGTATTCCTACCGGTTTTACGGTGTGCAATGTCTGTGTACAAATAATAACAGCTTATTAAGCTTATAATAAAATGAAATAAAATTAAACTGAGCTTGAAACTAATGTTGGATGAAAGCAACTTAAAAATAACGAATGTCACGAAGCAGAAAAATCTTTGTCAGTTAAGAATTCATTTATAGCATAATAACATTTATTTGAAAGAATCGTTTTTAACTTTCTCTGAAACTCCATATTGGGCAGTAGTCTTATAGATTGTGGTAATTTATTATATATGCAGGGTGCCATAGCAAATATACTCTTACCCATCATTGTGGTTTTTCTATTTATTTGACAGACTTTATTATTGTCACGCCTATTGCGGACCACTAAATCCGAAGGTCGACCGAAGAGATTTTGATTATTTTTGACAAACATAGCTGTCTCCAAAATATACAGTGATGGTAGAGTCAAAATTTTATACTTAAGGAAAAAAGGTTTACAGGAGTCGGTTACTTTAAGGTGAAACATGATTCTAATGCAACGCTTTTGATATTTAAAAACTTTTAAAACATCTGTTGAATTTCCCAAGAACATTATTGCATATCTAATATTAGATGCAATTATACCATGATACGCAATAAGTAAGGTATCTATGTCCACTAATGGTGCTAATTTGTATAGGACATATGCTGAGCTATTGATTTTCTTACAAAGAGCTTCTATTTGTGATTTCCAATTTAGTTTCTTATCAATATTTACCCCCAGAAATTTTGTACTCTCCACCTCTTCGATTACTTTATTGTTGTAATAAATGTCAATTGTTTTTGAAGCTGCATTATCGCGTTGTCTAAAATGTATGATCTTTGTCTTGTTTATGTTAATTTTAAGATTATTATTATTTAACCAGTCTATAATTGATGTCAAAGCTAAATTAATGTCATTTTTAAAAGTGTCAGTGCTCTTAGAAACTACAGTAACCGTACTATCATCGGCGAATAGTGATATTGGGTGAGTTATCGCTCTGGGTAGATCATTTATATAAATAATAAACAGTAGAGGTCCTAGCACACTCCCCTGGGGGACGCCATATTTTACAATCCGTTCTCGTGAAAGGTGGCTTTCTTCAGTTTTCGTTTTATAATTAATATTGGTAATCTTAGTAAACTGTTTCCTATTCTCTAAGTAAGACTTGATCAATTGTAGAGTATTTCCTCTTACACCGTATACTTCAAGTTTGCGCAGTAAAATGTCATGTCTAACATAATCAAATGCTTGTGTCATGTCACAGAAGATTGAACAGACGGCGGTTTTATTATCAACATTTCTAGTGACAGGTTGAAGAAAATCATATATTGCCATATTAATTGTTTTATTTTCCCTGAATCCTTTCTGTTCACTACATAGAACTTGATTCGTTTCTAAGTAGTTATAAAGAGATTTATATATATGCTTTTCAAATATCTTTGAAATAACTGGTATCAGAGATATGGGTCTATAGTTACCCATGCATTCTTTGTTTTGTTTTTTATGTACGGGTTTAATAATCGAGATTTTTAATGAGTCAGGAAATACACCCGAGCTAATGCTTAAATTTATAATATGGCTAATCGGCTTACATATGGTTCCAGCTACTGATTTTAGAATCTTCGTTGAAATATCGTCATACCCAACACTGTTTGTGTTATTAAGGGACAATATTATTTTGAGAACATCAGTAGATATGCAAGGTTGCAGGAACATAGAGTCTCTTCGGCTAGTTAGTCTTGAAGTTACGTTTATTCCCGAGTTTTGGATTGGTACTATTTTATCTATAAAGAAGTCATTGAATGCATTTGCAATGTCAATAGGTTTATGTAATAATATAGAGTCATTTAAACATATTTTTCGTATTGTATCTGAAGGGATATTTCGTTTTGTATTGTTTATTATTCGCCATGTGGTTTTTGATTTATTTTTAGATGTCATTATTTTATGGTTATTCTGTGCTTTTTGCGTTAGTTTTACAATTTTATTTAGGATTTTGGTGTACTTTTTATAGTTATCTCTACTTTTTTCCGAAGGATTTTTCCTGTGCTCCCATAAAAGTTTTCTCTTATTTTTACAGCATAACTTGATGCCGCGAGATATCCAGCGCACTGGCTTAGTGGTCCTAATAGTAACGATTTTGAAAGGAAAACATAAGTCATAGATCAGTTTAAAAATGTCAAAAAATATATTATAAGCTAAGTTAGGGTCATTTTCACTGTATACTTCGGAAAAAGATATGCCTGCAAGAACATTCGAAAATTTATTAACATTTTCAATTGAGTAATCTCGCTTTTTTATCCGCCAATATTTAAGTAGGGCAAAGTTTTTGATAGGAAGTTTGATCAGTTGGGCCGTGTGGTCAGACAATGCGAATTCTATAACTTCAGTTGCACATGGTTTTTTGAAGTTATGGGCAAAATTATCTATGCATGTTAGACTCTTCAGCCGTGTTGGCTGTTTCAGAGCAAGTTTTAAATTGAAATTTAATAGAAGGCACTGAAAATCAAGAGACAAATTCGTTTTCTTTAAGATGTCAATATTGAAGTCACCTGCTACAATAATATTTTCATAAGGTTTTTTTGAAATTTCATGTAAAGCTTGTTGAAATTTAGTCATAAAAATATCGAGATTAGTAGCTTTAGGTACTCTATACACACATAAGATAGCAATGTTATGTTGGTTTAATTCCACAGCACAACATTCGAACAATCCCTTTACAGATAGTGCCGTTATTTTCTTGAGATCTACCCATTTGTGCTCGTTGCGGATTAGAATGCAAGCTCCTCCTCTCTTGCTATCACTCCTACTGAAGCATGAGGCTATCGTGTAGTTAGGGATCACCAAATGTTGCTCATAGCCCTGCATCATAAAGTGTTCCGTAATGCATATCACGTCGATTTCATTATTTTTTTCCTTAAGGTCATTTAGACATATAGAGAGTAGATCCGATTTATTTAAGAGACCGGCAATGTTTTGGTGTAGAATCATTAGCTGATTTTTAGACCCGAAAAAGCTGATTTTCCACCGTATTTTCCATACATTCTATATTAATCAGCTCCACTCCATATGAGTTTCTGTGCGATCTTTGTTTCTTAACGGTTTCAATGCCGAACATAAGGTCCTGAAATATCGTACGTAATCCATAATTATTTATTCTTCCTGATGCCCTATAGAACATGCTATAATCATAACTAAGGTTCCTATTTGAGTCAATTACGAAGGCGTATTTGTGTTTATTATTGTCTTGTAGCAGCAGGTTGTTAAAGTTCTGTATTCTTTTGTTAATATAATCTTTGTTCAATCCACATTGATAGGTAGGTGTACACAATATAACATTCGTGTGCGTTATTTCTTGAAGAATTCCTCTGACATATTTTATTACTTCCAGATTGTTATTTGATTGTTGGTAGTCTAAGGCACCTATTAGTATAATACAGTAGTCGGCCATTGTGTAATCCTGAATTTTATTTTTCAATCCTTTCAGAAGTTGTTTAGTTGAACTGTTAGGGGTCAGGTAGTGGCAGGCTTCGAAACTATTTCTTGTCGTATCTTGAGCAATTGATAGGACCTTATTGTTTTTGTTGTCACTAATTATACATAGTTTTGGTTTAGTAATAATGGCTTTGGCCTGTGTTGAGGTTTGTTGAGATTTTGCCAAGCTAGAAGTCGACTTCTTAGGTTGTATAATATTTTTTATTCGGTATGTATTCGTTTGTGTTTCTTTGTCTATTGTTTGGGTACATGTTTTCATGATTTTAGTAGATGTTTGCGTTTCTCTGTTTGTTTTTTCAGGTATTTTTTCTTGTATTTCATAAGTTTGCGTTTCTTTGTTTGTTTTTTCAGGTATCTTTTCCTGTATTTCATTAGTTTGTGTATGTTTGTGCAATCGTAATTTAGGTTTAGTCTTTGGGTTTTGTGGCGTAGTTAATGTCGACGACATAAACTTAGCAGGGCTGTTCCCAATTTTTTTGTATAGAACATTCTTTTTGGTCAAATCTAGATTATTTTTTGACAATTGTCTGTTCTCAAGAGATAATCGCTCTATTTCGGCGTCGGCGCTGTTCAGCTGTATTTGTAACTCTTCAATTTTTCCAAGGAGAATATTTACTCGTTCGATATTAATGTCGCAAGATATATCTGGCAAGCTACCAGCAGTGACATCTAGCGTGTCAATGCTCATATTTGTATCATTGTTGGTCGAAATCGTTAACTGCGTTTTTGCTCGTCTAAAAGTAATATTGTCTTCCTGGTCCATGATTATTTCATATAGATGCTTCTTCTCACTAGATGGCGTTGTATGTGCTTGAAGGGAAAAAATTATTCGCGCAAAATCTTTTTTCTCCTGCTGTATTCGATCCCGGTGACGTCTTCGTGCGGTCCGCTTCGTGTAACCGCTAGACCAGTCTGGCTTTAGAAAATCAGTCAAAATTACGGTTCGTCTTACAGAAGTCAAGTTATAGTTAAAAAGTTCGTTAATTTGTGCAGTTCAATGACTCATAGTTTTTGTCAGAGCACCGTCATTTTTGAGTCATTGTAAACAAAAGTATTTTGTTGTTTACTCACTGGATAACTGCAAAATAGTCTTGGTAAAGCACGAATACACTGTATGTCTGATATAATTCTTGATATTTGAGAGTATTTTTCACCGGATTTGACTCTTTCAAGAGTTCAATCACTTCTGCACTATTGTTCACTTTTCTCTTCAGATCTGAGTCAATTTTGTTAGAAAACACTGTCACACGAACTTTATGTGATTACTAATGGTGTTGTATAGTATTTATTAGGATACGAAGACTTTAAGTATTTTATTTGATTAAATTAACGTAGAGCCGATGTAAACATGGCGGCAGCTATAAGACCTTGCATCTTGCCAAATTACGGGAAGTACCCTATAGGTTTTGTGTGCATGTGATTCCCTTGGTTTTCAAATATTCGGACATAAACGACTGTAAATTTTGATATCGTTGACCCAGAAGTTTTAATTATATCGAGGCCTCAAGAGGTTACAGATATGATTATTTGATGTTGATTTCAACTCGATACTTCCACGTGTTCCTGAGAAAAGGGGGTTGACAGACGGACAGACAGACATACAGACAGACAGACGGACCACAAAGTGATCCTATAAGAGTTCCTTTTTTCCTTCTGAGGTAGGTACGGAACCCTAATAAAAAACATAAAATAGGTTCTTCCAAAACAAATAAGGTTCGTAGCCAACCCGCTTACATTCGCAATAATGAATTCATTCATTATTGCGAATGTAAGTCAAACTACATTCAAAATACGATAGTTTTTATGGTAAAAATATTAATAATACTTACCTAGGTCCTCTGGAAATAGGTCCTGGATATCAAATTACAGATTCTAGGACAACGAATTACTTTAGCGCAGGCATAGTCGACGCGATATAACGTGCTGAATAGCAATTTGCATGAGCCTACTTTTATAATAGCGTTTCATAAAAAAATATTCACATAAAATACCTACCTACAATACTCTGTGGCCTGACAATTATCATAACAATACTTTTTGCTATCAGACGACAAACCTCTATGGTCGTAAACAATGGCGGCTGAAATAAAATGACACTTTTTAAAAATAGAACAAAAATGGCTCTGTCAAAATTTCAGTAGGCAAAACTTTAGTGGAGTATTTATATGATTTTATTTTCGTGTGTAGATTGAATAAAAAACCGATAGAAAATGGCGTCATCAACAGGATCCACCACTGCCATAGATGAGATGGACGACATAGAAATAACTTTAATGACTCTTCGTAAGCCAACGGAGCTGAAGAAGATCATAGATTCAGTGCCGAAGCCTGAACGAGCAGTTCCGAAGTATGGGTTGCCAATGTGGTATCGCCTAGGCCTGGAGTGTAAATTGCCCGTGCCAAAAATGCCGAAGGGAAAGATTGTGTTTTCGCGGGGGAAAATCGGAGAAGACGTAAGTAATCGCAGTCTATTTTCATCTGAATACCAATTCTTTTGAAGTAACTCTTGTTATTAAAACTCCATTAAACTCCAATAGGTAGGTACCTACAGTATTTATTTTATCACCAGATATTTATCAAAACAATTCCAGTCCAGCAACTTCTTTTTCCCGCCTCCATTATACTTCTTTTCTATTTATCACCAACCAAATCAGTCTTCTTAGCGCCATTCGATTAATCCACCAATCCTGTCAAGCCTACATGCCGCCAACCTAGGCAAAAGTCTCCGTGATTGGTAAACTAATCCATACAGCTATATTACCAACAGATCTGATGACTGAACCTCAGTATTGACAGCTGATAACCTTCTATTTCCAACTTTATGTATTACACTAGATTATAAAATGTTTTTAAAACTTTGAAATCATGACACTCTGTAATCAGCTTTGCCTTGCTAATTAAACACCTCATCAACACTCGCACGTCAACCCCAAAGGCACGTTCAACAGTGGGGGTTATGTCATACTACTATCCTATTCACTAAAGTCATTTATAACGGGATGTTTACCTTTAGATCTCGGAGTGCGATATTATAGTGCACAAGTGAGTGCCCAAACACAGGTGCACACTATTCCCTCACTCTCATAATCGATGGACGGCAGCCCGACACGACCGAGGAGAGGTCAGGTGCAGGACCAACGGCTAAACGTGCTTTCCGAGGCGCGGGGGTGTAACACTGCCAACTTTCTGACTCCGGGCTGCTACTGTGATTTTTTCTATCTAGAAAAACACCTATAACAATTATTGGCCCGACCGGGGTTTTGAACCCAAGTCTTCATGATCAGTGGTTGAACTAGCTGATCGCTGGACCAACGAGGCATTCCATAATAATAGGCTAGTAACTGATAGGTACAGGCGTGTCCATAACGCCATTTTGTCTGGTCCTGTCCCACACTCATCCACTCCTTTCCGGGTATCCTATCTATGTGACCATCGGACTGGTGCTTTGTCGTATACAGGGTGCCACGGAAAGGTACTAAGCCGAAAGGGGATGATTCTGGACCATGAGGGGACCAACTTGTGAACAAGAATTTTTTGAATTTCGAATATTTTTTCAAAAGTTTTTTTTTCTTCCGCAGACATGCACTCTTGCATTATTTAACATTACAAATTATTTTACAAATGTTTATTGCTTGTTTTTCAGCAAAACCAGTGTTTTATTATGAAATTATGACAAAAACAATGTTATCTATCCTTTGAAATTTCAAAACAATAATTATGTAAGAATACACAGTAGAACAACATGAATACGAAGAAATATCTAATATTTTTCAATACGAAAAAATTTATCAAAATTCAAAAAATCGTAGAACAGACGTTGACCCCTTGATATCCAGAATAACCCCTTTTAAGTTTAGTACACCCTTTCCGTGGCACCCTGTAGAGAGGTGACCTAAACCCAGCAGCGGGTAGGGTCTAGGGAGGTATTAGTGAATACTGTATTTTGAAAATTTAAATTTAAATTCTTATCCACAACTTTGTTAAGCAGTTGAAATACAACTTTTAAATTGTTCATGAAAGAGATTAAACTCGGCTCTCATAACAAGCACAAACCTTTTCTATCTTAATATTAAGTGCCTACTTTGCATTAAATCCTTACTTAAACGTCTTAAGCCAATGTCAACATATTTATAAAGGTACAGTGAGCGCCAAATCTTCAAAGTAAAAAGCCTAAGAGAAAACCCGCGGGTTGTAAAGAAATTAATTATTTTCATTCAGCTCAGCCAATAATCTCCTAGGTACTATAATTAGGAAGCAGCAGAAGCGGACAGCAAATACTAAACATTTCAAGTGGTCAATCTTAGCGTAGCCTATTATTAGCCTTCATAGTTTCATAAAATGCTCATGGGGTCTCGTAATTTGGATATACTAACGCTGTAAAATGAACTGTTTCCCTTAGATAACATGAAAAAAATTTGACGCTGATGTTACTTTCCAAATTTTGATTCTCCAAAGCTCGGTTTAAATGTTTGTCATGCAAATACAGTTTGTTTGAGACGCGAGAATGTCTGAAAGACTTAAAGTAATGAATCAGATGACTTTCTTTTGAAATAGCTCCCATTCTTCTGAAATAATACAAAATAACGGACACCCAGCACTTAGCACAATGAAAGCTTGAAAAGTAGAAGTCATTTTGTATTTTACTTTTCTGGAAAAGCCTCAAAATTATAAACTAGGTCATGGGGAGGGAAGTCGTTTTATTTCAGGGTTCAGAAATAAAACGAGAAATGAATAAAAATAAGTACACTATTAATGAATGCTTATTAATTGCGTGAACGCAACTATTCTGAGGGGCGCGGGGGGAGTGTCAGTCGGTTCGGTAGCCTGGCTCTTGGGAATTTAGTCGCTATGGAGCGTTTCTCGGGAGCGGACCGTGCGTTGTGAGTACGCGAGTTTTATAAAAACGGTAATTCGGCGACTGTAGCGCGTAGAAAATTCTGCAGTATTCGACATATTCGTCACTTGAATGATGCGCCAACCACTCGACTCATTGCAAAATGGGTCGAGAAGTTTGAAGAGACCGGTTCAACACTGGAAAAACCAAAATCCGGGCGTCCAAGATCTTCGAGAACGGTCGAAAACGTAGACAGTGTCGCCCAGTCTATTCGGGACGATCCGAACCTTTCAAATCGGAAGCGTGCTGTGGCCTTAAACGTGCACAGATCGTCATTATGCCGCATTTTGCATAAAGATTTAAAACTGCACCCGTACAAAATTCAGTTGGTGCAAGAATTAAAGCCTCAGGATGCTGGTCAGAGGCTTGACTACGTAAACCAGATGATTGAGCGCTTTCCAACGTTTACCAACATCTTCTTTTCGGATGAAGCCCATTTTCATCTTACTGGATATGTTAACAAGCAAAATTGCCGCTACTGGAGTGCAACCAATCCAAAACAAAAACATCAGACACCCCTACATTCGCCTAAAGTCACCGTATGGGCCGCAATGTCGGCGCGAGGAATTATCGGCCCTTACTTTTTTGAAGATGGATGGGGACGCACAGTTACAGTGAATTCAGAGCGTTATGTGGAGATGTTAGACGTTTTCTTCGTGCCTGAGCTGCAGCACTTTCCTTGTTATAACCAAAGAACATGGTTCCAGCAGGACGGAGCCACTTCACACACGCCCAACAGGTCTCTGCCAAGAGTTCGTGAAATTTTTCCTGGCAAATTGATCTCCAGGAGAGGTGACATAAGTTGGCCTCCACGCAGTCCCGATTTGACACCTATGGACTTTTTCCTGTGGGGTTATCTCAAATCCAAAGTTTACGCCAACAAACCGACTTCCCTGGCACAATTAAAAGAAAATATCCGTCACGAAATCGCAGCCATCTCGGAGAATACCTGCAGAGCCGTCATAGCAAATTTTAGTGCTCGAATAAACGAATGCCGTGAACGCAACGGTTTACATTTAGACGATGTCATTTTTAAAAAATAAATTCCCAAACAGTGTATTTTAATATGTAATAAACATTTTTTCAATAAACAGCTTACTTTTTTTTAAATCGATTTTTTTAATGTGAACTTTCTTTTGAGACACCCAGTATTATGCCTTTTAAGCAGCTTCCATTTCAGTAACTTATAAAACATTCTTCAAAATTGGTGACATCTGGTCTCAGAAGAAGATCCATGCACGTTAACGGGCCGCTGGTGATAATGATGAATAACCCAAAGCATTCATAATATTCACGAAAAAAAGCGTTTTTATTCCCGCGGTCGCAAAACGCTTTAAATCCTTTTAAACCCGTCGGCGTCTCATTATGCTAATGCTTGTATTCAGCCAATGAATGGGCGCGCGAAGCGTGTGCCTCGGGCTTTAGAGATAAATCTACTTACACACGTGTTTGAACAAACATGACGTACAAAGAATACCAACAGGCAGACAAATCAGTCATAAATATAATGTATGAAACCAAATATAGTCCACAGAGGTTTTTTCAAATATCTGCCTTCTATCTTTCTCTGACTTCCAAGAGTGGTTCTGCGATGCAGCCAGCATAAATTTGCAGGTAATTTTGCCTTCTTATTGTTACTTGTAAAATAAATAGTTGAGCTCAAGTTAGTTTTGGCAGATTATGTTCAACTTAGACCAAGTTTCATCTTGAACAGAATGAAGCTGGGATTCTAGCGAACGGCCACAAAGCTCGTCGGTTTTGAAAATGTTCAACAAAGCTTTTTAAGTTTTCTTTTAACGGAGTTTCTTAGCTCTGCCGTCGAATGGCATTATGCTCGATAGAGAGTTGAATTTACGATCTTTATTTAGATTCTTGGTGGAGCAAAAAGTATGATACCTGCTGTCTTTCGCTTCTGCATCCTGCTTATATTTTTTGGCTTTTCTAATAGTTTGTGCCGTTAAGAAGATGTTTGGGCGA
This sequence comes from Eupithecia subumbrata, assembly GCA_949316285.1. NCBI lineage: Eukaryota > Metazoa > Arthropoda > Insecta > Lepidoptera > Geometridae > Eupithecia > Eupithecia subumbrata. The sequence continues at coordinate 3,437,343 of OX438634.1, forward strand.
GTTTTGGGGTTGTCCCAAAACTATTGATTGGATCATCTCGCTGAAATTTTGCACACAAAGTTCTGGGCCTAGAATAACTAGCAGAACTAGGGCAGAACCCAGTTCTGCGTAGATTCACTGTGTCTGAGTACGTAAACATGTGTGTGTACACATTTGATGGTCCGAGGTTCGAATTGATGGATTTTCGATTGCACTGCCGATGCCGGCAAGTCTATCAGTGCAGATGGATTTTCAATTACTCCGATGTAAGCAATTTGTAGGTCGCTACTGAAGCAGTGCTTCGTTTTCATTCGAAGATGACTTCGCCAACATGAAACGATCGACCTTAATCGTTAGTTCTGGGACAGCGTCGAAAGAATTTGCTAATTTACACGGGCTTTGTCAATTTGATCTTGTTATAATTAATGAAATGCGACGGGATCAGGCACCAACCGTACAGGCAGCGTATTAAGAGCCCTTCGCACACTCTCTTAATGAAAAACAAAAGGTGCTGAACCTTTTTAATCAGACTCTTTTGTTGCTATTGTGTGTCGAGTGAAACGTTGGGTCCTTAACAAAAGCAATAACGTGCCTGTTCTCGCTTACGGCACATGAGGTATTTTATATTCAAGAAACAGCAACAGTCTGTCACTGCTTCGTAGATATTATATGACAGCAATTTGAAAGCCATTTGTTGCTAGTCTTCCGAGTTGCAGAACCTTTTAGCGTTACTTAGCTTGCTTCCGCTGTGTATAATATTCTGTGGCCTTCTTCAGATACCTTCTATGGGTCATAATAGGGTATATTAAGTTACAATAGGGAAACAAAGCATGGCAAACTTGTTAGATAATGACAGCATGGTTCATCAGTTTTGCTATCCGACAATACACTTCGGTAGGTACCTAGAAACTACATTCATTCATATAAAAATTGTCATCAAACGAATATTTCAGAGATCGGCACAGATAGAGCAGCAATAGAAGTCAATATACAGGCCGTTAATTATGTCAAAGGTCCAATAATGAAGCCATAAAATAATATGGGAGATGGGAGGGCACTGATTGAAATCTTGTCCTATAAGGCAGACTCGCAATAATTATCTACCCCAGTATCGGTCCAGGCAGACACCTTGGATTTATTGGACGCTGTTCCTGATTTACTGTTATTGTTGATCCCAGGATATTGAAGCCTGCGGTGCACGTTGCTTCTTTCTATTAGACCCATTATCAACATTATCGTAGTTCAGAAGATCGCTAGGAGATCGTTGAACACAGTAACAACCATCTCCAAGAACATCTCTGCACACTGCTATAGGCATTGTTAATTAATATACAATAAAATGTTACCCAAATAAAATTAAATTTAACAAGCGACGACCCGTCCCGGCTTCGCACGAGTAGAAATAAATTTTTTGAACATTGAAATACCTATGGCCTATGTCACTCAGAGATAATGTAGCAGATAAAGAATTTTTTAAATCTGTCCAGTAGTTTTTTGAGTTTATTCTATACAAACATACAAAAATCTTTTCTCTTTATAATATTAGTGGAGATGAAGCTCATAATATAATAAATGTAGGTCCCACAGGATGCTTTATGTTCTTTTTCTCGATTAATAAGTAAGAACAAGTGTAATTTTCTGTATATGTGTAAAACTTCACATTCTCGACTCTGCTAAAGCTTCGGTACCTACACTTTAAACACTCACCGCACTGGAATTCTAAAAGCGTAGTTAAATTCTGCCGCTATGTCGGATTTATTCCAAAGGCTCCTACTATACGGCTATATACTATACGGCTCGTGACACCTTTCCTAAAATACTTAAAACCGGCGGTTTTTTCTCTGAATTGGCTTTCAGTGAACTAGCTGTGGCCTTTAAAAACGGATCGCCAAAGTACAACTACCTATTTGGACAAATAACGTGGACAGTTACGCTGTTCACCTTCAAGTAAAATAAAAATTTTGTGATCGACCACACAGCTCGATCGACCCTTAGGTGCTCTATCCATTATCGTCATTTAGTTTCTATTCAATAATATTTCTTAACCGCTAAATATATTTAGGAGCCTAAGCATAACAAAATAAGCACCAGACGGTTTGCTTACAAATATCTAGCAGGCACCTGAGTGCCTATCTACTTATAAATGGTAAGCAGTAAGTCAAACGACCAAGAAACAAAAAATGAACCTTTTTTGCTATGTGTGGGCAATCAAAATCAGGGATCTAGTGTGCGAGAGTCGATGCTATGCCAAAAACTGTATTACCACATAGGCACAGTACATAAATATTTACTGTGACGTAGGTACGTCCACTGTTAAACATATTCCCCAAGTCCCCAACCAAGGGGGTCCTTGGCAAGGACCCCCTTAATTGGGGGCTTGGGGGTGATTATGGCAAGACTCCTTGCCATAATCACCACGCTCGGCAGGTGGATCGGTCATCTCCGTAGTGGTGTTAAATATACCTACACAGAGGAAAGCTGCTGCCTTTCTGGTAGGTTCTCTCCGGAATTTTCGACTTTTACAGGCCGAGTTGCATGCATCAATTCTTATGCTGCAACCGCTTCGGCCAAAAAATCCATTATCTAGTTGAATTTTCCAATTTCAGGTTCGCCGGATCGGCCTAGGCAAAGGGGGACCGCCCCCTAATTTCGATCTCACGGATCCCTACTGCAACAACGTTAGCTATGAATACGTACCCATGCACGACCCGCACTTGGCACACCATTACGCTCAGAAACCGGCTAGAAACAGGATGAAAAAACTCGGCTTCGTGACAAAGGACGGCCGCGCACAATGCTCCCTGAAAGAGTTCAACCAGTACAGGAAGTATCTGTACAATCAGTTTATGGATAGAATTCATGTGGAGATGGAAAGAATAGTAAGTAAATGCTTATTTGCCTTTATTTATGTGATTTTTATAGGCCAGTTCGTAAACAGTCTATCGTTATTGCGCAATACGTTTTTTACGAACGGATTTTCCCTGCCATCGGGCAGGATGATCTAAGTAATAACAAGACAAGGATTGTGAACAGGCCTTGGCTCTGCAGTGTCTTATAGCAAAGACAGGATATTTCACCATAAATTCAACAGTGATTATAATACACATCAGTGACAGGTTGCTTGCCGAAATAAGTAAATTATACAATCTACATTATTTTACATTTTTACATTACTTGCCATTTTCTAGGTGGGACTGAAAATCAGCGATGCTGAGTCCTTATCCTATTCATCATTATCACGTCACCTAATTACTTTCTTTGTAAAACCTTTATTTACCTAAGTGTTCTTTGCTTTGTAGATACAAACTACTGACTATCTTACTACTAAGTAACTACTAACTTAGACACTTGATAGATAACAAGTGTCTAAGTTAGTACTTAAAATATTTAAGATCATTTATAACCTAGATATAGTTTTGATGAATGAACTCGTTTTTATTTTTTTTTACTTACTTAAATAACACAATAGATTAAGCTCCAAACACCAATGTGTCTGCTTTCCTACGCAATTTCGTTTGAAGACTTAATCCAACAATTTCACTCATTTCACGAACTTATTACCTCTGTGACGCATGCATGCCTATAAAGTTCCCTAATTGTTAACAGGTTTCTAAATCGAATAATATCTCACTAATTTTCGACTTCGACGGGATTTGAACCCGCATCCTTCCGTCAGTACCAGAATTCAAGTCCCGTCGAAGTCGAAAATTTTTGCGATATTATTTGATTTAGAAATTACCCTGAGTGTGGGGTTACGCACTATAATAACAAAAACCTTGTTGACAGGTTATTGAATGAAGGCTGAATGAAATGCACTGGAAATAGCGGGAAATACGTGTCTTTGCGTTTAGTTCTAATAAAACACAGGTCATTTGTTGAGTTAGTAAGCGCTGGGAGAACGTACCATAGTTACACAAATTTACTTATACATAATCTATGATAGACACAGTTACTTTTGACACATATATCTATATATATAAAAGAAAGTCGTGTTAGTTACACTATTTATAACTCAAGAACGGCTGAACCGATTTGGCTGAAAATTGGTGGGGAGGCAGCTTAGAACCAGGAGACGGACATAGGCTTTGTTTTATCCCGGAATTACCACGGGAACGGGAACTACGCAAGCGAAGCCGCGGGCAGCAGCTAGTGTACTTATAAAGATGCGGATCAGTCGACTCGAAAAATATCGGGACCTACGAAAATTTACATTTTTATCAAGCAGACAAAGTTTATGTAACGAAGATTATTCTACGTGATTTTTTTGAGAAAAAGTATGAAATAGTATAAAAATTATAGTTTACGATACCAATTTTTTATTCTATTGAATCATCATCATCATCAGCCCATACCAGTCCACTGCTGGACATAGGCCTCCCCTAATGAGCGCCATAGCGCCCTGTCTTCAGCTTGCCGCATCCATTCTATTGAATATGGTGATTGGTGATCTAAAAATAAAGTCGTTTAGACGTCTGAGTATGTCTGTAAAATAATATCAAATATTGAGTTAAAATAACAAAATCGTTTACAACTTCTTCATATAGGTACAAAATAGATTATCATTAAAAATAGAATCAGTAAAGCATTAGGGCATGACTATTAATTTGGCAGTCGAACTGACAGAAAGATAGTATTAATTGGAGTATAGGTATCAATTGGATATACATACTTATATCGGTTACTTAGCTAGCATAACCCATTACAGCAGCTCTACCTACTTAGTTTGGGGACAAGATGCGGTATAGATTGTCTAGTATTACCTGGTCTATTAAATTAGTTGGTACATAAAATGATTGTTCTTTTAACAAACAATATTTTAATGTCTAGGATGAACGAGCAAGGGACGATTTGACCCTGAAACGCGTGGAGAACGATGTGGCACGAAGACAACAAATCTTCACGAGGACGGAGAGAGCCAGGGAACATCTCGAGAAGGCAACACAGGCACAGGCCGATCAATTTACTGAAAAAAAACGATTGTAAGTTTTTCTTTCTTAAATTCTTAAATTCTATATTGCACACACAAGATAATTCATACATAAGAGTTTACACATAATGGACATGTACAAAGGCGAGCTTAACCCTAAAAGAGTTTTCTAACAGCAAACCTATGGATATAAAAATAATTTATGAAAAGAGTGTGGATAGAATGTGTAGGTACATTACAAGACAGAAAACATTACACAGATAATAATATTATAAAACCTACATATGAGACAAACAAACTAAAAGAAAATAAAATACGTAAACTAAACTAAATATATATCTAAATACTATAATAAATACATCTCTAGATATAAATTATATATTATTATACATATAAATATCTGCTACGACTGTACAGAGAGAAAATGCTCTTTTACTTTAGACTTAAATTAAATACGCTAAGTGAAGGACTGGCTTGTATTGAGTGGGGAAGGGCATTCCAGAGTCTGGGTGCCATCACAGTAAAAGAATCATGGTAGCGGCTGGTTTTTCGATTAATTTATTTAAAAATGTATTAATTTATTTGCTTTTTGGAGTCACCAATATTACTAGCGCTCTCGACACAGCTTGGCGGGTTTATGCCGGAAGCATTATTTGAAATAATGTCGGTAACAGTGCCCGCCGACTTCTTACGACTTGACCGTGACAAATAACGACATTGAAATTTATTTCAATCGACGTTATCGACGAAATATTAGTATCATCTGAATTGACACCATAACTTACTTACCTATGTACCTTATATACGAAAACATGAATTAATAAACACGTACGTACAACAAAATTAATTTCCACAATGTCCCGAACAAAATCAGCTTGAAATGTCAATCAACGTCGATGCATTTGCATTTGAGGACAATTAGGCTTACAGAGCGGCTGATTAAACGCATGGCTTGCTTCGAGCCTGGCACATGGTTCACGTAATAAACCAAATGCTGCTGATACAAACGCTATTGGAAATTCACAATTCGATGTTTCGGTTAAGGGAACGTGTGACGGGAATAATTATTATGGACAGTGTAGCAGTCGACAACACAGAGAGAGATACAAATTGGCATATCAGACACGTTACGGCCCTTTCCCACGGCCGTCCAGATCTGCGGGAACGGTTTTTTACTGGCTCCCATAAAAATCATTGGTGTGTTCACCACAGTAGTTTACATACTTTTTTTGCAAACTCCTCACCTCAACAGCCTGTGTTGATCCACTGCTGGACACAGGCCTCCCCCTGATAAGCGCCTTGTTGGCTTTTCTCTCTTGGGGATAATTCCCATAATCCCCACGCTGGGCATGCGGGTTGGGGATCGCAGTTCGGTGATAGAATTGTTTTGCAGGGGGCGGTGCTGCCCGCCCCCGGTGGATATTCCTTAGTCGCCTCTTACGACACCCGCAGGAAGAGTTGATGCAAATTCTAAGCACACAGCTTTTGCAAACTGTCATCTGTAAAACCTGTGTTTAGATCAAAAAGCTGTTCATTCTCTAATCTAATAACCCCTTTTTGCTCTACCGCAAAAACAGGATGCAAACTTACCGTTTTTAGCTGGATGGGGTGCGGGGACCAATTAGTCCCTCCATTGCAGGAAGGGGGGACACTTCCATTAAACTTTAAACCTTAAACATGATCCTGTTTTTAGCCCCCGACTCAAAAAGAGAGGGGTGTTATAAGTTTAACGTGTCTGTCTGTGTATCTGTGTCTCAGTCTGTGATATCGTAGCTCCCAAACGCATGAACCGATTGTCGTTTAGTTTTTTTTGTGTCGTAGATAATGTTATCCCGAGCGTTCTTAGTCATGTTTGATGAAAATCTGTAGGGGGTTTTTAAATGTTTTTATTTGGTTCTTGTATCATTAACTAGACAACTGGATTTTGTCTTTTTTTGTTTGTGGATTTTGTCTTTTTAGGGTTTTCGAGATCGAAGATCGGTTTCGAAACCCTTATGGTTTCGCTTTAATAAAATAAAAATAAATGAAAAATGAACATTTTCCATACAAATGGTGATGTCGAAATTTTAAAACATTCCTACAGGTCATATGGGATATCAAATGAAAGGTATCAGTTTGTACATTTAAAAATAGTTTTTGAAATTTCTATTAATTTCAAAAACTATCTAACTGAAAAAATACCCATACCTATCTCCAAAGATTGCAGAACGATCTATCTGAAATGTATGTAGATATGGATTTAAATTTTACGGGTAGGTACTTTATTGAAGGCAGTCACCGCGGAATAACCTTTTTGTAACTTAGATAAGACCTAGGCAGTTCTTACCTACGTTAAAAAAGGTACAGGTACAGGTCTACCTAACCTGAGAATAATTGATAGTTGGAAAAAGGAAAAATAAATGAATACTATCCATGCACCTACTAAAAATCGGGTAATTACTTTACTTTAATTACTTTTGTTCTAATGATGAAGTGTTACCAACATTACCATTGTGTACTAGCATTAATCTACTTTTATACCTACTAAGGCATAAAAATATTAAACCTATACATTCACGTTTATAATGTAAGTTTGGTTTTGGTATGAATTTTGAGCACTGTTCATAAATTTTAGACGGTAACTGTTGGCATCCTACATTTGCTCGTCGTCTTCGATCAGTCACAGTCAAGGATCAACTCGAGAAATTCCAACGGGGTCGTATTTTATTGCTTTTGCAATGGTTCTCAAACATTTTAGTTACTTGTGTTTTCAAGCGAGGTTCCAATTTATCATATAGAATCCGAAGAAGATAGTAACTTGAGTGGTGTGGTCTAGATAATTATTTGGAAGAAGCCGTGTCTTCATCATGATTAAAATCAGCAATGTTTCATGAAAATCGGTGCAGTTAATCTCAAGCTGTGATGTGGTGAAATTCTTCAGCTTTTTTCATAAGGTCTATGCTCAACGAGTTGTCAAATAAATTGGCATTGCATTTTTCGAAAATTTGCTTGTACTTGTTTGTAATCTATCCAACATAGATTTTCATTTAAAACTGGTGTGTTTCGGGCAGCCAGTAGAGTTTATTCCAAAACTATTTTACACCCTCATCAACATTGAGAAACATTTATCCCTGTAATGAGTATCGGTCGAGAATATTTAGGCGTGGAAAGGCCACGCTGGCTTAACGGGGCTCACGCAGCGAGTACGTGAGACCACAGCGGGTTGATTAATGGCGACACTTTGTTTTCATTTGGTTTCCTTTACCTTGCGAGTTAATTCGTTTAGCTGTTATACTGCTGATTTTATTTGGGGTCGTTATTGGGATGGATTTGATTGTATTTTGTCGATACTCCCTCTTTTAGTCGCACAAGGTAGCACACCAGAAAGTTACTGGCAGAAAAACGAGCTCCAAAACGAGTAAAATTTTATTTATTTTCGCTGAATTCAGATTTTAATCACTCGACTCAGGGAGTGACAGACTAATTAAAAATAATATAAAAAATAAAAATACTAATTAAAGGCATTAATGTACCTAGTTCCTCAATCAAGATGTCAAAGAATGAGGTCATAAAAAGAAAAAAGGTGGGTATTAAAACAAAAACCGTCATGCTGCATCTGACTGCAAATACTCTTATCGTTATCATCAGTAATAACTGTGACTAAAATATAGGTTTTCGGCTACTTACAAAAACGAGCTAACCAAACCTAGGTTATAGGTAGCTCGTGGTAAGCTGGATGTCAATATACCATTGAAAATACCCTACCGTAATAAAGATGGCTGCGCAAGACAATAATGGCACTTGAAACAAGAGGGATTCAAGATTGCCAAACAGTCTTCTCATTGATATTCTTAGGAACAATGACGACGCTTGGCTTCGGCGCCATTTATGTGTAAATTAATTAATCAGACACCTGTTTCTACTAGGTATTATAGTTTATATACGGTAAAGCGGTAGGTAAACTTAAATTCAACTTGAGGCCCATTTGTAGGGTCTGTAGGTAGGTCCATTAAATAGGTACGTATGTATCTAGTTAAAAACCTTTTGGAAATATAAGTTTATGCGACTAGTTAATTTGTAGAGCAAATTTGATAAACAAATTTTGACGTTATCGCAACATCGACATATTATTTGAAAACTTTTAAACTAGAACATTTTGAATTTAAATACATGGTCCATGGTGCCTACTGCTAACCTCATTCATAACCCTCCTCCGTTGGTAGTCAGGCAAAAAGTAAGCTGTGTCTGTGATTTATCCTTATATTTCATATACAAATACAAATAATTTATTGATAACTCCAGGTTACAGGTCAGAAAAAAGTGAAATATAAGTTAATATAATGACTTATGGTAACGATAATAATAAGTAATATTAATAATGTTTGTGATATAATTGGAAACCTTCTTCTCTGTTGCTCCTTTGTTTGAAAAACTCAAAACCACACAAATCAAAGTAAATATCCTATTTGAAGCGACTCTAATTCAACATTCTATTTGCATGAAGGCTTTGAATAGTTTGCATGAAGTACATGCACTAATAGTTACGAAAGCTTCGCGTATTGAACTCCGCTGAAGCTATTCATTCCCGGTACCATTCGAGCTGGAATGCAACTCGCAAACTTGACTGCAACGTTTGCTCACTCCTCTTGCCTCTAGTTGAGAGCTCTTGAATCCTAAGTCTTGTTTGCACTAGTCCAGCTCGAAACGAGGGATTTTATAGGTTGAGGAATGGATTGGAAACCCATGTGTGAACTTCAAATTTCGATCTATCGTATAAATATTGGCCAACACTTCTTTATGATGATTACCACAATACATTTCGGCTGGATCGCTCTGCAAACTTTGGAGATAGGGGAGAACAGTCAATTTTTCGAAAATTTATATAAGGAAGCCGCAGTTTGACGACCTCCGTGGCGCAGCGGGCGAAGGTCCGCCTGCAACGCAGTAGGTTCCGGGTTCGATTCCCGCCTCGGAACAAATTTGTGTAAGATCTGCAGAAATTTGTTCCGTTGGTCTGGGTGTTTTCTATGTATAATAAAAAATATCTATCTATATATTGAATTGTATTAAGTATATCAGTTATCTAGTACCCATAACACAAGCTCTGCTTAGCTTGGGGCTAGATAATGCTGTGTGAATTGTCCAGCATTATTTATTTATTTATTTATTATTATTTATTTTATTTTTATAGTTAAATTAATATATAAAATATTCTGGAACTTTATCTAGCGATGAAGTTTATTACATTTAGACCCAAATACTAAATTGTAAACTTATGTACAGAGCACAGTACACACTGATTACATTGTTCCGCTATTTGCCAGAATGCAGATCTGACTAAGTTTCTCACAAATTAATATTCGTGAGATTTGGCCGCGGCCGAGTAGCTTAGTTTCTGGAGGGTTTGTTTGAGGATGTGGGAAGATGGTAGGTAAGTAGTGAGTATGGATAATTAAATAGGTGGATTATTAGGTTGACTTTATGTGCGGAATTCATATTAGTTTGATACTCATACTCATTATATTTATTCGCCGTAGGAGCACAAGGCACACTTGGTTAAGTCAACATTTTACATTATAATAATAATAACAATAAATAATAAAAATCTTTATTAAGAACATTTTTACAGGATCTTAAATACATATTGAAACGTTAACACTACCGAAGCTTTACAAACTGTGTGGTAGTGTTAAGACGCTGTCCAAACAGCGACACCGTAGAAAGTACACTTTTTCGTCGCACCGTTAGCCGTTCTCCGACATATTACAAGCCCAAAAAAAAAACAGTGTATAGTCAAATGTATGGAAAAAAGACTTATACAAAAATATTTTATAAAACGATCTAGGATCTTGAAGAAAATAATCACAAGAAAGAACAAGAAAAAAATTTTTCGTCTCGAAATGCTCAATATTTTGAGTGACAACCATTAATTATTTTAATACTATATGAAAGGAAATTTTATCAACAAAAGAAATATGTAAAAAGTTTTAAATAAATAAAACCATTAACATAATAAAACCCAAAAAACACATTTTTGTAAGGCGTTTAGCGAAGTAATTGCAAAAATGATAATATTTTGCCAATAGAATTTCAACCTTATTACTCAAACATCCCTTTCAATATATGCTCAAAATAGCTTCCAGTAGCTTCATTCGGAGGCTGGATGCCTCCTCGGACGGACGTGAGGTTATGTAACTTTTTTCGCGATGACAGCTGGGTTCGACGGACGAATTACGATTTTCGACAACTTTTGTTTTGCGGGTTAAATGGTTCATTCGTCATTGAAATAAAGTCTATATTTGATTGAAGCTAAGCCAAAAGAAATTTGCAGGAATTTTATTCATTGACAGACCTACCAATTAAGTAGAATAGGTTTATAGTGGTTTTATCTCTGGTAGCTAGATAGGTAGGTATTACTCAACATGTTTACAGCACGAAAAGTATTGGTCGAGTTAAAATATGTTAAATAGGTAGGGCGATTTTGATGACCTTATATATAAATAAACAATGCTGAAAAATTAAAATAGGAGCCTACGTCCAGCAGTGGACTTATATAGGCTGATGATGATGAATTCACACATCATCACCAAGGCCGAAGCTAAGCAGAGCTTTGTTATGGGTACTTACTAGATAACTGATTTACTTAGGACCAACCATTTGCATTTTTTTTCTCGTAGTTCTACCAGTAGAACTACAGGCAAATTTAAATTACTCGTAGTTCTATCGGTTTGTTCTCTTAGAGAAGAGAGATTCTCAAAAGGACAGATACTCAAAAATAATAATTTACTTTAAATTTTTAATAACTCATAGAAAAACCTCATCGGAGCGGTTTGTCATAACTTTTTTGTTATTGGCAATATGTGTACATTGACATCAATATAATAATTTTTTTTTAGCGTAACAAAGAAGTCAAGTAAAGGAGATGTTTAAAGACGTAATAAACATGCAAAACAATTGTATTTCCAATGACAGTTGTTTAAATTATTGTTAATCACTCATGTTAATCATAATCACTCATGAGTTCTTGGAAGGCAGCAACATAATAATAATAATAATAATAATAAAAAAAAAAAAATGTCACCGCCCGTGTCAGACGTCTGTTCTTGCAAATTTTTATTTTATTTACAATTTAATGGCAAAATAATCATGTAATACGCAAAGCCATTAACCAAGACTTGAATTAAATAAACATGTAAGAAAATGATCACAAGAGCACGTACGAGGGCGGCTACAAAAGCACTCCGACCACCACCACCGCAGCCCGTCTCGACTAGCTCCACATCCACATCTTCGTCCTCAGATGAAGAGGAATTTCAAACGCCGCCTGAGACGAGTGATGTGTTGAGCAGTGAAGACGAGCTGCCACCGTTGCCTCGACCGCCGCGAACACCTGTGCGGCGAGGACGACCTACGCTGTCAGCTGGCTTGGGACCTGTAGGGCACACAGCCCCGCGACCGGCCCCCGCCGCTGACGGAAGAGTGCGGCGCATGAAGTGGACACAAAGAATTAACGAAAATGTCATGCGCGCGTACTATAGGGCTACAGAGGGAGGAACTAATTTGACTGCGTACCGTTCTAGGATAATGCCGTTGTTTCAGGCCCTTGAACCGACTGTCAACATTAACGTGCAGCGACTATCTGATCAGGTACGGGTCATTCAACGTTCAAAGCTGTTGGATGACATTGTACTTGATCAACTTCGACGTGAGGTGCTCAGTGCTCAAGTGGTGAACCATCCACAGTGTAACCAGGTTGTTACATTGCCACCGCGACACATCACATCAACACCAGTGATATCCCAGCCTGATTACGCTGTGGAAGAGGTCAGTCACGAGAGCATTGAAGTAAGTACCCAAAATGATGAGCAATTGAGGAGGGCTTTGGAAGATGCGATTCTAAGTTATAAAAATTCAAATTTAAGACCGCGTCTGCCTCGCTTCCCCACCCATAGACGTAATTTAGCTATAGTGGGGGCCTTGAACCCACTACTAGTCCCATATCTACTGACTAGTAGTGATCTTACTGATACGCACTCTATTCTTTACTGTGGGGCTATTGCGGCCTGCCGCGTTGCGCAGGTAAAGTTTCCGGACTGTGACCGTGCTCCGCGCCAGGCTAGCAGTACCCCTACTTGGCAGCAGCGAATAGAGAGGCGTATCAGTAGGTTCAGGACTCTCATAGCTAAGTTAATTTGCTTTAGGGAGGGCAACCATAGACCTCGGGTTATGCGCTTTGTGACACAGGCTTTTGACGGAACTGAAGTTCAACCTCAGAACTATTTAGCCTGTGCCACAGAGCGCATAGACTATCTAAAGCAAAAAGTCTATGCGTGGGCAAGCCGAATTAGAAGATACAAAAAGCGAGTTGACAGATTTTGGCAGAATCGCATCTTTCAAAGTGACCAAAGGAAAGTTTACCGCGATTGGGAGAAACCCGATCTACGTGTGTCTGACGATCAGGTACCGGATGCCGAAACCGGAAATAATTTTTGGCGAGGCATCTGGTCAATACCGGTCGAACACACGGAAGCGGACTGGATGAATGTGGTAAATTCTGAATGTGAAAACATCGAAACCATGGACTCTATCACCATCTCTCCACTAGACGTAAGTAATGCAATCTGCTCGGCCCAAAACTGGAAAAGTCCTGGCCCGGATGGATTGCATAACTTTTGGCTAAAATGGTTTCGGTGCTCACACTCAGTTCTAGCCACACAATTCCAAGAAGCAATTGAGATCGGGTCACTCCCACATTTTATGACGACGGGTGTAACTTTCCTGCTCCATAAGTCTGGTAGTACTGCGGAACCGAAGAATTATAGACCTATAACATGCTTACCCACCATCTACAAGCTACTTACATCCATTCTGACCACAAAAATTAACACGCATATTGTCACAAACAATATTTTGGCATATAATCAGAATGGATGTAGGGTTGGGTCCCGTGGTACTAAGGAGCTCCTCCTCATTGACATGGCCATTAGCCAACAGGTCAAACGTGGCAGAGGGAACTTGTCGGCTGCATGGATAGACTATAAGAAGGCTTATGATTCGGTGCCTCATACTTGGCTTGAGAGGGTCTTAGAGTTGTATAAAGTAGATACTACTCTAAGATCGTTCTTGGGATCATGTATGAGGCAGTGGATCACTGTTCTTCGTCATCCAGGGAGCCGAATGGATCCACCTGCCACCAATGATTTGATAAGAATAGAGAGGGGTATATTTCAGGGCGACAGTCTGAGTCCCTTATGGTTTTGCCTAGCTCTGAATCCACTCAGTACTCTACTGAAAGATTCAGAAATAGGCTATCGCCTTCGGAGAGATGGTGGGGTCATTTCTCACTTGTTGTATATGGATGATCTCAAACTATTCGCACCGAATAAAACCCAGTTAATGGCCCTTCTGAATATCACACAGATATTCAGTAGTGCTATTAACATGGAGTTCGGTGTTGATAAGTGTGCGGTCATACAAATACAACGAGGGAAAGTTGTAAATTCTAGTAATTTACAACTTTCAGAGATAATGTCTCTCAAATCTCTCTCAGAGGGTGAAACCTACAAATATCTTGGTATGCCAGAAGCGTTGGGTATATTGGACGGGGACATAAAGCAGTCGGTGAAGGAGCGCTTCTTTTGTCGCCTTACAAAAGTGCTAAATAGCCTTTTGTCAGGTGGCAACAAAGTGCGTGCCTTCAACGGCTGGGTTATGCCACTGCTCACTTATACTTTTGGCATACTGAGATGGACTCAGACTGAACTAGACGCCTTGGACTGTAAGGTTCGTCAACTTTTAACCACACATCGCATGCGACACCCACGAGCTTCGGTAATGAGATTGTATATCCCGCGGAAATGTGGTGGTCGAGGCTTTTTAAACGCCAAGACCCTACACAACCGTGAGGTATGCAATCTCAGAAATTACTTCCATCAAGCCGAATACCAGATGCATCGTGATGTGGTTACAGTTGATAAGAACCTTACCCCTCTTTCCTTAGCTAACGAGAACTGGCGCAAACCTACGGTGATGAGCATCCAGGATCGGAAGGCTATATGGGAGAGCAAAGAGCTGCATGGGAGATTCTACAAGGTCTTCACAGGACCTGATGTAGATCTCCCAAGCTCAGTAAACTGGCTACGTTTCGGTGATCTCTTCGGGGAAACCGAAGGGTTTGTCTGTGCAATTATGGATGAGGTGGTGAAGACGAACAACTACCGAAAGTATATCATGAAAGATGGCACGATCGATATCTGTCGAGCGTGTCATCTTCCTGGAGAGACCCTTCGTCATATACTTTCGGGTTGTTCGCACCTTGCTAACTCTCAGTACTTGCACAGACACAACCAAGTAGCCAAAATTATACACCAACAACTTGCTCTCCGATATGGCCTTACTGGACCTGAAGTTCCGTACTATAAGTACACACCGGCGCCAGTTCTCGAAAACGGCCGTGCCACGCTCTATTGGGACCGATCTATCATTACAGACAGGACTATTCTGGCGAATAAACCTGATATTGTACTGATAGATCGGTTAGAACGGAGGGCGGTGCTCGCTGATGTCACCATACCACATGATGTTAACCTCGTTAAAGCTGAAAAAGATAAAATTAGCAAATACCTTGATTTGGCTAACGAGGTTGTCAGCATGTGGGATGTTGATTCAGCGACTATCGTCCCGATAGTCGTTTCGGTTAACGGCGTAATAGCGAAGAGTCTCGATCAACATCTCAAGAAACTCTCGCTAGGAAGTTGGATCAAAGGCCAGATTCAAAAGGCGGTACTCCTGGACTCGGCGCGCATCGTCAGGAAGTTCCTCTCTTTGCAACCCTAGTCACCGGCCGCTTGAGCCTAGCTTCGCGGCCGGTGATTCACCGTTTTGATATATTTTTTACTGTAGAATAGTTTTATAACATTTTATTTTCTATAGTAAAAAATGTATTTTATAAACGAGATTAAAGAATAAATGAGTGTATAATAATAATAAGCCTTTTATTTCCAAATCTTAAATAACAATTTTTGAGATTAAATTAAAATTATAAATAAATTTTGAATTTGTGAATAATTTAGGTAAAGAATATTTCTAAAAGTAATTTCATTTATCAGTCATATCATGCATTTTCATTTTCTTCTGATTTGGGCACCCATCTTCGGGTGAAGGCCTCCTCCATCCATTTCCATAGAGTCCTGTCTGCGGCGTGTCCTGGCCAAGAACTCTTGGTTTTTATTTCTGCTTCAATTATAGCAAGCTGGTGTTTGAGTTTATTTTTGTAATTTTTGTTTTTTCTTGATTTTTCTGTAAGGTTTAGTTGGGTAGTTTTTTCTTTTCATCTTTGCTTTTATTTTCTTTGGATTTTAATTTTGTTTTGTCCTCGATAAGCTTCATTGTTTCAGGAGTAAGTTTGTACATGTCAGATTTTTCTCTTTTTGGCAGAACCTCCATACTTTTATGTATTGTTCTTATAATTTTAGAATAGTTTTCTTGCATTGATGTGTCATATTCCATGTTTTGAGATAAATTTTCAAAATGGGTTTTCATAACTTCTTTTTCCATGGATGTTAATTCCTTCCTTTGACTTTTGAAGGTTTTTCTATTTCTCTTTACTGTATACTCTAAGTTTAAAGAAGCTCGAACTAGTCTGTGGTCAGAAGGGTATGGTCAAGAGGGAGGGACAGGTCTATTCGACATACTCCATCTGAGGTGAGGTAGTGAGGTCTAGAGATGAAATTGGTTATGTTTTGTTTATATTTCTGTTTGATCAGAAAACCAACTCCATTTTCTCCACTTTTTTGCTTGTGTACATCAGTATATAGTTTTCGTGTTGCTCTATTTTAGTGCCTTTCTTTTTTACTTCTGATAGTCCTATGATAACCCATTTTATGTTTTTCAGACAATGTTCGAGTTCGTCCAATCTTCCCACTCCGACCAGGCCTCTTACATTGAAAGTGCATATGTGAAGTAGGTTTTTTTGTCACCTTTGTTCGATGGATGGAGGGTTTTAGTCTTTTTTCTCCCGCGGGGACCAACCGTATTGGGAGATATAGATTTTATTATGTGATTTTCTTTGTTTGAGTATTCATTCAGATAGAGGGAGGTCTTTTGTCGTTGCTATTCCTTATCCATAATTGGTATTTCTGGTTCAGCAGTGCTAGACTGTGAAATAGCTCTTGATTTCATGAAAGATTCGATTATAGGTTTATAGTTTTTATTAGATATTTATTCCAGGTGTTCTGGATGTCATAATCATAATCAAAATCATAATCACTTTATTGCATGTCTTATGTATATAAAAAATATCTATCTGTGTAGTGTATTTAATAAGTATATCATAAGCATAACACAAGCTCTAATTACTTTGGGGTTAGATGATGTTGTGTGGCTTGTTCAGCATTATTTATATTTTAATTTTTTTTTGAGAAAGCCCTCCAAAACCAAATCGAAATATCTTCAACGATTGACACTTTTGTAATCCATTTAGACCTCAGTTGTTTTGACTAAATTAGTATATTTTTTTAATGTATAAAGTATTATCATAATGGTCGGTGATATTGTCGGCACTTTAACATGCATGAAGATGATATTATTTTTTTAAGTGTTTCTGATTTCTATGAATAACTATCGATGAATGTAATTTTTATTATAATTGAGGAGCTACAATGAGCGACATAGGTTTTATTAAGGTATTTTACATGCAACGATAGCAAAGCCGCGGGCAAATGTTAGTTAACATTACATTATTACCTTGTGATTGTGCTATCAACCAAAATAAAACAAAAGTTTGCCTCTTCTACAACAGATAAATTTGGCATAAGTCTATGTTAAAAATAAGCGCCTCTGCCGACCACATTTGGTAATATTGACATGCAATCTGACAGTCTTAGTTTTCCACGGCAGCGCCTTAACGCCCGTCTCCTAGATTTATGAATAACTAGCTGCTGCCCGCGGCTTCGCTTGCGTAGTTCCCGTTCCCGTGGTAATTCCTGGATAAAACATAGCCTATGTCCGTCTCCTGGTTCTAAGCTGCCTCCCCACCAATTTTCAGCAAAATCGGTTGAGCCGTTCTTGAGTTATAAATAGTGTAACTAACACGACTTTCTTTTATATATATAGATTAAATTTAAAACGTTAATTACTAAACAAAATTACAAGCTATACTTATTTATTAATCTATTTATGGTTTTTTACTACTGGCTATTACAAATTCACATAAAAACATTGTATGGTTTGTGAGTGTTGGTGTATGTGTGTGTGTGTGTGTGTGTGTGTGTGTAGATTGGTTTTCCCGAGGCACCAGTCTCTTGAGAGTCTGGGCAACAGGAGACCCAGTGTGTGATTGTGTATGTGCTTGTGTGTGCGTGTGTGTCTGTATGAGTGGTTGTGTCAATGCTGGTGTGTGTGGCAAAATTGGACTTGATTCTCCTGAGGCACCAGTCTAGTGAGAGTCTGGTCAACAGGAGATATGTTGCAACTGAAGCAAAAGGCGAATCAATTGAACTATTTTAGGGTAACAAGAAATAACTAATAAGATAAAATATATAAATAAAGCAACACAAAACAAAAAAGTAATACTCATAGGTATCAGCAGATACAGCAGTAAATGACGACCTCAGTGGCGCAGCGGGGGAGAGTCCGCCTGCGACACAAGAGGTTGCGGGTTCGATTCCCGCCTCGGAACAAATTTGTGTACGATCTGTAGAAATTTGTTCCGTTGGTCTGGGTGTTTTCTATGTATACTAAAAAAATTATCTATCTATGTATATAATGATTTAAATATATCAGTTATCTAGTACCCATAGCACAAGCTTTGAGTAGCTTGCTTTGGGGCTAGATGGTGCTGTGTGGATTGTCCAGCATTATTAATTTTATTTTGTTAATTTGTTTAAAATTAAACAGAATAATTATAAGATTAATTACTAGAGCTGCTGTAGGTAAATAAGGGCAAGGGTAAATAAAGTCAAAATTAAGATTCTGTATAAAAATTTATAGAATATATCACAGAATCACAGAACCCCATGTACCAGGTTCCTAACAAAGGAGTATTAAGGGACACAGCCTGACCTATCCACTGACTCAGTTTCGAGATGCATGTCTCGGAAAATTAAAGTTAACTGGGTAGGTATTACGAAATATCAAAGGGTAAATTAAACAAATTTAACAGCGCATCAGCATTGCCATACAGCGGGGCAATGCAGCCAGCGACTTGGGGACGCTTTCGACTGGTATTGATATGGATCAGTTGAGCTACCTGTAGATTGTTTGCAACAGTCTGCAGTTTAGCTCAATTGTTTCAATTGTATATGATAACCACCCAAATGTTTTGTGCGAAATCAAAAAATAGTATTTTCGGTAGCCGGGAGTGGGGTCTGATTTTTTACAGAAAAATCGCACCTGGCTGGCAAAGTTACATTGAAAACTGTCAAAAATTTGCCGATCGATAACACACCCTCCATTTGAGGATGGTATTATAATGAACCTTCTAACTTGTTCTAAAATGAAAATCTACGTTTTAAACTTGCAGTACCCCTACTCATAAATTAGATTTTCCTAGTCAAACCCTGACACAATTTCTGCCGTTGAAATTTCCTTGAAAAATTGTTTTCCCAGTATGTAGCGCTCAGCAGTTTCCAAGCTCGGTTTTTAATTAAAAGAACCGCGGGAGTGCAACGCCACAGAGACCAACATTAAATGTCACCCGACATGTTCACAAATACAGCCACGCACGTACCTGAAGTACCTACGTCAAATCTACGTACCTAGATGTAGTGAAAATGAAAATGAAAATGAATTAAATGAAATTAAAATGAATGAAATGAAATGAAAATGAATGAAATGAAATGAAAATGAATGAAATGAAATAAAAATGAATGAAATGAAATGAAAATGAATGAAATGAAATGAAAATGAATGAAAATGAAAATGAAAAAGGTTTATTTTAGCACGACACAAAAAAAACTTAAATAGGAAAGACTAAGCTAGTAATATGAGATTTAATTAATCAAAAAATAAAACTAGAAATTAAAGTATGCACGTTAGAATTAATTACGTTGAAGAACTAGGCCTAGCTAGCATTAGTACTAGTAGTCTGATTATACCTGCTTTACAAACATGCGAATATATCAATGCGCACATATTTGTCACGGTCTTGCATATAGAGTGAACCTTATGCGTGTATTATTTACAACAAGACTGAAGACGTATTTACCTTTTATCTCTCGCTGGATGTCGGAACTCTACAAAACACGTTTACTATTCCGTTCTTTAACGGAACAACTTGTATTTTTGTTTCGTTTCATGAAACATAGGAATGATTGTCGCTTTATTCCGTTTTCACTTGATTAAATCCGAATGAAATTCGCACGCACGTCGTCGGCGGATTTGGGTTGCGACGACATTTTGGTAGTTTTTGAGAAAGTAGCGACATTTTGCTATTTTCCGTCTTGGAGGTGGATTCTATTCCGTGAACTATGAAGATTTCTGTTATTTTATGGTAGTGGTCAGCTTTCCTTATTGATTCCTTCCACTTCGATCTGTCCTCGACGTCGTCTTCAGAAGCTTCAAATTTATTTAAAATTTGAAGCTATATCATCTTTATCTTACTTCTTCCATCTAGCAAAAACAACTTCCACTGAAAAATATTTATTTATTGTCTATATATTATTATATTTATTTGCAGGGCAAAAGAACGAGAGAATAAAGTCAAAGCTCGCATTAGGTATTTGGCAGAGTTCAACGAAAACACCCGCAAGGAGAGAGCGGCAAAAGCTCGTGAGAAACAGAACAGGATCAAGCAGAGGGTCCAAGCAGCGGCTGAGATGGAACTCCGGAGGAAGATCACCATGGTCCGGACGTGGAGATCGAACGAGAAGAAAAGAATTGCCAGAGAGAAGTTTGAAAGGGAATCAAAAGCGAGAAATATAGAAATGAACGTGAGTTAGTTATTTCATAGATAAATAACTATACTAGTGCGTGACAAAAAAAAACACCTTTACTCCGATTAAACTTAAGGGTCCGACGGATGAATTTCCCATAGAAAAGTAGTACCAAAATTATTTGTAATTTGAGAATGTTTTCATCATAGTTTGCTATTATTTGTGTTAGAATAGTATTTATACAGGTTCCTGCCATATTTTTTTTTTCAAAATACTTATCTACTACACAATTACTAAGACAACATTCATTCTTTCATATAAAAATGCGATTAGGTTTAATTTCATTTCAGAAAGGTATTTTGAAAAAAAATTGTGGCAGGTACCTAGATAAATACTATTTAATACAAATAATAGCAGACCATAATGAAAATATGCTCAAATTAAAAATCATTTTGGTATTACGTTTGTATGGGAAATTCATCCGTCGCCGGACCCAGATACTAGGGAGTGCAATCTTGCAGCAAAATCGTCAATCTCGGTATTTGCAAGATTTAAGAGGTCTAATCTCGCAAGATCTCGGTATTTTGCGAGATCTCGCAAATCTACGAAGTATTAATATATGTATTCTGTTGAAATTTGGTAAATTTATTATTCTAGGCGCGAAATAATGAAATAATAAACATATAAATCAATAAATGATATGAATATTAATAAAAAAATACTGAATCATTTATAAAAAAGCTACGAATTAATCTGAAAAAAATTCCTAAGAAAACACAACATATCTAGAGTGTCGTCTACCAACTGGCTTCGGATGTTTCGTGCCAAAAACCCTGCAGCTGAAAAGGCCAGTTCTGCCTCTACGCTTGTTGGCACCACTGATGATAGGCATTGATACGCTGACTGCAGGTGCTGCCCCTTTGCTCCGCCTGATTCTGTTCGGTGCTCACGGATTCGAGTCCTCATAGCGTCAACCAGCTTCTGCGCTATTGGTGTTGTTAGGTTTTCTAACTTACGTAACATGAACCGCAAAGTGGTTTCAGCGGTGATGAGATCTAAATCTCTCGACATAATACTTGAACTGCTAATTTGACTGGTTGAAACACGTGTTCTAAGTCAGACAGTCAGTAGACAAAGCGGCATATTCTTGTTCTAAGAAAACATAATTGGAATTTGTCCTATAATTGCAAATATTGCAATCGATCAAAGCTTTGCTTACACACGTCTTCACTTTGTTGAATCTGGAGATCATTTTGCATTTTTATTGCGCGCCGTGCGCCCTCGAATGGTCATGGAATGTGTTTCTGTGCAATCTTGCAAATCTCGCGAGATCGCGCTCGATTTTGGATGCAAGATTAATCTTGCAAAATTGGTGCAAGATCTCGGTATTTCAAGATCTCGGAATACCGAGATTGCACTCCCTACCAGATACAATGTTTGAAAAAATTGTCTCCAAACTTCAACTAAAAATAAAAATGGCTCGAGTAGGTGTAGTTAAGCACGTTTCCTACGGTTGCCCCATCATGACGTGTAATTTTTTGAAACCATTGAAACCATCTATTCATTGTAATTGTGGTAAATAATAGAATATACATTCTTTAATATAGTTTTCAGTCTAAAATATCTACTCTCTCGAGCGTACAAAGATTTTATAATTTGATTTTAAATCGCATGCAGCTATAAATTGTAAAATTAACATTTTATATGGTTTGCCACAATTGTATAATAACTAATTTAAATTCAATTCGTAATAAAATAATAAAAACAATATATAAACTTTTAAGATCGTCGAATTTCGAGTCATAATTCCACATAAATTTTGTTGAGGCTTGTAAACTTTGACACGTGTGAGCTAGCCACTTTTACTGACGTAGGTACGGGTGTGAGCAATGAACTAAAAAAACAGGGGTTTGAAGATTTTGGCTCTAACATCGGTCACCATTTTTTTTTCTAAATCGCTGCGCACATGCTGCGCACATTTATATATTTGGATAGACGACACTAAAACTAATAAAAAATGTCGTATAGAATAAAGTTCTAAGGCGTTAGGTTTCGAAGAAATTCACAGAAGAAAGTAACTAAATTTTTTCTCCATATTTGAATATCTCAGAAACTTGACGCTTTAGGACATTATGTTAGGGATTTTTTTATTTGATTTAGTATCTTCTACCTAAATATATAACTTTTATAGTGATATTTGCATGGAGGGGTCCATTATTTAAAGACATATTTTATTTGTTTTAGTGTTCTCTATCAAAATACAAAACTTTTATGGTGCGCGGTGATTTTGAAAAAAATAAAAAATGCTAGCGCCACCCTCTATACAAAAATCTTCAAAACCCTTTGCACTGCATATGTTATGTACGTTCATCATCACAGTCCCCATATCATAAAGCATTATATTATTTTAAGATTAATCTCTATAGTCTTAGTTGCACAGGGAACGTGGATATCGATTCATCATCATCATTGACGACGTCCGTGGCGCAGCGGGCGAAGGTCCGCCTGCGACGCAGGAGGTGGCGGCTTCGATTCCCGTCTCGGAACAAATTTGTGTACGATCTGCAGAAATTTGTTCCGTTGGTCTGGGTGTTTTCTATGTATAATAAAAAATATCTATCTATGTAGTGTATTGTATTAAGTAGGTATATCAGTTATCTAGTACCCATAACACAAGCTCCGCTTAGCTTGGGGATAATGCTGTGTGAATTGTCCAGCATTATTTATCATCATCACTCATCACATTGTCTGTACCTGGAACGAACGTGACGACAAAATTTTTCTTTTGTTTGTCAAATGTTTAAAGTTTTGAATGCATTTTGAGAAAAAATACTCAGGCCCAGAACAAATGGATGGCGCGAGTCCAGAGCCAAACTCAGAAACTTCAAGAACATGCTCTTCTCCTGAAGCTGTACACCGAGGATATGGCAGCTGGCGCCAACAGGAGAGCGAAGTAAGATGTCATCATTGATAAATCAAAAAGTATATGATTTAAATGTAGGTATACTAGATGCCACGAAATTAGTTGATAACCTAAATCCATGGAGTGTAAATAGGTTTTTCGGACTACTTTAACTTAAGGCTTGGTAGGCCAGCAGAGGCCGCATTTTTGTGATTTTTAAAATCATCTGAGACTTAGAAAATAGTGTTTAAAATTCTGAAAAAAGGATATATATTACTTAAGGATCTAGTCTAGTCAAAGTCGTATTCAATTACAAGATCGAATGAATTTCACTCGATAGAAAAAAATCCCAAAGATACCCCTTTTTATAACGTTTTTTCAATACTATGACTAGCGAACTACTGATATCACACTTTTTTTTGTACTCGACTAAGGACATTTAATATTTCAAAACAAATTCGCAGAGTTTGACTTGATAAAAAGATTTTCTTAATGACTATGTTTAAATAACTACAAAAAAACACGTGCGCGGCGGCGGCTTGGCAGGCGCGCGTTTTCCCATACTGCTTTAGGACTACCTGGCTTTAACTAGAAGAACTTGATTTATAATTTCGAACATAATTTAAACTACTTAGGAATCACGGGGTCCTAAGTTTCTAAAGCTACCCAACTCGATTTCGTGGCACCTGCTGGGCGCTAGCACTGCGGCATAATTTTGTCGTAGGTACATTTGTTTCCTATTTACACGAAAAAGACCGAAACAAAACAGTCGACGAATTTGGTCGCATCGCGCATCATAGGCTCGCTGGTCTACCGAGTCGATCCTATGGCCACGGATGGCTGGAAACAGCAGTCACTATCTACACAAGACATCGAACTCGCAGCTTCCAACTGCTGCGATCACTTCGCTACAATTCACTTAATCCAAAGCTGGCACATCAACAGAGGCTTCAAATCTGCAGCATCAGAATTATGACTTCATAGAATCAGTTTACGAACTTCGTGGCAACAGCTGTGCAAGGAAAACAATGCGAAACTAAACTTGATTTAAGCAGAGTTCTCTGCCGCTTTTTAATACAATGGATTAACTTACATTTAGAATTAATTTAATCCTTAAGTTTTTATGAAACGGAGATGAGTAAGGTGTACCTCTATAAAACTTTTAAATCCATCATGGTTATTAACACTTAAGTCATTTATAACGGGATATATAATATCATGATAAGTTTTGAGCTTTGCAATATTTCGGCACAGTTTCAAGCGCCATGATCACGGAATAAAATAAAAAATAAAATAAAATAAAATAATGCTGGACAATTCACACAGCATTATCTAGCCCCAAGCTAAGCAGCGCTTGTGTTATAGGTACTAGATAACTGATATACATAATACAATACACTACATAGATAGATATTTTTTATTATACATAGAAAACACCCAAACCAACGGAACAAATTACTGCAGATCGTACACAAATTTGTTCCGAGGCGGGATTCGAACCCGCAACCTCCTGCGTCGCAGGCGGACCTTCGCCCGCTGCGCCACGGAGGTCGTCGAAATATAACTGAACTCAAATCATGGTATATATCCCGTTATAAATGACTTTAAGGGTCCGGCGACGGATGAATTTCCCATACAAACGTAGTACCAAAATGGTTTGTTGTTTGACAATATTTTTTACCATGGTTTGCTATTATTTGTATTAGAATAGTATTTATTTAGGTTCCTGCCACAAGCTTTTTTCAAAATACTTATCTAAACAATAACTAATAATACATTCATTCTTATATGTAAAATTGCGATTCGGTTTAATTTCATTTCAGAAAGGTATTTTGAAAACAAAATGTGTCAGGAACCTAGATAAATACTATTTTAATACAAATAATTGCAGATCATGGCGAAATTATGCTCAAATTATAAACCATTTTGGTATTACGTTTGTATAGGAAATTCATCCGTCGCCGGACCCTAAGGTGTACCTCTGTCTATATTATCTCAATGTAGTTCGGAATTATTGACGTAACACTAAAATGGAATTGAATTCTTTCCTAACAACGAATGCATGCTTGCATAGCTGTGAAAATCAGGTAGCCAGATAGATAATTTTATTACAATTAATTAGAGCACGAACCTATTTAATTGAGGACCTTTCCTTGGAGAGTTAAATTGCTTCCAAAACAATTAAATTTCCACACTATTTCCACAGGAAAGCTGAAATATACTCGTACAACACGGATTTGCAGCTGCAACGCATCCGAATGGCTAACTGGAAGCTAATGCACGGGGGACAGGCCAAGTCGAAAAAGCTCGTCTGGAAGATGGGCCACGAGTTTGAGAAGGTAAGGGTCCGTCAGATTTCTTCTGCAACATTCGAGTCTTTATTTGTTGCTATTTTTAGCCCACGACGCAAACAGAAGGTCTTATATGGTTAACGTGTCAGTTGGTGGCATCTTAGCCCCCAAAGGGATGAACCTACTTAAGTTTTTAGGGTTCCGTACCTAAAATGGAAAAAAGGAACCGTTATAGGATCACTTTGATGTCCGTCTGTCTGTCTGGCCGTCTGTCAGCCCCATTTTCTCGGGAACGCGTAAAGATATCGAGTTGAAATTAACATCAAATAGATACAAGTCTATAGATATATATATTTTATTCACCTCTTGGAGGCTTGATATAATTAAACCTTCTTAGTCAACGCAATCAAAAGTTAGAGCCGTTTGTTTATGTCCGAATATTTTTAAATTTCCAAGGGAATCACATGCACAAAAAGCAAGGTCTTATAGCACAAGTAAAGGGGAAAATCCGAAAACCGTAAATTGGTAGTTTATTCAAAAACAACTTAATTCTCGCCATAGACCAAAACCTAAAGGGTACTTCCCGTAAACCTAGAATCATGAAATTTGGCAAGAAGCAAGGTCTTCTATTAGGTTTAAGAAAAGGTCTACTATTAGGTTCAAGAAGCAAGGTCTACTATTAGGTTACACGTAAAGGGGAAAATCTCAAAACCGTAAATTTGTAATTTATTTAAAAAAATATTTTTGATTCTCGCCGTGGACCAAAACCTTAAGGGTTCTTCCCTATGGCCCAGCATCATAAAATTTGGCAAGAAACAAGGTCTTACAATTATACGGAACCCAAGTGCGAGTCGGAACGTGCACGGTTTCGACTCGCACTTGACGTTTTATTTTATTGAAAGGTGATTTTATCGACTGTTGTTTTAAACATCATCAGTTCAGTAAAGTTACATAGAGTTTTCGAATTTTTGTAAAATTAGTGTTATCATGAACTATTGAACGATTTTAAATGCATACCAGCTCATTGGCTGTAAACATAATGTGTAGCCCATTGGGCATCAACACCAAAGCTGCCACTTATTGAGAACACCAAGAGTCGTAGAAAAAGATGCACTCTATTTCAACGCAGAAAGTTGACCGTTATAAGCCATTTAGCTCTCTGACGGAGAACTACAAGCTGAAATGAACTTTATTGTGCTGCAAGTGGAATCTAATTATATTTATTTCCAGGTCTAGAAGATAGGCCAGCAAACAATGTATAGTGGCTATAAATGTTCTTTTTTTGTAATTCCAGTCTAAACGCGGTGCCAAAGGAATGAGTGCAGAAATAGCGCAGGCAATGGCGAAGGAAGCCATGGCCAACGCGATGTCGACGCAAGGAGACACCCTCATGAACCTGGGCCAGGCGCGATACCAGATGGACATCCAGACTATGCTGCCTCCCGCGCCGATCAAGCTTCTTGACGAGGTTTGTACACAAAGGATGCGGGTTCAAGTCCCGCCGAAGTCGTAAATTTTTGCAATGTTATTTAATTTCTTAGAAATTTGCCAGAGTGTGAGGCTTGCGCACTATAAAAACAAAAACTTAGAGGTTTGTACAGTCTGTAACCTTGAGGCTACGTACGCACTGACAGACGGCTTGCTAAGCTAGACCTTTTTTTATTCGGTGAGGAAATTCGTTTACCTACGAATGAACAGTTCTGGGAGCGACCAGAATTATGTGGGACTCGATGCCCTGAGAAGGACGTAACATCCACTAAAAATCTCTCCGGTGTCTTGTACGAACGTTTTATCACATCAGGGCAATGCAACCAGCGACTTCGGGACGCTTTCGACTGGTATTGATTTGGATCAGTTGAGCTACCTGTAGATTGTTTGCGACAGTCTGCAGTTAGACCAATCGTTTCAAGCGATGCGTGACCCGAGAGCTGATGAGCATCTGGCGCAGCGCATCAGCATTGCCATACAGCCGGGCAATGCAGCCAGCGTCTTGGGGACGCTTCCGACTGGTATTTGATATGGATCAGTTGAGCTACCTGTAGATTATTTGCAACAGTCTGCAGTTAGCTCAATTGTAAATACTAAATGCCATGCTTGCAGTGTAGCTGGATCCGCACATTTTCGTCACTTGTAATTTCTTGGCGTGACGCTATCATCGTCGCGTTCACCTGCCATCCAAGCTACCACTTTGCAATGCGGCCGTAGCTTCACGCTTTTGAACACTAATAAAGGAGACGCAACAAGGCTTTTAGTAACTTTCTAAGTTAAGAATTAAGTAGGTACCTACCAAATCGATTAAGTTATTACATAACTTTTTACAATTTAATCTATCACGTATTTCCTTTGGAATATGTACATGAGTAATCATTGGCGGGAGCGAGAATATGGTACCTAGGCTCTGCGTTGGAAAGTTGAGTGGAAAATAGACGTAAATTTTATTTCAATGGTTTTCGAGAGTTTATACTGTCCCACATCCGGGCAAAGGACTTCTTAAATATTTTTTATAATTACGTATGAGCGTGCACACACAATCAATTCTATCAACAACAAGCTGACTTTAGGTACGATTTTCGAATGCTGTGTCGTAATTAATAGTTTAAAAACACAAAATTGGGCTGCCTTTGCCAATACCATTAGAGTCGTGAACAGAGCAAAATATCCGATCTTTTACGAACTTTTCCCTTCTTTTTCTAAACACATTTTTCGTATTACACCGCCATTCTTAAAATTATTATAATTTATGTAGGCTCACTTTGGAGCCGTGTGTTGGGGAGGGGTCTTATTATTTTGACCTCTCGGCAATAAGCTGCCTTTGTTGCTTATTTTAAAGGATCTATCTTTCTGGGTATTATGGAATTGTGTCAATAAGTTGACCCTGTGGAATATTCCAAGTGTTTCAAGCAGGAAGTAGTTGTATGAAGATAACTCACGATGCTGAATTATTTCTTGTAAATATTAGGTCTATAACTATGAAATTGCCTTTATATGGAGAATTTCATGAAAACTGATATCCCCGTACATTTCTGTCACAAATTCTATTCCGGTAAAATTTTGTGTATTATTGGACAACATTGTGAAAAGTATGTGTCTAAAAATTAACAAAAATATTACAACGAATTTAAGCATTGAAAACACACATTAAAATAGCTGTTTTTAAGTCTTATTTTTAGGGGATGAACCTCCCAATATAATATTTAATGAATTATTATGACCTAAGACCAATGTACTCATTACCACCTAGTTACACAGCAATAAATTCATTTATCATTATCATTATCATTTTTTTTTTGCATTAATATTACGTTCCGAATAAAAAGTAATTTTGTATATAACTGTTGAATAAAAATAAATAGTTATGTACTTCCACTTTATTAAAACTTATGAAAATGTTAGCAGGAAGAGAATGCTATCTAGCATTATGCTCGCCCACGTATAACTTTTGTGCCATAAAATATATTCTATAATATATTTATTATATCTGTCAAACTCTGATCCCGGAGGTAGGCGCTACGATCTGCGAAATAGTACTTTACTTGTGCAGGTCGCGTCGCTTCCTATTTTTGTTATTGTATAGCTCTATGTTAATAAATAATAAGTAAATAATTAAAAAAATAAATAAAAATGTTCCTAAGTGAAGACTTTGTACTGTACTTTTTACTTCATTTTACAAATTTATTGATATTTGATTAGATGCTGGAGCAAGTGGTGATAGAGTTCGCCAGAAGACGGGTCCACATCCTGCTGAGCGATCTCGAGAAAGCCGTGTTCGATCGGGCGGGTATACTGTTCTTCCAAAACTTCAGACCAGCCCCTGGCAAGAAAAGGTGAGTTTTATGGTGTCCACACACAAAGTCCCCGGCCCACACAAATAGCCCGGCGGATTGGTTTTTTCGTCGGTGGCTTGTTGAAGTCTTCTAGGTTAACAAAACGGTTCTCTTAAGAAACCGCCCACACTAACCCGCCCTGGAGGCTGTGACGGCGGCGTTAGCTGGTTCGATGTCATCATCATCATCATCATCAACCTAAATTAGTCCACTGCTGGACATAGGCCTCCCCTAATGAGCGCCATAGCGCACTGTCTTCAGCTTGCCGCATCCAGCATCTGCCTGCAGTCTTTCGCAGATCGTCATCCCACCTGGCCGGAGGGCGTCCTACACTACGTTTACCGAGTCGTGGTCTCCACTCAAGAACACGTTTGCCCCAGCGGTTGTCGGTTCTTCGCGAGATATGGCCGGCCCACTGCCACTTCAACTTGCTAATTCTTTGAGCTATGTCGATAACTTTGGTTCTCTGTCGGATGTATTCGTTACGAATTCTGTCCTTCAGAGAGACTCCTAGCATAGCTCTTTCCATAGCTCGCTGAGCGACTTTGAACTGCTGGACCAGCCCTACCGTGAGTGTCCACGTCTCAGCTCCGTAGGTCATGACGGGTAGGACGCACTGATTGAAAACTTTAGTTTTCAAGCATTGCGGTATGGATGACGAGAAGACTCGACGTAGTTTCCCAAACGCTGCCCAGCCTAGCTGGATCCTCCTCTTGGCCTCCTTCTTAAAATTATTTTTACCCAACTGCAGAATTTGCCCAAGGTAAGTATACTCGGAAACAATTTCGAGAAGGTGGCCATGTACGACGACCGGTCCCGGATCAATGAGGCCATTGATCATGACTTTGGTTTTATCCAAATTCATGCCAAGACCGATGCGTCGCGAGGCTGAGGCTAGGCCGTCCAGCATCTGGTTCAGCTCCTCTAGCGACTCCGCCATTAAGACTATGTCATCAGCGAATCGCAGGTGTGAGATGTGGTCGCCGTTTATGTTGATGCCCTTACCTTTCCAGTCCAGCGTCTTAAACATATCTTCCAACGCGCTCGTGAACAGTTTCGGGGATATAACATCCCCCTGTCTCACTCCTCTGCGCAGTTGGATGGGTTTAGACTGCTGGCCCTGTACTTGGACACTCATGGTGGCGGCCTCGTAGAGACATCTCAGCACCTCGATATAACGATAGTCTACTTGGCATCGCTGTAAGGATTCCAGAACAGCCCAGGTTTCGACAGAGTCAAAGGCTTTTTCATAGTCCACAAAGGCCAGACACAGAGGCTGATTATACTCTTCGGACTTCTGTATAATCTGCCTCACCGTGTGAATGTGGTCTATGGTGCCAAATCCTCCGCGGAACCCGGCCTGTTCTGGTGACTGGAACTCGTCGAGTCTCCTGGCGAGACGATTCGTGACCACTCGTGAGAACAGCTTATAGACGTGGCTCAGGAGCGTGATGGGTCTGTAGTTTTTAAGGAGGGTTTTATCTCCCTTCTTAAAAAAGAGCACCACCAAACTCCCGCTCCACGCCTTTGGAGTTCTCCCACTGTGAAGGACGGCGTTGAAGAGGTTCTGTAGCTCCTGTACAACAGGG
Organism: Eupithecia subumbrata; assembly: GCA_949316285.1. Lineage (NCBI taxonomy): Eukaryota > Metazoa > Arthropoda > Insecta > Lepidoptera > Geometridae > Eupithecia > Eupithecia subumbrata. The sequence goes on from OX438634.1 coordinate 3,468,706, forward strand.
GCACCTCCGGCTTTCAAAAGCTCTGAAGTTATTCCGTCCTCACCGGGGGCTTTTCCATTTTTAAGCTGCCTCAGAGCTAACACGATCTCGTCTTGACTGATGTCTGGCAGTTCGTCGGTAAAGTGGCGTGTCAGGGTGGCTCTAGAATCATGGTCGTCTCGCCGGGAATGGGGGGCATGTGCAGCGTATAAACGGCCATAGAAATCCTCTACCTCGGCGGAGATCTCCGGTTTCGACAATACGGTCCTCCCGTCGTGCGTTTTAAGCTTCGTCAGGTGGCTCCTGCCAAGCTGCTGAGTGAATACTTTGGACCCTCGGTTTCGCTCTATCGCCTCTTCGATGAGGCGTGTGTTGGAGCTCCGAAGGTCGCGCCGTACCATCTTCGCAATTCGCTTGTTCAGGTCTGACCTCTCTAACGAAGACGCTTGAGTGGTTTCCCGTCTTTTTGTCATCAGACCGAGAGTCTCATCCGAGAGTTTGGATTTCTTGCCAGTGCGCTGCTTTTTGCAAAACTTGATGCCCTCATCCCTCAGCGTTTCGACCAGATTGTGTAGGGTCTCGTCAGCGTCATCAGTGGGATCCAAGGCAACAAATCTATTCCCGAGAAGCTGCTGGAACTTCTCGGTGCCCGCCATGATTTGGATTGGGTTAGGTCGGAGCGTGGACTTCATCAGACGGTTTCTTTCAAGCTTCAAGTTGATATTCAGAGAGCCTCGGAGCAGTCGGTGATCAGATCCGGTATTGAACCTGTTGATCACTGAGACATCTCTGAATATGTGCTTGCTATCCGTCATGATGAAGTCGATCTCATTTTTAGTCACAGTGTCGGGGCTTTGCCATGTCCACTTCCTTTGAGGCTGTTTCTTAAAGAAGGAGTTCATTAAGAACAGCCCTCTTTCTCAAGGAAGTTGACAAGCATTTGCCCCCTGTGATTCCTAGCTCCATAACCATGCGGGCCTATTCGGGATTCGTTGCCAGTCTGGGTTCCCACCTTGCCGTTAAAGTCCCCCATAACAACGTTGAAGTGGGCCTTAGTGGTGTTGTGTAAGGCTTTGGATATGTCTTCATACATATCCTCCACTTCATCATCCGAGTGTGTCGAGGTCGGTGCGTAGACCTGAATTACCTTCATGCTATACCGCTTGGATAGCCGAAGGATCAGGTACGCTACCCTGTTCGACACACTGGAGATTTCTTGAACGTTGTTAGCGAGAGCCTTATTTACGAGGAACCCTACGCCACCCTGGGATGTTTTATCACCCTCGCGAAAGTAGAGAAGATGGCCTGAGTCTAGAGTTACGGTGTCCTCCCCCTCTCTACGGACTTCACATAACCCCAGAACATGCCATTTAATATTCTCTAACTCCACTTCCAACTGCGCTAGATGATGGTCCAGCCTCAGAGTTCGTCCGTTAAACATCGCCAGGGTCAGTTTTTTGAGCAATGAATGGTAGCCTAATGTAGCCCGGGGATTCCTAGCACCCCCTGCCCCGCCGTTACCGTGGCCGCTACCATGGCCAGGAATAGCGAGGCGGCCGGGAACTGGGGGCCATTTTTTGGCTTCTTTCATCATTGGGGGGGTAATGCCCATAATCCCCACGCTGGGCATTGCAGGTTGGGGATCGCAGTTTGGTACAGTTGCTCTGCAGGGGGCGCTGCTGCCCGCCCCCCGGTGTGTGTTTCCCTTAGTCGCCTCTTACGACACCCACGGGAAGAGTTGGGGTGGTGCAATTCTATGCCGCCGGCACCACACGGCTCGATGTGTCGCTGGTTCGATGTGTAGGGTCCTTAATAAGACCATGGTGTATTTTTGAGATTTTCCCGTGTGTTTATTCTAAAATGATGTTTGCTAAAAATAAAGTCAAGACGCCTGTGATATCTGTCAAGTATTACAAAACGTTGATTACAAATACCAAAATCGATTGTCATAAAATATAAAATCTGTAAAACATGCCATGACGATTTGATTGTCAGTCGAACTACCAAAAAGAAATAAGAGCGTGCATGGAGTATAATCACACTAATATTATAAATGCGAAAGTTTGGATGGATGGATCTCTTCACGCCAAAACTACAGAACGGATCTGGCTGAAATTTTGCATACAGATAATTTGAATCTTGGAAGCAAACATTGGCTACTTTTTATCCCATAAATCAGTTTCCGTGGGATAGAAATTACCTTTTAACGTTTCCATAGAAACAACGCGTGCGAAGCCGCGGGCATAAACTATTAGCAATATAAGAGCGAGTGGTCGAAGCGGCGCGTGGTCCGGTGCTGGTGAGTATCTGGCGCAGCACATCAGCATTGCCATACAGCGGGGCATGCTTATGTAGGTATGCTAAGACATTGAAAGAAATAAAGAAAGAATAGTAGATTGTTTTACAAGGGACTAAACCATCCCATTACATACGAGGTTGTTATACTCCCGAGCATAGCGAGGGAGGATGACAAGACCGAGTTATAATGGGTGGTTTTGGCTCGAGTAAAACACTCTACTTATCACTTCGATTGCGAGAAAATAAAACAATTCTTTTATTTCTCTCTATCTAACCCGCAACGAAACAGTTCGCATTCTACCGTGAAGGGAAGAATCAATTTTCATAAAACATCACCAAGAAGGTTCTATTTTCAAAAAAAAGATTGACGGAGCATCAAGAAGTCGAGTTTTTATGTAAGAGAACGAATGCTTTGTACGGGATTTTAGACAAAAATTAAAAAGAAAAAATACTTTTTAGCCCTAGGTATTAAACTCGAGTTTTAGGGCCGCTAAGCTACACTATTATGATGATACACTTTTTGAGCAAGAGAAGTGAAAAATATATGAACTGTAGATTACATAGTAGTTTATATCAAAAATACCTTATATTTATAAACGGAGATACATATTAATAAGTAGGTACATACTAATTAGAAATATGAATTAACAAATAACTAAGTACATTTTCAGGCAATTGGAGTAAGCTCAGCATAATACCGACATGCATTTTCGCCGACAATATAGCATTTTCGGCGCTGTTTTTCAGCTAACCCCTACACAACAGGTGATCGACGGCTATTTTAGGTTATTTTTTTGCGGACTTATTTCTTGCTCTACTTTTTGTTATACCCAATATGTGTGCTGTGCGTGTACGTGTCTATTGAGTTTGCTAAGACAGATTGCATATGTGCAAGTGTGGTTAGTTGACTACCGTCGATCCGTCGTAGCACCGTAGCACGCGCTACGAAGTTCTACAACAATAATGTTCATAGACTGGGATCAGGTAGAGGGAGAGTTTGACGACCTCTGTGGCGCAGCAGGTGAAGACCGTCTGCGACGCTGGAGGTCGCGGTTTCGATTCCCGCCTCGGGACAAATGTTTGTACGATCTGCAGATATTTGTTCCGGTTGTTCTGGATGTTATCTAACTATAATAAAAAATATCGATCTATGTAGTGTATTGTATTAAGTATATCTGTTATCTAGAGCCCATATAACAGGGTCTGCTTAGCTTTGGGCTCGATAACGATGTGTGAATTGTCCAACATTTTTTTTATTTATATAGAAAGTAAATAAAAGTATCCTTCCTCTATCATTGTAAAACAGCAACTCAGATGGTCGACTACTTTTAGAGATTATATACATATTATGAGGAATTCTGTTTGTTATACAAAAATAGGTTCACGTTGAAGTCTGTTGTGTGCTACGTAGGTGCGTAGCACCGTAGCGCGCTCTACGAAGATCTAAGATTCAATAAGTTTATCTTCATGGAGGGTGCAGTGAAGTGAGATATTTCAGACTAGAGGCCTACCAAACAAATGATCAAATCCGCAACTCTCTACGAGACGTCTATTTCCAGTGATATGGAGTTTTGTTAGGTTTATGTTCTTCGCACCATGTCTGTTAAAATGTAACTGTCCGTTTTTTTTCTTTTTGAAGAACACATGCCTATATATGTACATGTAACTAGTTTCTCCTGGCAGATACTGGTGTGCCCTCATTGAGGAGACAACCCCAACAGGTTATTTCTATCCCACGGGGACAGATTCATGGGATAAGAAGTAGTCTGTTTTTGTCAAGGTCTGGACCTGGAATTAAATCTCTGCGAAATTTCAGTCTTATTTAAAAAAAATATCCAAACTTTTGCATTTATAATACTAAATTCTGCCCGCGGCTTCGCACGCAGGGCCGCCACCCTCAGCCTGATCAGTTCAGTATTTTTTGCGTAAGGAGATAATAACTATCCATACATCCAAACTTTTGAATTCATGATATTATTGGTGTGATTACTGTGAAGTCTGATCTGATGGGGGTTGGTGATAGAAGATCAGTGGTAGAATTGTTTTACAGGGGATGCTGCTGCCCGCCCCCAATGGATATCCCTCAGTCGCCTCTTGCGACAACCGCGGAAAGAGCCCATAATCCTCACGCAGCATGGCCAAATGGGATTATGGGCACTACCCCCCATGAGATAAGTCATTAAGGTGCTTATCAGGGGGAGGCTTGCGTCCAGCAGTGGACCAATATAGGCTGTTGAGGAGGTGAGGATGAAGTGACAGTGTGATACATGTTATGAATTACCTTTTCAGGAAGAAGGTCCCTCGCTGGTCTGTGCAAGTGGCCACAGAGATCGCGAAGCAGTACGTCAACTTGCACGAGATCGGTTTCGGCGAGGTCATCAGCCACGACAACGAGGAGCTGACTGAAGTCGACATGAAGAGCTGCAGGTTGCGACCACCTACTCCTGTGGTGGGTTTTCTTTTACTTTTATACTACCCCTGCTCAGAAATTTGCTTATTCCTTTATACTACACCTGCTCAGAAAGTTGCTTATGCTTTTCCTAACATATAAGTAGAAAGTACGTCATTGTAAGCGTACTGAATAGCGGGAAGGAAAACTCTATGGAATTTCATTTCTCACACGTTTAGCGGGAGCGAAAAGTGTATGGAAATCCATTTCTAACGTGTTATTTTCTTTAATTTTCTAAAATATCAGCTCGTAGCTATGGTAATTTTCATAATTAGGTCAAACGACAAAAAGTTTTTACTGCGAATCCGCCATAGAATATCGGACTCTTCCGTATTCCATGTGGAAATCGCAGGCGGGCGTCTTTATTGCTACATTTGAGTTTACAATTTGAATTTACTCGAGTGATTTTGAAGATTCTAAAACGATGATTTTCCTCGAAGATGTTGTATAAAGCACTTTGTATCACACTCGTATATGTTTCGCGGTGAGGTCGCTGCGTGCCAACGGCGACATTGTCGCAGCACGCACTCGTTGCGCACACGCCTCGCTTTGAAATCGCTCGCAAATTGCCAGTGTGTTATGGCCCTTAGCGAGTAGTTTCATTCCACCATAAATGTGAAATCAATTTTTAAAGCGATTTGGGTGTATAGTTTAAAACTTTACATTTTTTATTTAGTAAGGAAGTTTCTTTAGTTTTTGTGTAAATTATTGCTTATTTTATTAAGATTCTTGTCTCAAATTCTTGTGCACATTGTGACGTAAAATAACATAATGCGTATAAAGTGTGCACTCTGCTACCAGAACTTGCAACATTTTGCTGGCAAAAGATAAAATACAAGTAAAATTATGTTCTAATCAATTTAACTCCGGTGCAAACAGAAATATATTTAAGTTAATCATATGTTTCTGTGTTTATCTGTGGCATTGTGCGTGTAGCTTCCAAACAAATTATTTTTTTATTTCGATTTCAGTTCCTTTCTTTTTTGTTTGTAATGTTTGTAAACTTTTGGATCATATGTATGTTTGATACAATCAATGCGTTCTCGAACCCATTGATTCAACATTCAAGAATATTGTGAGGGCATTGAATATCTGAGCCCAAAATTCAAGCCTTCATTATTTAAATCGGGGTTTTTTAACTTAGTTGGTTAGGTTCACAACACTGTGTGGGTTTTTTGAAATACAAACAAAACCGCCACCTATGTATATAATACTTAAAAGTAGCCGGAGGTTTGAGCCCTCGTGTCTAAATACAAGCTTAATGTAAACTTAGTTAGAGCGAGTTGTCACTATCTTTGTCCATGATAGGTTTAACACAAGTATGTACTACAAAGATTACTAACTGTCAGGATATTCATTAAAATAGTCTATAAGTACCAACTTTGTTTACCTACTTTTTGTGAATAAACATTTATTATTATTATTATGTATAATGTTAAAATCTGCAGGACTAATCTGTATTGTATGTATATCTACGTAGTCTTGCAACACTTTTTAAGTCATCTGGTTTCTGATAATTGAAGAATTATTTTATTTTTCCTCAGCCGTCACGCACGAAACTTGCTGAAGTGACATTCAGTGAAAAAGCGGAAGACCTGCCAGAACCAGTGACCATTGCAGCGTACTTGCCTGAGAGAAGGAAACTACTTGAGGTTGGTACCAATCTACTCTACATTCTAGATAGATAGAATATACTTTATTGCACAAAAGTTGTACATGGGCGAGCATAATGCTAGATAGCATTCTCTACCTGCTAACCTTTGGGTAGTGTGGACAACAATTTAGTAGGTAGTGCTAGATTACAACAAATTATAGAAAAACAAGAAAAATAATAATAATAAATACAATTAATAATTTGAGTTTTTACCATTAACATAAATAAATAATGGCGAATTCATTGCGGATGTAAGCGGGTTAACTACGAACCTTGTTGTGTTGAAAGAACACCAACGTTTCATCCCTTAACGAGGGAAATCTTCAGGGTGAGTGCAGTTCTAGACGTGCGCTTTCATCTAGAACGCGTAATAAGGTTTATAGTTAACCCGCTTACATCCGTAACCTACATTCGTTTGATTAATGTACTTTACCAAAGTAACCATTCTGTTTCCTTTCGGCGTTTCTAGTTCTCTTTATCTAAGGGTCTTCCCGTATTTACCAGGCCAGGCGACTGATATCATAGAGTTACCTTCTTTAGCCAACAGTCCACCCACCGTGTATGTCGATACCGCTTTACAAATTGATTGATGGCAAAGGCCCATTAAACTTCATTCTTTTGAAATTTGTAAATCTTCATTCTTTTAAAATTAAACGGACTAAATCATTTTGACCGGTCAATTAGTTCAGAACCCGCGCGGGTATTGCACTTTCAATGTTGGTTTCTTTTTAGGGTTTCGAAGACCGAAGATCGGTTTCGAAACCCTTATGGTCTCGCTTTGTCTGTCCTTTTTTCCCTCCTTAATAACTCAGCAACTACTGCAGCTATCAACTTGAAATTTAAAATAATAATACATTTCGTGCGCATGTACAAATTTAAAGAAAAAAAAATGAAAAAAAAATGAATATTTTCCATACAAATTGTGCTGCCGAAATTTGAAAAGAGGTATTCGTTAAATTGCGAAGTCTCTAACCGGTACTTTTGGTACATATTTGTTGACAAGCCTTCGAAACCCTCGGCGCGCGAGTTACACTCTCACTTGACGGGTCTTGTTTTATTCGGTAAATGATTTTATTCTATCTCACTTTGTAAAAACGCTAAAAATCATTCAGAACAGTAATTAATAAGACAGTTTACCTGTCCTGTTAGAAATTAAATAATTAATTAATTTCTTAATTAATTAATTTCTCGACTCGATACAGATCGGGCTGAACCTTCTAATATAATGTAAAAGTTGTTTAAAAAAATAGTTTGTCTGTAAACCTAAACATTCACTGTTTATAATTTTGTTATCCCTCTTTCTTGACTTCCATTTTACTGTTTTCTTTCTCTTGAATTATGTTTCATTAATTTTTAAACTTTCGCGATTTGTTAACATTGTTAATGATTTTATCGCGTATCTTTTGTTATTATTTCCCCTACGTTTCTACCGCGTTACAGCGATCGTTGTCACGGTCATCAATTATGTTTTATTACGTTTTGCTTTGTTTAAAAAGTAACTAAAAAGGGTACACGGGTATAAAAAGATAAGTAAGCTATGGCCGTGGTAGAAATCCCTCGCGTCTACATTATAAGTTTCGAACTTAGTTAGAGCGAGGGGTTGAAAGGTTGAAACTAAGACTAAGAAACTAGCTCATAAACACTGTACTGTTTCTGTCAAGACCTTTTGAAATAAACGGTTATTATTATTATACACTCATTTCTTCATAAATCTCGTTTTAACATATTTTTTTGTACTAAAGGAAATAAATAAAGGAATATTATAAAACTATTCTACAGTAAAAAATATATCTAAACTGTGAATCACCGGCCGCGAAGCTAGGCTCAAGCGGCCGGTGACTAGGGCTGCAGCGAGAGGAACTTCCTGACGATGCACGCCGAGTCCCGGAATCTGGCAATTGATCCAACTTCCTAGCGAAGGTCTCTTGAAACGTTGATCGAGGCTCTACTTCTTATTATTATTATTTTTTGAACAAAGTTTACATAGTGACGCTGGTGCTCTCCAGTACTGGAGTTATTCCTAAAAACCTTGCTCACTACCTGAATGTTCTAGGACGTCAACAAAACATTTTCATAACGATGCAAAAAGCTGCAATACTTAATACCTGTAGAACAGTCCGAAAATTCTTGCAGGACGACCAAAATCACTAGGTTTAGGCCCATGAGCTTCATTAATCACTGGAATATTCCGAGAAAAACAGACTTATATATTACTAGTTTCTGCCCGCGGCTTCGCACGCGTTGTTTCTATGGAGACGTTTTAAGGTTATTTCTATCCCATGGGAACTGATTTATGGGATAAAAAGTAGCCTATGTTTGATTCCAGGATTAGAATTAACTTTATGCAAAATTTCAGCCTGATCGGTCCAGTAGTTTTGGCGTGAAGAGGGAACAAAAATCCATCCATCCAAACTTTCGCATTAATAATATTAGTGTGATTATTATTAGATGGTGAACGCAGCAGCGAAACTGCTGTCCCGCACCGTGAGCCAGCGCGTCCAGAAGGGAATGGATCTCACCATCGGCCAGGTCACCCTGCCTCATATGAGACATCCAAGTAAGCTTTAATCTGCAGCCAAACGAGCGTAATTTTTTGATTTGTCAGTCGCGTAATTTCGATCGTGTAATTTCTGCTGAATTTGGTTTCATAGAAAAGTCCTGTTTTATTCACACGGCGGCGACGCAAACAATGATATTATATATAAACTGAGGCGCAAAATGATTATTTGCCGACTCAAACACATAGTGGAAATTGAAACAACCGAATTGTGGTCGCGGGGGTGAGGGGAGCGAGGAATACGTCAGTCATGTACAGATTGTGTGAGTCAACACGTTTTTTGCTCGCAAAAAACAACTGAATAAATTGCAATCGTCTGGCAGCCCAACAGATTCTCTGCTGGGCAGAATTTATGCGACCGAAAATACGCGACTCACGACTCAAAAAATTACGCTCGTTTGGCTGCAGCCTTAACCTGTAATTTTAATCCTTGGCGCAAGAGTTCCTTGGCGTTAAAGTTTAATTATCTGGGTGTATGTATGGCATCTCAAACTAAGTTTTTGCTGCTTCGTCGGTTAACGTTGACGTTTAATGTATGAAAACTTGTGTCAAAAACGTTAAAATAAATGTTTAAAATTTAATCATCTGTTGGTGAACTCGGGGTCTAAATGGTGGAAACTTTGCTGGTTTGTGTTAGTTAACACATCCATGGCCCGCAGATTCCCTTCTCCGCCCCGTGTAGCGGGGAGCTTGGCAGTGAATGCGTAAAGTTTGTTCTTCGATTTGTTTATATAATAACTGTATGTTTCTCAAATAAATAAAAATAAAAGAATAGTTTAATCATTACTATCGAAGTAGTTACAGAAGGTTTTGAATTGTTCCAGTGGATTGGGGCGAGGCAGTGGAAGGCCTATCGGAAGCGGTGGTGAACAACCGGATCCACACCGACTGCGCCGACGTGAGGCGCGCCAGCGAGTTCCTCTCGCATCGCATACTGCGCTCTCTGCGAGCTGAGATGAAGCTGGAAAAACAAAGAATTGTAAGTCAACACTGCCTATCAGAGTAGGTATTCATTTATTTATTTTATTTAATGCTGGACAATTCACACACCATTATCTAGCCCCAAGCTAAGCAGAGCTTGTGTTATGGGTACTAGATAACTGATATACTTTATACAATACACTACATAGATATATATCTATATTATATAAAATAAAGTCGTGTTAGTTACACTATTTATAACTCAAGAACGGCTGTACCGATATGGCCGAAGATTGGTGGGTAGGTAGCTTAGAGCCAGGAGATGGACATAGGATACTGTTTATAAAAAAAAAAAAAAAAAAATTGGCTTACTTTTAAGGCAAAGCCTAACTTAGATAATAGGCTACTTAATATACCGAAAATACGCGTGCGAAGCCGCGGGCGGAAGCTAGTTTTTTAATAAACATAGAAAATACCCAGCCCAACGGAACAAATTTCTGTAGATCGTGCACAAATTTGTTCCGAGGCGGGAATCGTATTAGCACCACTGAGCTCCATTGTAGGTACAAGTACGCTGGAGGTCATATTATCAAGGGCATATTGAGGTCGTTTGATTTTCGCCATTTTGGCGCTGATCGTTTGCGTGAGTCAATGAAAAAACAGATCCCCTTCGGTACAAGGAAGAGCCCTAACGTTAGTATGAAAACTTCTTATTCCATGGCCATGTCAGTTTGGCCATGTTTTGAAGTCAAAAGTTTTCCATGTTCTATGTTTTTGAGCTGTTTTGTTACAAAACGATACCCATATCAGATTTTTTAATGGGGGATTGTTCAGGGGGGCTGGAGGCGAGGGGGGTCACAGCATGGCTCGCGAATTTTGTGGTTTATCTTATTAGGCGGATTAGTGACCGCAATAGAGGTGTAAAGTAAGGAAACAATGAAGGTCGAAACTGTAAGAGAGTGATTAACCTATTACACTGCTAAAATAACTAAAATTTCAAACACTCCGTCGAAAATATTGTGTTTGACTCATTTCATGACCAGTCACGTGCTGGAATATGGAGATATGCTGCTTTTTTGCGCCTATATCGGTACGCGAGGTGTATGACAGTGGAGACATGCGTCATGGGCACTGTACGAGAAGAGATATAAATAAATGAATGAATTCTACGCATTCTATCGAAAAATATAGAATGAAAAATATGAGTAGGTATATGGGGAAAACTCTTCCCACGTAAATGAAACAGCGGCTTCGATCACTGGGATTTATTGGTACAGAGTTATTACCAAATACAAAAATGGTTTACAATAAAACCAGCTAAAAAACCCAGATAATGATTTTGTTTCTTCTTCTCTCCACTAGGGATGTACACCACCAATAGGGTTGTGACGTGCGAGTCGATCGATTCGCCACACCACCCCCCCAAGGAGAAAATTAAACCCAAGCAGAAACAAAAAAAAATAATAGTAAAAATAATGATACATAATTATTTAACATTCAAAATCACATTTTGGTTTATAAAAAAAAAAAAATGCTAAGCACACATGAAAATAGTAGGTTGTGACATTATTGATAGTGAACATAACAGTTAATTTTTAATCATATATAAGTAATAAGAACTATTTTTTTAAAAATCTAAATTCTTAAATTTCACACGTCTGCCTGAGCGTGTGGTGTAGGGCTTCTAAGGAAAGGTTTTTACAGCGGATCTTTCCGGAGCTTGAGAGATAGCATATGAGAGAGCATATTACGTTAGAACTCTATTGAGGTACTAGCTAGGCTATAGGATCCACACCGACTGCGGCAATTAGCAGGAAGCTTTTTTGGAGCTTAGGACAGAAATACAGTTACTTTTACGGCCTGATTCTTATCGTCGGATAACTTTTAAAGATAAGGTTTAACCTATAGTGCGTAACACTTGCGCCCTTACACTTGGGATAATTTCTAAAAACTAACTTACGATAACCATTTTATTTATACGACGCAAGTGTCATCGTTATATAGTACATTAGTAACTGCATAACTATTTAATATTTTATTAGAAATAATTGTTTCAGACAATGCCATTTTACAGCAGCACCTTGAATTTATAATTATTATTAGGTATTGTGTTTACATGACTCTAACGATGCCCATTTACAGCTGATGTATTTATCAATTTACTTATTTTTGTATGTACCTACCTATATTCCTAAGTTCCTTGATTATTTTCTGTCGTGTCTGTTTTATGGCTTTGAATTATAATTTAAGCACAACATATTGTAACCCATTTATATTTAAAGCGACATTTCCAAGTGTGCCTTGTGCTCCTACGGCGAATAAATGAGTACATTCATACTCATGTATGATGAGTATAAAATTAACTCACATTCTGTATGTTGCTTCACAGAAAGAGATGGTGACACAAATTCCTGAAGACAAAGACTTCTACAACCCAGACGACGTAGACGACCCTGAAAAGTCTGAACGTCCCAATTCGCCTGAAGGAACACTTTCCGAGACGTGAATTCACACAAACCTCAGTGACTGAGTAGACGTGTTTAGTTTGTAGCGAGTTTGATTTGGAATCGGATATTGGTTTTGGATGGTTGATTGTTTTTCTAAATAACTAGTTGTTCCTTTTTCCTAATTTTAATGCTTTAATCTCTTTTTTGTAATTATTTAAATCTGAGTATTTATAAAATTTTATAAAACAATAAAAAAAATCTTCTACTAAAATATGCTTTTTTATCATCAGCTTCCGGTCCTCATCCCATGCTAGGTGGGGTCGGCACAACATGTATTTTTCTTCCACTATCCAGTATCCTCTATCAGCCGTCATCTCTGTACCTTTCTTAGCCATCTCCTCTTTCACATAATCCATCCATCTTTTCTTAGGTCTTCCTCTCCCCTTCCCTCTACATTCAAACCTAACACTCTTCTCGTCACATAACTTTCTTTCTTCCGCATAACATGCCCATACCATAACCTGTCCCCTTCAGCCACTTTGGTAACTAACTGATTCGTAACCAGCTTCGTAAAAGCACTTTTCTTCACTGTTTTGTAATCACTAATAAACACTTATTTTCCGTTTTCGTTTTAATTTTATAACTGAACCAGTAGGTACATTTACCTAGGTATAGTAACTGCATACCTACCTATTTAATATGTTATTAGAATTAATTGTTTCAGACTGCTATTTTGTCACTCATCTTTCCGTCACTGCCACTTTCAAATTTCCTCTGATGTACTCTTTCCTTATCTTATCCATTCTTGTCACTCCACACTTACATCTCTTCGCATTTCTGCTGCATGCCCAGTTCGTTCTTCCTTCCCTTTTTTTGCCAAAAATTCAGATCCATACAGTACTACAGGTCTCACGGTCTTGTCAATTTTCCCCTTCAGCTTGAGGGGTATTCGACGATCGCATATAGTGCCTGTGACCTGTCATTCGCCATTTCATCCATCCTGCGCTTATCTTACTCTTGATGACCTTGTCCATCTCGCCGTCGTTTTGGATCAATGAACCAAGGTACCGGAAATTTGAGCAGACTGGTAGGGATACACGACCTAAGGCAATATTGGCAAAACTAGGGGCACCGTCTTAGTCAAGGAACAGCTGATCGGTTTTCGACCAGCTAACTCTCAACCCGACACTCCAATTTTGCTGCCATTTGTCAGTCTGCTCTGGACTTCTTTTGCATCTTCCCCGGCAAGACAGTGGCCTCCGTGTCAGTAGTACTGCTAAGAAGTACAACTGGTTGTAAAAATGACACCTTTGTATCTTTAGTACTACCAGTAGTACTATAGTTATAGTGACCTTGTGCGGCATTGGAAGTACAACTGAACATTCTTAAAAAACAGTAGAACTATGTTACCAACACTGAAATGTATAAGTTCAATTACAATATTTTTACTAAACTAATAAAACAGGGAGGGTAAATAAAAAAAAAGACTACGGGTATTCCTGCCATAAATTTTAACAGGGACAAAGTCGAAATCAGGTACCAGGATAGCAGAAACGATGGAGACGTATTTCACTATGTCGTCAGCAAAAAGCATGCTCCAGGGTGCCTCCTCCTGTATGTCCGATGTAAGAGCATCCATAATCAGTAGGAACAAGAACCCTGGTGCAAGCCTACAGTCTCATTGAGCTTGTCGCAAACACGCGCCTCAGACTGGAAATAAGTACCTACGAGCTCTACTGTGCATTGCATGTACAAGCTGCAGGTATTTCCCTGGCACTCTTTGTCTTTTTTTCAGCGCCCACCACAAAACCTCACGGGGTACTCTCGTACGCCTTCCCCAGGTCAACGAACACCATGTGCAAGTTCTTGTGCGCACGTCTGTATTTTTCGCATAATTGGCGAGTGTATATAGGTAAAGATTATGGTTTTTTCATATTCTCAAAAAGAGTGATTTTCGTACTATTTACGAAAAAATGGGGCAAGTTTAGGATAGCCAAAAAATAAAAAGGTTCCGGTGCTGGTTAGACGACGTTAGGCACCCCTAAATCCGAGGAGCAAACATAGAATGCTATGAGCTTTGGGAGTTTCCTGCGTACGCTCAGGTTTCAAAATTTATTTCTCGTGGTCAAACTAGATTGCCTAACGAGACGAGGAATAAATTTTACCTCGTGGCCAAACTGTTGCGTCGCAGTGGGATAAGGCAGCGTAAGGATTTGTTGCTTTGTATTGATTTCTATGTTACCTACAGCGTCCAGTGGATCGGCATATCTTTTTTTTTCAATTCACTCAGCATTATCTAGCCCCAAGCTAAGTAGAGCTTGCGTTATGGGTACTAGGTAACTGATATACATACAATACACTACATAGATAGATATTTTTTATTATACATAGAAAAACATCCAGAACACCCTGAACAAATATCTACAGATCGTACAAACATTTGTCCCGAGGCGAGAATCGAACCCGCAACCTCCTGCGTCGCAGGCGGACTTTCGCCCGCTGCGCAACAGAGGTCGTCGTTATTTAAAGCCTATACCTGAGACCTGGGCCCGTACTCTTAAAAACGAAATCGATGTTTCGGGTAAGTTTTCGTGCAAACGCTTATCTTATGCAAGCGACGACGTATGATAAGAGTTAGTTTTGTACAACAACGAAAAAGAAACTTTGATTTTCCTTTTCCGAGTAGGCCCTCAGTATTTCTGCCGATGACGACATCTACAACAAAATCTCCGTCACTACGAAGATATTGTTGCGGACGAAATCATCGGCAAACACTTAGCGCTTTGAAAATACCTACCTACCAATATTGCCGATGCAAGATCTGAAAGCAGTTGACGCACCCAATAAAAGTAGGGACCCTAAAGGTTTTGACACGAATTCCCAAGCACTGTTTAAAAATACTTTGTCTTTATTCAAAACTAGACCTAAGGTCAAGCACAACAACTCAACTCAAGCAAAGATCGATAACTGAGCAAGCTTTCATAAGACGGGCCTTGTGTCTTGTGATGTCTTGTGTCTTTATTTTTTGGAATCACAATATTCAATTGTATAAAATAGTGTGGATGGTCCGGCGAGGTCCAAATCAAAGACGTTGGCCGTTTTTCAACTAGCCGGAGCGACAGTACCGGTCCACCCAGGACATGCAATGCTAGAACCTCGTTTTCGGGGACTTATGCATAGAGTTAGGATAGTATAGGTATTGTACCTACAAGCCAAAATGCTAATAGGGTGATTTCGTCCGTCCACGAGTAAATTATCTATAACTTTCAGTAGTTAAACTCCTTTACAACTACTACAAAAAAATATTTGAAATTGGAAACGACATACAGTTACGTCAGTGTCAAAATTTCAGTTAAAAATGTGAACACTGAAAAAAATAACAACACTCAAAACTCCACAATATTTCACCGTTTCTGAACAATACAACCATTTTAACTACGTGATGCAGCTCCTACACGAGAACAAAACATATCTGATGACGGCCCGAGACCACAATATGAGTGACAGCATCAACATGAACATGAAGGTATACTAAGAACAATACCTACTTATAACTGCACCGGTGCATGTAAAGTAAACCGAAATCAGCCATAAATATCAATATCCTCTCCAGGCTCCTCAAAGTTGTCTAAGAAGAGAAAACGCCAGCTAACTTTACATAGATTACCCAAGCCTTATTCTTTGAACTATCTGTAGGGCTTACTCAACTTCACCGTAGCAGACAAATATTTCATCGCCTTGCTTCTTGCCTTGCGCTTTTTTTGTCTTGCAATTATACCTACTTAATCCTTCCAATCAAAAGGTACGATTAAGATTCTAACAGTAGTGGTATAATGCCTAAAGCAGTGATAGAGCCCAATTGGCACCCACCTAGACTCAAAACCCAGTGCCCTCTATTTGTAAATCAATTCCTCAATCATCATCGTCATCATCATTGCCCATTGGCCTACTAATGAGGATTTAAAGGGCATCAGTCTGGCTGGGAGTCAGCCGAGCACTTTGGGCATGAATAGACCATTCCTAATTCTTAGTTACTTACCAACAAAACGGTACCTACCTGAGATACGGTATCTACTAATGTGGCTACATTAGTAGGTACCATATCTCTGGTCATCAATCTCCTCAGGATACCGCGTCCAGCCTAGATGTGAAAGAGAAGGTTTCCTCAAACGCGTCCCTACTGCTAATGAACCCAGTAGCAAGCGGAGACAACGTCGCCACCTGCCTTAACTCCGCTCATAGGCTGAAGGAGGAGCTTCCTCCGCTGGTGCCGTGCTGTGAGGGCAAGGAACTTCAGGTACGGGCAAAGTACTTCATCCTACTAATATTATGAAGCCGCAAGTTTGTGAAGTGATTTTTGTTACCTAGGATCTCCAAAACTACTGAACAGGTCATGATGAAACTTGGCGTACATTTAGAACATAGCCTAACTTAGTTAATAGGATACTTATCATACCGAAAATACGCGTGCGAAGCCGCGGGCAGAAGCTAGTAATATTATTAACGTGAAAGTAAGTCGTCGATTACGTTATCACGCCTAAACGGCTGAACTTAATGAAATTTTGCAAGATATATGGTTTCTTATGGAAGGAGGTAAGGCTAGGTACCTACCCACATTTTGTTCCGGAACAACGCGTGCTAGGGCGCGCGCGTCCAGAAAGTACCTATCTACCTACTCTATTACCTTTTATGCTTTTTGTGTTCCGGTAGGTAAGTATTGGCCCGGGGGGTGGGAGATCGAAAATAAGCAATCGTGGGGATTTAAACTATTTGGAGGAGGCCTTTGCCCAGCAGAGATGAATGGGTTAAAGTATGGGTCCTGGTGCCAAATAGCGAAAAAGGGCTCATAAAAAATTTCGTTCTGTCATACGGACAGAGATATTTTTCTCCCTGTACCTTACAGGGACGTGACTAAATTGATTGGTCCCCCGAGAGTCCACCATAATTTTCGTTGAAAAGGTTTCCTGAGCCTGGCTTAAACTCGTTACATTTAGATACATTTTCCAGTGACAAAATGTCCTCAAACAAGTAGACCGCGAGCTTTCTATCATTTGATGCCGTCAATATAAAATGCATCTAAGTGTTACGAGTTATAGCCCATATTTTAATGAACAGTTTTGTGCAATGCCATAATCACATAGAATAGTTCTGCAGGGGACGCTGCTGCTTGGGTTGATATCCCCTTAGTCGCCTCTTACGACACCCGTAGAATTGGGGTGGTGTAAATTTTAAGCTGGCACCACACAGCTTCAAACAAGGGTTTTATACTAATCACTCCTAAGAACTTGTTTGCGTGTTGACTGCTCTTCAAACACTTCCACGACGACGAAGCCGTGTACTTTCTTCGAGAGGAGACGAAGTGTTTTCTCTTTCAGAATGACTAGTCTAGGGGTCTTTTCGATATCCTGCCACTTTTGCAGATAAACGAAGACTTGGTGCGCAGTGGGCTGTCGGCGATATCCGTGAAACACGACTCGTGCTTGGTGGAGTGCCTCAGCATGTCGCAGGCCTACGAGATGGTGCAACTTCCACAACTGCAGGGTCTAGTTAAGGTATCCACCGGTCTCTTGCCTATATCAGAGACGAAACTAATAGCAGATTAAAATTTTAGATCGTATAGACAAGCTCACAAAGAACTTGGAATAGGGAGGTAAATTTTGAGCATGGGAAACCGACAGAGATAATGATTTATTTATTTATTGACTTAGTACAGAATTACTATTCTAATCACACTAGTCATACACGAAAAATTAAATGTTACATTTTATATAATTCAAAGATAAAATCAATATAAATTTCTTATAAAAATAATAATAATAATAATAAAAATGTATGTCAGCTGATGAATAAAACAATAAAAATATTGAGATTTGTGTGGTGTTATTACTCAGAACAGTAAAACAGCAATCATGGGGATTGTTGTCTAGGGTAGAAATGATAAAATGTACCTACGTCACCATCGAATGCGTAGGTAAGTTACTAGAAATTAATTCTTTCAACTTAAATAATGAACGCAATGTATACCTAACGATACAACGTCATTAGTGTCTATTTTAAAGAACTTATTTTCCAAAGAGAATTTGACAGTAGTCTTGATTATTGAATTGAATGATTATTGAATAGTCTACAGTCTAGTCTAATTCCGTTGTCGACAGCATCGCAACTCGTTTCGTAGTCTGCATCGTCCGGACCTAAAAAGAGTTCCCTACTTGCGAAGGATGACTCCGCATGAGCTGGAAACACTGTTTCGAGGCTATGCAGACTTCCCCAGGCTTGACAAGAAAGGTAAGTTCTTATCTATAGGCTACCTTATCAACCCCTTTTACTTGTAGGAAACCTGCT
Organism: Eupithecia subumbrata; assembly: GCA_949316285.1. Taxonomy (NCBI): domain Eukaryota; kingdom Metazoa; phylum Arthropoda; class Insecta; order Lepidoptera; family Geometridae; genus Eupithecia; species Eupithecia subumbrata. The sequence goes on from OX438634.1 coordinate 3,487,353, forward strand.
CTGAACAAAACGAAATGACTTCTTAATACTTAGGTATACCTATGGAAGGCCAAGATCCACTTTGGGTTGCTCAGCCATAGGTACCCAACGACTCCCACGTTTGGTAGACGTCTGATCTTTCCGTTTATTTTCTAGAACACAAACACAAACCAGATGATATGACGAAACAAGCAATGCCGTCAAACGACATGCAAGTCATGCAACATAAAGAAGTTTTGAACATAAATAAGAACAGTGACAAAGAAGGTAAGAAGTTCCACTGAGTAGGTATTCTGCTGATCCGAAAATAGGGGTAGAGTATGAGTGTCAGAATCACACAAACATTTGCACGGGAAGTAGGTATAGGTAAGCTTCATTTTACCTACAAACGTGGCGCATCAACCCCGTAGTAGGTCTTGGCCTTTCGACACAATAGATCGCCTCCGGTTTCTGTTCTGCGCCGCCTCCGATGAGGTCCAGTTCAGCAAAGTTGTTCAAGGAATCGGCCTTCAGAAGACAAAGCTGCTACTGTGGACTCTTAGGCTAGATAGTGGACCTTAAGGGCCTACATACATACACATGCACACATGCACTGCAGCAGTTGAAACTGCTTCGGGCGGTTAACAGCACGGTGAAATTTCATCCATTCATCCAAGATGCTACTGATTTGAAATTGCCAACTGCTCGAGCAGTTAGTTTAACTGCTCGAGCAGTTATCAATGGCGGTCTTAAGCTGTTGACTCTTGACTCCAAGAGTGGTCCGTGTATGTTGATCACTAGGTAACTGCTCGAGCTGCCCGTGTATGGCCGGCCTAAGACTAGATACACGGGCAGCTTGAATGAAGCCGTCAGACTGCTTCAATCTGTGACTGCATTGCGAACTATGCAAGTCCTCCACCGGTTCCATGTATGCCTGTAAAAAGAAGACTAGTTAACTTTGCAGTCGCCAGCTTGAAGCAGTCGATACAATTATGGGACTTTTATTCCTAGACACGAAAGCCCTCCACGCGATCTTGGAGACCCGTTCACGCGCCGAAGACGTGCCAGCTGGCATGAGACTGCACGGCGCCCGCGCGAGGCTCTACACTTCTGTGCTGGCGGGGGCCAATACTGGCGATCAGCTGGAGTAAGTAACCAGCATTACTGTACTTACTTACTTCATCATCATATTAACAAAGAATAAACATCCACTGCTTAACATAGGCTTCCCCCAAACAACGCCACAAATAGATCCTGAGCCGCCTACCATTCATTGTTTCCCCGCGTCCGCTACAGAGTTATAGGTATAGAGCGGTGTTGCCGCACTCTGTTTAGCATTATATCGTAAAACTAGTTTCTGCCCGCGGCTTCGCACGCGTTGTTTCTATGGAAAAGTTCAAAGGTAATTTCTATCCCATAAGAACTGATTTATGGGATAAAAAGTAGCCTATGTTTAATTCCAGGCTTAGAGCTATACCGATGCAAAATTTCAGCTCAATCTTTTCAGTAGGTAGATTAAGCGTCAAGATGTAACAAACATCCATCCATGTATCCAAACTTTCACATTTTTATTATAAGTGATATGTGATAAGTAGGCCGGTGTACTGACTTTCTTTTTAAGTTTTAAACAAGTAGATGTCCTAGATGTAACGCATTGGAGTATACTCTGTAATGTTATGTCGGGTTTTAAAATAAAAAAATTGAAAATAGTAAAAAACGTAAGATACTTACCTACGCCCAAACTGTGGCATAGTCTTTGAAAAATGCTGACGCACGCACACTATGAGTACCCAGTTAAAAATAGTGTTTTTGCCAATAAACCTGTTACTATTACCTACCATGTGCAATCATATTGAACGAACTTTTGTGAATAAACACCATAAAAACACACCATACACTGATTTCAAATGAGCGACCTATCACATTTCGCTTGTCAACAACACGACCCGGTTTCACTACAGAAAGGGTCCGTCTAACGATTTAAATCTTTAATGTGAACTCTGTGTCTTGGATTTTAGGAAGGTCGTAATTTTATTATGTCGTGTGCAGTTCTGGGTAGCTCTCGAACCGCAGATCACTTTCACGTGTTTCCAACAGAAAATTTCTGTATTTTTTTATAGTCGAAGGAAGTGTTCAGTAGTTTGCTGTGACGTCATAATCCCCTCATTGCTTCCCCCTGTCCATCCAAAGGTTGCCTGGAAGGGATCGCTTTTAACGATAAAGCCGCCGATTGTGCCATACTAGATTTAATTAGTACCTAATTACTGTTTTTGATAGTACATTAAAAATATTATCTATTTATATAGCTTATATCTTCGTCGTTTAACCCATCTGATATTATCTCTCTCTATCTGATAGGACGTAGCCTAACATTCTGTACCTTTTCCAGAGTAAACCCTATTAATTATGAATACGACACCCGAGTACCAGACGTGGTACTCCCGGAAGACGAGATCCAATTACACGAAGAACTGCAGATCATTCTCCCCCCGAGATGCGATGATGTCACAACAGACTCTTCGATAACCGCTGCTTCTACAGACACCTTCAGTTAATGATAACAACTGCAAAAAAGACCGCAAGTTCAGATCTATGAAGGGTAAAAAAAACCATTTAAACATTGGCCTTAAAACGCGGAAAAACATCTATAGGCTCGCTCGGTTCTCGAAAAAGAAATTATGCAGGATATTTATGTATATAAGTTGGATATTGAATGACCTCTAATAAAGTTAACTATTTTAAACATTTCATGTTTTCATATTTGCCTTTCATAAAAAACTTTCACTCGTCTTCTGTCACTTTCTTCGTCGTTTTTACACGTTCCGGCCGCCGGGTACCCGGTACCGACTATCCGGAAACCGAGATGTTTGAAAAGGCACTAACCGTCTCAAGCGTGCCGGCTGTTTCGTTTTCTAAAAAATTACGCTGCAGAAGTAAAAAAAAACAAGCTACTTCGAGGGTGAATTTATATTGAAATAACCTTTCTACAATATAATACAGCATACTGTAATCCGCTTTTCACACGCACCATACATTACATACCATATTTATAATTATTTATACAAATCGGTGCGTAATACTTTTAAATTTAATTGCACTTTACAAAATCCGATAAAGCGTTCAGGAAATACATAACATAGAGATATTTATTTAGCCCCAATTTTGCCAGTACACAAATCTTTCGAAAATCAGCTTTATCTGCATAGGAATAGTGATTGAAATCAGAATTTCTGCGCAAAATTACCTGATTAATCAACAAGGGAGGTAGCATTCATTCATATCGATCGAGCTCGATCGTCAAATTGGACGACTCGAAGCTAAAGCTCAGAGAAATTGATTGTCTAATACACAACCGTTAAATAATTGATTTCTAATATACGGTAAAACTTAATTTAACTCTAAGCTTTGAGCTTCGCTTCGAGTCAAATTCTCAAGTTTAAGCTACGCGATCGATGTTACAGAATGGTTATTTTCATCCAAATAAAATGTCATTTATAATAATTAAAAGATAGTGAAACATAAACTTCAATCGTAAGAAACATTCCAAAAATAATGTATACATTTGAAAGTGTCTAACATATATCACAAAGAACAGGTGAGATTAACAGAAAACAAAGTATTATAACTAACATGTTTATGTCAAAAGTTGAACAAGTCGATCCGGGTGAGTTTTAACAATAATGGTCCCCTGTGAAAATAATATGAAAATTTACTGAAAAACGTCGCGAGAACATTCGTAGGCCTTTTGGACTTCCCATTCACCTGATGAAATAAGTACAGCAACATGAGAAGGAATAAATAGTAGTAGTAGATCCACTTTCTTGGCAACACTGCTTTGATTTAGTTTCGAATACAGACAGCTGTCTTTGTAGGTGCAAGAGGCGCGAAATGAATTTCTAGCAAAAATAAGCATATAACATACCTAATGTTATATTCTTTTGTCGTAAAATTGCAGAGACTTCGAACAGAAATGGCAGTGGTACTATTTATTACTACTCCTCGCAGGTGTTAGAAAACTACTTATAGCTTGAATTACAGTATATTCCTAAGCGAAGCCATGACGGAATGATTATGTACCTATCTTACCAGTTTTACCCTAAATCAGTTCTCTATCTACCTCTAAAACTAAAAAGGCAATTTTATTGTTTTGGAAGATGTAAATCAAGATCCAAAATGTTAAAAAATCTTCCTATTAGCCTACGAATATCCTAAAAGGACTATTTACATAGAAAGCTGGTCAATACCTAACAACAACCTTTTAAAAACATGACATAATAAGTTTCAATTTTACAAAATTTTGTGACGATTTCTATCAGTTTTTTGTCGTTCTTAAACCAGTTTTCCATGTAAATGCAGTTATGTAACTTGAGGGTAGTTATAAAATCGCAACACTGTCACCTACTGAATCACATTTAAAGCGAAAAGCACAATACAGAGTCCCTATAAACCTACAAAATAAATCAATAAATCATCCAATTTGAGTATGAGAAGACAACATAATGGAAAATGAATACAAAAGTCTCATTATGTACAAGAAACTTCAATATTATGTACAGTTTGATTTGTAATAATATGACGGTTGCATACATTTCGACGATATATCAAGACAAGTTCAGTTCAGATTTGAGGCAGACATTAGTATATATCTATTTATTGTCCTAATTAGTAGGCAGCCTTTAATATTCATTGCTTTTAGGTATGACTTATAGTAAATCAAATATCACACAAAATTATAGCTGTTTCACCAGCAAAATTGTATAAGTAGAGGGTCTCGACATAAGCCACAGTACAGACATATGCTACAGCGGCCATTTCTAGCTAGATTTAAAGATATAACTGCAAAGATAGTGAGTGAAGCTAGACGAATCCACGCCACGCAACGTACGCGTCGGATATGGCGTCGCGTACGATAAATGTGTCTAGGCCATATGTTTTCATACACTTTCAAGCGTCCAGATTTCATCAAGCGGCGTTTTACGTGTCGTGGGCTAAGTCTATTTCTTGCTTGATTTGTTAAACACTTCAAATTGTACACAACCGCCAAATCTCAATAATAATTTACTTTAGATCCAGCGCAAGCGTGCATCTATACAAAACTATCTAACCTTGTATAATTTTTTAAAAGCTAGCGCGTTTACCTTTTGTTTTTTTCATACAATTATCTAGGCTGAGGTTATAAATCCCTTCCAGTAAACGAAAAACAAAAGAAAATGAAAAGGGGACCGCGCAAGCTTTTAAAATTTACCTATACACCTTTGTAACATTTCAATGCATTTACTTCAAACTACCTAAGCTGGGTTTACACTATAGCAAACTTTTAAATCGTCTATATTTTTTTAAGGTTAGATTGGCATTAAAATTTAGACGTTATATTCCTCGATTTTTCACGATTTTTTTCGCCAAATGAGGGGGCAAAGGCCTACAAAATGTAGCTAAGAACCACATCACAAGACAAGACGAGTATTTCGATACCTCATTTATCAAATTCGGAGGTAATAAAGAATGTCCGAAAAGACACACTCAAAAACCACGCCTTGCGGGTAAAAAGCGGACTATTCGGCCATACACAGAAAATTGCTTAAACACGCACGCTCCAGTTGGGAAAGTACGTGATATGGATAGTGGTTTCAAATTAGAATTTCGTTGACCGAAATGCATTTGAATAGGAAATTACTAACCATCACGTGATGCGGTTTTGGCACGTTGTCGATTTTACTAATCTCGTCATGGATTTGTAGAGGTAAGAAAAGCTGTTTTGAATTGATCGATTGTGGTGTCAATTCAGCTGTCGCCAAAACTTAACTAATTTGAGAGCGCTAAAATTGACGCCATTCTTTTCATTCCGATCGTTATGAGAGGGACGGAAACAATTTTAGTGCTGTAAAATACAATACAATATGTATTTATATCCACTTATGCGAAGTATACAGTAGCAGTGGAGTAACAAGTGAAAAAGTTTAGTTTTAACGACATTTGAATTGAAACCAGTGTAAACCCACCTTAACTACAAATACGGAGGTAAACATTAACTAATAAATCGAAAAAAAATCATTATACTCTATGTAATTTTAAATAAACGTAAAAATAATCAAAATTTCAATTACAACAAATCTAAATTTCGAATTAAATAATGGAATTGATTAATTTGTGTGACGCAAGTCCACGGTTAGCTATCTAAAGACGAGAAGTCCGAACGCGCGTATTGTCTTGGAATAACGACACTGGTTCACATATAACTTGTTCCGACACGGGCGCAGCTTAAAATTAAATGGCATCGAAATCCTCACCTGGAACAAGAAAAAAATCATTTAAATATAATGTGAGATGGTGTGGTCCAAAAGCTAAGCCAGCTAAGATTTGGCTAAGCTCGCTTAGCTAACGCAATTTTGCATATCACATCGCTTGTTATTTGCTATTGCATAGTTTGGACTCTGCACACCATACGTGTATCAAAAACTGTGTCAGCTATGCGATTAAGTTAGCTTAGCTTTCGGCTTTCGATTAGCTAGTACCGGTGACGATCACGCTGTGTAAGTGACGCACCCTTTTGGTCCGCATCACCACAGCCTGGGGACGCACCCTTTTGGTTCGCATCACCACAGGGGACGCACCCTTTTGGGTGGCATCATCGCAGCCTGGCAGTGAATTCAGGAAAAGAAAGTCGTAGACGCTCTGTGACCGACATAGGCCGATTCGACGTTGAAATTGCAGCTGGACTATCGAGTGGACATAAGTCATGCACCTCATACAGTCCGTCGTCGCCGAGTCGTAACGAAATTTTACCATAAATATTAAATAAATAAATAATGCTGTACAATCCAGACAGCATCATCTAACACCAAGCTGAGCAGAGCTTGTATTATGGGTACAAGATGACTGATATATATAATATAATACATTACATAGATAGATATGTTTTATTATACATAGAAACGACCAGAACACCCGGAACAAATATTTGTAGATTTACAAAGATTTGTCTCAAGGCGGGAATCGAACCCGCAACCTCCTGCGCCGCAGGCGGGCGTTCGCCCGTCGCGCCATCGGTCGTCATATTAATCATATTAGTAAGTATGATTAACTTTGTTTCTCCTATTATCATTTCTTTACTTTCTAGTCTTAGCGCGCCCTCTGTGGTGTTATTTTATAATCGACGGTTGTGTTTTACTAAGTAACAGTGCTAAACAAGTGACTACCATGCGCGGGCGGCTGCGGGGTCGACTCCAAAACTCGTAACATAACAACTTGTAGTTGAGCCACGATTCTAGCTTGGGGCCACAGTCATGCCGTAGGTGACGACACGTACCGTGCTCGGACTGCCTAAACCGCAGTTTATAATAGTTTTGAGGGAGCTCGAGGGGGACGGGATTAATGAGGATCCGTAACGTTTTTAGTTGAGAATGCAGATTTATAGAGCTAAGAAATCCATAACACACAGTGCAAAATTTTCGCCTGCGACGCAGGAGGTTGCGGGTTCGATTCCCGCCTCGGAACAAATTTGTGTACGATCTGCAGAAATTGGTTCCGTTGGTCTGGGTGTTTTCTATGTATAATAAAAATATCTATCTATGTAGTATATTGTATTAAGTATATCAGTTATCTAGTACCCATAACACAAGCTCTGCTTAGCTTGGGGCTAGATAATGCTGTGTGAATTGTCCAGCATTATTTATTTATTTATTTATTTATAATTACTAGCGAAGTTCACTGAGCGACCGCCTCGGGTGTGTGTGACGTCACTCGCTCGGACGCCGCCCGATAACCGTAAGCAGATTTCAGTTTGAAAACTCATATCAGCGACCGAGCGAGTGATCACTCAGTGAACTTCGCTAGTAATTTGGTCATAACTTCGTACGTAATGGTCCGATTTGGATAATTTAAAAAGAAATATCATTCTTATGTCATAAAGCATAACGTGGATACTAATTCTATTGAAATTGCTATACCTTTACTGATCCTAATAGGATAATTAAGGTCGTTAATGAGGATCAGTAACCATAACTTTAAAGTTTTTGTTTTATAGTGCGTAAGCCTCACACTCTGGCTTATTTATTTTTTTGAAGGATGCGGGTTCAAGTTCCGTCGAAGTCAAAACATTTTTGCGATATTATTTGATTTCTTAGAAACTATACTGATACTCTTTACTGATCCTCATTGGATAATTAAGGTCGTTCGGTCTTGGAGGGGTGGAACACGTACCGTGCGCGGGCGGCTGCGGGGCCGCCTACTCCGCAGCTCATAACTTGTGGTTGGAGGTGAGCCAGGTCAGCCCCTCGTACAGTCCGTCGCCCGAGGTGGCACACGACGGCTGCACGTACCAGTTGCGATCGCGGATCCGGGTCAGGCCGAGCTTCTCTTGTATCTCGTGTGGCTTCATCGCTGGAATAGAGACATTAAATTATTATCTCGTGTGGCTTCATCGCTGGAATAGAGACATTAAATTATTATCTCGTGTGGCTTCATCGCTGGAATAGAGACATTATATTATTATCTCGTGTGGCTTCATCGCTGGAATAGAGACATTATATTATTATCTCGTGTGGCTTCATCGCTGGAATACAGAAACATAAAATTATTATCTCGTGTGGCTTCATCGCTGGAATACAGAAACATAAAATTATTATCTCGTGTGGCTTCATCGCTGGAATAGAGACATTAAATTATCAGAGACGTCTAAGAATTTAAATAATAGATAGGTAGGATTGAAAGGTAGAGCTTCTAATCTAGGTCCTCGCCGTGCATCGATTATTTTTCCCCGGTGAGGCGAGTTATGTATTTCGGGTGTTTTAGGTTATCTGATAGGTAAATATAGGTACTATTCTTTATTACTTCGAAGCGTCCAAACGACTGAAGGGATTTTGATAAATGAGGTGAGTATCCAATATACTTGTCTGGACTCCTATATAGTTCTTAGCTACATTTTGTAGGCCGTTGCCCCACATTTTGTGAAAAAATTGTGAAAATAGGGACCGATTCCGTTTCTTTCCGATTTAAATCAATTACTTGTTATTCAATCAGCTCCAGATTGGATCAGATCTTTGAATACGGACGTTATGCTGATAAGTTAAAGCAATACTACTATACACATAGTAGTTTCTTAATCTCTATATTCAAAAAAAATAGCGACACACATAATATAAATACTAGAAATAAGGATAAACTCGCTGTGCCCACAAGTAGACTACACAAGATAAATGTATCTTTTAAAGGGCAATGTATACGCTTCTACAACAAAACTCCAAGTGAGTTGCAAAAATTGTCAATAAATAAATTCAAACAAATTGTCAAACATATCCTTTGTAAAATGGTTTACTACAAAATATCAGATTATCTAGACTCTAGATTCTAGAGGATAAAAAAGGTTGGGACGAGTTTTGCTCCAGCTCGAAAAATAACAACTACCAGGCTAAAGGTTTCTTCGTCGCTTCTTTACTTTAGTCTACATACCGAAGTGACAGAAATGTGTATGTGCTGCTGGTTTTCCTTACATTAAATAAATAAATAAATAGAAATCAAAAATATCATTTTATTTCCGTGTCAGTTTTTAGTTTTACGATTTGACCTTTTCTAAGTGTACATTTATTGTATTTATAGAAATAAAGAGTTTTTGATTTGATTTGATTTGAAAATCATCATGTGTTAAGGACTTTTGTATAGAAGCAAAAATACATTAATTTTGATCAGTCTGTGGTACAGCCATATATATAAATAAATAATGCTGGACGACTAATACAGCGTCTAGCCCCAAGCTAAGCAGAGGCATACCTGAACTCGAGAAGACTAACATGATAAGACGCCGTAGCGGTCACGGCGTAAGAATCAACCTCTTCAACTCCAACAGCCCCAGAATTGGGGAACCTATCAGAGGAACGCGCAGCTACTGTGTATTTTTAACTGCTGTGATTACCAATTCGCCTGTCAAGTGTGGTGATTATGGCAAAGGCCAAAACCTCTCTCGTTTGGGCAAGGCACCAGTGGACTATGTGTGCTGATGACACAAGAAGCTTACTTTCTGGCATGTCTTCTTTTTTGCGAGTATGGGTATGATAGCGTCGCGCATTTCTCTCTGATTTTTCTGGTGCAGAAACATGAACCTTAGTGTAGTAGAAATAGAGTAGAGACAAGCTTAGGTAAGCTTGTCTCTACCCTATTTCTACTACACTAAGCATCTAGTAACCAGTAGGTTCAGGCAAGGCCTGCTTATTTGCGAATATGAGTATTACCGCGTCGTGCATTTCTCTCTGACTTCTGTGGTGCAGAAATATAAACCTTAGTTTAGTAGCATTAGGGTAGACAAAAGCTTACCTTCTAGCAAGGCCTGCTTATTTCCGAATATGAGCATGGTCGCGTCGCGCATTTCTCTCTGCTTTCTCTGGTGCAGAAACATGAACCTTAGTGTAGTAGAAATAGGGTAAACAAAAGCTTACCTTCTGGCAAGTCCTGCTTGTTTGCGAATATGAGTATGATCGCGTCGCGCATTTCTCTGTCGTTTATTATTCTGTGGAGTTCCTGCCGCGCCTCGTCTATGCGGTCGCGGTCTGCGCAGTCCACTACGAATATTAGACCTTGTGTGCCTGGAAGAGAGCATAAAATAGATTAGCTGATATTCTAGCCTGGTACCCGTCCATAATGATGTGACATAACCTTCCGAAACTGATAGGTTGTGAAGAAAACCACCACGCTTGGCAAGATATACCTAATAAATAAATAAATAATGCTGGACAATTCACACAGCGTTATCTAGCCCCAAGCTAAGCAGAGCTTGTGTTTTGGGTACTAGATAACTGATATACTTAATACAATACACTACATAGACAGATATTTTTTACTATACATAGAAAACAACCAGAACACCCTGAACAAATATCTGCAGATCGTACAAACATTTGTCCCGATGCGGGAATCGAACCCGCAACCTCCTGCGTTGCAGGCGGACCTTCGCCCGCTGCGCCACAGAGGTCGTAATATGAATAATCTTTTAGTTGTAATTCAAACAAAAACAAACGTGTTTTAAAATAAAGTTCCGTATATTTATTTTTGCAGTGAGTCACAAAATGTCTCAGCATGAGTTGGTTGTAACAAGTCACGAGCAATACTGGTGTTGTTATGTGATATATGTATTGTGGTGTGTATATATGTGATGATAGATTGGTAACATGATTGCACCATCAAAACTAGGCAAGGTACCTTAAGCTCTGAGCTCATTAATCCAATACCGCTATCATATCACACACAGCACAAAAATGGGCATTCTGGTATCAGCTAATAAACTTTAAGAAATTAAACAATATCCCAAAAAAAACGACTTCGACGGGACTCGAACCCGCAAACCCTCAGTACGGGATACGCTAACCAACCGAGGTCAAGTAACGTAGTAGCCAAAGAGCAAAACTCGTTTTCTTTTTAACCCCCGCCGAAAAAGAGAGGAGCTATAAGCTTAACGTATCTGTCTGTGTATCTGTTTGTGGTATCGTAGCTCCCAAACGGCTGAACCGATTTTCGTTTAGTTTTTTTTTTTTTGTGTCATAGATAATTTTATACCGAGTGTTCTTAGCCATGTTTCATGAAAATCGATCGGGGGGTTTTTTTAATTTTTAATTTTAAAATTTTTTTTTTCTTGTTTAATTTTACAGTGTAAAATGGCTTCCCCCAAGCTTCAAACGAATGGCTTACGAGCTGTCTGTCATGTGATGCCGTCAATGTGAAATGCATCTAAATGTTAAGTTAAGAGATAAGGCCAAATTTAAATGTTCATTTTTGTGATGTGCTCTAGCGGTGCGGCTTTAATCTCCGACAACCTTTATTTGTTTTAAAGGTTCTTTTTATAATGTACAGTCGTGTGAAAATACATATAGCAATAAAACTGATCACAGAGAAGCAGATAATGAATGCTGTGGAGATGTTGCTGCCGGAGGGGCCAGCTCCATAGCATTCATTACCTGACTCTCCGGGTACTATTCAGTGTCTCCATATCTATCATTATTTTGGACTATGTCGTACAAATAACAGTCAATCTCTGATTTTCCACCTCCAATCCCGGCGTACCCCTTTTACCAATCTAATTCATTAAACAGACCATTGTAACCCTATCAGACATTGTATTTTTAACAAAAGGGCACAAAGCAAACCCCTCCCTTTGTCAAACCTTTCTCCACAAAAATAAAGAAGATATAGCGACTCACCTGTATAGTAATGCCTCCATAACGGCCTGATTTTGTCCTGCCCTCCGACGTCCCAAACGTTGAATTTCACGTTTTTGTATGTGACCGTTTCCACGTTGAAACCTACTGTCGGTATCGTTGTTACTGACTGACCTAATTTTAACTTATATAAAATAGCTGAGAGATTTGTTCAGGAAAATTATACAAGAATTCAATTGTTATTAGTTAGAAAAACCGTTCAAGACATGCTAGATTCTAAAATTTAGCATGTCTTGAACGGTTTTCGCCACACACGTCTTTAATGGCGCTTCGTCTAAAAATATCGCTATTCTGCGGGCTCTTAGGTAAATGGTCAAATCGACAGATTTGATCCTCAACCTCCTCAATATCCTATATTGGTCCACAGCTGGACGCAGGCCTCCACTTGATAAACGTCTAATTTGCTTTTATCTCATGTGGGGTAATGCCTATAATCCCCACGCTGGACATGCGGATTAGAAATCGCTGTTCGGTGATAGAATTGTCCTGCAGGGGGCTCTGTTGCCCATCCCGGTACGTATCCCTTCGTCCCCTCTTACGACACCCGTAGGAAGACTTGGGGTGGTGCAAATTCTAAGTCGGCACCACACAGCACTGATTTGATCGTTTGAATGAATTTCCTAACTACGAGTAATATGATTTTGGACACGATTGTTGTCCTGTTACCTAACTATATTGTTTTCTAAAACTTTTAAATCAATCATGGTTATTATAACACTAAAGTCATTTATAACGGGATATTTAACATGATTTGAGTTTTGAGCTTTCCAATATTTCGGCACAGTTTCAGGCGCCATGATCACGGAATAACAAAAGAAAAAAGTTAAAGTTATTAGTGATACTATTGTTTTCTTATTGTCTTCTAGAGTCAATGCCATGCATATCATATGCTCTTATGACATACACGTGCATTATCGACAATAGCTGTCTCGATCTATTCTAAACTCAGTTATACAAGAACGTGACTATTATCTCTCAAATCTGTGTCCATCCTATATTGTATATGTCTGTATTTCAATGTAAAGGCCTGTTCAGACCTATGCGGTGTTAAACTACCAGAGCGGCAGAAAAGTCGAGTAGGTACGCGGTAGTCCTACTAATCACAAAATCCCCGGCAAGATACCGAGCTTTGCGAAACTGTCCAAAATCTATTTAACTATAAAAACTTTCGTATTTTGACGAATTGACTATGAATGTAAGCAGGTTAGCAGTGTGCGCTGAACGTAGATCACTCGCGACTCTAAATGCACTCACCCTGATCACAGTAGATATATAATATCTACTGTGCCCTGATGAAGTCCCTCGTTATGGGATTGATGTTCTTCCAACACAAAGTGGGTTCGTAGTTAACCCGCTTACATTTTATAATAAGTGCTCAAAATGTATGAAATCTAACCGATCTGAGTAGCGAACCCCAAATCTTCCCGCAGGTGTCGTAAAAGGGGACTAAGGGATATCCACCGGGGACGGGCAGCAGCGCCCCCTGCAGTTCAATTCTGCCACCGAAACTGCGATCCTCAACCCGCATGCACAGCGTGGGGATTACGGGCATTACCCCCATGAGATAAAAGCCAATAAGGCGCTTATCAGGGGGAGGCCTGGGTCCAGCAGTGGACCAATAAAGGCTGTTAAGGTTGAGGGGTAGCGGAGGGGTTTTGGAGGTTTAAAATACTGTTGTGTAAAGGATACTAGTCTTGCCGGCAGCGTCCAGGCCCAGCATCAATATCCGCATCTCCTTATTGCCGAAGATCTTTGACAACAGCTTCCCCATCCTGATGAGCGAGCCTCAACCGCACAACTGGAAACAAAGAAAGAAAAATGTTAACGTATAACAATTACATTTATCTATTTACAGAAGAACCCTATTTAATTAACCGACTTCGAACAAAAGATTCTGGGTTCGGCTGTATGCATCGATGTAAGTAAGCTTCTCGAAAGTGGAACGCTCATATTAGGTTCAATGAGGTCCACTCACCTCAGTCATAGCCGGACCGGGGCGCCGCCGGCGGTCGTGTTTCGGGTGCTTATTACTGGAGATTTGTCTTATCGTCTAGTCACAAAGTAAGCAGAGTTTGTTTTATAGGTACCAGACGATTTTATTGATTCACTTTTTGTCGTATACAAACGACATACAATGACATTAACTTTAATGTTCTTATAAATTAAAATACTTAGTTTTCTATAATATCAGTATCTGGTTCCCTTCCCAAACCAAAGTTCCGCATACTTTGAGGCTAGATGATGATTTGTGAAATGTGCAGCTTTAATAAATATGTCGGAATAAAAATTATCTATGCGGAACACGAACCTCTATTATTTGAGGTTAGACCAATTCTACGAGATGACAGAACGGAATCAGCTAAGTGGAATTCTAGTGTAATTCAATCACGGCAGCTGAAAGACGTGGAAGCCGTGGAAACTATGTAGAAGCGGTCTTGCGTCATTCGTGTTGGCAGCCCCTAACCCTGGGTCTGTGTTTTAGAGCCCTATTTTGTACCAATCTACAAGTGAGACAGACAAAGTACCTAGTTCGTTAAATAAATATCTTCATCTATAAATATCCTCATCTTAAGACAATCTATAAAGCAAGAATATGAGATTTAAAAGCAATGAAGGGATTTGGAATACTTCTGGCACTATTTATTGGCTTTTTGCATGTATATTGTAAAGCAATTTGCAAAACCAATACCAGTAATGAAACCAATCATGTCGAGGCGCATTTATAACAGAAGCTCGTGACATCAAAAGGAAAATCTTATAAGGGCAATCTAAGTAAGGTACAAAAGGTATGAAGGATTCGAGGTGTTCTGTGAGTGAAGGTTTTGATGTTGGTCTAAAACTTTAAAATAACAATCATCAAACATATTCTAAGAATACTCTGTGACCTCACCTTTTAAATTTGATTCATTCAAACATACACGTCAAACATAAAAGACCTTTTTTTTTCGGGAATTAAAATCAGCGATTCATGCATACTGATCAAACTGTGACATTTACCTTGAGCAGGTAAACTGAACCTGCTTCCATTCTAAGATAAACCTTTAAAAGTCCGATCAGCACGAAAAACTTATTTCATTAAACTTTGCCCCAACAAGCGACATTTCAAATTGGGCAATACATCTTTCAAGAAAATTCTCGTTGCCACCCAGCAACTTTCTATTTCCGTGTTGCGGTAAGACATGGGGGAAAATAACCATTTTATAACAGTAACTAGTGGTTACTTGCACAAGCTGTTATTAAAAACCACGGTTCAAATTGCCAAGATGATAATTATCTTTACAGCTTTAGAGATCGGAATAATTGAAGATTTCTCGCAGCGGCGCGGCGTACTAAACTGGAAAATATCTAGTGTCTTGTCATGTCTTTCGGTCAAGTGTGACGCTACTTCAACACCATGCAATTGCTAGTTTTTACACAACTTCGCTATGGTGGAAGAGGGCTCAAGTGGGAGGCCATCGATGCCAATCAAGATTGTCAATGAATGTAGTTCAAAATCCATGAGCCATCAATCAATCTCGAATGAGATTCGCAGATATCATCCATCATGTCACAACCTAACTACACTTTTCGATAAAGTAGAGGGTAACTGAAGGTATAGCTGAACTTTCAGTCCATTGAACTGTTAATTGACTAACTGTAGGTCAGTGCTGTGTATGTTAATGAGTGTTGGCGTTTGGCACACTAGTGGACAGGCTCTTTGACGGCTATTTATGGACTTTATCGTCTATCCGATGGCAATTAGATACCATGCATTGTATTACAATTTTAATTATCATTATGGATTAACGGAAAATTTATTCTGCTATCCATTTCCGTGCTCGTTGCATTTTTCCCATCAACTGTCTCACCGGTAGGACGAATGGCTAATTATCACTGTATTAAACTGTTGAAATTAAACAAGATTATAACACATTTAAATGGCTGGGGTAAGAGTTTCAAAAATAAATAATAATTAATAGTTTAGATTAAAGAAACGTTTCTTTCTAGTGGTCAGTAGGTTTTATATAACGAGACGTAATCGTGACGACTCTCTCTTTTCTATACAATTTGGTACAGAATGGATTTTGATGCAGTTTTTTTATTAGATAGAGTAATATGGATCAGTACAGTTATGGCAATTTCAATAGAACTAGTATACACGTTACTCTTTATGACACAAGAAAGACTTTTTAAATTATCCAAATCGGACCATTACGTACGAAGTTATGACCAAATTACTAGCGAATTTCACCGAGTGCCCGCCGCGGGTGCGTGTGACGTCACTTAATCGGTGGCCGCCCGTTAACCGTAGGCAAATATCAGTTTTTAGTGATTTACTCCGAAACTATAAGTTAAGGGAAAAAAAATATTTAACCAAATAGACTCAGTTTTGAGAGACCCATCGAATGAAAATAATAATAATAAAAAAAAATCATTCGAGAGTAAAGCACAATATTGAATTTGTTAATACAACTATTTTCGGATTTCAGTTAAGACAGGCCACTTTTTATTGCATTTTAATATGAAATAAGGAGTAAAAAGTGTCTTTTCTTAACTAGTTGTGAAAGTGGACCAAGGGATTTTTCGTAGGGACCGTACAACCCCGAGTTTGGGTTAACCCCTTCGAATGGCTAACACTTTCATCGTCTACATTCATTTGAAATGTAGTTGGTGCACGTACGTACATGTCTTTGAAAAATAACGAGTAGGTTTACTCAAATGTGAAATTTTGGGAATGTATACATAATCTGTGCAGCTGACTGTACTATTGTCATTGGCCAAGCATTAACATCATTGATGTAATCATTTATGGAGTAAAAGGCATATTTTATATGATTTTTTTTTATGTACTGTTTAAATTTACGAATAGGGAACTGAGCTGCTGATGGGAGCAGATGCCACATATATGATTTCCCTACCTTTCGTAATCTATGATGAAAATGTGTAATTTGTTCTTGTTTCTTTTGTATTTCTGTTGTGAACATCACACTTTTTCAATAAGCTATCTCTGTTTGATGTGCGTATGTATTAGAGTTCTATCATAGGATGCACTAAATAGATAATAACCATCGTAACGAGGAAACCTGCGATCAGTGCGTCCCACCTACACTTACCGATGACCTAGATTTGATCTAAATATAGACGAACAAGAACCCTAAAGTCATTTATAACGGGATATTTACCATGATTTGAGTTTTGAGTTTTCCAATATTTCGGCCCAGTTTCATGCGCCATGATTCCAATATGTTATTCCGTGATCATGGCGCATGAAACTGTGCCGAAATATTGGAAAGCTCAAAACTCAAATCATGGTAAATATCCCGTTATAAACGACTTAGTTTTAATACCCATGATGGATTTAAAAGAAGAATCCTTTACTCGGATATCTATTATGTGCTTGATTAGGCAATATCTTCCAGTTTTACCTACTACGTAGATGCATGGAATCTAAATGCTCTTTGTCTCGATTATCTCTAAGCTGGCCATTGTGGGAATTCGAGGTTAAATTCGTCTTGGCACTAACCACATCTTTGTTTGTCTGTAACTAACAATATGCCGTGACGATTTTTGTTCCTATCCGTTCTTAGTCTCAAGATAAGTCAAGTAAATATACCTACACTAGCCAAACTTGATGTAGAATGTTAAACAAACAATGGTAAACAAACCACGACACAAATAACTAAAACTCGCTGGGCGTCGAATACCGGATTTAATTAAATAACTAAATCTATACTTATAATAAAACTGTAACAGGTCCAATTCTGTACATGGAAGATATTTTGAATTTTTTTTTTGGAGGGCACTCTATTATCGATTCTGAAGCCAAAACTGTAATTTTTTTCATTCATGTCTGTCTGTCTGTCTGTCTGTCTGTCTGTCTGTCTGTCTGTTTCTTAAACGCGCATCACGTCGAAACTACTGAAGGTATCGAAATGAAACTCGGCAAGATTTTAGGTCATACTACGAGGAAGGACATAGGATACTTTTTATCCCGGAATTCAGTCAGGTTCCCCTGGGAGAGGGGATGAAAGTAAAATCTCTTCACCGCGCATGACGCCGAAAGTGCTGAATGAGATGGAATGAAACCAAGCACGATTTGATTTCATACTACAAGGAAGGACATGGGATACATTTTATCCCGGAATTCAGTAATGTTCCCCTGGGAGAGATGATGAAAGTAAAATTCTTTAACCGCGCATCACGACGGAACAACTGAATGAATTCGAATGGAACTCGGCATATTTGAGTTCATACAACGAGGAAAGATACATTTTATCCCAGAATTTAGTAAGGTTCCCCTGGGAGAAGGGATGAAAGTAAAATTCCTTCACCGCGAATCACGCCGAAACTACTGAATGAGTTGGACTGAATTGGTACGATTTGAGTTCAAGGAAGGACATGGGATACATTTTATCCTGGAATTCAGTAAGGTTCCCCTGGGAGAGAGGATGAAAGTAAAATTCTTTAAACGCGCTTCACGACGGAACAACTGAATGAATTCGAATGGAACTCGGCATATTTGAGTTCATACTACGAGGAAATATACATTTTATCCCAGAATTTAGTAAGGTTCCCCTGGGAGAAGGGATGAAAGTAAAATTCCTTCACCGCGCATCACGCCGAAACTACTGAATGAGTTGGACTGAATTGGTACGATTTGAGTTCAAGGAAGGACATGGGATACATTTTATCCTGGAATTCAGTAAGGTTCCCCTGGGAGAGAGGAAAAAGTAGAATTCATAAGCCGCGCATCACGACGGGTCTACGCGTCGTCCTATTTCATGCATTCTTTTTGTTGGAAACAGTGTTGCAAGATCGAATTTGACTAAATCAGTAGAAAGTCGAGTAGAAAATCGGTAGATTGATGAAATAAGCTGTAGATTGAAGAAAAAAATTAGTACATAAAGGGTAGGTAAGTTCCTATCTATTTATTTTAGACGCACTCATTAGTTAGGTTCCTACCTACTAAGGTGGTGCGTCTTGGAAAAATTATTTAGGTTCCTACCTTACATGATAAATGGTGGTTTAGCTGGTCCAGTTAACTGTAATACCGAAGTTTGGTAGGAGTTAGTGGTCCAAACAAACTAACTGGACCACAGAAAAATATTTTTTACTGTGGTACACAGCCAACTTTACCTACCTACTAACGAAAAAAAAAATTGCAGTGGTCCAGTCAAATGGATGAGGAGCCCAATTCTGCAATACTTCAGTATGACAATGGAATCGTCGCAGAATCATCACGTACAATCCTTAGATTAATATAACTCCAGATAGTGCGTGCGAGATAAATTAATAGTTTCAAACTTGACGCGCGTCTCTCCATCTGCATTCATCATAATTTCTTTCATCTGAGGTGGAATACCAAAACGTGTCATTCTGTGTCGATATCCCTGTCATAGTGAAGCGATTAGTATAGGGCCCCAGCTGAACGGAACCATGAGTAAGAAGTGAAACGAGTATGACACTTCTTAACACTGACGCTGGCCGAGTCGTAGCTAAAAGTCGTGTGGATAAAGGATGGGATTGAAGATGACAACATGCTATCCCCCTTAGACCCCACACGATTTTTTGCACGGCGGCGTTTCATAATATGAGAGACTATGGTTAAATGTGAACTTAATTAGTCGGCAGGTAAGGCAATCGCGAACGAAGTCGCGGGTACAGCTAGTAAATAAATAATGCTGGACAATTCACACCGCATTATCTAGCCCCAAGCTAAGCACAGCTTGTAATTGTAAGGAAAATATATAAATATTGCTTACATTTATATCTGGAATAAATGAAGCAAGGATCTCAAATCGAAAAGTAATATAAATTGCGTATAAAAAGAACCAGAAATACCCTCATTTTGTCACTTAATTGTGCTATGTCTGAAATAAATGATTATTATTATTTTTATTATTAATTATTGTTTTAAGATATTATTCGGTTAGTACGAGTTAGCTCTATGTAAATACTTAGTTTAATTTTGTTTTCTCATGTAAGTGAATTGTATTGTTTATGAGAAATAAGGTATCTTTAACCTGAAAACGACGTGGCAACACTGTTAATTTTTGATTAAGTATGGCCGGTTTCTTTATAAACATTCTACATCGAGTTTGGCTGGTGTACAGCTAGGTGACTTCAGTAGATAATTTGGCAGGTTGATAAGATGAAGAGGTTCGTTAAACTTTGTCTATTCCGATCTTTTTAGTCAGACAAGCACAAGTCTGACAAATTAAATTCTAAGGTCAGGCACTATATTTATTTTCTATATACTCCCCTTGAAAAGCCCTTTAGTGCTGTCGAATCTTATATTTTATCGTAATTATAAGCCTTGTTGTCTTTCAAAGGACGGTATGATACTGCTGAATTGTATCGTTGTGGTTCATAAAGAACCACAACCTTTGACATTGTAGTGCCTTGGTGGAGCACCTTCGAAACTCAGATATAACAAGCATTTAACCTTGAAAAGTCCCGTACTTTCAATAAACAGGTCAATATTTATTTATTATTTACTAGTTTATGCCAGCGGCTTCGCACGCGTTTTTTCTATGGAAACGTTTAAAGGTAATTTCTATCCCATGGGAACTGATTTATGGAATAAAAAGTAGCTTATGTTTGATTCCAGGATTGGAATTACCTGTGTGCAAAATTTTAGCCCAATCCGTTCAGTATTTTTGGCGTGAAGGGGTAACAAACATCCATCTGAATCTATTTTGCAGGCAAATATATAAACTCTACAAGGATGGGAGTAATCTAGTGATGCTAATATTTATTACTAATACTTTGGTTCCTTAATACAGTTTCTTCATAAGTTGTGTAGTTTCCTTGTAAATAAGCAAAAACATCATTTTTGCGCTTACGCCGTTCTAAAAAGTTACGCTCCATCCCGATCCCATGAAAGCGAAATCCTAAGCTGCAATGCGCCCTCTTAAGGGATAAATTGTCACCAACATTATACATACGAGAATGTATTCGTTCGATAAACAGCAAAGGTTTAACGGCGTGCCACACGGTCGTAAAGCAAAAGGTATGTCAGGTTGCACGGAACGAAGCCCTGATTTGGGTCGGTGCCGTCAGATCCTATAATGTCAGTTTCGTCAGAGGTCGAGTTCAAAGAATGGATACCGAAGGTGAGTAGGGCTTGATGGCTGCTTGAACGTGCTCAAAATCATTTGCTTTCAAATAAAAATTCCTTTGAACGAATTACTGTTTCATTTGGTCTATGTTACTAAAGAAACATAATGAATAAGGTAAGGTTATAAAGCGAGTTTTTTTTCGAGTGTTCTTTCGAGATAAAAAGTATCCTGTTTAAATCCAGCCCGATCCGTTCAGTAGTTTTGGCGTGAAGATGAAACAAACATCCATACATCCAAACTTTCCCGTTTATAGTAGGTACTAGTATCGCGGCTTCGCACGCGTTGATTCTAAAGAAACGCTTTACGGTTATTTATATCCCATGGGAACTGTTTTATGGGATAAAAAAGTAGCTTATGTTCGATTCCAGGCTTTAAGCTACATCTGTGCAAAATTTCAGCCCGATCGGTTCCATAGTTTTGGCGTGAAGAGGACACATCCAAACAATTGAATTTCAAATATTAGTGTGAAGGCAAAATCTTGCACATAGCTACCCATGAAACCAACAAAAATTCCTTTTCACTTCGATTCTCAAAAACCGTTTCACTTTCCGGTCAGTTCGAACGTCTGGCTCTTAATCTTTTCTCTATCAATAGTAACTGGGTGGAACTAGGCACTTTACTTGAGAGCATCAAGATGAATTCTTGATACGTCGCTGAATAACCAAGATCACGAATCCAAAATAGAATCGGGCTGTGCTGTCTTAAATAATCGAGGGACACTTTAAAAGCGGTCAGATAAAGTGAAAGTTGGGCACATGTTAGGTCTATCTACACTGCAAATAAGGGTTTAGGGTTATGTAAGGGTAGGGTACACGATACGGAAAACTGTCAGGAACAGTGAGTGTAAAGGATAATTGGATAGGTTTCATTTTATTTCATACTAGCTGCATTATTTTCCGTAGGAATGAAGCATTTTCCCGCGGTAAAAAGTAGCCTATGTTCATCAGGAATAATGTGGGCTTCTAATGGTAAAAGAATTTTTCAAATCAGTCCAGTAGTTTCGAAGCCTATTCAATACAAACAAACAATCAAATCTTTCGTCTTTATAATATTATATTTCATATTTCATTAGATAATAAAAATTTGGTCGCTTCTTCGTTTTTATTGAAGATTTAGTCCTCGTTACCTATGTGTTGGAAATAAACGTATAAAAATATGTATCAGACAACGTATGGACATAAATATTCCAACATACAGTGTAATCTTTGAAGATGTATGGGAACATTTATCATTAAAACATGAAGGAAAACGTCGTTGGTTCTCCGTCTTACGGAAATTCCAGAGCTTTTTATTAATTTGAATATAATCCAGATTATTACCCGAAGATTATAAGATTATCCAAGCAGGATAAAAGTGAAACGTCATATATAATTTTATATTTATATACGCTGCAAAAGCGGATATAAGTTAGATAATATGGAAAGTCTTTTCTTAACTTTGAAGTACGCGTTAGAAGATTTATTAGCTAAGGCAATTAATCCGAGTGCATCATTGGATTGGTGCGATGAAGGAAATGGCTTGGAAATGGTGAACGCCCCAAGCGATGACCTGACGGAAATAGAAGGGTCGCCAGGGAGAAGGACTGCGGTGACGCCCTCAGCTTATTGACGTTTTAATACGTTTGATTATTGAGCCACGGAAACCAACTCATGAAAGATATTGCAGAATAGTTTCTCAAGTTTACCTATCCTTTTAAACCCCTAATTCTCGGCGCTTTTTCGCTTCCTGTGTAAATAAAGTCTGAACAAAATACGTCAAACCTCACCAGCAATGTTATATTGCTGGGGCCTTTTCCGAGTAAGCCGTAAAGGCCGACTATACTCAAAGAAGGTTATCAAAATAATGACCAGATTACGAGCATTTTTGAGTAAAAAAATAATTTGGAGGTAACTTTTGCACAACAGTGAGACACGAGGTTATACAAAATTAAAGCAGCGCATATAATAAAATTTCCCGTTCTCTAGGGTTTATTGCGAAGCTACAGATCACGCAGCGCCACCCACAAACGTTGGACACTTGCCAATTACGCAGGATACAATAGTACTAGAGCTATATACAGAACAGAGCCTTTTATCAACCAGCCTTATCGCTGGGCTGGATATAGATTCGGTTCTTAAAATAGTTCTGAACGTCTGATAATCGAGGGCGGACGTCCAGCGGCAAGATGGGCCGATGATATCGCTAACGTCGCAGGGCGAACTAAATGAGACTAGCACAGGAACGTGCGGAGTGGCCCAAGAGTTTGGAGGTAGGCCTCCAAACTCCTGGGCCACTCCACAATAATCAAGGTTGATCAGATCATGGTAATGATGATGATGATAATAGAGAACAGCATACAGATAGTAGGGAGCACCACGTTGGTGTTATAAATCTAAGGTAAATATCATACTCAAATGAAGTAGCGGATGCAAACAATAACTCTCCTTGCATCTCTAGGTAGAGCATCTCGTAACGATCAAAACTGTGCCAAGCCCCCACTTTCCAACAAAAAGTTACTTGTTTTAATTGCTGATAGTAAAGGTTAGTTTTTTCAAAACTTTATTTCAATAATTTTAGGGATATAACGCGGCAAATGTCTTGCTTTTATGATACATCTTAATTATTTTGTTAAACTTAACACGCCAGTGCTATAATTTTCACAATTTCTGTCAAAAATTAGATAAAAAAGTAATTACCTAGTCGAGAGTCAAGTCAAGTCAAAAACCGGCAAAAAAGACACATCGACAAACCAGACTCCTTAGTAGGTTAGTAGAGAAAAAACATATTAAAGAAGCCATGACCGTCGCTGGCCGGTTCGATAACGGTATAAAATCCAAAGCTTGTTAGACACAGACAGTGCAATCGCGAACCTTGGTGGAACGGTTGAATGAAGACGGTACATGCTCACCGGAAGACAAATGACTTTCGTTCGATAGGATGGTTTAGTAACGTGTACGGACGAATACGAAAGCATGGCTATGGTTGTATTACGATAAGTACAATTAAGCACTAATCAATAATGGAGACCCAAGACCTAGCATGATGGAAGTGAAGGAAATGAACCACTCAAAACCGACTCAAATTACAGAAACAACTAACAAGCAAACTGAAATGCCGCAAAACTCTGAAACTGTTGACAGTATGAAATTAGTTTGTGGTAACGACCGCAAACGAATGCAGGTTTTAGGTAGCAAAAAGATAATAACGAGCGCACAAAAAAATCAGAACAACCGATTCTCGCAAATTGAGAGTAGTGATTCTTCGATTAATATTCCAGATGAATTTTAAAACAATCTGTCTGGCCCGCCGCTGTCACGTCATTCCCGATCTAACCCACATTTAGATAGGATTTATTCGTAGAGTTCAGTCGAAAATAAACTAAAAGTTGGAATCACAGACAGATGTTGCACGTCGTTTGGAATTCACGAGCCGAAACAGACTTCTGACAAACAAAGCCTCAGTTCGTTCTCACTACAGCGTATCGAATTTTTCTGCTGAAACATTGCCAGGTGACCGGTTAAATGCCCTTTGGCGTTCAGCGTTTTTTTGGATGTTTCAAAGAGTTGGTAAATCGGATTGTTAA
The DNA here is from genome assembly GCA_949316285.1 of Eupithecia subumbrata. Classification (NCBI taxonomy): domain Eukaryota; kingdom Metazoa; phylum Arthropoda; class Insecta; order Lepidoptera; family Geometridae; genus Eupithecia; species Eupithecia subumbrata. Next base: position 3,512,174 of record OX438634.1, read on the forward strand.
GATTTTAAGACGAGTTTTTCGGATGATAACATTGTTACTATAATAGCAGTGATACATTCAGTACCTATTTGAAATGGGAAGCATGCTTCTATCAGAACATACTCCTAACAGAGACATTTGGTAGCAATAAAGCCATGCTGGTGTTGAAACCGACTGCATCGCAATAACCAGATGGTTCGAAACTAGACGTATGGTAACATTATGCTAAATTGTAAGCACTTGCACAACTTGAGACATGTTAACCGCTGAAGCAAATCAGACAGCTTAATATAACTGAGTAGTTTACAGTTCAAAACTGTGACTCAAATGGAAAATTTAGTCATAGGAATTAAATAATGCCGTAGGGAGTAGGAGGAGCTCTAACTAAATATGAATCACTCCGTAATACGAGGGGTAAACGTTGTAAACACATATCAATTGCCCTGTACGCGCAAACAGCATCGATTGAAGGGGTGCTATTGTTAATTATTATGAATGCCATAAAACATGTTAATGATATTATAGCGAACAAAGGAATAAACAGGGTGTAAACCGCTACCATTTAAATAGTCCCCAAAGTGTATTTGGTTGATAAAATGGCGACAGTCTGGCTAGCCGCACGATATATCTGAAGTTTAAAGCTGAGCTCCAGTGAAGTTATTGCATTGAGAAGCTCACGAGCTACGAATGGATTAGATCCGAGAATTGGATCACGAGAATATCAACCTTATATGTATTGATATAGAAAACTTGGCCATCACAATATAAAATTAATAATATCACAATGTATAGCTGTGTCTGCGGTAGCGAAGACAATGCTGCGAGGCGTTACAAACATTGCCTCCTGTTTCGTTTCTGTTTTTTGAGTGACCTTAAAATTCCCAAGCCCAAGTCGTGGTAGGTAATTACCGTAAGTACCTCTAACGTATATCTCATAGATGATAGCATATTCATTCATTTATTATTTTCATAATTTGCTAACCAGTACAAACTTTAGGTACACATACATTTATATCAGTCTATAATCTTTATCACCTGCGAGTCAATTCGGTTTAAAGAATCTTCAATTAAAAGCATTCAATACCCTACACGTGTTCGCTCTGTATTTCGATATTCTGAATTTCCATGCTCGTGTACAGCATCACAGGCCTCCATTCCTGATTAAATTCAAAAATCCGTGATGGCGTCCGGCTTTCAGAAACAATTTTGTAACAGTAGGTGCAATGGCAAATTTTCCTTTAAATCGGCTTACCATGAGAGCGAATAATTTATTTATCACGGGAGTTTATTTTTATCAACTGGCATGCGTTTTTCTACGTAGGTGCACCTACTTGGCAGGGCAGCTACATAGATCGGTTTTTACATCAGTTTATAGCCAAAACAACACACTACACATTTTGTATCGCTCGTTTTGTAAAATACGATACGTTCTTTTGAACAATTATTCAGAAAGAGCAATTGAACAAAATGTTTGAATTTACTCTCGAAAATCTAATAAGAATGTCGTGAATCAAATTTATGGGTACATTTGTACTTAGAATACCTTGTACAAAGATAAAACAGCAGAGATAAATAACGATGGATCGTCAATAAAACCATCTTACAAGTTCTTTGGCTATAATGCAGGGGTGCTTTAGTCGAGCAACGTTTTACGAGTCAAAGGCGACGTCATAACGACTAAGATTACGCGGTGCCCAGATAACCGTATTGAATATTAGAACTGATTGAACCGAGTCATACCTAAGTCTGGTTGATAATGTCTACTCAGAATTTAGAATAGCTGAATTTCAGATTTCAAGAAATAAAGTTACTCAACAGTAACATTTACATGATATTATTTCTTTTAAATCTGAAAGTACCCATACCATACCAACCAACGATGATTTTTTTCGTCATGAAAACGGGGCGATAACGTACATGTGAGGGACATTTTTAACACCTTGATATTTCATAAAAAAGTGACTTTATGGCTTACATGAATTCAGCTTGACAGGATAGTATTACATCTACATTTTACTAAAATAAGTAACTCATCCCATGATTAGGTACTTAAAGTTAAAAATGGTGGTCACACATATTTTTGTCGAAAATTAAAATAACCCGTATCAAAGGAATAACTGTCAACGTAAAATTTGTTGTCACCATAAATATAGTACCTACGAAAGGCTTCAGGGTTTTCGTAAGTGTCGCATACTACGGCGACCCTGCGCTATCCACTTCGACCGATCAATTTATTTACACAGCTATTTTCTTTACTTGCTGACTAAGCAAAACTAGACTTTCGATCAATACAGATTGACATAATAGCTTCTAAATTTAGAAAGACCACGCTTTTTTATCGTTAACAAGTGAAAAGCTGTCGTTTCTAGTAAAACTGACTGAAAAACATTTTACTTTGAATCTCGGATAGAGCGTAGAGCTGATGAATATCGATTGATTAATACATAAAACACCCTTATAAGGATGGTAAAGGTGCAAGATATTATGTTAGGTCTGTTTCCTATGTGACAACTGCTCCTTGCATGATGGGTAGTATATTTTAAAACTGGTGCACACTCATTATAACTATGTATATACACTTATACAGACAAAGCTCTACGTGATCTCCGAAAAGCTCGGGAGCTTACAACTAGAATTTTAGAACAAACTACAACAATGCTTCTGTTGGTTTAAACCCCAAAGTTTTAAGCAATTTGCGTCTGTAGTCTGTGATAACTGAGGATTATTAGTGTAGGCTAAACCACTGAGATTATTTCGGGTTAACCTTGAGGTTGCCATGTTTAGGCAAATGAAGCTATGGAGACACGATAAGCCTATTCATTTATGTAAAATGTTGCCGTGCTGAAATAGACTGTGTTATAAGTTAAGTATAGCATGTTATCCAATAAATCTTCGGTATCTTACTTTGTGATTTCATGAAAGTCGAGTTACAGCATTTTTCAAATCCAACCCTTTTTTGCCAGGGCCTAAAAGCCTGTTTTCTTTGATATATGGGGAACGTTTTGTTCTCATCTGTGAGCGGGATAAATTGTTCTGAGCTTGATTCAGGAGCTATCTACCAGAGAAAAGGCGACAAAAAGAAATGACTCCCATTTAAGAGGCAGAGCTTTAAGCATAACCTACATGACAGGCTATGATTCTTTTAAACTCGGGGAACATATCGTATCGAAAGAAGGTGATAGCCGCGTTTTGCTAATCCACAGTTAACTGTTAATCCCATACGTATTATATTTGTTCAAACCGCAAGAAAAACATATCGGTCTGTACTTGCATTTACCCTCACCCTTTTAATTCAACAAATCGGTTATGGTTCACGCTACATAAGCACTAACGTAAGGAACGTTATCCTCAGCCTGTCCCTCAGTCCCTTATGGCTAGAGTCGTAAGCTCTGGAACGACAGAACTGTCCGGAGAAGATTTATTGAACTAAGGGAGAATATTGGAGGGTGACACTAAAACAAGTCCGTGCTTAAGTGATCTGTAAATCAGGGGTTGGATGGTGCATAAGGTTAGAGGCATTGAAATAATAAACCCCAAGTTGAACAGATTGTGAACAGGGGATTCATTAGAGCACGGTGATGAAATTAAGCTTGGAACATACGATCTGTAAGTAGAAAGAAAAACAAAAAAACAGTATTGTATTCAGAAAGGGCCGCCGTAAAAATATCGGGCGATCGTTATAGTTCGATATCGATACCGTAATTGATAGTAACACAGCCTGTTTCGCATCATAAAAAGTTAATGCTTTGGAAGGTTCAAAGGTGAATTTTGTTTAGGGGGATTTTGTACGAGGGTTTCCAAAACAATTTCAAAAGCAAACAAGTGATGTGCGTCAAGGCATTGAATTGAAAGAATCGATAAAACTTATGAATCAACAAGAAACATGTATATTCCAGAACAGAATTTCTAGGAATGCAATTCATAGAATATGCAGAGCTGGCATTAGTAATTTTAAATACGCCATCCATCTTAGATTTTTTACTCCATTAAAATGTTAATGCTTGCGTGCCACTCGAGTCTAGATTTACGATTCGGCGTTGGTTGCAAGGCGGAAGACTTAGCTTCCTTACTACCATACACTGCATTCTGTGATAACGCTCACGAAGATGGCTTATGTAATCATAATCATTGCAGAAACTCGGTCAACGAGCAATTTGGTGAAGAGTACCACGCTCCTGATGTTTCTCGTGACTTGATGATTCATTGAACATAATTATTATTGTGATGACCCTTGCGGTCATTATGGGATGGTAAGATGAACATCATTGGGAAGATACCTTGATTATTTCGTAATCATTCACAAGGACATTTACTACAGAAATAAATAAAAGGCTTTATGAGAAAACGAGGTATGCTGATTTCATTTTACATGAGATTGCAGGCAGGAAGGTAATTGCTTAGCATTAGAATTTGAGTGCCTCGCTATTTAAGATGATATGTCTTTTGATCTTTGATTTAATTAAACGTGTCTGATAGCTGTTTGTTCCTTAACCTTTAGACTCGTTTGCGAATGAATTCATACGCAAAACTGCATACTGCAACAGATGCGCCGCGCGAGTCTAAGGGTTAATGGATTTGATGTTATATTCCACGTACATACATAGTATATTCAGTATTTGGTCTTGTAAATTTATTCTCCGTATACTTCATAATGCCAACATTTCTTTTATCAGCAAAAACTGTTTGCTTGAGATGTTTTATCATTTTTATTCGTCGGTAGGATATTGCTTCAAAGAAAAATTGCTGAATTATTTACGAACATTATCAATTTAGGTATTCCAGGAATAGGGAGGTAAAAGGTAAAACCTCCTAAAAAAACTGAAACGGCGATATAACTTGCTTTTTCAGTTAAATATTTCTTTGATGAAGAAAAACAGAAACTTTTTTCAAATAACTATAGATCAAAATAGACTAGCAATCGATGAGTCAAGAAACCGGTTAAAATGGCGCTTACTCGTATGTTTTGAATACTTGACTAAGGCTAATGAAACTAGAACTTAAATATTCTCAGGATTGGCTTGCAGAAGCATAACGCTTATGGCGGCAATCGACTGATCCAGTGAAAAGGCATTGGAGTTCCTGGAATTACCAACTCCAAATGGAACCATCCTTAAGGATTCCAAAACTTCAATCACACAATAATCACTCGGCAGTTAGTGATGCATAACGGCGTATCGTCAAGTCAGACTGGACCACTCTTTATCATTTTCTGTGACATACAAAGAATTGAAAAAGAAAAAAGATTCCCTAATGTTATATTACCGTATCCATCTCAACAAATAAGTACAAAAATCTACCAAAAAAATACAAAAAAACTATTGTTGTGCAGTTAACGCGTAACTTCACTTGGAATAACCTCTTGACGGCGTGGTTTCGTAAATGTAGCCAACGTGCATTTTTAGCGCCTTAATTAGCGCGTAAATGGACATCAACACTAAAATCAACGCTAACGCAGGTGGAGTAGTTGCATAGCCTTCTTCTATGCTGGCGGACTACTAATAGACAATACCTACGTTTAGGCATAACGAAACGTATTTTATAATGAAACTCCTACGAAGCCCGTTCGATCACGTAATCAGATTATAAGAATTGTGTCACACTACACTTGTCGACACTTTTATAGACGGACGGTCTCAATGTCAATCATTTGGACGACGTGAACAAAACACGTGGTACGATAATAATAAACATTCAGTATCTATACCCAGTATAAACTTATCAACATTATGGTATAATAACTTAAAAACGTGTGCACCTGAAAATATAATGTCTATACTATATATATACATAATCGTGTTGTTATAGCAAATCTTTTGGACCAAGAGCATAGTATAGAGATATTTAAAGATTTACGAATATTGGCAGCTTTAATTCTACAATGCACGTCATCGTTACGCGCGTCGATATTCAATCGATAATGCGTATTCACAAATACCAAAACTATAATGTAGAAAAACCTTGCCACCATCTCAAACCATGAATGAAAAATGAAAAATACCAATTCGTTTATGATAACGAACAAGCGAAACGAAATAAGCAACATTATTATAACAATTTCAGACCATTGAGGAAAACACTCGGAATACCCAACTTGGAACATTACAGCATCATTTCAACCTTGAGGGCATACGACCGCGAATGCGAGCTCATGGTAACGGCAGCGAAATGATCAGAAAAGCAAGAAATAATTGTTTCTATACGACAGCGAAATCATCCAGCTACCGCGAATCGCGAAGTGATTATCGTTACCGTAAAAGAAGAAAGTTTCCCCAATTTAGGGCATAAAATGGGGAGATGAAAAATGAACACGAAAACAAGACACCACAGAAATCATTATTGAGCGTATATTGTAGTAGGTTAACTGCAAAAATATTTTTATATTGGCATGGATTTAACAATATCCATGTCCGGCAAGATAACCCCGAACCGACAACACATGATAACCCGTAGCCGCGTGGGTGGGTGAGAAAACGGGAAATCACCAACATTTAGAATATCTATAAAAAAAATCATTCGGATCATCTTGCAATGCCATCGATAAATCATATCATTTTCATTCTCTGCAGCGTTTGATCGGAAAACAATGAAGAATAATGATGCTGATTGCTAGAGGAATATCTATTAAAGTAGAAATCCGATGTCGAATTCGCTAACCGAGGTATTATCGGGTTTCTAATAGCATCCGACCATCCTAGTGGTAACGGTAAATGCAAATAGAGGAAAACCACAAAGCTTGAATTACCAAACTTTCGAGGCATGTTCATTTAAACACGAGAGTAGCAGCCGGCACACATTTTGAGAACTTGAACGGGGTCAATCTCACGTGTACAGAACTTACCGCATACAGAAGCCAAACTTGTAATCAATGCCATGGTCAATTCAGAGGTCAAGATCATTGACACTTGGCATGACACAGCTACTGTGACAATGGTATTCAAAATTGTATTACATTGAAAGGCTTCTAGCATGTGAATCTTCGGAATGTCTGACACAAACATCGTGATTCGTGATATGACTCGGTCATACGATCTGTCGGGGTGCTAACGACCAGAGTCATGCGAAATTACATTTTATTAAGCAAAGTACCAACCTACGGAATACTAATTGGATTTCGTATGCTTGCATTCACACCTCGTTCCACAATCCGAGTATTTCCATGACTGTTGACAGAGTAATAGGATTTTGCGTTGGTATTTGTGCCTGCCAGAATGAGGAACCCGTAATTTTTGTTTCTTTTTGTCTGTATTTTAAATGTGAACCTAAACTCATTTATATTACCCAACGGCGGATCGAGATTCATCGTTTTCAAAAAAGACGCCACTTCTAGGAAAATATAAATCAAAGTGTGTGTTACCTAGGCAACTATTGAAGATTCTTATTGGAATCCTTGTTAAATAAGAAAAGAATCCCAAGAATTTGTAAGTGTTTTGACTGAGATATTGTAAATTTAGTTCTGAGTATTTTTACCGAATCGTGCGAAGGCAGAGAATTAACATTTAAGCAGCCGAAGATGGGATCACGGAGGGACCTTGGATTAGGTGGGTCTGCTGGCGATTTTAACAATTCATGTCCGAACTCTGAGCTCAATTTCTTGTACACATAGGTCTTGGAATATGTTTAGACGCTTTTAATCCATGGAAAAATTACAACATTAGAAATTAAAGACAGCGAGAGACATTCCCAGATTTATTTGAATTTGTTTCTAGCATTGTTCAGCATCGCCTTGCTGAATGTAAAGATCGTCTAAATCACCTTCATCCACTTTCCAGCCATTCAAAACTGCTGGCCTTTTGTTAAATTTAACATGATGACGACCACATGTTCCAGACTCTTGCAGCAGACACTGTTCAAAATATTCCTCGACCATAATAAGTCGTTTTACGTGTCGCCGCATTTCTAGCAAGTTAATAACATCTTGTTCTGTTTTCTCATGTGTGACAGATCGTTGTCACCACAATTAGTCGACCGTCCGTTATTGAGCGTCGGAACCATTAGAATCCCATTTAGAACACAAAAGCAACGTGACAAACGCGAGGCATTCCCAGGGTCAGGGGTAACACAGATTCGTCTATACTAAGAGGAAAGATTTCATTGTTTGTTTGTTTGTATTGAATAGGCTCCGAAACTACTGGACCGATTTGAAAAATTCTTTTACCATTAGAAGCCCACATTATTCCTGATGAACATAGGCTACTTTTTACCGCGGGAAAATGCTTCATTGCAACGGGAAAACGGGTAATAGGACAGACAACGGGTAGTAAGAATGCAGCTAGTATAGAATAAAGAGAGGAAGCATCGAAAAGCAAGTTAGTAAAATTTGCGCAAAACCTAATGAGACCTAAAAGTGGTGGCGTTTCTCAAGTTTACTGTAAGGATCTACATGGTACATAATAATTGACGGTTATTAAACCAGAAAGAGCAATAATTTTCCTGTTCATAATTAGATCCCAATTCGTTTAATACTTATGTATTCTTAGAAACTTTTAATTTGAGCGAATTCAAGTCCATATTTTTGCCGGGATTATCGAAGGCCAATCCTAAATCCGGATCTCTCAACTCAGAATATTTTGTACGCGGCGCTTTTTCAATGTCACGGAGAACCTTGTTACACCCCTTATCAAGAATTAATGAAGTGATCTATAGCTAGACCCCGGTTATTGGCTTGCTATGTACCATTTTAGCCACTACATTTCTATTTTTAACGTCGACCAATTTCGTAATAACATCGTTATTAATAATCCTGACGTCATGATCGAACGAAGTAGCTTTACCCGTCAAATTCCCCACACTGATGGACATTTAATTAGACTTGCCTATATAAATGTTATCTTTATCTTTCGTCATGTTCATTTTGCCTTTCCTCTATAAATGTAATGTTTATGAGGCGAAAGAGTCCCATTTTAAAGCCGGGCAAGTGCTCACGAGTTTCAGGGGACGGTTTAAGTAAAGTTTGTTCACCCCACACATGCCAAAGCAATAGGGTATTGCAATAGTATGGCGTTTTCAGTAGACCTGCAGGGGTATTTTAATTCATTCGATTCGATTCCGAATCGAATCCGACGGATCTTTAGAACGCTATTTTGATTTCGCCTCGGGTTGATGATCGAAAATTTGAAGCGAATCTGTTGACTAATGGTCATGTCAATGAGGACGAGCTCCTTATTTCGATCATCAACCCGAGGCGAAATCAAAATAGCGTTTTATAGATCCGTCGGATTTGGTTCGGAAACGAATCGAATGAATTAAAATACCCCTGCAGGTCTTCTATCTAATAGCTTCTATGTATTTGGATAAACGGCCATCTGCATTGGACCACTTTTTAAATTAAATGGAGACGAAATTTTCCTGTTTTTAGTTTGAAAACAATGTTTTATGAAGCTTTTTGCTTTCCTGATACTAAAGCTTTTTATCGATTCTCCATAAATAACGTAGTAAACCCTAAACCAAATGAGGTATTGTTCAGAACTGACGACGATAATTATGGGTTACAGATTAGTAACTACGTTCAGTACGTCAGTAACCCAATTCTCACTCTAATTAGGACGTAGACAGATTGTCGAAGTTTCAGAGATGGCGTAATGATCAAGTTTCATTGTTCTGGAGCGCTCTGAGGTTTAGTATGTGCTTCTATTACGAGTATTAATTATCATGCAGATGCTGGATGCGACAGCGCTTAGGTGAGGCCTATGTCCAGCAGTGGACTAATATAGGTTGATGATGACGATGGTTAATCACCGTTTGACAAAACTAGCACATGAAAATTGGGTTTTCAATGTAGGTAAGAATTTAATGGGACGAAATCAGGAAAGATAAAGTAGTTGTGAAAAATGAAAATAGACCTGTACATAGCCCTGGACTAGACAAGGCAAATCGAGGCAGCTGCCCCGGTCAATTTCATATTATTTATAAAACCTTGTTTTGCAAAGCGTCTAGTATTCAACGCACGACGTTCTATCGAATATTCATTTGATTTTGAAACGTATCCTCATACAGTTAATTTTGGCTGCAAAAAGAATACCGCAGTCTTGTTTAGGATACGGAATACGGTTATTATTCAAAGGTTATAATTTATTCAACGAATGTAGGCAGCCAGTTGGGGTGCCTGAATATAAAATGGGCAGGTAATTGGCCTTGATTAAATTATTTACCAATAACCATGTAATCGATCGAGGCATTAGTTTAAAATAGATTTCTATATAACATCCCTTCGACTAGTAACGCTTACGAAATAGGTACGAACCGCGAAACATATGTTTGTTCGATCTGAAAAAGAATGAGCATTATTCTATAAATAATACTTTATCTGTTTCAGGTATTACAAACATTTGTCTCGCAGTTGGATTGGGATACGAACCAGCAACCTTTTGCGGTTCTGCGTGTCAGGAAGACCTTCGGCCACTACGCCACCGGGTTCGTAATTTAAGGAAAAAGCATCGAAACGATTAATCAAGTTATCTCCAGTCACGATTCCCACTTGAGTCTATTTCGGAACGGTTCTCGAACACGAAATAAGGCTTTCTCGTTTCAAGAACTTCTTTCAAAAGAGCTCTCGATCAAGATCTCACAAATCAAGGATGAAATCGATTTTCTACCGAGGACACAGATTTATTTGGTCTATAATCGTCTTTCGTGCTGGTAAACCCACATATTATTGGTTTGTAATAGTGATTCAATTGAATAGCTCTCTAAAGGGACTTGTGACTCCCTAAAGGTGGGTAGTAACCGGCGTTACGGGGCGGTATGTACCATTAGACCTGTCAATGTCAGTGTGTGTAGAAATTACTTTTGTATAGTTCAGCGTCTCATCCTAAGTTCTTGTAATGTTTATGGTTTCATGACATCTGTATTGTATGTATCTTGTATTTATCAACTGTTGCCGTAGATTATGTTTATTTTTGATTGTTAAGTATATTTTTGATTGTAAAGTGTCTTATGTGTTATCTTCAGTGACGTCACCAAACGGCTCTGTCGGAAGACCAGCGTTGGTTGTGACGTGTTTACAACTAGCTCATGCTGAGACAGAGACCGTTTTGTGACTCTAATCGACAGAAGCTGTACTCTTTTATTTTATTTTTAAATCATGTTTGTTGATAGAGTTACAAATAAAATATTCTCATTCTCATTCATTCATTAATAGCGAGCATGAAACGTCAAAATCAGTGTCGTTGCTCGTTGCGAGCGACGACTTTTAAACCAGCGATAGTTCGTGCAGTCAGTACGGTTCCTTCCTAGTAGGTACTGACTGCACGAGCGCTCGCTGCTATACCTACCCCGATACTAGCGCCACTAGGTACATATTTTATTTTATCATTACGATATACAAAGGAATTATCAAAAAATCGACCGCGCTTAGACGATACCTATCACAAGCTTTTTTTTAATGTATCTGTAATAGTTTTGTATTGTATTATTTAGGCAGATACTTGTTTCAAGAGTTAAGATCCTATTGGTGGCCACCAAGCTCTCTAAACAAGGTACCTATCTGACTGAATAACACAAAACTAAACTATTACATATTAAAAAAAGCTTGTGATAGGTATCGTCTACGCGCGGTCCGAATTTTTGATAATTCCTTTGTATAACGTAATGATAAAATAAAATATGTAGTGGCGCTAGTATCGGGGTATATATACGCCTTAAGCCCCGCAACACCAGTCAATACCCGGCTAAAGATTATGGTTTTAAAAGTCGTTGACACTACAAACAGACTCATTAAGATCAAGGATTTTAAGCTTAAGACGCTGTCCAAACAGCGAAACCGTAGAAAGTACACTTTTTCGTCGCACCGTTAGCCGTTCTCCGACATATTACAAGCCCAAAAAAAAAACAGTGTATAGTCAAATGTATGGAAAAAAGACTTATACAAAAATATTTTATAAAACGATCTAGGATCTTGAAAAAAAAACTCACAAGAAAGAACAAGAAAAAAATTTTTCGTCTCGATATGCTCAATATTTTGAGTGACAACCATTAATTATTTTAATACTATATGAAAGGAAATTTTATCAACAAAAGAAATATGTAAAAAGTTTTAAATAAATAAAACCATTAACATAATAAAACCCAAAAAACACATTTTTGTAAGGCGTTTAGCGAAGTAATTGCAAAAATGATAATATTTTGCCAATAGAATTTCAACCCTATTACTCAAACATCCCTTTCAATATATGCTCAAAATAGCTTCCAGTAGCTTCATTCGGAGGCTGGATGCCTCCTCGGACGGACGTGAGGTTATGTAACTTTTTTCGCAATGACAGCTGGGTTCGACGGACGAATTACGATTTTCGACAACTTTTGTTTTGCGGGTTAAATGGTTCATTCGTCATTGAAATAAAGTCTATATTTGATTGAAGCTAAGCCAAAAGAAATTTGCAGGAATTTTATTCATTGACAGACCTACCAATTAAGTAGAATAGGTTTATAGTGGTTTTATCTCTGGTAGCTAGATAGGTAGGTAGGTACTACTCAACATGTTTACAGCACGAAAAGTATTGGTCGAGTTAAAATATGTTAAATAGGTAGGGCGATTTTGATGACCTTATATATAAATAAACAATGCTGAAAAATTAAAATAGGAGCCTACGTCCAGCAGTGGACTTATATAGGCTGATGATGATGAATTCACACATCATCACTAAGGCCGAAGCTAAGCAGAGCTTTGTTATGGGTACTTACTAGATAACTGATTTACTTAGGACCAACCATTTGCATTTTTTTTCTCGTAGTTCTACCAGTAGAACTACAGGCAAATTTAAATTACTCGTAGTTCTATCGGTTTGTTCTCTTAGAGAAGAGAGATTCTCAAAAGGACAGATACTCAAAAATAATAATTTACTTTAAATTTTTAATAACTCAAAGAAAAACCTCAACGGAGCGGTTTGTCATAACTTTTTTGTTATTGGCAATATGTGTACATTGACATCAATATAATAATTTTTTTGCTAGCGTAACATAGAAGTCAAGTAAAGGAGATGTTTAAAGACGCTAAAAATGTAATAAACATGCAAAACAATTGTATTTCCAATGACAGTTGTCAAAATTATTGTTAATCACTCATGTTAATCATAATCACTCATGAGTTCTTGGAAGGCAGCAACATAATAAAGAATACTTTATATCGGTATGAATATCAATTTGGATAGCAAGGCATGGTCTGTTGTGGTTTTTATGATTATTTTGTAGAATTACAATCTAAACTAAAACTATCTTCATGATTGTTATTGATATTTATTCCAGGTGTTCTGGATGTCATAATCATAATCATAATCACTTTATTGCATGTCTTATGTATATAAAAAATATCTATCTGTGTAGTGTATTTAATAAGTATATCAAAATAAGTATACCATAACACAAGCTCTAATTACTTTGGGGTTAGATGATGTTGTGTGGCTTGTTCAGCATTATTTATATATTTTTTTTTGAGAAAGCCGTCCAAAACCAAATCGAAATATCTTCAACGATTGACACTTTTGTAATCCATTTAGACCTCAGTTGTTTTGACTAAATTAGTATATTTTTTTAATGTGTAAAGAATTATCATAATGGTCGGTGATATTGTCGGCACTTTAACATGCATGAAGATGATATTATTTTTTTAAGTGTTTCTGATTTCTATGAATAACTATCGATGAATGTAATTTTTATTATAATTGAGAAGCTACAATGAGCGACATAGGTTTTATTAAGGTATTTTACATGCAACGATAGCAAAGCCGCGGGCAAATGTTAGTTAACATTACATTATTACCTTGTGATTGTGCTATCAACCAAAATAAAACAAAAGTTTGCCTCTTCTACAACAGATAAATTTGGCATAAGTCTATGTTAAAAATAAGCGCCTCTGCCGACCACATTTGGTAATATTCACATGCAATCTGACAGTCTTAGTTTTCCACGGCAGCGCCTTAAGTTTCCAGCAGAAATGACGAGGAATCTACAATGCCACTTATCAATCAACATAAACTGATGACTCAGTTACTCACGTGAAAAGCAAAGCGCCAACAAGCCGGAACCATTCCACAACGCCGGTTGCCTATAGCACGGTTGCTTGCAGTCGCTTGCCTACCGCGTCCACGATTATATAACTCGCGCGCATAGCCTGCAACAATACAATGAACATTTGATCAGAGAATAACACTAAACCCCTTCACTTTCCAGTTTTTATATATCTTGATGTGGGTGCGTAGGTGATTTACTCTTCGATAACCTGCAAAGATGGGAGGTGCTCTTCATCAAGGTTCATTAGAAAGGTTTTAGTGGTGGTTATGGAAAAAAAAAACCCCGTTGTTTGGGAGAGGGATGTTGAACAGTGGCAGTATGTGTGCTGATCAAAGAATAACACTAAAAGCCTTCACTTTCCAGTTTTTATATATCTAGATGTGGGTGCGTAAGTGATTTACTCTTCGATAACCTGCAAAGATGGGAGGTGCTCTTCATCAAGGTTCATTAGAAAGGTTTTAGTGGTGATTATGGTAAAAAACCCCGTTGTTTGGGAGAGGCATGTTGAACAGTGGCTGTATGTGTGCTGATCAAAGAATAACATTAAACGCCTTCACTTTCCAGTTTTTATATATCTAGATGTGGGTGCGTAAGTGATTTGCCCTTCGATTGGTTTATTCCCAAAGGTCCATTGTTTTCAAAAAACTTAGTTTCATACATTGATTCCCAACGGGTCCACGGCATTTTAAAATTAATAATATTTCATAACATATTTAATAACATTAAACGCCTTCACTTTCCAGTTTTTATATATCTAGATGTGGGTGCGTAAGTGATTTGCCCTTCGATTGGTTTATTCCCAAAGGTCCATTGTTTTCAAAAAACTTAGTTTCATACATTGATTCCCAACGGGTCCACGGCATTTTAAAATTAATAATATTTCCTTTCCCAAGGGGTCCATGGAATTGTTTGGTACAGTTAGCAATAAAAGCTTCGATAAGATAGGACAAATATTTGTTTCTTCATGAAATAAAATACAAGGTATAGATAAATCACGACTCTTTCTTGGATCACAAAAATTATTAAAGAACGTTTAGAAATATCAATCTTATATTAAATAGACTTATGTATAAAAATCAGTTTTGGTATAGGTAATCACTGCAAAGATGAGAGGTGCTCTTCATAGAGGTTCTTTAGAAAGGTTTTAGTGGTGGTTATGGAAAAAAAACCCCGTTGTTTGGGAGAGGGATGTTGAACAGTGGCAGTATGTGTGCTGATCAAAGAATAACACTAAAAGCCTTCACTTTCCAGTTTTTATATATCTAGATGTGGGTGCGTACGTGATTTACTCTTCGATAACCTGCAAAGATGGGAGGTGCTCTTCATCAAGGTTCTTTAGAAAGGTTTTAGCGGTGATTATGGTAAAAAACCCCGTTGTTTGGGAGAGGCATGTTGAACAGTGGCAGTATGTGTGCTGATCAAAGAATAACACTAAAAGCCTTCACTTTCCAGTTTTTATATATCTAGATGTGGGTGCGCAAGTGCTTTACCCTTCGATTGGTTTATTCCCAAAGGTCCACGACTCCATTGTTTTCAAAAAACTTAGTTTCATACATTGATTCCCAACGGGTCCACGACATTTTAAAATTTATAATATTTCCTTTCCCAAAGGGTCCATGGAATTGTTTGGTACAGTTAGCAATAAAAGCTTCGATAAGATAGGACAAATATTTGTTTCTTCATGAAATAAAAGACAAGGTATAGATTATAGATAAATCAGGACTCTTAATTGGATCACAAAAAATATTAAAGAACGTTAAGATATATCAATCTTATTCTAAATAGACTTAAATAATAAAAATCACAGTTTCGATAAAATCACAATAAATCACCTAAGGCATTAAAAGTCTAGTTAAATAATATCAATCCACTACACTAAATAGACTTATGCATAAAAATCACAGTTTCGGTATAATCACTGCAAAGATGAAAGGTACTCTTCATCGAGGTTCTTTAGAAAGGTTTTAGTGGTGATTATGGTAAAAAACCCCGTTGTTTGGGAGAGGCATGTTCAACAGTGGATGTATGTGTGTTGATACTTGCTGCCAATAACTGTCTAGTTTCAAAATGAGGATATTTAAATCAATCCTCGATTCCGCCAGGGACGCCAAAGCTAACAAAACCATCTTTAGCCAGAACTAAAATGTTTCTGTACAAAACAATTTAGATTCGACTCATCAAAGCAGACCTTGATTTAATGATCAATAATCTATCGCAATACAATAAGAAGATAATTGAAAGACAGAAATATATAATGTATGTATATGTGTAAGGTACGTGATAAAGTTAAAAGAGTGACATTGATTTGTGTCTGGAAAACGTTAGGTAGAACTGCATACCTATTTTATTAACGTTATTACGGTGGAAGGAATTTTATATTATCTAAAACCAACGAGGAAAACTCAAGAAAAAGTTTATATTAGAAATTCTTGAACGACAATATAAATAAAAATATTCAATAGAAGTCCAACGGCTTTAAATCTACCACTACTTACGCCGCCCGCTAGTTTTATTGATTTTTTTTGGTATTTTTAATGAAATCGCATTGTTTTATTGCTCTTATCGTCAATCTGCTAACAGCTGTCCAAGTAGCTTCAACTTCACGAACCCCCTTAATATTTAGCGTAGGTAGGTTAGGTATGACCCGTGCCAGTGATTCATAAAGATAATTTTTTTTTTTTCTTTAACATATAAAAAAGCAAAAAGCATAGTCCGTACACAGCGAACAGACTTATTTTCTCATACGAACCTATAAGGGTTTGTATGAGAAAATAAGCCATAACATAGTTGGATATTTGCAATTTTGCAGTTTCACATTAGGTGCCATGCTACCTTGACAAGGGACTCAGCGGCATATTTGAAAATTAACGTCTAAAGAAAAAGTCACGTTCTCCTAGCACCCAATGAAAGCAAAAGAGAAATCACTAGAAGGTAACTCATGCATGAATGAATAAGCCTAAGGAATTCCAACCAAGGTCAAAAGATCAATTTACTCTCACACTTAGCATTGTGTCCGTTGTTGACTCGACTGTATACTATTGTAGCATGATCCATTTCCCTTTGACTGGCACCCAGTCACACGCACTTGATTATGCGAATACCTCTCTGGGGAAACAATTGACTTATGGAAAGGAACGCTACGCAAACGTAAACGGGGCACAAAGACGTTCCATTTGTCACAGAACTGTTTCGGAGATTCAAATCACTGGAACGGAAGGGATGTCGACACATACATACATATATCCTTTGAGAGCGCAATTGGTTTAATTAAGTATCATGCGAGGTGTTCGGGGTTTGTTATAATATAACTTCGAATCAAATGGATTGTTGGAGGTGCAAAATGGTACAATTTTGCTGAGAGCTTTGATAATATCGAAGACAAAATCAATTTTATTGAAAACTTGCTTCTACCTGCGTTTTCACACGCGCTTTTCAAGTAGCTTAGGTATATCCGTCCCGTGATAGTGTTTATGTTTACCTCATTCCAATTTTTATAAAGATCCGTTCAGCCGTTTATGAATGAAAAGGTAACAGACACACAGACAGACACGAGTTACTTTCGCTTTTATAATATAGTATGGATCTATGACAGACAAGTAATTAAAGTGAAACGAAATGGTGTGTTGTTACGGTTGTCTGACGGATTTCTTTAATTTAATTAAATAAATCCGTCAGACAATCGTATTTAAAATTATAATACGTGCAAATTCACCTATTACGGGGAATGCCTGATTAGTACAAAACTAAAGCAATATATTCTGAATGCTCATAAAGGGAATACCTACAGTCGATAATAGATAACAGAGTGAAAGTCATGATGATAAAGAAAATGCATGAAACTTGATATGAGCTGATAAGAAATAGGCGAATTAAATTATTTCTGTGGGCACACACAAGGCTCCGATCATCCCAAAATAAAAGGTTCCCAGTTCCCACGTTACAAGAATTCTTGTCGACAACACGAAAAATATTCAATGTTATCCTTTTTAAGCGACGTCGATGGAATAGCGATTGAAATATTTCTTCGAATATTGTTTTAATAAAAGTATTTTGATTCTTCGGTATCTGGATCGAAGGAAATCTGGAGAGATGGTATTTTGTAAGCCATTGGTGTATAAAAACAACTTGAAGTACCTAATATCAGAGAGGAATTTGAATAAGAATAACGAAATAAGATCAATAGCAAAGGAAATATAATGTAATTAATATAAGCTCAATTGTTTCAATTGTAAATACTAGTTCTAATTTATTTCTATTATTTTATTGTAGGTATATTCTTTGTGAATAAAGGCTGCTGCCATTGTAAAAAATATTATAATTACGTTACCTATTGCAAATATTTCTTGTCTTTTCTAAAAGTGGTTAACGAGTTAATAATTAAACGTTTTCGTGATTAATTCAACATTTTTCCGTGTGTACAATCGATAACATTTTGGAATGAGTTGGCGTAACAGCAAACCAGTATAAATAAGATACCTTAGTAAGTAAGTTAGTAAGTAGGTAAGTTATAGTACCTAAGAACTTTTATCTCTTTTACAAATGTACACAATTTTGCAACTACGTGTAGTAACTCCATGTGGCTGTCATTACTTTTCGAAAGAACCTACGTAATTGAAACTCAAAGGAACTAAGGTGTGCCTATAGGAATAACAAACAGTTTCCTTTACACTTTACAACTTTCTACACAAAGCTAGGAGTAGGAAGGTATAAACAAATCCTACCGCCAACGCTCGCGCTCGTTTCCGACAGTATCCGTTCCAATTATTAAATCACAATCACAGCACACACTTCCGGGCACACACAGCAATCCAACATTTTGCACACACTGAACCGAGTCAACAGTCAACCAATGTTTTGATCGATAGCTAGCTCAATTTTCATCACAGTTTTATATACGAAACTGGTCTCTATTTACAGGGGATTTATGGTTATGCGCGAGAGCACGCAAGGCTTCCGCTCGTAACGCCCGCTGCTACGGTACTGGCTGCGAGCGAGCGGGGACATGACAGTAATTTGTTCTTTTTGATGTGGAATTGGAGTTGTTGAGGTGTTGTGTTGACTGTCGGATGTTGGTTGTTTTGACTTGATTGTAATGAACTTTTGGAATATCGGAGGTGTTTAAATTTGACAGAAAGGCGATGATTTAGACGTGAAGAACATCTGTTCTTCACGTCTAAATCATCATCTAAAATCTTTTAGAGAGTATTATTTACTAGCTTCTGCCCGAGACTTCGCACGCGTTTTTCCGGGATAAATAGTACCCTATATTATGTTATTCCAGGTTTAGAACAACAATGAAAAATTGCAGTTCAATCCGTTCAGTAGCTGTGTCGTGACGAGGTACCTAACAAACATCCACAACACACATCTAAATATCCAACTCGCATTTATAATATTTTGTATGATTCACCTTCGGTTATCTCCGTAACTACTGAAAAAATTCTGAAACGGCTTTCTTTTAACTGTATCACGGAAGCGAAACCGCAGTGGAGTCTAATTCTGTTATACGTATTGCAGAATAACTCCCACCGATTACTATACTTTGTACTTACACTCATCATTTCATTCATTAATAATCTTAGGTGTAAGCGTAATGTTTGGCACTCTTTCAAATTACATCTCAGAAGGCCTAGGTACTTTGAAAGTTTCGGGTGACGGATTGCACGAAACGAAAAACCTTAGCGCCAAGTAGCTTCGGACGCGACACCAATTTCACCACCACTTTTCATTTCAGATCTCCAAGAAATAATGTCAAAATCATTTTTATGAAGAGTCGTCATGGGTCATTGAAAGAACGGATCGGTCGTCCGTCGTTTCATGAGATCCGACGCCCCTAACTTCGTTTTCGTTTTTCAAAGTAGGCCTCCAGGACCCGTACTCTTAAAAACGAAACCGAAGTTTCTGTTTCGTTTCCGTGCAAACGCTTATCTTATGCAAGCGACATAAGAATTGGATTTTCATGACAACGAAAACGAAACTTCGATTTACCTTGTCCAAGTAGGCTCCCAGGTTATTCAATATCCAGTGACGATCGACGTTTCCTCTTGACCTAATAGTTTCTACGGATGCGTTATTATTGCCCCATTATATGTGTAGAAACTACAACAAGGCCTGTCAGAAGCGATTCTAAGAAACCGGGTCTAAGGTCAGACGGTTATGTTATGATGCCAGAAACGAATGCCAAGATGTTGGACAAATACGAGTTGGTCCGCTGTTCTATGTTTATTGCTATAAAAAAACTCATTCAATATGCAAACTAACTACTACGCAAAGTCGGTAAAACGTTAAAAGCTTGCTTTAATTAAAATTGCCGACACTAACTTTGTCTTTATAAACGAGAGGAGTACTAGTTCCTACTCACATAGATAGATAGATAGATAGATAGATAGATAGATACATTTACTCGGGGACTAAGTAACTATGTTTTTAGATTTTCTCATAAACCTTAAATCAGCCTAAACTGAAGCTAAAGTATCGTATCGGGCCTGCTTCCAGCCAGGAGTCCGATATCAGCCAATCATAGCTCATCATATTGTTATCGTACCGATTAGCAATGAATTTTCTGGTATTGAAGACTCTCATAGAGGCATCTAACCCGACAGAAAAGCTGAAACGAAGCTGTCAATCGCCAAAAGTCCTGCTCCGGTACCGAGCTGGGCTGGTTAGGGTCTGGTTAGGCAGGGGGACAATGCACAGTACACTCCTATCCGAGATGTCAGTGCAGATCACAGGTCCCCCATTCAGAATTAAAAGCCTTACGCCTTAGTTTACAAAAAATATCTTGTATTCTAATTAATAGTATAGTTTTTGGTACAATAGGTATTAATAATAATAATGTCCTCCTAGCCGAATTTCGACTACGGCGGTCAGTCTCTCGGAGACTATAGCCACATGCGCAGGACATATTATAGTGCACAAGTGTGTGCGCAAACACAGGTGCACTCTCTGTTCCCTCACTCTCATAATCCGATGGGACGACAGATCGACACGATCGGTGAGAGGTTAGGCGCAGGACCAACGGCTTAACGTGCTTTCCGAGGCACGGGGGTGTAACCTGACTCCGGGCTGCTACTGTGAATTTTTCTTGCTAGAAAAACCCCAATAACAACTATTGGACCGACCCGGGATTCGAACCCAGGACCTCATAATCAGCGGTTGAACAAGCTGACCGCTAGACCAACGAGGCCGTCAACAATATAATATCACACAATTGGTACTAACAAAGTAGGTAAGTACTATAGTTAGATCGGATGGCGTTCGGTTACCATCCGCCTGAGTTGCTGTTGCGCATGATAAGCGAGACTCTTCACGCACGTATATCTGCCAGGGGAAAATGAGGCTTAGGAAAATGCTACAAATGGACCGGAAGACAATGGACCCATTAAGGAATTTTAAACTATGGAGACGGTAGACAGTTGAGTGATGTGATGCGCAATGGCTTCTGATTGAAGTTTGGTCGATAAAGCCTCCCCCACAGCTGCGATTTTAAAGCGCGTCTTGGTCGCGCGATTTGTTGGAATATTTGTTTGCAGTACATTTCGTTTTAAGACGCATACGACTTTACACACTTCCGATTTCGCATAAATTTGACGCGCGCCGTCTAGAAATCCCGCTTACAAAAACACAGCGGAATCGCGCTATATAATCGCATCAAATCGCGCGACACAAGACGCGCTTGGAAATTGCGACTGTAGGGTGGAGGCTTGAATAGGATATTATTTTTTTTAGCATAAAGTCTAACTTAAGGGTCCGGCGACGGATGAATTTCCCATACAAACGTAGTACCAAAATGATTTGTAATTTGAGAATATTTTCACCATGGTTTGCTATTATTTGGATTATAATAGTATTTATATAGGTTCCTGTCACAAGCTTTTTTCAAAATACTTATCTACACAAATACTAAGACAACATTTATTCTTTCATGTAAAAATGCGATTAGGTTTTATTTCATTTCAGAAAGATATTTTGAAAAAAAATTGTGGCAGGAACCTAGATAAATACTATTTTAATACAAATAACAACAGACCATAGTTAAAATATGCTCAAATTAAAATTCATTTTGGTATTACGTTTGTATGGGAAATTCATCGGTCGCCGGACCCTTAATACATCGATCAAGGTATCCGCAGGGTGGAGGCGCTAGGCGGATACCTGATCGAAGGTTTAATAAGCATTAAAACACTTCGGATTGTGAAGGTAAATTGAACATCTATTGGTGGGTACAGTACAGTACAGATCAAGCGAGCGAGAGCGAGCGAATACAAACGAGTGGGATTTGACGATAGGTACCTACGTTCGTTCTTCGGCTAGTCACGCTAGTGTATTGTATAGTAACAAAATTATGGCCATGCGCCATCGGTCGGGCACTGCCAATTTTCACACTAATATTATAAATGCGAAAGTTTGGATGTTTAGATGTATGGATGGATAGATGGATGGATGTTTGTTAGGTACCTATTCACGCCAAAACGACAGAACCGATCGGGCTCAAATTTTGCATTGATGTACGTAGCTTGTGTAGCTTTAAGCCTGAAATCAAACATAAGCTATTTTTTATCCCACAAAACAATTCCCATGGAATAGAAAATAATAGAAATATGGGATAGATTTATTTATATACTTACTAGTTTATGCCCGCGGCTTCGCACGCGTTAGTTCTATGGAAACGTTTTAAGGTTATTTCTATACCATGGGAACTGATTCATGGGATAAAAATTCGCCTGTGTTTCAGGATTCATTCATTGGGTTAGACTTACCTGTATGCAAGTAGTTTTGGCGTGAAGAGGTAACAAACATCCATCCATCCATCCATTCAAACTTTCGCATTTATGATATTAGCGTGATACCAAAAAAGTAACGACTCAGTCGGGACTTACATCCGCCTTTGCACTATGTACGGTAACAAATAACCATTTGTTGTTTATTTTCCGTTGCATTGGAAGTGTGCCCAATTCGAAATGCATTGATAAAATTCTGCACGAAATAAGTAAGCTGTGTCCTCCAACTTATCATTGTTGACCTCTTTGTTTGTTCTTTCTTTCTTATAAATAATATCTCTAGCTCCAGGGACCTGCAACTTTCATTAGAGTGCAAACTTTGGTCATGAAATAATTTTAGATAAGAAAATAAAGTTCCTGAATTCTTCACGAATAAATAGAATACAGATGTATGTAATTTGCGAGGGTGCGAAACCTGAATTCCTTGCGAATAAATAAAATACAGATGTATGTATGTCTGTGAATTTGCGAGGGTGCGAAACCTGAATTCCTTACGAATAAATAGAATACAGATGTATGTATGTCTATCTGTCTCGTCACCCTTTCACGCCTAAACGGCTGAACGTATTTTATTAAAATTTTGCAAGGGGATAGATCTTTTCCCGGGAAGCT
Organism: Eupithecia subumbrata; assembly: GCA_949316285.1. Classification (NCBI taxonomy): domain Eukaryota; kingdom Metazoa; phylum Arthropoda; class Insecta; order Lepidoptera; family Geometridae; genus Eupithecia; species Eupithecia subumbrata. The sequence goes on from OX438634.1 coordinate 3,535,546, forward strand.
TACGGGGATAGACTTTGTATTCAAGAAAAGCGCGCGCAAAGCCGATCGTAGATTGTTGAACCCATTAATTGCCAAAAATTTCCATACTAAATATAAATAAATAATGCTGGACAATCCACACCGCACCATCTAGCCCCAAAGTAAGCTACTCAAAGCTTGTGTTATGGGTACTAGATAACTGATATATTTAATACATTATATACATAGATAGATTTTTTTTATTATATAGGTACCTATAGAAAACACCCAGACTAACGGAACTTTCTGCAGATCGTACACAAATTTGTTCTGAGGCGGGAATCGAACCCGCAACCTCTTGCGTCGCAGGCAGACTGCCATTCATTTGACCTAGCGCATACCTATCTGTTAGCAACGACGACATTATGCCGAAGGAATAAGGCTCAAAATTGTGTAGGACAATATCTTCATTATAGCTAGGAAATTTCTTGAAGTTTTGTTTTGAAATAGAGTTCAAAATCGAACATTATTTTTAGGTAAACAGAATAGGTAATAGTTGCTAGCGTCCGGCTCACTTATACCTACCTACTTATGTATCTATAGATAATTAATTTCTCGAACGAATCGAAAAGAAAGACAAGGACAGAAAAATGTTCTAGAATAAAGAAAGAGATAGGTATAGCTTCCGGAAACGCGTAGAATTATCTAGAAAGGATAGAAATGAGTATAAAAACCGAGCCCTTTGGCAGATTATTTATTCAGTTCTAAGCGATCAAACAGTGAACAAGTCTTAAGGAAAATAACGAAAGTGAATTATTAAGTGCAGTGCAGTGACTTTTGTATTAAGAACGTAGTTGTGTGTATACGGTTGAATATACCGATTTGAAGTGTTCTGAAGTGTTTCTATTGATATCATTCCTGACCAGCCCTAGTTGAAGTCTTACACCTTCGACGAGCCCCTACAGTTTTTGGTCCTTCGAGCCGGATTAGGAAGTGATTTCGCGTAATGCCTATTGTACGCTCCAGATCACCGATCTGCCCCGGGAAGACGGGAGCCGAATACAGTTCAACTTCGTCTTTGAACATGCTGGCTGACTTGAACTCCGCCGCTCCGTTGTCCATTGGAACTCCTTGCACAGTTGTACCGTCTGGGACAGCGGAAGCATTCGAAAGCCCTGCAATGCTGCCAGGGCAACTAAGGAGGTCAGCACGTGCAAAAACAAAGAATATTGGAGGAAAACAAGATGTTCCACCGTTTGTTTCTTTGAAATCATTGTGTCCTGCAACTGCTGATGTGAAGCCGAAGAACATTGGAGGATCTGCTAAGATTCCACCGTCAGCTTCTTCTGCATTCTTTGTTCCTGCTCCAAGGTCGATGAAATCCTCAAGGAGGTCTCAGTCATCTGCTCTTCGGGAACTAGAAGAAAAAGAACTTGAGGAGGCTAAAGCGAAGATTGCTACAGCTAGAGCTGAAGCCGCAGCAGTCAAAGCTAAATTCGCCGCTGAAGCTAAAGCTGCCGCTGCCGAAGCCGAAGCTGCCGCCGCCAAAGCTAAAGCCGCCGTCGCTGCCGCCAGAGCTGACGCTAAAGCTGCCGATGCTGAAGCTGCCATTGTAAAAGCTGAAGAAAAAGCAGCTACAATCGCCGCGAATTTGGCCCGTATGAGTGTCACTGGGTCGCAGTGTCGATCAGAACTTCAATCAGAAGATGATGATTTCGACGAAGAAAAATCGATACAGGTGGAACGATGGGTCGAACAATCGACCAAGTTTACTGAAAATCCATACAATAACCCACAAATTGAGAACAATCCGATGCCACCTGCCAAGAATAAACCAGTGCCACTATGTGAGGACAAACCGGTTCATGATTGTGAAATAAGTAGACTCGCCGACGCCATCATAAGTGCCACTAGATCAGGACAGTCTACAAAAGTGTGGGATCTTCCAAACTTCTATGGAGATTATGAAGAGTGGCTACCATTCAAGAGAGCATATTTAGACAGCGTGGCCCAGCACAGCGACGTACAGAATATGGCTCGCCTTAGAAATTCCATCAAAGGGACAGCCAGGGAAGTCGTCAGAAGTCTTTTGTTTGTGGCCTCTAACCCTGGCGATGTTGTGGATGCCCTAGAACAAAGATTCGGAAGACCTGAACAAATCGCACTCGCTGAAATTGAGAAAATTAAAGACCTGCCACGAGTTGGCGAGACGCCGAGAGAAATATGTGTCTTTGCAAGCCACATAAATAACGCAGTTACGACGATTAGCGCACTGAACAAGACAGAATACTTGCATTCGCCAGAAACGAGCAAGAAAATAATTGAAAAATTGACGTCGTTGTACCGAATTCGATGGTTCGACTTCAAAGCACGCAGCGGTGAAGAACCTGAATTGATAAAGATCAAGAACTTCTTGAATCAAGAAGCATCCTTGTGTGCCGCTTACGCTCCTCCAGAATCTAGCAAGAAAAGACACCCACGTCACCAAGTGAATGTTGCAACAGATCAAGAAGAAACGGTGCTTGAGAAAACGAAAAAGTTCTGTGTCCATTGTGAAAAAGACCATTGGCTCACAGAATGCAAAAAATTCAAAGAAGCTTCAACAAACGAAAGATGGGAGATCGCGAAGAAATATCGGCTATGCTTCATGTGTCTCCGTCGAAGACACATGATTTCAAATTGTAAAGGACAGCCGTGCAAGAGATGCAAGCGACCTCATCACAATATGTTGCACTCGGAGCTATCTCGTCGAGAACCAGCACCGTCAACGCAACCAGGCAAGCCAAGTGAGTCGTCGTCTGTAACTCAGCCAACGACGGAAAATAAAGTTGCAAACGTCATGACATCCGTTTATGCGATGGGCAAAACAGCAAGCGTCTACCTGAAAATGATTCCTGTAGATATTTACGGACCGAAGGGGACTACGCGAATTTTGGCACTATTAGATGAAGGTTCTACAGTGTCGTTGATTGATAAAGATGTTGCCCGTCGTATCGGAGCCACCGGAAAAGCAGAACCGCTCATAATAGAAACCGTCGGTGGAAAGAATATAGAAACGAAAGACTCCGAGAAAATGAATCTCAAAATAAAAGGAGCATTTAGGACGGATAAACGAATGCTGAAAGGGGTGCACACCATAGAAGACTTAAAACTGGCACCTCAGTGCATCGATGTGGACACTATTGAAAAGTGCAGTCATTTGAAAAACTTGAAAGAAAAGCTCCTCTATGAAGCAAATAAACCAGCGCTGCTGATTGGGCAAGATAACTGGGATCTAATCGTATCAAGAAAAATCCAGAAGGGAAAACGAAACGAACCTGTCGCATCACTCACGAGCCTGGGATGGGTGCTCCACGGCTTTCATTCTGGAACGACCCCCGTGAATTTCGTGAATCATTGCCGCATAAAAGATAATGATGAACAAATCACCAAGCCAGATGAATGGAAATGGGTTCCAACTAAAGAAAACCCAGCAGATGACGCTACCAGAAACATCCCGAAAGACTTCGACAGCAAAGCAAGATGGTTTATTGGGCCCGCATTTTTATATCAATCCGAATCTACTTGGCCAGTCAAGGATATTGGAAAAGAGGAAATACGAGAACTTGACCATGACGAAATGAAAAAAGTTACCTGTGCCGGAACAAGAATCGCCACTTCGCCGAGTCTGCCTGATCCCTGCAGATTCAGTAGCTGGATGCGCCTTCTTCGAGCTACGGCAAGAATATACATGTTCATGGATTTATGCCGCCGAAAATCAACGAGTCAAGAAACACCGTCTAAAAAACGGGACCGAGGAAACTGGCTACCTATCGAAAGTGAACATTTGAGGAAAGCAGAATTAGCTCTCATTCGTTACAACCAGCAAGAATCATTCAAGAATGAAATAGAAAATCTGAATAAAAACAAACCGCTTGAAATTTCAAGCCGACTTAAGAAAATAGATGTGACACTCGATGAAGAAAATATATTGCGTCTCAATACTAGAACAGCGAAGCTTCGGGACTTCGAAGAAAATCCTAAATTACCAATTCTGTATGGAAAAAACCGTGTGTCACAGCTAATAATTGAACATTATCATAAAAATCTACACCATGGAAACCACGCCACCGTAATTAATGAACTACGACAGAGATTTTGGATACTATCCCTACGCGACGCAGTACGACAAGTTGCTCATCAATGCCAGCTGTGCAAAATCAGAAGACAAAAACCAGAAATGCCACCACTAGGGGACTTACCTCAAGAACGTCTCGCACATCATCAGCCACCATTTACATGTACTGGTGTTGATTTCTTTGGGCCGATATATGTAACTATTGGCAGAAGAAAAGAAAAGCGTTGGGGTGTACTTTTTACGTGCCTCACAACAAGGGCAATTCATATCGAACTGGCTGCATCCCTTAGCACAAATTCCATGATAATGGCGCTGAAAAGGTTCTCATCGAGAAGAGGAAGCCCGAAGATACTGTTTTCTGACAATGGCACTAATTTTGTTGGAGCGAAACGAGAACTCAAGGAAGAGGCCAAGAAACTCCGAAATCAAGACCTCATTGAGGCTGCTGAAAATGGAGGATTCAAGTGGAAATTTATTCCACCAGGTGGGAGGAGCATGGGAAAGACTAGTGCGGTCAGTGAAAACTGCTCTCGCTGCGGTCCTGAATGAAAGAAACCCACCAGAGGAGGTGCTCTCTACTTTATTAACAGAAGTAGAGCACACAGTAAATTCGCGGCCATTTACTCATCTCAGCGCTGAACCGGGAGAAGAAGAGAGTTTAACTCCAAATCATTTTTTGATAGGCCGCTCTAACGGAGCTGCAATTTTCGGAGAATCCGATGACGTAAACCTCGTCGGCCGTCCTAATTGGAAGACAGCACAAAGATTGGCTGACCACTTTTGGAAGAGGTGGTTAAAAGAGTATCTGCCGACACTGATGCCTCGAAAGATAAAAAACCGAAGAATTACGAATATTCAAATAGGAGACACAGTTTTGGTAGCAGACTCTTCTCTTCCACGAAACACTTGGCCAAGAGGAGTCATAGAACAAACATACCCGGGTCCTGATGGTCGAACGCGTATCGTCGACGTACGAACAAAGGGTGGTATCATGAAGAGACCTACTTCTCGCCTCATCGTCATTGTACCCAATACGTCGTCGCTTCAGTTAGATGGAGTGCTTGTTGGAGCGCGCACTGGGGGGGAGAATGTTAGCAACGACGACATTATGCCGAAGGAATAAGGCTCAAAATTGTGTAGGACAATATCTTCATTATAGCTAGGAAATTTCTTGAAGTTTTGTTTTGAAATAGAGTTCAAAATCGAACATTATTTTTAGGTAAACAGAATAGGTAATAGTTGCTAGCGTCCGGCTCACTTATACCTACCTACTTATGTATCTATAGATAATTAATTTCTCGAACGAATCGAAAAGAAAGACAAGGACAGAAAAATGTTCTAGAATAAAGAAAGAGATAGGTATAGCTTCCGGAAACGCGTAGAATTATCTAGAAAGGATAGAAATGAGTATAAAAACCGAGCCCTTTGGCAGATTATTTATTCAGTTCTAAGCGATCAAACAGTGAACAAGTCTTAAGGAAAATAACGAAAGTGAATTATTAAGTGCAGTGCAGTGACTTTTGTATTAAGAACGTAGTTGTGTGTATACGGTTGAATATACCGATTTGAAGTGTTCTGAAGTGTTTCTATTGATATCATTCCTGACCAGCCCTAGTTGAAGTCTTACACCTTCGACGAGCCCCTACACTATCCATCAATAGTAAGGTCTGATTTATTGAATACTCAGGTCAATTTTATTTCTCGCGCTGTTTTCGATCTTTCAGCATGAACACTAGGCCGTAAACAATTTAATTATCTGTTAGTTTAACCACTGATCACGGGTAGTTAAACTATTCGCAATGCATGGGGCAAGAACGTGAGTATCTAATCATTTAAAATTGAATAAATAATTCTGTATAATACAAACAGCGTCATCTAGCCCCAAGCTAAGCTGAGCTTGTGTTATGGGTAGGTACAGGTACCTACTAGATGACTGATATACATAATACATATAATACATTACATAAGTAGGTACATAGATATTTTTTATTACACATAAAAAATACCCAGAACACCCGGAGCAAATATTTGCAAATCGTACAAACATTTGTCCAATTCTAGGTGGGATATGAACCCGCAATGACCTGCGTCGCAGGCGGATCGGTCGTCTACTTAAATTTCGGTATCTCTCTAAGGCAGGTAATACCTAATTTAAAATTTTATACCATTTCTTTAATATCAGGTAGGTATGTAGTTTGTGTAACCAAACCATGAATGAATGGTATGCCATATGATTATGATTGAAATGAGCAAATGCAAGTATGATTTAAATGAGGGAATATTATAAGTAGGTTTTCCACAGCCATTCAGTTCTGCAGGAACTGTTTTTCACTGGATCCCGCAAAAATCATCGGTCTGTTCACACACAGTACTTTGCATCCTGTTTTTCAGTAGAGCAACAAGCGGTTATTAATAATAATAAATAATAATAATAATGCTGGACAATCCACACACCATCTAGCCCCAAAGTAAAAAACTCAAAGCTTGTGTTATGGGTACTAGATAACTGATATATTTAATACCTTGTTTTTACCTCAATAAATATAAATACATTATATACTTACATAGATAGATTTTTTTTTGTTATACATAGAATGTTATTAGATCTTAGAAAATTCTACATCTCCCCGCTCCCCATTCTACAAAAACTGTAAGCAGGAAATGGGAACACTTCCATTAAACTATGCATTTAATTAAATTGGATCCTGTTTTTTTACTGAACGACTGAATCTAGTTTGTAACTTAGTGGCAAAAAAATTACCAATTCGAACGGATTGGTTTTTTGCAGGGTAAACATGATACTTGTGTGACTGTTAGTATTGAAACATGTAAACTACTAAACAGGATCCTGCAAAAATGGGATGTTTGCCATGATAAAGGGCTATAATTATATGACATGTATGGTCATGGTCATCAGAAGTAGATTCTGTTCTGTCTAACAAATAAAAAAATTTACTCGATATTATACTTCAAATGAACTTTGACACCATATTCATTTATTTTTAGCGTGCAGTGTCTCACTGCATGGCAAGTTCCAAAGTTTCTTTTATTTTCACATAATCTCAATTAGTAACTATAATACTTCTTTGCTTAATGTATTTAAAAAATTACTTGTACCTGTTTTTGGTTAATGTGTTTGTTAGTAACAGAATTAAGAAAATCTTTTCCTAATAACAGATAAGACAAGTTTTGTCAGGGTCATACATTACATACCATTTCGTACAAGACTTATCTCTTACGAAGACAAGGTGTAAGATAGTGTAAAATAATCTTTTGTTAGTAAAGAATGTGTGTTATTTTATCAGTTTTATGACCTTAGTAACTGATTTATATTGTTCTTTATTAATTGAATTCATGATACATTTAACAGAATTCAACTGAACAATTAATCAGATCAATCAGAGAAAAAAAAACAGAAACCCCCTGTTTGAAACCTGCTGAAACGTCTGGGACAGTCAGTAAAATAACACCATAAATAAATAAATTATAAAGGTATCATATCAATTATTCCTACAAATTTAAATGGTGCCTGTCTGTATCAGTAAAATTAAACTTTTTTGGAAAATCTTTCTTTTTCTATTCACTAATCACTCTTCTGTGTGAATAGTACAGGTAAGTCACAATATGGTTAAGTGGGAAATTATGTTAATGATTTGCATTGATTATTAAGGTTCATTGACATTGATCTTATTAAAAAAGTGGATTTGAGGTACTAACTTTCAAAAGTGGAAGGCTCAAATTAGGTCCATCCACCTCAGTCATAGTCGGACCGGCGGCGTTTGTGTTAAGTGCAATTGCTGCGGCATACTTTTATGTGATTTTTTAACTAAAGGACTACAGCAATGCCCTCATGTTTGTCTATTATAATTATTGCACTACTGGAAATGTAACTGGGAATGAGTGATGTTGCAACAAACGCTAGTAGTTGAGTAAGCGCTGGGAGACTGTACCATGACTACAGATTTTACTCAGATCTATTTTCTTTGATGATTACATTACCAGTTACCTATCAAGTGTTGAGAAAAAAACTTGCATTTACACACTCCATGTTGAAATTTTTGTCTATAAGTACATAGTAGTAGGTATTGCTGACTAAAATTAGGCCATTTGAGCCAGATGTTCTTGAAGAGGATAATTGGTGTCAATTAGTACTTCATTGGCCATGAATGGTGTCTGTGATTGGTAACTAATAAATAACCTTCCAGTGGTAGGTAGTGTAGCATCACCTACCACTTCCTAAAAATTGATACATTTATGTATTTGTATGATTGGACAACCCACCTATAGTCTAATGGATTCCATTCATACTTTTTAAAAGTTTAATTTATAGTATTCACTATTTTATGGATGACAGAATGAAAAGCATTCATTTTACAATTTATGCTCGTGAGAGAGTAATTACATTTAATTTAATAGCTAATAAGTCACACAATCCAACTAGATTTTACGTTCTATACTTTACCAGCACATTTTTAACAATATAAGGTTTATGGTGAAAAATTATGTAGGTAGAATATCTAGTCAATAAGTAGGTACAAAAATTTGTACATGGCTACGGATGCATGCGGAGGTTAGTAAACGATGATGTGAGTTCTGTTCAAATTGTATCTTTCTGGTGAATAATTAACACCGAGTCATTTCTGAAAAACCCTTTATCTATTAGGTACTTCCTGGATGCATTTTAAAAGTTTAGTAACAACATAACAACACACACCTAGTAAAATAGCCACTAATAACTTTTCTAGGAAATTCTACGGCCAAGCAATTGTGAACCTTAGGCCACTGAGGAGTAGGGAGCGCCCTAGGATCAAAGTAACGTCAACTTACATCAACAGTGAATCATCACTCACAGCAGAAAGCCTACAAGAATAGGCACCACAGAAGAAAACTGGTTACGTTAGAGGGATTTGACTGGTAACGGTTATTTTAATAATAAATTGTCAGCTTCAGTTTACAGAAAAAGTTGTACCAAGTTTGGAAGAAGTGTGTCCGTAAGTCACGTTTTGGAGCTAGCCGCTGGCAAGTGATCCAAGATGGCCGCTTATGTAACGCTTGCGATGCGCGTTTTGGCGCGAAACCGAGCGAGCGCTCCGCGTGCGCTCCGCACTGTCGATAAGTGGCTACTAGCCCGTTGTTTACAATGGGACTCGTGGAGTATTTGTGCTCTATGAAAAGAAGTTGAATGAAGCTTGCCAGTACCGTAATTCTTATCTATGATCGAGTTGGGATATTTTGAAGACCATCGAGTAAAAATTACGTCGGCTGAAATGAGCGGCATGTTTTGGTTTAGAGCCTGTAGTTCAAATTTTATTATGATCTATCTACATTTTCTGGTCTCTGTAGATAGTTCGTAGTATAGCCTATCTAAATAATATAAACTAGGTAGGCTGTCTTGCAGCAAAATTTTAATAATGAAATAATAATCGTAATTCTACAATGTATGAACTCGCGCTTTTGACGCTTGGGGATTCGGAGTCCAAAATCTAATGTTTGCAATGATTTACCATAGAAATAAATAGATTATTGTAAACGCTTACATTTATAGAGTCTAAAAACAAAAAAACATAGAGAGATTTCATTAATTTTGAATGAAAAATAATTAATTTTGAAAAACATGAACCACGACTTCGACGGGGTCAGTTTGTCACAATTCATGTCTGTTTTGTTTAGATTTTTATACCAAACGGTAATAAATGAATTCGTCTAAAGTATTCTCTGTTTATTTCCCTTTCCAATGATATATTACACTACCATTAACATTCCGAGGAATTGCCAATAAAAATTACAACAAAAAACCAGGTAGCAAAAACTTGGGCAAAAAAGGGTCGGGTCGGTGGTCGGGTAAAAAACAGTGATTCACTCAACTTCTTTTGGATGGACAAAGGATGTCAATGTCAGATGTCATAGATAATTTTAGGTGGAATGCACTCATTTAGCATGAAATACGGCTTTATGCTAAAGATTTACCAATATTTTTGATTTTTTGGTACGAAACGTGGTTGGCAAGAAAACTTGCCAGAATCACTCAACGGGTATTTATTTTTGGCAAAAAATTTGACCTGACTGAACGACTGAATCTAGTTTGTAACTTAGTGGCAAAAAAATTACCAATTCGAACGGATTGGTTTTTTGCAGGGTAAACATGATACTTGTGTGACTGTTAGTATTGAAACATGTAAACTACTAAACAGGATCCTGCAAAAATGGGATGTTTGCCATGATAAAGGGCTATAATTATATGACATGTATGGTCATGGTCATCAGAAGTAGATTCTGTTCTGTCTAACAAATAAAAAAATTTACTCGATATTATACTTCAAATGAACTTTGACACCATATTCATTTATTTTTAGCGTGCAGTGTCTCACTGCATGGCAAGTTCCAAAGTTTCTTTTATTTTCACATAATCTCAATTAGTAACTATAATACTTCTTTGCTTAATGTATTTAAAAAATTACTTGTACCTGTTTTTGGTTAATGTGTTTGTTAGTAACAGAATTAAGAAAATCTTTTCCTAATAACAGATAAGACAAGTTTTGTCAGGGTCATACATTACATACCATTTCGTACAAGACTTATCTCTTACGAAGACAAGGTGTAAGATAGTGTAAAATAATCTTTTGTTAGTAAAGAATGTGTGTTATTTTATCAGTTTTATGACCTTAGTAACTGATTTATATTGTTCTTTATTAATTGAATTCATGATACATTTAACAGAATTCAACTGAACAATTAATCAGATCAATCAGAGAAAAAAAAACAGAAACCCCCTGTTTGAAACCTGCTGAAACGTCTGGGACAGTCAGTAAAATAACACCATAAATAAATAAATTATAAAGGTATCATATCAATTATTCCTACAAATTTAAATGGTGCCTGTCTGTATCAGTAAAATTAAACTTTTTTGGAAAATCTTTCTTTTTCTATTCACTAATCACTCTTCTGTGTGAATAGTACAGGTAAGTCACAATATGGTTAAGTGGGAAATTATGTTAATGATTTGCATTGATTATTAAGGTTCATTGACATTGATCTTATTAAAAAAGTGGATTTGAGGTACTAACTTTCAAAAGTGGAAGGCTCAAATTAGGTCCATCCACCTCAGTCATAGTCGGACCGGCGGCGTTTGTGTTAAGTGCAATTGCTGCGGCATACTTTTATGTGATTTTTTAACTAAAGGACTACAGCAATGCCCTCATGTTTGTCTATTATAATTATTGCACTACTGGAAATGTAACTGGGAATGAGTGATGTTGCAACAAACGCTAGTAGTTGAGTAAGCGCTGGGAGACTGTACCATGACTACAGATTTTACTCAGATCTATTTTCTTTGATGATTACATTACCAGTTACCTATCAAGTGTTGAGAAAAAAACTTGCATTTACACACTCCATGTTGAAATTTTTGTCTATAAGTACATAGTAGTAGGTATTGCTGACTAAAATTAGGCCATTTGAGCCAGATGTTCTTGAAGAGGATAATTGGTGTCAATTAGTACTTCATTGGCCATGAATGGTGTCTGTGATTGGTAACTAATAAATAACCTTCCAGTGGTAGGTAGTGTAGCATCACCTACCACTTCCTAAAAATTGATACATTTATGTATTTGTATGATTGGACAACCCACCTATAGTCTAATGGATTCCATTCATACTTTTTAAAAGTTTAATTTATAGTATTCACTATTTTATGGATGACAGAATGAAAAGCATTCATTTTACAATTTATGCTCGTGAGAGAGTAATTACATTTAATTTAATAGCTAATAAGTCACACAATCCAACTAGATTTTACGTTCTATACTTTACCAGCACATTTTTAACAATATAAGGTTTATGGTGAAAAATTATGTAGGTAGAATATCTAGTCAATAAGTAGGTACAAAAATTTGTACATGGCTACGGATGCATGCGGAGGTTAGTAAACGATGATGTGAGTTCTGTTCAAATTGTATCTTTCTGGTGAATAATTAACACCGAGTCATTTCTGAAAAACCCTTTATCTATTAGGTACTTCCTGGATGCATTTTAAAAGTTTAGTAACAACATAACAACACACACCTAGTAAAATAGCCACTAATAACTTTTCTAGGAAATTCTACGGCCAAGCAATTGTGAACCTTAGGCCACTGAGGAGTAGGGAGCGCCCTAGGATCAAAGTAACGTCAACTTACATCAACAGTGAATCATCACTCACAGCAGAAAGCCTACAAGAATAGGCACCACAGAAGAAAACTGGTTACGTTAGAGGGATTTGACTGGTAACGGTTATTTTAATAATAAATTGTCAGCTTCAGTTTACAGAAAAAGTTGTACCAAGTTTGGAAGAAGTGTGTCCGTAAGTCACGTTTTGGAGCTAGGCGGAGCCGACTCGCTCGCGCCGCGGCCGTGCTGTAGGTACGTACGATGGCGGGTCAACGAAAACTAGCCACAGCCAACGCAAATATGTTTTGTTTTACCTTACTTTTACAGAAGATAATTCAAAATATAGAATAGAAACACCAGAACTTACCACATGACAGCGTAAAATATCCCAAGTTCTTTTTAATTCACTCAACACACAACACAAAAACACATCCATCCACGATTCACAATAATTTTTTGACAGAAAACGTACGCAAGCAACGGACTGAATGAAATGATGAGATGAACTGACTTTGTTTGACTGATTTGACTTGTCTGCTGAACTGAGGAACTGACTGTTGAATTGAGAAACTGACTGCCTGACAAGTTGACAGCTTGAGCGGTTTTGTTTGATAGATGATTTGAGTAGCCAGCTATCAAGCAAGAATAAGTCAAGGGAATAGTACATAACCAAAGATTTCAAAGCTCAGTTTCAAAGCACGATCCGTAATAATAATCAAATCAATCATCGATCAAGTATTTCGCCGGCCCTCCCTAGATTCACAATGTGTACCCTGACACCGTCAGTATCACAAAATCAAAATTAAATATTATAAAAACCCCCACTACAGATTTTTATTAAACATGCCTAAGAACACTCGGGATAAAATTATCTATGACACAAAAAAAAAAACTAAACGAAAATCGGTTCATCTGTTTGGGAGATACGATAACGAAAAAAGACAGATACACAGACAGACGTTAAACTTATAACACCCCTCTCATTTTGTGTCGGGGGTTATAAAAATAAAAAACATCGAATGGATTATTCGATTAACGCTGATTCTATCCGCAAGCGACGCAAAAAAGAAAAAATACACCCCTCTTAATGCGTCAGAGGTTAAAAAGAGAAGCCTTTTGGCATGTTAAGCTACCATTATCCATCAACTAGTGTCATTTAGCGCTCGGGCGGACAGAAAGCATGGCCAAGTGTTCGTATAATATGCAAAAATCACTCGTCCAAGCAGAAAAAATAGTATGGAATTTCTTATTCTTAATAGTGTTAAATGTACTTTTCCTCTATATTGTGATATTAGCCATGTCCTTAAGAAATAAGCATTAAATATTATTTTTTGGTCTGCATAATTTTTCAATCCCTAGGTAAATATATGAATGGAGCGGGTATTGTTTCTTTTTTTTATTTATTAGTAGAAGGTAAGTATGTTTTTATTTAGTTTTCATAAAAAGACGTTTAAGATTAAATATTAGGTAAGTAATAATGTGTTCAGATAATGTAAGGTATTTTATAAGATCCCTTTTAACTTGAACGAGGCTGACGACCTCCGTGGCACAGCGGGCGAAGGTCTGCCTGCGACGCAGGAGGTTGCGGGTTCGATTCCCGCCTCGGAACAAATTTGTGTACGATCTGCAGAAATTTGTTCCGTTGGTCTGGGTGTTTTCTATACATAATAAAAAATATCTATCTATGTAGTGTATTATATTAAGTATATCAGTTATCTAGTACCCATAACACAAGCTCTGCTTAGCTTGGGGCTAGATAATGCTGTGTGAATTGTCCATCATTATTTATTTATTTATTTATTGAAATAACGTTTCTTTTTTGTCCCGGAAACAACTCGTGCGAAGCTGCGGTCAGAGACTAGTTTTGTTTTGTTTATAGTTTAATTTAACCTGCCTGAAATCTGTATTTTAAGTTTATTTTACTACCGTCAAACGGGGAAAGTGCCTACCTAACTTGAGCCTGCGGTGTTACTTGAGACGCATGCCACCGTTAATTTTATTTTTCGTTCAAGTCAACAATACCTCAACCTCAACAGCCTGTATTGGTCCACTACTGGACGCATGCCTCCTCCTGATAAGCGCCTTATTGGCTATTATCACAGGGGGGTAATGCCCATAATTCCCACGCTGGGCATGCGGGTTGGGGATCGCAGTTTGGCAGTGAAATTGTTCTACAGGGGGCGCTGCTGCCCGCCCCCGGTGGAAATCCCTTCGTCGCCTCTTACGACTCCCGCGCGGGAAGAGTTGGGGTGGTGCAAATTCTATTCAACAATATGGAATCATAATTATTATGAATATAATTCACACTACGACACAGTAAAAACCATAACCAGTCTCTAATGAGTCAAAGTTTTCGCGCATATATTTTCAATACGGAGATTATATTAATTTACTTTGACGTATTTGTATGGTTTGACAACTCACTAATCATAATAATGCAAGTTTAATATCCGTATAAGGCCTCTAATGGCCGCCCTATAAACTTCCTTTTTTTGGGCATTTTCTCTGTATTGTTTCCTGACTTCCTGTATTTCTGTGGTATAATAAAGTGTTTTCTTTCTATCTATCTAATGCAAGCCGTTCGTATGAGAAGAAAGCACATAATGTTGACTTAAACGAAAAATAAAATTAACAGTGCTATGCGTCTTAAGTAAAACCACAGGCTCAAGTTACCCCGTTGAAGATACCTAGATTGGTTACTTTTTCACCGTAATAGCAACATGGTAAAAATATAAAAAAAAAAATACAAAGAATGGGGTAATGCCGGGAATTTTGAGACACTGTCTCAAGATAACAGATTTGATTCTAGAATCTTGTTTTTTTTTTACGTTTTAGGGTTGCCATGTCACGAAAATAACCGAGGACTCTTATTATATTATTATACTTATTATATTACTCTTATATATTCTTACTTCTAAATCGCCCATTATGTGACTTATACTTTTACACATTTAGTATTGAAATTTTCTCTAAAATTGCAACCCATTTTTTTGTTCTATCATCAATTTTTTCCACAGCGCATGCGATGAAAGACATTTTAAGACAATTTTTTTTACTATATATTGGGTAAGATAAGTTTTGAAATCGGTCAATTCATTTTAAAGTTTATTCGTTATAGCCTCTCCACACTCGCGAACCCGCAAACCATGAGTGTGGATTCCATTCGCATATTCGTCGCGGCGGCGTCGCGTCGCGTTTGGGCCTCGTTCCCGTTTGTTGCCGGTCCCGCGACAAAGGGTTCGTGGAACGCGAACACGACAAGGCTCCTCATTCGTGGGCGGGCGTAGCGTTACATTCTCTTTGGTGGGCGGCTCAGTTACTTACCTTTTAGCAAGCTACGCGGATGGTTGTGTTTTTATTTTGGATTTTACGCGCTAACTGAGTGCAAAATAAAAAAACATATTTTTAATTGCTTTTATATTCTTTATTAAAGCGTAATTGTAAATTGCACAGCGTTAAGTAGCTCCGCAGTAGCAGTTTCGACGTACATACTCATCAAGCGCCCGATTTATACTGAGAATCAGGCGCGAACTTTGCGAGTGTGGAACAGTGTCAGTTTTGCCGTGGTTCACGTCGCAATCTGCGCCGCGACTTCACGCCGCGATCCGCTCGCGAGTGTGGAGAGGCTTTTACAAACATACATAATATACGAATGATTTGACGAAGATAATCGTATCGTGTGGAAGGGATAAAATCTACACATATATTTTATAGAGTTTCCTCCACACGATACGATTATCTTCGTCAAATCATTCGTATATTATGTATGTTTGTAAAAGCAGGGATAAAATCTACACATATATTTTATAGAGGAAACTCTATAAAATATATGTGTAGATTTTATCCCTTCCACACGATACGATTATCTTCGTCAAATCATTTGACGGAAACGGTGATTTGACTATCATGTCAATGGCATTCATACAGACTAAATCTAAATCTAGAAGCCTTAACCCCGAATACTCAAACACAACTCAGATTTAAGCACGTCTCAAGTCGCGTTTTTTGTCAGTTTTCTATGAAAAATCTGTCAACAATTTGACATTTGAGATGTTCTTAAATCTAAGTTGCGTTTGGGTATTCAGGGGTTACTTCCTAATATTCAAAAATAATTTTTTGTTTGAATTAAAAAAAGAAAATTCCATTCTACTATAGTTTATCTCTTTAGACATGGACACTGGCAGAGTTGTGGCAACACAGACACAGCGAGCGATGAATTACTTAAAACATTCACTACAAAGGTCAACCAAGGTTTGGTGGAATTTCCTGTTCTGAATTTGAACACCCAAATTTATGAACTGGAAAATCGCAAATCTAATCCACCAACAAAGACATGAAATAAGAAACCTAAAATCGGGGTAATAAAATTGCATGGTAACACTTTCCCCCCCCCCACCACCTTGCCTACTTTGGTCTTGCTCGGAGGCACAGATTAAATATAACTCTTTCTACGCTCGGAGGCATAGGCATGCTTGCCAAACATCTGGATAAATATAATCTGTAGCCAAATGCAAAGAAGAAAAAGAAGTTGAAGTTGTTGAATTCGAAGAGAAAGAAAAGAAAAATAAATTTTAGTTTTTCATGTTAAATTTTTTCCGTAGAATTAATTTTGATAATAATGTTTTGTCGACAATGTGTAAAACTAACAAGTGCTGGAAGAGTATTACTGAGTAAAAAGCTGTTGCCTCATAAAGTCCTTGTTACCCGAGCAATACATCAACGAGACAGGTTAGTTTGTAATAACGATGCAATTTACGTAGTCTCCTTGGATCCCGCGAAGTTTATTAAGTTTTTTCTACCACCATTGCGTGCGGTGTTCTGGTATGAAGGCCGATGATGAAATTGCAAGCCTATATCGCCATGTCGGTTGACTGGAGCGGGCCGGTCGCTGTGGAGTTTACGGGTCGCAAGGAAAAATCAACTATTTTCAAGGTCTTTGACCTTGACGTCAGTGACCTTGAGATCAGGAACTCACCCCGCTTCGCGGGGTTGGGACGCCTACAGGTCGGATTGACTCACATTCATAAAGTAGGAACAACTTATGACGAAGACTCCTTTATATTCATGAAAACTAAAGTTGCCCACCCCCGCTTCGCGGGGGTTGGGCGGGCTTCGTTAGGCGTAAGTTAATGTTCAGGGACCCCCCGCCTCGCGGGGGTGGGACGCCTACGAGTTGGGTTAACTGAAGTAGGAATAACTTAAAACGAGGACTCCTTTTTGACATGTTTTTAAATAAAAAATAATGCTGGACAATTCACACAGCATTATCTAGCCCCAAGCTAAGCAGAGCTTGTGTTATTTTACATTATGACTCTGAAAAAGAAAGCATAAAAAAAGTTGTCTAACATTTTCTGTAATTGAGCAACACATTTTGACCTCTAGTGCCAAGGTCATTGAACTAAGAGGTCAAGGTCACTAAGAAAAGTTGCACCCTTAGCGACCCCCTCCACGATTCTATAAAAAAAATATGTAAATAAAATTTTCTGTCTTTGTTGCCTTGTAATTAGCGTCCCGTAACTCCACTCCAAATAACAAATCAAAGTTGATTAAAATCAGTCCAGCCTTTCATGAATTATTAACGGTGTAACTAACACAACCTTGTTTTATGTGAAATCTGTACATGAATTCACATTATGTGGAACACCTGACCGTCCCATCAATCAGTAAAAGAACAACAAGTATAAAAAACAAGTGAAGTGCAGCATAGATCATAGAACTAACATCTGAACCCACCTACCCAAAGGCAGGTTAGAGGGAGGTTTTTGTTTAAAAATCTAAAAGTATGCACATATCTTGGACTTGCTAGGTGATAGTCACATTTTCCTTCCAAAATATTTAAATAATCACTAATGTTTGTCTTTCTCAGGTTCTATTCATCTTCAATTCAAAATCATGCCAACAAACCAGAAATTGAGAATAAAGCGAAGGTGGCTGAAATTATTAGTAGTCCATCCGTTAAAGCTGAGGAGTTACTTGAAAAGATGATTGCTGGTTTGTCTTCAGACATTTACCAAAAAAACAGAGTTTATAAGAATGACTTGATGAGGTTGATTGCTAAAGTCAAAGATCTGAATTTTTCAACAAAGAGGCAGGGATTGCTTCTGATCCGTTGCTGTGGTGACCTGCTTCCTGACGAGTCACCAGCTTCGAGGATGGTGTTATTGGAGCAAGTTTGGAACACACTAAAGTGGGTACAACAAGTCACTTTCCTTAGCTTCATTCTAATTTTATTTGAAATAAGAAAACTATGATCTGCACTGTCTTATGAGAGATCCCATAGAAGTTAATGGAAATATATTTTTGGGAATTGATTATAATCTTTATGAAACATACAAGTAAACATTCACCATATATTTATTAACCGACTTCGAAGAAGGAGGAGGCTCTATGTTCAGCTTATTGTATGTTTGTCAATTTATCGATGAATTATGGACATATTTGAAAATTCTATAGAGAGTGACCCCAAGATGGGCCTAAAAAATGTAAATGCTAATTAGTATTTGTTCCGCAAAACTTAAAAAACAGTGTGAATACTAAGGAATTTGAAGTCAATTTTTATATTTTCAAAACAATCAAATTATTATGTTTCAGGCCACATACAAAATTCAGCATAGAACACTATAATGAACTGCTTGGAGTCTACATTGCCAATAAGAGAACACTAACAGTGCACTCATTCATAGAACAAATGACTCCATCCACGCCTAATATTACTACATATGAACTTATACTGCGAGCTTTAGGAGAGGTTTGTATTCTATTTTTAACTGTTATTGTCCCAATATTGGCTAAAAACCTGGCTCGTATTGCATTAGTTTTTCGTTTCTATATACTTACAATAGCCTAAGGTACTGTCTGTAGCCAAAGGCAATTATCATGTGATTACAATATTGTGGTAGTCATGAAAGGTATAGCCTTTTTGCAACCTCATTTTAGTATCTGACTTAGCCATCATAGTAATATTGTAAAAGCGAATGTTTTGATTTTTAGATGGATGGATGGATGGATGTTTATTACTTCTTCATGGCAAAACTACTGAATGGATCGGACAGTAATTTTGCATAATGCATTTGCATAAATTTCTAGGTTTCAAATAAAACATAGCCTACTTTTATCCCATAAAACAGTTGCCATGAGACAGCTAGATAGAACACAAACTAGGTTCGTAGTTAACCCGCTTACATTCATAATGAGCTCGTTACTTCTTTACGCCAAAAGTACTGAACAGTTTGGGCTAAAATTTTGCACACATGTAGTCTAGACCTGGAATAAAACATACTTTTTATCCAGTACCCATGGGATAGAATTAACCTATAAACGTTTCCATAGAAACAACGCGTGCGAAGCCGCGGGCAGAATCTAGTATTATAAATGCGAAAGTCTGGGTGCATGGATGAATGTTTGTTACCTTTTCACGCCAAAGCTACTAAACCGATCGGACTGAAATTTTGCATACCGGTAATTCTAGACCTGGAATCAAACATAGGCTATTTTTTATCTCATAAAACAGTTGCCATGGGATGGGTATAGAAATAACCTATAATAGTTTGTTTATTTAAGTAATACGCCACCGTCTTTACACGTACAACTGCTTCGTGTCCACCCAAGGTTGTCTGGAAGAGATCGCTCTTAACGATAAGGCCGCCCATTGTGCAACTCTGTATCTCTGTTTTCCTGTATTTTTATTTTTGTATTTTATTGGTGTGCAATAAAAACGCGTTCGAAGCGGTGGGCAGAAACTACTACTAAAATAATTCTTGAATGTTATGATTTTCAGTCTGGTGATGTAAATCAAGCAACAGAAGTTATTTCTAATATGAAAGCACAGAATCTACCAGCTACGGAAAATATATTCAACTCGCTGATCTTGGGCCAGGGAAAAAATGGGTGAGCTTGATATTTATGGAATAATTATTTTGCTTTATACTTGTAAAGATTGGATTGATGAATAGATTTTTGTTACTTCGTTATCTGCGCCAAAAATACTAAATATATCGGACTAAAGTATAAGTCATCTAGTATCCATAACACAGCTTGTTTTATGGGTACTAGATGAATGCTTAGCTTGGGGCTAAATGATGCTCTGTGGATTGTCCAGCATTATTTATTTATTTAAAGTTTGCCAGAAATGTAACAGTAGTAATCTAGACCTATTTTCTTAAAACCAAAATTGGGTGTAAACCACTTATGAGCTCACAAAAGACTAAAAAAAAAAAAGCTAGGTTAGCCATTTTATGAACCTATTGGTAGTCCAATAGGTTAATAATAGTTTATTTATTATTATTATATTTTTCCATGCGAGGGCCTACGAGACCTACACTCCATTCAAATGTGAATTGTTAGTTAACCAACCCACCATAATTAATCTAAAAATCACTTTATTACTTAGATTTTTTGGCGCAATTGAACTGCTGTCGAATTGAGATCTTCCCTTAAATAATATTACTAAAAAATAGTATCTGAAACCCCACTCATAAACATTTTTAGTTATTTTTGTTGTGGTATGTACAAACATTTCACAGCTGATTTGGCTCAAGTACCTCTTTATCACGTTTATGCAGCAGTGGGTGTTTCTGTAGGGCTATTCAGACTACTACCGAGTCATCGACACTGGAATCTGACACAGATTCCGGAGAAATTTAAATATATTAGCGGTTTTTTTATATTTTCTGCGTTCTGCAAGAAACTAAACCAAAAAAGTAGTTTTCCATAAATAAAAACAAAATTTTCTGGAGTCTAAATAGCCCTGCAGTTGCTGAGATAGATAAATCAAGTTCCTATGCTACTAGAGTGTCTGTGAAACTGTAACTGAGTGTACAATTTCTCCCACCAGAAACCTGAAAAACATCAAGGAAATCCGAACCATGATGCAATCCCTAAAGATAGACCCCTCGATCGACACATACACAGCCGAAGTCCGTTCACTAATTTGGAATAAACAGAATGAAAGTGTAATTGAACATATGAATGAGGCGGTGAAGAATGGCTTTCGGTTTGAAGAGTCTCATATAATGGATATTGTGAAGACCTTGGCTGAGATGAGCCACTATCCTCTTATTCCTAAGGTTTGAACTTGATAGTGTATATGTCGCTGCCGGATAGAATCAGTCCGTTTGTATAATGGCTAGGCCGGTTGACGGTAGACGGCGCAATTCAGATAATGCCTATCCGATTATTGAACGACTAAACATCACGAATAATTGATTAAATGTTTTCTATTTTTATAACCCCTGACGCAAACAGAGAGGGATGTTATAAGTTTAACGTTGCTGTTTGTGTATCTGTCTGTGGTATCGTAGCTCCCAAACGGATGTAACCGATTTTCGTTTAGTTTTTTTTGTCATAGATAATTTTACCCCCAGTGTTCTTAGCTATGTTTCATGAAAATCTTCCTGGGGGGTTTTTTAAATTTAAAACTTTGTTGTTATTACGTGTGGAGCCTAATAAAGAGGTATAATTTATGACGACCTCAGTGGCGCAGCGGGGGAGAGTCCGCCTGCGACGCAAGAGGTTGCGGGTTCGATTCCCGCCTCGGAACAAATTTGTGTACGATCTGCAGAAATGTGTTTCGTTGGTCTGGGTGTTTTCTATGTATTTAAAAAAAATATCTATCTAAGTCTATAATGTATTAAATATATCAGTTATCTAGTACCCCATAACACAAGCTAGAGTAGCTTACTTTGGGGCTAGATGGTGCTGTATGGATTGTCCAGCATTATTTATTTATATTTATTTAATTTAGTTTTTATAATTTGAGCATGAAGTACCAGAGCAGGGCTTATGGTGACCGACCCACCCACCATACAAGCTACCCATAATACAAGCTCTGCTTAGCTTGGGGCTAGATTATGCTCTTTGAATTGTCCAGCATTATTCATAATCCCAAAATAAACCTTATCGTCTTCTGTTTTAGGTTCTACGATTCCTGCCTCAAGAAACCCTGAAGTCCCCGTCAATATCACCTTACATGCAAAGCGTGACGACAAATCTAGTATTCCAGAACCATCCAGTCCCAGCATTGGAGATTTACAAGAGCCTGCCGCTGCCTTCCTTTGGGCCTAAGGACGACCAAGGCTTGCACGGACGGAGCTTGGTGCGGGATTGTGTGAAAGCTTCCATGGTAAGACCTATGAATATAGGGGGGCGGACCCATGGCACCCCTTAAAGTTACCCCTGGGTGCATTTTCACAATACATTGCTGGTTTTGCGTTCCTACTTCAGCTAATCTGTAGGCCTCCCGGCGTAGCGGGGTTCCCTCAACATTAACGCCAAACCCCCACGCAGGGCGACTCCGTGACTGAAAGGATAATTGCACCCAGAGTCATTTGCGACACATGTTCGCTTCGCTCTCCTTGCAGTGTGACATAACCACAACCAGCAATATATAACACAATACATAACCAGCAATTTATTGTCAAAATGCAACCAGGGGTATCTTTCAGGGGTGCCATGGGTCCGGAATGGAATATAGCACAAGGTATAATCGTCAAATTTCTTGTCCTCTGGCGAACCATGTGACAAAAAGCGCAGAACGCAATTCTTAGGCCGAATTGGAGGGTGGTTACCTTCTGGACAGACGCGCCGATTATTCACTGGGAGGCCTATGTCCAGCTGTGGACTAATGTATCTCTGACACCTGAGAATAAATAGGCGAAACTCCTCCCACTCGCGGGCACATGCGCGGAAAAAGGCGACGGAAAATGGTCTCTCTACTCTTGTAAGGCCTGATCAGGCCTTATTATAGTAGAGAGATGTATATTGATGATAATTATGACTAGGTAAAACATGGCGGCATTATTTTGCTGTTTAATATTTGATTCATATTTCTTAATTTCCAGCCTTCTACTATAATCGCCCTAGTGACTCAAGAACTAATGTCGACTGGACGCAACCCGATAGCGTTACAGAACGCATCCGAAGCCGCATTGCAGTTTTGCAAGTTGCCACTAGCTCTGGAATTGTTCACTAGAATGCAAATATTGGGTATGCCAGTGCGACCGCATTACTTCTGGCCTATCCTGATCCATAATTCCAAGTCCAATGGCGAAAAAGGTAAACTTCAAATCACACTAATATTATAAAAGTGAAAGTTTGTTACTTCTTTACGTTAAAAGTACTGAACGGATCGGGCTGAAATTTTGTATAAATATTATTTATAATAGAATTAACCTTAAAAAATTTTCATAGAAACAACGCGTGTCAAGCCGTGGACAGAAACTAATCATTTATAAGCGTAATGCATTCCTTCACTTTCAATATTTTATGCAATGTATGATTATTTTACAAAAACTTCGCAAGTCAAGCGTGATAGTGTGGCCGTAGCATTAACGAAATCCAAGGCGTTTCGCATCACACTATCATACTAATATTATAAATGCGAAAGTTTGGATGGATGGATGGATGTTTGTTACCTCTTCACGCCAAAACTACTGAACGGATTGAGCTGAAATTTTGCACACAGGTAAATCTGATCCTGGAATCAAACGTAGGCTACTATTTTATCCCATAAATCAGTTCCCATGGGATAGAAAACACCTTTGTAAACGTTTCCATAGAAACAACGCGTGCGAAGCCGCGGGCATAAACTAGTAATAATATAAATTTCCTCAGGTATTCTCAACACCCTTCAAACGATGGGGAAAATGGAGGTAAAGCCAGACTACGAAACTATGAAGAACTACGTTATACCGTACGTTAGTTTCACGTCGCCTCAAAATCTGATGAAGAAATTCACTGATGCCGGGCTGACCGTATCCACTGTGCTAACGCCCATGTTGGAGACGCTGTTGAGCACGGGCCAAGTCAGGGCGGCGAGTGAACTATGTAAGTACAATGGCGACCTCAGTGGACAGAGACGCAACTGGTCGCGGGTTCGATTTCGGGTTCGACCAGCTCTCGAGTCACGCGTCGCATCGACCAGACGCTCAAATATTTTTTCAAAACCCGAAGAGCCTTGGTACCCCACGGACCTAGGGTCTCGACTCCAAGAGGAGCAAATGTGTAGGCTCTGTTGAGACCTGCATATTTGCGCCTCTTGAGATCTTCGGCCAAAATTGCCGCCGCGCCTGCCTTCACTGATGTCCTCGGAAGATGGGAAGGCGCAAGTGTGTTGACGCATGTAGCGTCCCACACAATGGGCCTCCCCAACTCCCATGGGACTTGTGTCATACCGTCGGGCCTTTTACCATCGTCACGTAACTGACCATTTCCGGTTTTTGACCGGTTCGAGAATAGCTGGTACGTTAGCGTTGACAAAGACCCGCCGGATGATGTCGTTAAGGCTGGTGTGACGAGATATCCGACCAGCGGCCCTAATAATAATAAAAAGTGAATAAACCTGATATTGTACTGATAGATCGGTTAGAGCGGAGGGCGGTGCTCTCTGATGTCACAATACCACATGATGTTAACCTCGTTAAATCTGAGAACGATAAATTTAACAGATATATTGATTTGGCTAACGAGTTTGTCAGCATGTGGGATGTTGATTCAGTCAGCGACTATCGTCCGGATAGTCGTTTCGGTTAACGGCGTTATACCGAAGAGCCTCGATTAACATCTCAAGAGACTCTCGCTAGGAAGTTGGATTAAGGGTCAGATTCAAAAGGCGGTACTCCTGGACTCGGCGGGCATCGTCAGGAAACTCCTCTCTCTCTCTTTCTCTCTGCAGCCCTAGTCACCGGCCTCTTGAGCCTAACTTCGCGGCCGGTGATCACCGTATTGGTATATTTTTTACTATAGGATAGTTTTATAATATTTTATATATCTATATATTTATTTTACGTACCAGCCTTGGAACAGGATGAGGGAAAAGATAAGTTCGCTGTTTCTTTTTTATGAATAAATTTTCATAGGAATGTTTACAACAAATTTTGGACGATATTTTGGGTCCCCAATCTTTGCGACCCGTTGCTTCTATCCAACGCAAACGTAGATGTTTATCATCTCTATCTATCTTTGTATAAAATGTATTTTATAACGAGATTTAAGAATATATGAGTGATTAAAAATAATAATAATAATAATTGTGTTTATAATGTCGTATTTATTTGTCCTAGGTGAACTCTTCCACGGCAAGGTAGATGCAGAGAAGCTGCTACAACCTCTGCTCAAAGGCTACATCATCAGCAGCGACGTTAAATCCACCACCTATCTGCTTGAAGACATCACCAAAAAAGCTGAGATTAGAGTAAATAGAGACTGGGTTGGCAGGTTCCTTACTTTACTCATACAGAATAAGAAAGTGAAAGAAGATTTTAGTGACTTTACCGCATTGGTGAAGGTAAATATTCTCATGGTATTTTTTTCAGGTAGTTTCAGGTGGCAAGTATTTTTATGATATAAGCATGCGATTCTTCAAAATTAATAATATTATATCGAATTTTGTTCCAAAAAGAAGCATGCACTATAGTTGAGAAAGTATTGAGCCAAAATCTCTGCGCTCATTAGGCCAATACCGCTACCGCACACCACAAAAACGTGCATTCAGTTATGGGCTTAAACTCCTTATCTTTAGATACATTTTACAGTAAAGTCCCACAAGCTTCAAATAAGTGGTCCGCGAGCTGTCTGTCATCTGATGCTGTCAATATAAAATTCATATTTAATGGAGTAGGTACTTTATCTGTCTCACTTGTGGGCATAATTGGGTAATGTCAGTTGAAAATAGGGCTTGAAAACAGACACAGGGCTAGGGCCTCTGACTACACGAATCGCGAGACCGTTTCTACTGATTTCTAAGACTTTCTAGGACTTTCAGCTACGATGATTGAACCAGAATTCCACTTAGCTGATTCTTTCCGTTTCATCTGTCATCTTTTAGAATTGGTCTAACGTTAAACAATAGACGTTGCTGATCCGCATAGATAATAGGCGCATTGCACGATAAGTAAAGAGGTTGTACAGAACCCTTTAACACATTCACTGCGATAGGCAATGAGAGTGTTATACCATCTGCGACACAAATGTTACGAGACGCCCATTAGAATGCACATTTTTGTGATGTGCTGCAGCGGTGCTTTTCAGGTGTGCGAGCTTTAGTTGTAAAAGTTATGAGGATTAGTGTTGACTCAGTGGATTGTTTGTTAAAATTGTAACAAATAAGAGGCACCATCACAGAAAATAAATAAATAATGCTGGACAATCCACATCATCATCTTGCCCCAAGCTAAGAAGAGCTTGTTATGGGTACTAGATAGCTGACTGCGCTTGACCTCTCCCCAGTCGTGTCGGTCTGCCGTCCCATCGGATCATGAGAGTGATGGAATAGATAGTGCACCTGTGTTTGCGCACACACTTGTGCACTATAATATGTCCTGCTCATCTGGCTAGTCTTCGATGAAAGTTGCCGCCGTAGTCGAAATTCGGCTAGGTGGACATCATCATCACTAGATAACTGATAAATTTAATACAATACATGATATTTTTTATTATACATAGAAAATACCCAGAACACCCGATGTCACTTTATTTCTCAGCCAATAGTTGACTATTCAAACAAGTAGCATTAATACATTTTAGACTTAGCAGAATCATGATAACTGTATGAAACCATCCATAGCTGTGTGGTGCCTGCTTAGAATTTACACAACCCAACTCTTCCCGCGGGTGTCGTAAGAGGCGACTAAGGGATATCCACCGGGGCGGGCAGCAGCGCCCCATGCAGAACAATTCTACCACCGAACTGCGATCCCCGACCCGCATGTCCAGCGTGGGGATTACGGGAGCTCACCCATGAGATAAAAATCAACAAAGCGCTTATCAGCGGTAGACCTGCGTCCAGCAGTGGACCGATACAGGCTGTTGAGGTTGAGGTTGAGGTATGAAATCATGACATAAATCAGAATTATTTCAACAGGCTATACACAAAGGTGGTTTAAAGGCATCAACAGCTTCTATCGACTACTGCGTCACGCAATTACCTGAGAATCCAGACGAAAATGAGGCTACTGCTTTTAAAAACACCCTAATTTCCATCATTGATGAGAGACTGGTGGACGATGGACCTACATTCACACATCAAATGCCGCATCCGGTAAGATTTCTTCTAATTTTTAGTATGGTTGCGCCTTGAGGTAGCTGCTAATTAAATAAATAAATCTAAAGAAAAAATACAGATATATATGTATGTAGATTTATATAGATAGATGTCCGATAACCGCTGGGGGAAACGTGTTCTTGAGTGGAAACCACGACTCGGCAAATGTAGTGTAGGACGCCCTCCGGCCAGGTGGGATGACGATCTGCGAAAGACTGCAGTCAGATGCTGGATGCGGCAAGCTGAAGACAGGGCGCTATGGCGCTTATTAGGGGAGGCCTATGTCCAGCAGGTTACTAATATAGGCTGATGATGATGATGAGATAGATAGCAAATACTTGAATATACGACACAAAGACAGGAAACAATATAGAGGTAAAACTTAGAATAGAGGAAGTATAAAGGGCGGCCTTATCGCTGAGAGCGTCTCTTCCAGGCAACCTTGGGATGGAATGGACATGAAAAGAACAAAATATACGGTGGCACTGAATGAATGAACTTTATTCACATGCTTGGTCGTGTTAATAGTTACTTGTTCAACAAGTTTGCAAAACGTTTTCTTGTTGAACGTGCCGAGATTAAAGACTATAAATTAATCGATTAATTATTGCGAGGTTTTTTTTATCTATTTTGCAGATTATTAAAAAATCAAGTGTAGAGTAGTCTTGTTTTGAAGTCCGTTAAAAATGTAATAAAACTTTTGCTATACTTATGCTTTTAATCTTTCACTCTCAGGGTCAGGATTACCTTAGAATTACCTTAGAAGAATTACCTTAGAATTGAGCAACACGACACCTCTCTTCAAAAGAATTAAATGTAACTTTAGTCATCGAACAGGATTGGATAAACTTCAATGTTTCCCCTGTAGGTGGAGCTAATGGCGCTAGAGTCCGTAGGAAGTCCCACAGATTTTTGACTCCTACGTCACTTGACCTCGTGGTGTAGTTGGTTAGCCCATTCCCGTACTGAG
This sequence comes from Eupithecia subumbrata, assembly GCA_949316285.1. Classification (NCBI taxonomy): domain Eukaryota; kingdom Metazoa; phylum Arthropoda; class Insecta; order Lepidoptera; family Geometridae; genus Eupithecia; species Eupithecia subumbrata. The sequence continues at coordinate 3,563,773 of OX438634.1, forward strand.
AGAAGGATGCGGGTTCAAGTCCCGTCGAAGTCTAACTATTTTGGGATATACATTTTTTAAAGTAACAAACATTTCAGAAACAAATGAACGAGGAATCTCTAAGGGCGCATTTGCGCGAGCTGGAAGCTAAAAGTATGAACACACGAGGCGTTTTACGGAAGCTTCTCCAAGTTTACTGCAAAGAAGGCAACTTATCGGCTGCTAGAGAGATAGTTGATAAGTGTCAGAAGGAGGGGGTGAGTTATTGACGACCTCAGTGGCGCAGCGGGCGAGAGTCCGCCTGCGACGCAAGACGTTGCAGGTTCGATTCCGACCTCAGAACAAATTTGTGTGCTATCTGCAGAAATTTGTTCCGTTGGTCTGGGTGTTTTGTATATATAATAAAAAAATAAAATATCTATCTATGTATATAATGTATTAAATATATCAGTTTTACTGTACCCATAACACAAGCTTTAAGTAGCTTACTTTGGAGCTAGATGGTGCTGTGTGGATTGTCCAGCATTATTAAGTTTATGCCCGTGCTTTCGCACGTTTTGTTTCAATGGATACCTTTAAAGTTGATTTGTATCCCATGGGAACTGATTTTTGGGATGAAAAGTAGCCTATGTTTTATTCGGGGCCTATGTTTAATTATCTATATGCAAAATTTCAGCCCGATCCGTTCAGTTGTTTTGGCGTGAAGAAGTAACAAACATCCATACATCTAAATTTCAAAACTTTCGTTAGTGTGACAAGTGGCGCCCCGCGGCGTCACCCGCGGTGAATTAGATTGATGATCCCACGCGTACACTAATTTCCGAGTAACCTATAAGTAGCCTATGTGTTATACCAGAATTTATGCTATCCTGGTACCAAATTTCATCCAAATCCGTTCCGTCGTTTGAGCGTGAGGGAGTTACAACATACACACACACACACGTAAAAACTTTGTCCTTTCTAATATAAGTATAATATTTAATGTGGCATTTACTTTCAGGTGTTCCTATCAGCGGGTATGAAAGCGTCAATATTCGATCTCCACGTGAAGTTAGGCGAGCTTGATCTAGCTGAAATAGCGCTCGCAGATCTCAACAAGCAAGCGCCTAACTTCACGCTGGACGAGTACAAAGTCATAGACTTCGCTACGCTGATGGCGTACAGAAAAAGGGTTGATAAATCCTTTGAACTTGTAAAAGAGCAGAGTAAAGGAAGGTAGGAAATTGTATTTTGTATGTATTTTAGTATAACTTTATTCACAAAAAAAAAATTAAAATCAAATAATATAAATAAATTATAACTAGTAAATAAATTCAAACAAATTGTTAAAAATTTGCAGTGCAAAAAGACTCACTATAAAATCAGGTAATCTAGAGGATAAAAAAAGCTTGTGACGGGTTTATCTCCACTTCGAAAAAAAAACTAACATGCTAAAGGTTTCTTCCGTTTTATGGTTATTGCCACATGGGCACTATATTTAGAAACGACGCGTGCGAAGCCGCGGACAGAAACAAGTTTTGAATATAATTTGAGAGTTTTTTATTTAGTTTTCTTTTTCGCAGAGCCATGCCACCAAGAATTGAATTGAAATGATTTTTTTACAGGAGAATCGTAGGCGGCCGCGGCATAGAGATGAACTGCTGGCGGCTTCTAGACGCCACCGCAGCTCACGGGAAGTTGGGGGATGCAAGAAAAATGTTCGAATTGCTGACCTCGCTGGGATACTGCAAGCCCAATAATGTACTGCTCGGCCCTTTGATTCGAGGACATTTGAACAAGTAAGTATTTTGTATTTTCTTTATTAATAAAAACTTATTCTATTCTTATTTCTACGACACTTTAAAGTTAGTTTTAAGTTTAAAGTTTAACATCAGCGATTGATACAAACATCACCTACAATTATTAAGTCGATAGCGTTACCTACAAAAATAACAAAAAGTTTTGTTATTTTTGTATATTCACTGTTTGTTATGGATTTCTAAGCTCTATAAATCTGCATTCTCAACTAAAAACGTTACGGATCCTCATTGAGCCTAAAATTATTAGATAGTGTAAAATATAAAGACTTTTTTCCAGTGAGAACCTCCACGAAGCGGTGGCGGAGTTTACCCGGCTCGCGCAACTCTACAACAAAACCCCGCTGAAGCACGAACTCCTCCGCAAAATAATGGAGATGATAGGCGAGGGACATTCAGAGGAACACTTCTTGTCTAAAGAGAAGTTTAGCGGGAGACTGCATAAGCTGGCGCAAACTGTACTTAACATTGATAAAAAAGTCCATGGACCTTCTGATGTCCAGGTAAGATTTTTAGCCTACCTACCATTAGTACCTACAATACTTTGCAATGGAATCACGCGCCCGAGTGCGAGTGCGAGCGAGACCCACAAGAGTAGGCTGCACGCCGCGCACGTGAGTGAGCGCGCGCATCTGGATTAGGCATCGGCCGGTCGCGTCAAGCACTGCACTGACAGATATAAATAGATTCCACGCGAGAACCCTTTTCCGCTTGAGATCCATAATTATTATAAATATAAAATAAATAAATAATGCTGGACAATTCACACAGCATTATCTAGCCCCAAGCTAAGCTGAGCTTGTGTTATGGGTCATAGGGTTATAGGAGTGCCCTTACCTATAGATTAGATGACAAGATGGCTGCTTCTTTTTTACTTTTAGGGTTTTGAAGATCGAAGATCGGTTTCAAAACCCTTATGGTCTCGCTTTGTCTGTCCTTTTTTCCCTCCTTAATAACTTAAAAACTACTGCAGCTATCAACTTGCAATTTAAAATAATAATACATTTCGTGCGCCTGTACAGATTTAGAGAAAAATAAATGAAAATAAATGAAAAATTAAAATGAATATTTTCCATACAAATTGTGATGCCGAAATTTCAAAAGATACCTACATAGTCATATGGGGTATCAAATGAAAGGTATCATTTTGTACATTTCAAAATATTTTTGAAATTTTTGTAGGTTTCATTCTTTTTAAAATATTTCGAAAAAAGTCGAAAAAATTACCATTACCCACCTTAACCGAACCACCCATTTAACCAAAGCATGCAGAGAGATCCATCTGAAATGTAGGTTGGTACCTACTATTCTTAGGTATTCGTTAAATTGCTAAGTCTCTTACCGGTACTTTTGGTACATATTTGTTGACTAACGTTCAAAACCCTCGGCGCGCGAGTTACACTCGCACTTGACGGATCTTGTTTAAGTATTGACGCTATTGCGCAGCGTCTTATGTAAGACTAGTTTATGCCCGCGGCTTCGAACGCGTGTTTCTATGGAAACGTTTAAAGGTGATTTATATCCCATAGAACTCATTTATGGGATAAAAAGTAAAAAAAGCCTATGTTTGATTCCAGGATTAGAATTACCTGGATGCAAAATTACAGCCCGATCCGTTCAGTAGTTTTGGCGTGAACAGGTAACAAACATCCATCCATATAGATGGATGGATGTTTGTTACCTGTTCACGCCTAATAATATTATAAATGCGAAAGTTTGGATAGCCAAACTTTCGCATTTTTAATATTATTAGGTGATAGATTGGACTGTAGCTTTATTGCACCATAAAAACTAGTGTCTGCTCGCGGTTTCACATGCGTTGTTTCTATGAAAATGTTTAATTTTACGCCCAATGGGAACTGTTTTGTAGGATAAAAATTGAACTTGTTGAAAAAAGTAATTTGAATTCGGAACAATGCTACCTTCATAGAAATAAAAATTTCGTCCGTTCATGGTTTGAAAACGGTTTGTAGCATTTTTACTCTTCAAGGTTGTTACCAAAATGAGTTTCTGACATTCGACCTCTTTTATAAATTCCAAAACATTTTATCGCTAGTCTTGGTGAAAATTGTATGCTTAACTCGAGGGCAAATAGGTATCGTTTCGTGCCTTTTAAATCCCTCGCTATCTCAGCAGTCTACGTTAGAGCCACTCGCTACGCTCGTGACTCTATTTTAGACTGTTTCGCTAACTTGAGATTCAACGCTCAACAAAAAAACGTTTTGCCCACTTCTTGAACATAACTATTCTTTCTTTCTTTCTTTATCAATGTCTAATCTTTGTTTTAGCTGACGCTGATATCAGTTCTAGCCGACATTGGCTTCAAGAAGACCCTACGCAAGATGTTCCTAGATCCTAACGTGAAGTTTCATCCCGATGCGTTACTCCGACGCTGCGAGCGATTCGCGGTAGAAAAGAGAGTGCATGCTTTGGAGGCGATAGCGGAATGTGCGAAAGGACTTAGAAGGCTGGACGAGAGCAGGGTTTATGACTTTATTATGGATGTGCACCGTAAGTGTCTTATTAAATAAATAAATAAATAATGCTGGACAATTCACACAGCATTATCTAGCCCCAAGCTAAGCAGAGCTTGTGATTGGGGTACTAGATAACTGATATACTTAATACAATAAACTACATAGATAGATATTTCTTTATTATACATAGAAAACATCCAGAACGCCCTGAAATATCTGCAGATCGTACAAACATTTGTCCCGAGGCCGGAATCGAACCCGCAACCTCCTGCGTCGAAGGCGGACCTTCGCCCGCTGCGCCACTGAGGTCGTCAATAACTACTAGGAGCGCACCGCGGCTTCGCCCGCGTGGATATCTTACTTTAGTAATTATTTTTATTTTATTTTTTATTTATTATTCTAGAACCTAAACTATCTACATACCAAATTTCATGCAAATCGGTTGAGTTACGGAGATACGTGTGGAAACAAACATTCACACAAAGTTTCGTATTTATAATATTAGTTGGAAGTTCTTCCTGTAACTTGGCTTATGGTGTAGGCACAAGTCTACGACGAAAATCGGTTTCAAACAAGCGAATTTAATAATAATAGTTAATGTGTGAAAGTGCTTTTGGAAGATAGAACCTTATTCGTGTTGGAAGAACACCAACATTCGTAACTAACCCGCTTACATCCGTAATTAATTCGTCAAATTACGATCGTTTTTATAGTAAAATACTGTACAGAAGGACGTTTGTATATATTTTGCTGCGAGTAAGCGAGTTAGAAAAACTCTTTTCCCCTGTTGCTGTTTTCATTAACTGTAATTTTGTATGTTTGTAATAGATTAGCTATCATATGTATATATACCTTAATACAATACTTATGTAATTATTAAGAATTTGTAATTTGCTGTACTCTACTGGATTCATTGCCTTACTACCCATTTTAAATAATTTTGTGTTAGTAGTACGTGACGCGTCATATGGTTTCGACGGAAGATCAGCGTTGAGATAACTGTGCCCACCAGCTAGTTGTCTCAACAAATAAATAAATGAATAAATAAATAATGCTGGACAATTCACACAGCATTATCTAGACCCAAGCTAATCAGAGCTTGTGTTATGGGTACTAGATAACTGATATACATAATACAATACACTACATAGATTGATTTTTTTTTATTATACGTAGAAAAGACCCAGACCAACGGAACAAATTCCTGCAGATCGTACACAAATTTGTTCCGAGGCGGAAATCGAACCCGCGACCTCCTGCATCGCAGGCGGACCTTCCCCCGCTGGGCCACGGAGGTCGTCGACAAATGTTGAGTCGGACGCCACTTTGTAGCATTTAAGTCTTATCTTCAATTTAACATAGTCCCATGGTGTTTATAGTTTATATAAGTCTAAATTGAAATGCTACAAATAAAGATTTATTATTTCTTTATTTATTTCTATAATCGCTTCCTTCCCTTGTGTTCAGGGGTTCTCGTAGCGTAGATCCCTTATTAAAATCGTGTATCTTTTATTCCAGAGCGCGAAGACAACTATAAAGATGCCTTAGCCTTATGGAATAGAATGCAGACAGCGGATATTGTCCCCTCACAGAAGTTCATAAAGTCCATCTGCTCGCTCCTAGAAGCAAACCACAAGGAAATACCCGCGGAACTAACCAGCCTTCAAATGAAGCAAGCTAAGATCGTCAATTGAAAGAGAAGTTCTGTGACGAAAGGTATTCAAAAACATTATGTTACTAGATACTTTGTTGGTGAAATAAGCGTATTTTGTCGAAATTTGTAGTTACATGCGCTCGGACAAAAAACATAAAAAAACATTATTTCGATATAAAAAGTATGAAATAAAAATATATAACCATAAACCGATTTTCCCATTAGGTTGGAAAGTTGGCAATTTAGCCCTTGTTGTGACGTCATCTTTGTCTATTTACCGTTACGAAGTAGTTGAATGTACAAATCAGCAGACATTTCTATATTTTTTTAAACGGATGTTACACGATAAACTAGGACATTGATCAGACGCTATAATAAATCATAATTAAAACTTTGAACCAAATTACTCCCAAGGAGCGGAAACAATAAGACTTGTCCTAACCAAGCCGGCGGCATCAGTGTCCCGCCGCCATTCCGCGGCTAGCCTCTGCTTATGGGTGGGGTACCCAAATACTAAAGCTTTGACGTGCTTGCCGGGTCGCATGGGGTCTCAATTTTATCACTGGTTTGCATTTTCATGGATTTTGTTCCTTTATACCAGCGAGAAAACACGACACGGCGTCAATAGCATTGCCTGATAAAGCTCCACCAGGGGCCCTTCGTTTGACTGGTAACTTTTCGTTTTCACAAGTACGCTTAATCTTTATGAAAAGGTCGAAAATAATATAATAATAATAAGTATTTATTGCATGGTACACCCATTCAATAAATAGTATATTCGTCGTGGGTTCTACTAGTTTTTTTTCTTAATTGAATTTATGCACTTTTTGCATTAGGAGCCACCTCGACGTCGCACTTCCATTGCCGGGGTATGGTCTCCTAATAATTTCATAAGTTTATAGGTATGGGTTCTCCTATATATGTGTAGAAGGGTCTGAACAGCTGAATAGTCGGAATACTGTAATTTCACGACAAAACAAACACAATAATTATGTAAAGAGGCACAGGGTTCTCGCGTGAAATCTATTTATAACTATCAGTGCAGTGCATGACGCGACCGCCCGAAGCCTAATGCAGATGCGTGGTCTCACTCACGCGCGCGGCGTGGAGGCTACTCTTGTGGGTCTCGCTCGCACTCGTGCGCGGGCGCGTGATTCCATTGCAAAGTATTGTAGGTTAGGTACTAATGGTAGGTAGGCTACATCACCCCCTTCCAGAGACCGTCACTATGGTCGATAGAAGTCCGGGAACTTTCTGAAGGACGCGCTGTGCCATTAGAAAGCATGAGTTCGAATTCCTTCCTAGCAATCTGGAGTTTATCGGGGGCAAGCCTACGGGGTGTGCAAAATACCGGTGGGCCGGGTGTGGTTCTAATGTGGTGTACAGTACTATGCAATGGAGTCCACGGTGTACCTGAAGGGCGTGTAATTTCTGGGAATTTTGTCGCCTGTAGGAACTTTAACAGAGCTTACATCAAAATTAACAATAGAAGCTACAGCAGTTAAGGTAGTAGTATTATCAATAAGGCGTTGATTACGAATATCTACCATTAAATTATAAAAACTAAGGAAATCGACGCCGATTATGGGTTTAGTAACGTTAGCTACGATAAAACGCCAAGGAAAGCTACGTCTTAGACCTAAGTTTAAATCTAGCTGCAAAGAACCGAAAGTGTCAATGGGAGTTCCATTTGCCGCACATAGTGTAAAGTATGTCTGCTTGGATCGCCGTTCGCGGAGAGCAGCATGGGGGAACACGCACAGGTCACTGCCGGTGTCGATCAGGAACTGGGTGCTCGAGCTGCGGTCGGTCACGAAGAGGCGACTTGAAGGAGCGTGGCAGTCGTCCGCCGCCATTAGTGACTGCCCGTCGCGTTTCCCGGTTTCTTTTCATCGTCAAAGTCGCATGGTTTCACGCAGTGGTTGGCCTTGGATCTGTGCCTTGAGTGGTACCAACACAGCGGGAACTTTTCGTAGTTCGCCCGTGATCTAGAGCGTTGACGTGAAGATGACGTTCGACGGTCCTGATATCTTGAGCGCCTCGTTGACCGGGAACCGGATCGGTCGGTCGACCTGGAACCGGATCGGTCACTCGACCGGTCGCGGGTGTACTGGTCAAGCTTCAATGCGAGCTTCTCCACCATCTTTTTCAGCTCTGCGATCTCACCAGAAGCACTGTTACCTGGAGTTACGCTACAAGTTTTAATGAAATAGGGAAAAATTACACCCATGCAATAAAAAGCATTTACGTAGTCGGTTCTATTTGTTTTTAATCATATTTAATTTATTATCATTTTGCATTAGGAGACACCTCGACGTCGCACTCATTTGCCGGGGTATGGTCTCCTAATGATTTCATAAGTTTTAATAAAATTGGGGAAAATTACACCCATGCATTAAATAGCATTGTCGCAGTCGTTTCTATTTGTATTTATTTTAACTTTATTGAATTTATACACCTTTTGCATTAGGACCCACCTCGACGTCGCACTTCCATCGCCGGGGTATGGGTCTCCTAATGATGTCAAAAGTTTTAATAAAATAGGGAAAAATTACATACATGCAATAAAAAGCATTTTCGTAGTCGGTTCTATTTGTTTTTAACCCTATTTCATTTATTGAATTTATACACCTTTTGCATTAGGACCCACCTCGACGTCGCACTTCCATCGCCGGGGTATGGGTCTCCTAATGATGTCAAAAGTTTTAATAAAATAGGGAAAAATTACATACATGCAATAAAAAGCATTTTCGTAGTCGGTTCTATTTGTTTTTAACCCTATTTCATTTATTGAATTTATACACTTTTTGCATTAGGAGCCACCTCGACGTCGCACTTCCATTGCCGGGGTATGGTCTCCTAATGATGTCAAAAGTTTGGATAAAAAGGTGAAAAATTAAAAAATGTCTAATTTTAAGTTGTGCTTCTTTTTTGATTTCGTGAAGAAGTTATGTCAACGACCAAGCTATCTGGCACCTAGTTTATACGATTATCTATTTTAATCTAATTGAATTTATGAACTTTTTTGCATTAGGAGCCGTCGCACGTCCATTGCCGGGGTATGGTCTCCTAATAATTTCATAAGTTTTAATATAATAGAGAAAAATTACATCCATGCAATAAAAAGCATTTACGTTGTCGGTTCTATTTGTTTTTAAACCATATTTAATTTATTATCATTTTGCATTAGGAGCCACGTTGACGTCGCACTTCCATTGCCGGGGTATTGATCTCCTAATGATGTCAAAAGTTTGGATAAAATTATGAAAAATTACACCCATGCAATATAAATAGGGTTGCCATAACTTCTAGGAACCAATATGGGACGTTTTCTCTTCCGATGCTCGAAACTCATATGTGTAACATAACATATGTACCTACCTAACATATTTAACGCCGACACGCGGCTTTTTAACTACACCAGACATAGCAAGCATGTGTACATTATGAGAGACAAAGTAATCACTACATAGTATAAAACTAAGTCGTTTTTTCTGTCCCTATGTCCATATGTCTTTATGTCCCTTTTAATGCCTTAATCTTTAAAACTACGCAACGGATTTTGATGCGGTTTTTTTAATAGATAGAGTGATTCAAGACGAAGGTTTATATACTTATAATAAAACCGTGCGAAGCAGGGGCGGGTCGCTAGTTAATTAAATAAAAAGATCGAAATTATTCTATCAGTTTTTATTTGAAATGTTGTAGGTTGACAATTTTTAACTTAAAATTACTGAGGTAGGTACCTACAAGTTATTTATTTTTTGCCCAGTCATATTTTGAGGTTGATTTGACTTTGGCAATGACTTCTTTTTCTTTTTTTATATACTCATAGAACTGAGCGCATGTCATTTTAAAATTATATTGACAAATTAATATGGATTCAATGGTATCTACCGACATCCTGTTCCGTTCGTCCGTCCATTGAGCCGTCATCAATGAAAATATTCGTTCAACATTAGCATTGTGGGCAGGAATTGCAAATATATATTCACACAGTTTTAATAAGCAGGATTTCTGCTCCAAATGCTCTGTATCTCCAAAAACTTTCAGCCACTTTTCTTCCATGCTCAGTGTTTTTATTGTGGCATTATTTTTAATCAAATAATCTTTTAAGTAAACAAACTGGTTAAACAGGGTCTCAGTTTGTCCAATATCTGTTGGTTTTGTTTGTAAGTATGTTACAGTTTGTTCAATTTCTTCTCACTCAGGAACACTGTTCAGAGACATCCAGTCAAAGGCATTGAAGTTTTGAAGCGGTTGTGACCATTTCATAATATATTCGACAGCTGTATTAAAGAAATCTGTAGCTTGTTTTTCAAAAGCTGCTACCTTTTCATCGTTTTCAGAATCAAGCTTTAAGCGATTCAATATTTGCTTCGTCGCTATTCCAATATAATTGGATGTTTTTCTCTCCATCATAATATGCTTTGTCTCTTGTAATATGAACTTCACTTCAAGCACCGTGATATTAGTTTTTTCAACTTTTCTTATTTGAGATTCAAACGTATTGAGCTGCGAATGCAAGAAGCAAAAATACACTTCACTGATTGGATCATCAAAAAAATCTTTGATAGCTTTTGGTGGCCTTTCTTCAGAATTAAAGAAATCTTTTAAGGGCTGCCACAGCTTTAATATTCGCTCAACAGCTGGTAATAATGACAACCACCTGGTCCCAACATAGGACAATAAGCTTTTGTAGGCAACATCAGCATATTCACAAAACTCCTTCAGTTTTTCCGTTCTCACAGTGTAAATGTGGAAGTACTTGAATACCTTGACCACTATCGATTCAACGTCGACAGTCAAAACATCAGCAGCTGTCGACAGAGTGTTGTGTAAAACATGTGCAGGACATCCTACGCCTTCAATATCTCTTCCCAGTTCAGCGTTTAGTCTTGAAAACACATTATTACTACCGCCTCTGTTGAAGCCGCCAAAGTTCGTATTCGTATTGTCCCCGCAAAATGCGATAAGCTTTTCTTGAGGAATATTCAGATTTTCTAGAGATGTTTTGCAATATTCAGTAATTGTTTCAGAGCGCTCATTATTTAAAGAACCCAATTTCAATAGCTTAGATTGCTGGCCATCTTTTTCGTTAAAGTATTGGACCACCAAAGGAAACATTTTCTCAGCATTATGATTGCTGGCATCAGTAGCTATTCCAAAAAACGACGTATTATTTAAATCTGTGATACAAAGTTGCACACTATGAGGAGCCAGTATACTTTTTACTAATGCCGTAGCCTTAGTTCGCGCAGTAGTTTTCTTAGTAGCAATTTTTGAGTCTGGATACATCAGTGCATTTAATTTGGTAGTACAATCCAACGAATTAAATGATTGGTGAGACTTCGTAAGCTGTGGTCAACTCAGCTGCTGCAACCAGAATTTCCTCTTCCGAATCTTTCTTTATCATAAAAGTAGAAATATCTTTTGAAGTTGAAGCGGTTCTGATATGGGATTTATGAAGATTTGTAGCTATGTGCTGTTGAATATCAGATTTACCACCATGTTCTATGGAAATGTGTGAATTACAAATGGAGCACAGAACTTCAAATTCTGTCCTGCCTTTTTTTATATACGACCACTCTTTGGTATATTCATCCCTAAAATGACACTTCCTCTTTGGCATCTTTAAAGTCGATACGATAATAAGTAAGTACTAAACAGGAACAAAAATTGTTTTACTTAACTTGAAGTCTCTCTCAAAGCGTCCAGTTCGTGCAGAGCCACGGGCAACACAAATACACACACAGTCGTCTTATATTAGCGTTCAGCAAGCACTGAGTCAGTGAGTGTTCGGCTCGTACCGCCGCCCCCTCACCTCTCATACGCGCCCCGCGCTCCGCCGCCCCGCGCCGTCCGCCGCCCGCGCTTCTCACCTTTATTTCCATATTTTGTCGAAATACGGGACAAATACGGGACATGCAGTAATACGGGACGGGATGGTCAAATACGGTGACAGTCCCGTATATACGGGACGTATGGCAACCCTAAATATAAAGCATTGTCGCAGTCGTTTCTATCTGTATTTATTTTAACTTTATTGAATTTATACACTTTTTACATTAGGAGCCACCTCGACGTCGCACTTCCATTGCCGGGTTATGGTCTTCTAATGATTTCATAAGTTTTAATAAAATTGGGAAAAATTACACCCATGCAATAAATGGCATTGTCGCAGTCGTCTCATTTTGTATTTATTTTAACCTTATTGAATTTATACAATTTTTACATTAGGAGCCACCTCGACGTCGCACTTCCATTGCCGGGGTATGGTCTCCTAATAATTTCATAAGTTTTAATAAAATTAGGAAAAATTACACCCATGCAATAAATAGCATTGTCGCAGTCGTCTCATTTTGTATTTATTTTAACCTTATTGAATTTATACAATTTTTACATTAGGAGCCACCTCGACGTCGCACTTCCATTGCCGGGGTATGGTCTCCTAATAATTTCATAAGTTTTAATAAAATTAGGAAAAATTACACCCATGCAATAAATAGCATTGTCGCAGTCGTCTCATTTTGTATTTATTTTAACCTTATTGAATTTATACAATTTTTACATTAGGAGCCACCTCGACGTCGCACTTCCATTGCCGGGGTATGGTCTCCTTATAATTTCATAAGTTTTAATAAAATTAGGAAAAATTATACCCATGCAATAAATAGCATTGTCGCAGTCGTCTCATTTTGTATTTATTTTAACCTTATTGAATTTATACAATTTTTACATTAGGAGCCACCTCGACGTCGCACTTCCATTGCCGGGGTATGGTCTCCTAATGATTTCATAAGTTTTAATAAAATTAGGAAAAATTACACCCATGCAATAAATAGCATTGTCGCAGTCGTCTCATTTTGTATTTATTTTAACCTTATTGAATTTATACAATTTTTACATTAGGAGCCACCTCGACGTCGCACTTCCATTGCCGGGGTATGGTCTCCTAATGATTTCATAAGTTTTAATAAAATACGGGAAAAATACACCCATTCAATAAATAGTAATGTCGCAGTCGTTTCTATTTCTATTTATTTTAACTTTATTGAATTTATACACTTTTTACATTGGAGCCACCTCGACGTCGCACTTCCATTGCCGGGGTATGGTCTTCTAATGATTTCATAAGTTTTAATAAAATTGGGAAAAATTACACCCATGCAATAAATAGCATTTTCGCAGTCCGTTCTATTTGTATTTTTTCTAACTTTATTCGTATTTAAGATCTTTTTGCATAAGGAACCACCTCGACGTCGCACTTCCATTGCCGGGGTATGGTTTCCTAACGGTTTCGTAAGTTTTAATAAAATTGGGAAAAATACACCTATGCAAAAGCATTGTCGTAGTCAGTTCTATAGGATTATCTATTTTTACTTTGAATTTATTAACTTTTTCATTAGGAGCCGTCTCGACGTCGCACTTCCATTGCCGGGATATGGGGCTCCTAATGATGTCGTAAGTTTCAATAAAATAAGGAAAAAATATACCCATGCATTAAATAGCATAATTGTCGTCGGTTCTATTACTTTCTAAATAAAGAGCCGCGATATAAATAAAAGTTACAGACTTATAATAAGACATATCGTTGAAGCTAGCAGCCAACTCAGCTTGACTAAAGTAAAGTGATAAGCTTGACACTGCCTCTGATTGAGAAATTAAGTCTAGTTGTGCGTTAGGACTGTCTGGTAATATGACCTGACCATTAAGTGGATTAAGACCACCAGGAGTTTTGCAAGGGAGCCACTGAGCGATTAGAGAAAAATGTGTCATCACCGGCTCATTAAAAAGGATGCCTGTTACCGGTTCAGCCCAGAGTGTCAAGTTTGAGGCTTTCTCTTGGACTTTGTACATCCCATATACTACGGTAATGGGAACAACCAACTCCCAAGATCTTAAAGAGACGTCAGTATGATGGATTAAATACACTCCATTCTTGTGTTCTGCAGTGTTCAGGTAGGAATTTGTAACATATGAAGCCACCTTGCGTGGTAAATCAGGAGGGCTGAGGGTTAGCCACTTGTGGTACTGAGATTCACAGATTGTCTTTTGAAGCAACACAAAGTTTCTATTTATCTGTTCTATCACAAATTGCTGTTCATATCTCAATTGGGCGTAATCCAGTGTTGATTTTAAATGACCAGCAAATTCCCAAGTTTTTAGAGATCTCGAAGGTCTTGAGCTTACAAGAAAGGTTTTAAGTCGTCTAGATATTACATCAGGAAAGGATTGATCTAAATTTGACCTTCTTGCGCGAGTGTTATTTTCTCACTATTGCAGTCCTCCAATTATGAGAGTTAACCTCTACTGTCAAAAGATAACCCCCCGAGACTTTGATCAACTAGATAAGTTATACCTGTAAATCTACATATGGTGGCATTTCTGGATGGGGAGAGTGTGAACTGAAGACTGTTAGATGGAATGGTGATAATATAATTTTCTGTTGTAGTGGATGAAAAAACTCCTACCTTGACATCATGTATTATGAACGGGCAATTGTCGTCATTCTTTCGATTGAAGATTCTCATGTAACGATGCCCGTCAGAGAGAATATCATCATTTATACATATACTTCCAAGACCCTGCCGGAGACTTTATTCCACCATCTGGATATCTTATTACTCTCTCTTTCTTTCCGTATGTCATTTCAAAAGAGCCCGGGTATTCGTTTCTGCACCAGTAACAATAGTATCTTAAATTGTAGGGAATTAGATCTAATTCTCGGGTTTCCCCTTCTGCCCAAGTAGCTACTTTTTCTAATGTTTCTTCAGAAGGTAAGTTCTCTAATGGAATAATCTCTCTAGAAGTTTCTGATCCTTTGTAAGTTCCAAAGAATTCCCAGGTACACGATGTGTATATCTGCTCTTTCCAAATTATAACAGCATATTCAGAGTTTGACGCTTGATTGATTTTCCATAACGTAACAGATGCGGGATAATGGGTAGCAGAAAGGTTGAGTTTGGAGTCGCATGATGGGGTAACAGGGAAAGGGTGAAAGGAGCTGCTGGTGTTCTCTCTAAAAATCAACATTTCAGACATAGATGTAGTCCTGAATCTTTCGCTCTCATTCTTAGTCAGTAACTGAAATCCTCGTCCTGGATCTAGTGATATATTGATTAAGAAACAAACAAAGAAGATATAGTAAAACATGATTACTGCTCTTCCTTAGAAATTGTATTATTTTTTCCTTAGAAATTGTATTATTTTATGTCCGAATATTTTGAAATTTGCAAGGAAATCACATGCACATAAAACTTATAGTATAGGATAGGTATAGGTACGAAAGCAAAAAACGAAAAGTGCTTATTATTCTAATAATCCATGGAATTAGGTCGTGATATTATTAGGGCACATGTAAGACACCTTAAGCAACCGTTTGGTGAAATATCTCATCCTAATACGGCGGATTATTGAGTAAAAAAAAATAAAAACATGAAATAAAAAAAACAAATAATTTCGTAATAGTTGAACTAAGGAATTTTCTTATTGCACTAAAATTTGCGCCGTCGATGGTTTTATCTACCAGCATTATCGATTTGATTATTGTTTTTAGATTTTAGAAGTTTTGATTTTTTATGTATACATCTGGTAAAAAAAAATATTTTAAAAAATTAATTTCTCAGTAACTATGATTGATAGACACGCGGGAGTTTTACTTTCGCATTTGAATTGATTCAAACTATAGGAATCTGCAGTAAAAAAGGGACACAAAAATCGGCTCTCATAAAACTCTGTGCTATGGGGGAACGTAGCTCACGAGCGAATGTTAGATGCGCTGCAGAATGTCCTGTACCCTGATTATAAGCGCTGTTAAGCACAAACCGTACCATGGGGAGTACGCTTGGCCACTGCCGATGCTCCTCTCCAACCATAATCGAAAGAAGCTGTTTCATCTCGCGGTTCTTGCGTTCAGCAGGGTTGCTTCAGGGTGATAAACGGGGATCAGGGATTGTTCGACACCTAAGACTAACATAGCCTTCTGCATGACCGCAGTTCCGCTTAGTATAAGTTTATGATTCAGCTCCACGTTAGGCTGCCTGTTATAGGATAGGACTTGAGCTAAAGACGAGACGTTCGATTAACACCCGTATATTAATAGAAAACACCAATAAGACTCACAAAAGGACAGAATAACAAAATAGGTATCGTGTGCGCGAGCGAGGCGACGTGCGCTCTCTCTGGTGATTGCTTACGAATGTCGGCGCACGTGACGTCGCGCACGCAGCCGAGCCGAACGGCGAGGGGAAGCCCCGCCTACCGACGCAGAAGCAGGCAGAGGAATAGGATTGCTCGCTATAATAGGGTAATACCCGTAGACCTGGAATCATGAAATTTGGTGAACAGCAAGGTCTTATAGCACAAGTAAAAAGAAAAATCCGAAAACCATAAATTTGTAATTTATTCAGTAAAAAAATATTTTTAATGGTCGCCATGGACCAAAATCTATAGGGTTCTATATATCTATAGGTTTCTCTTTCCGTAGACCTAAAATTATGAAATTTGGCAAGAAGAAAGACCTTAAATCACAAATAAAGGAAAAAATCCGAAAACATTAAATTTCAAGCTTGACGGGTTTGGGACTTGACGAGCTTGATGAGTCTTGACTGTTTAGCTTCTGCACATATTACACACTGTTCTTGTTATATTTTTGGATCATGTATATTTATGCCATCTCCCACTTTTGTAAGTGTCTCTAGTACTGATTTACCTGGGAGTCCCTGTTTTGCATGCCATTCCACTGCTTGTGGAAATAAGGATTTGTATTCATTCATTTTTTCATATCGACGTTGGTTCTTTCTCCACGTCTACCGCACCCAAAAATTAAAACCCCAAAGGACGATATTTTACTGCGTTGTGCGAAAAGTTTTTAAATCTGATGCACAAACTTCGTACTCTTTGTAGCTTTCGCAGATACATAAAAGACTCTAATTCGAAAAGCCGAAGTCAAACCAAAATTTTTTTTTTTTCAAAATCGCCTCGCACAATAAAAATATTTATATTTGGCTAAAGGACCAAAAGAAACAAAATAATGTCCTAAAGTGTCAGGTTTCCGAGATATGTATTCACAGATGAATTTAACTATATTTTTTCTTCATACGTAAATATCTCAGAAATCTGACGCTTTATGACCTTAGAACATTTTATTTGCTTTTGTGTCTTCTATTCAAATATATAACTTTTATTGTGATAAGATAAAAAAATTATTTCTGGAAAACTAGGTGAAACATTAATATTGGTCATATGTCAACTATATTAAAGTATCTCTAGTCTGCCGGGGTGCGCCGTGATTCAGAAAAAATATCCAAAATAGTGACCGCTGTAAAGGCCACCCTCGTTAAGGTTAGTTCTTATGATTTTTATATTTACTGACTTATTTTTAATTTGACATCTGTAATAGTTATTTATTACCAATCAAAATTATTCTCCTTATCCTCAATATCATCATTATCTTCGCTTGAAGAGCAAGCAAGGACATCGAAACGAAGCCATTGTAATATTTTATCGATTGCGACGACTGTCTCATACTTTGCTCCTTTTCTCGTTAAACGACCCAGCTTCTTCTTAATTGTAGTATTTTCAGGATTATTTCTTTGCTTTTGAACATATCGTTCAAGGGTTGTTTGTGGAACTTTATGGGCCTTTGAAGCTTATTTATAACCCATTTCTCCCGACGCAACACTCTGAACTGCTTTTTTCATTGCCTCAGAAGACCAGGCATGTTGGTTTTTGGTCTTCTTATAATTCCGAACCATTTGTCTGTTTGTTTTTGTCTGTAATAAATATAATAACTTGATAAATAATTTTATAAAATAGTAAGGGGCATAGCGGGGTACCTCATTTTTAGTACCCCACAATGTCCCGTCCCCACTATGCCCCTTTTGCCTTACATAAAAAAATTAAGACAGCGCCAACTTACCGTTATTTATCAGCAACTTTAGTCTTGAAATGAGAAATCCGATAGACTTAATGACATGATACTAATGTACTGGTCCTCAAATGATTCCTTATATTCGAGCTGTAGCTTCAACTCGATATCATCACACATCTGCTCAATTTTATCCTGAATTTTATGAAAACTCTTTAATATTATGTTTCCTACTGATTCAATACGCAACTCGAATTCGGCCCGTTGCCTTTCAGATAAAGCAACGCCTTCAAATTTACTAACATATATTTCGAATAAAGTTAACCTACCCTAAATGACACCCCTTTGTTTCTTGAAATCGCCAATAGTCAAAGGATTTACTGCTTCAGCATATTCGTCCTCACTCATTTTAACAGTTTATAAAGAAACTGGTGTCGCCTGGTCGACCCTTGAAGGAAAAAATGGATTGGGGAGTGATTGTGCGCACTGACCTGGTCTCCTGTTCGGCTGTCTCAGGTTGTCCAGCAGCTGTGCGTCCCCGTATAGGCTTCTCAATGGTCTCCCACGATACACGTGCCGGCAAGTCACCATAAATCGAGTAATTTACGCGCGCGGTATACGCGAATGGATCCAGAGCGGTTTTAACTGCGAGCTAAGATAAATTCGTTTAGATATAAGAGATTTATCTGTAAAATTGCGGTGATCGATAGCGGTGTGTTGCGGTGGCGGCGGACTCGGCGGGAAGAGTTTTCTTCTTTTCTTGACAGATGTCCACTACTGTCGCTTGACATTTGACAGCAGCAGTCTTGACAGTGACGTTTCTATGTGCGCACAATTTGGGATAAGGGGAATTGGACTAGGATTGGATAGATGGCGTTACCAGAAACAAAGGTTAAGTACTCACAATTTAGCAGCCGCGGTATGTAGGTACGTAGGTAGAACACGCCACAGACTAGGTAGAGATACTACGTATCAGACAGCCAACTGTAGAACAAAAATTCTCGTACCTAGTGTTTTAATGTCGCATGACATTTGTTTTTTTTTCTATCGAATGGCCACAGATGGTAAAGGAATATGGCGGATAAAGACCTAATACACTGAGATTTCGTTCGTCCAAGAGCCCTACACATGCATGCATGCATATACATACCTATAAGTCTGCTCTATAGTAGGCTCTTTCTTTAAAACGTTTTCCTTTTTCCATTTCTGATTTGTATATTTATGAAAAAATAATAAAACTACAAATTATTTATTAAATGATTTATTTTTTAATTTCTTTTTGTATTTTTCAAAAGCCTTATTTTGCATCGCAGGCAAAACACGATTTTGAAGTCGAAATATATCCGTCCCTTTTAGTATTTTATTTACTATATTGCACCAATTCATAATTGTGAATCTCACAGTTAATGTTATGAAATAACTGAGGAGAATAGACTTGTGTTCAGTACAGTCAATGAAATCAAATGAATATTTTGATAGAATTATGTCTTTTATGTTTGATGAGACCCCATTTTTATGAGCATTATGTTCCAAATATTCATTTGTTTCACTAATGACTGTACCGAAACACCTTACTGCTCCTTCAGATGGGTAGTTCAAGCGGTTCTTTGACACAGTATATTCCCTGTGACTTATCCAGTCGTGAATGTTACCCTGTTCACTGCTTGTTAGGTTTTTTTTGCAAGTGTCACAATTTAATTGCAGTTTATTAAATATTTTCCGCACTACCCATCCAGCAGTGTAGGCCCGCGAATGAACGATCATGCGTTCTCGTCGGGCCTGCTCCACAATTTCTTCAATGCGTTGCTCAGTTCTGGGATGACCCGGCTCAACACTTTCTTTTACTTTTCCGTCACACAATCTCTGTAAATTTATTATCTGTTGTGCCGGATCATCCTCACAATTAAAAGTTTCATTATGAAACTTGATAATTCTTGTGATCAACAATGATTTAAAAGTGCACTTGAAACTGTGGCAGTTTGGGTCATTGTTTCTGTAATTATAGGCTCTCACTTGACCAAAAAAGTTTTCAATGGGGTCTGAGCTAAAATATCGTGGCCTCATTATTTTAATATCTTGGCTTTTAAAAAACCGCCACAGCCCCATGAAACTTTTCAATGTAGTCATGAAATTCTCTAAAGATGGCACAGACTTTTTCTTTCCTGTTGAATCCACATACTTCATTTTTTCCAATTTTTTAATTGCTTCCATCCAAAACACATGGTGAGGCGACTTTTCTACAACAGCTGTTCTCAATACTTTTCCTTTACTTTTTATTGATGATGTTGTAGCTCCATTTACGCTGTCAAATAGCTTATCGAAGAACAGGACCGTTTCTGCAGTGTTCTTTATAGTTTCGCTGACAGGTCTGCCATCTGCATAGTGAGCTGAAAAAAACTTTCATAATAAGTACCTAAGCTATAAATAAGCAGTACAATTTGAGCATAATGGCACCAAGTAAAATTTACTTGGTAAATTTCTAACACTTCTGTGACGTGACGACCTCTGTGGCGCGGTGGGCGAAGGTAAGCCTGCGACGCAAGAGGTTGCGGGTTCGATTCCTGCCTCGGGACAAATGTTTGTACGATCTGCAGATATTTGTTCAGGGCGTTCTGGATGTTTTTTATATGTATAATAAAAAATATCTATCTACTAGCTGCGCCCCGCGGCTTCGCCCCCATGGAAATTTATGTTTCCAACTTTCTTAATTTTTTCTTTCATAAGAACCTTCTCCTGACACAACAAAGAAAGAATTAGCGAAATCGGTCCAGCCGTTCACGCGTGATGCCGTGACCAAGGAAAACGGGTTTCATTTTTATATATATAGATGTAGTGTATTGTATTAAGTATATCAGTTATCTAGTACCCTATAACACAAATTTTGCTTAGTTTGGGGCTAGATAATGCTGTGTGAATTATCCCACATTATTTATTTATTTATTTACTTCTAATATTACTTACAAAACTTTGCTGTATATGACAATGCTGCAGATACAGTTGCACTAAACACTTTCACACAATTTTTCACCTGGAAACAAAAATATACAATTGTTATCGAAAATCTGTCATATAAAATAAAGCTTGATGCTAAACAACATAGCAATTGCTGTTTAAAATGCTAACAAACAAACCTTCATCTTCTTAATTTTTTCTGGAATAACATGTTGGTCATTCAATTTGTGCAGGAGTCTGGCTTCTGTGTGATTACAGTCAGTTTCATAAACATCCACTATGTCTTGCCATTTGGATATCTTGCCATCCATATTTATATTCTTATTTAAAAAGTTATTCCTCAGACCCTTAATTAAGTGTGGGGGGTCATATAAAACATAGAGGTTCAATCCCCTTATTGTGATTGTGCCATCTGAAATCATAAAACAAGCACATTTTAAAATCTCCAGAATAAGATATGAAAAAAGGGAAGAAGCATTTCAGAAATAATACAATTCACTTTATTGCACACCAAAAACAAAAAAATACAAAGATACAGGAAAAGAGTGATAATGATAACAGAGTTGCACAATGGCCCATTGTGCAACTCTGGTAACTCTCTTTTCCATTGCCCTTATATTGCCCATTGTCAATGGGCAAATATCTAAAAGGATCTGATCTGTTTTTACAGAGCAATTTTTCAAGTTTTGTTTAATAAGACTAACATACAGCCATAAATTTTATTATGATATAGCAGATAAAATTATACCAACCTGGGTTTTGATTTGCAAGTATTTGTTCACGCTTTGTCTCTTCCTTCAGGCTTTTTAGTGCAGACTGAAACGCCGCACCTTGGTCACAAATGACGGCAATAGGCTTCAGCCCACATCCCACTACAGCAGAAATAACATCTTTCAGAATGGTTTTTAGTTCTACTCCTGCAGTGGCTCCTTGACAGTAATAAAAAGCTACTGGTTGCTGCCACTTATAAACAGCTCCCCTCAACATAAAAACGAGGGCATGGTCAGCAAACTCATTCTTCTTTTCGTTCAACTCTACAAAGCCATTAATAGTGTCCTTATTTTTGTCATAAGTTAAGGCAGCCTCTAATGACATTTCATCGAAGACCACTGAACACATTTTTTTTTTCGTCCCATTTCGCTACCTGGAAACCAATTAAAATACTTTTTTTTATTGAAGGCACAAAATGGAAGCTGTCTCCATAAGACTAGCCTTTCCCAGAATCTTCTGTGAAAGGTCAAACACTAGTCTGTCTGTTCATGTAAAAGTACAAGGTACATACCTCTTTCTTCATCAATTCAAACACTTGTGGGCAGATCCCTGTCTCAACATCAAGTTTTGAGATCATTTTATTTAATGTTGACTTTGATGGCAAAATAAAGATTTTCTGTAAAAATCTATAGCACTTCGGACTTTGCTTCATAATTGACAAAGCAATCACTTTTTCTTCAGAAGTAAAGCGCCGGCCTTTCTTTTTTTTCATGCAAAGATTTATCTGCATTTTCAAAATCCTTTTCGCATATGGATTCATGTTTTCTGTCAATTTTTCAAATGACTTCTCTTTGCTAAACTTAAGAGCACTCTTAGCTCTTCGGTGGAAGTCTGCTTGAGCCTTTGCCTTTTTGTATGCTCTATACATGATTTGGCATGTTGGTGTCAAATCTTTAAGTTTCTTGATTAATCGATTTCTGGGCTTTTTTAAAGGTCGGGATTTTCCTAAACCTGGAATGTTTTATAACTGTATTAATTTAATGTAATAAATATCATAGTATATTATCATTTTAGAATGATAATAAACTATGATATTTAAATGGACATATTTTTAATGTACATACATGGCATCCGAGGTTTTGATACATTTTACACCACAGTTCCTCAAACTTTACATTATGAAATGGTAAAATTAAAATTTTCGTTTTTAAACATATCTTGGAATTAATGGTCATAGTGAACAAAATGTTTGAAAAGTTGTTCATAAAAACCACTTCTCCATAGGACATTTGAAAAATAAAACCTAGAAGAAATTGACCAGAAGAAATTGAGCCAGAGTTTCCAAGATATGCTACAAATAAGTTAGATATTATTAAATTGCTTATGAAAATATTGTTCATGTAACATAAGTCCTGAGCGGTTGGTGGTGGTCCAGGTAAATGCTGAAACTCACTGGAGCCAGAAGCAATAATTTCTGAAATAAAATTGAAATTTGAAGTCTCATCAGATGGCTAAAAATTTTTTGATGGTCCAGGTAAATGCTGAAACTCACTGGAGCCAGAAGCAATAATTTCTGAAATAAAATTGAAATTTTAAGTCTCATCAGATGGCTAAAAATTCATCGGTTTCCAAGATATTATTAATATTATTAAATTGCTTATGAAATTATTGTTCATGGTAAAATATTAAATACATGTATGAAGCTATAAGATTATTATTATTACCTGCGTCCTGAGCGGTTGGTGGATTTTTTGATGGTCCAGGTAAATGCTGAAACTCACTGGAGCCAGAAGCAATAATTTCTGAAATAAAATTGAAATTTGAAGTCTCATCAGATGGCTAAAAATTCATCGGTTTCCAAGATATGCTACAAAAAAGTTAGATATTATTAAATTGCTTATGAAATTATTGTTCATGGTAAAATATTACATACATGTATGAAGCTATAAGATTATTATTATTACCTGCGTCCTGAGCGGTTGGTGGATTTTTTGATGGTCCAGGTAAATGCTGAAACTCACTGGAGCCAGAAGCAATAATTTCTGAAATAAAATTGAAATTTGAAGTCTCATCAGATGGCTAAAAATTCATCATTAGCTGGGCTGATTGTTTGTTTCTAAAACATTTATTATAAACACAAACAGACCTTGTAGTGGTTCCAGTTGGGAGTATGTGTGGTCAAAGTGACTTTTACGTGAATAACTGTGCTCAGTCTGCGGATCCACATTCTCTGAAAGTACAAAAACCAATACAAAACAATATATTATTATAGCTCCTATCCTAGAAATAGATTGTAGTCTGACGCTCTGTGCACCATGTTGCTGAATGTGCCTATATTTTCTTAAGTGAGCAGACTTACCGGCATTCTCCCGAGATGGAACTCCACTCGAAATCTCGTCTTCACTAAACAGGGAAGGGTATGCTTTCCCTAGGAGATGTGATTTAGGCGTAATGAACTTTTTTTCAAAGTGTTTTTGACAAACAAAGAGCTTCGAAAGCTGTTCTTGTGTTAAATTTGTCAGATCACGGGTTAACTTTATACACTCTAACCACTTGTTGAGTCTTTTCTCATTGCACGGAAAATGATGTAAAATAGCGTCCTGTCGCGAACTTTTACAAACACAGCACTCGTAATACATTTTACAAGCGAAATAACTCGTAATACGACTTATTATTCTTTGATGGAGAGGTTATGCATGCACCAACGAACAAAACTCGACTCCAACAAAAAAATATGGCTGGCCCGCCAGCCAGCCAGCCAATCACAGCTGCCCCAAACGTCATACATCATTAAAAACAAAATGGCGCTACCTCAAGCGTTTCGTTACACGGAGATTATCGGGCGTGGAACACGCTGCCAACGTGACGCGCTTTGTGTAACGAATTGTCGCGAACTGAAATTCTAAATCTCTACTCCTATCCAAGGTTGTTTGTTGAGGCGTAGACTTAATGAAGATTATTATTTGGAGTTTCAGACGTTTAATATTGTTGTCTTTCCTGGATTTTTCTGTTAGTTATTCCAATTACAAACATGTCGCAAATGAGTTGTTCTTTCAGCGTTTCAAAGTCACATCTGATTGCCATATTAGTTAATTTTGTGACATACTCTTCAAGAGACTCTGCTTCAGACTGGTGAAGAAGTTATATCTTTCTACGGTGATATTTTTGTGCGGAAGGAATTTCTCATCAAATTTTTGAATGACTTTTTCGAGAGTTATTGATTAATCTTTTCGATCTAGACCAAATGAGTTGAATATTTCTAGACATTCATCTCCAATTAGACTTAAAAAAATGGCTATTTGACGGCTTACTGATTCTTTGTCAATCATGTTCGCTTCGAGGTAGATGAGGAACTTCTGCTTCCATAATCTCCATGCGGTTGACATCGCTGCTAGATCTGAATCCAGTTTTATCGGTTTGATCGTGGCAGTCATGACCACGCTGAACCTTGGATCTTCAATTGACATCTTCGTTTCTTCTGACACCATGTTTATTTATTTGTCTTGTCGTTGGCAGAGGCTGGGACGTTCCATAAAAAGAAAGGCTTAGAATCGGAGACCATAGTATAATCAACGTAAGACACGACATGAACAAGTGTGAGGGCTAGCCAGTGACAGGTGACAATTACGTTTGACACTGACAGCTTAGACACTAAGACCATAGACTACAACAGTATCCACATCCAGATGTTCTGTATACACATTTGAAAACCTCCGTGGCGCAGCGGGCGAAGGTCCGCCTGCGACGCAGGAGGTTGCGGGTTCGATTCCGCCTCGGAACAGGAAGTAGGAAGTGATATTATAAGGGTTCCTTTTTTCCTTTTGAGGTACGGAACCCTAACAAAGTTCATCTTACAAAACTAATTTAGCTAATTAGATAACAAATATGATTAACTTACATAAATAAGAGTAAAAAACATCTTAAAAGATAATTTAGGAAAGTACAGGTGGATTAAATAAATTATTACAGCTCTAAAATGTCATAGTAGGACAAACAGAAACTGATCTCCTTCGTGGCCCTACTGGTAGGACAAAATAGTAGAATCACGAGAAAACGGCGCCCCTGGTTAGGAAGCAAAAATAAACAATTCTTCAGCTATGTACTCGACGGTAAATAGACATTATTAAAAACGTAAATAACATATAATATATTTGATAAAGATTTTTGCTTACCAGATGCAGCAGTATCACGATATAAGCTCGTGAAATAAAATAGAAAAATGTAACTTACAAGAATACGAGAAACGATTTAGTAGACAAAAACTGAAACGTTGCCTAAAGTATCTTTAAAGTATTTTGTTGTATTTGTATTGGTAGTCTGTGATATTATATTATGAATGAATATGTCTGTAACAATGATTGTGTATGTAAAATAAACGAATTCTTAGTAACTCTTTGTTTTATTGTTAAAAATAAGTTAAAAAAAACTATTTTCCGTTCACTACGGGCTAGGTACTGTAACCCCATTCAATATTAACCCATATCCCCCAGCTTATCCAAGAGTCAACACCTCAAAGTATTCAAACCAATCCATAATAGGTACTTAATAAGATTTGACACTGTTCAAATCATCAATAATTTTTTTATTCAACGCTTCGAGCTCTTCCATTGCTTGTTTCTTTAGAGGCTCGTAATCAGCCTTCAGTGTTATAGATGCGATGTCTTCTTCTAGAACTGTCCTTCTGGTTTCTAGCTGAGCCAGCTGGTCTTCTAAACTGTTCAGCTTGGCATACATTTCGTTGCCGTCCAGACTTGCCTGTAAACAAGGAAAGTATAATAAATTATCTCTATGCTGTGCAAGTATTATCCACTACAGATATTTTGATTCGTCGGAAAGGCCGTCGGATTCGATATCGTAAACGTTTTTCTTCCGCCCGCCGCTTCGCATGCGTTTTTCCGGAATAAAATCTATACCTATGCATAGGTATATGCACTGAGATCCATTATAAAGTACTATGTTGGAAGAAATATTCTATAGCAGTATTGCATCTTGCTTGCAAATTTAGCAGTTTGCCGTTCAGTAGTTTTGGCGTTAGTTTGTGGATTTCGATTTCACATTCACATTCTCGCAAACTTGCGAATTAATAATATTAGTAGAACGTAGGATTAATCCATTTCAATTTTGAAGCTACATCTACCGGATGCATCAATCAGAAGAAACCAATACTATACAGGGTTATTGGTAATTCACTGACACTGCGTGAGCTGCAGGTCCTGTCATCATCACGAATATGTACGTTCGTGAAGACGCCAGGTCTTAATTCTTGAAATTTTATGTAAATCAGCTCCCATACAAAATAATGCCCTAAACCCAATAAGTACATTACTAATGACCGATCTCCCACTCCCATTTAAATCCACATCATCATCATTGGCTTATTTTACATCTATGAAAAATGATTTATTTGGCAGTTTGGCTGGGAGTCAGTCGAGTACACATTCCATACCCACTAATAATTCAGGGCAAAGATGTTTTAAGTTTAGTTTCAAATAAAGCCCCTCTAATGAGCGATACTAAGAGCTGCTGTCTTCATGAACAAAGTTAGTGATGATGATGGGCAGAACCTACAGTTCAAACCGTGTCAGTGAATTACTAATAACCCTGTATACAGTATGCCACGAAATATGTATTTAGTCGTTATTCACAAGTTGATCACCTCGGGGTCCAGAATCACCCCCTTTCGGCTTAGTACACATGTTTCGTGTCACCCTGTAAAAACGAAATGTGTGCTATAGTATGTAATCGACCAATTAACATAAACATTGAAAGGTCAAAACCCAGCAGTGGGCGGACGATGAATCGACCAATAACATCGATTGAGTTGTATTGTAAGTGTCTGCTACACTGAAAAAGCCACAGCGGGACGCAAAGACCTAATAAATTGCACCTACGACACGCGAAGTAGCGTGAAGAGTGAACGTACCTAGAAGGAATGGTGTGGGGCGCTTTGATGGTTGTTGCTCACCGCTTGCTACCGCAAAGCACACACATCTAGCTGACCTCAGGCTAACCATCACCACCAGGTGCTGCGCCTCCGCTCCTGCCAACTGGTCCAGATCTGGACCAAGTTCCTGCACACGCCTCTGTACCTTACCTGCCTGGACCTCAGCGACAAAGAATTGTAGGCGGTAAAGAGCAGTCCACGCGGGGCGACGACTAATGGTTATGATACACGACGACACTCGACAAATGTTTTAATTATAGTCCTTAAAGGCAGCCAAGTTACAGCCTTTGGCATCTCAAACATTCCTTATAAGTTTTTGTTTGTATAGTGCGTAAGCCTCGCACTCTGGCTAATTTGCTGCTAACGGCGCTACAGACCGTAGAAAGTCGCAAAGATTTTCGACTCCTACATCACTTGACCTCGTGGTGTAGTTGGTTAGCACATTCCGGTACTGACGGAAGGATGCGGGTTCAAGTCCCGTCGAAGACAAAATTTTTTGCGATATTATTGATTCCTTATAAGCTTTATAACTGAAATCTATGCAGCTGCCAAACCGGATATTTGTGGCATTTTGGCCGGAAATAGACCGGATATTCGGATGTTGTTGGCCTTCTGCCCCGCTACCTAACTCCAATCATTTTTAGAGAAGAATTAGCTAGATTAAGGTTAACCCTAACCTCACTAACCCTTACATTTAAGATCTAGCCCTAAGCCGTTTGAATAAAATTAAGATTTTGATAATTTGAATTCTTTTATTCAGCAACCCTGCCCTACGATTAATTTTCTGATACTAGATTGAGGTATTCCAGGCCTTTATTTCTTTTGATTTAGTACCAGTAGTCTGGCGCCCGAACCTTTTTTCTTTTAAACTTACTTCACGACGCTGGTACAAGAGAAACTTAATTTTCCAATACTACAACTGGCCCTTTTGAAGAACTAATATTAATTTTTAATTATTACAATTGGCTTTTAATTATTACTAGTGTCGATAGCGTCCCACACTGCAGCAATTTATTTGTGCTTTTGTCGTGTCGTGATACCGCTATGATACGGCGCTGGGTACACGTAGGTAGATACTCGATTTATATGTACATGTGACTAGTTTCAAATGTCGTCATGTATCTTAAGGTTTACAGATAGCTAGCTGTCCACGCAAGATCAATAATGACATCTGGAGCCCGAACTCTTAAAAACGAAATCGAAGTTTCCGATTCGTTTTCGTGCAAACGCTATTCTAATGCAAGTGACTGACGCTGATTTTTGCACGACAGCGAAAATGAAAATTCGATTTTCTTTTTTCGAGGATCCCAGGTTCGTGCAACTTGCTTGAATATCTATTAAGGCTGGGTAGGCCAGCAGAGGGCGCGATTTTTGTGATTTTTTAAACCATCTGAGACTTAGAAAATAGTGTTAAAATTCTGAAAAAAAGATATGTATTACCTAAGGATGTAGTCTAGTCAAAGTCGCATTCAGTTACAAGATATAATGAACTTCACTCGATAGAAAATAATACCAAAGTTACCCCTTTTTCTAACGTTTTTTCAATACTATGACTAGCGAACTACTGATATCACACTTTTTTTGTACTCAACTAAGGACACTTAATAATTCTAAACAAATTCGCAGCGTTTGACTTGATAAAATGATTTTCTTAATCTCCATGTTTAAGTAACTACAAAACACACGAGCGCGGCGGCTTGGCAAGCGCGCATTTTCCCTTACGCCTACTGCTGCAGGCTACCTGGCCTTAAGTGACTGACGACGGCTGTGGTCGTTCAAGCTGCTTAGTTTCCAAAATAATACCTGCAATTTCTTGAGCTTGTTGCTCGCTTCAACTACAGCGCTTTCAGTAGGCGCTAGCTTTTCCTTCAGCTGGCTCAATTCAGTTTGTAGTGCTTTCTTTTGCTCCTCTCCTGGAAGCAAAAGATGGCAATTGTTCACAACTTTCAACTGGTGTCGATTCGGTTGTTTCAAAAATTTTACTAATTTGGCAGGACTGAAAATGTTACGTGACCCTTTCTTTGCGACACAAATAAACAGGGCAGCCTCATGTTTTGCAAAACTAACTTAGTAACTGAAGGCGCTATCCCGACCCAAACAAGCATCACCATCTATTTCGTCTTATTATACTGTTAAAAGAAGGAATTTTCAAAAATCGATTGGCTGGCTTGTGATACCTAATATTTAAGCTTATTTTAATGCCTTTGTAGAAGTTTTATTTATTATGCTTTAAGAAGAGATGCGAAGTTGCTCTTTTTGTCACCACTTCGCATCTCTGCCTACACTATACTTTCTTAAACATTTATAGAGGCATTAAAAAAAAGCTTATGATAGGGAACACAAACTGGCGAATCGATTTTTGAAAATTCCTTCATTTAACAGAATAATAAGATATAATAGGTACTAGTATAGTATTATAATATCTGTGAAATAGGTTATAATAGGGGCGCTGATTTGGGTCGAGGTAGCGCCTTAACTCTATTAAAACTAAAACTGTTGGCAGGTACCTGGGCCCGTGGTCTTTAAAACGAAATCGAAGTGTCTGATTCATTTTCGTGCAAACACTAATCTTATGGAAGCGACATAGGAGTTGGTTTTGCATGACAACAAAAAATTAAAACTCACTTGCTTGACGTCGAGTTTCAGATCAGCAATGTATAATTGTAATATGTCAGCAATATTTATTGAAGGAAGGATCTCAAATTGACAAGTACCTAATCTAAATTGCGTACAAAAAGACGCGACAACAGAGTGAATTTTAGGTTAAGTATGGGCGGTTTGTTTACAAACACTCCACATCGAGCTTGGCTAGTGTATAGGTCGGTCATGCGCTGAGATAGTAACCGTGTTTAAGGCGGTTAACACACTGCCACGCATCACGCTGCGTCTTGCGTGTCGACTGCGCGTTTTCTATACAAACGGAGCTCCGTTTCCGTGTGTTAACCGCCTTATTGTCCTAAGATAATTACCATCTTCTGTCAGCTTTTCGAGATCAGATAATGTGACCAATTCATCGTTCATGGCCCTTGTCTTCTGTGGCAGTGTTTCAAGTTCTGTTGCTAGGCGCATTCTTGTAGCTTCTGCCTGGAAAAATATTAATATTATTAGTTTTAGCTTTTGTCATACTTGTATACGGCTAGCTGTGTGGTGCCGGCTTAGAATTTGCACCACCCCAACTCTTCCCGCGGGTCTCGTAAGAGGCGAATGGGATATCCACCGGAGGCGGGCTGCAGCGCCCCCAGCAAAACAATTCTGCCACCGAACTGCGATCCCCAACCCGCATGCCCAGCGTGGGGATTATGGGAATTACCCCCAAGAGATAAAAGCCAACAAGGCGCTTATTGCGGGAGGCCTGCGTCCAGCAGTGGACCAACACAGGCTGTTGAGGTTGAGGTGACGAGGTATACTTGCAAGGAAAGGGGTTCTGCTTCCACACTTTACGGTACTGTACTATAACTAATCCTTGCTAAACTAAGTGTTCAGTGCCTACGACGCACATGTGGATCTTGCAGTATTAGGTACTCGCAACATCGGCGACGGGTGCTGGCGGGCGGCAGAGCTGCCCACCAATTACAGTAGCAAATGGCAATGGAGAACGCAACAATGGGGATCATTTTGGCAGCCTTAATGGTATCTAAATCTTATAAAACTTGAATAGGGGAAACTTTTTGGCTTAAATATTCCTCCTTTCAACTTTCAAAAGATTTGGACAGCGCTAAGGCTGCCAAAATGATCCCCATTGTTGCGTTCCCCATTGCCATTTGCTACTGTAATTGGTGGGCTGGGCGGTGAAAGTGATAAAATACTACTAACTAATATACAATTCAACGTAGGTACTTACAATTTGACAAATTGCACCTACTACGTTGAAATTTGTGTTTGAAAACTACGTAATTTGTAGTAGGTTGCACGAAAACTAGGTTATTTCTAGTAGAAACTTAATCCAGAAATCCGTCCTTACCTTTTTCAAATTCCCCTGAAATCGTTCGTAATCCTTCATCAGAGCTTCGACAGACTTCTTATTGTCATCGTACGACGAAGTGTACCCATCCTTCTGCTTCAACGAATCTATTTCGCTCAAATCCAGATCTATGTTAGAACTACAACAGAAATAAAAAGGTTTATGAGTTTGCAAAATCCTATCTACTAATATTATAGGTGCGAAAGTTTGTAAGTATGGATGGATATACCTAATTATAATTATATTTGTTATAATTTAGTTATTGTATTGACATTCTTAATGTGTATTGAATATTTTATGTAATTTTTTATTTTAATTAATGTAATTGGTTCAAAATAACCGTGTTAATTAAATAAATAAATGGATGTTTGTTACTCTTTCACGCAAAAACCACTGGGGTCTGGATGAAATTTGGCACAGAGATAGATTATAGTCTGGAATAACACATAGGCTATATTATCCGAATTCCCACGGGAACGGGAACTACGCGGGTGAAATCGCGAGGCGCTGCTACGCAAAAACTACTGAACGGATCTGGATGAAATTTGGCACAGAGATAGATTATAGTCTGAAATAGCACATAGGCTATATTTTATTCCGGAATTCCCACGGGAACGGGAATTACGCGGGTGAAACCGCGAGGAGCTGCTAGTGCTAAATAAAGTTCCACAATAACTGGCTTACAATAATATCTAACGCCTTATATTAACAGAAGCTCGAAAAATAATAATAAGTATGAAGAAGTAGTTAGGTATGTAGCGAATGCAGAATCGGTCATTGTCGCGATCTCTGCGGGAGGACTATGCCCAGAGGTGGACGTCGTTCGGTCGTGTCGTGATGATGAAATTAATGAGAAAAAGGTACGTGAGTAAAACGCGAGTTAGAAAAATACCTTATCATTCAATAAATAAAAATAGCTGCCTACCTGCTATGCTCCAAAGCAAAAACAATGTCTTTCTCCAGATTCTCTATACGCTCTTGCTCTTTTTTGAGGTTTTCTTCATACGTTGACATGAACGTGTCCATTGTTTCTTCTCTCTTTTTCAGCTCTCGGTATTTCTGGTGGCGTTCTGAATTCCCTTCTTCAAGATCCTGAAAAGAACGTTGACGTTGAATGACAAAAATAGCTGACAACAAAAGCTCGACGCTACAGGACACACCATAAAAACGCTTTAGAAAAAAATTTTTTTTTCATTTAGGAACAACAACATCTGGAACAGTGTTCTTTTCTGGGTGGTAACTACAGTTGATCCAATTCACCAATTTGGTGTTCTACAATTCAATTCGTTTATTATAAAGCAGAAATAACATTACAGAGTAGGTATAAGCCATGCATTCTAAGCATCAGTGAATTTATGTACTAATTTATTTCAATCCCTTTCTTTAAATAATACTTATACATGACATTGAATTTTATGATCTGGAATTAATTGAAATTTGTTTTTATTTACTTAGTACTTTTTAATTTTTTTTAGTGAATTAAGTATGTTTTATCTTTTCAAATTGTACAATTTCTGACATGCCTTGCATATCGACCTATGTTATAAATGGTAATAAATAAATACAATGCAATATACCACCCTACTCCAAAGCCTTACATCTAGGATCGACATCTAGGTAAGTACCTGCTAATATAATATAATGAGCTACATGGGGATGACAGCAGACCCGACATATTTGTTCTAAGATTAGGTCAGTTCATTAAAATTTTAAAAGAGAATCCACATCAATATCAAAGAAATGAAACCGAGTTCAAGTACATAGAACTACATACATA
The DNA here is from genome assembly GCA_949316285.1 of Eupithecia subumbrata. Taxonomy (NCBI): domain Eukaryota; kingdom Metazoa; phylum Arthropoda; class Insecta; order Lepidoptera; family Geometridae; genus Eupithecia; species Eupithecia subumbrata. The sequence continues at coordinate 3,596,896 of OX438634.1, forward strand.
GTATATACAATTATATAGCATGTAATCTAATTTTTGTAACCGTAATCTTATTTATTGTCTTGTTTCAACAACCTGTAATAGATAGTAATAACTCAACCTACTCGATATATATTTATACTATAGCAGCACGTACAGTGGGCTTCACAATTAAGTACACCCCTATAAAATATCTATGTATGTGGTTTCGAATCCTGCCGCCAATCGTTGGAGATTGGGTGATCAAAACTTCATGTTATTTATAATTTTCCATTTTATTTCGATATGTTTTGACTAAAATTGTATTTTAGTATCTTTAGAATTCATTTATGTTTATGTTGCAATCAAGTTTTAATCTAACTTTAAGTAACCTCATAATATGAAAGTGATTGTGATATGTTTTGTACGTTATATAAATAAATAAATAATGTAATACTTAGAGAAACCCGTGGACAGCAGTCAACGGCAGCCGTCGACGGGTGCAGTTGCCTTGCCGTCGCAACGTGCCATCCGTGCATATGAGCCCTTAGTCGATACCACGAATACGTCGACATTCTGCTTTGTGACTTAGAAAACTAAGAAAGTAGGTTAGCAAACCTGTTCTGCTTGTTCTATTAGCTCTTGCACTTTCTTTATCTGCTCCCTGAGACTTGTTGCGTTGCTGTCCAAAGATGCAATTGCTGCGTTGTCTTCTCTGACCTGAAATTATTTTGTTGTCCTTAAATATTGCTTATCGTTTGTTTTGCTGAACGAATAGGTACTAAGTGTTGAGATGGCACTGCCTTTGAGCCGAGCAGCGTTGGTGCTGAGTCAGCACCAACAGCAACGCAGATCTCGAGAATAAAAGTTGTATTTTCTGTCTGAACTTCGAATTTTCGAAATTGAGCTTCCGAATTTCGTAAGCTAATTTTGAAATTGAAAAATATCGAAACTGCACCCCCTAGTGCTGACCCTGTGTTTAATAGGTAATTAACTACGTATCGTCGTATATATTCCTCGTCTGCCTCGTTGGTCTAGCGGTCAGCTTGTTCAACCGCTGATTATGAATCCCGGGTCGAATCAATAGTTGTTATTGGGGTTTTTCTAGCAAGGAAAATTCACAGTAGCAGCCCGGAGTCAGGAAGTTAGCGGTGTTACACCGTGCCTCGGAAAGCTTGTTAAACCGTTGGTCCTGCGCCTGACCTTTCCCCGGTCATGTCGATCTGTCGTCCCATCGGATTATGAGAGTGAGGGAATAGAGAGTGCACCTGTGTTTGCACACACACTTGTGCACCATAATAAGTCCAGCGCATTGGTTAGTCTCTGATTAGACTGGCCTCCGTGGCCGAAATTCGGCTAGGAGGATATTATGAATATGTATGGAAGTACTGATGAACGATGCTAATCGTTTAGTTATTGGTTCTACATTTAATTACTATTCAGCGATTGATGGGTCAGTTATTGCTCTGAGCAGCGTCATCGTTTGGTACCTACGTAAAGACAGTCAAAAATTCTTGGGGAAAAATGTTACCTGCAACAATAGCTTCTCTCTCTCCTCTTGAGGATCCAAACGGTTGTTCATTTCGTTCTTCATATTGTCACGTTTCTCTTCCACTGCCACTAGTCTTCGATGCATCTCTAACAAATGCATTTTGATCTGTAAAAAAATATTGAGTGATTGGAAAAAACCGTTTTTCATTAAAGTTTTTGCGTCATTATCATTACCGGAGGTTTCCAGCTGGATTTTACTTATTGCTGGATTCAGGTAGGTATTGGAGATCAATAATAATAGGTAGAGATAAACCATTCTAAAAATGCACGCCGAGTGTATGACGATTTGTGAAGGGGCTTGCTTTTTTAGAATGGTTTATCTCTACCTGCTTTGTAAATAGTAACTTTTCTTAACTAAGCAAGCTAAAATGCATACCTGGGATCCAGAAATTTCCTTGAGAAACTCATCTTTCTCCCTATTCAAGTGGTCAATCTGATTCCGTGCCTGTTCCGCGTCAGCCCTCAGCGCGGCGGCAGTAGCTTCCAATTCGGTATATTGATCCTTTTGTTCCTGCGTCATTTCTGCTAGCAGAGTCGTGATTGTGGATTGTTCCTAAAAGGAATTAGGAAAATAAATACTTACCTCTAAAACTTAGGGCTGTGTTCTTATTGAAAGATTAATAAACCTTCCAGCTGTGTTTGATTTTCTAATGGACTCCGTTTTAACTCCCGACGCAAACATAGGGATATCAAAGACGCTGTAGTAACTACAGCGTCAAGTTTACAATGTGGATGTTCTAAGATCAACGTAGCTTCCAAACGCTTAGGTAAACCAATTTTGATTTAGTCAGTTTGAAAAATACATACCTAGGTTAGGTTCAAGAGTGTTATTTATTATTACTTATGATGGAAAAAAAATAGTAGATGCCTAGGTGTCTACAGACTTTCTAGTGTTTTGATGATTTTCATCTCTGGTTTTTAAGTAAAAGTGGGGGATTTTCAAATATCTCTAACTAAGAGATTTCGTTCCATACCTTTTCCACTTGTTCCCGTAACTGCCTCAGCTGATTATCCTTCCGTTGTTTCTCCATGAACACTTGCTCCACCTCATCTTGAAGTTTCCGATTACTAGCTTCCAGCTCTCGCGTTTGCTCTGTAACGGTCGCCTTTGTTGCCTCACCATTTACTATGCGAATGGCTGTGTTGTAATCGGCTAAGCGGCCTTGGAGATCTGTAAATGGATTAAGCAAGTTTTAGGGATCCCAAGTCTCTTATTCTGAAGCTAATCAGCGAAAAACTTAGAATCTATAATCTACCTTAGATTTAATATCCCTTACCAGTCAACTCTTGGGCCAGCTCTCTAACCCTCTTCTCGTAATGTTTCTTCGCGGATCTCTCTCTCTCGCCCGCATCAGCCTTCTCGCTAAGCCTCGCGATCTCCGCCTTCATCTCTCGCACCTTGACTTGCATCAGCTCCTCCCAGTAGCGCTTGTCCTGGAGTTGTCTGGTGCGGAAACCCCGCGCGGTTCCAGTGCGGACACCGGAGATTCCTTGCTGGGTTATTGGCCTGTCAATCTGTTGACACCAATATTATAATCGAGATAAATAAAATAAGAGAAGGAAGGATGGGATCCGATTAGCGCTTTCTCTTCCAAGCTTTAGTGATACGCTCTGCAGGGGCGCGATGACAGGTGGATCAAGGCTAAAACAGATTGGTGGCCGAGGATGAGCAAAATAAGCGTCGGATGCCCAGTTGCAAGTTAGATCGACGACACACTACATACACGCCTCCCCCTCGGGGATCGTGGTAGATGGCACAATCGTCAAAAGGCCTTTTCCTAGCAGTCGCTCTTATTCCTCCGATAGGTTCATAAGACAGTTTAGAGATCTTGATATAAGATGGACGAGCTCTGTGGCGCAGCGAGCGAACGTCCACCAGTCCACGCAAGGGGTCGCAGGTTCGATTACCGCTTCGAGAAAAATGTTTTGACTATAAAATAAAAAATAATAATAATGCTGGACAATTTACACAACATTATCTAGCCCCAAGCTAAGCAGAGCTTGTGTTATGAGTATTATATAACTGATATACTTAATACAATACACTACATAGAACTCCCTGGAACGCCCTGGACAAATGTCTGCAGATTGTACAAACATTTGTCCCGAGGCGGGAATCGAACCCGCTACCTCCTGCGTCGCAGGCAGAACTTCGCCCGCTGCGCCAAAGAGGTCGTCACTATCTGCAGATATTTGTTCTGGATGGTTTCTATGAAGGTATAATAAAAAATTTATAATATCATGTACGTAATGTACCTACCCATATCTAACACAAGCTCTGTTTACGTTGGGGGTAGATGATGCTGCGTAGATTGTCCAGCATTAGATATTCTGTGTTTTGTGCCCACGACGCACACTCATATCTACTCCCTGTTGTAGCTGCGGCGCGCCCGTTCGGGTCGGTCGCATCGCATCACAGAGGTGAGACAGATTCTTCCGAGCAGAGGAAGGGCTTTAAACACTTACAATAGAGAGCCCATAGCTGGCGCCTGGCTGTCGGAGGCGCTCGTCCGAAGCGGGCTGTCGACAGTCGCGCTGTGCTGCCCCGGTATCCAAGCAGGGCAGTGCCTAGATGCTGTAAACACTTACCATAGAGAAGCCAGTCATAGCCGGCGGCTGGCTATCGGAGGTGCTGGTCCGAAGCGGGCTGTCGACAGTCGCGCTGTGCTGCCCCTGTACCCAAGCAGGGCAGTACCTAGATGCTGTAAACACTTACCATAGAGAAGCCAGGCATAGCTGGCGGCTGGCTGTCGGAGGCGCTGGTCCGAAGCGGGCTGTCGACAGTCGCGCTGTGCTGCCCCTGTACCCAAGCAGGGCAGTACCTAGATGCTGTAAACACTTACCATAGAGAAGCCAGGCATAGCTGGCGGCTGGCTGTCGGAGGCGCTGGTCCGAAGCGGGCTGTCGACAGTCGCGCTGTGCTGCCCCTGTACCCAAGCAGGGCAGTACCTAGATGCTGTAAACATTTACCATAGAGAACCCGGTCATAGCTGTCGGCTGGCGGCTGGCTATCGGAGCCGCTCGTCCAAAGCCGGCTGTGGACAGACGCGCTATGCTGCCACGTTAGCCAAGCAGGGCAGTAGATACTTTAAACTCTTACCATAGAGAAGCCAGTCATAGCTGTCGGCTGGCGGCTGGCTGTCGGAGGCGCTGGTCCGAAGCCGGCTGTCGACAGCCGCGCTGTGCTGCCCCGGTACGCCGATGTAGGACGCATTGTGCCGCTCCTAGCAAAACACGAATTGGTAAGATTTATGCAGCTACAATAAAATTCTGAACTCGTTTTAGCGCTGAACTAAGTTTATTAAGATAACATACCTAAGTGTTGATCGCGTTCAAAAGCAACGATGAAATTGGATCTACGTAAGCCCCGAATACTCAAACGCAACTCAGATTTAAGCACGTCTCAAATGACGAATTTTTGACAGTTTTCAATGATAATGTGTCAGTAATTCGTCACTACAGACGTGCTTAAATCTGAGTTGCGTTTGAGTATTCGGGGGTCACGCCACTGCTTTGCTTGCGACGTCATTATATTAGTAGAGAAAAGGTAGGTAGTTATTTGTAAAACTAAATAGGCAGCAGCAAGTTTTTACTCTATGGGTATTAATAGCTTACTTACCATTTTACTTTCACTAAAACTAAAAGCTGGAAACAAGCGGATAAACATTAAGCTGATAAAATTACCTTGACGCACCAGACCCACTGTTCGTGTACTCACGGTAACCTCTCCGCGAGACAGGCCGTGAGTCCGGCCGCCGGCCGCGCTCGCTGCCCTCGGAAAAATCCATAATTACGCGCAAATAGGTTATTTTCTATAGGGACAGCTGAGAAAATGAATGACCAGCTTTGTTGTGACTTTAGCGTTGCCATGGCCACCAGTTGGCCATGCCGTAGATACGGGCGCGCACATCACTACATAACACAATAACAACTCTTTGCTAGGAAAGAGTAGGTACAGTGTGACCGAAAAGAGTAGAAAATAAATGAGGGCACTGCCGTCGTTTAGATGGCAACACGAATACTACGACGCAAACGGTCTTGATCCTTACGTTTAGCAATTAAATTTTAATGAAAACGTGATTGTCAATAAGTAAAAATCCGACCAAAATTAGTAGAAATTAATTATCAAGGAACGAAAATTTACTGTAAACTGGCAACTCTTTATGAATGTTGTTTGTAGACTAAATTAATTTACGATTACATAGGTCATTCACTCTTATTATTATCGTAATCATTAATTTATTCTTAAAAATAATAGATGTACTTCAGCATAACTAGTTTACTAAACCACTTTTTAAAAATAATCTAACAAAATATAATAATCAATAAAATAGGTAAATGTCTGATTGCGTACAAATTTAAATCGTCCAATTGATAAAAGGTCTTCCTTTCCTTTTTGTGCAGGAGTGTTGAATATTCTTTTGTTATGCTTGTAGAACCTTGCATCTTCAATCCCTGATAGGTACATAACGGATGTACTACCTAAAAACAAATTTAAGTTAAATTTAAATGTAACGCAGGACCGTTAAGAGTGGTAGATGGATTCAACAAAATCGGATGATGATGATGATTTTGTATGAAAGACTCAAAATATGGAAGTGGACTATACTTTTTCCAATACAAACGGAAAAAAACAATAAAAATACCATGAACACAATTTGCAAAAATAACATAAATATTGCTCAGGCAATCAAATTCACAAGTATAATCGTTTGAGAGAGGCAGATTTTACTACTTAAATATCATAGAACCAAATATGTATCAGTGATCTCGGAGGTTCTTTGATAATTGTCCGTAACATCGGGCCATAGCTTTCCCACTTGAAATTCGGCTAAATAACGTATGAAAACTTTATCAATTACTTGTCTTGTTCCACTGCGATTACCGTTTTACATGTTCGATTACACTAAACACCATATTACACCTTATTAACATTTATTCATGCAAATTTCGTTGAGGTACCCAATGTTTATTTACATGTTCATGCTGTGTGAATTGTTCAGCATTATTATTATTAATATTATTATTATGTGCGTCACATTTTGAAAGATTTAACATTGGTTTCGTGTTGCCAGAGCATAGGTTTAGTTTAGTTCCATTTTAATCAATTTCTACTCTTGTCGGTCCAGCTTTACCTAGGTACTCATTCAAAGAGTTTTATAAGTTATGTCGGCTCTACACGTTAGCCAACATGTTCGCCATAATTATGTCCAACACCTTGGGCAACAGTTTTTGATGGCGTCCACACATTAGAAGTTCCTTCAGTTTACTTCGGTTTAGACCAGACAAATAATACAAAATAATAATATAAATGCGGAGGATTTTAAGTTTTTCAGTAAAATGGATTTTGAGGCGGTAACGGTTGCTTCGACTTATTTATACTTAGCATACCTACTCCAAGTGATATTTTTGTACGCTGGTGCCATTCGCCAAACTGGCGCATGGCACCGGCTTTGACTTTTGATGGCACCCCTCCGGCGTCTTCCGCACTGAATCGGTTAAATTATGGGGGCCCACAGACGTGGATTGCTTAGGGCATCAAGTAGTCTTAATCCGGCACAGTAGATACCTACCTACTTCTGTAACATTACATAATAATAATAATAATAAGCCTTTTATTTCCAAATCTTAAGTAACAATTGTGAGATTAAATTAAAATTAAAAATAAATTGTATTGCATTGAATTTGTGATTAACTGAGGTAAATAATATTTCTAAAAATAATTTCATTTATCAATTGTCATTTTCTACTAATTTGGGCACCCATCTTCCGGTGAAGGCCTCCTCCATCCATTTCCATAGAGTCCTGTCTGCGGCGTGTCGTGGCCACGTGACGCCGGTCACGTCCTCGATGTCATCTCTCCAGCGCTGGCAGGGACGGCCGCGCGCGCGCCGGGCGTCGGCGTCGCGCGGGTACCAGTGTAGGATGCGGTCCGTCCATCTCCCATCTGTTGTCCGTGCCACGTGCCCCGCCCATCTCCATTTCTGTTGACAAGCTAGTGTTGCTGCGTCGGTTATTTGGGCTCTCTTTCTCAGGTCTGAATTTTTGATGCGGTCGTTTAGCCTGACATTTAACATACTCCGCTCTGTTGCCCTTTGGAAGACCTGTATTTTATTGATAACCTTTTTTGATAGAGCCCAGTTTTGACAGCCATATAGTAGAGTGGGTAGGACAGACATTTCCATAGCCGTTTTTTTTTTGATGGTCATTGGAATTTTGGTAACATTACATACAGAACACAATAAATGATTGACTATAGTTATCATCGCATCCGACAAGATATTCCATTTAAATAGGTAGTTAATAATCTAAAAGAAGAATTAGTAAAGAAGTATTTTGAAATACTTTATGTACACGTGTTATAAATAAACTTCAAAACATTTATTAAGTACCTATTAGATAAAGCCAACATTCCAAATGCTTAGGTCTAGATATGGTATGCTATTAAAAATCTCTAGGTAGTAGTAGGAATGATACCAATTTACACCACTATGTACTAACAAACGTAGGCATTTGGCAAAGCTGTGGTTCTATTTTCGTGTTACAATTTAGCAAACGGAATTTCCCTTTTCGGCCATCGTGATGGTCTGGATGTGATGGACCAGTATTCTTGTTCCTGAACGGAGCCCAGAACGAATATAACATAATAGCCTTTGAAACTGGAATGATCTATAAACTGGCTAATTTAACGCATGGAGCCATGTTTCTAACCGAACATATATAGAACGGAGAAAGCAAAGACCTTTGGACAAGTACACAATTGACAACCTCAGGTTTTTAAGTCACGGGGGGGGGGGGGGGGTCACGGGGGTCAAAGATCTGGAAATAGAGACCACGAAAAACTTAAAAAAGCGAAAAGATATATCAAGAACTAGTTTATGCCCGCGGCTTCGCATGCGTTGTTTCTATGGAAACGTTTAAAGGTGATTTCTATCCCATGGGAACTGATTTATGGGATAAAAAGTAGCTTGATCAGTGGTTTTGGCGTGAAGAGGTAACAAACATCCATCCATCCATCCAAACTTTCGCATTTATAATATTAGTGTGATGATAGTGTGATTCAATAAAAATTAGATCGGAGCTGGAGAATTTTCGAATATTCACGAATTCACTTCAATGATTAAAACTGCTAATAAGTCATAAAATATAATTTTATTGTTCAATAGCTTCTGCCCTCGGTTAAAAATTAGCCTATGTCCATCCCCGAGAGACCTAACTCCCTACCAAATATTAGGTCCGTACATATAAAATTGGCGTGTTGTAAGGGAGGAACATAAAGTCGTTTTTTTTATATATTATATTTTTTTATCAAAGTATGTACCATTGCTATCTATGCACTTATGCCATCTCATAGGTAGTTCATTGATCCCTTTACTAAGAAAACCATTCGGACGGGAATCAATAAAATCTTTGAAGGCGCTTTGGCTTGCCCCATCGGAGTTGATTTTTTTCCCTTGCAAGAAGTTAACAATATAGAGGGCAGAAGCTTTTATTCAAAAAGAAAATTATAATATAATTAGTATTTACAATTGATACAATTGTGCTAACTGCAGACTGTTGCAAACAATCTACAGGTAGCTCAACTGATCCATATCAATACCAGTCGGAAGCGTCCCCAAGACGCTGGCTGCATTGCCCCGCTGTATGGCAATGCTGATGCGCTGTGCCAGATACTGACCAGCTCTCGGGTCACGCGTCGCTTCGACCAGACGCTCAGATAATTTTTTGAAAACCCGAAGAGACTCGATACCCCACGGACCTAGGGTCTCGACTCCAAGAGGAGCAAATGTGTAGACTCTGTCGAGACCTGCATATTTGCGCGAAGAAGTTAACTAAATTTCGAAAAAATGGTAATCACTTGGGGAGTACGATGGATGTCTTAGACATTCAAATTGAATCTCCTCTAATTTGGTAGCCGTCTGTTGTGCAGTGTGTGGTCTAGCGTTGTCCTGAAGCAGCATTTATAAAGCTATTTACACAAAAGTATGTAAATAGCTGTATAAATTTGAAATTGGATTCCTAAACAAAGAGGAGATATTTGAGATCGAAGTGGCCAGTATGTACGACAAAACGACAATTTCATATGTAAAGAGTTAAAGACCCTTCAGCCGTTTAGATGTGAAAAGGTGAACAGACAGAGGGACCGAATCAATTTCGCTATTAGAATACTTATTAGTAAGTAAAGGTATGAATTCTTACGATGTTCCATAACCAACACTCTATTATTAAATTAATTCACTATTATAAAATTTTCTCCGTTTACTTTATAAACTTTATAGCGGTAGACCCAGACGGATATTGCGGGACGAATTGAACAAATATCGGACCGACTGGGTGGAGCTGGCTAGTAGTTGTGATGTCTGGAGGGAGTGGGGGCAGGCCCTTTTCCCAGCATTGGGTTGACTAGGATTAATAATTAAGTACTAATACTTCATAAACACAATTATGCATGGTCTAATTGATTTTTGTACTGGTTTCAAACAAGCTCCGTCAAGTGCGAGTGTAACTCGCGCGCCGAGGGTTTCGAACGTTTGTCAACAAATATGTACCAAAAGTACCTGTTAGAGACTTCGCAATTTAACGAATACCTAAGAATAAGAGAGGTACCAACCTACATTTCAGATGGATGTCTGGCATGCTCCGGTTAAAGTGGGTAATGGTAAATTTTTCGACTTTTTTGAACATATGTATTTCAAAAAGTATGAAATTTAGGATATTTGAAAAACTGTTTTGAAATATAAAAATTGGTACCTTTTATTTGATACCCCCGGTGGGGTAGCTCCCCTTTTGAAAATTATTCCTTTTTGACCATTTTTCAAAAAGTAGGTATTCATTTTATAGACTTCTCTTTATTTTTCCTGTAAAATATAGATCCATATCTACAAATGCTCGATACATTTCAAATGGATCGCTCTGCAAACTTCGGAGATAGGGGGGGAATGGGTATTGTTTCGACTTTTTTCAAAATATTTAAAAAGTATAAAACCTACAGAAATTTCAAAAACTGTTTTGAAACGTACAAACCGATACCTTTCATTTGACACCCCACTCGGTGAGGTAGCCCCCCCTTTTGAAAATTATTCCCCCCCTTTTTGACCATTTTTCAAAAAGTGTTCTTTTTTCAAACCTCTCTACATTTTCCTGTAAAAATAGATCCATGTCTATAAACGCTCCATACATTTTACATGGATCGCTCTAAAATCTTCGGAGATAGGGGGGGGAATGGGTATTTTTTCGACTTTTTCAATATACTTTAAATAGTATGAAATCTACAAAAATTTCAAAAACTATTTTGAAATGTACAAACTGATACCTTTCATTTGATACCCCCCATGACCCTGTAGGTATCTTTTAAAATTTCGGCATCACAATTTGTATGGAAAATATAAATTTTCATTTTTCATTTATTTTCATTTCTTTTTCTTTAAATCTGTACAGACAAAGCGAGACCATAAGGGTTTCGAATCCGATCTTCGATCTTCGAAACCCTAAAAACTAACTTACCTATTGTAACCTACAATAGGTGTAAGTTTGATGACGACTGGATAGTAGCTACTACAGGTACAGACTTAGGCTGAGTGGAAGAAAAATACATGGTGTGCCGACCCCACCTAGGCTCCGAAGATGATGAAGACAATTTGTATTAGAATTAAAGATGGGCATAACAACTTAAAAGTTCTAGAAATATTTTAAATTAAATTTGTAGTACGAAGCGTAGACACGTATCCATGGGCGCCGGGAGAAGAAATCCCAGCCATAGTTTTTCATGTGGAGTGGTGCCATCGCAGTGAATAAACAATGTGCACCGCACTTGCATCAATGCACTTCTATCAACTACCTAGCTATCTAGTTCTTAATTTTTAATTTTTAACAATGATAAATGTGAATTTAGCCCTTTAAAGAGTTATCTTCCAGCAAACCTTATTGAGAGAGACAGGTATACTAATAAAAGTTGGTAGGTACATGTGCATAACAAACGATTTAATTTTAACCTACTTATACAATAACTACTACATTTGGTATATGAAATAGTATCCTATATTGTTCATAACAAATTCTGTTAGGTAATAACAGAATTTATTACACACCTATGCACCTACGCGTACAAATTTAATAAATGAAATACAGCAGAATCATGAAGATGGGTAATGCTCTGGTATGCTCTGGTTCAAATCACACACTGGTCGACCTAACTGCATTTCATCGGAAAGTTTACCTATAAACTAAAATCTATTCACAATTTTCTTCGATAAATCAGAGTATTTTAATTTGAATATAATGTAGATGGCCATTAAACTAATTTCAAGGGGTGCAAGTGCACCACCTAGCACCCCCCTGCTGCCGCCCATGCTCGCATCAGATATCTAGCATTCCCAAAGTTAGTACCTAAGCTATCGTTATTGATGCATACTTCATACCATATATAAACACCGTGATAAGTAACAAATATTACGAATGTTGTTTTTGCGAATGGTGAATGGAAGGATCCACCTTGGCACAGACTAAGTATTTTGGAAGATTTATCGTATGATGCACCAGCTTAATTTATACCATTTTCGTCACATTGTCGAGATCTATTCCCAAATGAATCTAAGGACCCCGAAGAACTTAAGGAAGCTAGAAGTTATATAAAGCATTTGGTTAAGAAGTGGATCGGAGCTGGCGAGTTTTCGAATGTTCATTCATCACCATCATCAGCCCATATTAGTCCACTGTTGGACATAGGCCTCCCCTAATGAGCGCCATAGCGCCCTGTCTTCAGCTTGCCGCATCCAGCATCTGCCTGCAGTCTTTCGCAGATCGTCATCCCACCTGGCCGGAGGGCGTCCTACACTACGTTTACCGAGTCGTGGTCTCCACTCAAGAACACGTTTACCCCAGCGGTTGTCGGTTCTTCGCGAGATATGGCCGGCCCACTGCCACTTCAGCTTGCGTATTCTTTGAGCTATGTCGATAACTTTGGTTCTCTGTCGGATGTATTCGTTACGAATTTTATCCTTCAGAGAGACTCCGAGCATAGCTCTTTCCATAGCTCGCTGAGCGACTTTGAACTGGTGGACCAGCCCTACCGTGAGTGTCCACGTCTCAGCTCCGTAGGTCATGACGGGTAGGACGCACTGATTGAAAACTCTAGTTTTCAAGCATTGTGGTATGGATGACGAGAAGACTCTACGTAGTTTCCCAAACGCTGCCCAGCCTAGCTGGATCCTCCTCCTAGCCTCCTTCTCAAAATTATTTTTACCCAACTGCAGAATTTGCCCAAGGTAAGTATACTCGGAAACAATTTCGAGAAGGTGGCCATGTACGACGACCGGTCCCGGATCAATGAGGCCATTGATCATGACTTTGGTTTTAACCAAATTCATGCCAAGACCGATGCGTCGCGAGGCTGAGGCTAGGCTGTCCAGCATTTGGTTCAGCTCCTCTAGCGACTCCGCCATTAAGACTATGTCATCAGCGAATCGCAGGTGTGAGATGTGGTCGCCGTTTATGTTGATGCCCTTACCTTTCCAGTCCAGCGTCTTAAACATATCTTCCAACGCGCTCGTGAACAGTTTCGGGGATATAACATCCCCCTGTCTAACTCCTCTGCGCAGTTGGATGGGTTTAGACTGCTGGCCCTGTACTTGGACACTCATGGTGGCGGCCTCGTAGAGGCATCTCAGCACCTCGATATAACGATAGTCTACTTGGCATCGCTGTAAGGATTCCAGAACAGCCCAGGTTTCGACAGAGTCAAAGGCCTTTTCATAGTCCACAAAGGCCAGACACAGAGGCTGATTATACTCTTCGGACTTCTGTATAATCTGCCTCACTGTGTGAATGTGGTCTATGGTGCCAAATCCTCCGCGGAACGCGGCCTGTTCCGGTGGCTGGAACTCGTCGAGTCTCCTGGCGAGACGATTTGTGACCACTCGTGAGAACAGCTTATAGACGTGGCTCAGGAGTGTGATGGGTCTGTAGTTTTTAAGAAGGGTTTTATCTCCCTTCTTAAAAAAGAGCACCACTAAACTCCCGCTCCACGCCTTTGGAGTTCTCCCACTGTGAAGGACGGTGTTGAAGAGGTTCTGTAGCTCCTGTATAACAGGGGCACCTCCGGCTTTCAAAAGCTCTGATGTTATTCCGTCCTCACCGGGGGCTTTTCCATTCTTAAGCTGCCTCAGAGCTAACACAATCTCGTCTTGACTGATGTCTGGCAGTTCGTCGGTATAGTGGCGTGTCAGAGTGGCTCTAGAATCATGGTCGTCGGGAATGGGGGGCATGTGCAGCGTATAAACGGCCATAGAAATCCTCTACCTCGGCGGAGATCTCCGGCTTCGACAATACGGTCCTCCCGTCGTGCGTCTTCAGCTTCGTCAGGTGGCTCCTGCCAAGCTGCTGAGTGAATACTTTGGACCCTCGGTTTCGCTCTATAGCCTCTTCGATGAGGCGTGTGTTGGAGCTCCGAAGGTCGCGTCGTACCATCTTCGCAATTCGCTTGTTCAGGTCTGACCTTTCTGACGAAGTCGCTTGGGTGGTTTCCCGTCTTTTTGTCATCAGCCCGAGAGTCTCATCCGAGAGTTTGGATTTCTTGCCTGTGCGCTGCTTTTTGCAGAACTTGATGCCCTCATCCCTCAGCGTTTCGACCAGATTGTGTAGGGTCTCGTCAGCGTCATCAGTGGGATCCAAGGCAACAAATCTATTCCCGAGAAGCTGCTGGAACTTCTCGGTGCCCGCCATGATTTGGATTGGGTTAGGTCGGAGCGTGGACTTCATCAGACGGTTTCTTTCAAGCTTCAAGTTGATATTCAGAGAGCCTCGGAGCAGTCGGTGATCAGATCCGGTATTGAACCTGTTGATCACTGAGACATCTCTGAATATGTGCTTGCTATCCGTCATGATGAAGTCGATCTCATTTTTAGTCACAGTGTTGGGGCTTTGCCATGTCCACTTCCTTTGAGGCTGTTTCTTAAAGAAGGAGTTCATTAAGAACAGCCCCTCTTTCTCAAGGAAGTTGACCAGCATTTGCCCCCTGTGATTCCTAATTCCATAACCATGCGGGCCTATTCGGGATTCGTTGCCAGTCTGGGTTCCCACCTTGCCGTTCAAGTCCCCCAATGTTCATTAAACCATTGAATTTAATAAAATAGCATTGTTATTTAAAATATAATTTTTATTGTTTATTCAGATATATGTTCCTTCCAGTAGGTTACATAGCCAACACCCTGCGATACGTTTAAGGATGTTGTTATAGGTATAATACTAAATTAAATTCGTAAAAAATATTTTATGCTAATATATAAGGTAAAACCACGCCGGCCGGTTACAATTACTATTTAAACTAAAACATTGTTGGTGCCAATTGATTCGTACAAAGTCATTGCATTAAAAATGATTTAAAAATAGGATTTTTCTATTCAATAGCTCTCGGTAATTTTGTTCGCATGATTTCCAAGGGGTTCAAGTGCACCACCTGGCACCCCCCTGCCGCCGCCCATGCCCGCATCAGATAGCTAGCATTCCCAAAGTTGGTACCTACGCTATCGTTATTGATGCACACTTCATACCATATATAAATACCGTGATAAGTGGTTGATAACTTATTCTGAATTACTAACAAACATGTATTTGGCAGAGTTAGCTGTGTTTCTCAGTTCGTGCTACAATTTAGCAAATGGGTTTTCCCTTTACGGTCACCGCGATGGTCTAAATTTTTTATTCAAAGAGATTAATGCTACTGCTGGTCTATTCGATTTCGCACCAATCCTAGAGAAATGGATGAGTCAACCCTTGGACCACTTCGATAAGAACGAAAGCCGAACATGGAAAATGAGATATTTCGCAAGACTCGACTTGTGGAAACCCAAAGGACCGGTTTTCTTATTCATGAATGGCGAAGGCAAAGCTGGCCAAGGATTCCTTAAATCAGGAACTATGTTTGAACTGGCAAAAGAAACCAATGGAGCAATGTTTTTATCCGAGCATAGATATTACGGAAAAAGCAAACCTTTCAACAACTTCACAACTGAAAACCTTAAGTTTTTAAGTTCGCGACAAGCATTAGCAGATAACGCCAAGCTTATTCAGGAAATAATCAAGCTTTCGCCATTATTTTCTTCTTCAAAGGTTGTTGTCGTTGGTGGTTCTTACGCCGGTAATTTAGCAGCGTGGATGAAACTAATGTATCCGGACTTGGTGGATGCTGCTATAGCAAGCAGTGGACCAGTCCTGGCGAAAGCTGATTTCTTCGAATACCTTGAAACCGTAAGTGACGTCTTTGAACAATATGGCACACCGGGATGCCATGACAAAATAGGTAATATATTTAGACGTTACGAAGAACTATTTACTTCAGATGAAGGAATAAAACGTCTTAAAGAGGATGAGCAAATATGCGAAGAAACAGATATGAAAAAACTTGAAAATCAACAATTGTTCTTTTTAGATAAAGCTTCGGTATTTATGGGCCTAGCTCAATACGGAGATTTAAAGTCTATAAAGAAGCAATGTAAAGATATAGATAATAGTTTTCACGTGTTTTCTTCGAAAGATGATGAAACCGATATGTGGAATGAGCGAGGTCAATGCTATGATTATGAATTCGACAGTTTGATTGAATCTATAAAACAGATCGACTGGTACATGGCTTGGATGTACCAGACCTGCACAGAGTTTGGCTATTTTCAAACGGCGAATTCAAAGAACCAGCCGTTTACTAATAATATACCTATAGATTTCTATAATAGCATGTGTACAGCTACTTTTGGACCAAATTTTGACGAAGAACGTGTCGATCAAGGAGTACAAAAATCCAATGAAATGTATGGGGGTCTTAATCCAAATATTACGAATGTTGTTTTTGTGAATGGTGAATTGGATCCATGGCATAGACTAAGTATTTTGGAAGATTTGTCGTATGATACACCAGCTAAAATTATACCATTTTCGTCACATTGTCGAGATCTATTCCCAAATAGATCTGAAGACCCCGAAGAACTTAAAGAAGCGAGAAAGTATATAAAGTATTTGATCAAGAAGTGGATCGGAACTGATGAGTTTTCGAATGTTCATTAAATCATTGAAATTAATAAAATAGCATTGTTATTTAAAAAATAATTTTTATTGTTTATTCAGATATATGTTTCTTATAGTAGGTTACATAGCCAACACCCTGCGATATGTTTAAGGATGTTGTTGTAGGTATGAGACTAAATTAAATTCGTAAAAAATATTTTATGCTAATAAATAAGGTAAAACAAAAAAGTGGTAAAACATGACTATTTTCAGACAATCACGGAGTTTAATGAAGATGGAGTTGAAAATCAAAATACATATTGTTTGACCTAGTTGTATCCCTAAATATTTGAATTATTCTGATAATTTAAAACATTGAATAGTAAGGTACTTATTCAATATTCTTATTCATGTAGGTATAGGACCACTGTCCTTAGTTTTGGACTTATCCACTTTTTTTATTTCGTAAATAATAGACATTACATAAATGAATAATAAAAATTATTACTT
This sequence comes from Eupithecia subumbrata, assembly GCA_949316285.1. Lineage (NCBI taxonomy): Eukaryota > Metazoa > Arthropoda > Insecta > Lepidoptera > Geometridae > Eupithecia > Eupithecia subumbrata. The sequence continues at coordinate 3,613,906 of OX438634.1, forward strand.
ACGCATTCCTACATTATTTAATACCTATCTACTTAATAGCACCTTACACGATGATACCTACTATGACATACGTATGTATCTCTTATTGGTCTGTGCTATGACCTCGAAATTGCGGTCTATACAATACCTACTTTTTACTAAAAATATCTAAATCTTTTATTTTAAATAGTAGGTACAAAATTGTGACATTAAATTAGGTGACAGAATTGTCCTATTTCTAAGAGTATTGTTCGTAAATGTAACTAACTATACAACGCATAATATAACAAAATTTATACAATAATACAAGCAAAATGTCAAACTTACATCAACCTACATATTTCGAATAGAAAAAGTCGAAAAGCAAAAATGGCTGCAAAACGTAAAATTAAGACTAAAAAAGGATTAGGATCAAAATCAAAAAAAGAATTTTAATTTTCATTAATGTTGTTTTGTTTTGAAAAAAAAAAGTTTAGAACAATAAGGAATTTCTGAATTTCTTATTTTATTTCAATTCAAATACAAATATAAGCTGTCTAATAAAATAAAATTATACAACATTTTAGAATATGAATACAGACGTGAGCATGGTTTTTATTTATTCATATATTTATAGATACTTCGCAACCCTGTGTTTCTGTTGACTAGGATTGAGAAAAAAATATTTGAAATCGAAGATCATCTAACAAATCACAGGTATGAAAATGTGGCAGTGGTATTAACTTAATTCTATTTAGTTACTACAAGCACATTGATGAGTGATCTTTATAGGTTATCTAACTACTTAATAATATGGTAAACATGTTTAGATAAACTAAAAAGGTACCTACCTACCTAATTTGAAACGATGAGTAGTGATTGTTATAATGGTAAAGTTAAAAAATGTACTCATGTTTCTTGTGATTTTCGATAACTATAACGAACATTTAATATTTACAACATACTAACAATACCTATACAAAAACAGTGAAATATTCAAAGTATGAAAATATACAAAAGGCTTTTCAAAATAATGGAAGGTATAAAATTACACATATCTTGAAATAAAGATTAGGTACCGTCGACTACGAACACATCTAAGTACAATTTCTTAAATAAATAATTTGGATTAATTTTTTTAAACTTCCATAAAATTGTATAAGTAGGACTATCTACTTTTAAACATCCAGATGCCTTTACAATAGCATTGCCTGATTTGTTCCAACTTAATCTGGGTCTCCCAAATACGTATAATAAAGTATAAGTAGATATGTTTTATTTGCTGCAAATTTTTAGAGTTAGGTTTGTCATAATATAGTTTGCATGTAATGTATCTAGAAAAGGTTGGAATGGTTTCATAATATTTTGCCTGAAGTCTTCAGTAGGAGACCCGAATATGCTGTTGGTCTCTTGAAAACCCAGAACATTCGATTTGTAATTTTATCCCTACGAACGTTAATCCCACTCTCCTATGAACATGTGGCGAGCGTGGGGAGCTGGCGGAGGTGGAAAGCCACGTCCTGGCATTGGTAGTCGTCCGTAAATTGCGTATGGGTCGTAATGCTCTCCATCTGTAAAGAAAACATCGGAATCCTTTAATTAGTGGCATCAACAACGAACTTCATGATTTTGTTAGTAAATCCTCCACGGCTTTTTTAATTTTATATTTCAGTGGTGCTAAATATTTTATGAATATTTGCAAAAATGTGAATAACAAACGACTTCTAATTAATTTGTAGTGTCGAAGACATCTAGGTACTCTAGCTACGTACCCACTGTTGTTATCTTTAAGTGGTATGTAAGTATTTTACAATTTATCAATTTTACACTTTATGATTATTTGCTCATCACTCAAAGACTGATAGAAAAAGTGTGGACATAAAATTAATAAAAATAAGATAAGGGCAAAGCTTGCAAGGTTTAGAGAAACAGAAGTAAGATTTCTGTTAGAAGATGTTACATGAATTTTGGTGTATTATGGGGTGCGATTTTAAAAGTGTCAAAAGATACAAGTATAATAACGATGCCTCAGCCGCCCGAAGATGATAAAGGACACTTCCAAGAATAATAATTTGAGCAAGTTTACGTTTGGGATATTCGGGTAATGTTGTGATCAGGGCACGAAAATTCGCCTTAAAGCACAGGGACTCAGTCTGACATTTAGTTAAAACCGCAAAAGGTTTTAAACCTTGAATTTTATTTTACAGAAATTGAATCTACCAAAAATTGAAAATAAGATTGGGCGGCAAGGTAATCGTAAAAATTAAACCGTAAGCAAGGCAGTGCTACCAAGCTAAGCCGTAATAACAGAAAGTTAAATACCAAGATCGGAGGCGAAGAATCCTTGGGATTAAAGTGCGAGTTAGTCTAGCGAGGCTGCTGGATGATCAGCGGTCGCATCCGGGGCTCCCTGTTTGGATAGAATTGGTACATGAGCTTCTCCTTCTTGGGTCTGTCATACGCACCGATTCCGCTCTCGTATGAGCGAGCGTGCCAGAGTGCAGCGGGGGGCATGGGAGCGTGGGCGAAGGGGGGCATGTGTGGGAAGTGGTGGGGGTGGGCCACGCTGTAGCGCTTGCTTGGGACGGGCGCTGGGACCTCCTTCAGCCGCTCTGCCATCGCCGGGATGTGCTTGCCGTTCGTCTTCACGAAGTTTGGGACACGAGCGCGCAGGCCGCAGTAGTAAGGGTCATCTGGAATGTACAAAAATTTCGGTGTGAACGCTTAGGTGTCTCTCGATCGTATTAACAATACCGTAGATCCGTTCATGACGTCATCTATACGAGTTCTAACGGAAGACCAGTGCTGGCTAGGTCTCATAAGGGACCTTAGCCAGCATGGCTACTGAAAATCCTGCTTTTGTATATGTATAGCTTTAATATCGCTATTGTATACAGAATGCTCCAGTGGTGGTGCCATTTATTTTATTCTCAAGAAATTAGTATTAGTCGTTCTGTAACCATTTGTAAATTTCACTGTTTTTGATGTTTACATACTTCTGTTGTTAGCATAACCGGCAGAATAAATTATTTTATCTTTTATCCTTTTTTATGTTAATTATTTCTTCAAAACTTCATTATAACTTCTGTTTTAAGTGCTAATAAAAATTTATTACTGTAAGTATAGATGTCTGTGAACGTCTGTGACTTACTAAGCAGTAAGCGTTTCGCATCCTACGCTGCGAATACCGTATGAAATATCAAGGATACTCCAAAATGCCAGGGTGTTGCAAAGTGCCGCGCTGCCTTTGTACTCTCTGGCACTTATTGCCAACAGACAATTTTGGTGCGTACTTTACGAAAAGTTAAAATGTTTACCTATGATCTTCTTCCAGTCCTTATCCCATGATAGGGGGTCGCCCACGACATTGTTTTAAAAATGTATACCTAAAATATTCTAACAATAACAAGCGAAACTATCTATCAATTAAAAAAGTAAACCCAAGGATCTTTGCTATCTATCCCTATGTCTGTCTCTATCTTTATTATTTTTTGATTATTTTTGTCACCGTCACGCATAAACGGCTGATCATAAATAAATTTGTTACTTTTCATGATATAATACTAGACATATTATGCGTTCAAAGTTAGAAGCCTAATTGTTCATAATTTGAGAATTGTAACGATATTAGCGAGAATAATCGAATTTGTGTCTTGCATGTCAATATTTACTAGGTATCCGCTTTGTCGAACCTATTCTCATAGCCCCTGAGAGAATATGTTTGATATTTTGAACTAGAAATGTCTGTTACGTTGACTTTGTGATATGCAGATCGTGATCTTGCACTCGACAGCAGGATATGCCAAGTCGAGTTCGGTATTTAAGATTTGACCTACCATATTTGAACATAAAATAGTCCCTATGTATCTAGTTATTTAAATATTTCAAATGCTATCAGAGTACATAATCAATCAAATATAAATATTATATATATACATCAGTTGAGCTACCCGTAGATTCTTTGCAACGGTCTACAGATAGTGACTGAATTTCTCTAGACAAGATTCTGCGGCCAATAACTTTCGAAGAAAATGTAGGCACCTATTCAATGTATCTCGAGACAAATCGTCTTAACCACAGCGGCAACGAAAAACTAAGCAATTAAGGGACCACATACAAAGAACTCTTAAAAAAAGCGAAAGAACTCTCAAATATAAATTAGCCCAATCAGGAATGTGTGGTGTTTTTCTAGGCAATATTTAAGGGACCACAAACGAAGACCCGTTCAATACTGCCTTTTACGGCTACCGTGCTACCCATTAGTTCCAGTTAATGGACAAATAGTCTTACTGATGCAAAATTACGGCAACTCACGTCGATTCAATTTGTTGGTCGGTTAAGTACCAATACCCAATAGCTTGGTGCACTCACTGCTTGTGCATTGAGCACGTAGATAAAACTACGTAAATTTGCTAGGAGAAATTGTAAAGGAAATGCTAAAAAAAATTGTTCAAGGTAGGCATCTGATTTAATAAGAGCGACGCAGGAAACCTCCTGCATCGCAGGCGGACCTTCGTCCGCTGCATCACAGAGATCGTCAAAATGAATAAATAAACGCATTACTTAATATTTATTTAAAGACACTGTAGGTGCAGTTTGCAGATCAAGAAACATTTTATCATGTTGCAGACTCCACCGAGCAGAACTGAAGGTGACAACGCGGCGGATTTATGAGTTGAACCCACTATTTATACAACGATTGTATTCCATTCCGTATGTATAATAGTATTTAGACGTAAATATCAAAGCTGGTGCGAACATTATTTCACCTGAATGTGCAACAGATCACTTCATGTTATGGCTTTAGATTTACTGCAATGTTCGTAAAATATGGTATTTTTTTGTACAATACGACTACCAACGTCAAGATGTCTAGGTAGCGAATGTAGCGATGCACCTTAGTGCATCGCCACCTAGACATCTTACATAGATATCTAACTAACAAGTGAATTGGAAATGTGCTGGACCATTTCACATACCGTCACGTCATGGTCATCAAACTCCAAGGTAATGCTTGTGGTATGAGAACTAGATCATTAAGTGTACCAGAAATTACTGTCTTTCGAGGAACCGTAGATGATGAGTACGAAGAAAAAAAAAATATAACTTTATATTTATACGTATTAATGTTAACGTGGCCATTCAGTGATGATACACTATCATATTGAAGCGATTGGTTGGCAGAATTGAGTCCAAGGGTTTGTTTTGTAGATAAAACTTTTCAAGAGATAAATGACAGTGTAAAAAGTGCAAGTGAAATTCAAGATTACGATTAATAAAAGAAACAAATCACAAGTAAAGGTTAAATTCACATGGGCATGTAAATGCATCAAAGAGTCATATATCACAGGGGACACTGAACACTTGACTCCCTGGAGCACCTTAAGAGGGTGACATGTTAAAATCCTTCTTAATCGAGCACTTGGACAAAGCTTACATTTTTTACTTTTTTCAGAAAGTATTCTGAAACCAACGTGTTCTCATGACTATACCTACCTACTTGATGATGATCTCTGTGGCGGATCGGGATAAGGTCCACCCGCCTCCGTAGGCGGGTGGACCTTAGCCCGATTCATGTGTCCCTACACATGATTGTACGATCTGTAGTTATTTGTTCCGGGTGTTTTCTATGTTTATTATACGTTAGTGTATTGTATTATCCAGAACCCATAACACTAGCTTTGCGTAACTTGGGGCTAGATGATGTCTAGAATTGTATATTTATATTTACTTGCTCGCAAGGTCATGTGTCTGACTTTTCACTTGCACGCATCAATATGCGCCTATACCGCGTTGGGTTTTTAAATGTTCCCGTGGTTCTGCGGAAATGGCGAGAGAGGAACACTGGAGAGGTTTTAGTGGGTATTACGTCCTTCACAGGGCGTCGAGTCGCAGATAATTCTGGTCCCCCAAGACCAGTTTCATCAGGTAGGTGAGGTAATGCGAATATATGCAATACCTTACTCCATCGAGCTTTCTACTTCAGTGCAGTCTTAATAATAATATTGATATTAAATATAATTTCTCACCATATTTCTTGTTGTCCTTGCCCTTATCAGACTTGCCTCTTGGGAACTGAGTTGGGACTCGGCCGTTTATATCAATGTCGTCGTAGTCAGGCTGAAAAAATACATAAAAATTATTAGATTGTACCTTAAGTAAATTCTTAGTAATTTTTGTTTCAATGGTACTTATATTTTTAACTTCAATTAAATTTCGGTAGGTATCTATTTATTGAAATTATTGACCGCATCAAGGAAGGATAAGAGGGAGGCCTTTGCCCGTCCGTGGAAAAAAACAAGAAAACTGTGCTATGTTCGAGTAAAATACAAGAATAAGGTACCAAGAAGATCAAAAAGGTCTATTGCAAGGATGCCCTGCATGTAAACTCAAAACAACATGTATTAGCAACGCGTGAAACCGAGAAAGTCCCAACTAAAAATCTTGTAATAAAATGTAATGTGGGCGTTTACAATCTTTTTCCAACGAACAAGGTGCAAGGAACGAGAGTGTGGTGATGCGCAAGCGTCGGCATCTTTATCATTTAAAATATTGGCGCCACCCTTGAGGTTGATGGATCCCCACAAATTATGGACTCTTGAGCGTTTTATTTTTGGAAAACAAGTTCGGCAAAAACAGGAAACCATTTCTTGTTTATATGTTGCATGTGAGTCCACGGACAATATAAACGATGATAATTTTAAAACGATTGAGTTTGTCAACTGATAAAGTAATGAACCTTTCTTTTTTATTTTGTTTGGACATAAAAAAGAGTCATGTTTTGTTTTTCTTTACACTAAGAGAAGCCGCAGTCAAATGCTGCTATTGCTACAGATAGAGATACTGGTAGTAACACAAACGTATCTTCGAAATCTGAATACAGCGATAAGCTAAAATAGGGAATTCTATATTCAGCATACGATTTACTTTAAAGTTAAACTGACACACAAAAGACATTGTTTCATTTGTATAGTGTCACATACTCTGTGCTGACGCCGACCTATGAAAGAGCCAAGATTTTATCTGTGAAACTATCAATTTCGTAGATGGCGTTGAGATTGCCGGTTGGCGGGCTGCGCCATTGTGGTTGCGTAAACAATTATCTGGTAGCGTAGGTATACCAGATAGATGCTAAATGGAATCTGCTTTCGCTTTTCTCCAGCTCTGTTTTGTTTTTCATCACACTTATAGTTTAATACATTCTTTAGCTCTGACTATGGATATACTGCTTTCAACATTTGTTTTTCGTAGTAGCGTCTATAGTATAACTGTAGGTTATTACTTCATTGAGTAGCATGGTATAAACGATTAACAGATCATTTTGTAAATTTTATGAAGTGTATAAGTATCATTCAGGTATGTATTTTAATGCGTAAAGAACCAAAATACATTTTATTATCTTTGCTTGTAATTTTTTCTCAGGCATCAACCAAGTAACGTTCATTCATCATGTAGATAGCGTCCTTAAGTTTTTTAAAACTCAATTTACATAAACTGTCTTATCCCTAATGCATTTCGCTTGTCAGTTTCCTTAAATTTTGTGGCTTGGATATTCTTAAATAATTTTTTTTAAATAAAAATATTAGGTACGTACCAAAGTTATTTTTGATAATATTTTTATGTTGTGTCATTCTGAAAAGTTCGGAAATTAATCGGGCAAATGCTGTGTTACTTGCCACAACATTTCGTTCTGTCGGTGGGTCCTTTAATGCAAGATTACAAGCATACCACAATTTTTTTCAGCTCTGCTCAACAATAAAAAATACTAATAAGCTTAAAATTATCTTGATAAAAATAGCAGTATTATTACAAAAAAGTTCGTATTGTGCGTAATTTTTGTAATACCAGAAGACACGAGGTAGCCTTCGTAATGCAATTTTCACCTTTGAAATTACCTCGTCAGAGCAAAACCACATTTTAATATATACTAGCACTACGTTTGAGTTCGCAAAGTTACTACTTACTACCCATTTGTTTAGTAACTTGAAAAATTATTTTTTTTTCTTTAAATATCAAACAGGAAAAGTTTTACAGTAGGAATTGCCCAAATACACTGGCTTATTCACACTTCATTAACAGGTGCTGGACCAAAAAAGTATTCAATGTACATTCAGTTAGTCTGTTACAAAAAGAATTGAGTAGAACATCGATTTTAACCCCGGTATGATATGGAATCAAGGTAATCATATTCAGTCATAAAAGATACCATTTTAAGGACTCATTACATTAATTCCATAGTAGGTTCGCGCTTGCGGCTCACTACTAATGACCCAGTTATCATGGGCAACTTTGGGACCGAATCGCTCTTAATTCGGTACTGGTCCATGCAATTTTATTTAAAGATGGCTGTGTTATAAATATTGTAATTCACATGATATTATCTGAAGAATATTCCAGACGGTATGTAGGTAAGAGTCGTAATTAGTTGGGCTTTTTGTGAACTAAAAATAGATGCGTCACAGCTGTGCCTATAACATGGAAAACGATAGATTTAACAAAGAAAAGAGCAAGCAATCCTAAATCCTTAATTTAATAGAAACCTTAAGGTCTGACATAAAGGTTGTCGCAGATGAGAGGCGCACCGCTCCCATTCAGCACCAAAATGTCCATTACATTACGAGCTATAACTTCTAAGTTTAGATGCATTTCATATTGGTGGGATCAGATTAAAGACAACTCGCGGGCCACTCGTATGTAGCTTGTGGGAAGCCATTTTATCACTGTAAAATGTATCGAAAAATAACGAGCTTAAGCTCATATTTGAATGAACATTTAAGTGCTGTACGGTGAATTAATGTGCGGAGAGTTAAATGAGCAACAACCACCCAAAATATCTCTTACTTTGGGTATATCAGTAGGTCCGTATCCATTCTCTCTCGGCGGCAGTTTGGGTGGACGCTCGCCTTTCCTCTGGCCCATCTGCATCATGAGCTGTTCCCTCGTGGCCGCCACCAGTCCATTGTGGCCGTTGTGCCCATAGCCGCCGGAACTGCCGCTGGAGCCGGACCCGTTGATGTTGGTGGCGATGCTGTAGGGATCCTCGTCAGGGATGGGGATTCGAGGTCGGTTCTTGATGTCCATTGGCTTTTGAACTGTGGATTGAAGTGACACTTTAGACATCTCCAAGGTATATTTAGTTAGATGATGGTGATCTCAACCAAGCTGATCTAGGCTACGGTAATTGCGGAACTGGATAAGCGATTTAAGTCAGAGTATATTAAGTCCAGAGTACCAACACCCGACTGCGTTTCTTTTCTTGACTATAACCAATAAATTTTTTGTTTCATAAAATTTGAGAGTTACACAAAATATGAAAATTAACCGAGGTGTGCTCGTTTAGTTTTAAAAAATAACCTAATTGATAGAATTGAAAGACCGCCTTAACAATGTATTTCAGTTATTACCAAGAACCGTTCTCCACTGTCGCAAACAAAGCTGCAAGCAAAAGTACAAACTTAAATGTAGGCATTATTTTACTCAATCAGTAGCATTCAAACTAAATAACCTCAAACTCATCTTCACTAAAAGGTTATCAAACATCAATACCAACATAACAATTGGAAACATTTAGCGGTTTGCGCAACGCATGCCTTGTGATGCCTCGGATGGCAATCACTATCCCTCACGACCTACTGCTAGATTTTAAGCCGCTTACTGACAGTCATTTTGCTACTGTAGCAGATGGTAGGTGAAGTTATTGGCACTGATTGACACTCAACGTACTGGAATCTTTATTTCAATGGGTGGAAGGTTCAAATTGACATGTATGCAAGTCAAGGACGTTGGTAATAGCTTTGGAGAATTAGGTTAGGTTTTTGCAGAAAGATTTTTAGAGCTTACGTTTGCTCCATACAAAAGCTTGCAACGCTCTCGGAGTATTATGGTACTTAACCTTAATAACATTCTGTTATTTTTGGCTGAATTATTATTATGCAAGTTCCTACCTGCACAGGTTAGAAATATAAAATATGGACGGTAATGTAATAAGTAGTTTTTTAAATAATTAAAAAAATAAGTCGACTCGCCTCGGTAAGAAGGTGAAAATCGCTTGTTACTGAAAAATGTAGGTAATTAAACGTTTTCTTCCATCGTCCTGACAATTTCAATTTAAGTTTTCCAGACCACCTGAATTTGGGAATATCGACTACAAAACAGTAGATTACGCCACCCAAAACATCGGGCTTCCTCAAGCACTTTGCATAACTCCGGTCACGACCGATCTGTCCAATTTCCAAGTATTTAACGTTTCAATTACTCCTTACAGACCGAATTATGAGATATGTAAGTGGCATTCGGCTATGATCTAGTTATGCCAAGACGATCACGACTTTGGTGGCCTTCGTTGTGAAATCGAAATTAGAGGGGCGATGATGAAGAATCCATTGATGCTTCACTAAGATATTTGCGGGAAACGTGAGTTTGCTGGATTCATTACAAGGAGCATCATCGGAATATTGCAACTTCATTTTTTATATTTATGCCTCGACTTCTGTGATTTTACGTGAAAATAGTGAACATAGAATGACGACAAAACTTGATGAATAAATCAATTAGAATAAACCAAGAAATAGAAAACAAAAAAAATGTTTAAAAATGTCATAAAGACTCCCCACAGTTCAGGGTCACCACCTATTAGCCTAGTACGCACATTACGTGTAGCATGTATCAAATCAAAAGTAATGGTCGGACGTTTGACTCTTGATTTTTTTGTTTCGCCGCTGAGTCTAGAGTTCGCAGACACATGACACTATCTCAGATAAATCATCTTACCTTATCTACACCATCGCACTATTTATCATCGAAAGGTTAAAGGAAAAGTCTATAAAACACCCTCTCTACAATTGTAGCTCTATAAACAGGTCGACGACACAAACTTTAAGCATTTGAGGTCATGTAGTAACAAAAGACCGGTCGTTCCTCACGATAAAGTGTCACGACTTTCAACCAACCAGTGGGACATTAGCTACATTGCCCAATAGATTTATTTGAGTTCTGCAGCAGATAAACAGTGGCCAGACCGCAAAACCACCAGGAAATCGACGAAGCTATCTTATCCGGGGTGAAAGAATCGAGAGAATCTATTGCGGTTCCTTTCCCATAGATTTAGCGTGATTTGAAGAAAACCAATATTGGTTTGGTTAGCAATATGGGGTTATATTGCGGGGAATGAGGTGCAATACATCATGCTATCTGAGATTGCATTGTTGGTGAGGAGGACGGATTGGTATTGATGCGGTGGCGGGGTATGGGAACTGAATTAGAATCGCAACAATGTTGTAAAACAATACTCGATGGAATTCGTGGATCATAAGAGCTTCCTGATACCAATACTGTTCGTCAGTTTGCTAACAAGAGTTTCAGACAAGCAGACTTTCGTTCAAAATCACCTAATAGGTTCAGCCTCAAAGTCAGAACGAAGGAGTCAAAACCTACTCGAAAACTGATAAGCAAGCTTAAACCCTAACCTTTATTTATTTTTTGAACCACAAAAACAAACCATTATTTCTTAATGAAGTTTTACTTGGGAGAAGCCACTGACTCCTGAAATACAGTATATACTACTTCGGGAGTCTATGGAATCATTTAAATTAATGTACTATGTTTACTTGTGTCAAATAAATATATTTTACTTTACTTTACTTTACTTTAAAATTAATAAAACACATCGGGACAGCCAGGCAGCTGACTTGAGCGTCACATTTCCATCAGCTGATATTAAAAAATCCGGAAGCATTAAGACCACGTTATTGGTATCGGATCGCCTTCGAAACCAGTCCGCATTTATTGTAATTATCCGAAGAAAATTATGTCGATGGTCTTGTTAAAAGGTCAGCTTTAATACTACGTAGCTACCTACTAGTAAACAAAAAGTTGATCGTATTTTTTTTAAGCTTCTGATGGACTGACTATATCGTAAAGTGGAAAATATTGTGGGAAGTCCACCGTTTTGGTTTCTAATATCGACTTGGATAGAAGTGAATTGAAATTCTTTCAAATATATGAAGACTCTACACTAACTCTACTCAACAGTGGTTATAGGGTGTTCTCGAGGAAAAATTATCCTCCTAAAATTCTCATATTTTGACTGAAGATGGTCTTACACATATTGTTGGCTGTTGATGTCAATGCTAATGATGATCATTCTTCAAAATGATAACCAAGCAAGGCTTTGTCGGCGTGAGAATTTCTATGAGAATTTTTGGAGGTTACTCGGTATAAAGTTGAGCTAAAGCCAATCGTAACAATGATATCGGCAGAATAATAAAAACAAAAGTTGAACCTAAAGTTGCAAAGAATAAAGGCGATGTTTTCTTACGTTTATCTCCTATAATTGTCTTTGACGTTGATGATGCGTGACTAATCAGCAAGGTCCTTGTAACTGACGATGTAATAGAAAGGGTTAAATAAACATTTGCTTTGTACGATTAGCAAGGTTTACCTACGTAAGCTGAGACTACATGCTTAATGCAAAGGCAATTCAATGCCTCGAATATACATAGATAGATTGTGGGTTAGTATTCATACTCAGTTAAGAGGTAACTAAAGGTTTACAATGTAAAATATCAATCAGAAACAAACAAATTAAAAAGCAGCACAAAGTAATTCTCAAATGTCCAGCCGACATACAATTAAGAGCATTACTGGCCTCAATATTATCATTATCGAATAAATGAACCAAGATGATATTAAAAGTAAAATCATTGTCATATATTAAGGCGCACGTAGGCGTGATAAATTTAACTCAAGTGCAATAATTTAATGGTATATTTTTATCAGGAATAAAAGGAGTTGACCCTTCACCGGGCGATGCGTCTCTGTCGCCTATATCAGTGTTAGGTAATTTATTTGCTATGACACGTATTGTGTTCTTGTCTTTTAAATGTTGCCCGCATTCTTTATTTTCCTGGGTATTGTGTGGAATAGCGCTAAATCGTTTTAATGCTGTCGTACTTTATGATAAACTGGTACAGTGCGCTAAGTGATGCAGATAAAATTGTGTGCAAAGAGTCACATTTCTAGAGTAATGGCAGAGCACGAATGTCTGTTTTTTGACATTATCTTCATGCAACCAGTGAATTTATTCATATTTGGTTTTGCATACATGGTGATATTAGTAGGTGATATTAAATAGGTATTTAAAACTATTAAAATCGTATAATATAAGAACGTAGGCTTCGTAGAAATTTCATCGAATTAGTGTAAATTGAACATTTCCCCAGTCAGATAAAAAAAATTACCAAGCCATCAAAACTAATGTAACTAATAATTTAAAACGCATTACAATGCACCAAGGGCATTAAAAACAAATATTTTAAAACTGTAATGACTATTAATTATCATATGGGCGTTACTTTTCTCTATCTGACGCAATATTGAAATTAGTTTTTTATTACAATTAAATTAATGTGTTTAAAAAGATAGATTAATTATTCAGACATGCGGAAATAACAGCACACGTGTTTACCTACGATAAAATTTAGCGTGTGTTGTATTAAGAACTGTTTTACGTTGGACACATTTATTTCCTGGTTAGTTTTTTGGGTTAAGTTATTTATTGATCGTAATTGGCATTTGGTAAACCTACGTAAATATAAAATTGAGTTCCTAAGTAATATGGCATATTGATAGACATGCGTTATTAGGATAAACGCAAAGATTAGAATATAATCAAGTACTTAACTAATGGTAGAGTAGATAATAGCTTCATATTTGTTTTCAAACAAAATATAGTTATAATCATAAAAAAACCTTGACCGTGCTTTACTGAAACCGCAAAAACTTATCTAAAAACAATACAACACATCGTGGTTTACAATGAACTTGAGAAGATGAAATCAATCGGTTTTTTAGCACGGAAGCGTCTAACTTTTTTACTATAAAATGATGAATTATCTCAGACATTCACGTAGAATCTACATTGTTAGCAAGAGGGATAATTCTAATGCTCATTGTTGTTTTATCTCTAAGGACCTGTGTAAGTTGCTAAACAAGTACACGATAGAGTTAGGTATCTTCTATTAGGGTATAGGGTACATGGACAAAGTTGCCATTTGTTTGCTGTTTTACGATTAGGTATGTTGGTTTCTGGCATCGATACTTCACTATATGTTTGTAATTTCGTATTATATTTGTATGTAATATTTGAAATTTTATTTTCCTTAACATGTTTTGGTTTCTCATAAGAAAATCAAATTAAAACCGCTAAGGTTTGGAACGAGCTGCCCGTTGCAGTTTTTCCTGCCAATTAAAAACTGGGTCTTTTCAAAATTCTGTAACTGAGCTTCAAAGAAGAGTGAATCGGTGTGTTGTAGACCTTCATGATCCATGGTCGTCCCATGTTACATTCAATCAGCAATCAGGAGACTGTGGTCAAACCAAGGTGGATCGGTGGATGGATCAAAAAACCACCAATTTTTACCTTAACTAAACTTTATTTTCTTAGTCGCAGTCGTTCTATGTCACTACTTTTTGATGACCTCAATTTGAACAGAGATCCTCTTCAATTCTCATTCATACAGACAACAGTTAACAATAGATACAGCAATTTTTCGTAATATTCAATTCGTAGATGCAATTACAAAAAGCAATTGATCTAATTTGAAGAACATAATGCTTCGTGGGAATAACCTATGCCATTTTTCATCTTCTTTTGTAATTCGTTACTCAAGTTTTTATTAGGTAAGTGGTGTTTTGTAGAAACATCGCCTAATGAGTTTCCTGTCATGTAACATCTTCAAGTTGGGCGTATTCTTCAGTTCACTAGGCTACCTCACTTTTTTATTATGTTTATTTATTACAAAGGAGTTTTCTCACATAGAGACTATGCCACCTACTTACTTATTTATAGGTACAAACTTTCCTAGGCTTATTACAAAGTAACTCTGTTTTATTTTAGACCTACCTTTTGCCTGGAAATAGAAGTCAAATAATTTGTATCATGGTGAAGGAATAATTCAACTTTATATCCAGGAAAAAAATTACAGCCAGCAACCGTAAAACTATAGCTAGATATTGACTTGACAATATTTTTGACTAATCATTTAAAATTTTCTTCAGTTGTTTTCAAATGGTTACGGGCAAAAAAAGCTGCATCACACAAACCCTGCTATTAGTAACAAAGTAAACGTGCTCTAGAAAGCAATGTCCACCCAAGGCCGCCTGCGAATGCCGGATACAAACGGTGTCGGACACAACGCACGGCCCTTGATCTGTGAGGATAACGCAGCTGTTGCATAAGCTATTGAAGCAGGCAAATTGAGTGGTTAGTATTAGTAATTTATCATTATCACAGATGAACCTAGAGATTCGAAGGAATGAAACATTCACATTCTAGACACTATTATAAAAATTATACAGAAATTAAGGAGTACTGGGGATCCACTAAACAAAATTCTAATCTAAACCGGAAGCTAAATTTATCCAAACACAAGACTTTAGCGATGATGATTTATTGCTTTTTAGTTTCCAACATTATTACAGCTTTTGATGTTTAGAACCATGACAGTTTTATGATATTTGTTTACCTAACAACAAGAGATTTAAATAAAACCCTTTGGAAGGTATCGTTTGTTAAGAAAAGAAAAGAAGGTAAATACACCCATGAGGATTCAGTTCTTCTTACCTGGAGGCAATTTAGACTTCAGCATATCCATAGCCACTACGTTGATGATGAGCACCCAGATGGGACACTCCAGCAGGTCGCTCTCCGACTTGACGAAGGAGATGGCGCTGAGGCACTGGGTCTCTAGCCGTCTCCGGTCCGGGTAGCTTCGTCGTAGCTCGCGGTTCACGTTTGATTGGAACTTCTTCATGTCGAATAGCTGGGGAGGGAAAAGCAAGAGATTTAAATTAATATAATATATACTTGATGAAGAAAATTACAATAAAATAATAGAAATAAATTAGAACTAGTACTTACAATTGAAACGATTGAGCTAACTGCAGACTGTTGCAAACAATCTACAGGTAGCTCAACCTCCTCAACAACCTCAACAGTCTGTATTGGTCCACTGCTGGACGCAGGCCTCCCACTGATAAGCGCCTTATATAACAGGTAGCTCAACTGATCCATATCAATACCAGTCGTCGTGTCCCCAAGACGCTGGCTGCATTGCTCCGCTGTATGGCAATGCTGATGCGCTGCGCCAGATACTGACCTGACCAGCTCTCGGGTCACGCGTCGCTTCGACCTCATTGCTCATTGTACTTGATTGTACTTAGAAGGTAGGTATGTAGTAGATACAAAATAGGTGACAAAATAGAAAAAATCTTTAACAGATTTTTAATTTTTAACAGATTTTAATTGAAAACTGACAAAAAATAGCGATGAGTTGTGCTTAAATCTAAGTTGCGTATATGTATTCCGGCGTCAGCATGTTTTGCCGTAGCTAGGCACAAAAGAAAACTGCAAAGGAAAGTAAAAGTTAAAAGCAATCAACAAAAAATGTTCCGTTGGTCTGGGTATTTTCTAATCTGCATAATAAAAAATATCTATCTATGTATATAATGTACATATTAAATATATCAGTTATCTAGTACCCATAACACAAGCCTTGAGTAGCTTACTTTGGGGCTAGATGGTGCTGTGTGGATTGTCCAGCATTATTTATTATATAAAAAAAATACTTAAAGTCAACATCAAATGGGTTCCAGTTAATCAAAACCATGAAGGTTAAAAAAACAGAAATTCCCTTAACAGACTTCAAGATGATCTCACGCGTCATGATAAAGTCAATAATAATAGAGCCTTAATTTTAACTTAATTAACTTCCACGTGGGCTATACAAATAGTAGTGATTGTCGAATCAATCTGCCCGAATCGGAGATTTTATCGATCTAATATTACACAACTGCTCGTCACTCGATAATGAAACAATTGGCCGTCAAACAGAGCTGCGCCGACGCATGTCAAGTTTGATGCTACTCTTGATAACATCTGCCACTTGGCAATAGATTTTCCCATGAATATTTATTGATTGTTACCAAGAAATGTGAGGAATTCCATATATTATAGTGGGGTGACTTAGAACTACCAAATATCTAATTGCATACCAGGATTTCTTTTTTCTTGCCGAAGTTGTAAAGTTTTTCCTACACTCAACTAAGAACCTACTTAATTATTTGATTTTCTGTATAAACTTTAGACGCTCTTAGATAAGCTAATTTCAGCTCAAATAGTTATATTGCAAAGGCACTTAACCTTTTATTACTAACTTCAATTTAGTAAACAAATGTGTGTGACGAATGGGGACAAATGACTTTTATAAAACTAGACATAGGTACTAGATTAGATCGCCGTTGTAATTTAGTAGAGTCATGCAATTCTCACGCAAAGATAGATTGACTAACCTTTAAGTATACCTAATGCGTCACTAAATCATATTGACCAAGGGTTATTAGATCGACAATTTTGTAACCCAAACGACAAATTACAAATTTTTCGTTCAGTTCGGAAGTGTGCCTACAGAGTTCCAAAAATACCTCGCCCAAACACACCTATCATGTTTATTTTTGTTCTACAAACCGACACAAAAACAATTTCACGTCCATGTTTTTCTTAAACAACGTTCCTCATTCTTTCTAAACACAGATGAAGCCATCAAACCGAATCAAAAGAAGTTAAGCACACACCGTTCAGCCGAAGACAAAGCGTAAAGCGCAAGTCACACCGAAATTGAAAGAGATGAAGTTGTTACATAACCACTTTCATTTGACGTATCGAGATGTCCCGACGTAGATGCTATCTATATAAAAAACTCGCCGCCCTCAGTTTGTTAGTCATCATGCCGAATTTGATATATTGATTGGATCGTGGACAAACTACTTTCTAGAGATTAATCTGTTTTTCGGCTTTGAAGTTGCGTTTTATTAGAGGCTGTACAACTTTTATTTCAAACTAGCTGCTGCCCGCGGCTTCGCCTGCGTAGTTCCCGTTCCCGTGGTAATTCCGGAATAAAACATAGCATATGTCCGTCTCCTGGTTCTAAGCTGCCTCCCTACCAATTTTCAGCCAAATCGGTTCAGCCGTTCTTGAGTTATAAATAGTGTAACTAACACGACTTTCTTTTATATATATAGACTAGCTTCTGGCCGCGGCTTCGCACGCGGTTTGCGGAAAAAAAAGTAGGCTTTTATTACCTACATACCTAGTCTTTATGTGTGCAAAATTTCAGCCCAATCCATTCGTTTTGGCGCTGTCTTCGTCCAAACATCTTCACAACGGCACAAACTTTATTGCGGCTTTTTGATATTGACTAATAAGATAAAATAAATAAAGAAATAAAAATGCTGGACAATTCACACAGCATTATCTGGCCTCAAGCTAAGCAGAGCTTGTGTTATGGGTACTAGATAACTGATATACTTAATACAATACACTATATAGATAGATATTTCTTATTATACATAAAAACACCCAGACCAACGGAACAAATTTCTGCAGATCGTACACAAATTTGTTCCGAGACGGGAATCGAACCCGATCCTGCGTCTCAAGCGGACCTTCGCCCGCTGCGCCACTGAGGTCATAAGAGCAAGTAAATTACTAGTAATGTCATAAAGGTCTGAATATAAGAGTAAGAAAATAGAGAGTCCATCAGTGTTGTGCAGGCATTTGTGCATTATAATATGTTCCGCGGTTAGTCTCCGTTAAGATTAAAGTCCGTATTCTATAAAGCTTGCTTAGTCATGGATCTATGCTTGCTTGCTTTTCTATGGCTTTAAACGTTGCTCAAGCAAATATAGCAATTATGAAGTTTCATAATACGGGGTGGCCAAAACTCGGGTAGGTGAACTTTATTTTTAGTCTGCAGCAGAATATGTTGTTGCTAAGGATTTGAAATAACTTTATCAATAAACCACATGTAACAGAGCACAAAATGAAATCAACTCGGCTGACGGTAAAGTCTACTTTTAATTACACAAACTTTTAATTTAGTCACAACTTCACAAGGGAATTCAGTTAAGAATGGCGGATCACAGAGAAAAACTCGCGAGTTGCAACACTTTTGGTATTGTCTCGAGAAAATTGGGTTTTAATGAACATGTCCGAGCAATTGTGTGATAGGCATCGTTAGAGCTTGTTTTATGTGGGATACGTAAAGTTCTGTTAAAGATAGGTGTTAACTAAATTTTTGAACTAATAAACACACTATTTTACGAGCTGAACGCCCTCTTGATAGACAGGAAGAGGTAAATACAATATAATTATGTCCTTCAAGCCATAATTGTAGATAAAGATGATGTATGATTTAGTTCAATATTTACAGAATTTCGTATTAAGTTCATAGGTAAAAAAGTTGAAATCTAGTACGTATCGTACAAAAATAATTAAGGTATACATTCTTTTTATTTATTTAGTAAGGGGAAAACCAAAGGCTTAAATTAACAGAATTACAAATTAAAAAATATCATAAAGCATAATGCAGGTTTTCACGGATAGGTTCTTACGGGGTTAATATAAAAAGTTTTCATCACAAAGCAAGGGCTATTTGAAACAAAAATAAATGTATTTTTTTGTCATTTCTCTTTCTTACAAAGACATTGAGCGATCATTGACCTCGTGAGGGCCATAAAGCCGAAGACAAATGACATCAAATAATCTGCAAGGAGCCAGGTATGCTCATAATTATCCAACCTTTATGCTGTTGAGGAAACAGCTCGAGTTTCGCCGATAAATATGACTCAAAGAATTCCACGATCTTACGAAAATGCGTACATAAAAATGTTCTAAATTTAATAATCATCGTGGATTATCTATATATATAAATGAAAGTCGTGTTAGTTACACTATTTATAACTCAAGAACGGCTGTACCGATATAGCTGAAAATTGGTGGGTAGGTAGCTTAAAGCCAGGAGACGGACATAGGATACTGTTTATCCCATTCGACAGCGTTCCCGTGTGATTTGACATAAAACGTCAGTCACTATAAAACGTAGTATAACAAAAAAGAATCAGACTTGGATTAACAAAACGAAAATGACAGTTATGTAATGGACGTATGGATGACGTATGCATGCCGGGGGGCCGATTCTGTAGTATATTTAGTATCAACATTTGCACCCGTGCGAAGCCGGGGCGGGTCGCTAGTTTTACTATAAAACTATCGTAGTTCGACGAATTCATTACGGAAATAAATAGGTTTACTACGAACAATATTTAATAATTTTTAAAAAAATTTTTTTTAAATATTTGGGAGAGATGCGGAACGCGCGCGTCTAGAACCGCACTCACCCTGAAGATATATAGAACGTTGGTGTTTTTCCAACACAAATAAGATTCGTAGTTAACCCGCTTACATCGCAGTTAGCTCAATTGTAAATACATGTTCTAATTTGTTTCTATTATTTGAATGTAATTTTCTTTGATAATCATAGTTCAACACAATAATCAGTGCTAATAGGTACACTTGAACTGTAGCCCATATATTATTTGTCATTTTTGTAAGATACCTTGCTTTCTACAAAATACCTACTGTCTAGAACCAGAGTTGCGGCCTGCATTCTTCGACAATCGATTGCCGAAAATTGGCATCGTTTCTCAAGTCTCAGACAATAGGAAGTTTTCACGGATCCACTTTCATTGCCCAAAACACCCAAACAAACACATTAGGCAACGATCGTTATTCCTTAATGGTGCTATCTTCTCATTGTTCGTGTTACGTAAAGAATTTACACCGAAGACAGATTGAGGCACCCAGTCAGTCTTCTGTGTAAATGGTTTGGCCGAGATCTGGTCTACTGGTATACCACATTTCATCAATACCATAATAAACACTGACAAAGGGAAATAACTGCTAATAGAAGAAAATAGATAGCAGAGGAAGAAAACATTGTGACGACCCCATCTTAGTTGGGGATGGGTACATCTTTGCTTGACTCGCAAATTCTAAAACTCATTCTGAATTTAAGCGGGTTGTCCACAAACCTGGTTTGCTTTGGAAGAACACCAACGTTTCATAACTAGGTTCGTAGTAAACCATACTAAATTCGTCTAACTACAAAAGTTTATATAAAATTAACCCATATATGCGTGAGTGTGATATTTGTGTTATGCATATAGTATGTTGTCACAGAGTTGCTACACAATATCTGACAAAGTGCCTATCTATAAAAACTTTTTGGTAGCTAGCTAGAGATTGCTAAGAACGGAGATGCCTGGTCAATGTCCTTGTCATCAGGGTCAAGATTCATTTGGGATCGCTGAACAAGTTTACCTGCTTCAAGAGGTACACTTGCTCGCTGGTTCCTGGTATAGAAGTGTACCTGGCTACCTACATAAGCAAGCGCAGAGTCGCAGACCGACTAACCTGCTTTCTACGAGACTTTTTGAAGCTTGTAATGGTGTGTATTAATGAATCCGTCGGCTGGTTCACTAGGAAGTGAACACGGCATTGTTCTCTGCGCTATGGAGTGGATCTTGATCAATTGCTGTCTTCCAGCTTACTTACTTTAAAGGAAATAAATGGCTTCTTTATTTCCTAACTAGCTACCGATGTGCCATTTTACCGCGTGCTTTAGTTAACTAATAATAGTAAGGGCATTTTTGTGGTTAGGGGATTCCCAGTTTTAATCCGAAAGGTGCGTTTTTCAAGATATCAAATGGACCTGTTTCGGTTCTTTAAGCAGGTTAAAAAATTATAACCAAATGTAGGTACAATTAAAATCTACACAGGTATCTACAACCTGTTGAATGATTACCAAGAGGCTCTAATTTTCGTGCATCAGATAACTTTAAGCTGTCATTTCAATTTCATTATCTTTGCTGCGTTTATTATATCTGAACATCTGAATCATCGTCGAACAAATCGATCAACATGTTTTTTAATGGTGATGGTGGGTTATAGCTACAAGTGGACAAGTGTTTATCTGGGAAAAACTAAATTATTAATCTGTATGCGTGTAATCTATGTCTCCGGCTCTTTAAAAGGTTCGGAATTCCCGTTTTAGCAACTTGACAAAAAATAAATTGATCGATGCAGTGGCTTAACATTTATAAGCAACATAGACTTACGATATCTCACAGGGTCCATTTCTAGGTATGTATGTTTTTGCATAAGGTATCTTGTTGTATTGTATGAACAGACTGCTTGCGGTCAAAATTATTCCATCAAGGCTAAAATCATCACTACAAGATGACTTGGAAATTATGTAATAAACACAAAAGATTGAGGCAATGTCACGGCCAAATGCATCGTGTCTATAAATCGTGATGCACTGTGATGCACAATGCAGGGGCATTAGGCATAATGCTCGCCCCTTAATCTCTTTCTTCAATTATTGTCTTTAATAATGATGAATATGAGGTTATTCGAGAGTGATGTAACTGAATTAGGTTGCGTGAGAAGATGGTTAATGGAGGAGAAATTATAAATGTTGCAGGTCTAATGGTTTTGTAACGGAACTTTCTGAAATGTGTTTGGTTCGGCATTGATAAAGGTAAGTCAATTATTTGCGTATGATGAACGCGCTGGGGCTTTGTTCCCGCGTTTAGTGTGTCATTTAGGGTTCCCCAATAAACTAAGTAAAGAAAGCTTTCCTGAAAATCGTTTTACGTCTCTACTACTTCTAGATAAAGCTGTGCCTTGATAGTCATTGTCAGTTAGTGACAGGAAGATTTTGTCTATGTTGCTAGATTTAAAATTATGACAAGAAACATAATTTTTAATTCAATTTTGGTACTTTTATTTTTCCAAAGATGACGGACAATCGCTTCCTAAAATTGACTCCATTAAGCACCTTTAAATATGACAAGAATTTACCATCCACGAGTAGCCACAAACATCAAAATAACTATTCACGTAAGAAGAAACGATATTTTGATGTTTGTGCCATAAAAGGAAAAATCAAGCATACCAATACTGGTATTTGCAGCAGTAGATACCATGGGCACGTGTAAATGCAATTCGGTTAAAGGAAATAGGTAATTTAGTGAATTATGACATGACGTTGTTTGATAAACTAAACTGGTAAAGTAGTTTTAGCAATTCTCTACTTGTATGGAATTTGCTATTAGTCCGAAGAAACCAGTTAATGGTACCAAATTGATTTATAGATTAATGTCATTAGATTTCGACCTTTAAATTTAAATTGGAAATAAAGGTTGGGCGGAATAAATTAATAGTTTATAGGCAGTTCTTAGGTTTTAAGACTCAAGTTTTTTAAGCGATTCAAAATAGATCTTTGAAAAAGGAACTGTTGTAGATCAAATAATAAAAAATAATGCTGGACAATCCACAGAGCATCATCTAGTCCCAAACTAAGCAGAGCTTGTGTTATGGGTAGATGGCCCTTAAACATAATACAATACGTTACATAGATAGATATTTTTTAATTTACATAATATATACCCAGAACACCCGGAACAAACATTTGTAGATCGTACAAATTTATCCCAGGGCGGGAATTGAACCCGCAACCTCCTGCGTCGCAGGCGAGCCTTCGCCCGCTACGCCACGTTGATTGTCAATCTTCTCAGGCTTACCTTAAATATTTTCTCCTGCTCCAGTGAGTATCCCGGAAGCTTGAGGATGTCGTGGCCGATGGCGGTCTCTTCGTTGCTGGTGGCTGCTGTACTCTTCACGGCCACGCTACTCTTGGAGTAGCGTCTGATGAGTATGTTTCCAGCGTCATCCATTTTGATTTTGACACCCTGCGAGGCAATAACTCAGATAAATAAAACACGGTAATGTTTATTCTCCTTCTTTTAAGAAATCAAATAATATCGCAATAATTTTCGACTTCGGCGGGACTTGAACCCGCATCCTTCCCTCAGTACGGGAATGTGCCTGCCAACTACACCACGAGGTCAAGTGACGTAGGAGTCGAAAATCTTTGGGACTCAAGCGCCTTTTCTCCTTCTTTTGTTTAATTTCTAGGGCTTGGAGGTATACTTTGAAAAACTAATAACGAAGTTGACAGGAGACGGATCACACAAAACGACGGGCGACGGTTCCGTTCTTTCTGTGAACCCGTCCGTCCGGCCGTAGCTGTGTACTATGAAAATGATTCTAATATTTATTCCTTAGAGATCCGAAACGAAACGTGCCAGTTAGTGATGCGTCCGAAGCGACTTGGTGGTAAGGTGATTCGTTTAGTGCAAACCGTCACACGAAACTTTGTTGTTCGTGTTTCAAAGTAGACCTCCTGTTTCTTTTAGAGTGGAGCGGAGCGAAAATAAGTAAAAGCAATTAAATAAAAATAGCAAACTAAATCATCGTCATCACAATCTGATGACAATGGTAAAACTAAAATGGTAAAACAACCAATAGAATCGTGATGTCATCACGTTTCTATTGGTTGTTTTACCATCTCCTATTCTTTCCGCGTTGGTGGTGGCTACTGGTTAGGATGGTCATGTGCTCAATCAGTCAGGGTGCTCAATGAATAACACAAATGAAGGTAACCCCAAATCATTACCAAATTGTTGTTTTCGGAGATGTCTGTTATTATGGCGAAATTATCAATTTTCTTCACGGCGGGTTTATTTTCCTTGTCACGTTTCATTCAATTTGTTTCTTAGCGTTCCACCACCTTTGACATAAATATCAGTAAAGTATTTTTTTCTTTAACTCATTTGACTGATATCAGTCAAACCTAAAATGTACGACTAAAATATACTACATAGATATAAATGTATTGCCTTTCATAGAGTCCATGTATTGACTGAATGTAGTTGAGAAGAGTTAGGTCAAAAAACTTTGTCACAAAAATTAAAGGTAAGAGACAAAAACCTTGATCTTACTTAACATAATGCACCAAACCCTACAACATCGGTTTCAAATCCATAAAGTCATTCGTAGTCTGGAACAACAAGGTCGTTGTCTCAAGTATCACTTATTTTAGCACCATTCTACTTTGATTTACGACATGACAGTTCTACAATGCTAGTTCCATTGATTCTAATAATCTTCTGACCTATGACATCAGCCTTGTTTTGTGCATGGCAAAGTTGATAATCAAAGGTTACACCCGTTATTGATTTATGGCGATGAAAAATAAATAATGGGGTGTCGAATAATTTTATCATTTGTTAAATCAAAACTTCGGACATCTTAAAAAACGGGCTCGGCATCTGTAGTTGGCAGCAACTAACTGTAAAGTGATGCCAATAATGATGATTCCGATCACGTCTTCAAAACCAAAGTCAAAAATCGATAAGATAATAACAGATCTCAACAAATCAACTGTGAATATTTCGCAAAACATGCGGAAGGAGACGCGAAGGAACCAAATGTTAATATTATGAGCGATGATTGATACAAAACAAAAAATTATGACAATGGGTGGATGAGCAGTTAAATGCTATGCAAATAAACAAGACTCTTTGAATTTATGGGCTCAGTAAAGTTCAATCGTCTGAACCGGACTCGATTTTACAATTACAATGATGATTGCTGGAATATTGACTTGCTGAAGTGATAATTTATTTATTGAATTTATTGCTTTATACTCTAGTATTTTGCTGTAAACAGGTACTCAACGAAACCAACAATAAGTTCCGATTTTAACTAAAAGATTGAGATGATCAAATGCTACTGAGAAATGCTACTACACAATGAAATACTCGGCTACTTTTTACGAAGGTACTCAGCAAGTAAATCCGACAAAAGCAAGTGGAGCAATAAAATTACAAACAGAACATTTATTATTCCCAAGCGGTAGCGGGAAGTTTGGAAACAAAACCGCAGACTTTGATGAAACTACTTTAATTGTCGCTCGCATACCAGAGACGCAGTCGACCGTGGCTAAATTCATAAGCGAAGAAGCAAGAACCACTTTGGTGGACACCGTGGACATGCAGCCTGATACGCTGTGACATCCATGTTTTGTAACTGCGATCGGGAGCGGCATGTCTATGACATGGCCTCATTGCATCGACGTTCGAGATCGACAGAAATTAGGAACGAAGAAGTTACACCACTTTCATGGCAATCATAACATTCCTTATTATCTGATATTATAAAATCAGTTTACTACTGAATTAAGTAGGTAAAAATACGCGTTACAATGTACTGAAAACTGGGGTTTACGTAATCTACGATGACTGATAGAAAATGGCAGGTAAAGAAAAAGGCAGGATTACCAAAAATGTGGTGGAATGATCAAAGAGTATCTTTAATCTTGAACATAATGTTAGATGAATTTAATCAAATGCAAAGTTATCTAAACGAAAGAAAAGAGTAGACATGACGTGGATCCAATGGTAAGGTACATAAAGTCAGAATGAAAACCAGTGGCTCGTTTGCTCTAAGCTTATATCTCAAGGATTATATATCAGGCATGCTAATAAAATGATGATCAGACATCTCATCAAGCTCCCGGCCTTACTCGAAATTACAGTAATTAAGGTTTACGAGTTACAAATTGGAACAATATCATCATTAGATTTGGATTGGAATTACTTAATTTTCATCCAAGGATTTGGTTTAATAGTCTTTATATTGATAATGATCTAATCTAGAATTCTGATTAGTCTGAATATATTATTCGTCGATTCACAAAGAAAATTACAATCAAATAATATAAATAAATTATATACTATTAATTAGAACAAGTATTAACAATTGAAAAAATGAATTAACTGCAGACTGCAAACAATCTACAGATAGCTCAACTAATCCATATCAATACCAGTACCAGTTGGAAGTCCCCAAGACGCTGGCAGCATTGCTCCGCTGTATGACAATGCTGCTGATTATTGATTAATTTAGTAAGAAATTATCAGAAGGTGCTATTGACGAATATTTTTATAGCTGATTTCATCTTAGTCTTCCGTCCGAATATACTCACATAGTAAATTCTCTACTAATCTCCGACAAAACTAAGAGAAGAAACGAAGAAAAAACTTTTAGAAAAATTGTTCTCACCTGTCCTATGTGTCTTTTGAGCTCATCTGTTTTTTGATCTCTATGGGGGTTGTCGAATCCGCAGAGGCCGATTCTGTAAAGAAAGAAACACAAAATTTGTAAAATAATACCCAAGTAGACATTTGTATTCCACCAGCGAAGATACTGATGACTTTTGCATGACTTGGATCGCGGCCAAAGTGTATAAGAATGTAAAAAAAAACACTTTTTAAAATATTGCGAAGTTTATTGCTTTGGTAACCGCAGGGTAAATCAATTTATGATTTTTTATTGTCCATCTCAACTATGCTGTTAGAATCGATAAAAACGATCACGGTCGTATCTACGTATTTTTTTCATCGGTTTTAAATAAATTATAGGGGATGACAACCAAATCGTTCCTGAGTCTAATTAATTTAATTTCCTATGGATATCTATATATTATTATTATTGGTCTGGGTGTTTTCTATGTATAATACAAAATATCTATCTATGTAGTGTATTGTATTAAGTATATCAGTTATCTAGTACCCATAACACAAGCTCTGCTTAGCTTGGGGCTAGATAATGCTGTGTGAATTGTCCAGCATTATTTATTATTATATAACAGCCATTATCGCGCCGAAAAGTAACTTAAAATACCTATACGAAATTACATATGCAAGGATTGATTGGTGATATAGGTTCAACGATATTCAAGAGAATGTATAGAAGAACGCGTACATTTACGTTTTAAATCTAGTGCATCGTTCGGTTCTCAGACCGTATTGAATAACGAAGACATAGGAATTCGTCGAGCATTAGTATTTCGTCCACACATCGAATCGGAATATCGTTTTCTCAAAACCGTTCGTTGGCACCGCCCTGGGAATTCGACTTGTATTGTTTGGTATTCATGTCAAGTCCCTATGTGCATCTATGTTTACGAATTGATCATTTTCTATTCTGTTGGTCATTGATGTATGTTTTTTGAGGTGGAGATTGGTTTGTTCTTACAAGTGCATTCATTTGTTTCTTGTAAGATATTGTTGTGTTTGTTGCGGTTTTTCAAGAACAAAAGAACTCTTTGCTGTGTTATTTGCTGTACTAAGAACAGATGGACTTTCTTTAGTCTGAAGACGCCTGTACATCCAATACATACACAGATATACACATAGTGTTTGTAACTGTACTTACTAGGTTATTATGAGTACCGTCAACAGTGAAATCTATTTGCTTTGCTTGAGCGATTGTTGTCGAAAGTTGTTATTGTTGTGCAGAATTTGAATATCTTGGAAAGTGACTTGTGGTCAGCTATTTGAATACTAACACTAGTAAATAGCTACGAACGCCGTTTTTGTCACAGTAGGGTGACGAGCGGACATTATTTCTGTACTTGGAAATATGTCTTGCAAAGATTGGGTTTACATTAAATTTAACCCAGTATTATTTGATATACGTTGTCTTTTGGGTTATTCCAGTTTTCCCCCTTGAAAATCCCCCTTAAGGGGGAAAAATGCATATTTATATTATGTGACGAAAACCATAAGTAGACCCTAGTGACACTTAATAATCTATATATATAAAAGAAAGTCGTGTTAGTTACACTATTTATAACTCAAGAACGGCTGAACCGATTTGGCTGAAAATTGGTGGGGAGGCAGCTTAGAACCAGGAGACGGACATAGGCTATGTTTTATCCCGGAATTACCACGGGAACGGGAACTACGCAAGCGAAGCCGCGGGCAGCAGCTAGTTATTGATACAAACTAGGCAGATTTGGTATGGTTTTCGTCACATAATATAAATATGCATGAAAAGAGCAACGTATTTCAAACAACAGACAAAATTATACGTTGTTATAACAAGCGCCGTGTAACACTTTATTATTTTTCAATAAACGTAAATTTTGTATGACCTTTGCATGAGTTTGTATGGAACCTAATCTGGGTCAAGTTTTATCGTGATATAGAACTTGCGATAGAAATAAATTGTTTGGGAAAACTTGCATGAGTTTCTATTCAAGTATTGTATTGCTTTGCTGCTGTTTTAAGTTTTTCATACGAATTGAGAAATGGTATTTGAAAATCAAATGCGAACCTTCATCAAGTGAAATTCTATTGATGATGAACTATCAAATGATTTTTATCTGAGGCACAAGGATCAATGCTTGAACCTTTACTGTTTCCTATTTTCGTCGTTGATATACCACATCATGCGTCCCACTTTAATACAGAAGTTTCTTGATGTCAAAAACGTCATCCATTGAAATATCTTAATCAACAAATTCCACAAATTTTATAAATATACACTTAGGTGTGTACTCATACAATGGTTCGAGACTTCGACTTAGTGAGCGGAACCTTGAGCACGCGCGCCTTCTATTTTCAACTGTGACATGCGCTAAGTTTACTTCGATTAAAGTTTGTTTGAGCCTAGATTTTAATAACATTAGTTCTTATAAGATCACACACGTCCTAAATATATTTAGGAACAAGCGACATAGAACAACTAACTACATACAAGGAGATGAAGAAGAGAGGAGCGAAGTAAAGGCGTCATCATATCAAAAATTTCCAGCGTATTACTGAATCTGGCAGAGTTCAGAACTACGTTCGATAAGTAAAACCTGTTTTTTTAACGGACTCCCAAAAATTTCAGAAGTTCTGAAATAAATAATGTTCTCTACTGAAGCTCTATCAAAGCGAATTATATAAACTAATTTCAACAGTTTCCAACAGTTTCTCTCTGAAATAGTTATAAAAAACATGTGCCGAATCATGCCTGAATTCAAAATACAAATACAAAGTTCCCGAACCGACCATTTTTGCACAACTCACAAGCCTTTCAATGAACAGTACAGAATGCGTGACTTGCCAGGAAGGACATAACAATTGTCTTAATAAAATGTTACCAATGTAATAATTTTCTCTTATCTCATTCAATTATTCCTTATTTCATTACTAAAGTCACGATTTGATTAATCGAATTAAGGCCTACTGTATGGCACGTAAATTATAGACCTGTGAACAATCAGGGTTGCACTTATTTTGAATAAGTTAATAATCAAATTTAATGTAGGTTCTGCATGATGGTATGCCGCTATAATGATGGAATATAACAATCACTCGTACCGGTACTAAAAAATAGCAATTATTGAATTCTGTTTTCGACGAATCCCCGATTATTTTGATGCAATATAGAACAGGGTTGCCAGCTCACTGTATTGATGCGTTGTTAATGACATTGTAATCTACACCAAACCGTATCAAAACGTTAAAAGGTACCATTAAAAGTTTTTGTGGTTATAATAATGTGACTCAAGCCGAATCTTTGTCCAATAAGGTTATTCTAAACTGTCATTAGTAATAAAGAGGGACAAACTCTGAAAACCGGAATTAATTACCTTTTGGTCTCATATCATTCACCTCACCTCACCTCAACACTGCTGGACGCAGACCTCCCCTGATAAGCGTCTTTAAGGCTTTAATCTCATGGGGATAGTGTCTATAATCCCCACGCTGGGCATGCGGGTTGGGGATCACACTTCGGTAGCATTGTGCTGCTGCCCGCCCCCGGTGTAAATTCCTTAGTCGCCTCTTACTACACCCGCGGAAAGAGTTGGGGTGATGCAAATTCTAAGCTGGCACCACACGGCGGTCATACCATTCGGGGAAGTAATTATGAATTAAATAGCTTCTATTTAGGAATATAAATAACATAATTACTTGTACAGGCTTGTAACTAAGCAAGTTTTGAGAGAACAAGGAATTTGAATTAAAAGTTTAGCCAAGTACCTTCCAATTGTTACACATTTCGTAATAAATCTCAAAGCAGCCAATATCTACAACTCTGCCTTGAATTAAACAATGCGCCCATTGCTGGATATCGATTTCTACTTACACTTTCTTATTCGGTACAATGTCGACTACTTCCGATGGAATTCAAAGCAAGTTCAGAGTTCAAGGTATTGGAGAGACCGCAGTTCAGTGAACGTGAAATTTGCTGATTCGCTATTGTTTAGTATTGACCCAGCTATTGAGGCGTATCATTCGACCGATGTTGTTTTAATTTCAGTTCAATACTTTTACTATAATTTTTACAATAATTTAAAACTGACTTCAAATTCCTGAATATTTTCAGTGTTTCTTAAGTTTTACGGGACAAATAATTGTCCCTTAGAAAGAAACCTTTTATGAGACCACTTCGGGATTAATTTTTATACAAATCGAAAGTATTTTTGAAAACAGATAAGAATTGGAATAGATATAAAGACACATGCAAAAAAATACAGCCGAATTAAGAACCTCCCCTTTTTTGAGTTCGGTTGAATAGGGACAGACAGGATAAAACCAGAAGTACTTATCATTTATTTATATTGAGGTACTTTTGTACAAAATACAGAACAGATAAATGACTAATTTATGTTAAATAGAAAAAATAATTGAATGTGGAAATTCATGAAAAACACCTGAAATGTAAGTATGCATAATCATATGTGGGTAATAAAGTTTCCACTATAAAAAAATGTTATTAATCGCAGACAAAAACAGCTTTCTTGGTAATTACGGGATGGGAAAAGTATCGATAAAATTAGCAAAACTTATTTGCAAACGCTGCTTAAGTAGGTACCTAGGCATAAAGGCAGCACATGAGCATTGAGCACATGCATTCAACACCGCCATTACGCACAAAAATAAGCATTCAAACATTACGAGTTGAAGACAAAGAAAGATGTGCATTCAAATATGGTTCAGCAATAGGTGTCAGCGCTATCACTTTAAAAAGTTCCTATAGAGTTATTTTTAATTTATTTTATGTGCATATAAAAATAATTAATAATAGTCTAAGTTCAAAATTATAATTTTTATATTTTTCATTTGGTTTATTTCTGTTATTTGCATGCTTATTCATTGATATTAATATTAATAATTTAATTTAGTTCATTTGTTGTATTTGAATGGAAGAGCAGGATATCCTGGCACAAGTACCTATATTTATATACTTAAAAGGATGTCCTACCAACTGTTTAGCACGTAATGTAAATATACGTAATGTAAATATTTTTATACAAATAAACAATTTTCAAATAAAAAAAAAACTATTTTTAAAAATATGTAAGTAGCACATTTTTGTGATGTGTAGTAACGTTATTCCCCTGATCTGCAACTAAAGTGCTTAAACTGCTTTCAACTGATAAAACTGCTTAAGTAGGTAGCTAAGCATCAATTATATTTGATGAGCAACTAAACTGATCAATTTCATTTGACATGTTGTTTGTACACATGTTGTGTTGTGTAGGTAATTGTTTTATAACAGATTTTTTTCGTAATAAATTATTTTATAAGGTCTTCTAACGAATCGCGGAACTCGATTCAGCAAAAAATGTCATGATCGATTATTGATTATTCGAATAACAAAATCTGGGTTTTAATCTTATAATCTGCGATAAACAATCCATTAATAACTTAATTCGTTAGATTGATACATTTATAAATTATTGTGGGATATTTTTATAATGAAATCAAATGCCAAGCGAAATAATACAATAGAATAGGTCAAACCAATCAAAACTTTTCCGTTTTGCATGAAACATTTTAGGGTTCAAAACTATTATGGGAAAATCGCTCAAGTGGTTGGTACTTGAATGATACATAACCCATAGTACTAAGATAATTCATTTATTGAGATAAAAGTATAACATTATACAAGGTTTCGTTTAACCCTAAGACTATGCTATATCTCTATCAGGTCTAGAACAATGCCATTTTTTAGTAATAAAGAATTTTTTTAAATCGTCCCCCTGGTTTAGTAGATTACCTATTTCTATATTACTATAGTTTTTCTCTTAGTACGCTGGTTATAAGTTTGGATAGATCTATAAATAAATTATCATGACAAACCAATGTGGAAATATCGATAAACTTGTCTCGGAACATGGGAAACACTTTCATTCACGGAAGCCACCGTCGCAGGCAACCTCAATGAAAGTAAAAGCGGATGGCACCGGATTTACCTACTTGCTGAACTTAGTTTACATACTTTACAAATACATCGATAGAATATGAATGTCTACCATAGCTACATCCCTACGAGTAGTTTAGATATTAGATTAAAACTACTAAAACTAGGATAAGCATAGTTAAAACTAACCTAATTTTTTTTTTAATAATAATGCTGGACAATTGAATTGTCCAGCATTATTTATTAATTTTTTATTTATTTTAATTAACGCATCATTATCTAGCCCCAACCTAAGCAGAGCTTGTGTTATGGGTACTCGATAACTGATATACATATTACACTACATAGATATTTTTTATTATACATAGAAAACATCCAGAACGCCCCGAACAAATATCTGCAGATCGTAAAAACATTTGTCCCGAGGCGGGAATCGGACCCGCAAGCTCCTGCGTCGCAGGCGGACCTTCACCCACTGCGCCACTGAGGTCGTCCAATTAATAAAAAACGTGAAGTTTTGACGAACATGTGAATATTGTTTTTTGTTTTCTAAGATTTTTAAAACTACTGAGCGGATTAAGATTAATTTGTCGTATAAATCGTAAGACTACATTATTTTTGATCGGTAATAAAGCCTGCAAAACTGCAGGCAAATCTTCTTATGTTAACGACCTGATGGATCCCACCCACTTGCACTGTTGGGCAAAGGCCTCACTTCCATCCATGTTGTGAGGCAAATACTAGTGAGAAATTATTGATTTGATTTTCTTGTACATTGAATTCTAAACAAGCTTTCTGGTGTATTTAGTTAGTTACTCGCACATAGGAACCTAATAAAATAACCGATTGAAATCACGACTGTTGTTATTTTTATCGTCAAAATATGAAAGGACATACACACCCTTGGCTCGTAATGAGTATTAGTTAATTACCATAAACAATGCTTGTATAAACAATACTATTGTTTAAACAATAATCTATGATTGCAAAGGTCAAATCATGTGATTAGGAAATAATTTGAGATGATTTTTGATCTTCAACTATCAATGATTGATGAGCACAAAAACTAAATCATCTTTTTGACCTTTAACAATATGAGTTTGTTCTAACTAGTTTAAATTTGTGATGATTGAACTATACTTGAAATGAAACTGCAGCATCTTGCCTAATTTTTACCCGACTTTGAAAAAAGGAGGAGGAACATAGAAATGTTCGACTGCATGTATGTTTTTTATATGTTCTTCGATGTCTCCGTCAATTTATTATAAGAATCAGAATAAAAAACATTTATTGTTCAAAGGTTCAAACTGTGTACATAGTTGGTCTTAAGAACTACTTTTAAATTGTTTGAACAGTTTGTACTTTCGGACATACAATAATAAAATTATTATTAACATTAGTTATTAAACTGAAAACTATAAGAATTGCACATTATCTCTATACTTAATAAAGGTCAATACTATTACAAAGATCAATATTGAAAATTCTTTCGCTATTGTATAGATAGAGAATGAATGAATGAAAACAATGAATTAAAACAGTGTAAGGTATTAGAAATCGGTTTTTAGTTTTTCTCATATCTTCAAATTATTAATACCTACTAAAATCTATTAAAAAATTGATAACCCACCTCTTATATTATGTTGTCGATCGCAAGGCACAGATTACAGAATTATTTTAGCTTTTTACCTTTTCAGTAACAATTTAAGAACAAAAATCACAGAAAGGGATCATCATCAAAAAGTGCTGATTCATAGAAGTAATAGAATAATATTTTTTTATTTTATCTGTAACAAGTTTACAATAAGTTATTCGATAATTGAGACCATCATATAAGTATACAAAACTTGTGTTAGAAGATCTCGCTCTTTTAAATCAAACGTTACACATGACCTAATTAATGTATCTACCTAACCAAAAAACATAAAGGACGTTTCCGACTGGTATTGATATGGATCAGTTAAGCTACCTGTAGACCTGACCTACCTGCAACAGTCAGCAGTTAGCTCAATTGTTTCAATTGTAAATACTAGTTCTAATTTATTTCTATTATTTGATTGTAATTTTCTTTGTGAATAAAACCCAAAAAATGTTATTTTGAATCTACATAATGTGGTTCTATTTTAGGTAAGTATTAAAGTCTATCATTTTCTAAGTTAGTATGTCTAGTTTATTTTTTATCAAGAAAAAAATATTTGTTCAATTTTGAGAAGTCGTTTAGGAAAGGGAATGATGATGATTCACAAAATATAGCAATTTTTTACGTTAGTTGTACCTTCTGGGTATACCTATCTAACCAACTGGTACCACCCATTGCTGAGTATACTTCAACCTCAAAAGCCTGTATTTGTCCACTGCTGGACGCAGGCCTCCCCCTGATAAGCGCTTTATTGGCTTTAATCACATGTCCATAATCAAACTTAACTTCTTTGTATTCAAATAGGTACTACATAGAAGAACAGAGATCATGTTGACTTTCATAGCCCCAAGGAATTCAGAGTTAGCAATGTGTAATTAATTAAGAGAAAGTTATATCAGATTTTTTTATTATAGGTGATTGATTTAATGAGCGCATTGCGATGATATCATACATTGAGGATTGCATTCGGTCAACTTGCGGGTGAATCATTAGAAAGCTCCATTACCCTTTATTATTAAATAGTGCTTAAAGTAATAATAAAGCTAAAAGTAATAATAATTTTTGTTTTGTTACAACCCACAAATTAATAAAAGAGTCAAGTTTGGATTTTACAAAAACTCTGACAATTTAGCTGTCTTGTTCAGTGGGCTGATGATTTTGCCGTGCGCCGTGTGGTGCCGGTTTAGAATTTACACCACCCCAACTCTTCAGAATCAGACCCCAACTCTTCCCTTGGGCACAGATATAATAATACTATACCCTTGGGTGTCGTAATAGGTAGCTTAGGGATATCCACTGGGGGCGGGGGCGGGCAGCAGCGCGACCAGGAGAATAATTCTACCACCGCAAACTGATCGCAGTTTGTGGGGATCGCCCCAACCCGCAGGCCCAGCGTGAGGATTATGCGCACTTAACCCTTTGAGATTAAAGCCAATAAGGCGCACATGTGGGGGAGACCCGCGTCCAGCTGTGGACCAACATAGGCAATTGAGGTTTAGTGGACTAACTAGAATTTTCGCGCCACATTGCATTGGTAGAAAACGAAATCCAAAGTTCGTAAAATTATATATTATTTACCTATACACTATCGAAACTTGATGTAGAATGTGTGTAAACAAGCCACGACACAATTAACTAAAATTCATTTTCTTGGCGTCGAGTTTCAGATATAATTTTTGGCAATATTTATTGAATGAAGGGTCTTAAAACAAGACGGGTAATATAAATTCCGTATAAAAAGGCGCGGCAACAGTGTGAATTTTAGGTTAAGTATGGGTGGTTTGTTGACAAACATTCTACATCGAGTTTGGCTAAGGTAACGTTGGGATTATGTCTGTAGGCGATCGAATAAAACCACGCTTGATTTTCAACGACAGATGAAATTGGTATGCATGCAGAAATTTAACAGTGCATGTTTCAAGAATTAATTATTTAATTTGTGACGGAGCCACGTCGAGTGGGCAGTCGTTCGCGACTCTTCAAAGTTACAACTACGCACATGGTTGTAGAAAATAGGATTTATTTGAAAGTTCTGCGTTCACCCACAATTTTATCTTTTTTATTTAAAATAATAAAACAACCAACAGATGGCGTTACTTGTTGCTAAAACACATCATCACATTAAATAGGTGGGTACACAATAAATCTACAGGTTATAGAAGCAAAATATTAGCCTAAATAATTATGTAAGTACATTAAATAAGTCTTCAATGTGTGTCGTCTACAATGTCATTGGAAGACAATACCAGTCTCTTTATGAAAATTTTTCACTAAAATAGGAAGAACCGCGGGCAGAAACTAGCTAGGTACTTTATAATTGAAAAGAAAACTGCAGCTTTTTCATCAAAGAAAGTAATTCAATACCCATTGCTTCATTCAAAAGCGTTCCACATAATAAATGGAGCAGAATGAACGCAATGTATGACAATGGAAAGTAATCAATTGATTTCAACGTTTACTTCACGATCAAATTGATGAATACGGAACGTAACTGCGGAAACTGCTTCCGATCGACGATTTCAAACTCTAAATCTAATGCGATAAGGCAGTTATTCAGTGATTTTCTTGATGATGCTACCAACTGAACGCTTCATTACACGCACAATGTAAACTCTTTCTCACTTTCTTTTTGGTGTCTTGAATTTTGGAACGATTTGTAATCGGTTCATTGAGGCCGAAAGACAAGTTAAGAACAAATAAGTACCTAATTAAAATAAGCAACTAGAAAACGTAAAAAAATTACAAAAAAATTGGTTTAGCAGCGCGTTGAAGTCTTTTGTACGAATTTTTCAACTTCGTGATAAACAATTTCGGGCCATTAATTGTTATTGGGGTTTTTCTTGCAAGAAAAAATCACAGTAGTCAGGAAGTTGGCGGTGTTACACCCCCGTGCCTTGAAAAGCACGTTAAGCCGTTGGTCCTGCGCTTGACCTCTCCCCGGTCGTATCAGTCTGCCGTCCCATCGGATTATGAGAGTGAGGAAACAGAGAGTGCAGTTGCGTTTACGCACAGTTGTGAACTATAATATGTCCTGCGCATCTGGCTAGTCTCCGATGAGACTGGCCGCCGTGGTCGAATTTCGGCTAGGAGGACATTATATACGACTAGTTTATGCCCGCGGCTTCGCACGCGTTGTTTCTATGGAAACGTTCAAAGGTAGTTTCTACCCCATGGGAACTGATTTATGGGATAAAAAGTAGCCTATGTTTGATTCCAGGATTAGAATTACCTTTATGCAAAATGGCAGCCCGATCCGTTTGGCGTGAAGAGGTAACAAACATCCATCCATCTATACATTTCGCATTTATAATATTAGTCTGATTAGTGTGTGATCGTCATCCCACCTGGCCGGAGGGCCAGCTGGTCGACGATCTGCGAAAGACTGCAGGCAGATGTTGGATGCGGCTAGCTGAAGACAGGGCGCTATGGCGCTCATTAGGGGAGGTCTATGTCCAGCAGTGGACTAATATAGGCTGATGATGATGATGATGACGATGATTAGTGTGACTGTGGACATGGATAGTGTGGATTTATTCAACGAGAAGAACAAGTGTGATATAAAGTCGATCATGACAGGCCATCAACAATGGATGCTTCCATGTAGGCCAGCCATGTACCCGCACAATAGAAGGATGTGCTCACGAGCCAAGGACTTAGATCGGATCCGTCACCTTGCTCCAAATAGCACGGAGACGATCGTGCCATCTATCTGTTTGTTCTGACTCGAATTAGCTATCGAGTACTTACTACTCGATACCACCACAGCCTACCTATAATATAGGTAGGTACCTATAATATAGGTAAGTGTGGTGGTGTCGAACGACTGTATGCATATAAATAAATAAATAAATAAATAATGCTGGACAATTCACACAGCATTATCTAGCCCCAAGCTAAGCAGAGCTTGTGTTATGGGTACTAGATAGGTCCTATATGCATACAGTCGTTCGACTAATGACAGGGCAATCGTGCGGGGGCCTACGGCCAGGTCGGGGGGGGGGGGGTCGCTCCCGAGTTACTAAGGCGTATGCAACTCGGGAGCGTCCCTTTCCCGTCCTGTCCCTTACCTCATTCAATGTTTATTGAAAACAAACCAAATACTGGTTTAGTTTATACAGAATTTCCTTTATTCTACGTTTTCGTTTCTCGTTTCGTAGCACTGTCGGTGGTCATCATGGTATACATAAATTTTCTTTATTTTTCATCATATCCACGACGTCACAAATCCAGGCCTCCAGTAGAGAATAACGTAATAATACTAACTTATAGAGAGTCATGCAGAGAGACTTATATGATTCGCTTCACTAAACTAATTTACCAGTACTAATAATGAGGTCGTCAATCTCTTATCGATCGAAATAAAAAGATTGCCATCATTTTTAGTGCTCTCACGTCAGTTTAGTTAAGTTAAGTTTTTGTAACATCTGAATCGACACCCATCTCTTGCCATCTTTTTATATTCCTAATATATTTCATCGAGGCATGCTTTTTTTAACTTTGTCTAAGTTCATTTTGTGTAATAACATAGTAGCTTATTACCCAAGTAAGCGTTGTATCTATAAATAGTTTTGTTAATGCTCAAACTGAACATAGGGCAAAGTTATTTAGAACCGGTTAACTTCAGAGCTCCTTTGTTAATTTAATTTATTACACTGTTTTATATATTTTATGGATTTTGGTGATTATCTACTTAAAAGCTGAAGATTTGTTGAAATTATTGGCATTTTAACAAACAGTCCAGACATCAGACATCTATTCAATTATAGCCACTTGAATACAAGAGCTCTTTTTCGTCGTCCATTCTTGACCCACTTGGGCAATAGTTTTGTTTGCCAATATTTCTTTACAAAATTATTCTAGAATAGGAATTTTACTGATTTTTATACAAAAAACAAAGAGCTTAAAAGAGGGTTTGGTAATTGGAACCGACATTTTTAGGAGAGTTGGTGGGTCATAGGCTACATT
The DNA here is from genome assembly GCA_949316285.1 of Eupithecia subumbrata. Classification (NCBI taxonomy): domain Eukaryota; kingdom Metazoa; phylum Arthropoda; class Insecta; order Lepidoptera; family Geometridae; genus Eupithecia; species Eupithecia subumbrata. The sequence goes on from OX438634.1 coordinate 3,653,259, forward strand.
TTCACGCCAAACACCCTGTATAATTCCATTATTTTATATTAGCCCATGTCGTCTTATTAGACGAATACCTTCTCCCTTCTTTCATTTCTTTTGATCTCAAGTTGCAGTGTGTCCAGTGAGTAAGATGGGCATAAATAATATCTAGTATGTTCCGTCATCTTTTCCGGGTCGGCGAAACTAAACCCCTCTTTATGTAACCCAAAGATCCTATGACTACGTTATGTAACCCATTCTGTCGTTACTTTAACTTTGACCCATAGGTCGACAAGCGAATGTGACTCTGGCCTTTCCATACACATAAGATAATAGAGAACACATTAGATAGGGAATGATCCTAAGGTAGTTCCCTAAAAATTGTATTCCCGAGGTATTTGTCCCGTAAAAATAAAACACACTGTAATTACTTTATTTATAAATCCTTTATTTATAATTAAGGGTTAATAAATAAGTAATAAATAAATAAATAAATAAATAATGCTGGACAATTCACACAGCATTATCTAGCCCCAAGCTAAGCAGAGCTTGTGTTATGGGTACTAGATAACTGATATACTTAATACAATACACTACATGAATAGTTATTTTTTATTATACATAGAAAACACCCAGACCAACGGAACAAATTTCTGCAGATCGTACACAAATTTGTCCCGAGGCGGGAATCGAACCCGCAACCTCCTGCGTCGCAGGCGGACCCTCGCCCGCTGCAAGTATATATTTAGTAACCTTTATTTGATGCAAATTAACAAACATCCATCCATCCATCCAAACCTAAGCATTTATAATATTAGTGTGATTATATTCAGCAATCAGTTCCAAAGTACAGGAAGACTAGTAATTTACCAGATCCTAGGTAAGCTTTCGTAACCGCCTCCGGTGTGGCATGCCTCCACCGTGCTCTTTCAAAACACACGAACTCTTAATAATGATCTTAGGAAATAGGCTATTAGTCAGCTTTTGGTATGATGGGCCTTCTGGTACCTACCTATTGATGTGCTTGCTTGCAATAGATCATATGCTTCTACTTTTCGTATCGCTTTATTATGATGTGCAGTCACAGCCAACAAGGAATGAACAAATCCTCCCAACAAATCCGACCTCCGTGGCGCAGCGGGCGAAGGTCCGCCTGCGACGCAGGAGGTTGCGGGTTCGATTCCCGCCTCGGAACAAATTTGTGTACGATCTGCAGAAATTTGTTCCGTTGGTCTGGGTGTTTTCTATGTATAATAAAAAATATCTATCTATGTAGTGTATTGTATTAAGTATATCAGTTATCTAGTACTCATAACACAAGCTCTGCTTAGCTTGGGGCTAGATAATGCTGTGTGAATTGTCCAGCATTATTTATTTATTTATTTATTTTAAATGGATTGGTACCCTACCTACAGTTCAACAGCTTCTGTTATCTTGCGGGTTTAGGAATGGTAAGTTAAGGCTGGGTAGGCCAGCAGAGGCCGCATTTTTGTGATTTTTAAAACCATCTTAGAAAATAGTGTTTAAAATTCTGAAAAAAAGATATATATTAAAAAATATATATATAAAAAAAAAATATCTATCTATGTAGTGTATTGTATTAAGTATATCAGTTATCTAGTACCCATAACACAAGCTCTGCTTAGCTTGGAGCTAGATAATGCTGTGTGAATTGTCCAGCATTATTTATTATGTATTTATTTATTTATTTATATTACCTGAGGATCTAGTCTAGTCAAAGTCGCATTCAGTTACAAGATCTAATGAACTTCACTCGATAGAAAATAATCCCAAAGTTACCTACCTCTTTTTCTAACGTTTTTTCAATACTTTGACTAGCGAACTATTGATATCACACTTTTTCTAAACAAATTCTCAGAGTTTGACTTGATAAAATGATTTTCTTAATCATTTGTTTAAATAACTACAAAAAACACGAGCGCGGCGGCTTGGCAGGCGCGCGTTTTCCCTTACGCCTACTGCTGCAGGACTACCTGGCCTTAATGGTTTAATCGGGTATTTATCGCGTCCCTTTTGATTATTTAACCTACGTTTCGGTCGTTTCGTTACAGCGATCGTGGTCACGGGGCGACTAGATGTACTCGGAGTTACAGCCGAGAATTGACGACAGTATCCACGACTACCCTCAATTCGTCTTCAGAATCAGGAATGTCCAAGTTCAAAAAGTTTTAGGAATGGCGCGGTTTAGCGGTTTCTGTTCGAATCAATCTGTTAAACTACGATAGTTTTAATCGGAATATTGACGGGCTGATGTAGATAGATATAAAATATTGTTATTGCACACGTAAAACTAAAAAACTATTTAAAATTAAATTATTATAACCTAAGTGACAATTGGCGGTCTTATCGCTCAAGAGCGATCTCTGACCAGACAACCTGGTATGGATAGGATCGTCGGATATGTACTTACATGGGGTAAGATCTGTTTGCAACTGTTATGGTACTACTTAAAAAATAAATGAGTGATTACTAGGTACTTAGGTACTCAAAAGTAGTCTGTAGTCGTATGAATTAGCAGAATCAGATCGGATGCAGCGCATAACTGCGCTTAGGTACACTCCGTTTCGCGTGAAATCATTTCATATACCATCATAGCCATAGGTACACTGGTTTCAAAAATCTTCAGCTGTTCTACGGTTTTTGGCCGTGACTAAACCTTCTCTATATCGAATTATATACTGACTGTCCTATTAAAATTCTAAGTAGGGAACGTGGTTCGATAACTGTTTCTCTGAAAGACACAACAGTGCAACACATGAAATTAAAATTATATTGAAACAAGTAATATTTTTTCTTAATTAAAAATTGAGAGGCTATCTTTTCATGAATTTAGAAGATTTTTAGGCAAACAAAAAAAATTCAACGCTGATTTCTTGAGGATAGGGCTGATAGCACATTACAGTGGTAAAAATGCAATAAAACTTTACTGAAAATAGGAAATCCCGAGCTTTTTCGTGTCTTAGACGTGTGCTTTTTGCAATTTTGCTACTTTTTCTTTGACACTCGATTAAATGGAAACCCAAACTGTCGAATGAGTTCTCTTTTGAAGCGGACGGTTTCAGGATTTTCATTGTGAATCTATGGAGGCTGCTGGATACCTCGATCGACGATTGCCTCCCTGCCTAAACAGAGGCTGGATTTTGTGAGATTACTAAAAATAGTTAAGCTAACAATAAATCAGTCTGACACACTTAATATTTCACCAAGTAGTTTTATACAACTATCCGTAAACAAAAAAAATACAAGTTCCTATTCCAAAGCAGGATATTAATCACGACAATACGGTAGCAAAGTAACAATAGGTATCAGATACCGACAAAAAACGTGCAAAATCACTCCATTGTCATCTTCGCGTAATCGTGACGATTCTGTCCCGGAGACAAGTATGTGGGTGTGGAAGGTCACAGAGACCGGCCAAACCCAAAGATCATTGCTTAAGTTTTTTTTTTTCACGAGCAGAAGCCTTTATTCACAAAGAAAATTATAATAAAATAATAGAATAAATTAGAACTAGTATTTACAATTGAAACAATTAAGCTAACTGCAGACTGTTGCAAACAATCTACAGGTAGCTCAACTGATCCATATCTATACCAGTCGGAAGGGTCCCCAAGACGCTGACTGCATTGCCCCGCTGTAAGGCAATGCTAATGCGTTGTGCCAGATACTGACCAGCTCTCGGGTCGGGCAGCGACCAGACGCTCAGATATTTTTTTTAAAACCCGAAGAGCCTCGGTACCCCACGGACGTAGGGTCTCGACTCCAAGAGGAGCAAATGTGTAGGCTCAAGTTGCTTAAGTTATTTATTTTCTTCACAAAGGTGGTTGACAATATGACAAAGGATAGACTAAGATTAGGGATTTTACCAGGAAATTATTAACAAACCCTGTTTTGTGAAGACTGGTGCCTGAAGTAGGTTCTAAGAACTTCTGTTACAGGTCACCAGATCTTCACTCAACGGACCAATACAACTAACCTGCACCATATACAGGTAGGTATTTAAATAAATACCAGTTAACTAATCAATACCCCACAAGCTCTGACTGGCCTGGGGCTAGATGAAGCTGTGTATAACGTCCGGTGTTATTATAAATACCCGTGAACACTCTTCTTTTTTAACCCCTCACGCAAAAAGAGAGGGGTGTTATAAGTTTAACGTGTCTGTCTGTGTATCTGTGGTAACGTAGCTCCGAAACGGATGAACCGATTTTGGTTTAGTTTTTATTTGTCATTGAAAATTTTATGTCGAGTGTTTTAGCCATGTTTCATGAAAATATGTCGGGGGGTTCTTAAAACGTGTGGAGGTTAATAAAGAGGTATTATTTAGTTTTTGATAATTTGAGCATGAAGTACCAGAGCAGGACTTATGGTGACCGATGCACCCACCATACAAGCTACCCATAATACAAGCTCTGCTTAGATTTCCTTAATTTTTTTTTGTTTTTAATCAGAATAAAGTAAAACAAAAGACAGTAGATACCTATCAACCTATGCGTGTGTGCACGTTATTGTAGAATGACATTCATACGGAAATTAAATATTATTTTTGGACGAGTTATGAATATTCTAGCCTTGCTTGCCATGTCTCAATTTTCAACCAGTTCAATTATCGTAGATCTCTGTCAAATTAAATTCATAATTGAATTCACTTAAACATGCAAAACCTACATTCCCATGAAAATATATTAGGACTGCGGTCACACTGGCACAGAGTTCAAATAAACAATGTTGCTTTTCAATCCAAAGAGCATCATCTAGTATGAGTAAATATGTAAATAGTTATGATAAAGTATAAAGTTTAACACAAGCTCTGTTTACTTTGGGACTGGTACATGATGCGATGATAATGATGCTGGTGGATTGTACAGCATTTAATGCTGTAAAATTGACAAAACCCCCCTTGAAGAACGTTCAGCAGTGTACGTAATATGTCTGCTGAGCAGATAAATGATTTACCTTCTCAGGAGACATACGGCACACCCCAAACAATGGGTTTTTTGTCCAGCATTTTTTATATTTAAAGATCGCTTTTCGATCGGAGTCGATCTTCTCTGGTCCACTTTTCCTGCAGTGTGAGCTAGCCCTTACATTTCAAAACTAGCGTGTTAAGATGCGCACTGACGAAACATCCTTCTAAATTGATCAACTGACCTTTTGGTAAAGTCTAGGAGTGTTTTAAGTATTCTGCAGTCAAATTTAAGTTTATTGATAGGTACCTTGTGTTATGTTAATTAAGTTTATCCTCTACGCTATGATAGAATATCTTATGATTTTGCAAAGCTGTAACTTCGATTTGACGACCTCTGTGGTGGACCGTGCGAAGGTCCGCTGCGATGCAGGAGGTTGTGGGTTCGATTCTCGCCTCGGGAAAAGTATTTGTATGATCTGCAGATATTTGTTCCGTCCTCTATTTTGGGTGTCTTTTATCTATAATAATAAATATCTATCTACGTAAATAATGTAAAGGTTTATTAGTTATCTAATACCCATAAGGGCAAGATGATGATGTGTGAATTTTCCAGCATTTTTATTTAAATGTATTGCTAAACAATATATATGTTCGTTATATATGCTAGAACAAACAACTTTAACTTTTTTCATCAAAACTTGATTTTAAATTTCATATTATTTTTTGAGAAATAAATAAATTAATGAATACTTAAATAATGCTGACCAATCCAAACATTTAGCCCCAAGCTAAGCAGAGCTTGTTTTATGGGTAGATGACTGATATACTTAAATGAAAAGAACTTTCTTTCCAAGAACTTAGTTTTCTATTTTGCTATTTGTAAACCCTGGAAATCCATTAAAGGTTTCAAAGAACAGAGACATATCGGAACTAAACCATCAGCTCATACCAAATTCATTGGGGTACGCCCGGAGCGCAAAATTCACTAACAATGTAAGCAGAACCACTGAATCTGAGCTGTTTTCTCTTAGAAATACAACTTCATGTCAAGGCGATTGTATAAGAGACTTAACAGGCACTTAAAGTGGTATAGTTGGGTGTTAGTAAATAAAAATGGAAACTTCCATTAATCCTTAAAAAATCTGAAAAATTGTTTTAAATTTCTGTGGACGATTGATTGAAGGTTCAGGACATTAGAGTAAAGGTACTCAAAAAATACAGTTTAGTCCTGCAGAAAGCGTCTTGAGGACGCTTCCGACTGGTATTGATATGGATCAGTTAAGCTACCTGTAGATTGTTTGCAACAGTTTGCAGTTTGCTCAATTGTTTTATTGTAAATACTAGTTCTAATTTATTTCTATTATATGATTGTTATTTTCCTTATGAATAAATGGTTTAGTCCTCCCTTAGCAAAATTACAAAATCAATCGACCTGCAATTAAGGTTTTTCTAAAATAATATTAGGCACCATTCTCAACAACCCAGGTTCTTTGTTAAATAGGACCTTATTTACTTAAATACTATCTTCTCGTGGACACAGATTCGAAAGAGTTTCAAATACATATATCTAAGGTAAACTAAGTATTGAAACCCTTAATAAACTAAGTATGAAAACCTCTCTTAATAAACTAAGTATGAAAACCCCTCAATAGAGACAGGAACAGAACAGGGAGCATGGCCGTGGGTCGAATCACCACCACTAATCTATTATTAAACTACAGAAGCAACTCTGAGCCCACGTGTGCGCTTATCCGATACCCCAGGCATTTGCATTTATTGACAGTTTAGATCTGACAACAAAACACCACCTTAAAAACACACACACCAAACACAACTACCACAAATTTAAACCTTAAGAGCTAGAACACAAGGTTGTATCACCCATTATTGAGGATTTAAGCCCTGGTTTCGAACCTGCGTTCTGCAATTTGCGTTTAAATCTTAATTGACTTTTTACTACTTGTTAGAAGTCGATTGGTCGTTGCCATTTTTATAAATTAGATCTTGCACGCGACCGTTTTAAGACGTACAAATGTCGTTAAATGAAAGTGCTGGTATAAATAGGACGATTTACTTTTATGGTTGATAAAAGAGATAAGAAAATCTTTTACAAGTTAGACGAGAACCTCGGAACTTTCGGATAAATTAAGAGGTCGTTCAAGTCAAGTCATTAAATGACATCTCGATTTTTTAAGCTCTACGTCTTTCCAATGTTGTACAAAATTCAATGGCTGGTATTTTTACTTATCCAATGTTGTTGACGGTTTTGGCTAGCGTCAATCAATAACAGAATTCGAAAAAAATGGTTTGATCCCGCAGTGGGAATTATTTCCGAGGAATAAGTATTCATCCCGCTTAACTTAAAGTTTGTAACTAAGCGATTTGAAGTCGGTTTGTAGTCTTTTAAAAATAATCAAATTATTTTATTTGTATTCATCTAGAATCAGAGAAGAGCGGATGGTTTTAAGGCAAAAAAAATACAGTGAGATTACGTGAAGCAAAAGCAAAGCATAGATTATTAAGTTAAGATTTCTCTAAGCCGTGTAGAAATCCATAAAATAAAAGAAATCATAAATATTGAGACACGCGCAGAGATTTTATGAACCACTATCAAATCCCAATCTATTGCATAACTCTGAAACAAATTCATTGTCACTGACCAACACGATTGCTTACAATAGTCTCAATGTCGCCCCACTTTCCAAACGTATCTACCACAATTATACGAACAAACAAACAATTATATCACGAACCGCCCTATGCAGATTGATAAACTGATAATAACTCTTGTGACGACACGCTAAAGTTCAAAGTTGATAGAAACGTTGATATCAAAGACACTGGTGTTACTTATATCCAAGACAATGGTATCGAGGACATGTTCATGCTCAATCCTTTCAGAGCAGACTATGTTATTCAAATAGAGACTCTGTAGCAACAAGATAAGGCTTATAAAGCAATGGTCTAGTCTAGATCCAGGACGTCGGCGCCAGCTTTCGGTAGTTCTGTTATGAAATCGCTGTGGGCGTTGTAAAATTTTGAACTAAATATTAGTAAACTGAATCAAAATGACATTACATTACAGTTTGGTGGTTTTGTTATTTCTGAGTGTTGTAAGATTGAATTCGGGTTTACTCGAGTTTGTGGGAGTTAATTCCAGAGTGAATATTTAACGCAAGTCTTATAAAGATTTTGTGCAAGAGTGACATGGCAAGCGACTGAAGTTCATTAAGAAATATAAGTAATTTGCTTGATTTTCATACAAATTACTGCTAAAGATAGTAAATCGGCAAAGGTCTTAGATCTAAAAATACCCGAAGGACAGCCATGACGAGTCTATAAGCAAAACTGAATAAAAACCAAGCCTATTGTAACGGAGGTTCCCGAATCTAACAAAGCACACATCGATAAGAACACAATAAACAATAACAGTCAGCTGTTGCACAAGTGGGTAATAGTTACGCGACGTAATGATTATGATTGTTTATAGGCAACGATTACGACACGATCTGATAAATAGATCGATATATCAATGACGACCTTTGTCTGGTCGATGGTCTAGTTTGATGTGAGGTTGTAATGATAATGGTGTTGTGTTACTAAGGTTTATTCCACGACGCTGATTCGCAGTATGCTATCAAAACTCATTTGCAACAAAAAGTATAGGTTGTATACCGTAACGCGGATACAGTTTAGAATCGGATCGATATTGACAATGACCTTTTCTAGTGCAAAACTCGCTATATATATATATATAAATAAAATTTATAAAAATTTTGTCATGCTCTTATTGTCTTTATCGGTACATTCATGGACACAATTTGTAATAATTGTCCTTATATGTACAACAAACCAACACTTTTCTAACGCATAACACTTTATAGCCCATCCGTTATCAACCCCATTTATCATCTTTACACAAGTTTTATTATCTCACTTTACACGTCCGGTGAAAACTGGACCATCGAGATCTTTATCATAAGTCGTGACATATAAAAAGTCTAACTCGTGCTGTTCTGTCGCGTGGGTTGATTTGCAAGTATCAACATCTGTATTGACTATATCTACTACTCCATTGACTATGTTATCTACTACACTATTGACGGTATCTATTGAATTATTGACCGAATCTACGCCATTATCGACTTGAAATTGCTGATATTTAGGTCAGCTTGGGTCAATTTCAACAGTGACTGACATATTTTGATTTAGTAAGGCGCTTACTCGGGTATAAGTGGTTTGTTTTAGAATTTGTGCCTCTGAACTGCCAGTTATTGTCTGCAGCTGTTCAATATTCTTGTCAATTATTAGAATATTAGCATTGTAAGGAATTTAATCGAACGTTAAATGTGTTGTTTTGCATATCTAAATCTTACATAATGTTGTCAATGTTCTTTACGATATGAACAAGTAATTTAAACGCGTGTATCTATTTAAATTACGAGTAGGTACAGCCTGCGCTTTACAAGCTTTCTGAAAATTTCTAGCGCAACAAAATTCGTCTGGTGTATTATCAAAATCTATGATTCTTACGTATAAAGGTACAATATATATAAGATACGCATTCCATGTAAATTTTTCTCGGGGAGTAATTTGATACAGTTCACCTACTGACATTGAAATAAGAATTAAAATACGCAATACCATATTGGAACAAACAAGCCCTGTTGGCCTATTTTCTGAGTTGTAAGCGACATGTGCCCATTCTTTGGCATTGTATTCACTCGATTGTTAACCTTATGGAGCATTGATTTTATATTTTATCGGTCGAATATGGTAAGTACTCTCTGAGAGAACATGCTCAGCTTTCAGGACTTGGCAGGGGAAACAGCATTTCGATGTTCAGACCCTACTGTTATTTATTCTTTCTGACACCTTGCCGTAAGAGTAGTTGTTTTATTCACTTTCAATTCGAAAATCTTGTACTTTCAACAATTCTCGTTTGCTTGGTGGAGTAGGAGCAACTTGAATTAAAAACCTCTGCATACCTATCTGTAAAATTTGTTTAAATTATAATTGTTTATTTTTAAACAATTTGAAAAAATTGCCCGGATATATAAAATGATTTGTGGAGTTTTGAGTTTTCCTTTATTTCGGCATAGTTCGATTGATTACTATTTTACTAAGATTACTAATTCGAGCTGAATTATGAACCCTGGTTCTTCAATTGGAGATGGTAATGCTATTTTTTTTAGACTGCAGGCAGATGCTGGATGCGGCAAGCTGAAGATAGGGCGCTATGGCGCTCATTAGGGGAGGCCTATGTCTAGCAGTGGACTAATATAGGCTAATGATGATGCAATTTATTTATTTCTGAAATAAATTGCATGGGACGTTGATAAAGTCATAACCACAGATGTAGGAATATAGTCATAACGTAGTTATAAATTACCTGAATTTCTAAAAACAAACCTCAAAACCAAACAATTTATTCCTGTGGACATTATTAGAATCGGACAAGTAGAAAACCAAGTTCCCTACACCTACACAGCGAATGAACTAAACAGAAGCCACTTCCTACAAGATATATCCAATTAATTCACGTTAAATTAACTTTAAACCCTTGCGTTTTGCTATCGGAAGTCCAGCAACAAGTCCTTATTATTAGCTGGGGAATGTTCGATCTTTATTGTCCACTGGCTTTGGAATTTGTCGTTTTATATACTGTTCCTTTCTAAAATATGCTTTACAAAGCCGTATTTAAGTTCACAATTGAATATCTATTGTTTGATGTTTAAACTTTTAAAAGTTAATTGATATAAAAAAATATCAATGAACACTTACGGTCTATGAACACTTTCTTACTTTAATTTTAAATAATAAATATATATAAATGTTGTCTACACTTAGTATTTATTTACAAATATAAATATAATATATAAATATATATGTAGTTACTCATGTTCTATATAGTATAGTAGTCTGTAATAAGCCACCGTCTATATCTGTACAATAGTTACAAGTCCATCCAAAGGTTGCCTGGAAGAAATCGTCTAAGCCAGGGGTGCTCAGACTTATGGTGTCTGCGATCTACCAAAAAATATTTTGAAAGCAAGAGATCGACTAATCTACTATGTAGGGAGGAACAAATTTTTTTTAAATATCGTTTTACTGCACTTTAAAATTGAACATGTATAAAAATAAAGGAATCTTAAGACGAAGTGGGATCGGTTTTGCGAGACAAGGACGAGCGAACGTCGCCCTGGGAAGGCGAGAAAGGAAGGCGAGAGACGCGGAATGGCCAGCCCGCGCGCAATTTCACTGGCCGTTTGTTATTAATTTGTTTTTTGCACTAAAATAACACACTTTCGCAAAAAAATAAAACCATAACCGCCTAAAGTACTTATTATACGTAGACGAATTTTTCTTTGAAATATGATAAGTAACTAGCAAATGAAACTGCTTTTTCCGTAGAAGTATTTGTGAAAAAATGAAGATCAAGGAAACTTAGCGATTTTTTGTGTATTGAGTCAAGTTTTGTCAATCGTGTTTCGACTCCCATAACTTACTAATAATAATCCTAAACTTTTGATGCTTATCAAAAAATTCAATGTTTTTTGCCCTAAAATTGATTTTCCGCTTATTAAAAACGTGGGTTTTGAACAAATTCTGTGTGATGGTCGATCGTCGCCGCGCACCGTTCAATGTTACCTATTATTTAGGTATGAGTGAGTAGGTACTAGGTAGGTATAATGAGTATATTGCTGGCGATCGACTCGAAAAGCTTTCGCGATCGACCGGTCGATCGCGATCGACCGTTTGAGCACCCCTGGTCTAAGCGATATGGCCGTCCATTGTGCGACTGTTTTTGGGTTTGTTTTTCTTTCCTGTTTTTCTCTATCTTGGTGTGCAATAAAGAGTATTCGTATTGCATTGTATCAATTATTTAACTGACGTGTGTATTCACTATCTGCAGTTGAGATAGCGGTAGAGTCAATGCATTTTCTGTTTTTTTTACATAACTTGAACCATCCATACTAATAATATAAAAGTTAAAGTAATTCCGTCTGTCTGCCTGTAACCTTTTTACTTTTAATCGGTTGTACGGATTTTCATGAAATTCGGCAGAGCGGTAAAGGGTATCCCGGGGACATAGGCTAATTTTTATTCTGGGAAACAGCATGCGAAACCGGTGGCAAAAGCTAGTATTTCATAATACTAATAGTTACGAAATTTATGGTATCCATATAAAATTCCCTTAGGTACCTCTAAATTCTATTCCTGTCGTTTTTACATCTATTTAACTTACGATGCTAGAACCGAGTTTATAGATAGCTATACTAGATACTTCATCATCATGTTGCTTTAGTCTTCTTCATTTCAAAAACTACAGTTCGACAGTATAAAAGATCACAATTCGTTTTAACTTTTTAAAGTACAAAATTAAAAGTACATGTAGTCGTGGGTTATACCAGTATTCCCCCTTGACAAATCCTCCTTAAGGGGGAAAACTGGAATTAATTTTTTTTGGAGTCCAGTTTTCTCCCTTGAGAATTTTTTTTCAAGGGGGAAAATAGTTAGGGACCCACGACTACATTTACATAGTTCTCAAAGTGACAGTAGGTACTCTACGCTACTGTCGTTATTCTGTGCCTAACCCTGGGTGTGCAATGGACTCGACTAATTAAACGTAGTGTTAGTGTAAGTAGTGACTTGTTTCGTTGAAATGGTGGCTTTCTGTTGGTTTTCGTGTGTAGATCTGATATTTTGCTTCCGTGTGTGGACTGCGCGAGCATCAAGGGTTTGATTAAATTATAGAGTGGAGCTAGAATGGAAGAAAGAAAATGGAGATACCTACATTCGTAATTTTGAATAGGTCCTTATTAAAAGAAATAAAAGGGTCGAAGATAGGACAGTACAGCAAATAATGTGTGAAGCCTTTGATTATGAGTGAAGAAATAAAATAATAAAATAAGGGTTTAATACGGATAAAAAATGGCGCCGGTGTAATGAGCTCGAACTCTTTGGGATACGATGGAAACTTAATAGGTAGGTACCTATTATTATTATTAGCCGAGTTCATCCCACTGCTGGGCAAATATTATTATTTAACGATATAATTTTCATAACTAAATGAATGCAATTTTTCAGACAGTTAAAAAATTACAGCCTATAAGTATTGAAAAAATAACAGTTTCTTTTTACAATAAATTGCATTCCTATTTCACCAAAAATATATTTTCCCAGCTCCATTTCTTTTATTTCATCAACCAGTGCCTACAAATCCCCGTTGCTCAGTCCCTGTCGCCGTGTGCGATGATCTAGGCTGCGCCGGCGTCGACTTCCGTGTCATTATGCGCGCCCGATCGCATCCGAACACGCCCGAGTTGTCTGATCGTGCGCAGGAGTTTTGTTGACAGAGTGCAGTGTGTTATTCTTTATTGTTTTTGTTACTAAGGGAAAATAGTTGGCTTTTGGGTTAAAATGTAGGTAATGAAGGTACTTCGCTTTGCATGTGTCTTAAAATATACTTTATTATTGTTAACCACATTCTTACATACCTTACGAGTATATTCTTAATTTTTAAGTTTCAATATTATTATTAGTGGTATAGATTTAAAATTTTTGTTCAACTCCAGAGTGAAAATAATAAGAGATCCACAAACCAAAGTAAAATATTTTATACGACAATTCTATAAATAGAAACTTATATGACGACCTCAGTGGCGCAGCGGGCTAGAGTCCATCTGCGACGCAAGAGGTTGCGGGTTTGATTCCCGCCTCGGAACAAATTTGTGTAGGTAGGTACTATCTGCAGAAATTTGTTACGTTGGTCTGGGTGCTTTCTAGGTATACTAAAAAAAAACTATCTATAAAATCTATTAAATATATCAGTTATCTAGTACCCATAACACAAGCTTTGAGTAGCTTACTTTGGGGCTAGATGGTGCTGTGTGGATTGTCCAGCATTATTTTTATTTTAAATTATCAGCTGATAAAATAGAAGTGTTATCTATCTACTTTGAATAACAAAGCTAATCAAAAACTTTTGATCCTTTTACCTTTACACTACTTAAGTAAATTACTTGACCTCAACCCACATTTGGAACTCAGATAATAACTCAATCGATCACAGGCACCAATCGATCACAAAATCAATCAACATTCAAACGATTTCCTGTGTTACCTTGGGTTATGACGTTATGAGATATTGGGCAAACCTCAGATATATCTAGCTCTGCTTAGCTTGGGGCTAGATAATGCTGTGTGAATTGTCCAGCATTATTTATTTATTTATTTTATTTATCTTAAGGCGGTTGTATGCCTCAAACTAGCGGCACTGGTTTTTCTTTCTTATAATTACGTTAATCAAAGGAATTTTCAAAAGTCCATTGTACAGTTTATAATACCTTTCAAAAGATTTTTTAATGCCCCTATATAGTTTTCTTTTATTTCCTTTATGCAGAATATCGAAGTTGCTCTTGGTGGTCACCGAACTCTGTTTTCGCTTCTCTGTCTAAATTATACGAAACTAAACTATTTCAGAGGGATTAAAAAAAAGCTTAGAATAGGTATCACAAACTGAACATTCGATTTTTGAAATTTTTTGTGCTCAACGTTATTATAAATAAAAACAAATGGCGGCGCTAGTGTGCGGCATACAACCTCCTTAAGGCGGTGTTACGAAGCGTAATGTAACGTGTCACACAGCGATCGTTCGGGCAGTCAGTACGGGGAAGTACCTCAACCTCAACCTCAAAAGCCTGTATCAATCCACTACTGGACGCAGGCCTCCCCCTGATAAGCGCTTTATTGGCTTTTATCACATGGGGGTAATGCTCATAATCACCACGCTGGGCATGCTGGTTGGGGACCGCAGTTCTGTAGTAGAATTGTTCTGCAAGGAGCGCTGCTGCCCGCCCCCGATGGATATCCCTTAGTCGCCTCTTACGACACCCGCGGGAAGAGTTAGGGTGGTGAACAGCTCAACGGCGAAGTTCAAAACGCCCCGTTACACTGGTCAGTACGCAGCTTTCCTATTACTTTACACATAAACAAGGTAAAGTTTGTAAGTTTGTTTGTTTATGTATATTATTTGTATCCGCATTTAATAAGAATGGGAAAGAACCTTGTTAAAGTTATGTCCTGCCGCTTTTATTTCAGTTCGAAATAGTTCTGACTATCTTGGGTAGGTATATTTCGGTCCGTTTTTGAAAGTTCTTTCACTGATGGCTACAACTTCAAAATTCTTGTATGCTATATATAGGCCATCTATCTAGTTACTACATGAGAGAAGCCGAAGACAGCAGTTTGTATTGTAGTATGCAATAACTGGTAAGTTTGTTTATCATTATCACCATCAAGCTGTCAATTCAATAGGGTTATCGATGGATTATGAACACTTTCTTTTGAGAAACTGTCCCTTATTTTAATACTTGTTCGGTAACTGTATTTTGCACGATTGCATTTGTCCGCATATAAGGGTTGAATTCGAATTTAGAAAACAGGAGAAAAACTCACAAAAAATTAAGTGAAGTCAAAACGTTATGGTACTGGAAAGTTCAAAAAGCTCACAACATTGGTTATTACGTAACAGGTAAAAAGTGCCATACATATTACATAAATGAAAGGAAGTCCCATACAAATCAAACTTGACAAGATAATCTGAAACTTTCACTGGTCCGAAGTTCATCGCCAGTATTGCGAACTTTTAACCAAAACCAATTACCATATTAACTTCGCAAGTATTAAGGAGTTTACACACCGTAGCCGATCCCGCCGACAGAGCCCGGCAGTTTGAGTGTTGGCGGTTTGGTCGGCGACATGTTGGCAGCTTCGCATCTCGGACTCAACACATTTAAGCTGCAGCGCTATGTCGCCGGATTGGTAAAATTGTCAGCGGCATGAAATCAGCAACTTTCGCTAAGTTCCGGAGTGTCGCGTACATTCTGCCGACATTTATTGTGGGATATGTTGCAAAAAGTCGGCGGGCACTGTCGATGATATGATTCTATATAATTTCAAGGTTTTGAAAAAAAATAAAAACCGACTTCAAATTCAATATTGACACTTTTTAAGTTTTTCAGGACAATTACCAAAAATTTTATGGCCCCCCTCGGAATAATTCTCTATCTATACAATAACGAAATAACAGTCCACTGACGTGGAAATCGATGAACTTACATAAAAAAAAACCTTACATACAGCAGAACGTAGTACCACCTCCTTTTTATGAATTCAGTTAAAAATAACGTTGCCGACATAAACCCGTCGGCTATATCGGCGGCGTTGCAACTTTGGTGTATAGACTCCCTAGCCGTTTATAAAAAGCTCATGGGACAGTCGGTTACACTCAGAATTAAAAAGACTTTCACCTTCCGCCTCGAACAGAGAATGGTAAATGATCAATTCACTTTTAGTTTTAAAACAGGTGAAACTCAAGCACCTAACCTTGTACGGTCTGGCGATTTTGTTTGGACGCATTTTTACCTATAGCAGCACTGCGGCGTTCGTCTACGGAAAATACGACTAAAACAAAACGTCTAATACAATTCATACATTATTATTATTATTATATTATGTATAATTGGCAATTGCACCGAGAGCCATTGTTGAGACATTTTTTTTGTTGTTGAAACGAATTGTTTTAGTCGTTAGACGAATTGTTAATAGTCGAAATGTTTTTAGTCGAATTGCTTTATTCGAATTTTCCGCAAAGGGCTGCAGTACTGCTCTAAGTTTTCTAGTGGCAGTAGATAGGTAAAATACTGAGAGAGATTATTTGCGGTATTTATACGGTATGTTACATGGGATGATTTTTTTTTTATTTCATAAAATAAACTAAGTGTAATGTAACAAGTATTTGAAAAGTATAAAAAACTCTACTCTGATCTTTATTTTTCACTTTTTTCGCAATGCGGGGGCAAATGCCTATAAAATGTATTAGCTAAGAACAATAGTAAGAAAAAAGTCTAGACGAGTATTTTGACTCTTTTGCGGTATCACTATCGCACAGTTTGTAAATAAATAAATAATAATAATAAATAATGCTGGACAATTCACACAGCATTATCTAGCCCCAAGCTAAGCAGAGCTTGTGTTATGGGTACTAAGATAACTGATATACTTAATACAATACACTACATAGATAAATATTTTTTATTATACATAGAAAACACCCAGACCAACGGACCAAATTTCTGCAGATCGTACACAAATTTATTCTGAGGCGGGATTCGAACCCGCAACCTCCTGCGTCGCAGGCGGACCTTCGCCAGCTTAAAAAAAGTAAAGCTTCGGTAGTGTCATAGTTTCAATGTAAGAATGCTCTGAATAACAGTTTTTTTATTTCATTTACTTATCGCAAAAATCGCGTTTGCCGTGTGGTTGCTTCGAGGTAATAAAGATTATCCAGATTATCCCATTGAGACACTCGTAAAACATAAACTCTAAGGGAAAAAATAATTTTTTGATCGCAGTTTCAATCGACAGACATAGAGCGCAAGTACTGGTTAGAATTGCCAGTTCTGATAATCAATTTCAGTGTAAATGCGTCCATTGTGCGAATTTATAGCCGTTTCTCATTCTTTACGCAATTTAATTATAGCTACCTTTGTAGTTTAATTTTTCAATTAAAACAATTGTGTAATAAGATTTATGATGATTATTATTATTTATTTTACTAAGTGGCAAATTGCTTATGATTTTACAAGAAAGTAAAGTGCGGAGTTTTCAAATAAGTGGTTTTTGACGACCTCTGTTACGCAGCGGGCGAAGGTCCGCCTGCGACGCACGAGGTTGTGGGTTCGATTCCTGGTTCGAGACAAATATGTACACAAACTGCAGATACATATATGTTACGGTTGTTTTGGGTGTTTTCTATGTATAAAAATATAGGTAGTGTAAGTTATGTGCCTCTACCTACCTACATTATTGAAAGTTTTAAAGAAACATTAGTACGCTATCTATAACTGAAAATAAGAAAAAGTATATAGACTGCGCACTCCTTCATAACTTCAGCTTTATTGTTACAAAATTACAAAAAATATACTTAAATAATGATTTAGAATGATTCCGTGAATACTTTAAACATTATGAAACAAAGCTAAGGAATGTGGTGCAATTAAATACGAATAATAAATGAACAAAGATAAGTAGTACAATTAACCAGTTGGCCGATAAGCTAATATGTATCACGACAACATGACCGCCTCGGGTTCACTTGCGAAATGAACAGCTGTTGGGAAATTAGGCGAAACGTTATCTATCTTGTTGTCCAAGCAA
The DNA here is from genome assembly GCA_949316285.1 of Eupithecia subumbrata. NCBI lineage: Eukaryota > Metazoa > Arthropoda > Insecta > Lepidoptera > Geometridae > Eupithecia > Eupithecia subumbrata. The sequence goes on from OX438634.1 coordinate 3,671,386, forward strand.
TAACATTGCCTACCTTAACTATTCTACGTACTCTGACCCTTAGTAACTCTGTGGTGCCGGCTTAGAATTTGCAACACCTCAACTCGTCCCGCGGGTGTCGTAAGAGGCGACTAAGGGATATCCACCGGGGGCGGGCAGCAGCGCCCCTTGCAGAACAATTCTACCACCGAACTGTGATCCCTAACCCGCATACCCAGCTGGGGACTACCCCCTATGAGATAAAAGCCAGTCAGGCGCTTATCATGGGGAGGCCTGCGTCCAGCACCACTGCTGGACACCTCAACAGCCGGTATTGATCCACATCAATACCGGCTGTTGAGGTGAGGTGAGTTATCCTTAGTATGGGTTGTACAAATTTACGAAAACTTTTTTACGTTTTCGTTGCTTTTCCATAGACGCCATCGAAAATGCGGAGGCTCTACATTTTGGACTGGTTGTTGGAAGAGGGTCGGGGCCAGGGTTTTTGCTGATGCAATTTTTAGACACATCAGCGGAAGCTGATGCTGATGCTGATTTTGGCCAAGTGCATGTCTGACTCGCAAACCGTAAAATAAAATTCTAAAATCCGTAAAATTCTAGTAAAACAAAATTTTTATAACTTTGTAAAGCAAAAAAATATTAGTGATACCGTTTTGGATGATTATTTCTTATCATATCTACGGACTAAAATAAAAATATATTTAGCAATCTTTGTACCCACATAAAAGGATCATAATTAATTAGTCCCAATCTATTCCATAGACATAAACAATTCTAGTTAATTAGGTAGTAGTAAGGAGGCCATTAAAGTAGCAGTAAGCAGACTTATACAAAGTGATTAGTGATTATAAATGAAATACAAAATTGCGAAATGACAAATTGCCCGAAAGTGGAGCATCACGTGCTATAATAAACCTAAATATTGACCTAACGAGGGTACATAAATCAAGCTATTCATTGGCTGTTTATGAAATACTGATTCACCTTAAGGTGAAGTGAGTCCCCTACGTTTTGACTGTATGGAAAATCAATTTTAAGACAAATAACATTGAATTGTTATAATTTTTTGTTATGCAATAAAAGTTTAGGATTCTAGTAAGTAAGTTAAGGAAGTCAAAACAGGATTGACAAAACTTGATTCGATACAAAAATATCGCAAAGTTTCCTCTAAATCTTCATTTTCGCACAAATACTTCTACCGAAAAAGCAGTTTCATTTGCCAGTTATTTATCAAATTTAAATGAAATTTCGTCTACGTGTTCCCTAATAAATACTTTAAACGATTATGGTTTTATTTTAATGCGAAACAGTATTATTTTAGAGCAAAAAAAATAAGGAACTTATTCACCCAGGATTTGAAGACTCCAAGATTTCCACCGACTCTAACGGGGAAACAGAAGCAGAAAGCTCATTCCTCTTTGGTCGTGCTTATTTTAAAATTATAGCTGCATTTTTTGGTCCGACACTGTGGTATGTCGACCAGGTTACGGGTGCTATTTTTCAGTGCGTCTGCTGTTCCTATGGGGGAAGGGAGAAGATGGGATAAGGTCGTGCAATGCCTGTGCACAATCACCAAAGTGGTACTTGCCGTCAGTGTTCGAAGCTTGGACGAAAGAAATCAACCTTTTTGAATATCCTTGATAGATAAAAGCTATTTTTGGTAAAAATACCTTAACGGTGAAGGTAACAGTTGTCATTCGCTTGACTTGAAATCTTGTCCAAGAAAGGAGCGCCAGACGGAAAGATGGACGGACGATATGTTTTTTCATACTCAGAATGGTAGTTTTAGTTTAGTGCTTTTTGAAAAGCTTTTTATTCTATATTTTGGTTAAATAAGTTTGCTTTTGTAATGAACTTGATTGAGATTAAATTATCCTCTTTTTATTTTGGACCAACTCAACTACCTTAAATTATCACATCGTTAAAAAAATGCTCAATTGAAAACTGACATTGGCAGAATTGTGTCAAAACAAGATGCAGAGCCAAATACAAATGAAGAAGAAGAAGATATCATCAACGTCGGGGGGGCGAACCAGGATGAGATTGTCGCAGGACCGTGTCATAAGAGACCTTACCCAGGAGTTGGTGAAGTCAGGCTATAAATAGGGTTTTGGAAAACTCCTTATCAGATCTTCTTTATTTATATTTCTTTTATGCAGCTAATGAAGTTTTTTTTGTAACTGTATGGTTCTCTGAAAGCTAAATAATCTACTTGTGGGATAATAAGTACCTACTTATTAACTTTGCGATGTGCGACACAGTATTTTCTTCTGCAGGTCGCATCGCTGCCTATTTTTAGTTATATCCTCCAATATGTTCCAAAATAATGACTTATTACTTTTTTACTTTTTATCGACGCAAAAAGAGAGGGGTGTTATAAGTTTAACGTGTCTGTCTGTGTATCTGTCTGTGGCATCGTAGCTTCCAAACGGATAAACCGAGTTTCGTTTAGTTTTTTTTTTGTCATAGATAATTTTATCTCGAGTGTTCTTAGCCATGTTTCATGAAAATCTGTCGGGGGTTTTTAAAATTTTTATTATTGTTCTTGAGTAAGTACGCATAATATTGTGCAATATATTTAAATACTAAACTTTACTGCCCAGTTCTAGATAACGCAATAAGGATAATTAAAACTTAAAATAAGCATTTATCGCCTAGAGATGGTAATTTTGTACTTATTTCTAGCTCTGATAATTTTAGAATTTTGAGCGTGTCTTGAATGTTTGATTTATTTGATTAGTTGAATTAATTAACAAAGAAAATTACAATCAAAGAATAGAAACCAATTGAAACAATTGAGCTAACCGCAGACTGTTGCATTCAATCTACAGGTAGCTCAACAGATGCATATCAATACCTGTTAAATTAATAGATTTTTAAAACGGTGAAAGTATATAGTATAATAAACAAGGCAGTAAAAACTGGCAAAACGCGAGTAAAGGACTCACTAAAAACATTGATATCGTAGGGTCAAAAAGTGCAAATGTTGTATTTTTGTCCACAGCACCATTTCCATATTAATAAATTTGATTTTTAGATAATTTTATTTGCTTTTTCCAATTTTAATAATTTTACAAAGGGTGACGTGACGAGTGATTTTGTAATTATTTCATTTTGTTCACTCTAATATATGATGAACAATTTTTTTTTGTGAATAATAAAATTAAGTGTAGAAACTTTCGAAAACGATTTTTTAAAATAATAATAGGTTATAATTCAGCCAGAGACGACCGAGTAAAAAAGTAGCTTACCTCATGCCGTCAAATCCGTCATCAGATCCATTGATAGTAAGGACCGGCGCACGCGCATACGCTTTCGCGACGCGTCGATTCCGCTCGAACACTATCACCTTCGCCCAGATCTCGTCGTCGATCTGTGTCCACTTGTCTAGTACTTCCTGTATGTGTTCCTGTGGGCAAAGAGAGACGGAATTTGTGAATTATAAAGTAGAAAAAGAGAGTGATAATGCGAACAAAGAGTGTGACAAAAATGGACGATAAAGAGTATTGGAATTATACAGAGGAACAAAGCCGACAAGATGGTTGTGAATTTAACAGAATGGAAAAGACAGTTATTAGTAGCTAGAGTAAGAAAGAAGCGAGAGAACGAATTAGTGACAGTGACAAAGTGAACCAAATTTACATTATTGTAGGCCAAAGTTCACGTATCTGAATGATGAAGATTTCGAAAACCGATAGATTTTGATTGAAATACACAATCTTGAAGAAAGGACATTGTATTGTGCTGGATGATGACCGCATTATTACAAGCTCTGCTTAGCTTGGGGCTAGATAATGCTGTGTGAATTGTCCAGCATTATTTATTATTTATTATTATTATTTATATAGCCAATCATTATGCAACTGTAACACTAAAATATATCTATTAAGACAAAACTCCTAAAGAAAACTCAACCGCAAGAATGCTACAAACAAATCAGATAAAGTTATATTCGCACTTCGCAACATGTAACCTTGGCTCGCGTGAAACATATTACCAAAGTTAAGATATTAATCCTTGTGTAAGTTGTCGCAATGGGACGACATCGGATCTGAGCTCGCGACCGAAACTGTTATGCTCTACTAATTATCTACCTACACTAGTGTGGTTCTCAATGAAGATGTAGTAAAGATTGTAAGGCGTGTGTTAAGTTTTTATGATTTATGGTTACGGTCTTTATTTGTATCAGTGGGTATAAAGAAGGAACAGTATTATCAGTTTTACTAAAAACCTCAATCTAGGTATCTGCTACGATTTTCGTTGGTTTATGTTTGAAATTTATATTTTAAACGTTCCACATTAATAAATTCAAAGATTTGCGGTTACTGTCACACTCCTCCATGCCTAAATGGATCAGTTTGAATGACTTTATATGCAAGGTACAGCTAAAGACGTGGAATAACAGAGGTTATCTTTGAAAAACGCGTACCGCAAAATCTTGTGGTAAATATCTGATGGTCAATAGTGACGACGTCAATGGCGCAGCGGGCGAAGGTTGCGGGTTCGATTCCCGCCTCGGGACAAATATTTGTACGATCTGCAGATATTTGTTTTAGGGTGTTCTGGATGTTATCTATGTTAATTAAAATATATCTATCTATGTAGTGTAATGTATTAAGTATAATAAATAAATAAATAATGTTGGACAATTCGCACAGCATTATCCAGCCCCAAGCTAAGCAGAGCTTTTGTTATGGGTACCAGATAACTGATATACTTAATACAATACACTACATAGATAGATATTTATTATAAAATATAGTATATCAGTTACCTATTTAGTACCCATAACACAAGCTCTGCTTAGCCTGGGGCTAGATAATGCTGTGTGAATTGTTCAGCATTATTTATTATTTGTTTGCATTCAATATTGTTCTGGGTGTTTATTTAGAAAAGCCAGTGTAAAATACACGATCAAGACAGCCTACAATTTTTTCTACGAAATCTACTCTAACTGCCTACCAGCCAAAACCAAATCTTTCACATGCTACTAGAGTTATGCAATAATTAGCATTCCACACAATCTGTGGTAGATTATACTAATCTCATTTCTATTTGAATGATACATAATTATTATTAACTTTCGGTTTTGTTCCCAACGGTCGAATACGGTTATTTTAAAGCAATTTGTACGTGCCTGTGTGAATGACTTTCAATATTGACTTTCAATTTTGTTTTATGGGTTTGTTCATCTTTTCAAATTTGTTACAGCTTGTTCCCGAGTTTGTGTTTGTTGTGCTTACTGATTGCGTTGATGGAGTAATTAAATCAAAACAAAGCGTCTTGCTTTGATTTGATTTTTCTCTAATTTGACACGGTACAAGCAATGGTTCACCTACCACACTCCACTGATCACAAATTTACGGTTTTCGGATATTTCCCTTCACTTGTGCTATAAAACCTTGCTCTGTACCAAATTCCAGAGAAGTAAGTGCAAGGTTTATAAACGACTTAATATGTGGGCATAAGCGGCTGTATCTTTTGATTACGTTGACTTAGAAATTAGATTTTTTCACGGCTCCAATTAATTACGGATTTGAGTATTTGCTGTTAATGCTAGTTTAAACTCGATACCACTACGCGTTCTTGAGAAAAGAGGGTTGACAGACAGATGCAAAGTGATCCTATGAGGGTTCCTTTTTGCCTTTTGAGGTACGGAATCCAGTACCTCAACAGTAGATTTTCCTACTTGGCAACTGGGTGTAATCCTTTCCCATTCAAGCCCGCCCACAGAGTTCTACCAGTTCTATTACAATTACTTAACAATCTATTAAACCTAATAGACAAACTAGTAATGTGTTTTACTTTGCCCCCACATTATTTCACTTCCACGGCGGCAAAGCAACATTAGAGCTAGATCGTTCTCATTCGTCTAACCTCACCCATTCGTCTAAGTCCATATTCTAACTCACAATGGACTATTGCAATTATGTTCCGGGAAACCAGAACGGATTATGAAATATGCTTTCACTTCATTAGTGTGTATGTCTAATCAGAATCTATCATAGTCTGTCTGGTCAACTGCATTTGTAAGTGCATAATGGTTGATGAATATGTGATGTAGTGATGTAACTAGTTTGCTAGTCTTGAGTTTGCACACCAAGGTCTTCCTGCACCTACTTAAAGACTGATAAAAGGGCATGTTTCTTTAAGGATGCATTCTGTAGCATGAATTACTTTTAAAGGTTCAAGTTATTTATACGAAACATACTTATTTTCAAATTTATTGACCAGGAAATCGGCAATCTGAAGGATTTTACGACTGCTTATTAATATTTTTCCAGATACCTACCGCATTGATAAATGTAAACATAAATACGTTTTATTTAAATTTAATAAATTGTATAAAAGTCAAGTGTGTTAAGAAATATGTATAATTAAAGTCAAGAATGTCCTATTCAGACTCAGCGAGACATTTGATTATATCAACAATTTAAATTATGCCGGATTTTAACAATAATAATTATTTTAGTGTGCAATACTTTTTCTGAATAGTAAAGTTTTCTTTATAATTAAAATAAATAAACGGTTCGGTAAATTTTAAACTGTGCGAGCCAAATAATAAAAATACGAAGCTGGAAAATCAATCAAATACATTTGGTATATTATCTCCTGATTTTATAATTTACTCTGCATTTTTGACTTGAGCAAGAAAGATTCGAAATTTTCAACGAAAAACACAGTAACATGAACGTAAAAATATTTTTAGAGTGTTTTTATTGGTTGTAATGTGTTCTATGCTGATCTAAATTACAGACAAGCAAGATTTCAAGACTGTCTATCACATCACTATGACAAGCAAATGTCAAATCCATGCCTTGATCCCCGCCATAATCTAGCTCATATTGTGATAGAACAGTTTGAGCTATTTGTGTCGTGAATGAAGCTCGTTAGTGTCTGAATCTGTGCATTTATTTGCAACTGGACAAGGCAGTCATGCTTGATCATTCCCTATGTAGTTTGTTTTCAATCAGCTTGCAAGTATTTGCAAAAAGTTTCGGAGTGGACTTGATTTTTTATTGATGACTTACGGATTCGATCGATCTGTCTATCATTCAATTCAATATCATATCGATAAATCTCTGAAATAAAATTGCAGTTCAATTTAAACAAAGGTCACACTTTGTTACTAAAATACTTCGGATAACATTCTCCTTTAGTGTATGATTTTACAATTTTTCATGTCAAATAGTAAAAATTTAATAATATGTTTTATATACCTTTCATAAAATGCTTCTTTCGCGTTGTAACTAATTTTACTATTTTTTCAGGTAAAATAGTAATACATTTTTTCTCGTATTATTTTGTAAAACTTTAATATAATCAATAATAATTTTGCAAGTCTGCGGTTAGCTCAATTGTTCCAATCGTAAATAATAATAATCATCATCATCAGCCCATTTACGTCCACTGCTTATCTAATTGTATAATATACTAGTATATGCCCGCGGCTTCGCACGCGTTTTTTCTATGGAAACGTTTAAAGGTGATATCTATCCCATGGGAACTGATTTATGGGATAGAAAGTACCCAATGTTTGATTCCAGGATTAGAATAACATATGTGCAAAATTTCAGCCCGATCCGTTCAGTAGTTTTGGCGTGAAGAGGTAACAAACATCCATCCATCCATCCAAACTATCGCATTTATAATATTAGTGTGACTAGTTCTAATTTGTTTCTATTATTTGATTGTAATTTTCATAATCAGCCTCAAATGCTGGACAATCCACACAGCCCACATCTAGCCCCAAAGTAAACAGAGCTCCTATTAAGGGTACTAGATAACTGAATTATTTTATGACAATGTTATTGAGTTCAGCTTTAATTATATTCAAGTAAGAAATATCTATTTCATCAATGTGGCGACCAAGGCTGACCACACCACGCCTCGGTTGCCTTACTTGATTAAAATTGTGTCTCGGACACTGCTACATTTTTACACCTACTGGCATCTGCTGTGAAATGTTTTATACCACGATAATATTATAAAAGAAAAATTTATACAAGTTCGTATGTCAAGCTTATTTTCTTTGATATATATCACTAATACACAATAGAGTAAAATAAAAAACGACTGCATACCGATTAATACGACCTCCGTGGCGCAGCGGGCGAAGGTCCGCGTGCGACGCAGGAGGTTGCGGGTTCGATCCCCGCCTCGGAACAAATTTGTGTACGGTCTGCAGAAATTTGTTCCGTTGGTCTGGGTGTTTTCTATGTATAAATAAAAATATCTATCTATGTAATATATTGTATTAAGTATATCAGTTATCTAGTACCCATAACACAAGCTCTGCTTAGCTTGGGGCTAGATAATATTGTGTGAATTGTCCAGCATTATTTATTAATCAACCAAACGATTAATCGACCAATCATGCAAAACCGCCTTAGAAAGAGTGTTTTTTGCATGGCCCCGATTATCTACAACAAATCCCTTTGTCAATAATAGTATTATAATATCTGTGTCAATACGCTCCGAGAGTAATTTGAACGCATTTAAAAACAAACTTAGTAAGCTATTGGAGGAAAAAGTTTACTATAACATTGATGAATTTCTGAATGACAAATTTTAATAGCCCTTACTTTAACATCAAATATTTACTTTTTTCTGTTTTTCAAATTTAAATTTTATATTTTGACATTACATCTATTGCAATTTTATTCTAAACTGACTCTATATTGACATACTTGGAACATGAGTGATAAAAAATTATTCTTGTAATTTGATTTCTTAAATACTAACTATTTTCTCAACAACAATGTTGTAAGCCGGAACATGGCAGACTAGAGATTCAAATGTTATATGATATAAGACCAATGTAATGTTACCACGTAGTTATAAATACAACAATAAATTCATTTATCATTTATCATTTATCATTAACCATAATGCGCAGAAAATTTACGAATGGATAAAATGCCATCCTTAAATAAACTTTTTTATTATTAAGATGCGCGCGGACTCTCTTTAGAGTTCAAGTCCATAATGCATGACCAAAAGAGTCTTTTTCAAATTAAACTAAGGTAAACATTTGTGGCTCGAAATAACTGAGATAAAGTGCAATTCATTGAACTCACATTCGCGTGGGTGAAGGATTTTATTAGTCATGCGTTAGGTGGTCAGGTTCGGTTGAATTTGACCACTGTTTCACATATAATTAGAGCATAAAGAACATTGCGGGTTTATTGTATTGGGATCGTTTCGTGGAAGACTTGAAAGAAACGAAGATTCAATGACTGATAAGCTTTGACCAATTCAAAAGAGAGTTCTTATAATGTGCAGAATGGACGGGATTTTTTTATTGAACGTAGTACGGATTGTCCACATTTTTGTTACAGTTAGGTTATATAATTAAAAAAAAGACCGTTAAATAAAATATTATCATACAAAATAAATAATAAAATAAAAATAATAACTGCATTTGCATTTTTTGTTGAAACCTGACATGGACTGGGGAATTTGATTGAGGATTTACTAGCGATGATCTCGTGCTGCTATTACGTCTAACTGATATAAAATCCATTAAAACACCATATTAATTAACCTAAGTGGGACTAAAAACAAGTAAATGCTATCATGAAAGTACTCGACACGTGATTGTTTATCACGCAGCATTGTGCAAGTATCGCATAACTGAGAGCTGCGAGCATGCGTGCCATAAACAGAGCAGAGTTGCGTGATCCAAGGTCATGCGCAAAAATTCATAGAAGCGATCAGTTCATAGATCGATCAGAGAAAACTTCTGTGAAAGGCTGTCTATGAATTTACATGAAAGAAAAGAAAGAAAGAAAGAAAATATTTTTATTTACCTTAAAAACTACTACACAGAACGAGAACATATTATGCTAACAAAATAAAACTAAATAGGAAAAAAAAATGTAATCTGTGCGCAGCAGGGTTTGAGGCAAATATGGCCTCCACTCAGCGTTATGCTGGATGAACACTGGTGTGTCCACCAGCGCTGGTTTTCAGTGAGGGCCATGGGAGTTACATTACGACCGTCTGGAATGGTGCGTTTAAGACGACAAAAAATACAATAAAATAAATGTAAACAGGAAAATGAAAGAAAAAGAAGAAAACAATACAAAAGCAAAATTACATATATTTTCACATTAACGGCAAGCAATCAATAAATAAAAGGATGGATGGATTTGTTTTCTTTTTTGCACATCGTATGATTTTCTCTGAACCTCAATGATTTCGATACTTAACGAGAGAGTGAAGTGTTTGTCACAATGAAATGACGGCGAAGGTCCGCCTGCGACGCAGTAGGTTGCAGGTTAGATTTTCACCTTTTGGGGCAAATGTTTGTATGTTCTGCAAGTATTTGCTCCGTGTGTTCTGGATATACTAAAAAAATCTATTTATTTATTGTATTGTATTAAGCATATCAGTCATCTTGTACACATACATAACACAAGCTCTGCTTAGCTTGGGGCTAGATGATGCTGTGTGCATTGTCCAGCATTATTATCTTAATTTCCTAAAAGTTTTACCAGATGAAATATTTATTTATAGAAAATAACATTAACAGAATAAAACAATTACAACTAATATATACACTTATATCTATTTCTTAAAAATCTAAGCCGTCACCAGAAGGCAGAGTGCCCAGAATGCTGGCAGCATTGCCACGTTGAATGGCAATGCTAATTCGTTGACCGAAATAGAAGCCAGCATAATTTCCTTAATAAACTAGCTCAAATTTTCATGAATTTCAAAGAAGTAAACTGAGTTTACTAGACTAGAGTCCCACCCCACTTCAAGGCAGAACCCAACCTTTTTCCACTTCCATTCCACCAGCTGGTATTCAGATATACCTATTCATAACTCAATTCAGATTATATTCACACAATTTTCGTCGCTTATTGGGAGGATATTGAATACGATTAAAAAACATAACAAAATAACTAATGAGCGGCGAAAATAGTCTGGTCGATACTCTCACGAATCCATCTGAATCTACTAGCAGTTATAGCCACTTTAAGTATATATGCGTCCCTCTTCTTTCTATCCATTTTAGTTGGTTCCATGTCGTCGTTGCCCGTAAACGATTTGATTTGTAGTGGTTGGTTTTAAGTTTAGGCAACGTACTAGTTTAGGTTTACGGTCAGGTTTCTTTACGTCACCTGCGTAGCCGCATTCGTTTGTTGCAATAATCGATTTGCGGTAATGCAATTATATTACGTTAGAACGGTCCGGTTCTATTACGTCAATGACATCTGTTGCTTTTAACTATCTTTCTGATAACGCAAGTTAACAGTCATAGAAACTCAACTTTTTTGTATAAAAAAATTTACTCCAAGTATCCTTTTCTTACGTAACTAGTGCCTACTTCCAATACATAATCATTCATTATATTTAATAGTTTTAAAATAGATTACAAAATTTTTGATAAATTTACAACGTAGGTAATACGAGATTTAAAATTTTAACCAAATTGTTCTGCATAAAATGACTTTGTGATTTGACCAAACTTGTTCTCATTCAAAATGCAATCATAACCTCAAACCATAAAGTTTTTTATACAGTGCATTAAATTGAGATCTTTGTAACAGTACAGCGGCCTTGCTAGGTCGTTTCCGCTGTCTGCATACTTGAATCTATTTAAAAAACTTTTTGTAAGCGTTAATAGTTTAAATATTAAGCACTACTTTGATTTATTTGAATGTAGTTTTGATTTATTATAAACCGTTTCGTTTGTAGCTACTTGTTTGTTTATCTTTTTGTTGTCGCCTATATTTACTGTACAAGATACATTTATCATTTAAATCGGATCGTAACTAATGGTTTGATATGCTTCAAAAACTTTCAACCGTCATTTAAGTATTATCATTGTCGCATTAATTTTAAGTTTGTTGTGAAGATAAATTTTATTACTGGTAAGAGCTTTCATTGTTAACATGAATTTAAATTCAAATGGTACTCAACAGAAAGTATTAACATGGTTGGGAATTTGGGAAAATAAATCTTAAAAATACTTATTTGGGTATAAATATTATGAGAAACTTTTGAAATATCTCTGGTCATTAATTACAATGATAAATCATACTTTGGTCAGACATGTTTTAGGAGATTGATATTGGTACTTATTTCTTTATTTTCGGTCACTCACTTTCAATTTAGAGGGTGTGGCTTGCTTGGTTATTTTCCTTTTATGATGTAATAAGTCTTTAGTATTTATTTTTAACTATAAAACTATCATCATCATCGGCCTATGTTAGTCCACTGCTGGACATAGGACTCCTATAGACCGTCATAGCGCCCTGTCTTCATCTTGCCGCATCCAGCATCTGCCTACAGTCTTTAGCAGGTCGTCATCCCACCATGCCGGAGGGCGTCCTACATTACCTTTTCCGAGTCGGAATCTCCACTCAAGAACACGTTTACCCCAGCGGTTATTGGTTCTTCGCGAGATATGGCCGGCCCAATGCCACTTCAGCTGGCTAATTCTTAGAGCTAAGTCGATAACTTTGTTTCTGTGTCGCATGTATTCATTACGAATCCTATCCTTCAGAGAAACTCCGAGCATACCTCTTTCCATAGCTCGCTGAGCGACATTATAAAACTAATTCTTTAGTTGAATTCAGGATTGATTTTTAACAAAAGCAAAAAAAAGCATTTACACCATTTATCTAGATTTTTTTAAATTGATAGCCTTCGCGTGCCTATAAGCGGTATATCTAACACAAGAATGCTAATGTTGCCCACAATCTCTGGCATCTAGTAGCGAATAGATTTATTTTATAAACAGTGGGCAAGTGGAGCAGCCTTGGTCATCTCTCGTCGACCTTTGCATACCTGTTTAGTGGTGAATGGCACCTACGTAGGAGGCTACTGTCGCTCAATAAAACGAGATTTCTATGCGCTTTTAATAAAGATGAAGCTATATTGTCTCTCACATGTTTACTTGAAGATCTGAATGAAATATTTTAATCTGTTGTAGTTTACTTATCTTAATTTTATTCGTACGTGTCTAATATAAATGCACAGGATGCGAAGCGACAGAAATAAAAAATTGCATTTTACTTCCGTGTCAAATGTGTTTAATATTAAGTATTTGACCATATCTATGTGTACATTTATTGTATTTATGGAAATGAGGAGTCTTTGGTGCTTGATTCTCGATGGTAATTGACTTGGTTAGAAAATAGATAAATATTATCCTAAAATATCAATCTAGCTAGAGCAGACTATACAAACAATGAACTTTGCTTAATGTTACAATTTAGTCACATAATAGTCTTAATAGAACCTACTGACCTTTGACAAAACTTAAGTCTGAAGTCACGACTTCAGATTACATAAATATTTGGAATATTTCAATTGGTTTATCGGGCACAACGGTAATTTTCCTATTATTAAGTACTCGCAATACTAAATTTATGCCTTCTTTAGTAATTCGTGTGGCTACAACATGAAAACATGTGGCTCTGATGGAAGACCAGCGTTGGTTGCTAGCTTGCTAGTCAATCAACTCATGCTGAGGCAGAGCCATTTTGTTATTGGGTTTTCACTTTGTATTTTAATCTGAGTTTATTATGTAATTTATATTCTATTCTATTCTAATTCAGATCAACTCCAAAATATATTGCTTCAAACCAGTTGGTCAGTGTAGCCATATTTGAATTATAACAATGCGACACAAAACGTTCCTATTGAAATCCTCATTTCTTCATCCTTCATTCTAAACAAGACAAATCTATTCAATGGTCATGAACATACATTTACAGGTGTCTACGACTACATCATCTTTAACAGATGCAAGATCGATATTCAACCTTACTACCTCAGTAACAAAGTCTCTAAAATATTTTCTATAAGATAGAGCATTCGTAGAAAGCAGTGTAGTCCAGTGTTTTACATTGTCACATGTCAGTTCAACAAATGAGTCAACACATCTCATGATGGATGGTTAGAAAAATACTAGTTCCCTTTGTAGAGTTACTAAGAACAATATGTACGAACACAAAGAGCCTATGACATCAGGAATGCGACCTTTGGCGAATGTTATAGTTCAGACACTGGCGTTCTGAATATTTTGGAGGTTATAAACGGAATGTGCCGTGTAATTTGAAAGAACACACACTAAGACCTCAGCTTTGAAGAATACATAGGTTACCTAGAAGTCGACGCAGTGTAAAGATTGATACATGCATCTGTTAAGCTTTTATCAGATAAAGACGATACTATTAGAACAGTGTCTTCACTGGTAATATATGTTTATATATTACCAGTGAAGACACTAGTATTTTGATCTTTGTCTGAATCGTGTGAAAATCAGTTTGCACGCGTTATGCACACGCACAGTCGTGAGCGAAAGTAGACGTTACGTAATACATTCATACTTGCTAAATAACTTTATGCCGGTAAATAAGCCTAGCTGGCAGAAGCTATTATAATATTATCTTGAGATGGACAAAATTTTGCACGCGATAGTACATCAAAACAAATAAACAAAAAGTATTAATTTTTAGAAAAATGAGAACCAATATAAACTTACATTCTATCATAATGTACTTACCTATGTATCTACATAATCATACCTACGTAAGATCCTGTAAGTTTGAATCCTCGCTCTAACTAAGATAACCTTGGGTGGAGATGCGAGGGATCTCAGCTTCAGTTTATTTACAAGTTATTTATTAATAATCGCTAATTAAACCTAAGTAAGACACATTTATGCTATTTTTTATTTTTTTTTCGATAGCTATCTATAAGTATTATCGTATATACTGTGATAATGATAATACTTATAGATAGCAATGATTATACTAAAACTTTCAATAAAAAAATATAGCAACCATAATTTCTAATTTCAGGGTGATTTCTTCCATGCTCAGTGAAATACTGATAAACAAACCTATTGACATAAGGAACAACTCAATGTAGAAACTTCACTGACTATACATCGATAAAAAACCTTAAAATCCATAGTAGCACCGAACGGTCAAGACTAAATACTAAGAACTCAATATCGAAGCTATAAGGGCTGATAATAGAGTTGGTATTAGCGTGGATGGAACAGCCAGTGCAAAACTTGAAAGACAAGACAGGTGCGTGAAAATGAAAGTTGTTCTCTTCCTGCTCACCCGTTTGCCTCGGCTCCCAGCTGATACGAGTAGATACTAGATACTTTATACACAAGGACGTTGTGAATAGATGCAAAAAAACTTGACGACTTGCCATTTTAGGAGGTTTATGAGCTACAAACGGAAATGACTTACTTTACACAGGACACTATAAAGGCTTTTACTGAAATGAAGTCAACTTTATACCTAGAGGTAATGGATAATGATGACGATTATAATGAAACAGAATAATCTGACGTTTAGTATAAAACAAACAAAATAGGTGCATAATAGACAAAAAAGAGAAATATTCAAACAGTTATAATATTCACAAAATGACGTACAGTTGCAATCAAAAGCAACATTATTTCTTCTAGCGTTAGAAACATGATCATCAAGTACTAAAAAACTGAATCAAATAGCTAACATCACTTTTAATTGCTATGAAATACTAAACAAAGATTGACGTAGTGCCGAACAAGGTTGTAAATTTGAAGCAAAAAATACTGCAGGTACAGTAGATAAAGGTTAATAGCAGATCTAATTAAGCGTGAAGCTTTGGCAAATCTTCAATACGAGCATTAAGGTTTATAGAGGTGTCGACCAATAATATTTTTTGCAAGTTTTTGAAATTCCCTATTTTGAGGCAGTGTATACAAATTATATGTAATACCAGATATTCTTTAGATACTTTAAGAGAATAGCTTGTGGTATAGGAAACATGAGTTAATTGTGTCCTTAGTTAAGTGCTAGGGATGATGATAGACACATTTTTATTTGTTTTTTTTGAGGGCAGAAGCCTTTATTCACAAAGAAAATTATAATATAATTGGTATTTACAATTGAAACAATTGAGCTAACTGCAGACCGTTGCAAACAATCTACAGGTAGCTCAAATTTTTATTTGTAAATAAATACTTGTATATTTGCATAAAAACGCTTCAGACAAAGTTACTGCATCAAAATTGCAAATTTATAAGTTCATAGCCAGTCTACCGCGCTGTCATAAAAGCAAAATTAATGTTCAACGGGTTTTACACTTTTATGATTCTCTACAGCACGAGCTGGATGTGCGGAAGAGTTTAAGTCCAAATCGACTTTCTCTCGGAAACGCTAAAAAGTGAAACTGGAATCAGCCGCTTGCTGGTTAACTGTGATTACTGTGATGGAGCTATAAATGTGGATGATTGGTAATGTGAACGAGTAAATGCAAAGGTTGGGGTTTGGGCGGCTTGAGACAATGCTGAGGATGATTTTGAAGTTGTGATAGAAGTTTACATTTAATTTTTTTACCTATTTCAATAAACAAATAATGGAACTTCCCAAGATGACACAGAAAGTTTTGGACGCTGCGCTTGTTCAAAAAGAGGTAGGCCAAAGACGCTGAGGATGATATAAATATACCTATGGATATGAGAAGAGAGCAAATCATTATGAAACAAGATCCGTCAAGTGCGAGTGTAACTCGCGCGACGAGGGTTTTGAACGTTTGTCAACAAATATGTACCAAAAGTACCGGTTAGAGACTTCGCAATTTAAGGAATAGGTACCTAAGAATAGTAGGTACCAACCTACATTTCAGATGGATCTCTCTGCATGCTTCGGTTAAGTGGGTGGTTCGGTGGGTAATGGTTAATTTTTCGACTTTTTTCAAAATATTTCAAAAAGTATGAAAGCTACAGAAATTTGAAAAACTGTTTTCTAATGTCCAAACCGATACCTTTCATTTGATACCCCACTTGGTGGGGTAGCCCCCCTTTTGAAAATTATTCCTTTTTGACCATTTTTCAAAAAGTGTTCTTTTTACAGACTTCTCTATATTTTTCCTGTAAAATATAGATCCATATCTACAAACGCTCCATACATTTTAAATGGATCGCTCATCAAACTTCGGAGATAGGGGGGGGGGAATGGGTATTTTTTCGACTTTTTTCAAAATATTTCAAAATGTATGAAACCTACAGAAATTTGAAAAACTGTTTTGAAACGTACAAACTGATACCTTTCATTTGATACCCCACTCGGTGAGGTAGCCCCCCCTTTTGAAAATTATTTCCCCCCATTTTGACCATTTTTCAAAAAGTGTTCTTTTTTCAAACTTCTCTATATTTTTCCTGTAAAATATAGACCCATGTCTATAAACGCTCCATACATTTTACATGGATCGCTCTGCAATCTTCGGAGATAGGGGGGGGGGAATGGGTATTTTTTCGACTTTTTTCGAAATATTTTAAAAAGTATGAAACCAACAAAAATTTCAAAAAGTATTTTGAAATGTTCAAAATGATACCTTTCATTTGATACCTCATATGACTCTGTAGGTATCTTTTAAAATTTCGACATCACAATTTATATGGAAAATATTCATTTTCATTTTTCATTTATTTTCATTTATTTTTCTCTAAATCTGTACAGGCGCACGAAATGTATTATTATTTTAAATTTCAAGTTGATAGCTGCAGTAGTTTTTGAGTTATTAAGGAGGGAAAAAAGGACAGACAAAGCGAGACCATAAGGGTTTTGAAACCGATCTTCGATCTTCAAAACCCTAAAAAGATGTCAACTTCTTCAAGATTATAAATCTTATTTCATGTTTATAAGCAGAACCAGTGAAATGATTTATAATTAAATAGAAAGTAAATTCAATTATGATTAATAAGTTATAGCTATTTCCATTTCATAAAATACCTAATAATAATGTTTACGAGCTTGGAATCAAAATACCTAAGTAATTACCAATCGATCTCTGCAAATAGCATAAAGTTGATCTTTAGTAGGAGCAAAGGTTAAACTAAATGTGAAGTTGTTTGGTTTAAATTGATCGTATTTTAGATGTATTTGTACATACCGACTTTTATTGCTAAGTGATCATTAAGTTCACTAAATTTGATTAATATTATGTCATATTGATTGTGAAATTTCATTTGGACCCGGGATATTACTCTCATGTCAGTCTATTTCTGTAAATCAAAACTAGTCAGCTAAATTTCGAAATATGTAAATCATGTGTGTGGTTAGCTTGAGTATAAATCATGTCAGACTTAAAAATAAACATTTCGATAAGCCTGACGTGCGAAGGGTGTAAAGAATGCAAATCATTTACGGGACCAGTTCGTTGAATGATGAGACCAATGATAACATCATTGGTTACATTCTATTCTGATCCAGTTTTTTAAATAATTTCCTTTATTTTTATGTCAATTGCATCCAAGCAATTTGTTTTAAAATTTGTTTCGCGGGTTTCCTATTTTGACCTGACTTGTTTTTGTTATGAACTTTAAAAAACGAATTATTTTTGCTGATGCGTTGGTAATTGAAAAATATCCTTGATTGTTATTTAATTGGCGGATGAGGGGAGCGGTCGTCTGCCGTTCGTCTGTCCCTTCACGATGCTTGTACCTGCTGTTCCCATGTTTACGTCATTAGGGCCCAAAGTTTTACTTTTTTTAGCCAGGCAACGCATGTCCCCTTCTCAGTTTTAATAGCTGTGGTAAATTTTATTTTCCGTTTTGTTTTAGCTCCGAAAAATGTGTTAAGTTATTGCGAATCCTTATTTAAAACTATCTATCTTGCCACTTTGTAATGGTTTTCTTTCAATCCTTTACTAAAGTGCCTAACCTACATACTCGTTCGATTTTATCTGTATTTCTTCATCTGTTTTGTTCGAAGCATGTCCGCAACCTGCAGAGTCATTTCTCACAGCATCATTATCATTAATAGCTCCATTATCATCAAAAGACATCATTTGATAATCTTCAATTACCCTACCACGTTACTGGTGACCTTTTCTAACACGTTATTATATTGCACGCGAGCAAATATCATGTGTCATTGACAAGTCTTTTGCAAGAGTGTAGGCTGCACGTTACATCATTTCACTGGCTATTTAAATGCCAAATATTGACCCATGACACGAGAATCTGCCACTTGTCTTCATGTACAGGTAATGCTTTCGGAATCTATACGATATATTAGATAGAGGATCACATGAAATTGCTAGACTTTGTGAAGAAAGAACACAGTATGAATATAGTCAATGAATAGGTAACTTGCTAAAGCTGTCTTGACATTTCATTGAGTCAAAGTTCAGAATAATTATGATATCTGAATCTGACAACCAGTAAAGCAAGTGACATTTTTAAAAACGTATACCGATTAAAAATAATTGCGTGGTCCATTGATATAAAATGTTTTCAGATTAATAAACCAATCATCCTTTGTTGCAGGTACTAAAATGTAAAAATAGCATCTTGCTATGGACAGATTATCGTGTTAAAATTGAATTATTTCAATAAGACGGAAAGCCATATTTTCACTTTCGTCGTGTGTGCACGGTAATTTGATACTTCGTCACGCAGTTCAAAATCGTGACTATGAATATCATTATTTATAAAACTGTCTAAAATAATTGAAACTTCGTCACGGTTTAAAAACAACTTATTTATAAGGGAAAATTTGTAATGAGAAACCGAAATATTGCAACAGCTTTATGGTAGGTACAAAGCCAGGATGGCATAGAAGGATTTTTGCCCATAGTCGCTAGAATCTAGGTTTTATCTTTACCCTTTTTGTATTAGGTAATTCCTTGGATAAGGCTTCAAGGTGTACTTTTACATCAACTATTGGTCGTCTATCCTACACACATAATATGAAGAAATAAAACCACAGGTGGCACTATGACATTAAGGCATTCAACTCTTCTGAAGAAGATGCAGCCAATCTACTTTGAAAAGTAGTAATCACTTGCAAATAGCTCCTAAACCAGACAAGGTAAGCATAACTCGATAATTTTGTCACCAGCAGCGAATGGAGTAAGTCTTTCGTTACAATGTGTGATATTCTACGCGTGAACGATGTATAAAATACTAGTTAAACCGTGCTACTTGCAAGTTCTATTCAAAATGTCCAGTCCAATGCTAATGAGAAGACGAGTTAACGAGTTTTGATGACCGATACAAGCCATTGGATGAGATAAATGAAACCGACTCACAATTGCATTCATAAATCCATCATAGGCACCGATTTTACAAAAGACAGTGGACAAGAAAATCCTATAGGTACCTAAGTGTGATATTATAGTATTATTTTATTTTTTCGGGTGCCACCGTCTATTTTGTTCTTACATGTCCAGTCCATCCTAAGGTTGCCTGGAAGAGATCGGTCATAGCGATAAGGCCGCTTTTGTACTTCGTCTACTCTTAGCATTTATTTCTGTATTGTTATCTGTCTTTGTGTGTTACAATAAAGTATTATCTATCTATCTATCTTATAATCCTATATGCTTTTTAACAAGAATAAAGGTAAAAATTATTTAGGCACTTGCTGGATAACATCATAAATTACAGAAAACCCATAGAAAAACCGCTTTAATTTAGCGGAATCCAAAGACCTCGGTTCACATCTGAGACTGTTTCTATTCCGATCGCAGAAACCTTGATATTAGCAGAAATGCTAAGTTCAATCTACTCGTGACTAGAACTTAACCGTCCCAGTATTGATTTAATGTGGATTCTAAGAAGATTGCAGGTGAACGTAAGCCGTTTTTGTGAGGTTTAGGACTGTATTTATACTCTATAGATACTTTTTAAAGATCAGCTTCAACTTACAAAGAAGCGTTACCGAGTAACGCACGATTTTTTTGTGTGCTCGAATTTATTTGATTATAAGACTTTTTAGCCACCTTTCGACTATGTGGAAATGTGAATTAAGCCAAACTAGAAGTTAAATCTTAAACAAAAATGGGTTCTTAAGGCGCTGTGCATGGAAAACTAAGACTATCAGATTGCATGTCAATATTACCAAATGTGGTCGGCAGAGGCGCTTATTTTTAACATAGACTTATGCAAAATTTATCTGTTGTAGAAGAGGCAAACTTTTGTTTTATTTTGGTTGATAGCACAATCACAAGGTAATAATGTAATGTTAACTAACATTTGCCCGCGGCTTTACTATCGTTGCATGTAAAATACCTTAATAAAACCTATGTCGCTCATTGTAGCTTCTCAATTATAATAAAAATTACATTCATCGATAGTTATTATTATAGTTATTATTTGGTTAGTTTCTTTTTCAATTCACAGTTACTTAAGCCATAAATATTCAGTTTTTTGTTAATTAAGTTATATATGTGGGCGGATTGGGATACATATTGTCGTGCAGCAAAATTAGATCTTACAGTTACTTTATTAATAATGTTTTTATTTCTTCGCTGTGTTGTTTGACTAGTTATGAATTTTAAATGTTTATGGATTTTTAGGACTATGTTTAAGGTATATAATTTTCTAATCGTAAGCAATTCTGATTCCGTATAAAGTAAATAAGTTGGATATCTGTATGGTCTAGAGTACATTACTTTAATAAGAGATCTTTGCGTTCTTTCTACTTCTATAAATTTACTCTTTATGGCTCCCCCCCAAACGGTTATACAGTAGCTTATGACTGATTCTGCTAAGGAAGTGTAAATTTGGCTTAGTAAAGGTTTGGAAGCGGAATTTCTTAGTCCCTTAAATATCCAAATAAGTTTCCTTACTCTACCCGCCAGCAGTTCTATTTGTGCATGCCATGACAATCGCTGATCAATCATTATGCCCAAGTACTTGGTTGTCTTAACTTTAATGATTTCAGGACAGGGGCACACCAGATCGTTACGATTGCAGGAGTGAATTTTTATACTGTAATCAGTGGGGGGCTGCGTGTTATTATACATTGAAAAAGTCATAAAGTTGGTTTTAGTAACATTAAGGGTGAGAGCATTGTTCTTGAGCCATTCAGATACAATTGAGAGTCCAGCTTCAGCCTTCTGTTTAACATCGTCCCATGATTTGCCGGTGAAAACTATGGCAGTATCATCTGCATAAGAGAAGATTTTGGCGTCACTAATTTCAAGGCTGCAGAGGTCGTCAATGTAGACGAGAAACAGTGTCGGTCCGAGTACGCTACCTTGTGGAACCCCATAGCCAATGTCCTCGTCATCACTGACAACCCCACCAATCTTAACCCTTTGTTTTCGCTCTTGGAGATAGTCAGACAGTAAATCTAGGGGCTTACCACGAATACCCTTATTTTCTAGTTTATTGATAAGAGCGGGAATAGATACGGTGTCGAACGCTTTCTTCAAATCTAGGAAAACTGCTAGGCATTTCTGTTTGCGATCTACTTGATCAACGATGTGATTGGTTAAAGCAGCGATAGCGTCTTCAGTTGAACGGCCATTCCTAAAACCGTATTGTGAGTTGGAGAATAAATTAAATTTTTCAAAGTACGAATGTAATCTAATGTTAATAAGTTTCTCCAGTATTTTAGAAATTGAGGAAAGAACTGAAATTGGCCTATAATTATTGAGTTCATCTCTATTCCCATTTTTAAAAACCGGTGTTATTATAGCAATAGCTTGAGGTAGATCATTACCAATATTAGCGAAAAACTTGTTTACAAAATTAACTGACTCATTAGGCGATGGTTTTATATCAAGGAGTTGGATATTAGGTGTTTTTGTAGGTTTGTAATGAGTAATAGCGTTTATGGTTTTCCAAAGATTTTTACTATTCTTAGCATTTTTATATAGTTGGTCTCTTTCATATTTTCGTTTTAGTTTTTTAATTGAATTGTTGCAGAAGTTTCTATATCTCCTATAAGTTATACTAAGTATTTTGTCGTTTGGATTATTTCGTAGTTTTTTTTGCATACTATTTCTATTTTTGATACAGCGTAAAATGCCCAGGGTAATCCAAGGTTTAATGAATTGTTTGCTTCTAGGTACACGAACTATCTTTGTATGCATAGATAGACTTTGTTGAATAGTATTTATTAATTTATCACATAAATAATTTGGATCGCATTGTTGTTCAAGTAAGTCTGCAAAATTAAATTCTTTTAAATATTGTAATGATTTTTCATATTCTGTTTTTGTCTTGTATGTTATAGAATTATTAATTTGTATTTTAGATATATTAACTAGAATTGATAGGTGATCCGTAAAAGACGTGTTAACTACAGCAATAGTTGCAGAGTTTTTATGTTTATTTAATTTTAAGATAACATGGTCTAGGCATGCGGTTTCTCTTGTTGGAAGATTATGACCAGACAAGAGTCCGTGCATTGATAGTACATTCAAATAGTTTTGTCTGTTATTTTTCTCATAAGTTATTTCAGAGTCTCTAGGTAGAGTATTTATATTTATGTCCCCGACTATTATTATGGTTTCATGATTATATAAGGTCATCAAAATCGCCCTACCTATTTAACATATTTTAACTCGACCAATACTTTCCGTGCTGTAAACATGTTGAGTAGTACCTACCTATCTAGCTACCAGAGATAAAACCACTATAAACCTATTCTACTTAATTGGTAGGTCTGTCAATGAATAAAATTCCTGCAAATTTCTTTTGGCTTAGCTTCAATCAAATATAGACTTTATTTCAATGACGAATGAACCATTTAACCCGCAAAACAAAAGTTGTCGAAAATCGTAATTCGTCCGTCGAACCCAGCTGTCATCGCGAAAAAAGTTACATAACCTCACGTCCGTCCGAGGAGGCATCCAGCCTCCGAATGAAGCTAGTGGAAGCTATTTTGAGCATATATTGAAAGGGATGTTTGAGTAATAAGGTTGAAATTCTATTGGCAAAATATTATAATTTTTGCAATTACTTCGCTAAACGCCTTACAAAAATGTGTTTTTTGGGTTTTATTATGTCCCGGTTTTTTAAAGAAAGTCCGGTTTTCAACTTTCCGGATTTTTTAAGAAACCCGGGGGGTACAGAACCTAGCTGCGTACTGTACAAAAATTAAAAAACACGGGTGAAGAAATACAAATTTAATTATTACGAATAAAATAGAGAGCCTGAAGGGCTATAATGTTATGTAATTAATTTTAAAAAACTAACTCGGCCAGAGGGGCTAGCATGTGGGTTCTTTGTCCTACAGAAGGCTGATTCTACTAGGTTTGATTGAGGGTCTTCTCCTTGCTTTTCCTCTTCCACAGTACTCTCCTTTTAGTGCGTCGCGGGTGTAGCAGCGACCCGATGGCGAAAGGTGTGTGCGAGTGTGAAGGTCCAGGTCCAAAAGGGGGGCAGCTCGTGAGAAGTCCGGCCGGAGACGAAGACTGCCCTAGGGTGGACTTTGAACCCTGGAATGCGCATAAAGCTAGGCATTACAGCCAGGCCTAGTAGGGTGACGGGCTCCCACGGCAGCACAAAAAGCAGAAGCACTAAGTGTTCATGATGCCGTGGAAGTCACAATCAGAACGGGAGATGAATTTAAAACAATATGAAAAGAGAATTTACAAAAAATGTTACAAAGAGAAATATGAGCGAAATAAAAAGGAATAACTGTAGATGTAGTGAAAAGCCTAGCCCGTGAACAGTATGAAGAGATGACATGGCGAGGTGAAAGAAAGCCCATGTCATTCTTTGAGCATTGGAATGAATGTTTACAGCCTAAATTACAAATCAGTGCAAAACTTACCCAGCAGGGGTTTATAAACTTTCACTTTGTTGTAGTTTGAATACAAGTAAAAACGAGGAATTATCGAGATTGATTCAATAAGCGAGTAAAATGGCGTCTCAGTGCGTCTCCTGCGCAGTAAAAGTGTGACACGTCCTATCTCAAGGCCATAGACAACAGCAGCGGATACGGCACGAAGTTAGCGGCGTGTTGACGAACTTATCTATGGGCCGTCGTCTATAATCGACTAATACTATTAATCGAGTAATATATAATTGGAATCGGAATTGTATTGGATTTTAAATTATTAATTAAATAAAAACGTAAGTATGTAACGATTTACGTTACATTACCCCCTCTTGTAGTCAAAGATTTTGCTCTAGGAATGCAAAATCTGACTACTAACTACTGACACTCCACATTCATTAAACCATTCATACTACCTTTCGTAACACAAACATTCTTACCTATCAAACAACACCAAGACAACAGAAAGTTTTGGCGCAACCTTCCAAAAACAGGGCATCCTTTATTTATCGAGGATGACCAATGCTAGCAGCTAAGATGTTAAACAAAAAAAACGGGGAACATAACATTACCGAAGAACCTACAGATTAGATACGTTAAACTTTATTACTATTTAATTTTAGGTCTTTGATATGCCAAGCTCCAATATCCTTGCCTGACATATCCTCTAAGACATATACTAAGGGAGACCGTTTCTCAGTAATACGGCATTTTATAAATTTGGGAGCTAACTTTTTGCTAAAATATTTATCTTTATCGCTCAAAATAAAAGTACGTTTATAGACAACATCACCAACGTTAAACTCTGCATGCTTCCTGCGTAAGTTATAATGTGCTGTATTCTTTACATGTGCCTGCCACAATGACGCCTGCACATCATCAAATACAGCCGAAAGACATCCACGATTTTCGGCGTAGATATCACGCGGAAGGAAGAGAACCTCATCACCTAAGTCATTGTCAGTATAGTGCGATCCACACAAAACAAGCTCTCTACCATAAACAAGAAAAGCCGGGGTGTAACCAGTGGCTTCGTTTACGGAGCTGTTAATCGCAAACTGTACCTTTGGGATAAAAGTGTCCCATGTCCGATGGTCATTTTCTACAAATGAGGACAGACTAGTAACGATAGTTTTATTATAACGTTCAACGGTGTTAATCTGTGGTGTATATTTTGGAGTAAAGTAAATATTTGGGATTTTATATTTTTTAAACAAAGATTCAGTTGTAGAACTAATGAACTGACTTCCATTATCAAGAAAAACTGTTTGAGGGACACCATGTACAAGAAAAATTGATTCTTCTAAAACTTTGACGACGCCATCTGAAGTAGCACGACGCATGGGAAATATGTGACAGTATTTCGAAAAACAACAAGTTACAACAAGCATAAAAGTGTTTTGCTTACGAGTGGCGGGTAAAGGACCAACAAAGTCAATAGAGATCATTTGAAATGGTCTTGAACATTGTTTGGGACGACCCATTTGGCCAAGAGTAGTGTGATTTTGCGGCTTGTAAGAAGAACAAACAGAACAAGCGCTAACAAACTTGACAACATCCTGATGCATGCCCGGCCAGTAGTGTGTCAGTGACAACCGCCGGTATGTTTTAAAGATGCCAAGATGTCCGGCTGTAGGTTCCGAATGATTCTCTGTAATGATACAATCGCGAAATTCACTAGGGACTACTTCTTTCCAAGCAAATTCTGAAGTTAGATTAGATTTAGATTTAGACAGCCTGAACAAAGAATTATTCTTGATGCAAAAATTTTGATACTGACTTGGGGCGTTAAGACAACCATTGTAAATATTTTTGTACCATTCATCGTTGGTATTGACAAAGGAATTGGCAAGAGAAATGGCAGCAGTGGGAAAAGATCGCGATAAAGCATCAGGGATGACGTGATCAACTCCACGACGATGTTTGATATCAAAATTGAATGATGACAAACGTACTCCCCAACGAGCTAGTCGACCAGTTGGATTTTCCAAAGATAAAAACCACTTCAACGCGGAATGGTCAGTGTACACTGTAAAAGTATGACCGTTTTCAAGGTAACAACGCCAATGTTCTATAGCAGTCAGCACAGCGAGAGTCTCCCTCTCGGTGATGCTATAGTTTTTCTCAGCATTGTTAAACGATCTGCTCATATAAGCCACGGGATGTTCTTTACCTTCAATTGTCTGCGTCAACATAGCGCCAACACCATAATTACTAGCGTCCGCATGGACCTCAAAAGGTTTGGAATAATCTGGGCAAGAAAGTACAGGCGCAGAAATTAGGGATTCCTTTAATGCGTTAAATGCTATGTCAGCTTCAGGTGTCCATTGGAAAGGAGGTGCTTTTTTACCACTTGCAGTAAGTTTATTTAGTGGACCAGCTACAGTACTAAAATTGGGAACGAAACGTCGGTACCACGTGGCGGTGCCGAGAAAGCGTTTTAATTCTTTTCTGTTAGTAGGAGTTGGAAAGTTGAGAATAGCCTCCACCTTATTAGGGTCTGTGCGCAGACCATGGGCATCAATAACATAACCGAGGTATTTTAGCTCGCTGCGAAAGAATTGACATTTACCGAGATTAACAGTTAAATTAGCTTGCTTCAACCTATCCAAGAGACGCAACAAACGAGAGACGTGTTCTTCGAAAGTTGAACTAACGATAACAATATCGTCCAAATAAGCGAAAGTTTTATACTCTCTGTCAGTAAAAAGCAAATCAACCAGACGTTGCTGAGTCGCCGGAGCGTTGGTAAGGCCGAAAGCGGTAGTTTTAAAACGGTATAATCCTCTACCTTGTACATAGAAAGCAGTTTTATCTCGATCTTCAGGTGCGATAGGGACTTGCCAGAATGCCTTAGACAAATCAATGCTTGACAAGTATTTAGCGTCACGAAGACTATCCAAAATTTCTGAGACATAAGGCAAATTATAGGAATCTCGTTTCGTAACCGCGTTAAGCTTGCGACTATCGAGGCAGAACCTAGGACTTCCATCCTTTTTAGTAACAATGATGACGGGAGAGGACCACGCACTCTCACAAGGCTCTATTACATCAAGAGACAACATTTCATCAACCTGATCAACCAAAATGCGTTGTTTCTCAGGAGACATCCTATAGTAGCGTTGTCGGATTGGAAGCGTGTCTCCAGTATCGATGCGATGGCAAATTAAATCAGTCCTACCTAAACCCTTCTCTTCTGTTGAAATTGATTTAAACTGAGCGATTATATTGTCAGCTATAGCTTTTTGAGAGTCAATCAAATTGTCATAAGACTGAATAAACGTCGCATCAGTATTACAATTCAGATCTGCCAACGAAGTTGTGGACATTTTAATTGAGTTCAAATATTTAGGACAAATTTCAAAAGCTCGCCAAAAGTCTACGCCCAGAATAACCGGCGTTTCAACCTCGGGAACAACATAAGCTCGGAGAATGTGTAATTGGTCCTGGAACGAAATCGAAACATTGATATAACCAATACTATTTAGAGATTGACCACCAGCAGCTACCATATTAATGCGATCATTTGTATGCAAAGTGCAATCGACAAGGTGTTTATGGAAATTATTTCCTAAAACAGTGACTGCAGCACCAGAATCAAGTAAGCCACAGGCATCAATGTTATTGATTTTGATAAATACATAGGGACGAGAATCGTTTGACGGTTTAGAGTTCAGAATTGTAGAGATTTTATATGAAGAGCTAAAGGTTCGTATAAAATTAAGCCAAGATTCCCAGTCTTGCTTATCAAAATTGCTACAATTCTGGCCTACTCGTTTTTTGGCGTAGAAGACTTCTTTTTACGACAGTCAGGGCAATCAGGAGTTTTAACGTCCTTCTTCCCACATTTAAAGCACACGATATCGCGCGGAGCCTTGCATTGGCGCAAATGGTGTGAGTTAGTGCGACACCTTGGACAATAAGGTTCTTTTTTAGAGGTGGAGACTGCATTTATATTAGCTTGATTTTGATCTTTATTATTGTGATTTCTATTATTATTATATCTATTATGATTGTTACTATAGTTATTAGATTTAGTCGAGCCCTTATCAGCATTGTATGCAAACTCCGGTGCAAGAGTACCAGAAGTAACCTTAGGCGGCTCCTGAAATTGAGAGAGGCGTGCTTGAATAGCTTCAAAATTCCTGCATAATGTACGCAATTCGTCGATGCTAGAAATCTGGGCAGCTGAGGCTAGGGTGCTGGCATAGCAGGGCCTGATATTATGGAGGAGAATTTCCAATTGATCCGCCTCTGGTATGGGTTTAGACAAGCGCGAAAACATACCTTTCATTATGGAGAGGTATATAGTGATGTTTTCACTTTCCCCTTGAGTACGAGCACGGATCTCTGAAACCAACCTATAGTCGTAATCAGTTTGGCCAAAATCTTCTTTAAGTAAGATTGCTAATTCAGTCCACGAGTTTACCCTATCTTTCGCCGCACGATACCAATGAAGGGCATCACCTTGAAATATTTCAGAGGCGTAGCTAAGGATTTTTGACGAAGGAATGTTACGAGCCTCCATAAATTCGTCAACACGCTGTATAAAAGAACGCACGCATGACTTGCCATTGTATTTTAAGCGAGATAGTTCGGAGGAAGCGCGATCACAAGTCACGTTGATCACAGTCTGCTGCGTATCCGATGCACAGCGTACGGTCTCGGAAGAGGCAGTGTTTACGCTTGAAGAAGCACTAGATGGAGATTTCTTTTGCAGGGCAGAACACTTGAGCGAGAAACCTTTATATGCCGCGACTATATCGTCAAACTCTTTCTTATATTCATCGCCACGGTCTATCCTCTCAATACGGTTATATAAGTGATTGAGCATATTTTGTGTTCGCATGAGCGAGGAAGCACTAGGATCTTCCACATCCAAATTAGTTTGAATTTTCGTCAGAACATCTAAACAACCTTTAATATCCTGCCTTATATCAAGTGGAGATTCTAATATGTGTTCTGAAGGATGTTCAGCCCCTAACTTGACTATCTGTTTGCGTAACTCCTCAACAGAAGATGCTGGAGTAGCGCCTCGTATGCGAACCTCATAATCTAACTCCGATTTTTGGAGAGACAAAAACTTAACGGGCAACATGGTACAGCAGTGAGAAATAAACTGACCTGTTGGATAAGTAGTGCACTGAATAAAACTAAAGCTCGCCGTTCTGTTACAAAATGATTAAATGAACGTATGGTTTTGATGAGATGAACAGTGAAAACAAAAAAAAATGCAAAATCAAAGAAAAAGGAAACTACTGATGTGTACTGCTCGGTACTGTACAAGAACAATCAACAATAACAACAAAAAAACAAGCGTGAAGAAAGTTAAAATTAAAATTAACAATTGTGTAAATAATGTAAAATGATTAGAGTTTACAAAGGTTATTTACAATTAAGAAAATATAATCTAAGTACTTACGTACACCTCAGTAGTTTATGATTGAAAACCAAAAAAAATACGTTTTACATAAAACTACCACCAACATGCATAAACAAAAGAAAAAAAACAAAAAGAAGAACCAAGTAGAATCAGCTGTATTAACCACGGATAAAGGGCGCCAGTGTCCCGGTTTTTTAAAGAAAGTCCGGTTTTCAACTTTCCGGATTTTTTAAGAAACCCGGGGGGTACAGAACCTAGCTGCGTACTGTACAAAAATTAAAAAACACGGGTGAAGAAATACAAATTTAATTATTACGAATAAAATAGAGAGCCTGAAGGGCTATAATGTTATGTAATTAATTTTAAAAAACTAACTCGGCCAGAGGGGCTAGCATGTGGGTTCTTTGTCCTACAGAAGGCTGATTCTACTAGGTTTGATTGAGGGTCTTCTCCTTGCTTTTCCTCTTCCACAGTACTCTCCTTTTAGTGCGTCGCGGGTGTAGCAGCGACCCGACGGCGAAAGGTGTGTGCGAGTGTGAAGGTCCAGGTCCAAAAGGGGGGCAGCTCGTGAGAAGTCCGGCCGGAGACGAAGACTGCCCTAGGGTGGACTTTGAACCCTGGAATGCGCATAAAGCTAGGCATTACAGCCAGGCCTAGTAGGGTGACGGGCTCCCACGGCAGCACAAAAAGCAGAAGCACTAAGTGTTCATGATGCCGTGGAAGTCACAATCAGAACGGGAGATGAATTTAAAACAATATGAAAAGAGAATTTACAAAAAATGTTACAAAGAGAAATATGAGCGAAATAAAAAGGAATAACTGTAGATGTAGTGAAAAGCCTAGCCCGTGAACAGTATGAAGAGATGACATGGCGAGGTGAAAGAAAGCCCATGTCATTCTTTGAGCATTGGAATGAATGTTTACAGCCTAAATTACAAATCAGTGCAAAACTTACCCAGCAGGGGTTTATAAACTTTCACTTTGTTGTAGTTTGAATACAAGTAAAAACGAGGAATTATCGAGATTGATTCAATAAGCGAGTAAAATGGCGTCTCAGTGCGTCTCCTGCGCAGTAAAAGTGTGACACGTCCTATCTCAAGGCCATAGACAACAGCAGCGGATACGGCACGAAGTTAGCGGCGTGTTGACGAACTTATCTATGGGCCGTCGTCTATAATCGACTAATACTATTAATCGAGTAATATATAATTGGAATCGGAATTGTATTGGATTTTAAATTATTAATTAAATAAAAACGTAAGTATGTAACGATTTACGTTACAAATGGTTTTATTTATTTAAAACTTTTTACATATTTCTTTAGTTGATAAAATTTCCTTTCATATAGTATTAGAATAATTAATGGTTGTCACTCAAAATATTGAGCATTTCGAGACGAAAATTTTTTTTCTTGTTCTTTCTTGTGATTTTTTTTTTCAAGATCCTAGATGGTTTTATAAAATATTTTTGTATAAGTCTTTTTTCCATACATTTGACTATACACTGTATTTTTTTTGGGCTTGTAATATGTCGGAGAACGGCTAACGGTGCGACGAAAAAGTGTACTTTCTACGGTGTCGCTGTTTGGGCAGCGTCTTAAGTAAGTATATTAAAATCGGTCAATAAATAACGAGGATTTAAAAATAATGGAGTCGAATTATACGTGTGTAATTTTAAGTCAGTAAAAAAATATAATGATGTATCCATTGTTGAAGGAATTTGGAAGTACAGTACCTACATATAATTTATTTGCTCTTGTTCAATAACGTTATATTCGCAAGATAACTGGTTCTTTTCACCATTTTTGCAATATCACCTTTCATCTTAAATATCCTTTGAATTGGAAGAACTGAGGCATCTTTAAGCCCATCGACGCAAAAGAAAACCTGCCATGTTGCTTTTCAAAAATCAGAAGGGTCTTTGGAAGCTCTTGACAAGGTCAACGTACTTCAAAAATTATTTTTTAGGTTTTTGGGACTGGTGATACAATATTATTAAGATACTAGCACAAGTCTTAAAGACTTGACCCCAAGAAGCGTATGGCGCCCAATTGAGAGATGGCTTGATCATATAGTACGTGTCACAGGGCATCAACAGATGTGAGAAGCACAGCACCCTGGTGGCTGGCACAAACTTTGAGAGCCCAACAGTGGGTAAAATCCGTCTACAGATCGGACGTTTCATGCTGCATTAGTCTTCTTCATTTCAAAAACTACAGTTCGACGGTATATAAGATCACAATTCGTTTTAACGTACAAAAAGGTCTGTTGGTGATATTGTTAGAATGATTAATAAAAGTTAATTGTAGCTCCCACACAAGATTAAATGGATCTCCTACATAGATTGAGTAGGCAGATACCTAACCCAAATAAACCACAGGTTAGAATTCGTCCATCAATCACTTTTTTGAATCACCCACAACGTAGTCTAGACTCTCAAATGGGCAACGATTATATCAACATACAATTTACTTGGGCAAGGGATAAAGGCCATAATATTGAATATTAGAAAGTTAATTTTGAAAAAAAAAGAGAAAGAAAATTATTTCCAAGACACTACACACAAACAAAGTTTGGTACACAAATAAAATGTTCGTAGCTAACCCTAATTAAGGATTTTACTAAGTCACTAAATTAAACTGAAACGAATGAAAGAAGAAACAAAAGATCGTTTTCAGTTGTTATTTTATGTTTTTGATTGAAAATGCGTCGAGCTTGTTAGTTAAATGCTGTATGCTCAAATATTTTAATCGCTAATTAAGATTAGGCAGTGATTTTCCGGTGGCTAATCCAAAATTTTACGCACTTACTTCCCAAAAGCCCTTCTGAAGTGCCCTACAATCTGACATTGCAGTAAAGGTCAGTCCCGATGCTCTCCACTTATCCATTGTTCATCGGTCACGAACCAGCTCTCAATGGGTCAGAACTCTATGATTGCCGTGATCAAAAGCGTTCATTCATTGAGAAATTGGTTTTTAGTTATCATTTGTGGTTTGTGGTTCACCAGCTTTTACTCTTTTCTTCTGGAATGGTTTCAACTAAAATTTTAAACGTATTTAGTCAGTCTTATCACAATTATCTAGTATACATAACACAAGCTATGCTGACTTTTGGGCTAGATAATGATGACATGTGTGGATTGTTAAGCAATATTTTATTTACCTATTTATTTTAATTAGTAGCTTTGTGCAAGCCCTGTTAGATTATTTTTTTGACATTTAGTAGCTTTTCTTTTTGAAGTCAACCCATATTGCCCCCTACCAATTTCGCACAGCAAGGTCTAATATGGTTTTATAACACCAAATCGCATATTAATGCTAAACCGGAACTACCTTACAAACGGAACCACCGGGTCAAAATCAGACAAACATCTCCGATTACACAACCACTTCCGAAACGTTAATGTCAACTGACCTCACGTAATTCTACAATGAAGATATTACAATTTTCGATTCGTTCTAGCGTTTATAAACGACAGATAATAAGCAAAGGTCATCATGTCCTGACGCTGTAAGACTTAAGTTATATCTCCAGAATTCAGATAGTGGTATGTAACAATAATGAACAATATGTAAGACTAAAAATAATCTAAAAAGAAATGGGCAGGTCACGTCCTGGCAAAAAGACAAGATGACAGGTGGATGACGATATCCGTATGACGTCTACGGAGTCCTTGGATGCCATTGGCCTTCAAGGCCAGGAGAAGAACAGGAGCGTCGGGAATCAAGATGGGCACACGGCATCGCAAGAATCGCAGAGCAAACCTGGATAAAACTAGCGCAGGGCCGGAGGAGTGACAAACAAAAGAGATTTGGATGCATAGGTATATCCTGCAGTGCGTGAAATCAGGATATACAAGATGATAATGACAAAACCTTGCTTGGTTTTGAAAAACGCTTATAAGAATGCAAAATATGGTAGATGATGAAAAGATGATGAAATGATTGAATGTTTTTATATAAATGGTGATAAAAATGGTGTTTGTTTGTTTGAAAAAATGTTTTACCTTTGTTAATATTAATACCTACCTACTTAATATTGTTATGTACTTATTTCAATTAATTATTTTGCTCTTTCCTTTACCTAAGTAAGATAATATTAACACTATATGTTTGTTTGTTAAGTCTGTTCACCAGTTTTTATGTGTAAATTTGTTTATAGTGGAGACTTTACTGGTCTAAGAAAACTCTTATTGTATCTCTTTATATATCTATGAACTGTCTGTCTTCCAAATAAATAAAAATAAAATAAAATAAAAAAAAACAACAGAGATACAGATTCGTTTGTAAACCGCACAGCTTTCACTGAAGCCACAGATATAATATCCGCGAAAGCCTCGCAAAAAGCCGAGGTGCCAACAAAAGCGAGAGCTATGCCTATTGTGATAGCAACAACGAGTTTGATGTACATTACATTGTTAGAAACTGGTGAAAATGGAAGCTTCGTATACATAATGCTGAGCAGATGGTACAGGGAATTCTATTCTCGGCTCTAACGTGTTCTAAGCAGCGAAACTTTGTAGCATTATTGCTTTTTCTCAAAATAACTCTAAGACATAAGGTATTAGTTGTAATTGTTTTATTCTGTTGTTCAATGTTGTTTAAATAAAACACTTTAAGACTATTTTGGTCAACCGTGTAAAGAGGATTTCAAAGGATCAACACTTACCTTACTACCACAATGACTAGCTTTTTTGTCAAAAATCAAACACTACGGTATAATATCTACAGGTAGACTAAATAGTACAGCTAGTCATGAAATAAATCTGAACATCGCACGCATAATAATCAATGTAAATCAAACAAACGATGGGATCAAAGATGTCGAAGCAAATTGTACCGTAGTAGGAGACCATAGAGTATAGACAGATTTTCTCACGTCCTTAATAACAGTAGGTAAGAAGTCGGAAACTGGTACAAAAACGCAACCGTAGACAAAGGAAAGGAAAACGCTACTCGCGAGCTTGTAATTATGCTCGTTCATTTCGATTTTATACACTAACTTACAGACTACGCTTTTGATATTTTTGATAATGCTCTACGAATACAGCTGTGACTGATTTAATTAGTGATAGCACCTAGACAATCACGTCAAATACCAGAGTTCGCATGGGTATTTGAAAGGTCGTGGACCAAATACCACAAAGTATAACCTCACCTCACCACAACAGCCTATATTGGTCCACTGCTGGACGCAGGCCTCCCTCTGATAAGCGCCTTATTGACTTTTATCTCATGGGGGGTAGTGCCCATAATCCACACGCTGGGCATGCGGGTTGGGGGTCGCAGTTCAGTTGTAGAATTGTTCTGCGGGGGGCGCTACTGTCCGCTCCAGGTTGATATTCCTTAGGCGCCTCTAACGACACCCGTAGGAAGAATTGGGGAAGTGTAAATTCTAAGCCGGTACCGCACAGAAAAGTATATAGGTACGTATGTAGCAGGAAAACATACGAGTATGTACATGGATAGTGCATGGAAAGTAACATGATTTCTCTTTGATAAATTGTCACAAAACGATCGAAATGGTTTCTCTATGACATACCATTTACCATTATTACAGCGCGGTGTGAACCGAGCCGTGAATTGCTGAATGGTCCATGATTGATGGATAGAAAGTATTCCCATTATCTATCATACGCCTTATTAGCTTTAAGCGTAGCTTTTATTTGAAAGCATGCTTATAAGTTCTGGTTGATTGGGTCTTATAGGAGAGATAAAAAGCTCTATGATTATGATGTTGAATATTTTGTTGTTATTAGTCGAAGATACCAAATCAGACGTTAATTTGACGAGCGATATGGCGCGGTGGGAGAACGTCCGCCTGTGACGAGGTTGCGGGTTCGATCCCCGCCTTGAAACAAATGTTTGAACGATCTGCAAATATTGTTTGTGTAAGATGTTCTTTGTATAATAAAAAGGTATCTATCTATGTAATGTATTGTGTCATGTATATCGGTCATTTAGTACCATTAACACAAGTTCTGGGCTGGACGATGATGCATTATTTATTATTTATAAAAAACCGATACAAACTTTGCCTAATACAGGCGCGGCTAGTAAATTGCAAATGAATTCTTTTTTTCTAAATATTTTTTTTTACATTTAACTGTTCAACTTCATTTATTAGGGTGAAGATGCCAGTCGTTTAGGCAGTTATTAAGTTACATGAAGCGTCTTCATCTAGATTTGCAAGGCAAGTAGACTATTAGGGACAACGTGCCTAGAATACATTCACAAAGCTAGACTTTATTAACCGTACACAGGCTGATTCAAGTTTGATTATGTCACCGCTAAACTGAGTAGGCGGTTCGTGGATGCATAATATTGTTTAGGACGAGGTTTTGAGATAACCTTACTGTAAGTTGACATCCGGCAGTTTTGTAGCATTTCAGGTAAGTTAATATCGAAGGCGTCAATGGATTCAGCTTACTGCGTGTAGTACTGAGGTTGATTTAGAATACTGCATTTTACCCAGTAATAGGTAAAAAGTCGGCTACAAAATGATGATGATAAACAGGCGTGATTGTTGCTGTGCTCTTTCATACGGTCTCTGATGGATTAGATTCCCAAGTTTATAACTAAAGTGTCACAATGATCATCAGTAGGCCAAGTAGGACAACTATCCGAGGGATGTTTGTCTAGGGTTCATAGACAAAATTGACATAGCATCGTCATACATACATTGGGGTCAATGCACATGTCGCCAATACTGAACTAAAGTAATTTGACAGGACTAATAATGTTGTCGTCCCTTTCATACCGATCGAACAAATAGTGCTGTCAAATTAGTTTAGTTAAGTTTTGGTGACATCTGAATTTGTCAATTCATGTGAACACATCTAAATTTGTCAATGGTGTCCCATTGCGTAAATGAATTTCAAATATAGGCAATCCATGACGTTGAATTTTTCTATTCTACCCTACACAACAAATGCTTTGTTTGGCCTACAGGTTATATAGTGTACTATACAAGTTCTGAGTAGATTTAACAGAACATGTGTTATACGACTTACCTTATATAATTTGTCTTTCTGATACCACACGTCTTCTTCCTCCTCCATCTGAGTTGTCTGGAATGCTTGCGTGAGGTCGTCCCGCGATCGCGACAGTATGCGCCTTCGGGAGACCATTTCACCGCCTGATATACCCTCGAATGGGCCTAGGCTGAAACAAAGGAAAATTAAATATTAAATTATGTGGATTAGGAACGAGTAGAATTTATTTAGGCCTATTAAAGGGCGCGATTTGGTAACGCACGTATTAAAAACAATCTGGTGGTCTCAGATATCCATACACACCCAAACGCACGTTTAGCTGCCGTAAAGCGCGTGTTTCGTTGAGTTTTAAGTTTTTGAGTGTAAGAGATTGGTTCACAACAAGTTCGAATATGGTCAAGAATCTGTTAAAAGCATTCACTGCCCAGCCTCGGCGGTGCGACCCCCAGGAGTGCGCCGCCGTTTCATGGAGGTGGACGTGACCATCTGAGTCTTGGGGCATGATAGTGTTAAGAAAGAGGACTAATGACACGATTGCGATTGACGATAGACTAGAGCATCTGAGGACGATATTAACTATATAAAAGAGAAATTTCTATTAAATATATCACAGAAGAGTTACGTGAATAAACAAACAAATGGTATTTTGTTTCATGTTCTATCTATTGAGAAAATAAAACAAAACTAAATAATTGCTCTCCTTCTTTGGTGGTATTTTTTTTGCTGTTGGCTCTACGTTACGAAACATAATGGTTCCATAAAATAATGATGTAAAACGAAATAGGTAGGCACAGACAATGTTTCGATAGCAGAAAAAACGTGCGAAATAGCAAATTAAAGATCTGATATAAAATTATCTTATCTTTAAGATGAAAGACGATGTCTCCAGTTAAAATAACATCATCGAAATAAAAAATTTAAAATTCCATTTCGAATGATATATTGTTTCTTAAAATGGCATATGCATTTGTACATCTGCATGTAAATTGATGGTTTTGATTTAGCGGAGCACTTACGTAACGGTTACGACAAATGTCATTTCTTTTAGAATGTTTCCACTTGGCAAAGTTTCCATTAAATAATTTTGTCATCTTGTTTTAATTTTTTTTTAAATCGTGGGAATATTTTTTTCTGTGATGTTCATTAATTTCTTTTCTTTTTTGATGTCGCAAAATAATAAACAGGCTAAAGGTTTCTTCGTCGCTTCTTTACTTTAGTCTACATACCGAAGCAACAGAAATCAAAAGTGTCACTTTATTTCCGTGACCTTTTCGAAGTTTACATGTATTGTATATATATCTATAGAAATAAAGAGTTTTTGATTGTGATGATCTCCATCAACTTGAGATATTTGTACAAGTGTAAATATAAGTTTCGAGCGTTGAAATTTATTATCTGATGTAGATAAAATTCCAACTTGTTTGTATTTTTTGCGAGTGATTGAAAACTGGTCGACAACACCTGTTACATATTATTCAAACAAAGATTACGTGTAAAATATAGCGTGATGTTTTGTAAAATCGTGACTTTGGGGTACATAAATCATCTCCGATCATTGTAAAAAGAAAACTCTGGACAAATTGTCTGAAAATTATAATTACCTGCCTAATTATGGAAAATTTGGCCGCCATTTTTTTTTTTTACTACCGCCATGACACTTTCTGAGTTCACGGGTGTCTTTTACGCGTTATCCAATATAATAAAGCACCACAGATACACTAACCAAAAGCGAGTAAATGAAAAATACCTAGGCACTAGAAATTTCAAAGTAGAAACGTGCAAGTAAAGGCGTAGGCAAATCACTAGCTAATAACAGTGTTGTCAAACTTTCCATAGGAGATTAAACACGTAACAGTCTTATGAAATGAAACAATGGGATCAGAGAAAGCTGTGATATTGCAATTCTAGCGATCATCGAGCTATTCGTATACTTAAATGCATGGTCGTACAAAGTCGGCGAGGTAGGTATTATAAAGAGGTAGGTACAAAGAGGTCTATTCGATAGGTAGAGAGAGATATCGGAGAGTCCTGACAGGTTACATTATCGTAATTACATTTGGTTTGTTTCGTTTTCATTTATTTATTTTATGGGTAAATTGACGGTTTAAACTAACTTGACCAAATTACGTATTAACGTCAATGAAAGAGCCAATGAAAGATTTTCACGTATTGTGACAATTTAACTAATGACATGTGAACTTAATAAATATGCTCAAATGACAATGTCGTAGAATAAAAAGATTAGAAATAAACTATGCACACCAAATTTAAAATAAAAAATATATTTACTTATTTTACCAAAAGATTCTAGTAGTAAAATAGTTCTGATACAATATAAATTCTAAATATTACAATATTGAGATTTAATTATAAATCAAAAATTTATTCAGCAGTGTTGGTACAAGACTGGTGACTAAGGGTAGTTTGACTGATGATAAGTGTTATTTATTTTGATAGAAATAATAAAAACTTTCATCATCATAATCCGCAGCCTGACTTCTCTCTGCTGGGTATGGGTCTACCAAAGTTAGTGCCATCAACCACGGTCTTTTTAGAGAGTTAAGTGCTTTGAAAAAAAACTAACTGTTCAATTTAAAGTCATTTTTCTAAAAATTATTCTTTCTAATAAGATACTAAAAAAATCTCCAAAATCCATCAACCACGGTCTTTCTAAAGAGTTTTGTTAAGGACTTTTTAAAGAAAGCTTTGAAAAAAACAAGATCCGTCAAGTGCGAGTGTATCTCGCGCGCCGAGGGTTTTGAACGTTTGTCAATAAATATGTACCAAAAGTACCGGTTAGAGACTTCGCAATTTAACGAATACCTAAGAATAGTAGGTACCAACCTACATTTCAGATAGATCTCTCTGCATGCTTCGGATTAATGGGTGGTTCGGTTAAGGTGGGTAATGGTAAATTTTTCGACTTTTTACGAAATATTTCAAAAAGTATGAAAGCTACAGAAATTTTAAAAACTGTTTTGAAATGTCCAAACCGATACCTTTCATTTGATACCCCACTCTGCGGGGTAGCCCCCCTTTTGAAAATTATTATTTTATGACCATTTTTCAAAAAGTGTTCTTTTTACAGACTTCTCTATATTTTTCTTGTAAAATATAGATCCATATCTACAAACACTCTATACATTTTAAACGGATCGCTCTGCAAACTTCGGAGATAGGGGGGGGGGGGGGGGGGGGGGGAATGGGTATTTTTTCGACTTTTTTCAAAATATTTCAAAAAGTATGAAACCTACAGAAATTCAAAAAACTGTTTTGAAACCTACAAACCGATACCTTTCATTTGATATCCCACTCGGTGAGGTAGCCTCCCCTTTTGAAAATTATTCCCCCCCCCCCCCCCTTTTTGACCATTTTTCAAAAAGTGTTCTTTTTTCAAACTTCTCTATATTTTTCCTGTAAAATATAGATCCATGTCTATAAACGCTCCATACATTTTACATGGATCACTCTGCAATCTTCAGAGATGGGGGGGGGGGGGAATGGGTATTTTTTCGACTTTTTTCGAAATATTTTAAAAAGTATGAAACCTACAAAAATTTCAAAAACTGTTCTGAAACGTACAAAATGATACCTTTCATTTGACGACCTCCGTGGCGCAGCGGGCGAAGGTCCGCCTGCGACGCAGGAGGTTGCGGGTTCGATTCCCGCCGCGGAACAAATTTGTGTACGATCTGCAGAAATTTGTTCCGTTGGTCTGGGTGTTTTCTATGTATAATAAAAAAATATCTATCTATGTAGTGTATTGTATTAAGTATATCAGTTATCTAGTACCCATAACACAAGCTCTGCTTAGCTTGGGGCTAGATAATGCTGTGTGAATTGTCCAGCATTATTTATTTATTTATTATTTATTTGATACCCAATATGACTCTGTAGGTATCTTTTAAAATTTCGGCATCACAATTTGTATGGAAAATATTCATTTTCATTTTTCATTTATTTTCATTTTTTTTTCTCGAAATCTGTACAGGCGCACGAAATGTATTATTATTTTAAATTTCAAGTTGATAGCTGCAGTAGTTTTTGAGTTATTAAGGAGGGAAAAAGGACAGACAAAGCGAGACCATAAGGGTTTTGAAACCGATCTTCGATCTTCAAAACCCTAAAAACGAGCTGCTAGTTCAATTTAATGTCATCTTTCTCAAAATAATTCTATCTAATAAGATACTACAAAAATCTCCAAAAGCCAGCATTCATTGTAACATCATCGTCTCAAACAAAGCCTCGACGGCTTCCTTCCGCAGAACAATGTTCGGCATTGGGCTCGACATTGGGTCTATCTGCCAATCTCACTGTTCCTCCCATTCATTTGCCCACGGAGTTTTGTTTACGTGGTTCAAGTATCACTTGTCTTATGCCTTGGTGTTGGCAATATATATATGTGCCTTACCTAGTATAACAAATTGATATTGATATTGCCTTTAGTTAGCTGAGCCCCGATTTCGGTTTGACGGTAGTCGAGACGTCATCGCGATGTTTAATTTTTCTATGGAATTTGGACAGCGATTCGTATATGACGCACGAAAGTGCGTAGATATACTGGGTTATTAGTAATTCACTGACACTATGTTAACTGCAGGTTCTGCCCACTATCATGAACACGTCCGTGAAGACGCGGTCTCAATTCACTTCAATAACCACGTATACAAAACATGCGAAACAAAAGCTCTCTTCATCTTTTTTCTCCCATCCAGTTTTTTTTCACTATAATAAATTGAGATTCAAGTGTGTGTAGAACTAGAAATAATGTCGCTAAAGCTATTTTTTTTTAATTCAAAGCCACTGGCTTTTACGGGTATGACTATGAGTAGGTACTTCTTCTTCTTCTTCTTTTGTTTTTGGCTCTGCATCATGGTTTGACACAATTCTGCCAAAAAAAGTCTCAAACTGCCCAATGTCAATTTGAAAAGTACACTCATTGCTACCATTCATTCTTCTAATATTACTTCTTAAACGGTAATCGTAATAAAACTAAAGGCAGTTAAATCAATAAAAACAAAGTAACCTAGTGTTGCCACAACCAAAAATAAAAGAGCATTCTGCCAACCGGAACCTCTCAGCACCCAAACAATACGATCTTGTTCGTTACATAAATTACATCAGAGTTTGTTGAATGCGCCGTTTACTTTCACAGTTGATTTTGCTTCCATAATTGCATCTACCTAGATGTAAAAGTACAGTTGCTGACAAAAATTCGCACACGGATACTATGAAGGTTATTTCCCTACAAGTTGTTTGGCAGTCTTGCGTTGAACTACGTCAGGTGACATTAAAGAAATAATTTCTGTAGTACCTAGATCTACAATTAGGTAAAAAAACTGTTGAGTAGGTTTTGATTTTTCTCGCTTTCTTTTTAAAAAATAAAACAATTAGGTAGTAGGTTCTACTAATACATACTTAGGTATATCTGTAAAGATGGGTATATAAAAAACTAACCAAAGTTCACAATAGATAAAATATTTGTTTCTATTACGAAAGAATATATTTCTTCACAAAGAAAATAACAATCAAATAAATTAGAACTAGTACATATTTAGAATTGAAACAATTGAACTAACCAGACTGTTGCAAACAATCAACAAACGAATGTAGCTCAACTGATCCATATCATTACCAGTCGGAAGCATTCCCAAGACTCTGGCTGCATTGCCCCGCTGTATGGCAATGCTGATGCGCTGCACCAGATACTCACCAGCTCTCGGATCACGCGTTGCTTCGATCAGATGCTCCTATTTTTTTTTAAACCCGAAGAGCCTCGGCACCCCACAGACCTGTTTTAATTTAAAGGCAAAGCTACGATAGGTCCATGGAATTCGAAAGAAGAACCCGTTATAACAAAGTCTAATTTTATCAGTGAGTGTACTTATAACCTAAGTACACAACAATCTAGATAACATTGTTAGATCTCAACACCACGATTCTAGTTAGATAGTACACGCAAGATTCTCTCTAATACCTTACAATATATCTTATGTAATATCAGATTAGTAATTTATCATCAGTTCTTGTATCCTATAATTCTATTATGTTATGTACTTATGTATTTACAAAGAGCTTCCGCATTCTAGAACTTCGCTTCAAAGAACCTAAAAATATATAGATACTGATCTCATTACGGATAAAAACCGAATAATATATCATTATATTCTTTTCAATTTTATTACTTTTAAAACTTTTGCGATCTCTGTAACGCGATATAAACGTGGGGAAATAATGAAAAAAATACGTGATCAATACCTGATAAATTCATTACTTTTAATAATCTGTGTGCTATTTAATTGACTTTTAGTACCTACCTATAATGTACCAATCCTACAAGATAG
Source organism: Eupithecia subumbrata (assembly GCA_949316285.1). Classification (NCBI taxonomy): domain Eukaryota; kingdom Metazoa; phylum Arthropoda; class Insecta; order Lepidoptera; family Geometridae; genus Eupithecia; species Eupithecia subumbrata. Next base: position 3,714,633 of record OX438634.1, read on the forward strand.
GCATGCACTATGATTCTACAAAAACTTATCGATGTTACAACCAATATGCAGCAAAATAAATAATGCAAAGCAATAGAAAAACATAATTTACATCGCATAAAGATTTCATTTACCCACTGCATGCATATTACGTAACTAGACGCAAGGACGTCCGACCCGTTTACTAGAACGATGACCCATATCGAGAGACGGCTAGCTAGGGATGCGCTTGCATTGTTTCTATCGATATCGATATTATTCAGCATGCAAAGCAATAGAAAAACATAATTTTCATTGCATTTGCCCACTGATGCCGATAATGTTTTTAAAAATTATTTAGGAATATATGCGCGTTAACAACGAGCCTTCTTTGGGTTGGAAGAAGACCAACGTTTCATCCCTTAACGAGGGACTTCTTTAGGAGTGCGGTGCTAGTTTCTGTTTTTTTTTTTTAAGAAATTGTAAGACGAGAAAATAGTGCATTACTAATAAAACTACCCGTTTCATTCGATTAGGTAACAATTTTAATTATAGTACAGATAGCAGAGCTATCGTTAGTTATTTCATCGAAAAAATTATACTAACAACTGGTTACCAAACAACAATATCCCAGCCAAAAATTTAAGAAATTATTAAAAGAAATTACAATTTATATATACAAATATCTTTTACTCAGGCCACATTCACTTCACTCAAAATTCTGTAACAATTTTACTGTAGTAAGTACTTCTTATGAAATACTGTCCCTATTTTAGTAGAAAAGTAAAAGCAATAACAATAATCACTGATTGCTTCGGAATCGCCACGCAACGTTTCCGTCGTTTCCACACCACCATCATGGTTTTTAGCGATTATGTTCTCGAAATCATTTAGAGCAATGTTTAAAGGCAAATTGTTACTTAAATGCACCTTTTGTAACTTTGATAAGTGTGTTGTTTCACAAGAATATAAAGATAAGTATAGCCTTGATTCAGTTTATGGTAAAATTACTTATGTTTTGTTTATTTTCTTGCAATTTTAAAACCTGTAGTATCCCACTGCAAGCAAAAGGCCTCGATTAATCATTTAAGGTAAAGTATTGTATTAAGTAATCTAGTACCCAAAACACAAGGTCTGCTTAGCTTGGGGCTAGATAATGCTGTGTGAATTCTCCTTAAATCTAACATACATTTCTTTTTTCTCTATTGTTAGCCAGTTCCCGTCACATCATACTGTAACCCTACCTCATCAGTAGACATATTATGGTTCATTGCTGAACGTCCATCCCGAAAACAATGGGGTGTTGCCATAATCCCCACGCTTGGGCAGAAGGATTGGTCATCGTTATAGAGTTGTTAAAATAGACAGGAAGAAGCTTCCTTTTCACTGGTATTCCTCTAAATCCTTAGTCGCCTTTTAAGACATCCTCGGGCTGAGTCGTTGAAGTCGATTCTTGCGGCCACCACAGCACTATACCTACAGTCGCCCTGTCTTGTATTTATCGTACTAACTCTAGTTGACTGTTATCGACTAGCTGGTTTTTATCGACAAACGTCCATCCCTATGAGTCCCGCTAACCTATTACGGGAGCACCTAGCGTAACAGGTTTAAAAGCTCTTATTTTTTAATATCGCGTTGGCATTCCCGGTCAATTACTACGGTTGTTCGGAGCACGTGGTGCGATCGATTGGAGAAGATAGAACTGTCTATGGTCTTGGACACGTGAAGGAGTTTAGATTTTTTGCTTCTTGTTGAACACGGGTATTTAAGTGTTGTGCGGCGAGGCAGCAAAGTTGTCGACTCAATGCGTTATCATATGTATTTATTTCGTTTCACTTCCATTTAAAGAATTACTTAATGCTTAACTCTTTTTGCACTAAATAAAACAAACATATAAAACAAATACTAGAGAAGGAATGGCAAAGGCGAGCTTAACCCTTAAAAGAGTTCTCTTCCTGCTAACCTTATCGGGAGAGAGAGACACCCTACTGCGATCATTAATCCTCCTGCCAAGGGTGGTGATTATGGAAAACCTACCCTTTTTTGGGGGACGGGGGTGGGTTTTACATTCAGCAGTAGACGTAATTTAATTATGTGTGCTAACGTGGAGTTGGGAGAAAATGGGATAGTCGGGATAGTCAGTAATTACTTTTGAATTTATAATATTACTAGTTTTTGCCTGCGGCTTCACACGCGTTGTTTCTATGAAGCGTTTAAAGGTATGGGAACTGTTTTATAAGTTCAAAAGTAACCTATGTTTGATTCCAGGCTTAGAGTTACCTATGCAAAATTTCAGCCCAGCCAGGTTCAGCATCTAATGATCCAAACTTTCGCGCTTATATTATTACTAGCTGACCCGCCCGCGATTTCACTCGTCTGGACTTTAGTAGTAGGTACCACAAGCAATGTTGGTTTACGACTTACGTAAACTATCAACGAAAAAGTTTTACAATCCTTTACGATTTTAAAGATAAAATGAGAAAACCTATCAATATGTGTGAAAATAAGTTTGGATTGATTGACAGTTCTACCTTCTCCATACCCTTCAGAAGTTCATTTACTTCGTTTTGTAGAAGTTAAAGCGTTTTGTAATTATTGTTTAGTGCCCTGAGGGCGGCAGTTAAATTATTATTTCCTATTTAATTTTAGATGATAGTGGGATGATTGTGACAGTCTGTTAGTTTTGGGCTGGGGGCGATGACGATGATGATTTTAGGGTTCCGTACACGTAGTAAAAATTACCACGATGTCTTTGGAATTCAATTTGACTTCGGTATGGAGCATCTAGGGAATATTACTATAGGTAGAACACAACTGGCGTATCGCTGTAGAACCATGTCACAGTAACAAATGCCAAAAGTGGCGTTTGTTACTTTGTTTGGCGTTTGTTTTCTTATTGTGACAAGGTTCTACAGAGATCCGCCATGTTGTGTGGTCTACATATATGGAGTAAGCATTTTGCTTTTGTGATAGCATATGATATATGAAATTTTCAGCTTTGACGATGTCATCATAGCCGAAAGGCCATGGCGGTCACTAGCCATGTGCGCAGAACATATTATAGTGCATAAGTGTGTGTGCAAACACAGGCTCACTCTCTATAGTTTAAAGGTGATTATGTCCCATGAGAACTCATTTATGGGATAAAAAGTAGCTTATGTTTGATTCCAGGATTAGAATTACTTGCATGCAAAATTTCATTCCGATCGTTCAGTAGTTTTGGCTTGATGAGGGAACAAACATCCATCCATTCAAACTTTCATATTTATAACTAGATTATGCCCGCGGTTTCGCACGCGTTGCTTCTATAAAGGTTTTAAGGTGATTTCTATCCCATGAAAACTGATTTATGGGATAAAAAGTAGTCGATGTTTGATTCCAGGATTAGAATTAGTTGTATGCAAAATTTCAGCCCGATCGTTCAGTAGTTTTGGCATGATGATGTAACAAACATCCATCCAAACTTTCGCATTTATAATTTAGTGTGATAGAAAAGTTGGGATATATCTAGCGCACTGAGAATTGCATTACAATGTCTCACATTACCTTTTCTTGTGGAGTAAAGATCATTGCCATATTTACACATTTTTATAGCGCGTAGCAAAACTGTTTTACAAATTATCCATGGGTCTATCTCAACTCAGTTAAATATTAACAAATCTCGAAGAGTATTTCGAAAAAGGTGCTTCACGCTTTTTTATATTATATGGCAACACATCCTTGCTACTGGTGTTAAATGTGCTAACTCGGCCCTTATTTTACACGTCATAAAGTCTGAAATGTCAAGAGATTTCTTAAAGTGTCTCTTTGAAGATTTGTTGCGGTTCTTTTTCTTTTGTTAGTATTTTTAACCACCGACGCAAAAAGAGAGGGGTGTAATAAGTTTAACGTATCTGCCTGTGTATCTGTGTATCTGTCTGTGGTATCGTAGCTCCCAAACGGATAAACCGATTTTCGTTTAATTTTTTTTGTGTCATAGATAATTTTATCCCGAGTGTTCTTAGCCATGTTTCATGAAAATCTGACGGGGGGTTTTTAAAATTTTTAATATTTTGTGATATGTTATTATTCATACTTGTATTATATAACTCTGTCTGTCTATCTGTCTGTTAACTTTTCACGGCTGAACGGATCTCAATGAAATTTGGCAGGGTATCCCGGGTCCGTTCCGGGATATGCTGCCAAATTTTACTGAAGACACAAGCTACTTAATGCTTGGTAGGCCAGCAGAGGCCGCATTTTTGTGATTTTTAATACCATCTGAGACTTAGAAAATAGTGTTTAAAATTCTGATAAAAAGATATATATTACCTAAGGATCTAGTCTAGTCAAAGTCGCATTCAGTTACAAGATCTAATGAAGTTCACTCGATAGACAATAATCCCAAAGTTACCTCTTTTTCTACCGTTTTTTCAATACTGTGACTAGCGAACTACTGATATCACACTTTTTTTGTACTCAACTACGGACACTTAATATTTCTAAACAAATTCGCAGAGTTTGACTTGATAAAATGATTTTCTTAATCACCATGTTTAAATAACACCTCCAAACTGATTCATGTTATGGGACCGGCGGTCTACAATCATCTCCCAACCACGATCACGAGTGCTAAGTCAACGCAATCCTTTAAACATAATTTAAAGAACTGGCTGATCGAACAATCCTTCTGCAGGATTGACGAATTCTTCAAATAAAATTGTATTGTTATCGAAAATAATATTATTCTAATGACATAATATATGATTAATTTATTATTTTAATTGATTTATTTTTTAATTTACTAATTTATTGTTTTAATCTAAATGTATAATTGAAGATACCATCTATATACTTTAGTATATTTTAAAGTGTACTTTAGATATTTTAATTGACGTATAATGCTATATTTTTCCAATAAATGAACCATTGAACCATTGAGCCGCCGCGGTCGTGTTTTTTATAGTTAATGGTTAACTATAAAAAACACGACCGCGGCGGCTTGGCAGGCGCGCCATTTCCCTTACGCCTACTGCTACAGGACTACTGGCCTTAAAAAGAGCCTGCGAAGCCCCCGGCAGCTGCTACTTTTGTTATATGTAAGAAACCAAACCGCAATCGCGCGTGCTCAGCGTTGGGAATCCCAACTTGGGATTATAGGCATTGTCCCTATAAAAGCCAATAAGGCACTTATCAGGGCCGCCTGTGTCCAGCAGTGGACCAATGTAGGTGAGACATATGATGTTAGAAGCCTAGCATAATGAAATACCTAACATTTGATAGACACTTTTTGTCAACAAACCAACTTGTTATATTTGAAAACGCTTTCATACAATAAATATTATTAGTATAATGCATTTTATTTTAGCCTCCAAATAGGAATATTATAGTAGGACTACTTTTTTGGCGTGAATAATATGCATACACTAGCCAAACTCGATGTGGAATGTTTGTAAACAATCCGCCCTTACTTAACCTAAAATTAAATTTGTTGCCGCGTCTTTTAAAACCCAATTTATATAACTTTTTGCTAATATGATCCTTTGTGAATCTAAGTTTTTGTGTCATGGTTTGTTTACAAACATTCCACATTGAGTTTGGCTAGTGTATAGTACAAGTAATAGTATAGGTAGACGACACAACTGGCGGATCTCTGTAGAACCATGTCACAGTAACAAACGTCAAAAGTGGCGTTTGTTACTGTGATTGAAAGCGAAATTACAATAGTTCCTTGTTGACTACGGAACCCAGAAAACAGGAAAACATTCCAGGAACCACTGTGCATCATAGATAAGTGGGTGTAGACATGGCACACATTGTATCCGCAAAACCTACAACACTGTCTACAATTTTATTCATTAGATTCAAAGAGCAGGCACCTGTAGATGTGTCATTCTATTCAATTGCTACGCCCACGGTTTAACCGGCCCACTAATTTTGCTATTGATCTGAAACTTCCTACTCATTATTTTGAGTGAAGATGTGATTTCACTCCGACTGTATGTGCATTTTCATTAAAGAATTAATTTTATACTGCTTAAAGTGCATTTGAAATAAATTATCAATTTTTATTGTAGTTATGGTTCACTATTTTGGCTATAATGGCTTACACATGAGATATAGATATGATAGATGGTGCTGTGTGGATTGTCCAGCATTATTTATTAATTATTATTATAGATATATACTGTGGCGGGCTTTTTTGTAGGACTATATAAGGTAAACCTTTCCATCATACATTACGTATGTGCAACTCTAGCGGTTTTGGCAGCGCACGCCAGAATAGCTCGCAGATGGTAAATTTTTTCCTACTTACTTGACACTTATTGTCATGTTTTTATCAATTCACACAATATCTTTATTTTGTGTTATTTTGATGTATAAGCTATATTATTATAAAGTTTCATTTAAATCCATTCAGTAGTGAAAGAGTAGCAAACATCCATCCATCCATACTTACAAACTTTCGCGTTTAAAATATTAGTAGGATGTGAAAAAAATGATTGAACAAATCATGTTTTGGTGTGTGACCTCATTTTCCCTCAGAGTGTCTTCCTTCTGTTCTCGTGTAGGTGTGATTTTGTTTCTCAATAATACGATAAAGGCTGGCTTTCACTAATAGATGATCGGTCAATTAGCAGTTTCGAAGGTTAACTTTGACGTGAAATTTACATATGAAAACTACTGGAAACAACCTCAATTAAAATGCCCCGACTATCTTTTTGAATAACACGTACGTGTGTGTAACATAAAGTGTGTAACATTGAGTGTAAATCTGGCACAGGTAGAAACCAGTAGGTACAGTACAGGGTACGTAGGTATAGGTAGCTACCATCTGAAGGTGATTGGTCACGCGTGAAAAAAATGGGTGTTTACTTACTATTTTTTAGGTTCTACGGGTAATTTGTGCACTGCTTTTTTTTTGTATTTTTGTGTGATATGGGTCTTTTTGTGCCTGCAATAAACTATTTTTTTTTTTTTTTTAAAGCAAATAAGAAGTTTTGCGTGTTTTGTAAGCCATTGGCTATGAAAAATAATATTAAAATAGCTTTATTTTCCAAAATACTGTGATTGATGACAATATAATTTTTTTTACGATATAAAGGTTTTAAAGGGTTAGTATAAAATTAAAATTATCTTACTCCTAGTTCTTAGCGTAAAAACCCGTTTTTTTTTCACGCGTGACCAACCACCATAATGTAATGAAACATTGCCACTTTCTCACTCGCGTCATCTTCATTACGCATTCAACGACTCATCTGATCTGATCTAGTCTATGGCACGACAGGGCGTAGCTGAGATGGTAGAGCAGGTACACAAAGACTTAACCTAGTTGCCCCTGTTTGTCACAGCTTATTTTCGACGCAGCTGGTTTGATTTAGTAACTCGACAAAATATTTTTTCATATTCTGAGAATTTTATTTATTTAATTCGGATTGCCATCAGCTTAACTAATTACAATAGAATTTAACTAGACACAGAAAGCTAATATAATAGGCATTCGCTAATACAATTATAATAAACTACCTAATTATTTTTATTTTTCCTACAAATCACGACTCAGACGGGACTTGAACCCACAACGATTCTCTCTTTTTTTTCTTGCCAATCTTGGGTATTTTCTTGGGAGTGTCTTTTGGCTAACATTCATGCTAACTTTGTTTTTGCCCTTTTCTTTGTAGTTTTGATGTATTAGGTATTTGATTTGATGTTAAATATTTCAAAACTGGTCTAGCTTGACAATTTTAATGTCTTCCAGGAAGACTGGTGCAAGTGTCTTCCAAATATGGAAGAAAGTGGGATAGTCTTTTAATAATAATATCATGTTTTGCGCAACATAAATATATATAATATTTGGATTGATTTCTAATTTCTTGGGTGACTGGACAAGTGAAACAAAGACAAACTGCGTTTCATCTGTAAAACAAAAGATTTATTTAACTACAACATATTTTAGCCTAGGTATTACATAATTAACTTATAACAAAGATTCACTGACCTGTAAAAAGAAACAGCATTAAAAGCCTTTATTTCCAGTGTTTTCTATCTATCTCTATGTAAAATGTTTTATGCGCAGTCACCTCTATGTTCATCAACTTCTTGATTCCAAGGCCTTCGACGACTGGCTTGACACTTATAAAATGTGACAGATGGATGTCTCAACTTCTTGTCAAATTAGAGCACCAGGCGCGGCAAATTCAGACTTAAAGATAATTCTTTACATATATTAAAAAAATATTATTGACGATTATTGACTACCGATGTGGCACGGCGGGCGAAGTTCCGCCTGCGGCGCAGGAGGTTGCAGGTTCCAGTCCCGCCTTGGGACCAATATTTGTACGATCTACAAATATTTGTTCCGGGTATTCTGGTCGTTTCTATGTATAATAAAAAATATCTATCTATGTTATGTATTATATTATTTATTTCAGTCATCGAGTACCCATAACACAAGCTCTGCTTAGCTTGGGGCTAGATGATGCTGTGTGGATTGTCTAGCATTATTTATTTATATTTCTATATTTAACGCCGCCCAATTAATTTGAATTACACTTCATTACGGATGTAAGCGGGTTAACTACGAACCTTATTTGTGTTGGAAGGTTAAGTCCAACACAAATAAGGTTCGTAGTTAACCCGCTTACATCCTTAATGAATTCTTCAAACTACGATAGTTTTTATTGAATTACACTGTTTGATATACACTTAGAATGTTATCTAGCTGTTCGTTAAACACTATGTCCCAATATTAGTTTGATGATTTGCTCTCATTCGTGTATGCGGATTGAGATGCGGATGTATGAATGACATGTAATACGTGTATGACAGCTGACAGGTTTGACAACAGATTATCTTCGCATTGTTCTTTGCTGTTTCACTGTTTGTTTTGTTTGACAGGGTGACTACTTGTGAAAGTGATATCGGTTATTAGATTCTCTGGTAGAAAGAGTAGAATGGTTAAGACTAAGATGGCTGAGATACTTGCGTGTACTTGTTAAAATCTCGTTAAGGAAAAGAAAAAAAAATTAAATTAAAAAAACCCCCCGACAAGTTTTTGATACATGGCTAAGAACACTCGGGATAAAATTGTCTATGACACAAAAAAACTAAAGCGAAAATCGGTTCATCCATTTGGGAGCTACGATATCACAGACAGATACACAGATAGACACGTTAAACTTATAACACCCCTCTCTTTTTGCCACTTTTACATTTTACATTTTTTTTTCGTCGGCGGTTTAAAATAGCATATTATAAACATTTGGCAACCTTTTCATCTAGAAAAATATTGTAATTTTCTTTGTGACTAAAGTTTATTAAAAAAGTTGATGTAAGTTTAAAATTACCTTAGAAATTGTTATTGGTTTTAAAAAACAGTTTAATATTAAATAACCGAAGAGCAGAGCAACCTTTGAATGAAATATCTTAATAATTAGGATGGTACATTCAACCCGCCTATAAACCATAATCATCCAAAAATGAATAAATAAAAATACTTAAATTAAAAAATTATAAAATAAATTAGGTGGAAAATTAAATTCAAAAGAGCAGAGCAACCTTTGAATGAAATACCATAAAAATTAAGATGTTACATTCAACCCGCCTATAAACCATAATCTTTCAAAGATGCATAAATAAAAATAGATTTGTAATAAAACTCCAAATAATCAAAGATTCTAAATTCATTTAGGTTTGTGACCTGTCATCACTTACCATAACCTTTTATGATACTAAAGTTACTGGTATATTTAATAGAAATAATAATTTATGACTTAAAGCAACTTTCGTAGGGGAAATGCAATCAATGCATCATAGCTTCAGGAACAATAAAGAGGACAGTGACCTTGTTGTAGTGTGGGCTTCTGTTGCAGAAACTTTCTTGTACGGGTTCGTTCTAGTATCACTGGTACTGGCTTGATTTTGGAAGTCCTGTCAAATTAGTTCAGTTTAGTTTTAGCATCATCTGAATTGACACCATTATCAAATATGATGAAAAAATTGTGCAATCAAATTACAAAATAAACGAACTAATGTATGAATGAAATTACATTATTGAATAATTCTCGTCTATTCTTTATTTTTTCTAAGTAGGTACAATCATTCTGTCTGTCTGGCATAATTTTATTATTAGTATTATTTAACAGGTATTTATCGCGTTATTTACCAATTTTTCCCGACGTTTCAACAGGTTACACTCTATCGTGGTCACGGGATAACTAGAGTACTAGAGCTACCGCCTCTGCGAAGCGGGGGTAGCATTACTTGAAACTACCCTCACTCAGTTTAATTTGGCTTTTCATAGCTTTATTCGCCTACTGTCCGTGCGGGCACGCTAGTGTATGCATTTCGTGAGTCAACCTGGCCAACCAGTAAAAAAAAACACGCGATGGTTATTTCTATCAACAGCAAATCTTGCTGCGAGAGCCCGTCATAAGTTTTGACGTATTGAAGATTTGATGAGACCCACACAGCGATTACCTAAATTAAAGATCATTATAGTGTAGGATGCACATCTAATAGTGCAAGCCAAACTATTATTAAATACATATTACCGAGGTACTTGGAATAGGAAAGTAGGCATTGTTTTAGAATAATAAAGAGAATATACGAATTCATTACGGATGTAACCGGGTTAACTTTGAACCTTATTTGTGTTGGAAGAACACCAAAGTTTCATACTATAACGAGGGACATCTTCAGGGTGGGTGCGGTTCTAGATGCGCGCGTTCCGCATCTCAAAGCGCGCTCGTGTGTAGTGCTCGGCGAGATGCGGAAATATAAGCTCCTTTTATCCCAAAAACCAGTTTCCATGGGATAGAAATAACCTTCAAACGTTTCCATGGAAACAACGCGTGAAGCCACGGGCAGAAACTAGTGTTTCATAAGTTTATCTAGCTATGATTCACCTTAGACAAAACGGTAAAGACTCCTAAACACTTAACAGCTTAATAAAACACTTGCTTCACAATTCTAAACCATAAACTCTTATTTTAGAATTCACAATAGCTTACCCGCAAGGTTGATATCTCTACCAATGTACGAAAAAATGTCTAGACGCAGTACAAATAAACTGCGAATGGACATCTTTGTTATAATGTGGTCTAAGATAAAAGATTTGAAAAGAAATACTATACACTAGCCGAAGTCGATGTAGAATGTATGTGAACAATTCGCCCATACTTAACCTAAAATTCACTCCGTTACTTTTCGATTTGTGATCCTTCCTTCAATAAATTAGTGGTGATATTTAAAAAAAATGTTTTATTTGATGAATGTTATGTTTTCATGTAAATAATATTGTAATCACTTTGAGTAGCACTGCCACAGATGTATTAATTTAGATTTTTTTGTAACAAATGAAATTTTTTCACGATTTGTTTTTTTTGTAAACAATGTTTGTGATTAATTTTTAAATGTTAAGGCTTGGTACCTACTTACTCTATTGCATTGGGTACGCCTGTATAAATATAGTACATGTATAAATGATGAATAAAAAAATAAAAAAATGGTGTGACCCGCAGGGGTGCGCCGTTGCCTGCAGCCTGAAGCCACTGCAGTTGGACACTTGCGTTTTGGGCCATGAAAGTGTTAACCAGTACGCCTAGCACGGGGATTGTTGTCTCGGGTAGAATAAAGAAAAATTACGTCACATTGTCATCGAATGCGCAATATGTTTGAAACTCATTCCTTCAACTTCAATAATTAACGCAATGTATGACAATGCAATGTCATTCGTCTCTATTCTACACTAGACAACTATCCCCGTGCTAGGCCTACTGCAGGAGTCAACCCTACACTAACCAGCAAATTAATTTAGAGGAACAGAAGCGCGTTGATGTCTTTTGTATGAAAAACAAGTAGCTTATTATAAATGTATTATATAATTGGTTTTGTAAACAAATCTAAAATTAATTATGATTCCTATAATAACTATTTTATTATTGCTTGGTAGAAATGATTTTTGTTTAGATAAGTGATTAGGAACCTTTGAATTTTTGGTTATAAATGTAAGTCATATTTCTAAAATATTCGCCTAGCTAGGCGAAAGGAAAAACTAAACAATGAAAAAAATCGCTAACCGTATCACTTAAACCACAAGGTCGTAAAAAATCGCATACACACACTTAACGGTAAACACATAACACTACCACAATCACATGTCGGGCAAGCATTCGATAAAGGAAGTGTAGATTCTAGATAGGACCTTATTAAAATATTTCTGAGGATTTCGGATGACAATCTAAACTTGTTTTTGTTTAGTTTAGGCTTGAAGAGTCTAACAGGTTTACCTAAGTGATAAAATATTTGACAAAAGAAAGGCACAGGTCTTTAGAAAGTGGATCGGCAAAAATGTCGTGGAATTTAGAACCTACTAACATACAAAGTATTTGGGTAAATTTCCTCTCAGATTCACAATAATAAAAATGCGACGCAATTATGCGGTCGAAATCTTTATCTTGTTTCTGGCTGAACGAGCTGAAGTTAATTCCTAGTCTCGTAAAACGTCTCAACGTGTCATACAGTAGCCAAATTTGACGTAGAATGTTTGTAATCAAACCACCCATACTTAACCTAAAACTTGCGTCTTTTTATACGCAATTTACATTACTTGTCGATTTGTGATCCTTCCTGTAGTAAATATTATTTACAATTATATCTGAAACTCGACGCCAAACAAGTGTTTTAGTTTTTGTGTCGTGTTGTGTTTACAAACATTTTTCATTGAGTTTGGCTAGTGTATAAAGAGTCCAGTGTCCTATTAGGTCTAGTGTTTTAATACTTTTACGGCTCAAGGCGCGCATGTACATTGCAGGTCCTTGCTGCGGGCCGCACCGTTGGGGCTGGACAGTGAATGCGTTAAAACATTCACTTACCAACATTACTTTTGTTGACTTGGGTTATATACGCACTCATTGTATATAAGTGTTTGTGTGATGCACGCACACTGAAACACATATTTCAAAGTCATTGAAATAAAGAAATTTATTTCAGTGTCTTTGCAACGTGTTTCTTTACCCATTAATTTTCATAAATATCATTATCACAAAGAAAATTACAATAAAATAATATAAATAAATTAGAATAATAATATTATATTTCATACTTATTCATATTTTTCTTTTTGTAGTATCAGCTTCACGCACCTTTCTGTTAAAAAGTTTTACTAAGTATCTCTACGTAATACTTTATTTGGCCTTTTTAGCATAAGTTTTTATACTGTTTTTTGTAAAATGTACCGGTATTGGATTACTTAAGAAATTTAAATTAAATTGTGTATTATTTTGTACCCAAGTACAAATACATCAAAAACTCCGTTATTCAAATTGCCTATATTTTACGATGTTTATCTGAAACAGATCGGATTTCGCGACGAAAAGGCGCGTATGTCACCTACTTTACAAGTACGGAGTTATTTATTTTCTTTCATTTATGATTTATAAATATAATATGCTCACCATCGTTGCCAAAAAGAGAGCCAGGCCAAAAGAGAGCATTAAAAATAAGCTCATGATAGGTATCACAAACTGTAAGAAAATTCCTTCGTTTAACATAATAATAAAATAAAATAAGTGTTAGCGCTGGTCGGGTTAGCGTCTTAAAGTGAGAAAAATCTACTAGCCCTCATATGACCGGTAGCCATTTTCGAAAGAAAATTTTACATGTCTGCCACGCGCAAGAATACTTTTTAAAATTTCCAATAACCACTCCCGCACCTGCTTTCGTCCTGTGATAAGATAAAATTTACTTTTTTTAATGATGCTTGTCTTGCTTGCTTGCTTCATTCACCAGCAAGACAATTTCCTGACATGAAGCATTCAGAAAATGTGTTCAAAACCTAAATCACCTAGATTCCGATTCACAGATGTGCAGGATGGAACATAAGCCCTAGAAACCTTCAACTCATTCACCCATAAGGCTGACCCGACATGGAATCTAGACCGTGTTCCACAATTAAGACCAGCGGCTTCTCCTTACAAGGAGTTTACTCAGCTTTTAATACTTTTTGTTATTGCAGTCGTGAGAACCATAATATTCTTTGACTATGGCACTAATTTACAGTAGGACCTTGAGAATGAGGGCTTTTTGGTGCTTGACTTATCTGCAGCCTGATAATATGACCTGAATCTCCTTTGCTATGAGCAAAAGGCCAAAAAAACCCTATAATATCAAACCACCATAAGTATTATTATTAGTATTGTTAAACGGGTATTTATCGCGTTTATTTACCTATTTTTCCCGACGTTAGGTAAATAAATAGGTAAACGCGATAAATACCCGTTTAACAATACTAATAATAATGTGTTCGGACCGCGTAAGTTTGAAAATATTTATCACCATAAGTATGCCAAATTTCAGCTCCATCGGTTGAGGTTATCTAAAATTCAGTTGCAATATTTGTGACACACATACCTACTAATAGGGCAAGTTAAACAAAAGCTTAAAAAATGATAGCTTCTTTCTGTGAAACTGAATATATTTCAAGTTAAATCTTTTTATTATATTAAAAAGATTTAACTTGAAATTTATCTTATAAATATATATCATAAATATGGATGAAAATTCGTTACCTACGTTACCTACATATGTACCTAGGTAGGTAACGAAATTTTAATATGAAATGTATAATTATTTAATGTTATTTCTCACTATGGTTCTAACTTATTTTTTAGATTCTTTGAATTGTAGAATACGAACATTATAAATCGTAATTAAATAGGTGACTAGCGTATTTTCTCTTTTCTCAATAAATCATTCATGTCTCTAGAGATTCCTTCGTGATGGAAAGCAAATGATAATTTTCTACGCGCTAAAAACTAGTTAGCAAGTTATATACCTACAAATTAAAAGTAAAAGTTTGTGTTAGTTAACAAACAACAACAGTTAAAGAAGCTATACATGTTTATCTCGCAATTATGTGGATTAAAAACAGATAGCGTAGTTATAAGTGATAAGAAATGATGTTGTAGGTAGGTTTTGATTTCCTACCGCATGATACTAATAAACGGCTTGAGTTGCTAAAACAATCACGCTTTTAATATGAAGGTGAAATTTTGTATGTTTGTTACTCCTTTACGCTCAAACGGCTGAAATGATTTTAGTAAAATTTAGTACTAGTATAGCTTATATTCTGGATTAAAGCGTAGTGTTCCAGTGTTACGATCAAATAATTCAAAATGTTTATCGCCATGGGGGGAAGCTAGTTATTTCATAAACATACCTCGGCGTAGAAATGGACATCGAAGAAGACCTTGAAAGGCTGGTCTTCTTAAACCGAAACAGCTTACGACCCCTCAAATCCATCTTCACAGCACCCCACAGTCCATTCAACACAGCACAACCACACCGTCTAAACACCCATCACCAACTAAATTAATTAGAACATACACTATCGCAATTAAATTAACATAAAATTTCAGGTTTAGCCTTAAGAATCGCTGATTCTAATTGCATTGTTGGGTAATCTCACTCTAGCGTAGCGGTACATTCATAAGCTAGAAAGGGAAAGGTAACACTTTCATCATGATGTCGAAAACATTCAGTTAATTGAATTGTTTGAATAACAAATTGTGGTTTTGTTTTGAGTTGTATGGTTCGATCGTGAAATTACTGAAAATGACTGATAATTCGCCTTTCAGTAGCTTTTGTATACTGCCATGGCTGTCTCAGATGATGATGATGTCCTCGTAGTCGATTGGCCATGGCGGCGGCCAGCCGTGTTGCGCAGGACATAATATTATAGTGCACAAGTGTCTCTCTCTATCCCCACATTCTCATAATCCGGTGGGAAAGCAGATCGACACGACCTATGAGAGAATGTCTCAGATGTTATTAGTGTAACTTCAGATTAGATTTAAATAGATAGAAAACCATCCATCAAGTAAAGCAACGACGTTTAAGCACAATTTTTTACACTCTCACCTGCATTAAAAGGTCAGGTCATTAAAGGGGTCATAAGCTAAAAACAAATGCTCCCTTAGGTCATTCAGAGGTCATAAGCAAAAACAAATGCAGTGAAACAAAAGACGATCTAAAACGGTCAGAGCCCTGACCACGTATAACTAACTGTAACTTAAGTGTCAGTTATCATTCCACACAATCAGCGTCACCGTTCATAAAGCAGAGTTAATTGAGAACTAGGAAGTCTAGAGTCAGGTCCTGGATTCTTGTTCTGTTGACATTGAGCGAGTGTTGTTAGCTTGAACGAAGTTACTTGGCCTAGTGTAGATGCAAGCTTGCTTGCAAGCCACTGATTGTTATGGCAGCCATTTGTAAAAAATTGCTGAAACGTTGCCATGGCAACTTATAAACAGCTGTTTGACCATAGAGCTCGGGTATGATACTAAATAAATTACATGACGTGTGACTTGCGAAGTGATGTGTTGAATATACCTAATTTAATTATTAATAAGCACAGAATGTGGTTTTTTTTAATTTTCTTTCTATTATCGTCAGTAAGTTGATGGTGTTAACTCAACTTCAACTGCTTTCTTACTGACGCCGGTTGGTGTCAATTCAGATGACACCAAAACTAAACTAAAACTAATTTGATAGGACTAAAAATGTTGCCATACCTATTATAAAAACCAAATCAAAAAGGATGACGTCATCATTTTAAGAGTTACAAATTAGTTTAGTTTTGGCGACATCTGAATTGACACCTCTCGCATGGGACCATTCAATCAAGTTAAGGTGTTAACATGGAGGGCTGATACCCAACACTGGGTGTCAACGGATCGGGACAGTGATGCTGACCATCACGGAATAAATAACTACCTGTTTCCAGACGGTCCATTCAACAATCGGGCATTTCCAGAAGTAGTGATTATAAGAACTGGGCATTTGTTATAGTGTATGTTTCAAGAAACAGCTGTTTTAGAAATTAGTCATTTTAAGAAATGGTTGTTTTTCAAAGCGAGCATTGTGGTAGTAATAGTAGTAGACATTTTATGTAGAGGTCATTTGATGAAGTGGGCATTTTACAAAGTATTATGAGCAATGGAAATAAATATAAGTGGTAATTTTAATTTGTGGTCTTAAACCGCCGAAACGCTACAGAAATAATAATCATGCAATAAAAAAAACTATGTATTTATAACTAAATCATGGCCTGTGACAGCGTTAAATCGCGAGGAGAGAAAGGAGAAAAAAGAGGCTTGAATTTTTCTTTTTAAAGCTATCAATTCTCATGAAAAAAAGGCTATTAATTCAAAACAGTATGCTAAGAACTGTTTTACAACGAGCACTCTCCAGTGGATCTACGGTACCTAAACGATCTGCCTGGCAGATAACGGCGGCG
This sequence comes from Eupithecia subumbrata, assembly GCA_949316285.1. NCBI lineage: Eukaryota > Metazoa > Arthropoda > Insecta > Lepidoptera > Geometridae > Eupithecia > Eupithecia subumbrata. Next base: position 3,731,869 of record OX438634.1, read on the forward strand.
ACTTTGGTACCTGATACCAGGACAGCTAAGTACATATGCGACTGGAATACCGGACAGCATTATGATGCAGGTTTCAACTGATATGTACGTGCCCTTGTGCGAATTCTTAGCATTGAGTTTGGAAATGTTCTATGCAAAAGAACAAGCTGCGTTTCTGTGTAATCAATTTCTTTGCAAACAGATTTTTTTTTACATATACGACCCTTGTTGATCCAGCAGGGATCCAAAATACAAACCTATTTTATGATGCCCAGAAAAATTTATACTTGTAGACTTAAATTAATTCAAGAACAAACTAACACATACCGTGTTAGTGTGTTTGTACTAAGACCTAAGTAATCTCCGAAACTACTGAATTGATCTTGAAAATTATTTCACTGATGGTTAGCTACATTATTTCTGAGTGCTAGAGGCTATGTTTTCTCCAGGTATCAAGGTATCAAAGCTACGGGCAGAACCTTGTCTCAAAAGAAACATAAGAAGAGAAAGAGTATTTGGCCCGCGGCTAGAACCGCACTCGCCCTGAGATGTCTCTCTTTGAGGGATGAAGCGTTGGTGTTCTTCCAACACAAATAAGGTTCGTAGACTTGACGATCTAAATTGGAAGCCGCATGTGTGTAGTAGAACTAATAGATTTGTTTTTGCTTTGAAAAGAATTAGAAAAACTGTATCACAAAAAGCAGCACTTGCTGCCTACCATGGCTATGTGTCATCTGTGTTGCTCTACGGGTTGCCATTGTGGGGTAATTCGGTGGACTTACTCAGAGCCTTTAAAGTCCAAAAAAAGTGTATGCGTGCGGTTTGCGGAGCCTGGTTTCTTGATAGCTGTAAACCACTATTCAAAAAAACTAAAGTTCTTCCCTTGCCATGTATGTATATTAAAGAAATCTGCATATTCGTAAAACAATACCCATATTATTTCAAAACTAAGGAAGAAGTTTTATCTAGGTATACTAGACATAAAAAGAAGTTTTTTATGCCAAATCAACACTCTACGCTTTTCGCACGAAATTCGTTTTGCATGGCAATTAAGATATTAAATAAGTTACCAATGGAATTAAAGGACTTGCCATTGCCATTGTTTAAAAATAGACTCAATAAATGGTTACTGACTCATTGTTTTTATAGCGTGGAGGAATATTTTAATTTAGGGCAGATCAGACATTTTTGATTTAATTTTTAATCATTGTTATTATTTACGCAGGTAGGTTTATTAAAATTCACACACCAGTCCAAGATTACTGGTAGTATTACATTGATACCACACTGATACAACAACAGCATTGTAATATTTGACATGTATTCTGTGAATAAACGATTCTATTCTATTCTATTCTAGATAACTCGCTCATATTCATAATGAGTATTTGGCCTCTTGTAAACCCTGACCTATATTTTCCACTAGATCCATAACCAACATTACGCAAATAAAAAGGGAGCGGCATAATCGTGACAAAACTAGAGCAAGTAGCGAATACTGGCAACCCACGCGGAAAACGTGATAGAGCTATGGTATACCATGTTTTGTAATAGCTATCGATGTGATCTTAGTGGGTGTTGTGCAAAGATTACTGCTAAAATAGATTATTTAGTATAAGCGATCGACTTGTTCAAATACTTCTTAACAAGTATAGGAATACAAAAACATAGGTTAGGAACCTGATTCAGAAATTACTCTAAAGAACATGTTGAGCGCGCTGACACAGCTTCGCAATTTATTGCAACATTTCGGTATAAGAATATTGTAAGCAGCTAACAGCATTATTTCAACTTATCGGCGTACTGGCCTGCCTACTTTGGCAAAGGATAATATAATAATACTTACACTTTGGTGTACTTAGACTCTTTATAGCACCTAAGATATTTCCCTGTTAAAGCACATAATATGCCTAAGAACTTATATTATGTAATTTGAAATTTCTGATCTGTCCAAGAGCTAGGGTCTATCTATAGGTACTATCTATAATGAAACACGTTAGTTGCAGGTTATCGACTGACTTTATTTTATAAAGAGAAGCTTGACATTGACAGTTGTGATAGTTTAAACATTATACAACAGATGTCTCTATGGTACCTATACATTATTTGGATATCAATCTTTACAACACTATCTATACTAATATTATAAAGAGGAAAGATTTGATTGTTTGTTTGTATTGAATAGGCTCCGAAACTACTGGCCCGATTTGAAAAATTCTTTTATCATTAGAAGCCCACATTATTCCTGATGAACATAGGCTACTTTTTACCGCGGGAAAATGCTTCATTCTGCGGGAAAACGGGTAACAGGACCACGGGTAGTAAGAATGCACCTAGTATGAAATAAAACACTTTAAGTTTTTAGTTTTAAATGCGCTTAACAATGCACTATTTTTACGCCGCCGACTTGAGGCAAGTGTTAAGCCGCCTGTAATTCCACTGGCTACTAAATCAGAGGAACGTTTAGTTTAGCCAATTCAAGATCAAAATATCGATATTCACAAACCAGTAGCAGTTCCAAGGAAAACAGAAACAAATAGAAATAACAGGTATACCAAGAGACACATTACACTAACAATAGTAAATAGGTACCCAAAACTTTGCGGTCAATTACACAGTGAAATTCCACAATACAGTTAGCCAACCCAAACTATTGCTGTGACATTATGTATTCCTACCACGATGGTAACGGTAGCCTACTGAAAGGCTGTGGTCACTATGGTCAGTACCGGGGTCGGCCTATTGGGTATGTAGCTGTTTATATGTGTTATATAATTTATTGGTGACAGATTGTTCTAGAAACGTGTCTTGTCTTGTCGGTTCGCAATCAATCGATACTCAGGTCATGGGGTGTTCTTAAAATAAATAATAATAATAAATAATGCTGGATAATTCACACAGCATTATCTAGCCCCAAGCTAAGCAGAGCTTGTGTTATGGGTTTTAGATAACTGATATACTTAATACAATATACTACATAGATAGATATTTTTATTATACATAGAAAACACCCAGACCAACGGAACAAATTTCTGCAGATCGTACACAAATTTGTTCCGAGGCGGGAATCGAACCCGCAACCTCCTGCGTCGCAGGCGGACCTTCGCCCGCTTCGCCACGGAGGTCGTCACAGTAAAAGATACTGAAGCCTCAATTCTTATTGAGTATTTTGACAATAGCTTCAATGCATATATACGTCAATGCAATGCTGGATGCAGCGAAAAGACAGGGCGCTTTGGCACATAATAGAGAAAGCTTGTGTTATTGGGTATGTAGCTGTTTATATGTGCTATATAATTTATTGGTGACAGATTGTTCCAGAAACGTGTCTTTATACGGTTCGCAATCATTCGATACTCGGGTCATGGAGTATCGAATGATTGCGAACCGTATAAAGATGATGACATGCATCATCATCCCATGAGATGGAACATCCACGTGATGGAAGTTGGAGGGGTTGATTCTGACACCGCAACCGCCACGATGTTAAGTCAATAGGCGAATATGAGCCTTCCCACATGCTGCCCACTTCCAAAATCCCAATCTTTATCTACGTGACGTATGATGTCATTTACCTGTACAGTTTATTTCTATCTTACTCTATTATTCAGCTACAAATATGAATGAGGTTGTAACCTACTTAAAGCAGATTAAATCACAGGTATATCAATTTATGCGTTTACCTGAATGATCGGACTAGCAAAAACCCAAAACATTATGCACCTGCTTAAGCTTATTATAAAATGAAATTGATGCAATCAAAATTAATATTGTTTAACTGCGATATTACTTCGTTAGAAGCAAAGCTAAGGTATCAAAAAAGGTGCATGAAGAATAATTTAATATGTTGTGGTACAAAAATCTTCAGGAATTTATAATGTACCTAAATAGTCACGAAATAAAAAAAACAAATCAACCAGGATTAAATATCAATTTAAAGATGTTCATGAAAAGGACTCCACAGTTTCTTCTCTTCAAAAATTGTATACTCGGTGCCTTCATTGACAATTATAATTATTATAATGACCTCAACAGATAATTCATAATTAAAAAACAGGATTTCAATTAAGCTCAATAAAAAACAATTCAATATGCCACATTTCATTCGCTTAAAAAATCGATTATCTGCCATTCAGTACAACCTCCTTCTTTTACCTCAATAGAAAGTTTACAGGATTCGACTTTAGCTCTGTAAGAAAAACAATTGAATTTTAATTCTAAACGGGATCTCGGATATTACGTCGGTAATCTAACATCTACGGTTTCTTGTAAAACAAAGATTAACCTATCAACCTTGGTCGTCCTTCTACGGAATTCAAAACGGTTTACCTACCGTCATTAATGACCCCTTTGATGACTATAACATTAAATATGTCAATGGGAACATAGAGGAATGTATGACATGTATGATATAATTGCAATAGATGAGTAAGCCTTGGGAAAAACGATAAATAGAGCAAGATATGGGCAATGACAAAGCTTTAGTGGTAAATTAATTTAATTTGTCATAATAAATGACTTTATTAACGGGAATAGCCGATGATGTTATTGAGTTTTTTTGCTTTGTAAGTTCTCATGGTAATACAGGGAAAATATAGATTTCTGCTTTTTTATAAGTTCGAGGATGCCAGGGCCTTTTCTCATCTCGAGGCATTTCTCAGCCATCTACTTTTTTGTGTGTTTAATCTGGGGTACACGTGTTCTAGAATGGAGACCACGACTCGGCAAACGTAGTGTAGGACGCCCTCTGGCAAGGTGGGAAGACGACATAAAGACTACATGCAGATGCTGGATGCGGCAAGCTGAAGACAGGGCGCGATAGCGCTCATTAGGGGAGGCCTATGTCCAGCAGTGGACTAACGCTGATAATGACGATTTTCTTGTAATTTGAAATGAAAGCAGATACCACAGAAGTAAAAAGTTTTAAACTTCGTAAATTGTGTGAAATAGACATTGACAAAACTGTCACGCGTTCGTCACGTCCATAAATCACGATTGCGACACGATTTTATGTACCAAAATTCAACTAAACTAGGGTAAAATTTATATTTTTTTAGGTTTTACTATACAATTCAAAATATACTTGGCACACCAAATAAAACAGAAATACATGACAGGGAAAATACAGATTACGTTATGCAATGGACGGCGTTATCACTATGTATATACCTACATTTTCTAAACTATTCAAAAATGGCAGAAGCCTTTATTCACAAAGAAAATTATAATATAATTGGTTTTTACAATTGAAACAATTGAGCTAACTGCAGACAATCTACAGGTAGCTCAACTGATCCATATTAATACCAGTCGGAAGCGTCCCCAAGACGCTGGCTGCATTGCCCCGCTGTATGGCAATGCTGATGCGCTGTGCCAGATACTGACCAGATCTCGGGTCACGCGAAAATATAAAAAAATAATAATTCAAAAATAGCTCATATAAAATGTTGTCTTACATCAATAAATACTGAAGCGACAGAAATCATAATATCACCTTATTTCCGTGTCAGTGTTTAATTTTATAATTTGACCTTTTCTAAGTGTACATTTATGGAAATAAAGAGTTTTTGATAGTTTGTAAGAGATGCCACAACACAGAGCGCTCATAAACGAGAAGACACTCTTCGCTCTTTTAAAAGCTTTATTTATATTCAAGTATTTGAAGATTCTTGTTTACTTTTATTAGCCAAAGACATCTTGATTGAAAGCTTGCGTGTCAGACAACTAGATACGATCAAATCGCAGTCAATCAGGCCTAGGTACAAAACAATTAAAAGCCTTGAATTGTTCATTTGAACGAGATAGTGAAAAAATAGAACGTAGGTGTTTATTGATTGGGTGATTAAGCAACCTATTTGGAAGAAAGCTTTTTAAAACCAAAGAGTTTGAAAGATTCACGATCTATGCTTAAGAAATCGTCTCTATGGTTTTATTCTAATTTTAAATATTCAGCTAATCAAATATTAGTGCCAAAACGAGATTCTGAATTCCAAATATGTACAACATTCCGTCCGCCTACACAATAAATTCAATCCTCATTTCAATAAAATAAAGCTTATTTTCCTTTATTTTAACGACTAGAAGCCAATATCCTGTTCGCGGCTCATTTTCGTCAAAGAGCAATTTCAACCTGATTGTTATTCAGAACGGCACTTCGTCTACAACTTTGTGCCTACGAGTCACGTCTTCATGGAGGCTTCGTCATACAAGAATTAGATAATGCGGCTATACTATAAATACTGATTTGAAATTGTTTTAGACCAGTTGATCGTCCCAACCTTTAAAACTATTTTTTTAGTTACCTTTACTTGTTATTTATCGATAAGAAAAAAAGAACCTACTTCAACGTAGATCTCATTGTATGACATAAAATAATTGATCACATTTTTTTTTCTTATTGTTGGACCATTCACACGACATTATCTAGCCCCAAGCTAAGCAGAGCTTGTGTTATGGGTACTAGATAATAATTGATATAATTAATACAATATACTACATAGATAGATATTTTTTTATTCACATACAAAACATCCAGAACACACTGAACAAATATGTAGATCTCAGATGATCTGTAGATCTTACAATCATTTGTCCCGAGGTGGGAATCGAACCCGCAACCTCCTGCGTCGCAGGCGGACCTTCGCCCGCCGCGTCACGAAGGTCGTCACATTGAAACCTTAAATCTTCTATTTTGACATAACCTAAGTCCTCAGTTCTAGATACCTAAGTCACTTTGTCCTAGAGGGCAACTTCCAACCGCCTTTTAAAAATTACAAAACTTTTGCGTAAAATGTAAGAAGTGGATCGAGTTAATTTAGTAACAAAATACAACCTTCAGCATCCGGTTTCGACATACTAGTGGCTTGTTTTATTACTAAACAGAATGTTAAGTGTCCGTCAGAGATACAGATAGCATTTGCTTTGGAATTTAGCGTAAATAATAATAATGATTGCCGTCGTTACTGCTTACTTATCTATCACAGGCACTATATTCTATTACAGTTTTCTGTGTTGAGTGAACGCTGAGTTTTTTAAATCGTACTAGTTTAAGCCCGCGGCTTCGCATGCGTTGTTTCTATGGAAACGTTTAAAGGTGATTTCTATCCCATGGGAACTGATTTATGGGATAAAAAGTAAGCCTTTGTTTGATTCCAGGATTAAAATTACTTGTATACAAAGTTTCAGCCCGATCTATTCAGTAATTTAGGCGTGAAGAGGTAACAAACATCCATCCATCCAAACTGTCGCATGTAGAATATTAGTGTGATTTCTAAGATATTAATTCTAAGATCATTCAAGTGTTTTCTAATTGAAATTCAGTTTGAGTAAGTTAATAAAAAACAATTGACTATCACAGTGCAGGTGTGACTTTCATGTCACGAACGATTTTATTAAAATCGACATACCTACATAAAATTTCCGTTCTTCGAACTGTCCTTTACGACGCCGACAGTATTGAAAGTTTGTAAAAGAATTGAAAGTCATTTGAGGATAACACGTCAAGGAAAAATATTGCTACAATTAAATGGCTTATCTGTTTTGATTCTTTGAAAGATGTAACCTACTTATGTATATTATCATGAACTTAAAACTAGTTACTTACCTACTAACTTTTAAATCCGTTTTATTATGTTAGGATAAGTCACAAACGTGGAGATGATATTTACCTGAAAGAAAAAATTACAAAATGATAAATTACAACAGAAAATAAAATGCATCTCATACAACGTCTTAATAAGAAACACATCCGTCAAAGCTCTCATACATTATAAACTATAAATATAACATAAATCATTATGCAACGGTGCAGCGGATTATAATTTTTATAGATACGATGCGATCAACCTATTTAATCAATTATATTCTGGGTCTAGTTAATTATTTTTTCAATCATCATTCATGCTTTAGCAAAAATAACAGTTGGCTGTAATGCTCTGAATATCCATGCTAATGGCATGAAGGCCAAAATGACAAAGTTTCTTAAAAAGCGGGCTGAAATTTTACATAAAAGTAGTTCTAGATTTTAAATAAATCTCGGAAACAACGCAAAACTGCAAGCTGCGCAGCAATAATATATAAAATAATATATAAAAAAAACAAATGATATAGGTACCCATGAAAGTGACAAAATGTGCAAAAAACGTGATTTTGCAATAATCGTGTTAAACAACTTTCACCATTCTTTGACGCTTTGGCCGTATAAAAGGTATAAAGCAGACAATTTCAGATAAACGGCTTATCTCATACCCGAATATAGTAATCGGGCATCATCTCAAACTAGCTTGTTGTTAATGTTTTTTATCTAAACTTTGAGGTATGGCCAGTTTAAAAGCGATTTAAAGCCAACCGTGCCATTAAACAAATGTGTCTTATTTCAGAGCTATGTGAGTGAAAAAACATTATTTTTTATGTAAAAAAGCTAGAAAATTATTTTTTTTGCACATTTTTATATCTTATAAAATAAATAAATAAATAATGCTGGACAATCCACACAGCACCATCTAGCCCCAAAGTAAGCTACTCAAAGCTTGTGTTCTGGGTACTAGATAACTGAATTTAATACATTATATAATGTAGTGAATTTAATATATAGATTTTTTTACATATATACATAGAAAACACACAGACCAACGGAACAAATTTCTGCAGATCGTACACAAATTTGTTCCGAGGCGGGAATCGAACCCGCAACCTCTTGCACTTGCGCACCTTCGCCCGCCGCGCCACGGAGGTCGTTATAAACAATTACAGCAAAATAATAAAATAAAATTATAAAAAAATTTACAGCAGCAAAAAAAGAATGCCAGCTTGCACATTATGTGTCATTCGATTTTTTTGCCCTGAACTTGTACTTTCAACAAAACGTGGCGCGTAAAAAAATATTGAAAAACATCGCTTCTTCACTGGCAACACCTTAGCATTGCTCATCGTTCAGACGTGACGCCTTCTTTAATATGATTTATTACCTCGCATTATCAATCGATTGTGGGTTTTATTCGTACACAAATAAGGTTTCATTTGTTTGCCGGTAAGATGTTTCAATAAAGATGATAGCTTTGATGTATGAGATCAATCGGTCCGTGAAAGTGGGATTGGTATTTTAGTGTGAAATATTTTCAATCGCTGACTAAGTTAGGTAATAAGATGTCAAACAAAGCAAAGATATAAAAGATTTCAAATAAAAAAAAACTTGGACAAAATTTAAAATTTTAAAAAGCCCCCGTCAGATTTTCTGCAGGGCTATTCAGACTCACCGCTACCGAGTCGTCGACACGTAACCAATCCAGATTCGCGGGAAATTCAAATATTTTAGAGGTATTTAATATTTTCTGAGTTCTGTAAGGAACTTAACTCCCAGAAAAATAGTTTATCACAAATCGTAGTAAATTTTTTATGAACCTATGTTACAATAAAGTATAATGTATTTTTTGGTATTATGTTGATTTTATATACTAAAACTATAATATTCTTAATTGCTCCAAAAGTAGCACTAAATCTGAATTTCTTAAAACTTGGGTTCATAGAAAATGTTTTATGATTTATGGAAAACTACTTTTCTGGTAGTTTAATTACTAGCAGAACGCAGAAAATATTAAAAACCGCTAAAATATTTGAATTTCGCGCGAATCTGTGTCAAATTCCGTGTCGATGACTCGGTAGCGAACAGTCTGAATAGCCCTGCAGGAAACATGGCTAAGAACACTCGGGATAAAACTATCTATGACATAAAAAAAACTAAACGAAAATCGGTTCATCCGTTTGGGAGCTACGATATCACAGACAGATACACCTTCGCTCGCCGCACCACATCGATATTTTAGTGATAAAAAAAGTCAAAGTTGACATTTTAGTGACTATCTGCCTGCCTGATCTCGAAATTCCAAAGTTAAACAAACACACGGAGCCTCCATTTTCTCTCTGAATATTGATAGGCGAGAGACAACATTAAAATTAATAATAGAAAGAACGGAAACGGAACTGAATCACAATGATTTCGATCGGCAAGTCACTGGATATAACATAACGCCTTTCTTGTGGTAGGTACTGCCGACTTCCTTTATGATGCGAAGTCATGATAGTGTATGTGAATCATGGCATAACTCGGGTCATATTTTAGGGTAGGAATTTGATAATTTTCTAGGAAATTTAGCAAATAATGAATTAAGTTCTTTAATAATTCCTAATTAAAATTACTTTTGATAGGCAGTAGGAAGTATTCCTCCGTTTCTACTGGCGGTTTAGCACGCGTTTTTCTGAAGTTAAAAAGTAGTTTAAAAATGTGTTGCCAGGTGGTTATAGTATTGACTACATTTACGCAAAATTTAGTAATGTTGAAAAACAAAAAGTTGGCAACAAATATACAAAATTTTGCATTTATACAAGTATTCGTATCATGTGTTAAAATGCGTTTTTTTTCCTTAAATGGTCCGTTGCTTAACGTAGCTACGTTAAAAGTTTAGTTTTAGAAATATTAAAAATAGTAGTTAGCGTTGTTATTCCTGCTTACTTTTATCTCCTCAAAGCCCAAAATATCAAATGATTTATAACTAATCGTCTCGTCGGTGTCGGAACCCAGACTATTTGTCAGTGAGGGATTAACGTCTGTCCGTCTGTCCGTCGGTTGCATCACTTGACGGCTGTTGATGTTTTATTAATAGTATTAAGTTACGGGCGTTTTTGTGGTTTTGTGTACACAGATACAATATGTAGCTAGTTCTACACAATGTTATTTCTCGAGCACTGAAGGGAAACGAACGGTTAAGTTCAGCATTTGTAGTTACGGTTTTACTATGATTATGTGCTGTGTGGTGCCGGCTTAGAATTTGCACCACCCTAACTCTTCCCGCGGGTTTCGTAAGAGGCGACTAAGGTATATCCACGCCCGGCGGGCAGAAGCACCACCCATAGAATAATTCTACCACCAAACTGCGATCCCCAACCCGCATACCCAGCGTGGGGATTATAAGCATTAACCCCATGCGAAAATCCAAAAACGCGCTTATCAGGCCTGTGTCCAGCTATAGACTAATACAGGCTGTTGAGCTTGAGGTATGATTATGGTCCTGTAGAGTCCCACTGTAGGGCATCAGGACTGCCTTTCCTATTCCCATTTACCTTACCAGTCAGGCCACTCTTAGAAGTAGGTGTCCAGCTCGTCAGTACTTTAGACAAGGGCTTTTAAATATTGTAAAAAATACATCAACTATCTATGCCTATAAAGTCGCGAGATATCGCTGTATACGGGTAGCTCAAGACCTGTCATTGCGAAGATCCTAGGAAGATACCTGGTTCTCTTCAAAACAAGAGTCTTCTAGACCTTCGTGATACACCTGTAGCCACATTTTCACTATTCATCAGGTTATATTGTGGTGTGACGAAGGAATATTGACTATAAAAAAGGTATCTATGGCCACCGCTGAACGTCTTACGGTTGAGACGATGATAGCATTTTCTCGCTCTTCTTCTGCGTACATCCCTTGTGGTGTAGTGTTTTCTTCCCTCTCAAAAAACTTTTGTGTGTTTTATAAATAATCATAATTGAATATTATGTAAGTAAATTAGATTTTAACGACATCAAGTCTACCTACCTACAAATGCAAATGCGAACAGGGGACCCTCGAATTGCGTTACCTGTTAAAAATTAGGATGAAGGTAAGTGTACCTACATGTACCTGAATGGTTAATGAGGAAATTAAATTAAATAATAGATCTATTTACAAGTCTTACCCAGTCACAGTTTACAATGAAACTGTGTCAAAAATTCGTCACTTGAGACGTACTTAAATCGGAGTTTGTGTTTGAGTATTTGGGCGAGAACAAAAACAAATGAAGAACAAACAAGACAAAAACAAATGAAGTGAATAAAGTGACCATTTTCGATAACATGACAATTGTGATTGCTTTACCATAACTTGTTTACCCTGATTGGACTCTGCATTTGATCGTATTCATTAATTATAAGCTTCTGATGCAAAGGTTATATTTTTTTATTAATTTTATATCACCAATAAAATTAAAAATAATTTAATTTGAATAAAACATCACACTTAATAGTTATACCAATGTCATTGTGATATCAGAATTTAAAATGTGTGAATTGTTTTAGCCCGATGACGATTAAACTAAAATTAAATATAAATGTATGTAACTTAGTCGGAATGCAATCAATACTTAGATCTAAACATTTTATACGGAACCCAAACAATGTCCAAAGCTTTTGTTCGACGCTCCAATAATAAGTAGGTAACGTTGATTCAAATTTTTATTTACTTGCAAACAATATCACTTCAAACAATATCATTTCGAAAAAAGGTACAAAAAAGAGCACAAAATAATATGGACGAAATGGTGTTTTTTTTTTTCAGCTAAAGCAAAAATTGTTTAGAACTTTCGCTGGTTGCTCCGATAATATTGGTTTTATCAGAAAATATTTTACGCCATTGGTGCCGTAAAATATTTTCCACCAATTTATTTGATTTCGTAAACCCTTTGTATAGCAAAAACATATTGGATTATAGAACCTATATGTTGCGTGTCACCAATTAAACAAATTAGTACAATTTCGCATCATGTCAAATGTCGATGTTATGTCATGGTGACTGGTTGTGTAACACACCTTTCACCTGAAGACATGGTTCAGCGACGGATACATAATGAGATGAAATAAATACTGGATCCTATACTTATTGTTCTTAGGTAGGTTTTTAATTGAGGAACTGGATTCTCTACATTTTCTAGGTTATCGGGAGTGTGGCCCATGTATGCTGCAACCTAACTCTCTCCTATACACTAGCTGAACTTGATATGAAATTTTAGTAAAGAAAACACTAAAACTCACTTGTTTGGCGTCGAGTTTCAGATGTAATTATTGAAGGAACCACTATTTATTGAAGGAAGGATCACGAATCAACTAATAATGTAAATTTTAGGATAAGTATAAATAATAATATAATTTAACATATTTAACATACCACATCGAGTTTGGCTAATGTATTCGTATATATAGAAAATTTTATGTAGATTCTATTTACTTAATCTTTGTAACCTTTTGTCCCCCATAAAACCAAGGGGCAGAGAAAACTTAGAGTAAAGGACCTTCAGCGTAAGAACGGCTTAGTGAAATATGCTGCGCAAAAGTTTTCTTCAAGAAATTGGTGTTAGCTTGTTTACTCTACTTTTGCGATATGTAATAAATTTAATGCCTGTTTTAATTATTCTGTGCAAGTGGCTAGTAAATAGATGTCTGTCTAACCCCCAAATTTTCAAACGCAATTTTTCAAACACGAATTTTTGACAGATTTAGTTTAGAAAACTGTAAAAAAAGACGTGCTCAACCAAATGCCAAAACAATATGATTTTATTTTATCGTTGCTTGAATTGACAGTATATTTTGGGTCGAAATCTATAAATAACAAGAAAAAATTAAAATTAATTGCTTATCGACATCGGACTATACCCTGGGTTGAAGTAAGAATTTTAAATTCGTGGTGAGAAACTGTGGGTCAAAATAACAATACACTCTGGCTCAAATCTGGGTTGCGTCATTAATTAATTTATTTTAATTTATTTTATTATTAGCTTTCTGTATCTATTTTAATTTCTATTGTATTTAGTTAAGCTGATGGCAATCCGAATTAAATAAATAAATAAATAAATAAATACTATATAAGTACATACAGTTATTCTGTGTTTGCGTTGAGTACTCTGGGTAAGAATTAAGTTTCGACCAAACCTGCGCATCAAACAAGGGGGATGCTGCAATAGCGCCTTAAGGTGAAGTGAGTCCCAAAACCCACGTTTTGACTATACGGAAAATCAATTTTAAGGCAAAAAAACATATATTTTTTATAATTTTTTGCTAAGCATCAAAAGTTTAGGATTCTAGTTAGTAATTTATGGGAGTCGAAACACGATTGATAAAACTTGATTCGATACAAAAAAATAGCAAAGTTTCCTCTAAATCTTGATTTGTGCACAAATTATTCTACGGAAAAAGTAGTTTCCTTTGCTAGTTACTTATCATATTTCAATAAAATTTCGTCTACGTATTCCCTAATAAGTACTTTAGACGATTATGGTTTTATTTTTTTGCGAAAGAGTATCATTTTAGAGCAAAAAAACAAATTTCTAAAAAACGGCCAGTGAAATTGCGCGCGGATTGGCCATTCCGCGGCTTTCGCCTTCCTTTCTCGCCTTCCCCGCGCGACGTTCTCTCGTCCTTGTCTCGCAAAACCGATCCCACTTCGTCTTAAATGGAGCATTGCACACCTACACGACCGAGACGCGGGGACTTTTGAAGGGAAAAGTTTCGCGTTGTTGACGCTTCTGCATCGCGTCACACACACTGCGTGTTTGACGCGCAGGTTTGACCAAATACTCGAAAATTATAACCTCGCAAGACTTGACGCTATGTCAATAATTCCTATTTTCCACCATCAGTTCAAGGTCTCAGCATAACCTCATGCAACCTTAGGCTCTACCATATGATATGGTTTTATATGGTCACAACAAATGATATAACAATGCTATCTACTAACTTGGAACCCGCCCAATCTGATGGCAAGTGGTCACAATGCCCATAAAATGAGCATAGACATAGCGGAATGGCGGTCTTCACCTTGAGACGTGAGGTGGTTACCTGCCTACTAGGGTTTTCCTTAAAGATACATTATTAAAATGCGAAAATTTGGGAATTTCTTAGACATTTAAAACATGAGAAGAATAGAATAAAATCGAGTCCCATGGAATATCTTATATATTTTATGTTTTCGTATGGTTATCCTAAGCAGTCGCGGCGTAACAATAGACCCCTTCAACTCAGCCCGTGGATTTCGTAAAAAATGTCCTCCTAGCCGAATTTCGTCCACGGCGGCCATCCTCATCGGTGGCTAGCCAGATGCGCAGGACATATTATAGTGCACAAGTGTGTGCGCAAACACAGTGGCACTCATTCCCTCACTCTCATAATCCGATGGGACGGCAGACCGACACGAGCGGGGAGAGGTCAAGCGCAGGACCAACGGCTTAACGTTCTTTCCGAGGCAGGGGGGTTTAACACCGCCAACTTCCTGACTCCAGGCTGCTGCTGTGAATTTTTCTTGCTAGAAAAATGCCAGTAACAACTATTGGCCCGACCCGGGATTTGAACCCAGGACCTCATAATCAGCGGTTGAACAAGCTGACCGCTTGACTAACATGGCAGTCTTTCTCGTGGATGTCCTATGAGATGACTAAGGGAACCAGGGGCAGCAGCTTCTTTCTCCGTATTTATAACATTACCCTGGGACCACCAAGCCGCCTGCCATGCGTGGTGATGATGACAAAACCCCCTTGCTCGGAGGAGCCATTTCCAGCAGTGGACAGTGGTTGATATTAGGATAAAACAATAAAAACCCAAAAAGCCAAACCCGTCCCCAGCTTTTTTATCCTCTAGATAATCTGATATTTTATAGTTACCCTTTTTGCATTTTGTTGGAATTTTTCACAGAAGGTTTTGCGCGGATTTGGAACATGATATTGTTCCTTAATTATCCATTATGCAATAGATTTCCACAAAGTACATAACGACTATTCTATTTTTATTTAATTGGACACTGGTGTATTAACCATACACCTTATCAACAACCCCATATGTCCAGAATTTTGTGAATCCGTGAACAGTGTGAAACTGTCATTACATAAGTTTAATTGCTCATAAAACAATTCGAAAGGTACAAAAACACAAACATTCATAGTCAAACCGTATATAAAAACAATTTCACACTGCGATTCGTACAATTTTAAGTTTTAAGTCCCAATTACAGGGTTTAGAATTGCCCGTTGTCTTTCGTCACGGTATATAGCCACATCTGAGCGATATGCGAATTTCTCTGCATTTCTTTGCTTTCCATGCAGGTTGAATAACCCTCGTAATTATAGCGATCCGTGTTTGACGACCATTAGATAATACGTGATGTAACTATGGCATTTTTGAGGCTTTTGGAGTTGGCTACTCTTTAATTTTATTGCTGGAAATTCGTTAAATGTTATATTTCTAGAGCGTGTCTATTATACTTTGAAGTTTCAAAAAGATCTGACAATTGCATGTATCATCGTATTAATTAAAAACGAGGCGAGCCAAGATGTCGAAAACGAGTAGGGTTGACGACATTGCAAAAGTCTCTGGGCACATCTGGATGCAAAAAGCAAAGTACAGAAGCAGCTGGCAATAATTAAAAAAGATCATGATATAAAAAAAATCAAGAATTCCAATTTTGTTTCAGTAGATTCATCGCTGACACTAGAAAAACCTTCTATGGTTTTATAAAGTCTTTGATATAAGAATAGTAAATAGTGATGGACAATCCACACAGCATCATCTAGCTCCAAGCTAAGCAGAGCTTGTGTTATGTATGAGTACTTAGTTAAGTTAGTAAGTTTTTGCTTACTACAGAAATACTACAATTCGATCAATTACATAATTCAATCATTTTATTTTAAGAGTATCTATGTAAAGATTGTTAGAACATTATAACCACTGGACAGCCAACTAAATAATGATAAGTCTAGGCTTGAAAAAGGTACCTATTTACTTCATAAGAACCAATTTGAATAATTTCATCAAAGTAGGTTCTTGTCTTTGTTTCTAGATTGCCTAGAGAAAGCAGACCTAAATGCAGGCCTTGCGAGAAACTCGACAGCTATACCTTTTATTAAGGAAGTAGGTTTAACTGTAATAAAATTTATTACAATCGCTTATAATCTGAGATGTTTAAGATTTCTATGTCATTGGACGGCACGGATGCTAAGCCTTTGATGTAGGGGAGCGTATGGTCTTCACAATGTTAGAAAGCACTTTATTATCTAGAAATACCTATCAATACAGTAAAATAGAAAGCACTTATTATAGAAATATTATAAAAAGTCGTAAAGTTTATAAAAACCTGAAGTTTGTAATTATAATTAGTTATAACTGGTACCTACGCATTTGAAAATGTTTACGCACTGATATTAGCTAGCTAGGTAATTAACCGCTGATTCCTATGGTGTAGATACGTTTTAATCAGAATTTAGTACCAGTTTTGTATAGTTTAAAAAGCTATATAAGTTTACGTTTCCCAGTTTTACATATATAACGCTTTGCCACGCTCCTACCGGATCTTAAAAGGAACTTGGAGTCGAGACCCTAGGTTCGTGGGGTACCCAGACTCTCCGGGATTAAAAAAAAATATCTGAACGTCTGATCGAAGCGACGACCTGATCGACGTGACCCGAGAGCTGGTGAGATCTGGAGCAGCGCATCAGCAATACCATACAGCGGGGCAATGCAGCCAGCGTCTTGGAGACGCTTCCGACTGGTATTGATATGGATCAGTTGATTGTTTGCATCAGTCTGCAGGTAGCTCAATTGTTTCAATGGTAAATAATATTTCTAATTTATTTCTATTACTTGATTGAAATTTTATTAGTGAACAAAGATGTAAAGGAACTTGTCATGATTAACACAGTTTAATACGAACTCAAGTTTCCAAATGATTTTGAGTGATTTGTTGCATTTTAGCAGTACGACTTTGTCAATTTTGACAGGTCACTGGTAGTGTACGAAAACTCTTTTCGTTCTGGTATTGTACAAACCCTAGCCATTCAGGTACTAAGTCGAGGCCGCAAAGGAATGTTTTCCTACATACCTTACTAATTATTTTTTTACGAGTGAATGTCGTTTCTCGTATGCAAGTCAATCAGTGACCAAAATCGTGTTAATAGGTCCCAATAATATTGCCGTATCCATCAAGATTTAAATTTACAATGGAGGTCACAGAAGAGGTCGGCAAGCCAAAATTAAAAACAAGTTTATCCAAATGTCAACGAACAATAAAATCGATAAAGTTACTTGTTCGTGCTGGACGTTCTACCTGATACGATCATCGTTCTTAAAAAAATACGGATTTCTATGTTGATACCTTTAGGAAGGCTTTTAGTAAATCTTTGTTAATGAAGACTGTTTGCTTTCAAATAATCAAACGATCAGGTTTTAGATGTAGTTTTTCTCACGTGGTACCTCGATTAGTAGATTATAATACTATATCTACCAATATTAAAGATTATTTCTCGGGTATTTATCGCGTACCATGATGAGAATGCATGAAACAAAAGGTACGCGATAAATACCCGATAAAAAATTTCATGTTAATAAATCGAGAAAGTTTGAAAAAAATACTATATCTACCATTCAGACCACAAGAAATTGAAAGGTCCCGCGGCCCGCGGCGTATTATGCACCATAGAACCAGAGATAAATTAATTAAACAGATGTGGACTCAACCAAAATAAAGATAAACAAGCAAGAGATGCTTGAGGTTGTCCCAGATAAGGGCTGCACCGCGACCGCATAGCTCAAAAATGTGCATTCAAACATGGTCTTTAACTCGTAATATTTAGATGCATTTATATTGACGGCATCAGAGCCCCGATTCCATTTGACGATAGTATGGAGACGTGATCGTAACGTCTCAATTTTCCGTAGTTTTTCGTACAGCGCTTTGGGGAGCCATTTTGTCACTGTTAACTGTATATAAGGTTAATGAGTTTAAGCCCTTATATTAATGCACATTTTAGTACTGTGCGGTAGCGGTGTTGGATAAATGTTCACAGAGCTTGATTTCCGGTTATGAGTGGAGACCAAATGATGATGATAATGTAAAGTGTAAACAAAAATGTAAATGATCTAACACCAAAGCCTGTTTTGCTTTACTGGCCACGATCAGTCGTCGTGATCGCTGATCGGTTGCGTAATGTATTCAAATTATTTGATTTTGTATCATCTTTAATTTAGAAAATATTCTAATTAGTTCATTGTAGCTTTGGCTGGATAAGTCAGTTTATTGATACGCAAAATTGAACTTTAGGATGTGATACTATAGGCAGTTTTTTAGTATTGTCAAAGATTCGCGGAATGTCACAATGACCCCTTGTAATCGATTTTTTTGTACCTACCAACAGGTTTTAATCCGGCTAAACATGTTTAGTATAAATTCGTATTGTAGCACTTTAAGATTTCTTGAAATTTAAGTTTAGAGTCTTAGATTTAAGCTTTCTGAGTGATCTCGGACAAAAGAATAAACAAACGTGAAATTTGTCGCTCTGGGTCTTAATTTTTAAGAATTAATAATCTAACACTACAACAAAGATAAATACAAGTAAAAACCCACCATATGAAAATAATATCGTGTACTTTTTATCAGAGGGATGTTAGAATTCCGACGTGTGTTTTTTGTGTGTCTGTGTGTAGAGTGACATCGTAAGTTCCAAACGCATGAACACATTTTAATTAGGATTTAATTTGTCTGTGTGACATGATCGCAGCTATACTTAGCACCGTGTAAAAAAAATCGGAACAGGTACACAATTTGACTTTTAACCCTCGTTTCGGGTTTTTTCAAATTTTGACATTAACCAAACATTAATCACCAATCAAACACAAGAAAACAATAATTCACATCGCTACGAGTATCTATAAATACTCACTATTCATAGGACAAACAACCGGCCTGTGCACAAAAAGTGAAACCTAGTCAGGCGACAACTTGCCGATGTGATTAACACCTTTCAGTGACAAAATGGCGTCACTTTATTTAAAACAAACAATTGAACGGTGTTAGATTATACAATTTTTAGTTCTTTTCTCAGTAAATGTTGTGTTTCTCTTGTTAGAAAATGCTGTAACCGTAGCTTTTTTTTAGACTTTACCTAGATTTTAAGAGAAATCTAGGTAATGCTTACCTACGCCAGATTCGGGAACCGAATTACTAGATATTTATATTTTCATTGAATCATTAAATTTTTAAACGATTTGTTTCTAACTTCTCATCATTCCTGTCTGAGTTACTACAAGTTGATGCTTAAATATTTATGATCAAAAAATAATTTCCCGATGCATATGAATATATTCCATCTGCTCTGATATTTCCTAATCAATGACAAGCTATCAGAATTCTGACACTCAAACTTTAATTAAATGAGAGCGAACGATTGCATTAAAAAAACATTCTTCAAAGAAAGTGGTTGCCTCTTTATAAAACTCTGATACATGGATGAAAATGTAAGTTCCAGCTAGCTATCCGAAATTCAAAGTTAAGTAAAAGTAAAACTACATTATTTGTTATAGTATTGCTTACATGCACTGGTATTTGCCTTCGAATCGGAAGTAATTTATCTCGTTTCATTTCCCCTTAAAATCAGTTTAAATTAAAAATTACATTTCTACATAGATAGTCCAGTGAATACAATCATGTCCCTTTTTAATACTTACCAATTTGTACAGCTTAAGTTACTTATAGTAAGTTTAGCTGTAAAACTATTTATAAATCACCTAACCAAAAAAATTCGTCATGACTTCCAACGTAACAGTATGTAACTTGTCCAGACACAGACGCCCTACAACGGCGACCAGCACAATTTCCGTTGTATTTGCTTGAAATTTGTACAGACCGCCACTGCATGCCACGTCTGTTTAGAAGTGGCTTTATACAGGTGACAGGCTTTGGCAAATTTTATGTTTGCTTCCGGGCCGTTTTTTTTATAAATATAGTAGTACTTTACTTTGTGGTCTAGATTTTAGATCCAGAGTATAATCCCAAGAAGTAGTAGTTTTCTAAATTATACCTCGTTATTAACTGTATTTGGAACGGCGTAAACAACCATGTATGTATTCGAAACCGCAGTGTTGTTAATTTGAAATGATAATATCGTTTACGACCTCTACGTTGCCCATCAACAAACTAGTTTCCTTCAAGTGCATCATCGCCTTTGACTGTACGTACTTTATTACTAAGTAGAGCAGTAGGAAGAATGGTAGTGTAGTGACACAGTTTAGCTAGTACGCGGCGCAAATGCGTTTCGAATATTCGGCATTTTTACTGGTTAAACCGATCGCCTTCAGTCACTCAATAAACCTCTGCCTAGTACAGACATATCCTATTTTAAGGATTATGGAGTAACGTAAATGTATTTTTAATACGACGACCTCCGTGGCGCAGCGGGCGAAGGTCCGCCTGCGACGCAGGAGGTTGCGGGTTCGATTCCCACGTCGGAACAGATTTGTGTACGATCTGCAGAAATTTGTTCCGTTGGTCTGGGTGTTTTCTATGTATAATAAAAAATATCTATCTATGTAGTGTATTGTATTAAGTATATCAGTTATCTAAAACCCATAACACAAGCTCTGCTTAGCTTGGAGCTAGATAATGCTGTGTGAATTGTCCAGCATTATTTATTAGGGTTTTGAAGATCGAAGATCGGTTTCAAAACCCTTATGGTCTCGCTTTGTCTATCCTTTTTTCCCTCCTTAATAACTCAAAAACTACTGCAGCTATCAACTTGAAATTTAAAATAATCATACATTTCGTGCGCCTGTACAGATTTAGAGAAAAATAAATGCAAATAAATGAAAAATGAAAATGAATATTTTCCATACAAATTGTGATGCCGAAATTTTAAAAGATACCTACAGAGTCATATGGGGTATCAAATGAAAGGTATCATTTTGTACATTTCAAAATAGTTTTTGAAATTTTTGTAGGTTTCATACTTTTTAAAATATTTCGAAAAAAGTCGAAAAAATACCCATTCCCCCCCCCCTATCTCCGAAGATTGCAGAGCGATCCATGTAAAATGTATGGAGCGTTTATAGACATGAATCTATATTTTACAGGAAAAATATAGAGAAGTTTGAAAAATGAACAGTTTTTGAAAAATGGTCAAAAGGGGGGGGAATAATTTTCAAAAGGGAGAGCTACCTCACCGAGTGGGGTATCAAATAAAAGGTATTGGTTTGTACGTTTCAAAACAGTTTTTCAAATTTCTGTAGGTTTCATAGTTTTTGAAATATTTTGAAAAAAGTCGAAAAAAAAACCATTCCCCCCCCCCTATCTCCGAAGTTTGCCGAGCGATCCATTTAAAATGTATGAAGCGTTTGTAGATATAGATCTATATTTTACAGGAAAAATATAGAGAAGTCTGTAAAAAGAACACTTTTTGAAAAATGGTCAAAAAGCAATAATTTTCAAAAGGGGGGCTACCCCACCGAGTGGGGTATCAAATGAAAGGTATCGGTTTGGACATTTCAAACCAGTTTTTCAAATTTCTGTAACTTTCATACTTTTTGAAATATTTCGAAAAAAGTCGAAAAATTTACCATAACCCACCTTAACCGAACCACACCCAACCGAAGCATGCAGAGAGATTTATCTGAAATGTAGGTTGGTACCTACTATTCTTAGGTATTCGCTAAATTGCGAAGTCTCTAACCGGTACTTTTGGTACATATTTGTTGACAAACGTTCAAAACCCTCGGCGCGCGAGTTACACTCGCACTTGACGGATCTTGTTTATTTAATACAGTTGCTCAAAAAGTGGCGTATTGCAGGGACGTATAGCATTCGGGATGTGGGCTATTACATACTCGTGCGTTCTCTTTCTCAACTCTCAAAATAATGTCTATTATAAAGAAAAACAAACCATGAAGTTTTTACTAAAAATAATCATAGAAGTTTTTATGATTCATGCAAATACGTATATTTCTAAAAAGAAGCTACTAATTTGTTTCAATATCTGATTTAATGATTTGATTGAATGAGTTAGGTTAGGTTTCATTTCATTTCATCTCATTAAATTTCATTTTCATTTCATATCAAAAAAAAAAATTCTACTGAAGACTTGGCTGTATGGGCATAATTCCCTTTGCCTACCAGAATGGGTGAAGAAAAAAAAAAACTCTGCTTATATTCTACGGTAATTTAATTGCTTCATCAACACTTTTAATATCAGAAATCTATAAATATTGGGCTCTTAAGTCAAATACTACAGAAAATATTTATTTATCGCGCCAAATTTTTTCACACTTGCACACAACACAGCCATGCACACAACACAAATACACCTACAGACGTACCAAACACACAAAACACTAACACACTTATACACGCATACACACACACACACATGCACACACCATACAACCACATGCTAGCAAACTTTTGTAAAGCATTATTATGTTTTATTTTAATTTTTCAAATACGGTGCGTATTTCCATATTATTATAATTGTATATTACGATAGAGCGGAACCCTCTAACGGCTCTAACACAGGTAACTTTATACTTAAAAGAGGATTCCAAACCCATGCTATGTTAATGAATTTAAGTTTACTTTAATAAATATAGTAAATAAATAAATAATGCTGGACAGCACCATCTAGCCCCAAAGTAAGCTACCTAAAGCTTGTGTTATGATGGGTACTAGATAACTGATAGGTATATTTAATACATTATTTACATAGAAATATATTTTTTTACTATACATAAAAAACACCCAGACCAACGGAACAAATTTCTGCAGATCGTGCACAAATTTGTTCCGAGGCGGGAATCGAACCCGCAACCTCTTGCGTCGCAGGACTTTCGCCCGCTGCACCACTGAGTTCATCAAATATTTTGTATTTGTAAATTTGATACGAGTCGAGTAGCCTATTGACAGATTCATAACAAAAATGGCATACACACGCCGCGTCCTCGACGGAGTCGTGTCGCAATGCACTGTGTGGCGAAAGCAGGTGCCGTGTATGTTTTATTCATCTGTTTGTCTGTTTGCAATGCTTAGGTTTTATATAGTTTGTGGGTATATTGTTTATAAACGTGGCTGTTGAGAATTTCATTTTAATCATGGTATAGCTGCGCCCCGCGGGTGCGCCCCCGTGGAAATTTATGTTTCCAACTTTCTTATTTTTTTCTTTGGAACCTTCTGACAATAACAAACACAAAAAAAAAATGCGAAATAGGTCCAGTCGTTCACGCGTGGTGCCGTGACCAAGGGAAATAGGAATTTATTTTATATATACTTTTAGATAGATTTATTTTTACCATGGACAGACATTCATACATACATAAATTGAAAAATAAAAATAACCATTACTAACTTAATTTTCAAATCAGATTTTTATCTTGAAATTTTTGCTATTTAATTTTCAGCGATAGGTCATAATTTCAGTGTTACTTTCAAACACACTTTCTAAACCAAAGATTTTTTATTAGCTCCAGTTTTTCTCAACTCGCAGATATAATAAAAACTGCAATAAACTTATTCAGCAAAAACTTCAGAGACAAATTAGAAAACTGAACAATAAATCATGTAACTTTTACTTTCATCAAAGAAACAGAAATCTAACCTCACTAACAAGATGTTAGCGAAACCGCGGAACGTGATTCTATCAATCAAACAGTAGAGCTACTTAGCGCATGGCTTATGCAATAGCTGAATCACTGCGTGCAAAGACTGAATGAGTGAATGAACACTTTGAGAATGAATGATATATTGTAAACATAATAACCTAGAATGTAT
Source organism: Eupithecia subumbrata (assembly GCA_949316285.1). Classification (NCBI taxonomy): domain Eukaryota; kingdom Metazoa; phylum Arthropoda; class Insecta; order Lepidoptera; family Geometridae; genus Eupithecia; species Eupithecia subumbrata. The sequence continues at coordinate 3,756,219 of OX438634.1, forward strand.
TTTAATAAATGAGGAATATAGTCCAATTGGCTTTATCGCTGAAAGCATTTCATGTAATTTTCCAATATTGCTAAGTATATTTTTGCTGAGTGGAGTACATATTTCTGTTTTACAAAGCGAGTAACTATAATAGCTCCATAAATAAAGTTTATTCAGTGAGAATTTGATTGAGTGGAAATGATGGATTCATCGTAATCAATTATTCTCAAAATGATGCACAAAAATTAGGTTTGATATACAAGTAATAATATAATAATAATGTTTTATCATGTTTTATTTAGTAATAAGAGATACAAAGTCTTATTCATAGATGAAAACAGATTTCAAGTAGGTGATTTTCCTATTCCACGTTTTAAATTACGTATTAATTTTGAAGGGGTTACACTTTAAAAAATACATTGCACAACAATACTATAATAATGATGTAAAGTAAATTAAAGTATGATAAAGTACTTCAAATCAGTTGAGGGTAAAACACGAAAATTTACTTGACGACTGAAACAAGTATCTCTACATAGGAGTACAACAAGCTAATATTGGCCGACGGTCAATGTGATATATTTTATTTTATTACTTCTAGGCTTTCTTCACGCAAATAAAATAATAATTTGCATTCCGCGCACATTGTATGACAAAATGTATGGCGCATAGGAATGAGCTAGCTGTTCTAAATCAGCTACTAGCATTGTTATCATGAGTACAGTCAATTTACTATAATTTGGAAAATCGACCGAAAGTGTCGGATGCTCAGCTCATCCAATCTCAAACGATTCGCGAACTTTTAGCCTTTAACAATAAGGGTTATATCAGCTTGGAAAATGTCGGCATCCTACCGGAATTTCTAGCGAATCGGAAAAAGATAATAGTTCAAAAGATACACACAAATTACGTGTTTCCTTCGGCCTTAATGCGTGGTATGTGGGTATAGCATAACAAAGCTATTTAGCAAGTGGTCGGTAACCGTTTACTGCTGCAAAAATATCCTTAATTAGCTTGTTTTGTGCTGATTCAGTGTCCACAAACCTGAGTCAGCCTAAAGTGGACTATTTGCAGATACTTTTGAGTAGAGTTTGAGTAGATGGACCACTTTGCAGCGATTATAGTATTTCAAAATATGTTGGTTTTAGACGAGGTTAAAATTAATGCGTAACGAATACATCCGACAGAGAACCAAAGTTATCGACATAGCGTTGGCCGGCCATATCTTGCGTAGAACCTATAACCGCTGGGGTAAACGTGTTCTTGAGTGGAGACCACGACTCGGTAAACGTAGTGTAGGACGCCCTCCGGCCAGGTGGGATGACGATCTGCGAAAGACTGCAGGCAGATGCTGGATGCGGCAAGCTGGAGACTGGGCGCTATGGTGCTCATAAGGGGAGGCCTATGTCTAGCAGTGGACTAATTGTTGATGAAGATGATGATGTGACGAGATTAAGCGCTACTAACATCTGACTATCTCTGTGGCATCGTGGGTCAGTCTGAGCCGCAGGTTGCGGGATCGATTCCTGCCGCCTACCGGAATCGCTGATATTTATGTATTTATTTCAAAAATAGCTTCCTACAGGTTTAGAGTACCTAATTAAAAAATAATTAGGCTATCTCAATGTTTAAATTAACCATTAAGTATAAATGCTTTAATGAAAAATTTTTATGATTTGTAAATTAATATTCGTGTCTGGGCCAAATAATTCTGTGTTAAAATAACTAGTATTATTTTATTTACTTTCTAGTTTTTCCTATCACTTGATGTTATAAATCGCTGACTAGATAGAGCTTCAAAATAAGGTCACCATCCGCTCTCGTTCACATGATTGAGCATTGCCCAATCCGTTCATTTATTGTAGTAACATAACTCAGTAAAGTTGGTTAACCCGTAACAAAGTGTTAACGGCCCATTTGCTTTCTTTTGTACTCTAAACAAGCGATTTTGAACCCTAGTTGCGTAGTCCTGTACAGTTGGCATCAAAATTATCTTGATATATTTAATAACCGATGTCCAGCAGCAAAATGATTATCACCACCATCAGTTAGTTAGTCTCTTTATTAGTCCACTGCTGGACATAGGCCTAATGAGCGCCATATCGCCCTGTCTTCAGCTTGCTGCACCTAGCATTCACCTGCAGTCTTTCGTTGTTCCTAATCCCACCTAGTGGGGGGGTGTCCTACACTACGTTTTTCGAGTCGCCGTCTCCATTTAAGAAATCGTAGAAGTGACGAGATGGGCGGACGATATCGCGAACGTCGCAGGACTAACCTGGATGGACCTAGGACCAGGTTTTAGAGGTTGACTTTACCCAGCAGTGGGTTTATAAAGTCGATCACATGTGAGTATCATGAACACGATGATGTAGAAAAATAATCTAGATGTGGCTACTGAAGATTTAGTTTCCATTTTCTACTTTATGACTGGTTTTGTTTCAGAATTTAGAAGTCAATAAATTTTTTGTGGCTTAAAATATAAGCCCTTGCACAAGTCAAATTTTAAACTTATTATGAAATAAAAATTTAATGTTATTGATTTTCTCTTCGCTTCAATTTTTTTTTATATTTTTTTTGTGAAAAATATGATTCAGTCATACACAATGCAAACAATACCAAATTATTATTGACAACTTTGACTATGACTGTACCCCAACTGATTTGTATGTGAAGTAATTCATACGTTTTGTGACATTGTATTTCGGACGTTACGCTGTTGTAATACGGACTGTATAATTTCTGTTTTTATGTTAATTTTTGGACATTGGCATAACTGTGGGGAAATTTTGCCGGGTGTGGTCAGTAGAACTTACACGAAGTTTAAAAATAGTCTATTTTTATAATGAAACTTATTTGTTTAGTAAATTAAAAGACTTGTTCACAGAGAAGTTATGAGAAAATGCAACTTTTCAGACGGTTGGAGACAGTAACGCCGCAATGCAATGATATTAATTAATTCGCTTAACAACTTTTGAAGGTCAACCGTTTAAAGCGGTTTAAGATGTTTACGAGATTTTAAAATGGTCAATGATCATCAATTTTCGTCATTGACCTCACCTTAAACTTTCAATTTAACAAGTAGGTACTACCTACCTAGGTATTTCTATGTTCACTTTTACGATGCTGAACTTAAAACTGAGTGTTAGGTAAAATATTTAGATAAATGCTAACTATTATACTTAATTGTATAATTGTAAAATTTCAACGAAATATTCATCAAATCTTGAAATTTTAGTCAACTGCCTTGAAATTTAATTCTCACAAACGTTCATAGTGCATACATATGTATACCTAATTATGCGCCTTACATGGCCTTTACAACAGTGTGGGCGTGATAACTATACAGACAAGGCATTGTCTGAATACCCCCTTAGTGACAAACAGACAGAAGTTACAACCAAAACTGACAATGCAAATTGGCATCAAAGACTTCTATTTTCAAACAACAACGAAGAATTCTACAAAAATGATTTATTAAAAAAAAAATTGCATTAAAACCGTAACAAACTCTTCTTGAGAAAATAGCAATAAGTCAGAAATGTTAGATGAAACTTTTTTACTTTTCAGCAATGTGGCGTTTTCTTTTAATAAAATAGTTCGAAAAGAGTTCGACCACACTTATAAGGCCTCTTCTACATGATGTTGTCAAATTAAGGTGACATAGACTTTAAGGTGTTTTAGTTAAATTGCAGCATTATTTATTTTACTATCTATTAAGTTCTAAGGTTAAAATTTTTTGAAATCCCGTCATTCCGTGATCATGAAACTCGGCCTAAATTAAGGAAAGCTCTACACTATTCCAGCACACAATTCATGGTACAAGATAGATACCTATCAGGGGCTTAATTCTGCCGATTGAACTACAATGACAACGGTATCGTCGCAAAATCGTCCATAGATGAAAAAAAAACAATACATAATGCGTGCGGTGCTTTTTGCACGGAGAGATTCATACATTAATTTCAACCTTGACACTTTTGCCGACGACCTCAGTGGCGCAGCGGGCGAAGGTCCGCCTGCGACGCAGGAGGTTGCGGGTTCGATCCCCGCCTCGGAACAAATTTGTGTACGATCTGCAGAAATTTGTTCCGTTGGTCTGGGTGTTTTCTATGTATTATTAAAAAAAATATCTATCTATGTAATGTATTGTATTAAGTATATCAGTTATCTAGTACACATAACACAAGCTCTGCTTAGCTTGGGGCTAGATAATGCTGTCTGAATTGTCCAGCATTATTTATTTATTTGACATACTTCCATAAGTAGCTTTTTTCATTAAAGGTAAAATGCCAAAACGTGTCATTCTGAGACGATAACATTGTTATGGTAAAACAATAAATTTAGTGGATTAAGAGCAGAGGAGAGTCGACCCATCTTATAGTTACATTTGCAGTTAGTATTTAATAGGTTATAGGGTAATAACCTCTCAGCTGTCGCGCTACATCCGTGTTATGGACAGACGTGTGTCTCTGGGCCCGCTTTGTCTCGTCACCCTGAAGGTGGTAGCTAAAAATCAGTGTTTGCCAATAGAGCAATATTGTCACTGAGCTATTACTCATTCGCCACTGCTACACACGTATTTTTGGTTAAAATAATCAGCTAATCAATAATAAAACAGCGCTTTGAATTGTTAGCAGGTACTTTACTTCTTGTTTAAGTCCGGTTCCTAAAATCATGTGTGACGTGTCTATGTCAATGTCGAAAAAAGTTAGGTGTTTTATTGTAAATAAAAGGAACCTAGCGGTGGGATTAGCACTGGTATGAGGGGTGCCTCTACTTTCTGTTATTACTTTTAATTTTTATAATTATAAATAAATAATAAATAAATAATGCTGGACAATCCACACAGCACCATCTAGCCCCAAAGTAAGCTACTCAAAGCTTGTGTTATGGGTACTAGATAACTGATATATTTAATACATTACATACATAGCTAGATATTTTTTTTTACTATACATAGAAAACACCCAGACCAACGAAACCTGCAGATCGTACACCAATTTGTTCCGAGGCGGGAATCGAACCCGCTAAATATTGTATGTGTATGTTTTATGTGACAAATAAATGATTTACTTACTTACTTTACAATTATCATGGTCACAATCTCAAATCCAAAATATTTTTACGAATTTATGCGTATTTTTATGCAATTTTTAAAGAAACATGCAACTTCCTACCTATCTAATAATAGAACAGAAGCATCGAATACTATCGTAATCAACTTTCTCTTATCTGCATGCACACTTCATTAGCTACAGATAATCAAAAGAGGTACTTTACCCGTCAAATAGTTAATGAATTAACTACTGTAGTCATATAATAATCCAATAACACAACTAAGCTAAGCTGCAGCAAAGTCTTACTTAACTTAACGTACCTAATTTAGGTAAACTGGAAAACGCATGTTATAGAATTTGTTACCTGTTAAAAGCTTTTTCAAAATCTCTTTAAAGAAAACCCATTGCTGAAGAAAAGGTTGGAGAATTTGTTACCTAAAAAAAGTACTTAAAAAAAAATTTAATCTACTTTTTTCAAAATCTGGAAAATATTTAAAACATTCCCATGTAGATGTTTTTAAATTTATAACCATTTACCAACTCACATTAGGAAGTGTAATGAGATCATAGTATTTAAATCTAACCTTTTTAGTTTATTATTATGTAAGACATTTTACAATTTGCATCAATTTTTTGACGCAGTTTTGTAGTAAATGTAGAGTTCAGAGTGGTTGATACTTATTGCAATTTAGTAAACGCATATTTTTTTTCGTTAAACTTTTTCTTGTAAGCTTCACTATTATTCATATTATTGTTCGGTATTGATGAATTATGTAAAATTTGTACGCCTAATGGCAGATTACAGTGCTTTTAATTGTATATCTGAACATCCCTGTAATACCTGTGTATCACAAATGAATTATTGAATTGAATTCTTTTTTGTGAACAAGCATTAAAATTATTTTTCCAGGTAGACCAATGATTTTCGTCAGCAAGAGATCCAAACCCTTATTCATATCATTGTAATTGCTATCTCTTTAGACATCATAGAGTCTAAAATGTATATGACTACAGCAATCGCTACAGTGCTGTGTGGTGCTGGCTTAGAATTTGCACCACCCCAACTCTTCCCGCGGGTGTCGTAAGAGAAAACTAAGGGATACCCATCGGGGGCGGGCAGCAGCATCCCCTGCTGAAAAATTCTACCATCGAACTGCGATCCCCAACCCGCATGGGGATTATGGGCAATATCCCTCATGAGATAAAAGCCAATAAGGCGCTTATCAGGGGGAGGCTTGCGTCTAGCAGTGGACCAATACAGGCTGTTGAGGTTGAGGTTGAGGTGTTTTTGAATCTTTGCTCTTAATCCCCTAAATTTATTGTTTTACCATAACAATGGTATCGTCTCAGAATTACACATTTTGGCAACATTTAATGAAAAAAGCTACTTATGGAAGGAAGTATGTCAAACTTGTCAAGGTTGAAATTAATCTATCAATCTCTCCGTGTAAAAAGCGCCGCTCAGAGCGAGCGGATCTAGAGTTTTATTCAATTATGGACGATATCATTGTCATAGTAAAGCGATTGGTTAGCTGAATTTAGCCCCTGATAATAGGTATCTACTTTTAACCGCCGACGCGCAAATCGCTACAAAATAGACGCGCATGCCCTAGAGAGCTACATTTTCGTAGCACTGCTACGCTGCGCATACAAAAGACAGCTTATTAAAGACTTCAACGCACTCCCCACACAAACTTGCCATATTATTTCCTCGTTAATAAAACCACAACATTTGTAATTGGTTTTATTATTAGACTGACGGTTTTGGAAATAGTTTTGGTTAATTGTTTTACTTATTAATAGATTGCTCCTGCATACCTTCCTACATATTTTCTCCCAATATTATCGCAAAGCGACATTTATTGGCGAACTGATTTTCTTTATTTTTCAGATTTGTTTTCCTACTTATCTACTTTAAAATGTTGTAAATTTTACCCTACCAACCTACTATATAAGAATTTTCGAGAGGTAGGAACCTGACCTAAAATAAATTACCCCCCTCCACTTTGATTGCAATGACGTTTAAATTGAAAGTGACAGGCGGCTCATAATCGACCTGACAATGTTTTACACCAAACTGTCTCAAAGTCACCCAACAATTTCGAAATGCATAGCATTAGCGAAACATTGTGTAATAAATTACGCCAGTCGATTAAAAAAAATGCACTCACCGCTCGCAAATAAACCGAGTGAAAGTTGCAACCAGATAGTAGAATCACAATCACACACACACTGATAAACACTGGCTGGTTATAAAAAATATAAACACAGTTCGATTTTCAAATTAAATTTTTGAAAATGGCGCGCGTTAAGGCGCGCTGCACACGGGCGGGCGCGACGGCTAGCGGCAAGAAACTGCGCTCGCTTCTCCCTCCATGGCCGGCCGAAATAGTAATCACCTTGCTATCGAGACTGATTCAGGTCTGAGTTGGACGCTGTGGCGGAAACCTAGAGCTTTGCTACCTGGAATTTCGGTGAATAGTGCTTGAAAACTGAACCATAACCTCGAAACATCGGAAAGAAACCTCTTATTTTGGGAATTAAAATTCAGAAACAAGGTCAAGGTTACCTTTAAACTTAGTCAAAATCAGTTTTGTTCTTCCCCAAACTAAAAACTTACACTTAATTTGTAAAATGTTGGACAATAATTAAAAGTTTACTATATAGACCAAACAAGTCGATAATTTAAGACGGATCTGAGGTTGTCGCATCTGAGTTCTGTACTATGTTTAAAAGGTCACCAAATCGACCTGTTTGAGGTCCAATGAAACAGGCGTGTGACGTTGACGTCATTTTTCCATTGACACTGGCATTTTTACAATATTCGTCATTTTTGTCCGCACGGTGCGAAAATAACGGGAATTTCAAGTTTTTTCATAACAAACCTTTGTATTTTATACCTTCATATTGATATCTCTTTATTGTTGTATGACTTGAATAATTCCATAGCGTCAAAGACCACCTTTTTTATATTATTTAACACTTTACTGTTTCACTGCTGGGTCTAAAGACGTAAGGGTGCAGTGGAAACATCAAATTCACGCAAACGATATTTAAAGAGAAAAAGTGAAACCCAAAGCAAATCTGGTATAAATAAAACATTTCATCAGTATACAAAGAACAACCCAAATAGAGTTCTTGCTTGCATCGTCACTTTGCAATAAAAGCACCTACGATGCTGTGTCTTTTTTTAAAGTCTTCATCCGCAACCCGACTTCACCCACTGCTGGGTATAGGCCTCCAAACTTTTGTGCCACTCCACACGGTCCTGCGCCAATCTCATCAAGGTTCGCCCTGTGGTGTTAGAAATATCGTCTGCCCAACTTGCCGCTGGACGTCTAACGTTTCTGTATCCAGTTCTTGGACGCCATTCAGTAAGCGCCTCGCTCCACCTGTCATCTTGTCTCCGTGCAAGGTGTCCTTTTATGACAGTCTTATTTACAAAATTGAGACAATTTTTAATGGACCAAAAACTTGATAAAACCTCTTTCTTCCTGTTTGGATAATTATTACTTTCATTGCTACGCGCATGGACAACTTCCACCAGCTGCGGCTGCGTCGCGCCCCTGCGGGTCGCAAGGCAAAAAGGCTGGACAGTGAACGTGTTAAAAAAAGATGCACTTTTCTAGGTCACAGACTACGTGATCAATATCAGTGTCAATGTCACATGACGTGGTATAAATTGGAGAAATCAGTAATTGTGTGATATCATCTTACTCATTGGAGATTGCTCAACATGGAATTCACTGAAATATTACGCATTTATTTCACCAGAAAGGAAGAGACTGTAGGAAGGATGAAAGGTCATGTTGTTTCAGGGTTTTGTCTATTCTACTCGCTTTCATAGACAATACCAGCAGGGGCCGAATTCTGGTAACCAATCGCTTTACTATGACAATGGTATCGTTGTAGATTCGTCCATAGATGAAAGAAACTCCAGATAGTGCGTGCGATCATATTTGCATTGAGAGATTGATAGATTAATTGCAACCTTGACACTTTTGACACCCGACGCTCCATCTGTAGTTTCTTTAATCTAAGTTAAAATGCCAAAATATGTCATTCTGAGCGATAGGTATGGTAAACCTTAAGACCAGGTAGTCCTGCAGCAGTAGGCGTAAGGGAAAACGCGCGCCTGCCAAGCCGCCGCGCTCGTGTTTTTTGTAGTTAAACATGGTGATTAAGAAAAACATTTTATCAAGTCAAACTCTGCGAATTTGTTTAAAAATATTAAGTGTCCTTAGTCGAGTACAAAAAAAGTGAGATATCAATAGTCATAGTATTAAAAAAAACGTTAGAAAAGGGGGTAACTTTGGGATCTTTTTCTATCGAGCGAAATTCCTTAGATCTTGTAACTGAATGCGACTTTGACTAGACTAGATCCTAAAGTAATATATATCTTTTTTTCAGAATTGGAAACACTATTTTCTAAGTATCAGATGATTTTAAAAATCACTAAAATGCAGCCTCTGTTGGCCTACCAAGCCTTAATTTAGTGAATTTCAATCAGAGGTCAGGGGAATTCGGGGGTGTATCATTTATATTATTTTCGATGTACACTGGCTGTATTTTGATTACGCAAAAAAAAAAAAACAAAAGCAAATAAAGCAATGAGCAGTGAAAATAGTTTTGATAAACTCACGAATACATCTGAATCGACCAGCAACAACACTACGTTTGCCGAGTCGCGGTCTCCGCTCAAAACACGTTTATCCCTTTATCGGCTGGTTACTGTTTAAAAGTAGGTTAACGTACAATAAAAATTACCATGCAAGTACCGAACAAACGATTTGAAATGTTTACGAAAACGTAGAATCGTTTTTGTATATAGACAATGTAGAGCAAATTTTGGCGTTTGCCGCCTCTATAGGTTAGGGTCTTTATAAAATCAAACTTTGAATATGTCTGCTGGTGTACCTTAACGATTAAGGCATAGTTTCACAAAATCTCAGATTTTAATAAATTAATTCCTTAAGGCTTACGTTTTCAATGAAGTCACGTATTTTAATGTTCTAAAATACCAGAGAATTTAATGTCATAAAGTTCTACATAATGAATTGAATATACAACTTAAAAATTAGTCATTAAATTTTAGATAGCAATAGTAATAATTTAAGCTTAAAAAAAGCACTTAGAGAAGTCAAATTTTAAATTAAAAAAATATCTAATAAGAAATAAGGTGTTATTGATTTTCTCTTCACTTGAATTTTTTGTAGAAAAAGTGAAAAAGAATCTAAGCTCCCATCACACATAAACAGCTTTTACTAGTCCACAGCTGGACATAGGCCTCCCCTGACAACCGCATCATTGGCTTTTATCATTAAGGGGTACCTAATGCCATAATCCGCAGTGCATCATTAAAAAAATCTGTAAAGAAGGTTTTCCGTTAAAAATAATATTTATGTCTAACCATTCTAACACAGTAACACTTGGCATTGGCCTACTTATACACAAATCGATATTCGGTTGCGACACTACACGAGTGACGAACGCATGCGCCTGCGTCTAATTAATACGTCATTTTTTAGACAAGGTGTTTCGCTGAAGAGGGGACAGGGTCAGAGAGAGTGACTATTTTTTATTTTATTAGAAGAGGGGGATTATTTTCAAAATCTCTAAATATTTTAAATTTTTTAGTTGCTATGACTGGGTTTTAAGTGGTAATGAAACAGGACAACTGGCTATAATTAGTACCAGATGCCAATTTTTTCATAGAGACACTGCGACAGGCCATTGAGTACCTACGCACATAGGCGATTTTTAAAATCGAAATACATACATAAAAGTGAACAGTCGATGCGTTTTATGAAACTTCTTAAAATGAGAAACTTCTCGGTAATTTTTTAAATAAATTACATTTATCATACAAAACATAAGTATCTCAAAGTCGGTTGCCAGGTTCACACAGATTATTACCTTAACCATTTTGTCCAAAAAATGCATTTATCATGCTACAGTTTTTGCATTAACCGTGGATTGAGAATAAACTTGTCCCGATAAAATATAAAGTTATAAGTGCAAAATTAATCTAGTAGTTTCCTCCAAATAGATTATATACGATAATATTTCAAACCACTTGTGCCATAAAATTATATCTACCTAAATCACCGCGTTAATCAGAAAAGGCTCGAATCGGAATCCACCTTCAATGAGTCACCCAGTACAGCCCATCTAATTATTCCTAATTCCGGCCCTGACATTAAAACAAGGCGTGGATTGTCATGAGATTTTGATACCAAAGTTTGTCTATCTGTCACACCCATCTTTTGTGGCATTTTGATTGAGATGCTTTGTTTGTAAGATTGTAATTGTGTTGATAATTATGTGTTAAATAACAGACGTATGATGGTATATTATTTAATTATTATTTTTAACCCCCGACGCAAAAAGAGAGGGTTGTTATAAGTTTTACGTGTCTGTCTGTGTATCTGTGTATCTGTCTGTGGTATCGTAACTCCCAAACGGATGAACCGATTTTCGTTTAGTTTTTTTTGTGTCATTAATTTTATCGCGAGTGTTCTTAGCCATGTTTTATGAAAATCTGTGAGGGGGTTTTAATTTTTTTTTATAGTTATACTTGTTATAGTTTACACATGATTTGATATCGTCATATCTATTTTCCTTAGCACTTTTTTGGTTGATTTTTTTAGTTTTTCGTCTTGTCTAATTAACAAGAAAATCTTGTTATTTATTGCCACTTGATTTGCCTATTGGCTTTTAGCACCTTATGATACGAAAATGAAACTATCATCATTTTACCAAATTACTTGCACCATGATATTGTGCGAAGATTTAAATACCTATAATATCCGCTTACTCACTAAATTCCACATTTTTTGTCTCTCATTGACTGGAGCCTGTGCCGTCATCATCGCTCCGTCATCAAAGGTTCCCACTTGGCAAAACCAAAACCGGATAAAGATCTAGACTCTATTATAATGAAGGTAAGAAGCAAATTAAAATCCTTCAGGGAAAGGCGATGACGTATCTTAAACAGCTGTAGGTTGTATAGGTCGGTTAGTTAGAGCTGACACGAGCGTCTCTTCGTTTTTACACGACTGCCTGAAAAAGGATTGTTAAGTTTTCAGGGTTCTTATATGTATGTATGTGTGTGAGTTTCTTTTACAAATTTGCTCGCCTTGGAGTCGAGGCCTAGGTTCTTAAAAAAATATCTGAGCGTCTGGTTAAAGTGACGCGTGACCCAAGAGCTGGTGAGTATCTGGCGCAGAGTATAAGCATTGCCATACAGAATGCAATGCAGCCAGCGTCTTGAGGACGCTTCTGACTGGTATTGATATGGATCAGATGAGCTACCTGCAGATTGTTTGCAGTTAGCTTAGTTGTTTCAATTGTAAATACTAGTTTTAATTTATTTCTATTATATAATTGCAATTTTCTTTGTGAATAAAGTAATAATATGTTATTTTATTTTATTTCACCATAACTTTAAATTTCTAAACAGATTGGGTTGTATAAAGTATCACCAGAATCCTTACATCATTATAAATATATGATAATTTTTATTTAAGGCAGTCTTGTTTTTGATTGTTGTAAATTTGCTTGCTTGTATCCTTTGCCGATCTGAGACTGATGTGTGACGTCAGCGTACCCTACAGTAAAAAAAGAATAGGCGCCAGCTTTAAATAACCGAGCTAAACGTGGTCGCTATACGAACGGAATAAGGTTCAAATTGTTCCGGTTTTGACAGACACTGTGGTATCGATAACGACCTTGTCGTTCTAGATTGTCATCGTTCGAGAAAAGATCGTTTAGATTACTTTGCGGTTAGCTTTGGGTGATAGAAGTGCTCAAGCTACATACCTATGTGTCACCTTATACCGTATTTTCTTCTTTATTTTTTTTTCTTGGAAAAACCCTTTTGACTAGGTATTTGTCCTATGGGTTTTTCCGAAAAAAGGTCTACCTAAAAACTTTGCGGTGTATTACAATCATAACACATAGATGTGAAATGTCTAGGATTATACGCATCATAGTTTGGTAAATAATAAACACCCTGTATAAAGACTGTTGGTAGTCTATAAACTCTGAAGAATAAAGGCAAAGTTAGATAAATGCGAAAGTTAGTTGTTCTAAACTTTTTTCACGAAATCCGAAAATAGAAAGACAAAACATAATTTTCCAAAACAATAGAATACAAAAATGCTTTATTGTACACCAAAAAGACAACATTACAAAGAGATATTACAAACTAGTTTATGCCCGCGGCTTCGCACACGTTGTTTCTATGGAAACGTATAAAGGTAATTTCTATCCCATGGGAACTGATTTATGGGAAAAAAAGTCGCCTATATTTGATTCCGGGATTAGAATCACCTGTATGCAAAATTTCAGCCCAATCTGTTCAGTAGTTTCACGTGAAGAGGTAACAAACATCCATCCATCCATCTATACATCCATCCCAACTTTCGCATTTATAATATTAGTGTGAAGACAAGTACAATGGGCAGCCCTATTGCTTAGAACAATTATTCATTAAGCATACAAACGTAATTCCTAAAAAAAAAAAAACTGTTTTTTTTCAAAGAAGTGTAACTAATGTAAAATTAGTAGATTATTGCTGATTCAAATTTCGGATACACAATAAACTATGACACAAGAAAAACTAAACGAAAATCGGTACATCCGTTTGGGAGGTACGATACCACAGACAGATACACAGATACACAGACAGACACGTTAAACTTATAACACCCCTCTCTTTTTGCGTCGGGGGTTAAAAATGTCGCGTATTTTTAAAACAGTCAAAAAATGCGTATTTAAATACCTAGTTAAAATAGCGTGCAAAATCGTGAGGTAGTTCACCGCTAGAAGCCAATAGGGGAGCGTGCTATATCGTTCATCAGAACTTTCTACGACGATGAACTGCGCAGCGTATCTACCAGCACGTTAACATTACATCAATGAGTGCAAAATCTTGATATACCGGCACATACCTCATCCTTCTGTGAGAAATCTTTTTCGGCTGTGGTGGTATAAAGAAATTAATACTAAAGAATAGGTAACTCAAAGTTAAAATAATAAAAATAGCAATTTAGTCTAGAGACAGCTGAGTAGATAAAGTAAGTTTCCTAAATAAATAACCCTTATAATACTCGACGCCTATGCAAACTCAAATGGGCCATTTTAAGAACATTAAACCCACCTCCTAAAATACATTTTTCCACTTAAATTGCACTTCCGTACGAGCCGCATAATGTAAGCCATATATGGCGGTTCAACGAACTCTAGATTTTCCTTCTTTGCTTACGTGACATCATAGCTAACCTACACCTTCTTAGATGAACCTATAATACCTACTTTGTTTAAAGCAGCTATTTTAGTTTGGTTTTATTTGTACTTACATTGCTCCCAGTGGAAACGTCATAAGTAACCCTCAGCATAAATACTGCATAATAGGGCCCTATGGCGCTCATTAGGGGAGGCCTATGTCCAGCTGTGGACTAATATAAGGTGATGATGATGATGATTAATATTGCTGCGAAAAAATGTGTATACTCTCAAGTTTTTAATTTGACTGAATGGTAATTGTATATTTATTGTGATTATTTAAATACCTAACGCATTCTGACAAGGACGACGACTTTCTACGAAAAATTGTGTTTAGACGTTTATTTTTTCGACGACCTCCGTGGCGCAGCGGGCGAAGGTCCGCCTGCGACGCAGGAGGTTGCGGGTTCGATTCCCGGCTCGGAACAAATTTGTGTACGATCTGCAGAAATTTGTTCCGTTGGTCTGGGTGTTTTCTATGTATAATAAAAAATATCTATCTATGCAGTGTATTATATTAAGTATATCAGTTATCTAGTACCCATAACACAAGCTCTGCTTAGCTTGGGGTTAGATAATGCTGTGTGAATTGTCCAGCATTATTTATTTATTTATTTATTATTTAATTATTTGAAACTAGTTTCTGCCCGCAGCTTCGCACGCGTTGTTTCTATGGAAACGTTTTCTATCCCATGGGAACTGATTTATGGGATAAAAAGTAGCCTATGTTTGATTCCAGGACTAGAATTACCTGTATGTAAAATTATGCCAGATCCGTGCAGTAGTTTTGGCTTGAAGAGGTAACAAACATCCATCCATCCAAACTTCTCTAACAGGTCCTGACTCAGCTTGTTGCTCTAACACAAAACCCTAGGGTAGGTATTATAATTTGTGATAGAGCGTTGGTTTTCAGTCAGGACCCGGTAGAGTAGATGACACGATCTAAGAACCAGCGCACGCAAGACAGAATAATTATGAAAACAAAAGAAACAGGGTGGCAAAGGAATGATACACTCAGGAATACGTCGAATACATCTGGATTGAACTCAGTTCTTTATCTGGCAGTGAGACACGTCAAGCTTATTGTGATGATGATGACTTATTTTAATCATCAGTCGGTATTTTATAGTTATCGGATAACTATCCGAAGAGTAGTGTTTAACATACTTGTGGTTTCTTCAGTGGATCTTAAAATAATTCAAAATTAGCGATTGCATTTCTGAAATTTCTCGCAAGATGAATCGCATTCTAATTTGTTGAAGGCGTTGCCGATATTAATCGTTCTCATAAATTATAATTTCAATTTGGACTTTCTCTAAAATATTCGCATATACCACCTGACGTTGAATCAGATATTTTGGTGGACCTTGAGGTCAGAATAAGTTTTAATTTTTAAGATAATCTTCGCTGTTACGAGTACATTTACTGCTCATATCTACTTTCACGAGTTTTTCGATGAGTAATGCTTCATAAATGTCACCGTAAAATAGTAAAATCTGTCAGTTTTCAATTTAACAAGGTAGTCAAACAACTATCGGGAAACAGTCAACAGAGCAGTAGCTTTTATAATTTAACGCATTAAAACACGTTGGTTTACAATCTACCTGCAACCTATCCATTAAGCCTTTACCCTACAGCCGCGACTTGGAAGAGCGTCTTATGTCGCGCGATTTGTTGCGATTTTGTAGCACGATTCCTTACACACAGCTGCGTTTTTGTAAGCGCGATTTTTAGACGCCTCCGCCGCCACCTCGCAAATATAGCTGTGTGTAAGAGGGTATGCGTCCTAATACAAAATGTTCCGTGAACAATTAACACAAAATCGCAGGACGCGGAGATGCGTCTTCCAACTTCTATCGCGTCTATAAAATTGCAGCAGTGTTTAAAATCGTATGCGACTGAGTACAAAATGTACTGCAAACAAATATCGCAACAAATCGCGCGACAAAAGACGCGCTTAGAAATCGCGGCTGTGGGATAGACAGGAAATAAGTAAATTTTTTTATTCCTTAGGCTGAACCTACTTGTACTTACTACTACTGGGTGCATTACCCGTAGGTATATACGTATGTAGTATATTTTAAGCGTAATGTATTTACATATATAATTTTCATGAGCACACAGATCCCCTTATATTCCTATCCAATGATCCTATCCATTCACGGCTGTCTGGTAGAGATCGCTCTTGAGCGATAAGACCGCCACTTGTCACTTAGATTTTAAGCTATTTTGCTGTATTGTTTCTATCGATAAATGTGCAATAAAGAATTTTCTATCTATCTATCCGAGTGCTTGGACTTCACTCCAACTAGACCCATAAGATCTGTGGCCGAATTCTGCTAAACAATCGATTTACTATGACAATAGCAGCGTCGCAGAATAGTCCATAGATGAAATAAAATCTAGATAAAACTTTTTAAACTTTTGCGATTTGTTATCATAGTTATTGGTTTAATCGGGTATTTATCGCGTACCTTTACGCGGTAGAAACGTAGAGGAAATAATAACAAAAGGTACGCGATAAATACCCGATTAAACCATTAACTTTCTAGATAGTACGTGCGGAGTTATTTGCACGGAGAGATTGATACAATGGTTTCAATCAATCTTGTCACTTTTGACACCCGTCGCTCCATCCGTAATTTTTTTCATCAAAGGTAAAATGACAAAATGTGTAATTCTGAGACTATACTATAACCATTGTCATTGTGAAGCGATTAGTATAATGGAATTAGGGCCCTGATCTATTTCGGTTCAATTTAGGCAACTTTGTCCAAAAAATCGATGAAACAATTATGCAAAAGCGCAACTGCTTTCACATGCGCTGCGCACACGCACCAAAACCACCGACAAACGAAATAAATCCTCCCTGTCAACATTAGATGATGTATTACCCCACCGCTGTACATTTAAAAACCTATTACTTACAACACGGGTACCAACACAATTTGTTTCAAAAAAAGATGGCGGCGATTAAAACAATTTATTTAAATCGCAAATAAATGTATCATTCGCGATGAAGAGATTTGGTAATAACTTTTATTTTTAGTTTATTTCAAAGCTTTCGGTCTACTAGAGCATGAAAGAATGACAGTGTTGTCAAAATGTCGTTAGTTTTTATCGATGAACCATTTTGGTCTTAGGGACCCAGATTAGATTAGCTACGAAGTTCGAGAACTTGATGAGTATATTTTGTTTGTTCTTTCACAAAGCTCGAAAAAATCGGTTTGTGTGCGTCAGTCACGAAGAATATCGCCGAAACATTTATTTAACTTACTTTGGGGTCCTGGGGCACACGCAATTTATATATTAGGTCCTTACATATGAAATTGGCGTTTTTCGTACTGGCCACTTTAATCACAAATTTCTCCTCTTTGGTAAGGAATTCCAAATTCAAATTTGTACAGCTATAGACTCGTGTATTTGTGCTTCGATGATCGTCATTCATTTGTTTTTTTTCAAAAAAAAAAAATTGGGAAGATTAAAAAGCTTGAAAGGTGGGTACCTCACGAATTGACTGAAGCAAACCGGCAAACGCGCGTCGACTGCTGCGTTACATTACTAAACCGGCACAATAATGAAGGTATTTTAAACCGAATCATTACCTGTGATGAAAAATGGGTTCTTTACGATAATCGGAAGCGCTCAGCGCAATGGTTGGATCCTGGCCAGCCAGCCAAATCCTGCCCCAAGCGAAAATTAACCCCAAAAAAGTTACTTGTAAGCGTTTGGTGGACTAGTGCCGGTATTGTTCATTACAGTTTTCTCAAATCTGGCCAGACTATTACGGCTGATGTCTATTGTCAGCAATTGCAAACCATGATGGAAAAGCTAGCGGCTAAACAACCTAGGCTGGTCAATCGCTCCACGCCACTGCTGCTTCACGACAACGCTAGACCACACACTGCGCAACAGACGGCTACTAAATTAGAAGAGCTTCAATTGGAAAGTCTAAGACATCCTCCGTACTCCCCGGACCTTGCTCCAACAGATTACCATTTTTTTCGAAATTTGGATAACTTCTTGCAAGGGAAAAAATTCAACTCCGATGGGGCAGTCCAAATCACCTTCAAAGATTTTATTGATTCCCGTCCGACTGGTTTTTTTAGTAAAGGGATCAATGAACTACCTATAAGATGGCAAAAGTGCATAGAAAATAATGGTTCATACTTTGATTAATTAAATATATTATATTAAAAAATATTCGACTTTTTGTTCCTCCCATACAAAACGCCAATTTCATATGTAAGGACCTAATATTATCTGTGGTACCTGTGGACTCTATAAGAAGTTTGGTAGGACCAAACGGATCGGATCTAGTGATCGGAATGCTGGCTTCTATTTCGGTCAACGAATTAGCATTGCCATTCAACGTGGCAATGCTGCCAGCATTCTAGGCACTCTGCCTTCTGGTGACGGCTTAGATTTTTAAGAAATAGATATAAGGGTATATATTAGTTGTAATTGTTTTATTCTGTTATTGTAATTTTCTATGATTTCTGATAAATAAATTGTTTTCACTTAAGTTAAATCTAATACGTTGAGGTATAGTGGACAGTCACCTTAAGAATTAATAAAAAGGGTAATAAACAATAATTTTAATTTAAAGTGTGCGATGTACGCGGCTTTGTTGCGGGTATTTTGATATCATCGTGATTAAGGCGTATCGATTATGATATTTACGACTTAAATACCGGGAACTGATGTTTTCGTATGTTTTGTATCAACAAAATAATTTTTGCAGAGTTTGTAAAAAAATTACCTGAAATATAAGGCCAAATCATAAAAATGTTAACATAGGAAATATTCTATTGAAAAAAACTATCGAAACTTCCAAAAAACTAACCTGAATTTTAGTTCAGTAAATATTAAATTAGGATTTTAGTTTCAAGATCTAGGTATGGTTCAAGATTTAAATATAGTTGCTCCATATTATGTTATACCTGCAACAGAAGAAATGCTAAAAATACGCTTTCAGCCCACCCTCAGCTGGGCATGTATAAAGATAAAGATATTTTATTTGCTTGAACACAATGAAGGTTACACAGATGTTAATAATATTTTAGTTTCAATTATGCTCTACTAAGATTAGCATGCAAATGTTACAGTCAGTTCAAATTAATATTGTGTTCTAACTATAACCTTAATTTTGTAATTTTAGACAATCAAAAAATTAATAAGTAATCATAGCAACAGGTGCAATAGTAAAATAAGGTGATGTCAAAATGTATTTGTCATAAAATCGTTAATATTTTGCATTTGTTAATTAATAATACTAAGTATATTATTATATATTTTCTGGCATAGGTCTCCAGAAGGCCTTCCTTCGTCCTGAGCTAGCCGTATCCATTGATGTATAGTTGTTTATTTTTATCAGTTATCAGTACCCATAACACCAGTTCTGCCTAGCTTGCAGCTGGATGATGCTGTGTGAATTGTCCAGCTTATTCATTTATATACTTTAATGACACCACGCCATGTATACTATGCCAGACCTACTTGCAAATGGGCGCCCGACACTTCTTATTATCTAAGAAATCAAATATTATGCCAAAAAATTTCGACGTCGGTTTGACTTGAACCCGCATCTTTCCCAAAGTACGGGAATGTGCTAACCAACTACACCACGAGGTCAAGTGACGTAGGAGTCGAAAATCTCTGGGACTTCCTACGGACTCTAGCGCCGTTATTTTTGGGATATTATTTGATTTCTTAGAAATTACCCTGAGTGTGATGTGTATACGCACAATAATAATAAAAACATACTTATTATGCTATTATGGCGAACAACATAGACCCCTTGTTGCTGAAAAATTGCTAATGAAAAAATAAAAAACATTGCATAGAAATCAGTTTGGGTAAAATTGCTAATGGTAATATTTCGTTGTGATCAATGTATAAATTACGCGACCAGAAATTTTTGAGACAAAATAGTTTTAAGGTTTTCAAGTTTCAGACTCTCCGGGATAAAAACGAGCAAGGATTCAAATTTTTTTAATCTTGCGTATAATGGCAAAATCACTTGCAGTAAAATTCGATCTTCGGAAAGTTATCGCCACACCACGAAATATAGTCCGTAGGTACCTATAGACCACCTATAATTGCAGTTATTGGCAGAACCTGTTCTTAATACCTGGATTAATACCCCATAACGGTACCACAATCCCCGAGGCGTCGCTCGCAAAGTGAAAATATAAATCAGCACGGGCACATACATTACGGTTCGATGCTTCCGCAACTCATCTGTCTTCTTCTTTGGAACTGGGAGATAGGGTTGTCGCAGTTTGAGATGACCTCAGTGGCGCAGCGGGCGAGAGTCCGCCTGCGATTCAAGAGTTTGCAGGTTCGATTCCCGCCTCGGAACAAATTTGTGTACAATCTGCAGAAATTTGTTCCGTTGGTATGGGTGTTTTCTATGTATCATAAAAAAAACATCTATCTATGTATATAATGTATTAAATATATCAGTTATCTAGTTCCCATAACACAAGCTTTGAGTAGCTTACTTTGGAGCTAGATGGTTCTGTGTGGATTATCCAGCATTATTTAGATTTTTTATTTATTCACCATCTTATAACAATTTGTGCTATATTAGGTAAGTCTAAGAAAAGTCATTTACAGTTTTAAATAAATACCTATCTAAGTACATTTTATGAACTCTGTATTATAGAGTCTATCTATACCTATACTTAATAATTAAATTACTATATTCTAGATTGATTAACAATATATTATTATATTTATTTATTATTATTATTATTAGTTTGCCGCTACTTTAACGTAATCAACTACAGTGCAGGGGTTCTGATGACTAATATTATACACGATAAGGGATACATCAGCTCGCCACAGCCAAGGCATTCCATTAGCTCCACCTCCTCTCCAGTGGGCATCCGTTCGCCTGTCTACTCGGATTCCCGCTCTCACGGCTATGTCCGTCTGACAAGTAACAGTGACAGCTCATTGGTAACACCGCGACCTACGAGAAGACGTATGTAGACCATGGTTTATATTTTATTACCTAGACATACACTACAGCCAGAATTTCACCCTCTGCTGGGTATTATTGTGTTGTCCCGGCTTAGAATTGTGATAGTGTGATAAGGTTCTAAGATAGGCTGATGATGATGGTGCTTTATTAAGTAGAACTTATTTTCGTGCCAACCCTAATATCCGTATGTGCAAACACCGAAACAAATTACGTACAAGTTCGTAGAAATGCGAAAGTTAGCCAAAACTCCGAGCAATAATTTAATTTTATTATTATTTAACCATTAATAAATATTTATTAGTGACATCATACGATTAATTGGCTCGTTAAATAACCATTAAATAAGAATTTGGATCGTAATGAAGTTATTAATATTGGTCAGATAAATAAAGGAGTTGTAAGCAAATGTAGGGATATTTATTGTACAGAGAAATTCGAAAGCGATACTTTATAAGCCAAACAAAAACACAACAAAGAAAGACAACATAATCTACATACAAATTATTTCGGACTACACTTTTAAGACGAATCGTTATGTGAAACATGCAGCAATATTTATTTATATAATAAATATTTATTTATTTATTAGAACAGCGGCGATTGTCAATTACACTTACTAATTATAATAATAATAATGCTGCACAATTCACACAGCATTATCTAGCCCCAAGCTAAGCAGAGCTTGTGTTATGGGTACTAGATAACTGATATACTTAATACAATACACTACATAGATAGATATTTTTTTATTATACATAGGAAACACCCAGACCAACGCAACAAATTTCTGCAGATCGTACTAAAATTTGTTCCGAGGCGGGAATCGAACCCGCACCTCCTGCGTCGCAGGCGGACCTTCGCCCGCTGCGCCACGGAGGTCGTCACTTAAAAATAACATAATATTAAATTAAGAATTATATTGGTAAAATAAAAATGTCAATGTAAAATTATACATTATTAATAATTATTTTATTAGAAAAGATCGGTCATTCATCCTTCTCACAATACAGCAGAAAAACTGATATTAGGTATGGACCTAATATCAGTTTTATATACTACTACTATAATTCCTTCCATATTCGCGGACGAATGGATGGCCATTCATCCGCGAATATGGAAGGAATTATACAGGGTGTCCCGAAACTCAACGTTAAACCGAAAACGGAGAACAGTGGGTTCATGATGACCTAGAAAAACCACCTTCAATGGTTTCCGACTTATAGGCTTTTTACTGAAATCATAAATTCTCTGTCCGACAAACTTTTCGATGCTGTGACTACAGATGTCAATGTTTCGTGATTCATAACTTTTGTATTACAAAATCAAATAACACATTAATTTATTTAACTGCAAAATTAAAACTTAATGAGAACAAATTTCGAAAAAAAATGTTTAGTTCTGTTTTAACATCAAAGATTTTCAATCGGTTAAGTTAAGTCCTGAACGATAGGCCGGCATATATTGTTAAAAGTTGGTTCAAATAAGGAATATACAAGGAATTCCCACTCCGTTACTTTTTACCATTTTATTATTTTTAAAGCACACCTCGGCATTACGTCAGGTTAGATTTAACCGAAAAGGCATTGTATATTTAACGGTTCACTGTTCAACAGTAAAACGCACGAGACAAATAACTTTTTGGCGGCAACGTAGGCGAATCGGCGGGCTTGGCGATGTTTACACTGATTGAGTAAAAAAACTTTATTTTGAGGGCAGTAAAGTTGATTTTTGTGATTTTGTTGATTGAAAAAATTGTTTGTTTTGTTTGTTTTATAAGGAAATGTAGTGTTTGGTTACATATGCGGTAAGTTGTGAGTCTTCACTATATTATTTCGGGGATCACCGTTATCGTATTGTTGGCGGGAGAAGCGGTTTTCGACGAAATCGAAGCTTTTTTTGATGTAATCGACGGATTTTGTCCTTTATGGAAAAGAGATGTCACATTCTTTAAAATAATTTCTTTTTTGAAGACCTAGGTAGTTGCTTGAGGTTCCGAGAAGGATTCGGAAACATAAAAATTGTTTCTGATTTTCCTGATTTTCTAGGAAAAATCACTTTGAAAAGTGGTAGTAACTATCAATAATTTATCTCACTTTGTAATTAATTTATTCAGGTGTTACTTTGTGGCAAATATTATTAAAATTTGACCATAAAATAAAGTGTTGGTACAATGATATCCTGCTAGCCAATTTTCGACCACGTCAGCCATGTGGGCAGAACATTTTAGTGCATTGTGTGCGCAAACACTGTTACATTCTGTATCCCCTAATTCTCTCATAATCCAATAGGACTGCCGACCAACACGACCAGGTAGTGGTCAGGCGCAAGACCAACGGCTTAACGTGCTTTCAGAGGCACGGCGGCATGTTTACTATTGTTGGTACAATGATAAACATCTAACCACCATACTTAAGAGGAACTTCAGATAAAAATACTTAAATTATTGTAAAAACATATTTAACACTAGTTTCTGCCCGTGGCTTCGCACGCGTTGTTTCTATGAAAACGTTTTCTATCTCATGGGAACTGATTTATGGGATAAAAAGTAGCCTATGTTTGATTCCAGGATTAGAATTACCTGTATGTAAAATTTCAGTCCGCTCTGTTCAGTAGGTTTGGCGTGAAGAGGTAACAAACATCCATCCATCCATCTATCTAAACTTTCGCATATATAATATTAGTGTGATGTGATTTAACCCCCTCAGCGGCAGCGTTATCTACGTAGCAATATATAATTTCACTGGGTCACAGCAAACACGAGGTGAGGAATGACTCACGCGCTAACGAGTTATAGGTTCTAGAGTTACGTCTGAACCCGATCTGATGGTAATTCTCCGTACCTTCAGGTCCCGCTAGGCAGTGGGTCAGAAAAGACGCTCGAGTATACGTGAGGTTATAAGGGTTAAAAGTTTTTAACCGGTTTTTAACTGCTATTGCTCTAGATTTAATTGTTGCATTATACTTATCTGCTATAATTCGACAGATATATACCCAGATTTAGAATCCTATATATTTTGTGGATGCAAAGACAAGAAAATTATGTATAAAAAGTAAACAAAAACATAGAACAGTAAAGAAAACAACATGGTTACAGCAACGGATTCACAAAAAAACAAAAACAACTCACAATTGCACAGGCACTGCGAAAAAGATGCTATTTTGAGTTCAAAAACGGACGAGATAAAATGAAATGATGAATGAAAACTGTCAAAACCGATAAACTTCTGCCATTCGCTTCGATGATATAGGATTCCTCAAACACATTCTCCGAATATTTATTTGGTTTTGTACTCCCTTTGTTTGAAAAATTATCTATGATTCTAAATCCGAGTATACAATTTTCAAGGTCGTTTTAATTCGATGGGTATAAACGCGACCGCTTTACGAGCTGTATATTAAAGTTCATTCATCGCCATTTGCACCCAAATTTTAATCAAAAAATGTTGCGAACGAACTTCGGTAGGCTTTCCGAAGTTTCTACCATCAACCACGTAACTGCCTTAACTATTGACATCGTTTAACTATTTTGTCGACCCACCTCGCTACTGGACGTCCGACAAGACATTTGAAAACTAAGCAGGTTAATTTAGAATTATCAATCAACAGAATTGTCGCAACAAATTATTTTATTAGATTTTGTTTATTAGAGATTGACGGAAGATATTTTGCTGTGTTTTAACATTCACTTAGTAATTTTATTTTGACTTAGAATTTGACATTATTTAAGGAACCCTTAACTTATTAACTTTTAGAATGTTAAGTGTTTGTTGTTGCTTCTTAAATTAAAATTTGTATATTTAATTGTAGGAATTATTCTAATGTGATTTTTTGATTGGAAATTTGTTATTTTATTATTTTTATATATAATGAATCCAGATTGTATTGCAATTTTTTATGGGAAATTTGTATTGTTATAATATTTAATTTTAATTAGTTAGTGTAAGTAGTTCTCAGTGACCGTTCTAATTAAAAAAAAAAATTGAAAATTGAAATTATTTCCGCTTACACAACACCAAAATCAGCGACCTTGATCGTCGTAACCCAATACCGAATCCGGTGCCCAAAATATCTCGGTACTGTTACGTGTATTTACGAGAGCCGATAGTCCCCGGGGGGTCTGGCACCGTGACCCACTCGGGGTAGCGGGACTGTTAGTTATGGGGCATGGGTGGGTTAAAACGAATCCGGGTGCTAATAGGATGTTTACATGTTCTAAGAATTGATTACGGGCTTTGAGTAGCTTATAGGGAATGAAGATTCAAAATTTCTTCTCAGACAACCTCACGTGATGTTAGGTAGGCAAATGAGGGTTAAAGATTTAATCCTGTTTATATTGATTGCTGTTATTATTGATTGAGTCATGTATGACCACGGAAATCAATTGATGATTTTCGTGGTTGGAGTTCGATTTATCATTTTACATACAATATGAACAATATTTAGAAGAACTTTAATCTCAGAAACTTGATTGAGCTATTAAACTAGCCCTAGTCAGCCCACTACTGGGCATAGATCTCCCACTTCCAGCTGTAAGTAAACTGTTTATTTTCTAAACATTAAAACACATAAATAGATTAAGTTTTGCTGAACAGGATTTAAATACAGGGTGATTGATTTGATCCAGCACTTTCGTGACAAATTCCCATTCGCCGAAAACGTATGATAATCCTGAAAATATTCCAATAAGCAGATCGCTTCATCAGAATCATTTGTCAGTGCGTTTAAATTCCGAATTCGATTCAAAAGATTCCAATATTAAAAACTCCATCTGTCAATTTATCGCAACCAGACAGTAAGCTTTACAGATACGTAGCTAGGATTGAGAATGAACTTAAAATGGGTTAAATTAGTTTGAATTTTTTGATGTATCTTTATTCACAAAGAAAACTACAATCAATTATTAGAAATAATTCAGAACTAGTATTTACAATTGAAACAATTGAGGTAACTGAAGACTGTTGCAAAGAATCTACAGGTAGCTCAACTGATCCATGATGTTTGAATTTAATATTAATGATAAGTAAAAACTAAGAAAACAACACCACATTTAAATAAGGTTTCTATAGTGTTTTCCCCTCGCACTTAGGGAAACTTGAATCCGCAACCTTCCCTCAGTGCCGCGCGAACGGGATACCCATTGCGCGAATTGCGGGATTTTTGGGTAGGTATTTAAAGTTTTTTAAATTCTTATTTAAATAAATAATTTTAATAAAACTTACCAACATATACATATACATTTTTTACATACATACACAGATATTCCTGTCGAGCAAAATCCTTTATCCGTCCACTGATTATAAAATGTCTCATAATCTCATCGTGGGTCTCTGGCATAATGTGGCCTCTAGAAAAACTTATTGACAAAAACCTGATTACGGCCCTGGCTTGCGATTTCGAACGGGATGAGTTAAGGGTGGGATATATTATAACATATTAAAAACCACTATATTAAGACAACACTCATTACCATATCGAATGGACAATCGTTGCACCAGAAGGTCTCACGAGACATTCAGAATACCTATGTGTAAAACCCAGTTTGCCCGTCGGAGTTCTAATATTTTGGGACCTTTTCTCTACAATCGCGTATCCAAGGTCACTAAAGAAAATTTAATCGGAAAGACCAGATTTGTATGTAGCAAGATTCTGCATGCATTTCTTCAACCACTAAACTATGAAGATACTGAACAGCTTCTTGCTGTCACTCACTAATAAGCTATTTCACTTAAAACTCTTACAAAGATGACATACTTCATTCCCTCTTATACAGGGATGTTAAATGTTGAATCATAACCAAACTCTACATTTTAAGTTAAATTTTAGGCATAAAGTTGTATGTCATAGGTGTATACTTTATCATAACTAGTATAATATGTTTATGTAACAGTCTGTTATCCTTACACAAGCAGACCGTAGATTTAATACTATTTTTAGATTTAATACTATTTTTAGATTTAATACTATCTTAGATAGCCATAAGTTTGCACTGTCTTTATACTTTGTTTCTTTCCCTAACTTGCAGTATTTATCAATTGTCCATTGTATATAAAACGTTCTTGTATTGTACCTAAATACTCATCCAAAGCGCCATGCGAGGTACTGAGCTCTAACTTGCCGTAACACAGTAATTGTTACTAACACGGAAGTTATGACTCATGCAACAAATGGAAGCCTTAAGGTAATACGTCTTGAAAGTTCGTATGCCTACTTATACGTAATTACATTATTCTAAGATAACATAAGATTTACATAAATGGTGTACATTTAGCTGGCTAATATTAATAGCACATAGTTACCTAAGGCTATCTTGTAAAATTTTTGGAAATAAATATTCTTATTCTTATTATTGCGAAAATTAAGCCGTCGATAAATACTGGTACCGTAAGTATACTTGTTATTGTACTATCGATTTTGCATGAAAGAGGATTTTTATCAATTTGGTAGAGTTTTTATTAGGTCATCATTTTGGTTCCCTATTTGATTTTTGAAACCTATTTTTTTTCATGATGATTTAGAAGCCGGAATCGGAGAAAAAGGCTTTTCAATATGAATTGTCAAAGTTAGCCTATTAAAATTGATCGATGCAAAAAATAATTTAACTAAGAAATGTAATTTTTAATAATATGCGCACCATGTTCTCATTTTGCATTAAAATGAATGACTATTTTGAGTTTGTAATAAAAAAAAAATTACAGATTATTGATTACATCTATTGTCCCATCATAAAAAAGATTGGCACCAGGCAGAGATTTTATGATTTTCAGTAAAAAGTTTAACTTGGAAACTATGGGACCCGTGATTGTTTCTCCTATTTTAGATAAAAATAAATAAATAATGTTGGACAATTCACACAGCATTATCTAGCCCCAATCTAAGCAGAGCTTGTGCTATGGGGACTAGATAACTGATAGATAGTTTTTATCATACATAGAAAACATCCAGAACACACTGAATAAATATGTGTAGATCTTACAAACATTTCGCCGTTCCCAGCGAATAATATCGTAATAGAAAAATTAAAATTTTACAGGAAAAATTAAAAACCGTTTTTTGCCAATAAATGCTAAACTATTTTACTTATTGGCTTCATTTTTATACCAAAAGATAGCTGTTTTTTTTTTATATATAAGTGATATAATTTAAAATATTACTACGTTTACGAATGTAGAGTTGTGAATTAAAATATGTTTTACCGGAATCAAAGACACAACTTTACACCGTAAAGCAACATTACGATTTCATTCGCGGAAATTGCCGATAATGGCCTATACAGTAATAGGTAATCGCGATCTTATTGAAATCAAAATAGTGATGTATGTTGTATCGTTAATGCAATGTTACCATTTTGTTCGGTACTAAATTAAGCTTTAATGAATAAGGTAAATTTGAATTACGTTTATATTCTACGGAGAGTAAAATATGTTTAGTAAATGTGAAAATAGGTTACTGTAAAACTATCTTTGCATTTTGAGAATCGGTATTGAATGAAAATCTAAAAAAACATACAAAAATAACGCTTTAATATTAGATTGTAAAAGATCTTTATTAAAATTAGACACACATAATCTTCCTTAATAGGATAAAAAAAACAATATTGTACTCTTTGATAAAGTAAGCATAAAAACAACAATATTTTTAATGAAAACACTTGGTTTCACTCCTCAGGATCATCTTCGTCTGGAAAATCGTGCACGTGTGGGTTTTGGTTCCCACAGGTTGACAGCGACTCGTAAAATCCATGATAATGTTTTGGTATAGCTTCGCTGGCACACAATCCAAGTAGATCGTCATGCAGAGGTTTACTTAGGGCAATGGGTTGATGGAACATCTGCCTTAAACTCTCCTCGACATTATTTGGTTCCACAAATTGTCTCGTGAGCCGTCCGCACCTGGGTCTGCCAAGAACCTCGTCTGTATTTAATTCCAAATATTCGTCTCCAAAATCGTATTTGAATTGCAAGATGTAAGGTCTTGTATGGGAAGCTTTCACCTCCATAATCTTTGTCCATGAAATTTTCCTGCCTTGGGTATCATTTAGCCAGTTTTTGCCAGAAATAAGACATTTTAAATCATAAACTTATAACACCCGTCTCTTTTTGCATCGGGGGTTTAAAATAACATTAGAATTTCAGTAAAAGGATAAGAAACACCTATAGGCATGATCAATGTGTAGACAATTACAATAACTAGGTACAGACCTAGCAAATTGTAAGATTTATTTAAATCAGTTTCAATACATAACCATAGCTTCTTTATTTGGTTCTTGGAGAGAAATAGGATTATCTGAAAATAATAATAAAATAAAAATAAATTGGAAAGCTATATGCCACAAAGTACATTTTTTCATGATTACTATTCTCCCCATTCGACATGGTTGATTTAAATGAACCTTAAGCAACCATGTCCAAAAAAAAAATTCGCGCCAGCCCGAAACAATCAACCTTAACTTTTGAAAAGCTCCTCGACGAAATCTATATTTTAATGTAGTTGCTTATGAAGACTGCGGATAGATATTAGACATACAGACAGACAAACAATGAAGTCTCAGCTACATTTCGGTGACAGAACGTTTCCTTCAAGGATTTCATTAAAATAACAATTAAAGTACCTAAAAGATATCTATTAATAATTTCGTGTTAGGGACAAGGTAAAGCTCGGTAGGATGTTATACATAGATGCTAAACTACATATATAGCCCAGCCTGAAGACCTGAGGTTGGTAGGTAAAATACTGCGTTATTTTCCTTTAGCATTAGGAAGTGCCTAGGCAGGTACCAGCTTACCTGGATTGCGGAGGCCTGGTTGTAGTAAATTCAGCATTCTTCTGGCACGCGGGTTCTGTAAGACTTGTTTATTCATTCTTCAAAATAATTAACACTGACTTAAACACAAGCCACAGAAAAACTTGTCATCTAACTCCAGAAAAAAGCACTCAAAATGAATAGACAGACCAGGTTCCTATCACATTGTAAACAAATTATTATCATAGTCGAAATTTAGCACGTGCTGGGTGGGGGGCATGTGCTATCACTTTCTTATACCTGAGGACGAAATGAGAGCGACGACTTTTGCTTGCCAAAGCAACTTCTCGGGATCCTGGAACAAACACCTTGACTACAAACTACAGCGAGCCACCGCTACCCTCTACCAATACAGCAGAGTGCTAGGGAAAACGATCGAGAGGTACTTTCACCAAAAATAACCATGTGGCTCTACACTGCTATCATAAGACCAACGTTATCATACGGAGCTATAGTCTGGTGGACAAGAACGGAGCTAAACACCGTGATAGCCAAACTACAGCGCTTCCAAAGAATGGCATTGCCCAGTAAACCAATACTAGATAAACACTACCAGATACAACCATACGAGGAACATAAAGATGTATTAGACGCCCACGAAGTCAGAATCTACACAGATGGCTCTAAAACAAATACGGGTACGTGTGCTGGGGTTCACTCAATGGACCTCAACATTAATATATCAATAACACTAGGTAAACACAGCTCCATATTCCAATGTGAATGCGTAGCAATAACCCAGGCAGCCACAGCCCTGCAGAAAAGAGAAATGAGCGACCAATGTGTGCGCATTCTCTCCGACAGCGCTGCCATACTCAGGGCTCTGGAAGGAAACAGCTGTAATTCCAAGCTCGTGTACGAATGTCACTTGGCATTACAGAGGATATCCACCAAGAACAGGATCATCCTTCAATGGATCAAGGGACATAGCGGATCTCTAGGTAACGACGCCGCCGATGAATTGGCACGGAGGGGATCGGATACCACCACAGAAGGTCCAGCACCTTTCCTACCGCTACCATTATTGCTACTCCAGACATGGACTAGGCTCAGAACTAGAGAGATGCATAAGGAACGATGGACACGCCTTTTAGAATGCAGACAAGCCAGAGCGGCGCTTCCATCAACATCACCGAGGCTGACAAAACGCCTACTAAACCTAAACAGAACGGACCTGCGTATCCTGGTAGGAACACTTACAGGACACTGCCCACTAAACAAACACGTATTTACCATCGGAGCGACAGATAGCCCTCTCTGCAGAGGATGCATCAGCGACGACGAATCAGCTGCCCACGTAGTCCTGGAATGCGAGGGAGTAACAGCACAACGAACAGAAATCCTCAACTTGCTGAGGTCACTCCGCGAAGCCTGTGAAGACCCCAGGAAGATTCTGTGCTTCTAGACGGAGTTAGGCTGGCTATGCTAGCTAAATTTTAACGCTTAATGGACCAACTGCGAGTCTGAATGCGGAAATAGGAGTACTTATACCATACCATACCAACGATATTATTACGTGAGTAAACCATCGCAACCTATTATCGCTACATAGATTACGATTGTTTTATTTATCGGTAAAATACTAAATCGATGTAACCATTCCAGATTTTTTGAATAATAAATTGTAATAAACTTTATTGAAATAAAAGACTAAGAATTTTAACCGGAATATAAGGGTTTTATACCTTACATAAAATAAGTTTTATCTGTTTTACCCGAATAAAATCGCAATTGCATCTTACAAGAAAAAGCGAGACACCGAGGAGTGAGTAGTGACCTGTTACTATGTTGTTCGGATCTAAGTGTTGTTTTTATTTTTCGATTAATATTCAAGTAAAATCCATTGCAAAAAGCCTAACTCGAGAACTACTCGTACGATTTGCCTGAAAAAAATTCACAAGGTGTAATCACACCACGGGAACAATTATTTCAAATAAAAGCACTTGTATCGTTATAGTCGGTTACCATTTTATTCGGTTGGAGCGGCGATTTGTCCCGAGGCGGGAATCGAACCCGCAACCTCCTGTGTCGCAGGCGCACCTTCGCCCGCCGCGCCACGGAGGTCGTCTGATTAAAAAAAGTTAATATAAATAAAGATGGACGTTGAGTTTCGGGACATCCTGTAGATATATGAATATTTTCTATAGAACATGTTAAAGCCTGAGCTTGGCCCTGACTTGAAAAACCATTTTACTAAAGACTTCGCAGCAATATGCATCATCCAATGACAGGGTGTCCCGATATCAATCCGTATTACGGGTAAGTTAGTAGGTGTCGCACACCTAGCCTTTAACACTTTATGGTGTTATAAATGGTATCGCAGATCAGAGCGACATACGTTCTGGTACAATCAGCAACAAAAATGCTATCGACCTTTTTATTATTTAAAAAACTAAATAACCTGAAACGAAACTGGAATAATTTGTATTATTTTTAACCTAGTGTTTATTGCTCAGCGTAACATGCTTCAGTGTTCAAAGTCTCAATCAATGGGAAATATCAACCATTTTTACAAGAAGCTTATAATGTGCTACGGCAGTTTGTTATATAACCTAACCTAACTAAATTTTGTACCTTTTGTGTTACCTAACTTTTGTGGTGTGTCCAAGAATCCTGTTTTGTCAAAGGAAATAAAGCACTTTGATATTTCATAAAGATTTCGCCTTACTATTGTCACTTTCATATTAAAAATTGAAATACATTATAGTCCATTTCACATGGTAAAGCCACGAAAAATCACTTTTTCTTTGTCTGACGCGTAATGAAATGATTAAGTATGACTGTATCAATAAAAAATTAAATAACATCGCAAAAATTTACGACTTCGGCGGGACTTGAACCCGCATCCTTCCGTCAGTAATTTCTTAAAAATTTTAATTGTTTAATTTCTTAGAAATTTGCCAGAGTGTGAGGCTTACGAACTATAAAAACAAAAACTTTTGTATCAATAAAGCCGATTTTTTCTGAAACGGTTCCTACGTGAAATGGACTGTAGTCATTATTATTCACTTGACGACCGATGGACGAAGGTCTGCCTGCGACGCAGGAGGTTGTGGATTCGATTCCCGCCTTGGGACAAATGTTTGTACGATCTACAAATATTAGTTTCAGTTGTTCTATAAAATAAAAATATCTATTGAAGTAATGTATTATATTATGTATATCAGTCATCCAGTACCTACCCATAACACAAGCTCTGCTTAGCTTGGGCTAGATGATCCTGTGTGGATTGTCCAGCATTATTTATTATTATTTATATTATACACGGCACTTGCTGAAGTTGTGCGAGAACCTTGGTCTGACTAATGTATTTTTTGTCATCTGAATAAATTTTTAACTATTTCTCTTCTTTCTATTCTCTCAGAACTTTTTAATCTTCCAGGGGCTTCGTATTTTTGGAACACCACACATATGTACTCGATTGTACCCGATGACATATCCGATGTTTATGTCGTGCGAGTCTCGTGGGTTGTGATGCATGACATCGGCATAGGCGTTACAATGCGAGCGCGAAATACCCTTGTGTCGAAACACTTTTGTCAACGACTGAATTTACAGCGAGTCTCGGGACAAAGGCATAGTGTAAGATTCAGATTAAAAAAAATCATTTTATAAAGTTACAAAATCTATTTTACTTGGGAGAAGCCACTGACTCCTGAAATACAGTTGATACTAGTTCGGGAGTCTATGGAATCATTTAAATTAATGTATGTTCACTTGTGTCAAATAAATATATATTACTTTACTTTACTTTTACTTTACTTTCAACCAGATCCATTTAGTTGTAGTTAATAACAAAATGTTTGTATTTCCTATAGTTTATTTTCATTATATTATTTGAAGTTTAATTCTTATTGCGTAGTCTTTATTATTTATAAAGAAAATTTGTTGAAGTAATTCCTATAAATATCGTGTTTACCTGTAAGTAACATGCGTATCAGAACAGGACCTAATTTTAAGTTTGTTTTAAGTGATTGATATGTATGTGGGAGGTAAACCTTTTTATATATAAATAAAAAAATGAATAAAAGTTATTTGCGCAGAAACACACATACATCTTCACAAACTTTCGTATTAAAGAAAAGTAACTTGATGACAATCTTATCATATTAGAAAAAACTACTTTTTTCACTATTTATGTTTTAAATAAATTCCAATATAAGAGCATGTAAAATTGACCACAATTATTTTAATCGACCATGAGGTTGTAAAAATTTTCCAATGACCCTGTAATAGGTTCCTTTCCCCAATTCTTGAAAAATCTACACCAAAGTAAGTTCTCTTTTTCGTCTTCACACCAGATTTTTCCGAGAAAACCTAATAGCTTCTGTTAAAACTGATCAAAAAGAAACTAACGTTTAAATTATGTACAGAACGTTCATAATTTTCTTATTTTAAAGTTCCATTCAGAACTTTTGGCACTATTCGCTCAAAAACACAACATCTTCACAGATTTTCACCTCTAAAACTAAGAAGTTAAAGTATTAGATTTCTGAAACAGCATTTAAATACTGCTGCAACAATAAACAAACAAAACACATTACCACATTTAGTCATCTAATCCTACACAAAATCTGTTAACTTAATCTAACCTTCAAAAGTAACCAGGCAGTTGAATGAGAGCGCACAATGTGCGCACGCGCATTGCGTTGTCACTTGCACTCTTTGCTACCTACACTACACCCATTCATGATGAACAATATGGAGTTTGCTCAAGGAACAACATGATTAAGCGGGTACCCCTTGTGAGTTGACTGTACTTGTGTAGAATTGTACAATGTTTAGTAAGGAACATTAAAGGGAAAAGCCGTAGCGGTCGTGGCGTAAGAATCGACTCCTCCATAGTTCATAGTTCTTTATTAATATAATAACAGAAAATGTTACATGTATTCATTATCTAAGTTGACGGCCTCAGTGGCGCAGCGGGCGAGAGTTCGCCTGCGACGCAAGAGGTTGCGGGGTCGATTCCCGCCTCGGAACAAATTTGTGTACGATCTGCAGAAATTTGTTCCGTTGGTCTGGGTGTTTTCTATGTATAATAAAAAAAAATCTATCTACGTATATAGTGTATTAAATATATCAGTTATCTAGTACCCATAACACAAGCTTTGAGTAACTTACTTTGGGGCTAGATGGTGCTGTGTGGATTGTCCAGCATTATTATTATTATTATTATTTTTAAGTATGTTATACAATTCTACAATTGTACCTACTTAAACACAACATGAAAAATTACTTAACTTTACATACAAAAAATAAAAATTACTTAACTTTAGCATACTTACTAAAGGCAATTAACAGAAATAATAAATAAATAACAACATTAATTAGAATTAATAATGAAAATATCATTTTGAGCTTATGAACTCATCATAGGCTATAAAACGATTGCTCGATAAGCCAACGTTTTAGGCGACACGTTTAAAACTACCAATGCCCACAGCCTCCTTAATCGAGTCTCC
Source organism: Eupithecia subumbrata (assembly GCA_949316285.1). Classification (NCBI taxonomy): domain Eukaryota; kingdom Metazoa; phylum Arthropoda; class Insecta; order Lepidoptera; family Geometridae; genus Eupithecia; species Eupithecia subumbrata. The sequence goes on from OX438634.1 coordinate 3,791,796, forward strand.
AGCTCATGGAAGTCATATAAATATGTCTCCACCTTTTTATTATTTTTCTGCATTTTCCAGAGAGCTGGTGAGTATCTGGCGCAGCGCATCAGCGTTGCCATACAGCCAGCGGGGCAATGCAGCCAGCGTCTTGGGGACGCTTCCGACTGGTATTGATATGGATCACCCTACCTGATCTACCTGTAGATTGTTTGCAACGGACTGCAGTTAGATCAGTTGTTTCAATTGTAAATACTAGTTTTGATTTGTTTCTATTATTTGATTGTAATTTTCTTTGTGAATAAAGGATTTTTTTCCAAATTTTCCGTATTCTCCTCCACTGTGATCACCTAAGCGTTGTGATTATGGCTAGACTACCCTTGTTTAAATAAATAAATAAATAATGCTGGACAATTCAAACAACATTATCTAGCCCCACGCTAAGCTTAGAGCTTGTGTTATGGGTACTAGATATATATTTTTTATTGTACTTAGAAAACATTCAGAACACCCTGAACAAATGTTGTTGCCTTATTTTTTACGCCATAGGGTAATTTAAATCTATTGCATGCAACATTATTTTTTCTATGTTCACATTATTGATTTGAATCTAGATCAAAATTCGTAAAAGTACCTAGCATAAGTTTATTCTTAATTCGATTGTTATCTGATTTGAGAATGAATAAATAAATAAATATCTGCAGATCGTACAAACATTTGTCCCGAGGCGAGGTGGGCATGTACAGCAGTGGGCACATGTGCGCTGACGACAAATTAGAAAAGAACAGAACATTAGCGTTAAATTCAAAAAACCTGACCCTAATTTTTCCTGGTTGGTGCTTTTTGGTAGGTATAATTATTGATCTTGCGTGGCTCACGGACGTTTCGTTAAAAACTGGCACAAGCGGACAATATACTGACACTTTCACGGCCCACGACGCACATGTCCATCTCTAGCACCCGTCAGGCGTTGGTTGGGCAGTGAATGCGATAAACGCACCAACAATTTTACCATCTCACGGAACGTAAAACTTTTTCCTTTTGAGAAGATTACGGACAACAAATGTAAATAATCGAAAAACAGTGCGCATTGTTCAACAATAACATTATTTCACAACAACAAAACAAAAACCAACAATCTACATTCAACGGCTGCCACTAAACCATTTTTATCTCCCTGAAATAAATTGAAGACCGCACCACCCAAACCGACCTAAAAACAATCGAAAAAATAGTCAAAAAACCCACGATATTTATTCCTCGTCGTATCAAAATACAATAAATAAAAGTATTAAATGTTTTGAAAGGAAATGGGAGCGATGAAATAAATGTAAAATAAAAAGGTTTGGTTGTTGCTATTATAACGTCAATCGGACCCCGGAGGCCTTCCAGTGTTTCATTACATGATGTGTTCATCGGAGCAATCTGTCAGGCCCTTGCTATAAATAAAAGGGATTTATTCAAGGGCCGCATACTGAATTTATTACTATTTGGACAATGCAATGTGATACTCTATGGATGAGGTTATAAAGAAATCCTTCTCTCAATTAATAAATACCCAAATACCTAATGTGTAGGTCAGTTGTATTGGTCCGTGGAGTGAAGACCTGGTGATAGAGGTCACCAGGTCTTCACTCCGCTCCACTCTTCACCACACAAGTTCTCAGAACCTACCTCAAGCACCAGTCTTCACAAAACAGGGTTTTGTCAATATTAACCTGGTAAAATCCCTAAACTTAGTACCTATATCCTTTGTAATAATTATAAATAAATACTTAAATAAATAATGCTGGACAATTCACACAGCATTATCTAGCCCCAAGCTAAGCAGAGCTTGTGTTATGGTTACTAGATAACTGATATATTTAAATATACACTACATAGATAGATATTTTTTATTATACATAGAAAACACCCAGACCAACGGAACTTGTCATCCACCTTTGTGAAGAAAAATAAATAACATTTTATTATTATTAATTATTGTGCATGGAAAGAAAACATAGTGCCTCGCTGCGCTTTTGATGTAAGTTTTTGAGGATTTTTAGATTTGCGATTCATTTTAGATGGCATCAAATTTTCATTATGAATCGAAGCGGGTTAGCTACGAACCTAGTTTGTGAAGAACACAAACGTTTCATCCAATAACGAGGGACTCCATCATATTTTGTACGGAAAGTGCAGCTGTTTCTGTCTAAACCAATACTTAATTGAACACGGTATTGAATAGATAATCAGTAATTCAATGGCACATCTAAACACAAAACAAGTAGGAAATTAAATTGTTTTGTATGTTAATTACCACAATAATCGGTGTTTTCCGGTAAACACCCTGCTTTCTCAGTAAATGCAGGTCAACTTGGGGTGTCGGTCGCGATCTCTTATACTACACATATGATATTGTTACTTTTAATGTCATGCGTGTTTGTTCTAACTTTTCTTTTGTGAAAAATATTGTGTCCTAAATGACCAAGTATCGTGTGTTTGTAAGAGATCATAGCAATGATTTCTTACCCGGTATCGGATGGCCACTTATGAAAGCGACTAGTTATTTTTCATCTAAAATTGAATTTTGTTAAGTACCTAAAGATTAAGCATTGGAGAAAATGGCCATTATTGCTGAATCAACTATTTCAAGGGTCAAAAATGTCGAAATGAAATCCATGTCCAAGATTTCATACTGTTTTTCGTTTTATTAGAGATCCTAGGTAGATGCCTATACTTGTAAAGACTACCTATTATCATGGACAAACGAATACCACTAGGTACTATTCAAAATACCTTCAACATCATCATCATCAACATAAATTAATCCACTGCTGAACATAGGCCTCCCTTAATGAGCGCCATAGCGCCCTATCTTCAACTTGCCGCATCCAGCATCTGGCTGCAGTCAAAAGACCTTAAAGGCTAAGAAATTCAATAATATCCCAAAAAAATCTACTTCGACAGGAATAGACCCCGCACCTTCCCTCAGTACGGCCTTACTTCGCAAACTTCTTACAGAAAAGCAGCCCAAATCAGCTCTAGCAGGTACAAGACATAAAAATTTTGCCGAAGGGTTGTATGAGAATATTTCATGGTTTGATGCTTACCTACTGGAAATATATATAGGACACAGCTGCGCCTTTCTAACTAAGTTTTACTTCATTTACTACTTGGCTACTTTGCGAATGTCTAAAGGAAGGCGCTCACACGTCCAAAATCACTGTGACACGTATTTTATATGGGTCGATCTAAATTTAAACTCTTAACATTTAGATCATCATTTGACAGAGACACGGCATAAAATATATTTAGTAGACAGCACGCGGGCCACTCGCTTGAAGCTTGCGCTAAGCCAGTTTGTCGCTGTAAAATGTATCTAATAGCTCGGCGGCAGGGCGTTAGCGTGTGGTCGGGCCCCGGCCACACGCTCCGTCTTGCCTGTGCAGTCCAATTTGCGCAGCCCTATCTTAACCATGTGAACGATTGCACAAGCCGGCAGCCACGCTTCCTGACCTGTGCGAGCTACAGTTTCGCCACTCACGGGCAAGGCATGCTCGCAGGTAGACGGTGCGTGTGGCCAGGCCATAAATGTTACTAGTTTATTAGGCTCATAGTTGAATGCTGTTCGTGAACGTGTTCTTGAGTGGACCACTACTCGGCAAACGTAGTGTAGGACGCCCTCCGGCCAAATGGGATGACGACCTGCAAAAGACTGCAGGCTGATGCTGGATACGGCAAGCTAGCAACAGGGCACCATGGCGCTCATTGGGGGAGGCCTATGTCCAGCAGTGGAATAATATAGGATGATGATGATGATTAAATGCTTATTGTTGTGTTGTGCGGCAGCAGGGTTGGACGGATGAGCGACAACCTTTAGCCAACTCCAGCCAGGCTAGACTAGACATTGCGTCAGTAGGTAACGCCATTTCGCCGAAGGGTGGTATTTCATGTCGCAAGCGCGCACGCGCCGCGCTCCACAATGAAATCGTATGTCACGATCTAAGGTATCATTTGAAATAGCGGAAATTATGCTTTAAGAACATAGCGTCAAAGTTGCTTTCTGTAGCGAGCGGTTCGCAGCGGCTGTTCACAGGGCTCTTTGTACTGTACTTTTAAAAACGAAATCAACGTTTCTGATTCGTTTTCGTGCAAACGCTATGACTATCTTATGCAAGCGACATGAGTTGATTTTGCACGAGAACGTAAACGAAACTTCGATTTTCCTTTTCCGAGTAGGCCTATGTCCACTAGTGGACGTTTGTGGACTGATGATGATGTCGTATGAAATTCGAACCTTTCTTAACTTTTAAGTCCATATTTTTTTCAATTCATTTTTCTAATTATGTAGGTACCTAAAAGCGAAACTCATTTTGCCTGTTTCTCATTCTGTCTGAAAACGGCTGAACGGATCCTAATGAATTTTGGCAAGGAGATAGATGATTAACTGGGGCATTACATAATGCCACATCTTGTTTCTAAAAATAATCTGGAAAGTTTACCCCTTTCCAGATTAATTTAGAAACAAGAACAACATAAAGGTTGAAAGTTTGTGTGAATAGAGCATGCGTGCAACGCAGCGGACAAATCTTGTATTATTATAAAGTAATCGGTATCTTTGTAGAAACGGAGATAACCGTGTAAGCGATAAGTATGAGTTGGTTCCTTTCTTATTTTTTTTTTTGTGTATAGGTAAGAGTCAGAAATTATCCAACAGTTGATATAAAAGAAAACATAAAGGGCGGCCTACAATCAAAGAAAAGAAAATAGATCGGGAGTACATTGTAGTTAAACTTTATCATACGGGTTTATTTAAACATAATAAAAATGAACAAATAACATCATAAATGACTTATTTTATTTAATTCGTTAGGCAAATAAAGACCCTAAGACGTTTTAATAACGCCTCTATAAAAAAAAACTATTATGGGATTTACATGAAAAGGCATACATTAATTTTAAGTTGTTAAACGTAAAGAAGACGTCTTCTTTGGTATGGCGTGGATGTCTTCTTTGGTACTACTGCGAAAAAAAGGCATTTTTTTTATAAAGACTCGAAAAATAAAACTATTATGGGTTACTATATACCTAAAAAGGTATAGAATAATTTTAATATTATGTAGTTCTAAATTCATAAATGGAAGTTCACTTTGCCGTCTTTGGACTTCTGCTTATAAAAGGCATCTACAATGTAAGCTTAGGTATTGTTTTACCTCAAAGACTACCCTACGAACCATTAACACATTATACGGCCAATAAACCTGATAATACGAAGAGTTATGTGCGAAATAAAGGTTTTATTGAGTTTTATGCTCACTCTGCAATCTAAATGTGCACTCTTTTTAACCGAATTCAAAAAAGAAGCGGTTCACTATTAGCCTGTATTTTTTTTGTTTGTTGCATATTTGTAGTCGATAGTTTCGCTAATTATTGTATAGCAATTTTGAAGATTATTTACAATGAGTTTACTTGACTAAATTTTTTTCGCTTTTGTGAATGATTGTGAGTCGGAAATTCATGAATGCAATGTTAATATTTTGGTATGTTTAGGTTACTTAGTTGTTTGCATTTGATTATTTCAAGAACGAACAACTACTTACAGTGTATATAAGTGGATCAGGGGATTTCTGGAACTCTTGTCCACAAATCCCCTGTGCGTCTTCTCTTTGAACCGGCAGGGGATTTTTGGCAAAGGGTTCCCGAAATCCCCTTCGCAGGGGATTATGGCAGGGGATTATTGGAATAAGCCGTGGTGATCGCGTAAGTCTGGGGTCTAATATTTGTTTATGTAAAAACATCAAGTTATTACCACTCCATCTTTTTCAACCGACGAAAAAGGAGGAAGGTCTCAAGTCGACGCGTATATATTTTTTTATGTATGGCCACGCATAACTTTTTACAGAGAAGTCCGATTTCGATAATTCTTTTATTATTGGAAAAGGTATACCCTGGTGGTCTCATTTAAATTTGAAAAAAAAAACAATCCTAAGGGTACAAAAACAGGGGATGATTGATTGTTCACTCACTGAAAGAAATTACCTATCTATCTTCATAACTAAAAGAAGCCTAACTAAATTGAAAAATATTTTTAGATTTGTCGTCTTTAACTGTCCCGTTCATCTGGTTATGTAAAGTTGATAGGTAAATTATATGTGTGAATTCTCCAGCATGTTTTATTTATTTATTGCACAAATCTCCTTAATATTTTTATCCATCTATCTCGTACATCGGATGGTGTTAAAAAATATTAAAAAAAAATTGCATGCCGTACGAAGATGTTGGTAGTATGGCAGTTATTAGATTCAGACGTTACTTTGCAAAATATTAGGATAAAAAGGAATTAATTTTATTGACAACGAAAATTAGAATTAAATAATAGATTAAATTAGAACTAGTATGTACAATTGAAACTATTAAGCTCACTGCAGACTGTTGCATACAAAATAAAAATATGGTGGTAGAAATGTCTAGACTTACATAAGAGTTGCGCAAACGCATATAAACGAACGTCGTTTTATTATTATTATGCGGAGTCGTTTAAACTCAATGAGCCTTTGTGGTGATGTATTCCGATGAGGCGAAAGTATGCCGTTAAGATTAAAATAACTGGTTAAGAAATATACATAATAAATAAATAAATTTATAATCGTTGACCAACATAGACATGCTGAGAATGATCGACCACCACCAAATAAACAATGGAAAGTCCTTGGGAAGTCGGATTGTCCATTTGACATCACACATGACACCATCACGATTGTCCATTTGAAATCACACATCATGACACCATCACGATATTCCATTTGACATCACACATCATGACACCATCACGATTGTCCATTTGACATCACACATGACACCATCACGATTGTCCATTTGACATCACACATGACACCATCACGATTGTCCATTTGACATCACACATGACACCATCACGATTGTCCATTTGACATCACACATGACACCATCACGATTGTCCATTTGACATCACACATGACACCATAACGATTGTCCAATTCTTTAGAGTACCTAAGGTGTTTTAAGGCATAATAATTGTATGCTGTCAGTTGGGTACTGACTCATAAATTGGGAATGTTTTCGGGTATCTTCAGATGAAAACTAGAGAAATATTTATTCTAATAAAATAAATAAAAATACGCCATGCCAATATGGACGCAATCTTAATTCTGCGTTACACAGGTGCAGATGCGAAGACCACCAGAATAGTAGAAAAGAATAGAATTATTTATTCAGGTAAAAAACAACATTACATTTCTGTTAGTAGTGCCTTAAAGCCTATGTTAGGTTTAACTAGACACTAGAGTTCTCACCTGGTTTAATAAGAGGTATTATTAGGTAGGTATTATTGATTGAATACATACATAGGTTACAAACTTTCAAGCTATTTTTGGAATAGTTACAATAAAAACTAAGACAATCCGATGAATATCGGATGCCTGTTGAGAAACATAACTTTCAGTAAAGTTTCTTTATATCTTTTAATAGAAATAGAAAATTAATAAAAATATTTTTGAAGTATTTTTTTTATTTGGCATTATTTTACTATTATTATTGTTATATTTAACTTTTAGAGCCCGAAGTTTCGTTTTCGTTGTCGTTCGAAATCAACTCCTATGTCGGGGTTTCCATAACTACCTACTTTTTCATGACCTCTGAAAAATACAAAAATACCACCCTCTACCTACTACCTACTTATTAAAATACCTCTATGTTGGAAACCAGAGTAATCGATGTTATTCTGTGAATCACAAATGAATTGCACTACCTAAACATCCTCGCAAAACCAATAATGTGTTCTTCCCCTAAAATATTTTTCCTCAACCGCAGAATTTAGTACATTTTTCATAATATAGTATGTCTTTGAAATAGCGTTAAATATCTTTGTAATGACGCGTTTCCTGCACTTTATGATGTAATGGAATAAATGCCAGTGGGCGATACTAAACTCGACACGAAATGGCTGGTGGGATAGGCTGTTTACCACTTGGTTCTTATGTTAAGGAAAATCTAATTTGGATATTTGATTTTCCTTTACCTCAGCCTTTGTCAGCCCACTGCTGGGCAATAGCCAATGGGCCTACTCCATTTTTTCCATTCGTCTCGATACTGCAGTAATCCTGAGCACCACGGTCTTGTAGATTGTCATTAAAATCTTCAGATAACACATCCATAATACAAAACACCTAAAATTCTACGAGCAACGTTAAATGGTAATTAATTGAATACATAGCAACGTGTGCTTTTTTAAAATCACATAACCTAACCCAAGCAGAAAATTTATTATAACCTCAGATAAGATATCAGCTTCAATGAAGCTATAATTACTGAATTGAATCAAATGAGGTCCTACCACAGTTTGGAGCCGTCTAGACAAAGACAATTTCACAGGTGTTCGGTTAGTCAGTTCGACACCTTTAGTTATTAGGATTGATTATACCTTATACGATAAAGGCTACGCCAATTTGAAAACTGGACCATTGTTGTAGGAAATGTAATGAAGCAAATACTTTACCTTACATTTGAAGCGAATACTGAGAAACCACTTGATTTTGTAATTTTAATCCAACGTTTTGTACTAACGAGAACTCTTGTCAGATTAAAATGCCCCTTTATTCTTAAGACCCAATTTTACATGGTTTTACTTCCATTTTCCTTATTTCGAGATTCCGAGGACACGCCACTGGAACTCTCAGAAAAATAGAAGCGTGCCCCATCTTAGGTCAAATCATCACTTTCTTAAATCTGATGGTGATCAAATGCTTTGTCATCCTCATTAAAAAAATATCCTAAAACTTTTCATCTTCAGGCAGAACACAGTTTTGATTGGGGGCATGCAGATATTTCAACGTTATATCCAGAGAGATTGATTTGACAAGCATTTTGTTTCATTTTTAAATATATCTACTTATTTGACTATTTCGTACAAAACTCTACCGAACCACTTTCCACATTTTTATTCTTATCTTTTTATTTATTCTAAGCCAAGTCTAAAGCCCAGTCAATGTTTATTAACTGGAACAGTACCTTCCTTTTTCTACCATTATCTACCATTAACCCAAAGGAGGCGTGTACCTTTTAGCATCATTCGAATAGTTTTAGCCGAAGCTAACAAATTTTTAATTGGCTGCCTATCGCACACATAATTGAACAATAGCTTTCGATAGTGCAAAGTGAGAATTTATGTTTTATAGAATGACAATTCTTTTATTTCTGTGCCAAGACTGATAAATGCAAGAAAAGGCCGTTGCTGGCTTATTTATCGTGGGTGTTTTGGTTCTGGATTTTTGTAATCAACTTTTTGCAAGTTATTTCTAGAAACTATAGATCTTTACGCATTTAAATTTTATTTAGAGGTATCTTGGGTTTATTATCCTTTAGGCAAACTTTTGGAAAAATACTTATGTTGTTACACCTATACCTTACTCTAGAATTGTATTAATGTCCTAAATTCTAAGAATAGGAAAATATAAACACGGAAGAATCGAACAGAGTTTTGAAGTAGTTTTATAAAGTATTCTGAAAGAAAACACCTCAACTTTCATCTGCTGATTATCTGTAAATGTATTAAGATTTTTTTAGAAGGTCGAAAACCTCCAAATCTGGTTTAGTACTACCTGCTCATATAAGTTAGCAAAACGACATTTTTATGAGCCTTCTTGAATTCTTATTTACGGAAAAACCCAAAAGTGACTCGTTGGTATTTTTGCAAAATCGGGATAAAATTTAGGAAGGGACCCTTGAAGTTTATTATCAGTAAGAAATAATTAAAATGACTTATTCAAATATTGAAGTCAAAAAAACGTTCAGATTCAGCTACGAATAAATTAAATACTAAGTTACAATTTTTTATTACTACCAAAACTTTATTCCGAAAAGTAAGAAAATACTTTTAACTAACCGCAAATTTAGTTCTCCAACTAAAGAGTCTATCATTAAAATATTTTAGGAACGCGAAACAGTTGTAAACCAAGATAATACTCGATAACGCCTACGCTTGACTAAAAACGCGTCAGAGTGGGAGAAGCCTTGGAAAGGACATCAGGTAAAAATGGCTGGTTTTACCTGCATATGGGTGGACTTGATCAGGAGCGAAATGTTGATTTCAAAAGCCTCTTCACACATACGCGCGAAGCCGCGAACCATGAGTGTGAATCCAATTCGCATATTATTCGCGACTTTGCGTCGCGTTCACGCCTCGTTCCTGTAGTTTGTCGGTTTATTGTAACGCGACAAAGGATTTGCAAGCCGCGCGTGATTCGCGCACGAGTGTTGAGAGTCCTAAACGATGAAAACAACGGCTAAATATTAATCCACACGAGTACCTTCTATTAATGTAAAAGTCGCTCTGTCTACACGTTTTATTGCCTTTTCATACCTTTACACCCAAACTAGGGGTGGAGTTTGGCTATTTTTACCCAGGCAAAAGACGGACGTTTAATGTATGAAAACTGTTTAAAATTTACTTTCTGTTGGTGAACTCAGGTTTTATTGTGTGAAAAGTCACGCGTCAAATAAAGACAATATTCGCCCAACAACGTTTCAAATTAGTTCATAAATAGACCCAACATATAGGTACAATATAAACCTAAATACACTTATCTGAGTACAAAATACAAGTTATCTTGTCCTCATAATTCTACACAATCCAGGCTTGTCGGCGGGATAATGGAAGAATGAAGTCTGGAAGGGACAAAGCAAATATGAATTCAAATAGTTTCCTTATTTTGTTTGTGTGTTCTGAAGCATGTAGTGCCCTGGGATTGGAACCCTTTGTAGAGTAAGTTACAATATTATTTAACAAACGCACGATTCTAAGTAACGTTATAGAGTTTTCAGCTTTTATTGCAGCTAGTAAGTAGATAAATAAAACTCCTTCGATCAAAGAAAAGTTTAAATATACATATTACGTCTCTAGACCTACAAAGGGTGTTATTGTGTATTCACACTTACACCCTGTATATGGTTTTATCAAAAAAACTTGTAGAGCCATAACTTGGACATGATTGTCACACTTGGAGAATCAAACCTTTTGTCACGAATACTGAAGCACCACGTACTAACACACTTAGCATCTCTCATCTTTTTTCTCACTCAATAGTTTTTATCATCACACCTTTGCTGAATATTATGCCTCTCCCAAAAATGAGGAGTTTCAGTGGTACAATTCCCCTGATGATCTTGATGGAATCACCATACTTGACAGGCGAATTGGTGATTGGTGAATTTGCAGTCTAGATAATAGGTAATACACAAAAGGAAGCTACTGCCCTTTGCTTATAGATCCCATATCGACTCCTACGATATCCAAGGCCTGGGATGAAGGTCGGGAGGCCGCAACCGCCACGGGGCGCCCCGTGGAGTTTTACCTATCTACTTATTAGCATATTACGATAAAACAATATTTAGTAACAATTCCGCGCAAAACCTCCTCCGACAAGATCCAACAAAATGTGATTTGCGTGTAACGCCCGCCCTCCCACAAATTGCTCCTACTTGCAATCAGAGAAAGTAAACAACAGACTTACGCAATACAAAATTGCCCAGTAAATTACCCTCCAACTCCAAGAACGAACACAATTTAATTTGCAAAAGAACAGAACCACACCAACCACACAATGAAAAAACTCATCAAAAGTAAGTCGTCAACTAATTTCGTCTCTCCACGAGACATCATCAGGACACCACGACAATACTCGACTTTGACACAGAGACCGCCAAGCAACAACGATAGAGTCTTACCAGAGATGTTGCCTCTCTGATCTCCCTGCGTAAAGTACACGCAAATCACATTTTGTTGGATCTTGTCGGAGGAGATTTTACGCCGAATTGTTACTAAATATTGTTTTATCCTAATATTATACAATGGATTTCCGCAAAGTAACGCCTGAATCTATTATTTACTTATGAGCAATCCTCTCCCGTGGCAGCCCTCCTAAATTTGGACGATTAAAATTCTTCGTTGAGTGGCAAGCGACCAAAATTTGGAAGATTTTCGGCTGTTTTTAGCTTCTTCGAATTCGTCGAAATGACGGTACGTTGCTGCGTAATAATCCGCACAAACACAACAATGCCGTCGCAAAAGTTCCAACTTCAGTATTCAGGGGTTCAAATAATATTTTATCAAATGCGATATCCTAACTGGACAGAGTTTCAAAACTTCAAACTTCAAAGTTACAAAAATTTTATGTAATAATATGAGAAAAGTTTAAAAATCATGGCCTTTTAGACTGTTGACTGCTTGTTTATTTCGAGTGTTAACTATAACTGCAAAGTAAATGGCCCGTTTAGAAACAGATATTCAAACACTACACGCTCTGATATGGCCCGACAACCCACGTTATGTGAAATACATGTTTCGGACCTGTGAATAGGTTAACAATACCTCGGCTTTACGATTTGGCGAGCATGATTGTTGTAGGTACCTGTATGTATTTATTTATCCAAATACCAACAGAATATTTGCAACGATCACGCTTTTACATTCATAGGTCTTTCAGAACAGATAATCTTTCAGAAAAGTTCTTTCACTACTTAAAATTTGTTTTGTTTTTTCATCAAAGGCGGTGAAATCCCCTGGTCAATTTGGCCACGCTCACGGGGCGACTGATGAATTAAGACTTTTCTTCGGAAATTGTAAAACCACCTACCTGTAGGTATGTACTGGCTATTGCAAGCGACACGACCGACAAATTGGGACACCTGGTCTCTCCAGGGACTCTTTTCGGTACCGTTCGAACGATTTATCAACGCAAATTAATTTCGGTACAGGTTAATTTAGCCAAATGCTTTCTACACGTCTTATTTAACAGTTACTCTATTTCGGTACCGAAATAGGGCGGGCGCGGTGTGTGTGGGAGTGCGAGAGCACTATTTGTTACTGTATCGTTATTAAATAATTTCTATACCCTCAAATTATCAGTTTAGTCAAACATATTTCCCACCGAAATCAATAATGATTTATTTCAATAAATTTTTATTAACAATGACAATTACAATCAATGATAGAAAGCAATTAGAACTAGTATTTACAATTGAAAAAATTGAGCTAACTGCTGACTGTTACAAACAATAAATTTGAAATAGAATATAATCGATCCCCTAAAATAGCGACATACCTACATAATATAAATACTAGAAATAAGAATAAACTCACTGTACCCACAACTAGGCTACACAAGATAAATGTATCTTTTAAAGGGCAATGTATAGGTACACATCCACAACAAAACTCCCAAGTGAGTTGCAAAAATTATCAATAAATAAATTCAAGCATTATCCTTTGTAAAAAAAGGCTTACTACAAAATATCAGATTATCTAAAGGATACAAAAGCTTGGGACGAGTTTTGCTCAGCTCAAAAAAGAACGCCCTAACAAGGTAAAGGTTTCTTGTTCGCTTCTTTACTTTACCTTAAAAAGATTGAAGTGAACAAAAATCACAGTGATCACTTTATTTCCTAGTTTTACTTAAGTAGGTAATTTGAATTTTTGTGTCCTTTCCAAGAGTCGTGTAAGGTCTAAAGGAAATAAAACACTTTGATATTTGATTTTTTGACGACCTATGTGGCGCAGCGGGCGAAGGTCTGCTTGCTACGTAGGAGGTTGTGGGTTCGATTCAAATATTCGTACGATCTGCAAACATTTGTCCGGGGCGTTCTGGATGTTTTAGTTATGTTTAATAAAAATTACTATCTATGTAGTGTATTGTATTAAGTATATCAGTTATCTAGTACCCATAACACAAGCTCTGTTTAGCTTGGGGCTAGATAATGCTGTGTGAATTGTCCAGCACTATTTATATATTTTTTATTTATATTTAGTGAATAAAATGAGGATAGAATAAAATCTTTATTTTGAGGTCATAGCTAACATTCCTTTTAATTTTATTTACTAGTTACTGACGTTAAGCTAAGCATAATGTTGATAACGAAATCAAATTAGACGTGAAAAATAATATTAGTTCGCACTCAATCGACTGTGGCTCAATTGACTGTGATCGCGTACGGTAAAAAAACATTGCATGATTTGCTTTGAAGTACCTACTATACACTAGTCAAACTTGATAAAGAATGTTTATAAACAATCCACGACACAATAACTAAAACTCACTTGCTTTACGTCGTGTTTCAGAAATAATTGTAAGCAATGACTTAAAAAAAGACGCGGCAACAGAGTGAATTTTAGGTTAAGTATAGGTGGTATATTTACAAACATGCTACTTCGAGTTTGACTAGTGTGTATAGGTCTGTGAAGTTTTTTCTGGCGCTTAATAGTAACGTTAAGCTAGAAACCACCCACAAATATCTATTTTTTTGCAGTATCTAGGCACGTCTATCTAATATCTTAGTGTAGGCACAGAATAACTAACACTCTTTAGTATAGAGATTGTTTGTCCTGTAGATTGTTAGCAACAGTCTGCAGTTAGCTCAATTGTTTCAATTGTAATTACTTGTTCTAAGTTATTTCTATTATTTGATTGTAATTTTCTTTTTGAATAAAGATTGTATCTTATTATGTAGTATAACGGTGTAGGTGTGTTATGAATTCGTTTTGTATTCGTAAAAGATGTCATAAAAGTATCAAGATGGGTACGGTGTGTACTTGTAGTAGGTAAATATAGTCATTGACAATTCTGCGCGTCTCTTGGGATGTGATGTCATCATTAGGTTCTCACAGTAAATTCGGGAGTATCTCTTGAAATTTGATTAGTTTAGTCACGTTATGGGACCGTTTTAGAAAATCAACTGCTTAAACCATCGATGTAAGTAAAATTCGGGAGATTGGGTACAAGCTTCCTGAAAGTGGGACGCTCAAATTAGGTCCAATTAGGTCCGCCCATCTGTCATAGACGGACCGGCGGCCGGCGGCGCCGCCGGTACTTCGGTCTAGGTACCTAGACCGAAGTACCGTCAGTACTTACGTCTTAACATCTTTGTTGATTCAGATTCAGATTTTCAGATTTATTTATTCACCATCTTCTAACAATTTGTGCTATATTAGGTAAGTCTAAGAAATGTCATTTACATTTTTATATAAATACCTATCTTGTCCAATATATACATACATACTTTGCAAAATATTGGAGTTAGCGTGTCTTTGCTTTTATTCGTAACACAACACAGGCCATTTGTTGAGTTAGCTCTGGGAAAACATACCATATCTACAGAATTTTATTTATATCTATGGCCTAAACCTTTATTTTCGCTGATTTCTTTTTTTACATCTATACACGCTTTTCATTTACAAAGAGGTGAAGTTGCTTGTTTTCTAAGTTTATTTGTTGTGATTTGAGCGGACATAACATTTAAAGTAGGTACCTATAATACGGTCTAACTTTAATTTTACTGAGTAGTAAATCTTTATTCTATTAGAAATCTCTAAAATTATCAGTTTCTCTACTATACTATGCATGTATTATACATATAAACCTTCATCTTGAATCACTCTATCTATTAAAACTGCATCAAAATCCGTCGCGTAGTTTTAAAGATCTAAGCATACATAGGGACAGACAGACAGCGGGAAGCGACTTTGCTGTATATTATTTACTAGCGACCCGCCCCGGCTTCGCACGGGTGCAATGCTGATATTAAATATACTACAGCCGCCGCCACCGCTGTGTCCCTGCATTTTAAATCTGTAATATCTTTATATCTAATATCAAGGGCCATATTGATTTATATTAAATTTACTATTTCATGAAAAACTTCGTTCAAACTTTACCAAGGCCACAGTCACATTGTTCTGAATCGAATAGATCACCTGATCCGCACCATCGCATAAACAACTTTTTAATTATAGCCTTAGGGTGTATTATTAATTCATTACACCTTGAACTTTGCTAGATCTGATACAAGTGTGAGCTTAATAGGTATCCATTTCATTTGTCAGTCAATTTGTTAGAAACATGGGTTCCGCGTTTTTTTGATATTCGAATAAATTACCTAACTTGAAGGTACACAAAATTATCAAAAAAAAATTATTTATTTATTTATTTAATTTAAATCTTTATGGCACTGAGGAACAAAGGGGTGGGTTTAATGCCGAGGCATTTTCTACCTACCGAGCAATTTTTTAATGTTGAATTTAAAAATGTGTTCTCATTTTGCTTGGCATACGATAGATATTTATAACTTTATTGCACACTTAATATTTACAATGGAATAAGCGACAATTGGCGGTATAAGGTATCTACTTACAAAATAAACAAATACATACTTACTAATCACATTTACAATTTCAATCCTACCTACTTCCTACTAATATTATAAAGCCGTAAGTTTGTGAAATGTAAAATTTTTGTTACCTGGGATCTCCAAAACTACTGAACAGATCAAGATAGAATTTGGCATACACTTAGAAAGTAGCCTAACTTAAACAATAGGCTACTTATTATACTGAAAATATGCGTGCGAAGCCGCGGGCAGAACCTAGTACTACATACTATTTATGCTTAATGCGATGTGCTTAACGAGATAACTTTTTAGAATATGTTTGGGTATTTAAGATGGAGACAGTTTTGTTCAGAGCCCCGAGTGACGTGTAATTTTTGTTTTGGATTTTTGTAGTTCCCTGTCCACGCAATAGAAGCGCTGTAACAAATCTATAGGGATCTATCAATTCTATCATCATCAATCAATCTAGGGATTTGGCAGGCAAAAGGAGGCGTCGCGATCACGTATCGATACTATCGTTAACCGTACTCAGGGCCCTGAACAATACTTTCTACATCAAAATATTTGCTACTAGCTGCATTCTTACTACCCGTTGTCCTATTACCCGTTTTCCCGTAGGAATGAAGCATTTTCCCGCGGTAAAAAGTAGCCTATGTTTATCAGGAATAATGTGGGCTTCTAATGGTAAAAGAATTTTTCAAATCGGTAGATTAATTTCGGAGCCTTTTCAAGTTTTCAATACAAACAAACAATCAAATCTTTCCTCTTTATAATATTAGTATAGATAAAGATATCTCGATATGAACATCTTATGCCAAGCAAAATGAGAACACTTTTTAAATTTCACATAGCTTTAAAATTTTAGTTTTGTTAGTAGGAAAATAATGTTTTTTGTTCCATACAAAAATAAAGCAAAACAGCAAAGATTAGTTTTGGAATATGATCGACTGTGTGGGAGTAAAACAAGTATTTATTCACTCTTTAATCTAATGATCTACCAACTACGAGTCGCAAAAACATAATTAACTAATTCAAACGTCCGATTAGGCTGTCTGTTTCAAATTATTGATCTATTATCGTGGTATTGACCCGGTGAATCTCTTAAGATAGACTCAATAAAGGAAGTGATGTTAATAAAAAGTATTTCATTAGCTGGGACCCTATTCTGTTAAACAAATCGCTTCACTATGACAATGGCTCACAAAATGACACATTTCGGCATTCTACCTGATGGAAAAAACCATAGATGGAGGGAACCGCGTCAAAACTGTCAAGGTTCAAACCATTTTTCCGGGCAAATAGCACCGCTCGCACTGTCTAGAGTTTTTTATTTTAGGATTCTACGTGACGATTTTACCGTCGATGATAACATTGTCATAGTAAAGCTATTGGTTAGCAGAATTGGGTCCCTGGTTGTAAGATTTGCGTCACATAACGTCGCGTGAGGTGTTTACTTACAAATTGTCTTTTGGTACAACCTCTTAGGATTTCAGATCTAATTTCTTTGTAACACGTCATGTCAAAATCAATCTTGCACAGTAATTTATAGAGTTCAATAAATTTAAAAACATTTAATGCGCCTTTTATTTAAATACTTAATTTTAATAGTTTTTTTTAATGTTTAACCGTGAGTTTTTCTCAAATAAATACATACGTACTTAGATTTTTTATTGCTTTAAAGTCTCTGTCTAGGGTTTTATTACTCTTAGTAAGATCAACTTTGTTTTCCACAGCACACTTAACTATTAGCATTAACGTAATAAACATGTTTTCTTAAAATGTAACTAACTATATCCATGTGTTCCAGAACGTGTCTACAAATGAACCGTGAGGTCATTTTTTTCAAACATTTCTTGGTAAACTGACAGAGCCAAAAAAGTGGTGGAAATGTCCTAGATCACCTTATACCCTGTCTAGACCGATTGTTTTTTATTTCGCCTCCTCATTCAAGGATAACGTGCTTTGTTCATTGAAGTAGAAAGATGAAGTATTATATTCATTTTGGAAGATTACTTTAACCGTTTTAACCGACTTCGATAAAAGGAGGAGCTTAAATTTTCGGCTGTTTGTATGTTTATGTTTTACTAGCTGCATTCTTACTACCCGTTGTCCTATTAACCGTTTTCCCGTAGGAATGAAGCATTTTCCCGCGGTAAAAAGTAGCTTATGTTCATCAGGAATAATGTGGGCTTCTAATGGTGAAAGAAATTTTCAAATCAGTCCAGTAGTTTCGGAGGCTATTCTATACAAACAAACAAACAATCAAATCTTTCCTCTTTATTATATTAGTATAGATGTTTGTTTGTCGATTTCTTCGTCATTTATGAACAGATTTGAATGATTCTTTTGTAGTTGTATAGAGAATAAATCCCGATGTGGTTTCATGAAAATATTATCCTCCCCCCCCCCAGGGATA
Organism: Eupithecia subumbrata; assembly: GCA_949316285.1. Lineage (NCBI taxonomy): Eukaryota > Metazoa > Arthropoda > Insecta > Lepidoptera > Geometridae > Eupithecia > Eupithecia subumbrata. The sequence continues at coordinate 3,810,370 of OX438634.1, forward strand.
TTTTTAGGTTTTCAAATCATACAAATTATTTATAGTTGGTTTGTAGTTGACAGGGGGTACCATACCATCCTGAACACTGGCATCGATATGAGCAGAATGAGTAGGTATTATTATTATAAGTACACTGATTTATTCCTTAAATTTCGTTATAAAGTATTTTTTTAGTATTGAAAATAAAATATTACTATTATTATCAGTGTCAATTTTTAACCCTTACGCAAAAAGAGAGGGGTGCTATGAGTTTAACGTGTCTGTTTGTGGTATCGTAGCTCACAAACGGATGAACCGATTTTCGTAAAGTTTTTTTGTGTCTTAGATAATTTTATCCCGAGTGTTCTTAGCCATGTTTCATGAAAATCTGTAGGGGGGTGGGGTTTAATTTTTTTTATTCTTGTTAGTAACAAGAGGAACTCATTAACAGAACACACGACCTAGGGTTGGGGCTTGTGTGCCTTGTCTTTGAGGTAGGTAACCCACCATCATTCTGTAACCTGATCACGTAGGTCATCATCATCATCATCAGCCCGTATACATCCACTGCTGAACCTATGTTCAGCAGTGGATGTATAGGACCTCCCCCATCGATTCCCTGCGACCACTGCAATGTCGTCGGTCCATCGAGTGGGATATCTTCCCACACTCCGTTTCGCATTGCATCGCGGTCGCCACTCGAGATCCCTTTACCCCAACGGTTATCGGTTCTGCGAGTTATATGGCCTGAACATCGCCACTTCAGCCTCTACTCTGAGAGATATGTGGATTACTTTGTTCTACAGATTTCCGTATTCCGAATCCAATCTTATTATGTAGGTACTTAGTTACCTTTTTTTTATTGGAGGGTGGAAATGCCCTCGCATTTCCCTTCCGCCATGGGGGTGACGGAAGGGGGTATGTGGGACTCGAACCCACTAAAACCCCCCCGGTGAAACGTCCACCGCCGTCGTGGAGCGAGATGGGGTCGCGTTAGCATTCACCATCTCGCCCCGGCAACCTAACCTAACCTAAAAACCGACTTAAAATTCCGTAATTTGGACTATTTTTAACCCCCGACGCAAAAAGATAGGCGTCTTATAAGTTTAACGTGTCTGTGTGTGTATCTGTGTATCTGTCTGTGGTATCGTAGCTCCAAAAAAAACACAAAATAAAAATGTAGATAGTACAGATCCTCTAGCACGTGGGACCCACTACCGCAGGTCCTGAACCTGGGTACACCAGGTATTTTACATTCCAATAATTTTACATTCCAATAAATTTCGAAAACTCATAAACTCATAGCGCCATCTACCGTTACAGTAGTGAACAAGCACACTAACATTGGTAGTAAAGTGACTGACGTTCCAAAAGTAAAAGGCATCGCTACCACTCGTGTTACGTCGTTCACTTTATAGCTGAGTGGTGGCGCCTGTTTGCGCTTGCGCATTATTGCGGCCAATCGCCAGTAAGCTAGAATAGGTAAATATAGAATATAAATTTTATTTTTTGTAATGTTTTATATGACATGTGTGTGTAATTTATGGACAAAATTATGTCTGAATAAACAAACTTTTTATTTTTATTTTATTTATTTATAAAAATGAAAACTTATCACATGTAAGTGCGAAAGTTTGGAGTCTTATATCGAGGTACTTCACGCTGCGAGGACTAAAGGGTTCGGTTCGGAGTGTTTCCATCCTCATTTACATATCACTATATATTAAAAAACAAAGTCGCTTTCCTGTCTGTCTGTCCCTATTATATGCATAGATCTTTAAAACTATGCAACGGATTTTGATGTGTTTTTTTTAATAGATAGAGCGATTCAAGATAAAGGTTTATATGCATAATATATGTAGTAGAGAAACACTGATAATTTTAGAGGTTTCTAATGTGATGTTGTAAATAAACACATTTTTTTGCGCTTACATTGCAAACGCTGGCTGAACCCTACGAGATAGATCAAAATAATGTACTATAGTATTGTACACTTTAAAAAGGTCTACAAAAAAGTCCGTGATGGTATATGTCTTGTCTATCTCTAAAGGATGACCCACGATAACCATTTTTTATCCTTTACTTTTTCGGGAAATAATGGCTTATTTACGAAACGATTTTAAGCAATACAGCATTAATCCTTATCCAATTAAGTACTTTAAATACATTGTTTATTTAATGTTGATCGATATGGCCCTATACAGCACGTAATTTTAATGAATGTTTTCAAAGATATTACAGATTTTAAATGCATATTATATACATATAATATGCATTTAAAATATATACATAGCGGTTGCGGCGCGGTACCGGCCGGGGGGCCGATTCTGTAGTATATTTAATATCAGCATTGCACCCGTGCGAAGCCGGGGCGGGTCGCTAGTATATTATATTTTAAGCCTTTATTGTCCCACTGCAGGGCAAAGGCCTCCCTTTCCTTTACATATTATTATTATTAATTATTAGGAGCCTGTATGATCCCACTGCAGGGCAAAGACCTCCCTTCCCACCTTCCATTCTTCTCTATTGTCAGCCAATTGTGGCCATTTTTGGTTGTGGGCGACCAGTTCATCTTTCCATCTCTGCCTGGGCCTCCACGCGGTCTTTTACATAGACTCCATAAAAAAAAACATTATGGCCAGATTTTTATCCAGGAAAAAAGCGTGCAAGGCGTCTGCCGAATCTTGTTTGGCAATCAATTTTGTTTTGTCCTATAAAAATATAACGAAACACTTATTATTTTAGGAAAATGGTGCAGAAAAGAGAAGTCTTAGAGAAAAGATAGAGAGAGAGAGACATACCTTCTTTCCCGTTTTTTCCTCTTCGTAGTGCTGGTCCCCTTTATGGTTCTGTACAAGGTCATCATTTTGTTGTTTTCACTTAATTTTCACTTCACTTATTAACACTTTACCTAGCCTAACTAGGTGGTTAAGATCAATAACACTTATAATACCATCACTTTCATTATTTAAAGTGTCGTTCTTCACTCTCTTCAATTTCACTGCTTTGGCTTTCACCTGAAAAAAGAAAGGTGGATTTAATTTAATCTAATAAATTTAAGCTGTGTGTTGCTGGCTTAGAATTTGCACCACCCCAACTCTTCCCGCGGTTGTCCTAAAAGGCGACTAAGGGATATCCACTGGGGGTGGCCAACAGCGCCTCCTGCAGAACAATTCTACCACTAAACTGCGATCCCCAACCTGCATGCCCTGCGTGGGGATTATGGGCACTACACCCATGTGATAGAAGCCAATAAGGCGCTTATCAGGGGGAGGCCTGCGTCCAGCAGTGGACCGATACAGGCTGCTGAGGTTGAGTTTGAGTAAATTTATTATCTACCTACTTTACGGACGCGTAAAAGTCTATTATAGACGACTTGCTTCTGCCCGCGGCTTTGTACACGCTTAATCCATCCCGGGTACTATTTATCTGCATGCCAAATTTCATAGAGATCCGTTCACCCGTTTAGGCGTGAAAAGGTAACAGACAGATAAACAGTTTTACTTTCGAATTTATAATATTACTTTGGAAGAATGGATACGGAAAAAAGGACACAGATTATTTTTAACCCCAGACGCAAAAAGTTTAACATGCCTGTCTGTGTATCTGTGTATCTGTCTGTGGTATCGTAGCTCCCAAGCGGATAAACCGATTTTCGTTTGGTTTTTTTTTGTCATAGATAATTATATCGCGAGTGTTCTTTGCCATGTTTCATAAAAATCGGACGGAGGATTTTTAAAATTTTTAACCCTTGTTTAACCCATAGCTGCTTAGTTCTTCCAGGTGCACCAAGTCTGCCCTACGTAGCACTTAATGACCCAGGTGATTTACTCTAGGTAAATAAAGTCTACCGGGTGCTATATTGAAAGCTGTGCTCAGTTCTCCCAGGTGCACCAAGTCTGCCCTTAATGCACCCAGGTGATTTACTCCAGGTGGATTAAGTGTATCGGGCCCCCTAATATAATAAATACCAAGTACCAAAAGAGGTAATTCTCTTGGTATATCTAATCTAAGCAGGTAGACCAATAAGCTCTAAAGCCTAGGAATTAATTCTCAGACAGGTCGCTAAACCAGGCACGCATAAAATTAAGATATACTGCATAGGAAATATCTCACAAGCTTGCGCAAACGCAGGCCAATATTTAGCGATTTAGCGGCAAATCTGGGTGTTGCAATACAACCGCCAAACAACCTCACAGCAAATCGACCCTGCATGATGTGAAAAACTATGTGCAACCTATTTTAATCAATCAAACACGAATTCTTAATTTAAGACTTCTTGTTTTTTTTTTAAGTTTTAGATAAATCTGTATTCACAAAGAAAATTACAATCGAATAATAGAAATAAATTACAAATAGTATTTACAGACTTCTTGTTATTATGCTGGAAGTTTTGTTTATCAAAAATGATTTACATAAATTTAAGGAAACTAGCTGCATTCTTACTACCCGTTGTCCTGTTACCCGTTTTCCCGTAGGAATGAAGCATTATCCCGCTGTAAAAAGTAGCCTTTGTTCATCAGGAATAATGTGGGCTTCTAGAGGTAAAAGAATTTTTCAAATCGATACAGTAGTTTCGGAGCCTATTCAATACAAACAATCAATCAAATCTTTTCTCTTTATAATATTAGTATAGATAAGAACTAGCCTTCGTAAAAAATGGCAAGTTATACAAATTTATACAAATCTTATTTAATATCATCTAGGTGTAGAGTACTTACCTACTTTTTTTAATCATATTTATTGAAGAACTTTTACTCTGCAAAGTATAATTATCAGTCCTATCATAACCTAAACATATTAATAACAACCAAAAGAAAACAAAAAACAAAAAGCTTATCAGTCAAGTTGTGGGTATATTCATAGGGAAAAAATTGGACGAACTGCGCATGGATTCCTGACGAACCGCTTATTGGACGAATACCTTATTCGACGAAACGCGATATGGACGAATCACTCAGACTCAACCAATCGGTCAGAGTATCTACCTACCTACTTTATTTTATTTTATTTAAATATTGCTGGATAATCCACGCAGCATTATCTGGCTAGTCCCAAAGTAAGCAAAGCTTGTGTAATTTGTGTACGAGTACCTACTCGATAACTGATATAGGTAGGTACTTAAAGTTGTTCGTTCATTTCGTGTTGGCACAAGAATTTAAATTAATTATTTTAATTTTTTCGGCGTTCTTAACACATTCCCAAATGCTGCCGAAATACAATTTAACCGAAGTTAGTATTTTTAACTAAGACTTAAGTTAATAGAAAATAGTAAACGATTTGCCGCAAACTTACTTTTCCGCTAGTTTTATTCTTTGTAGAACTCAGAAAAATATCTATAAAAAACAATTAAATTTGTTAATCTACATAAACTTATACAAATAAATACATTACGTAGATTGATATTTTTTTAATATGCATAGAAAACACCCAGAACACCCGGAACAAATATCTAATCTGTTGAGCTACCCGTAGATTGTTGGCACCAGTCTACAGTTAGCTTAATTGTTTCAATTGTAAATACGGGATCTAATTTAAGTATTTCTATTATTTGATTGTTATTGTTTATTCTTTGTGAACAAAGATATACTAAGGTAAAAAAAAAATCACAGACAACTACAGATCGACAAACAAATACAGATCGTACAAATATTTGTCCCGAGGCGGGAATAGAACCCTCAACCTCCTGCGACGCAGGCGCACCTTCGCCCGCTGTGTCACCGAGGCCGTCGAAATCAAACATCTAATTGTTTGCTTTATTATTTGCATTTATATTTTACATATTCCAAAAGCACATTATTTTGTTTAAATGAGCAATAACCAATATCGTCAATCAAACCAAATCAACTAATTGCTGTACGGCATTCCAAGGCATCATTGACCGTGAATAAACAAATCAAACTTTATGCTAATCGGCTGGTTAGTGGGTCGTTTGGACCGGCTGTCAACCCGTCAAACACTCGGTGTGAATGTTAAATTTGAAAAGGTGAGGCCGTGAATGGTCAAGTTTAATGTTCTACACTATACAGTTCATATCATCAGCTTGATCAGCCTATATTAGTCCACTGCTGGACATAGGCCTCCCTTAATGACCGCCATAGCGCCCTGTCATCAGCTTGCCGCATCCAGCATCTACCTGCAGTCTATCGCAGATCGTCATCCCACCTCGACGGTATCCTACACTACGTTTGCCGAGCCGCGGTCTCTACTCAAGAACACGTTCACCCCAGCGGTTGTCGGTTCTTCGCGAGATATGGCCGGCCCACTGCCACTTAAGCTGGCAAAGTCTTAGAGCTATGTCGATAACTTTGGTTCTGTGTATCTGCCTGTGGTATTGTAGCTTCCAAACGGATGAACCGATTTTCGTTTACTTATAGATAATTTTATCACTTTTTTTTTTTTTGTCCCGAGTGTTCTTAGCCATGTTTCATGAAAATCTGTCGGGGGGTTTCGGGGGGTAAATTTATTTATTTTGTTATTGTCACTTTCCATTTATATTCTTTGTCAGTTTTGGCCACTCTTCGTGGTAAGCAACTCGCAAGTCCTGCCAATCAATCACGCCCGGGCTTTTGGCTTCCATACCTATGATATTCCAGATCTACGACGCCCATTTGGAATCCAATCTGTCCAATATGATATGGCTTTTACCCAGACCAATAGTAAATGTTGGTAGGTAGTTATAAATAAATAAAATAAATAAATAAATAAATAAATAAATAATGCTGGACAATTCACACAGCATTATCTAGCCCCAAGCTAAGCAGAGCTTGTGTTATGGGTACTAGATAACTGATATACTTAATACAATATACTACATAGATAGATATTTTTATTATACATAGAAAACACCCAGACCAACGGAACAAATTTCTGCAGATCGTACACAAATTTGTTCCGAGGCGGGAATCGAACCCGCAACCTCCTGCGTCGCAGGCGGTTGCGGATTACTAGGTTATGATTACTGTTTAATTTGGATTTCAAATTTGAATAGTTCAAAAACAGTTGATTGGATAAGCTGGACTAGACACGGCTGGAATTCGGATTTTACGACCTCAGTTTATATAACGATAGCAACCAACCGAATATAGGTAAAGAAAATAAATCGAACAAGAAGTACATTTTTGATCCATTTGTTTGCTGTGCCCAACTCAGAATAATCTCGAAAAGTTCCGTGAATGTGCACGCCGCGGAAAATATTTAGATAGAATAACTTTTAAATAATAGAATCCGCATATTTTATGTTTGACTTGATAAGAAATAGTAATGCAACAAACCAAATAACTCGAAGCGAATTGCTACTCTGCAAGTTCTGGAACGTATGTAACAGTAATCTATAGTTAGTGATAGGTATCACTAACTATAATAACTATAATCTATAGTTAGTGATAGGTATCACTAACTATAGATGTAAAGACATGACAACTAATACCTAGGCATTGAAGAAACAGCTTCTTTTGAAATCAGTACTGTGCGGACTTAATTTTTGTACCATTCACTCACTAAAATAATGTTTTTATGGTTTTAGATAAAACGGTTGCCTAGAGTTGTTAAAAGCAATTGAGGTACAAATTGGCGAGGTGTAAAACTGTGGTTTAACACTTCCTGAGTTTGAGTCTGTAAGTAGGTCGGCGAAACTGTCTAGGGCTTATAAACGTGACGAAACTAAATGACTTTGCAACGTTCTCTACAAAGTTGATATTAATAATTGAGCCACTGATACGTACATATTGAAGAACTAATCGTAGGTAACAGAGGTGAGAGTAAGCGAAAATGCTACCAGACACAATAGAGATAACTGCAGACTGTTGCAAACAATCTACAGGTAGCAAAACTGATCCATATCAATAGAAGTCGGAAGCGTCCTCAAGACGCTGGCTGCATTGCCCCGCTGTATGGCAATGCTGATGCGCTGTGCCAGATACTCATCAGCTGTCGAGTCACGCGTTGCTTCGACCAGACGCTCAGATAATTTTTAATAATACCTAATAATATGATAATATATATAATATACTAAAATATGAAAATTAAATGACTATTTGAAATGATTTACACATATTTTCCAAACAAAATCTAATTCATCTACATATTTTTATTGATTAAGGTAGTTTTTAATCACCTACCCATGCCGGGTCATAGAAGTTCTATTGTAATCCTCATATTTAAGGTTCCTTGTATATTATCTGATCAGTAACTTGAAGTGTTATTAATATATAATACGAACCAATCGTTTTTAAAACAAAAATGGCAATACGCAGGCTTGTAGAGCAAAAACGAATGTAGAACCGAAACCCAGTTGTTTCAGTTCTGTCTATCACCACGACCGATCAATCAGGTCCCACCTATTGGGTAATCACGACAGCGGTTCTAATTGGTCGACAGACGATTTTCTACATCAATTACAGCGATAAACAGTGGAAAATGTGCTAACCGGCGGCGCGGGGTGTTGCACACACGAATATCCGAATTCCGATGGAAAGAAGCCATTTTTAACAGACTTCGGAAAAAGAAGGGGGTTCTAAGTTCGACTGTTTGTCGATTTCACCGTCAATTAAGGACCGATCTAAAAATTATTTCGCTATTGTATGGAACATGATTCCAAGGTGGACCCATAAATACACTCGGCATCACAAAAATCGCACCTCCTAAAAAGCCTACTTAAAAATACTTTTAATCATATTTGGTTATTACCAGGACTAGATTATGGGTACCATCAGAGAGGTAATTTATATCACTCTCAGATAACATAAAAGCATTGACATATTTTTTTTTAAATGTGATAAAAAAATCAAAGTTTGTGTAAGGCAAGAAAAAACATGATTTCTATTCACGTGTTTTTTTTTATAAAAAGCACTTAAAATCTAGTGTTCCCCCCCCTGGCCTTGATACCGCAATCACTAAAGTCAACTCCATTCGCGACTTAGGCGTAAGACTAGATGCTAAGATGTCCATGACAGAACACATCGATGCCATCGCTGACAAGGCGTATAAACAACTAGGTTTCATAAAGCGAGTATGTAAGCCTTTTACGGACATTGAATGCATCAAACTTCTTTATTACACCTACGTACGCAGTATCTTAGAATACGCATGTAGCATCTGGTCTCCATGTTATATTATTCATAATCAAAGGCTAGAATCAATTCAAACCAAATTCGTTAAGTTCTTATGCTATAAGGACTACAGTATTTATGGATCTTATAAAGAAGCTAGCAAGCGCTACCGCATAGACTCACTCGAACAACGACGCAAACAGTATGATATCATACTACTTCAAGACATATTGTCCGGACGATTAGATTCTCCTGAACTACTGGCCAGTGTACCATTGCAGGTACCTGTCTTCCGAACACGACACACACCCCTCCTACATGTTCCTCAGGTTTGTACAAACTATGCCCGAAACTCTGTTCTGGGCAGAGCAGCCCTACTCTACAACAAAGAGTATTCTAGTCTTGATATTTTCCATCTGTCTAAAAATTCCCTGAAATGGGAAATTAAAAAATTACATCGCAGTCAGTAACCCCTCCCTCTCTTTCCCTCTCCCATTAATACACACCCATTCACGTTGCCCAAACTCTTAAGAGATTGGTGCCTCGGAAGAGCAGTCACTCGCACACACACACACACACACCCACACACCCACACACACACACACATATACACCCACACAAACATACAATGCAGTGAGTATCTCTGTACCTACCCTAAGTTTTGTATAAAGCACTTCAATCTTACCTGAACTCGATATTTACCTATTAGGTGTAAATCTTTTTTGGCTCATTTGTAAAATCTATATGTATTACTATAATATCTATCAACAACGCTGTGATTTACCAATAAAGAATAAATAAATAAATAACGGCTTCCATGCGGTCCTTCATTGATCTTATTAGTGTGATCACGCTTTCTTGAGGAACATTATCCCATTCCGCAACGACGGCAGCTTCGAGCTCTTGCAGAATGGTAGGAGCAGGTTCACGTGCTCGCACTCGCCGTTTGACATAATCCCAGAGGTGCTCGATCGGGTTTAGGTCTGGACTTCGAGCTGGCCACTGCATAACGGGGATCTCGACCTCTTGTAGGTAATCCCGTACAATGATTGCGGTGTGGCAACGGGCGTTATCATGCATTAACTTGAACCCATCTCCTACAAAACCAGCATACGGGACCACATGCTCTTCTAAGATCTCCGTTATGTACCGACTAGCCGTCAGCGACCCTTGTCCGCGACCACCTCCAGCCCGGGAAACGCACACAAGTTCTGTTTTCCCGTCGATAGAAATACCGCCCCAGAACATGCACGATCCACCCCCATATGCGACGTATTCTTCGAAGCAAGCTTGTGCGAATCGCTCCCCTTTTCTTCTGTATACTCTTTTACGACTGTCGTTACAGAAAAGAGTCACCCTAGTTTCATCAGAGAAGAGTACTTTCCTCCAATGATCGAGTGACCAATCGCGATGTTCGCGAGCAAACTGCAGTCGGTCTCTACGATGCTGTGCAGACAGTTTTGGTCCTTTAGCAGGTCTATAGGCTGCTATTTTTTTCTCCCGTAGTCTTCTCCTAACCGTGGAGACGCTCACTGTTCTACGAGCTGATCGTAGCTGCTGTTGCAATTCAACAGCATTAGAAAACCGATTGCGTAAAGACGTGCTTACAAGGAACCGATCGTCTCTATCGGATGTGCAGCGTTTTCTCCCAGATCCACGTCTTCGGATACAGCCACCAGTTTCTTGGAACCGTTGATACACTCGCCGAATGGAAAAACGGCTCAAGTTTAGTTGCCGAGCAACATCACACTGCCGCATCCCTGATTGCAACAGTGCTATCACTTGAGCGGCTTCTTCAGCGGTAGTATCCATCTTGAAGTGTATTTTTCTTGCTTGTGTTCACTTTGAAGTCTGGACAATGACTAACTATCTGACATTCATCTGACATTTTACCTGGATCGGCCCTTATACTCCTTTGAGATAGTGCAACTAATGACTACTTCAACAAGTAATTTCCGAACAATTTTTTCAACATTCTGTAGCAAAACATTCTCCTTTGCGTATAAATTAAAATGCTAATTCATTTAAGGGTAATTGAATAAACTTTCAAATAACATTATTTTTTGTTGAATAAAATGTATGCGCTAGCTGCTGGAGAAGCTTCAAACATAATTTTGGAAAGGTGCGATTTTTGTGACGCCGAGTTTATTTTCTAGGGATTTGTCCCGCAAAACTTAAAAAACATTGTAAAATTAAGGGATTCTAAGTCGATGGATTTGTCCCGTAAAACTTACAGTGTAAAATTAAGGGATTTACAATCGGTTCGTAGTTTTTTCAAAAGAATCAAATTAAATTATAAAAGTAAGCTAAGCTTTACTTGAAAGAAACTGAAATGAGAGCCTGATATATATAAAGAAGAATTATATGCACTCTCCCATTTTTGAAATAATATTTTCCTTTTTCAAGAACACACTTCATAAAATCTATAGAGACTGTCTCCGTAAAACAGTCTGTAAAAAGTATGAAAATTAGAGTCAAAGCTGTTCTTTAGAACTAGCTTTTTGCACAAACTTTAGACTTTTTAAGAAATAGTTTGACGAGTTTGAAAAATTATGAAACTAACAAATGTCGAAGAACTTAATAATTACATTATAATCTGCAAATTATGCTAAAATGTCACATAAATACAGCCGAAATCAAATTAATGCCTTTCTTATGAACCACACCAGGTAATCGACTTAACCTCTCCACTCTTGCTAAATTAAAAAATAAAGTAAGGCAACTAAATACAAATACGTAATCGATGCACCGATGACATCGAAATGCTTTTCTTTGCATCAGATTATGCAAAGTGTCGATAGTTATTTGCGTAAGAGTGAGTAACAGTTTTCGCAAGCGGTAGCCGTTGTCGAGACAACAATTCAAGATCATGAGTCACATTCAGGATTTGTCTTTTGTTAACCCTTAGAGTAACAATACCATCCCTCGAAGCATGAAAATGCAAAATAGTTATATTTATTAAATTAAAAACATTATTTACTCGATCATTTCCACGTCCATTTACACGTTCTCTGTCAGGTGCACCGAATAAAATAAATAAATAAAACAAATAAATGAGTTATAAATAATAGTGAGCTCTTATTTCGTGGACTAACAGTAAGATTTTTTGTGAAATTTTTTCAAAAATAAATATTTGGGACAGGAAATAACAAGTAAATAAATTAATGAAATCTACCAGCGATTTTATTAATTTATTTACTTGTTATATTTTATCAAAGCACATCAATCTATGTTTCTAGGGTTCCGTACCTCAAAAGGAAAAAAGGAACCCCTATTGGATCACTTTGTTGTGCGTCTGTCTTTCCGTTGACCTAGAACCATGAAAATTTGGCAAGACACAAGATCTTACCGAACCCTTAGTGCGCGAGTCCGACTCGCACTTGACGTTTTATTTTTTATTTTCTCCCTGCTTAATACATCGATAATGATGAAAGTCCCGAATACCTGCAAAAATTTATGCATTGATTGCGCTCTCTTTCGTGATATTACTTCGTGATCCGTACTATACTACATACCTATTGCTGCATTGGTACTTAAGCACAATTACAAGCGAATTCTACAAGGTACGTTATCTACATTAGTTTATTTGTCAACCATAGTTTATGGGTCTGGTATTGCACAGAAATATTTTACAATAATGTACCGAGTCCAGAAATGTATTGTATTACTACAAGAGAAACTGAAAAAAATACAATAAGACTTTACGATGTTTAAATAAAATATGTGTTGTATTGTACTATGGTTATACTACAATCATTAAAAATAATAGTTAAACGTTTCTATTTCTCATTAATGTAAGTGGTTTACCTACGAAACTGTTGGAAGAACTTTGACTTTTAATTACTTTTCCCAAATAAAACAAATACCCAATTTGTTTTGAGGCACACGTCCTACTAAGTTTGAATTTGAAGTAGTGAGTGAATAATATTAGTGAATAATAATTAAAACTGTTTTAAGAACCAATTTGGAATAGGAACGTTGCATGTTATATTGATTCCGAGAATTTCTCATAGGAATTACTTACTCATTACGTCTATAATAAAATTATTAAACTTATTAATTTTACGCACAATTAAGATTGAATTGGCAGGTGTGGCTTATGTTGATACATAAGCCACACCTGTCCAATTTTACTTAGTAGGCTAGGTTTTATTTTTACGAATGAACACTTGAAAATTGTTGAAAACTATTAAAGAAACGGGTCGGACTAACAATTTATTTATTTAAGGACTCCCTACAGAAAATAACAATATACGATAGGGGTTTAAAGGTTTTAGTGGCCCTAACATCGGCTATGGCATATGGCTTTTTTTAGCAACGGCTAAAAAAAACCGTGTGTTTTTTTTTCAATATTGCCGCGCACAATGATAGTTGCACAGATTAAAATTTTTACATACTGTCTGAAAGCGTCAGGCTGCCAAAATATTTACAGTTGAAAATACGTATTGCTCTTTTTTCACGTGTGAGTCAGTGTCAGAAATCGGACGCTTTTAGTTAGGACATTAAGTTCTGGGACTTTTTTTAATTGTAAGTGTCCTATATTCAAATATATATTAGTTCTACTACCGTCTTCCCGTAGTAATGAAGCAATTTCCGCGGTAAAAAGTAGCTGTTCATCAGGAATAATGTGAGCTTCTAATGGTAAAAGAATTTTCCAAATCGGTCCAGTAGTTTCGCAGCCTATTCAACACAAACAAACAAACAATCAAATCTTCCTCTTTATAATATTCGTATAGATAAAACATTGTTTATTAAGTCTAGGTCCGTATTTTCTGCGAACTATCGACATAACATACCAACCATAATGATGTCTTCATACGCCTAACGGTACAGAGGACGTGCGTGTGCGCACCTTTCCATCTTCATTCAAAGAGAATAGAAATGTCGACGCACCTACCTACTAATAACTTTGCACCTACCTGTTGCTATGCTGACGGTTATTATCATAATGTATCAAGACGAAAAATCTCCTCTCTGCTCTTAGAAAACTTGTGTTAACCCAAAAATGCCAATTTAATATTTTAACCCCCGACTAAAAGGGATTGTAAGTTTGAACCTATCTATGCCAACAGCCCCGCCAACAGGGTTTACATTGTGATACTTGCATAGAGATAATTAACTCTACCAGTGTGATGACAACAATAAATAATAAATAAATAAATAAATCGTTTATTATGGAACAAAAACAATGGTTACATGTTAATGAAAAACGATGTCATCTGCAGAAGTTTAAAAAACTGTGTCGCAGATGACAACGCCCTCCTCCGAAATGAATGTGGGTGGATAGAGTTCCAAAAAAATAACAAAAAATTAAGCTATTAATTTAACTACATTTAAGTAAGATTACAATTTAGTTTTAAGAAAATTTAAATATAAAATACAAAAAAAGAAATAACAACCGAAAAATTACAAACAAATTAAATATTTTAAGTTAAGTTTCTTAATCAGCCAGTCTCTGTCGGGGAAAGTGTTTGTTTTTTGTGTGAGTAAGTGCGTGTGTGTAAATATATTAAGTATGGAGTGTATATTTTCTCTATATATTTTCTATATTATATTTCGTTTTGTTTTCGGGCGCACTCCTCTAGCGTGTTTTGAGCTATGTTTGAAGAAAATCGATTTAGCTGATCTAATATTATGGTAGGTGGTGTGGTACCTACATAAAATTGTTGCCTAAGGAATATTAATTTGTTTTCTAAATTTATCTATTTATCTACTCCCCAGTGATCACCCACTGCTAGGTATAGGCCTCACCCCCGTCTAGGGCGCCATTTTTGCTTGATAACATAACAAAAGTCTCGAGTTTTACCGTTATCAACGTTATAAGATCCCAATCATGGTATTGCAGTAAGCCGAAGTAAGCGACCCTAGAGAAATAAATGCACGTTTCATAAACCCCTAAAGGCCATTATTTTTAACCGTATGTTTTATTCGACATTTAAAAAATCACTTTTCTAACAATCATCATTTTGGATTTGAAGCTGCATGGATAAAGAAAGGGTTAAGTGGCTAGTTCTTGTAAAAATATAGGGGAATAAACCTAAAAAATTATGTGTGTCATATTTAACATGCAAGCTGCGTGAGCGCATCCTGAATCCATGATTGGAATATTATCCAATCGACCATTGAACCTTGAGCTGTGATTCTGATAAATCTGCATTTGACAGAGCTCTTGTTACGTTGGTTAGGTATTGTTGCATCAGTGTTGGAGGAAGCGAAGGTTGCATCGGAAGGACCTTATTAAGTAAGAATTAAGTGGGACTATTCAAAATAAACAAACAAAGATTTCGAAGTAAACAGACACAGAATTTTTGTTATAATTTATTGCGAATTTTCCATACAAAAGACTTCAACGCGCACCTCGCGAATGTTTTTTATTTTGTTTTCAACCCCCGACCCAAAAAAAGAGGGGTGTTATAAGCTTAACGTGTCTGTCTGTGGTATCGTAGCTCCCAAACGGATGAACCGATTTTCGTTTAGTTTTTCATGAAAATTTATCGGGCGGGTTTAAGTGCAATACACACATAATTAGTGCAATACACAATTTAAATTTTTGATTTTGTTCTTGTGCAGGTAAACGTTTGCTTCATCTATCTATACTTAAGAAAATTGTATTCAGACTGCATTATGGGGTATACACACACATGATACTCTAACGCCATAATAAGTGTACACTTCCCTACGTGTGCGACGTACGAGGTTAATATAATATACAAATATAAAAATGAATTGACGTTTGTTAGTCTTGCAAAAACTCGAGAACGGCTGGACCGATTTAGCTAATTTTGGTTTTGAAATATTTGTAGAAGTCCAGGGAAGGTCTAAACGATGATAAAATATAAAGAAAGTTCAGACAAATTGTATTGGCGGTACGAAGTTAGGCGGGTCAGCTAGTTCTACTTTATTTAAAATTTTTGTTCATATTTCTTTTTTTGGCCATGTGCGCAGATTTATTAAAGTGTACAACGCAAACACAGGTGCACTCACTATTTTCGCACTCTCATAACCTGATTGGACTGCAGACCGACACGACCGGGGAAAGATCAAGCGCAGCACCTACGGTTTGCTTTCCGAGGCCCGGGGGTGTAACACCGCCAACTTCCCGACTCTGGGCTGCTGCTTTTTGCACGACCCGTATTATAAATTGTTGAGTACCTATGTAAAACCTAAGTATGATCAATGCCAGATTATTGGACCAGAAAAGACTGACCGACATAAAGGTGCTTCTAAACGGGCTACACTTTTCTGCAATATGTGGCTGCAATACAACGGCCGGCAACATTGCTCGCAATACCAGCCAGACTATGCAAGATCGCAGTAATGGCCCGGCAATAATTGCCAAACATTTTAGGTGTGGCCGGTATGGCCGGTATGGCTGGGTGATCGCTGACAGATCGATTTAACAGCAATATTGCCCAGCCAGTTCTATTGTTGTTTCAGTCGCTCCCTATTGTAATGGCATAGTGCATCTTTTTCTACCGACATGAAGTTTGTTATGAGTGATGCTTTGACTAATTGCTATGTTCTGTGCTTTGTTGTTTGTTTTTGAACGCAACACATGGCCCGGCTTTTGGTTGCTCGGACATCAGTGTGCGAGCAATATTTTTGTAATGGCCGGGCAATTAGTTGCCAACAGTGCAGCCACTAATTGCAAAAAAGTATAGCCCGTTTAGAAGCACCTTAAGAATGATCACCAAAGTAGCAGACGTTACAACCAAAATACGCAGGTTGAAATGGAGATGAACCGGCCATACCATGAGATCAACGAATAATGGTCCTACGAGACAACAGTCTGGGACCTACTAAGCGTTGGGAAGATGATTTGCATAAGGGATGGCGTATAGGGCATGCCTAAACCTCTTGCAATGGCACACAATGGAGGAGGCCTATGTCAAAGGACAACTTGACTTACCTAGAACCGGTGTCAAAAAATTTGTAAATAGATTATATTAAAACTATAATTTAATAATTAGGATAACTTGTAAAAGTCAGTGAATAAAGGTTATTTTTATTTTTATTTTATTTTATGTAAATAACTACACACAGAAAAAACTACCGTAACTTCAACATCATCGTCATCAACCTATATTAGTCCACGTCTGGACATGGGCCTCCCTAATGAGCGCCATAGCACCCTGTCTTCCGCTTGACACATCCAGCATCTGCCTGCAGTCTTTCGCAGATCGTCATTCCACCTGGCCGGAGGGCGTCCTACACTACGTTTGCCGAGTCGCGGTCTCCACTCAAAAACACGTTTACCCCAGCGGTTGTCGTTTTGGTACTATACTTAACTTTCATCACCCAGCGTATTCTATTCGATAATAGCAGTAATGTGTGCATATGACAAATAAATCGGTGGTCGACAATAAGATGATCGTTGCACCATTGTGGTACCGATTGCAACCGCATTCAACTAGTACACGCAGCTTGTTACAATTGAACATAACGCGGCAAGTTATTGGAATTAAAAACTGGGTTAACACGAGCTAGAAGAATGTATGACATAAAACGCAAGAAACATGCGTACATTTTTGCATGAGAAAACGCAGTTGGCACGAACTTGAAAGTATTTTATTATTGTCGTGATTGCTATCCCGTGCTTTCTGTTGATAACACTTTTTTTAATTTCTTTTGAATAATTGTGTGATCTTGCTGCTGTTTTCGAAACGATCAGGTAGGTATCGTAGATTAAAATGTAAAATTAACGAGACCTTTGCCCCGCAGAGGTCAAAAATTGTTATGTTGGGTGGGGAGCTTTCCCCTCTGCTCCTCCGCTGATGTTGCAAGTTTATTTTCACAAATCTATATATATATATATATATATAAAAATCAATTAATTAATAAGTCACGCCAAACTAAAAAACGACTTCACTGATTTAAATATTTTTGTTTTTTGTTTACTAATACAGGGGTGGTTGGAAAGAAAAAAATAGGGTATCTCTGTGTGTAAAACCATTGGCTGTTTGTTAGTCTCGCTAAAACTAAAAACCGGCTTCACTGATTTTTTTTGTTTAATTTCCCCTAACGTGGTTTGCATGAAAAAAATAAAGGGAAAAAAATGTAGGTGATACGAAGTTCACGGGCTCTAGTTTGGATTAAAATAATCGTTACATTTTTTTTCCTATCGGTACATTGAGCAGTTTTGGTAAATCGTCTCCACTTTCGATCATTTGTTGTGCAACACCGCATCTGTGGAGCCGCATTCCTTGCGTTTTCCTTTTCATGTCTCGATATGGACTCTAACTTTAGAACTGGTTCTAATATACTCTTGAATTGTTTAGGTTAGTTAGTAGTTATAAATATAAGATTATTAAATAATAAATCATTTTGAGTGACAGCAAAATATTTCACAATATTAGTAGAAACCTCTTTTAGTAGCTAGTTTAAGTGTAATTAAGTGACCAATTTATCGTATTTTTTAAGCCTGATGTTTCCCACTGCAGGGCAAAGTCCTGCACGAAGGGCCCACGACTTGTCGAAAGGGTCCAGCTCATCCCGCCATCTCCGTCTAGGCCTTCTGTTTGGCCATATAAATCATTTGGTTCTCATCTAACAAGGTCTGCTTATTTTGGGCTCAGGGCGATGTAGTGTGAAATTTTAACCAGCACTTAACTTACTTAGTTTAATTTGTTTCTTTTATTGTTTTTTCTGGTGTCTTTTGTATTAGTGTAATTTGTGTATTTTTCAAGGGTGGCATGTTCAAATAATTGAACAAACCTAACATAAATCATTAAAAAAAAACAAAATTACAGTATGTTTTCTTTAAATTATATACCTACTATAACTTGGTTCTCTCTTACAAAAGAATTATAATCAATGTACTCATAATTAGAAACTTCGGTGAGGCGATTGAAGAGTCGCTTCTGTTTACCAAAACCTTGTAAATGGCTGGTCTTTGCTGACTTTAGCGCGCCTTCAGCAAATATTAGCTTCTGCCGAGATTGCGAGGTTTGGAAACATCTGATGTGGTGACGAGCTTATGACACTTTACCGTAGATTTTAGCAAATTAGAGATTTTACCATAAAAACTTTCGTATTTTGACGAATTCATAATGAATGTATGTGGGTTTACTACGAACCTAGTTTGTGTTGGAAGAACACCAACCTTACATCCCTTAACTCGCTAAGGGACTTCTAGGGTGATTTAAGAAGAGAGAAATTAGAGAATATTGAACAACACTGTTTTTGTATTTTTAGTAGAAACATCGGCAACGTTTCTTTTGATTAAATCTTGAAGGTAAGTTTATCGCAACACATTATTACGTTTTTAAACCGACTACAAAAAAAGAGGTTCTCAACTATTCGGCTATATATGTTTTGTCATATTACTTAATACGAAGGTTTTGATTTTTAAATTAAAATCTAAAACTGTAAACTATTTACAAATTTTACAATTATCTTTGTCCCTTTGTCAAAGGACTACCATAAAAATGGACAGTCCTCACCGTAACAACCTATATCGGTCCACTGCTGGACGCAGGCCTCCTCCTGATAAGCGTCTTATTGGCTTTTATCTCATGGGGGTTAATGCCCATAATCCCCACGCTTGGCACCCGGGTTGGGGATCGCAGTTCGCTGTTAGGACTGTGCTACTACCCGCCCCGGGTCGATATCCCTTAATCGCCTTTTACAACACCCGCGGGATGAGCTGGGGTGGTGCGAATTCTGAGCCGGCACCACACAGCAACCGGACAAACAATTGCAGCCTATTTTAGGTACCTACACTTAAACATAGCTTACTTAGCATGAAGACATTTGATGATGTCTCAAGATGTGAAAAATGATTGCAACCTTCACTTATTTGAAAGGTTAGCTATTCAAAACAATAAGGTACAGTTTGCTTCCATCTTGCATAGTGCCTAACTACAAATAATGCCATCTCGTTTACTTGCTTAGTAGTATCTTGGTAGGCAGGAGAATTGATTAAAAAATCACGAGGAAAATCTGGCAAAGATTAGAAAAAAGCTTTTAGACAAATAGAGCTAATTTTTACCCCGAAAATGTGGGTTTTTATATACTTTTCTGGTCAATAGCCCTTCATGTGACCACAAACTGGTGTTGTAAGTTTGATGTTTGTATCTGTTTGTCTGTTTGTGGCTTTTAACTAAACGGATAATCTGTTTTTTTATCGATAATGTTCATAAGAACGACAACGACTGTACCGATTTTCATCAAACATACTGATGAAAATCGGTGAACTCGTTGTGTTGTGAAAATGTTATGATGGTAAAAACTATAAATTGAATAGTAAAATTGGGTTTTCGTGAATTTAGCCTGAAGGTAACTAAGCTACTACCAAAGAGAAGAATTTGCGCTGTATTGTGAGAGGTGCCACCCCTGATATGACGAACACGACCACTCTGTCATGTAGAAGACTACCGAAATTAGGTGCATACAGCTGCATAATGGAGAATGGTTAAATTGCCTGAAAGAGAGAAGAGAAGAGAAAAGATTCAGTGAACAGTTCGTAAAATTTGATTTAACACAGTAAACCTATGTGCTAAGTTAGAGTATAGGTATCTAATGCACTCGCACAATAATCGTAAAAACATTGCGCCACTGTCTGTCGAAAGTTTAGAGCTCTTTACAACTGTTATTAATAAGATTTCATCGGTAGTTATAATTATATCGCTTGCCTGGTGATCTTATTGCACTAGATTTAGCTGGCTTTGCAATTTTATTACTCTTAATTTGTTTGGGTATACATCTCAGGTGTTTGAGACGCACTTCGGTAGGCTTATTCAGGAAGAATGGCTGTAGGTTGATTGCTTATTGCAGCTATCTTTAGAAACATAGGTATTTTTGACAACAGATATTCTAGTAGACGCATTCCTACGTCGACACATACATCAGTGACAGCATATTTATACTTTTAGTTTTCATAAATAAACATGTTTTTGTCTTGTCTTTGCCTCTTATTATATATGCCTTGCCCATGGCCAAATGAGTCTTCTAATTTTTAAGGTTAAATCGGTTGTTTTTTATTTTTTTGAATAAAGGCAATGATTATGAAAAATATGAAGTTCTTATTCCCAGAGTCGGCACCAAAATAATCGATTTATCTTTCCAAACAAAACTATTATCGGTCGGACCATGTACTCGTAGTTAATACTACAAGTAAAATAATAATGACGTTATTGACTGCTTATATCTTCCTGCACCTAGTAGGTATAGGTAATACGTAAGATGGTAATTTGTAGAAAGTGGAGAGGTAGGTACCTACCTACATTATGTTTGCTGATTAATGCAGTGTATGCGATCTTCACTTTTGTTTGTGTTTCTTAAGAAACTTCATGGTAGCCATAAGCCAGAGTCGAGAGGCTAAATTCATATAACCATTATATTATAAATATAAAAATGAATCCCTATTTCCTTTGGTCATGGCATCACGCGTGAACGGCTGGACCAATTTCGCTTATTCTTTTTTTGTTGTGTTTGTAGGATCTTATGAAAGAAAAAAAAAAGAATGTTGGTAACATAAATTTCCACGGAGGTGAAACCGTGGGGCGCAGCTAGTAATGTATAAAAACCAAATTTCCATGCAATGGAAATTTTCATATTAATATTTATATTTTAACCAATGTTCATCTACCTACAGTGTCATTCTCATCTATTTCTTTCTGTTCCTATTTTTTTGAGGTATTTTGAATCCCAAACGAAATTATAACTAATTTTGATGATACCCGAAAAATACACATACTCGTGACTCTTGTATCGTCTTCCGTGTACTAAACAAACTAGCAAATTATTTAGGTATTTAGTATTTTTTCTAAACCCACTCACGGACGGACAAACGTGCTAAAACTTCAAATAAATTACGTAAGGACCACTGACTCATCAACCAATTGAGGCATATTGTTATAGGCAAATAATTATGTAAAACCAATATCATCAAAAACTGAGCTTACAACAAAAGAACTGACAAAGTTTCATGTAAAAATCATAATAAAATTTGCATAATTGACTTGGCGTGTCAGGACGATTTATCGAAGGTCGGAGTCCACCTAGAACTCATCTAGACGAGGTTCCATATCGGTAAGACCAGTTCTGATCGAGGACCATCAATTAAATTTACAAAAAGTAACAAAAACGTGATTTTTTTTGTCGCAAAATCAATGGGTGCTGACTCAAATTTAATATTTCAAAGTAGATTTTAGTAAAAACCCCAACCCGCATGCCCAGAGTGGGAATTATGGGCATTACCCCCCATGTGATAAAAGCCAATAAGGCGCTTATTAGGGGGAGGCCTGCGTCCAGTAGTGGACCAATACAGGTTGTTGAGGTTGAGGTTTGGTAAAAAACTTAATTTTTAGCATCATTAATTATTCGGCTCTGCTCCTCTACATGTTTAGGTTTGGTGCCAACAGAATCGATACCATTGTATGTAATGAGTTTATCATGTAAATTTTTTCAGATGGAAAATATGAAATTATATTTCCAAATCCAGTCTATTCCTTCAGAGACATTCCTTACACTCGACTCCGATCTCTAAAAGCTTTTTAATATATCAATCGATAAATTGATTAAATTTACTTCGGCAGCCTCAAAAGGGCCAAAACCCTTTTTAGTGCATGATGTCATTCGCCAAAACACCTACCTGCTTTTGAAAAACGGATCTTGGATAAAATAATATAAAAGGTATTTTCGTTTTTTATTGTAGAATTCGGCCAAAGATTTTTGAGTTTTAACTTCTTTGCACACCCAAAGTTTAAAGTTCATGAAAATTATTTCAGCTAACCTACCTTATTATTAACCATCCAAGTTTTTAAAAAGTACTATCTATGTATGTATGTAATATATTAAGTATGTTAGTTATCTAGTACCCATAAACACAAGTACTGCTTAGCTTGGGGCTAGATGAAATTTATTTTTATAATAACTGAAACTGAGCTCAATAACTGATAAAAATCTTACCGAATAAATAAATCCAGTACTCAACACCAACCAATCAAATCACAAATTCACTTCACACTAAATTTTCGCACTAAACTCTAAATTCACTTTTTCGAAATTCGATTTCCCGCGTCGATTGGGTCGTTTGTTTAAACTTAGTGACTGAGGATTTAGAGTCGAAATTCCCGCGTTGGTGGTGACAGCGTATGACGCGTGATCGCGGCGCGAGTGGTGCCGCTATTTTGCGCGTGCGCAGGTGCCGTCCACCCACTACGCGCCAAAAGTTGACATAGTTCAGGCAAAACCAAGTTTCCTTTTTTTGGGTTTTCCAAAAATTTTTGTAAGTTATTACCTTAACTTTTTTTAGGATTATGCCACAGATTTAAGACTATGTACAAACCTGACTCATGTTTGGAAAATGAGGGCGTTTCCAACGTTGATCGTGGCCAAGAAAAGTGATTAAAAGAAAGGAAATACGAATAAAGCAGTATTTTTTACCGACTTCAAAAAAAAGAGGTTTTATGTTCGCCTGAATGTATGTTCGCCGATTTCTTCGTTAGTAGTGGATCAATTATTATGATTATTTTGCTATTGTACAGAGAATGATTCCAAGATCCTAAAAATAACCTAAAAATTTTATTTCCGAGGAATCAGTATTTACCCCGCACAACTTATTAAAGCAGTGTAAATTATAAGGAATTTCAAGACGATTTTGAATTTTTTCTAAATAACTAAATTATAGAGGAGGAATCCATAAAAAGGAAAGGGTGCCAGCCAGCAAGACACGTAGAGCCATGTAGATAATAAATTAAAAAAAACCTTGGTATTTGTTATTGTAGTGAATCGCACCCGGCAAGTCCCGTTGAAGTCGAAAAATATTTGAGATGTTATTTGATTTCAGTAGTGACAGAGTTCAAAGATATCACTTTATTTCCGTGTCAGTGTTTAGTTTTATAATTTGACCTTTTCTATGTACATTTGATTTATTGATTTATCTTACCAGTGATGCCCTAATCAAATTAATTGTTTAATTCTCTTAGGTAATTTTAAATAATAATGCATGCTTATTATTCATAAATTAATTTCCAATAGGTATTTGCTTAGGTACATAGAACTAGATCATGCTGTGTACACATATTTAGGGATACAGTCTAGTTTTTGTGTCCTTATATTTGTATAATATTTGATTGTATTCTGTTTTGTGTGCCAAATAAATAAATAAATAAATTTATTGTATTTATGGAAATAAAGAGGGTTTGATTTTGATTTGGATATGATTTTCTTAAAATAAACCCGATTTGCTTGAGTAACTCAGACGCTCTAACTAATTAACAACCCAGACATAAGTTAGCATAAACAAATTATCTTTTCTTTAGCAAATTATGCACCGTTGCGCTCAACAAACACAGGCTCAATAACTGGACGGTTATTTAGCGAACTTTCACTGCTTTGCTTACTCAAATACTTTCCCATTGTAAATATTCATCTCATTTAGTGATCGAAAAACTAATTAATGATCATGATGGAAAACTAATGAACACTTATCATTAAGCATTTTGATGATTATTGTAAACATAATGATAATTGAGCATCATCAGCTATACAGTTGGACCTTTGGATTGGCAGGGCTTCTGAGTTTTCCTCCTTTTTTTAGGGTTCCGTACCTCAAAAGGAAAAAGGGATCACTTTGTTGTCCGTCTGTCTGTCTGTCCGTCCGTTTGTCATCCCCCTTTTCTCAGGTACGCGTGGAGGTATCGAGTTAAAATTAACATCAAATACTCGAGACCGTAACCTTTCGGAGCCTCGATAAAATAAAACTTCTAAGTCAACGCCATCAAAAGTTACAGCCGTGTCTGAATATTTTGAAATTTTCAAGAGAATCCCACGCACACAAAACCTATAGGGTACTTCCCGTTGACCTAGAATCATAAAATTTGGCAAGAAGCTATTTCTTATATCACAAATAAAGGAAAAAATCAAAAAACCGTAAATTTGTACTATTTTCACAAAAAAAAAAATTTCGATTCTTTCTATGGACCAAACCCTATGCAAGGTCTTACAATTAAACGAAACCCTTGCGCGAATCCGACTCGGACTTGACGTTTAATTTATTTTACCTTCACTAAAGTCTTTATGTAATTAGAACTGACATTTTTAAGACCCAAATCCTTTGATGCCTTGCTAGTATTCGAACCAACGACCTTCAGGTTGAAAGACGAGGTACCTCCCACTAGGCCACTACATATACACTCATCTCATGTTGCAAGCTGAATAAACCTTGTTTAGTTCGCCCGAGGCAAAACACCCACCAATTATTATTTTAATAGTGAATATGAGCGTCTCTCTAATAAACAGTTAACGTATTATGATTAACTAGTTTATGTCCCCGGCTTCGCACGCGTAGGTTATTTCTATTCCATGGGAACTGATTTATGGGATAAAAAGTAGCATGTGTTTTATAAGAGGCATAGATCTACGTTCATGCAAATTTTCAGACCGATCCGTTCAGAAATATGTTACGTGCACAAAGAAATGTCAAATGTTGATAAAAAGTGTATTAGACATAGTTAAAATATATATGATGTTTGTATTCTTAAATAAAGAAATAAAAAAAAAATGTAGTTTTGGCATGAAGAGGTAACAAAAATCCATCCATAAATCTAAACATCCAAACTTTCGCATTTATATATTGGTGTGATTTTAACTTTCATAAATTACTATAAGAAAAGAGCGCCGGCACACTTTTGATAAAGTAAGTAGGTATATCTTAATCGAACATTATTGATCTCAGACGCCTTTGATTAGGGTATTTTATAAAAAAAAAATAAGAATCATTTCGGTTGGAATGAATGAATGAATGAATGAATGAATGAACACTTTATTGCACAAAATTAATAAAATAACTTATATCTAAATAAAAATAAAAAAAACGTACAATAGGCGGCCTTATTGCTTAAAGCAATTTCTTCCAGGCAACCTTATTAGGTTTTTATGAACGGTTGGACATCATTTTAACAGACTTCAAAACAGGAGGAAGTTTTATGTTCGGCTGTATGTATGTTCGCCGATTTTTTTGTCACATGTGGACTGATTTTTATGATTTTTATAATGAACTAGCTGCGACCCGTGGCTTCGCCCGCGTGGAAATTTATATTTCAAACATTCTTGATTTTTTCTTTCATAAGAACCTTCTCCTGACAATAACCAACACAACAAAAAAAGAACTAGCAAAATTGGTTTAGCCGTTCACGTGTGATGCCGTGACCAAGGGAAATAGGGATTCATTTTTATATTTATATAGATTGTATTCCCGAGGAATGAGAATGTATCCCGCATAACTTAAAAAACAGTAGGTATTAATAAAGTTTTTTGTCGATTAGGCTTCCGGGTACCCATTGAATTTTTCCAAAGTGACATGTATTTGTCAGTGCCAACGCCAACTATGTGTTTAGGAATTTGCAGTCAGTTTTAGTTCTTACAAAACAATCAAATTATTCCCCAATAATAATTGTACGAAACTTGTACTACCTTCCACTACACTGTATGTGTCTCCAATTACCTAAAGCCCGATGAACCAAGGTGCTAATCACGGAATCGAACCGGCACTTTCATCGCCAGTGACCGTTGCCTGCGATTACCCGCGCTTTCGATGTAAGTAGATAATTGATAACGCGTCGGTATACCTACTCAATTAACATTCGAGTTCCGCAAAAAAGCATGAAGAGTGCTCGGACACACGATAGCTAGTAGGAAGTTCTAATATTTTTTAACCGTACTTTAGTTCACTAAAATCAATAACGAACGTAGGTGGGTATTTGTTAGTAAAATTAGGTTTTTAGAAGAGAAATTTCTAGTTATTGCACTCTTTTATTCTATCAGTGCAATTTTGGCTTCCTTCCTAACTTCATAGATGATGCTGTGTGAATTTTCCAGCATTTAACAGAAAAATTATGATTCAATTTTATGCAAAATATAAGATCTTTTATAACATAGTATTTTCAAGCAATAAATAAACTTATACTATATTTTCTTTATTTTTAATATTATTTTGGTGAGTATCTGTCGCAGCGCATCAGCATTGTCATACAGCGGGGCAATGCAGCCAGCGTCTTGGGGACGCTTCCGACTGCTATTGATATGGATCAGTTGAGCTACCTGTAGATTGTTTGCAACAGTATGCATTTAGCTCAATTGTTTTAGTTGTAAATACTAGTTCTAATTTGTGTCTATTATTTGATTGTTATTTTATTTATATTATTAATAGTCTCTTTTATTATTAGTCAACCTAACTCTAAGGACAATCTCTAGTAGACAACCCAGCGGCTAATTCGCGATTGCTGCTGTCTTAAATAAAGTATAACAGGTACAAAAAATTTAGTTACAGTGTAGGTAGTCTTGAAGAGTGAAATTATTTAAAATTCCGTCAAGGTAGAGTATTACTACGGTTAACGGTCTGTTAGGTATTAGAGATTAAATCGCATTTAATGATTCTACAAACATAGATCTCTAACAATAGGTAAGTATATTTATGCTCTAATCAACAAACAAGAATGAAAAATGTTTTGAAACTATCTAATAAGTGCGTTGTAGTAATTTATATTTCTTTCGTTTTTAAATTGCTAATTTAACGACCGAAAGTGAGAAGAGTGCGAAGGTTTGTTCTTGGCCTTCGATAATTTGATTTCACTTTTTCACATTTATCATATTCATTAACCCGCTGACACCCACTGCTGGGCATAGGCCGTGCGAATGCGAGTTCTGTGCGAGCCTCATCCAGAGGAAGACCCGACGATGTCATCATACCATCGGCAGGAACATTCAACAGTCAAAAATCACCCGAAAATACAACATGGTAGGTTCCAAGGTTTCTTGTTCCCTTCTTTCCTTACCTTAAAAATATTGAATTGAACAAAAAAAAACAAAGTGATCACTTTATTTCCTAGTTTAAGGAAATTGTTCCCTTCACGACGATTCCCCCCACGTCGATTCCCTTAGCGACGATTCTTGTGAAGGCGACCGCTCCTGAATTCCCTCCACGACGATCACGCTTTTTTCGCGGTGTAGGTACAGTCGGCTGTGGCATCGAGAAAATTAAAACTTTAAAAAGCTGATTAAAATCTATTAAATATGCTTTTAATAACAATAATGTAATTAATTGTTAAAAAGAATACATAAAGACGCTACCCCGACCCAAATCAGCGCCACCACCTATTTTATCTTATTATTCTACTAAACGAAGGAATTTTCAAAAATCGATTGGCCTGTTTGTGTTCCCTATCATAAGCTTTTTTGATGTCTCTATAAATGTTTTTAGTTTGTAGTGTAGGCAGAGATGCGAAGTTGCTCTTTTTTGCCAACATGATGACCAAATAGAGCAATTTCGCATCTCTGCTTAAAGTATACAAGAGAAAACTTTTACAGAGACATTAAAAAAAGCTTATGATAAAAAAAAGGTTGCCTGGAAGAGATTGCTGTCAGCGACAAGGCCGCCGATTGTGCCATACTAGATTTAATTAGTAGTTTGTAAGATATTTTATAAGCATTTATGGTACAATAAAGATATTATCTATCTATCTATCTATGACAGGCATCACAAACTGGCCAATGATTTTTTTAAAATTCATTCGTTTAACAATAATTAGATAAAACAGGTGCTGACGCTGATTTGGGTCCTTAATTAATGTTATTTGAATTTTGTGACGTGTCCAAGACTCCTGTAAGGTCTAAAAGGACACGCACAATGGACCAACCCGAGTCTAAGTGCGGACACAAGAGTACACACACCATACCATACCATACCAAGGTCTAAAAGGACAAAAAATCACTTTCATATTTGGTACCCAAAGTAACCTTCTGAACTACATTGTATTTATAACTACTCTCGTCACGGTTCAATAAATTCATAGCAGTAAGTTAAATACGGATCTTACAGCATCATAACCTATCTGTCTTTCTGACCTTTTCTGAGTGCACATTTACTCATCATCATCATCATCATCATCATCAGCCTTTATTAGTCCACTGCTGGACATAGGCCTCCCCTAATGAGCACCATAGCGCCCTGAGCTTGCCTTGGGGTGCTAGGAATCACCGGGTTACCTCAGGCTACAATACATTACGCACATCTATTGTATTTATGGAAATAAAGAGTTTTTGATTTTGATTTTGTACTCATAGTTTCTAGGTATTTGTAGCCAGTGGGTGGCTAAGGTCTCACATAAAACTTGCCGCAATAAGTGACCGAATGAATGGATTGAAGTATGCCTGACTACCACAAAAACTGGCCAGCCTTCTCAAGATTGCTAAATATCTAAACCTACGTCAATCAACTAGGTTAGGTTACAAAAAGCGAAACAGTACCACATAATAAAAAACTTAGTCTCAGTATAACTAATTTCAATAGAGATAGGGGCTATAATTGAGTGTTTTTAATTAATTAAATTTGATTCTCCATATGCTACGCCGGAATTGGGTAGGTTCTAACCGTAGCAAGCCTTCTATGGAAAGTCACCGTTTGGTTGTCGATATAAAATTGTGCGCAGACGCGGCGTGACCGGGATTTTTATAGTGGCATATTTTATACAAATTAAAATTTCTACGCAGATAACTTTATTAGATTTTGCATATTTTTTAATACCCTGTAAAATATTTACTGGAGTCTGACTAACGAATTTTGGGACTGGAAAAAATTACAAACTTTTTAAATGGCTCGGGCTAATGACAAAATGAATTCAACAAAACAAATTATCGATGATTTGGATTTGTGATGATCTTGTTTTACTATTTTACGAGTCCAAAATTGTAGAATTGCTTAAATGTGGAGTGTTGAGTGTGTAAACAAGCTTACTCTTACTTAGCTTTTTCACTATAAATTCTCAGTAGCCAGACTCTACATCCCTGATTATCACTTCGAAGAAATACCTACGCACTTAGCAACCCTCTAACCTCCATTATCTATGCATGGATTCAGGAAATACAGTCCAGTGAATTTAACACGTTCACAGTCCAATGATTCTTACTTATTTTCACAGACAGAAACCGTTCCTATCTAATCAAATCGCTTCTGAACGCACAAAATTACATCCTCAATAATTAAAAACTATTATGACACTACCGTTCACCCATTATCCAGAGCAGGCCATGTGTCTGATACATTATTTATCTTTTATATCGATGCAGTCAATCAAATACCTATTTATCAAGATGTCACCACCAATTACATTTTTTTTCAAATGATCGTGTGAATGACATTACGTCATTACGTGATTTTGTAAGGCCTGCATTCTAGAACACTATAGTTATCGACAAGGGTATTGGTCCACCGGATGTGTGGCAGAATTTGATAACCATGAGAATGTAGAAATCAAAAACGTTCTCACACGTTAGTTAGCACATAATGCAAAATCAAAAGGAGTTCGATTAGTTTCAGCTAATCTTGAAGAAAATCAACACATTCTTAAAGGAATTATTAAAAATAAAAACCATATATTTTTTTGATAATAAAAAAAATTTAATAATCTAAAATCCATAATCATAATAATTCTAGATAATAAAATTAATCATAATCTAACTTCATAAGAAATAGTTTGTGCTACAGCTCGAAGACCCCCTTCATCATCATCATCATCAGCCCATATTAGTCCACTGTTGGACATAGGCCTCCCCTAATGAGCGCCATAGCGCCCTGTCTTCAGCTTGCCGCATCCAGCATCTGCCTGCAGTCTTTCGCAGATCGTCATCCCACCTGGCCGGAGGGCGTCCTACACTACGTTTACCGAAGACCCCCTAATAAAGCATAATTAGAGTTTGAATTTAGAAAATTAGAAAATTAGAGTTTGATCATGGAAAGTATTTTTTGGAAAAACTGAAAGTGCTTTGGTTTTTTGGTCAGGACGTCAGACGAGTCAGCAAGCCTGTACAAATATAATTGAAACAAGAACAAAATTTAAAATTTAATAACCCCCAACAGATTTTCATTTAACATGGCTAAGAACACTCGGGATAAAATTATATAAGACACAAAAAAACTAAACGCAAATCGGTTCATCCGTTTGGGAGCTACGATACCACAGACACACAGACAGACACGTTAAACTTATAACACTTCTTTTTGCGTCGGGGGTTAAAAACAACCCCGATTGAGCCCGATTTGACACTTGAAGAGTTATTGGTAGGTAGTTTGAGAAAGGTCGAAGATTATTAAAAATAAGATTTTTCTGAGGAACGAAAAGTACCCAGAAATTGACCACATACAACGACTACCACAACAGCCTATATTGGTCCACAGCTGGACGCAGGCCTCCCCCTTCAAGTGATGCCCCGCATGAGATATAAGCACCTTATTTATATCTCATGGGGGGTAATGCTCATAATCCCTACGCTAGGCATGAGGGTCGGGATCGCAGTTTGGTGGTAGAATTGTTTCTCAGGAGGCATTGTTGCCCGCCTCTGGTACATATCCTTTAGATATTGACGAACTTGCGCATGATGTGTCCCCCCGCAGGGTAAGCCTCCCTTTCCCTCCTTCCACTTCAGTATTCAGTATTTTATTTATTGCATTCATACAATCAGGTCTTAGTGATTCGGTGAGTTTATGTTAAGATCACAGTATGTAGGTACCCATTTCGGGTGTTGCAATAGAGGACTGGCAGGTATCGTGCATTTCTAAGATGAATATAGCTGATTTATAATTTAATTTGCGAGTCGCTAAAAGAATCGTTGAAGAAGTCGTCATGTTCGTAAAAACATTTTTTTATGAGCATCTCTTTCGAGACATTTTATGTTATCGTGAAGTTTATTGTAAATTTTTACCGCCGTCGAGTTGGGGCAGGATTGGTGGATTTATAATTTTGACTCAGGTTTCACCAGGTTGTGTTTATATCTAGTTTGGTATCGGCGGGGCTGGTCATTAATTTTTTTTCATGCAAGAAGGGGCCTACGTCATGGAAAGGATGCAACTAATAGTAGATTGTTTTACAACGGACTATCCCATTATATACGAGGTTGTTATATTCCCGAGCGTAGCGAGGGAGGATGACAAGGCCGAGTTATAATGGGTGGTTTTGGCCCGAGTAAAACACTCTACTTTTCACTTCGATTGCGAGAAAATAAAACAATTCAAAATTAAACAATTTTCAGAAATTAAAAGTTTGTGATTTAGAATGAAGAAAATTCTAGAGATTTAGCGCCAATACCATCTTTTTTTTTAATCTCTATCTAACCCGCAACGAAACAGTTTGCATTCTACCGTGAAGGGAAGAATCAACCGTCATAAAACATCACCAAAAAGGTTCTATTTTCAAAAAAAAGATTGACGGCGCACCAAGAATTCGGGTTTTTAGTAAGAGAACGAATGCTTTGTACGGGCTGATGATTTTAGACAAAAATTAAAAAGGAAAAATACTTTTAGCCCTAGGTATTAAACTCGAGTTTTAGGCCCGCTAAGCTACACTATTATGATACACTTTTTGAGCAAGAGAAGTGAAAAAAATATTACATAACACGATGAATCTTGGAGCAATAATGCTGGTCATCATAAACCTTCTAGGCCCAATTACGAGTTTGCTAAATCAGATGAGCCCGTCCTTGCCAATCTTGGCATTCGGTCAAAGGCCAGATTAGGAGTTGGGCTTGGCATTAGGTATTGAAATGACAACATCTAGGTTATGTCACGAAGACGGTCAAGTGACATTTAGCAGAATTATTTAACTGCTGAACTCTGTGGCGCAGTGAACGCATGAGACGCAGAAGGTTGTGGGTTTGATTCCTGCCGTTTGTATCTGGAAATGTTTATTTATGAGCTACTGAGACAGACACAGAGGGTGATAATAAATATTCGAAGAAAACATTGGAACAAATTCGGAACAAGCGTACCTACGGATTTATGAAAATTAACAATGATTAGCGATTTTTGGCGTCGAAGTTTCCTTATTAGTTATTACACACATATTTTAAAAATCCCATAATTTAAGCTCTGATTTAATACTATGGAACTTGATAACGCTAAGAAAAATGCCTAGAATACCTAATGTATTAATATTAGCTTAATTTAAATTCATAAAATGTCTTAAATAAGTATTCTGATAATCAGGTTAAATAAATTATATTTGAATAACTAATGATAAATTATTTATATGCTATAGATCAGTAGTAGCTCTACATGCGAGGACACATAAATGGTAATGAGTTATTATATAAGTTTATTTATAACTAGCGACCCGCCCCGGCTTCGCACGGGTGCAATGCTGATACTAAATATACTACAGAATCGGCCCCCCGGCCGGTACCGCTGCAACCGCCATGTCCCTGCATTTAAATCTATGATATCTTCGAAAATATTTATTAAAATTACATGCTGTAAATTAATTTATACTAAATGCACAATGTATTTAAGGTACTTAATTGAATAAGGATTAATGCAGTATTGCTTAAATGGCTTAAAGTCGCTTTGTAAATAGGTAAGTCATTATTTCTCGTAAAAAGTAAAGGATAAAAAATGTTTATTGTGGGTTATCCCTAAGAGATAGACAGATACCATCACGGACTTTTTTGTTGACCTTTTCAAGGTGTACAATACTGTAGTACATTATTTTGATCTATCTTGTAGGGTTCAGCCAGCGTTTGCAATGTAAGCGCAAAAAAAAAATGTGTATATTTACGACATCACATTAGAAACCTCTAAAATTATCAGTGTTTCTCTACTATATTATGCATTTATTATAAATATAAACCTTTGTTTTGAACCACCCTTTCTATTAAAAAAAACCGCATCAAAATCCGTTGCGTAGTTTTAAAGATCTAAGCATACATACGGACAGACGGACAGACAACGGGAAGCGACTTTGTTTTATACTATGTAAAGATAAAGAATTGTGGAAAACTGTTTTTTCTCCTAATACAACAAAATAAAAATAAAATTAAAGTAACAACAAAACCTGCTTAACAAATCTCGAATTATGCGGTTAACTTCCATGAAATCATCAATTACCGCCACATCTACCGCTAAACGGCATGCCGTGGTAGTCGCTCCGATGATAGTGAAAGTGGCTCTAACTCACTGCATCTCAGATTATCCGTATATGAGTTCGTTTGCGGTTCCATCCTTATCTACGAGTAGGTACGAGAAAGCTCGGTAATTGGCAGCAGTAATTTTGTGCAAACATGTACTACCCGATTATTTTGGAGAGTAGATTGTAAAGCATAAGCTAGATTTTATAATAATGTTTGACGTTTTGGAATGTAGGTATTATCCTATATATTAGAACCAGCTTAAATAAGTTAACTTTAAGAATGCTTTATGTGTGTACCTATACGCTGTTGGCGTTCCTTATTAATAAATAAATAAACTAACTCGTGGCAAGATGCTAGTTCTACCAACACCTACAAACACGCAATTGTTTGTCTCCAAACGTGTTAAGGTCAGGTAGTCCTACAGCAATAGGCGTAAGGGAAAATGCGCTCCTGCCAAGCCGCCCCGCTCGTATTTTTTGTAGTTATTTAAACATGGTGATTAAGAAAATCATTTTATCAAGTCAAACTCTGCGAATTTGTAGGAAATATTAAGTGTCCTTAGTTGAGTACAAAAAAATTGTGATATCAGTAGTTCGCTAGTCATAGTATTGAAAAAACGTTAGAAAAAGGGGTAACTTTGGGATTATTTTCTATCGAGTGAAGTTCATTAGATCTTGTAACTGAATGCGACTTTGACTAGACTAGATTTTTCAGAATTTTATACACTATTTTCTAAGTCTTTTCTAAGTCTCAGATGGTTTTAAAAATCACAAAAATGCGGCCTCTGCTGGCCTACCCAGCCTTAACTGGTTATCTAAGGTGCAAAAGGAAAACTGTGGACAGTCGTAATTTAACGACGACCACTGATGGATGAGAGTAGACGGAAATGTAGATCACCTACTTGGGCGAATAGATTACACGCAGCTTCTGTAGTTGCGTTTGTATTTATTTATTCCACCGTAGGTACACTTGATGTTACACTTTATGGCGTTGCATTATATATTTAAGTACTATTATAAAAATAAAAAGAAGAAAAGAAAGAAAGAAAATCAATTTTCACCACTCTCGCTCGAAAACGGTGACTTTGCTGCTCAAAAACAGTTAGCAAAATCGGGTTTTGCTCACGTGTGGAAAAAAATATTATTCAACTTTTTGAAAAAAGAATTCGTATTCAGAACAATGCAACCTTCGTAGAAAAAATATTCGTCCGTTAGTCGTTAGTCTTCATCATTCGAAACATATTCAAAACATCCGATTTTTCGCATGCTTTAGGAGACTAAAATAATGTTTGCTAGAGTGACAATATAAAAATTGAAAACGCGAACACGACCGAATGTTGGATATAGAAAGGTACAGTGGCGGTCAGAAGTGGTGATCTAGATTCTACAGACATTGTCTTGCAGCCATTCGTGGTGATTACGAGCTCTTTCAAATTTATTTATTTTTGGTCCTAGGTTCTATTCCAAGTCATTTATCCTAATTTTGAGGCTCAATTTCATTAGGCAATAAAACAGCAAAAATAAATACCTAACAATTTATTTTAACACTATTTTAAATAATAAATATGAAAACAATTTTTCTATAATATTTCGCTAATGCGCACCGTGTAGCGTTCAGTTATAATGTTGAGCTGAAATTTGGAATTAGATGACTATTTTAAATCGTAGTAACCTTCAAGCTATGTAATCTTTAAGGTATGTCTACAATTATGACCGCAACTGTATCTACTATTTATTTGTGGATGTAACGAATCTTCATTACATCTCGTCAGAATCAATCTTCTCAACCAAATGTGAAATTTATCGAACGTTTCAGTCAGTTTCACACTTAGTTTCACTTGAGGTTTATGAAAAAGCAGAAGCGCCTTTCGTGTGGTAAACTATAAATTAAAGAAAGTTTTTATACG
Organism: Eupithecia subumbrata; assembly: GCA_949316285.1. Lineage (NCBI taxonomy): Eukaryota > Metazoa > Arthropoda > Insecta > Lepidoptera > Geometridae > Eupithecia > Eupithecia subumbrata. The sequence continues at coordinate 3,846,196 of OX438634.1, forward strand.
AGCGGGAGAAAATAATTGTCAATCATTATAGTTTCAAACTTAACAACCTAAACGAAATGCGCTTTTACTAATACCTATTACTAGGTATTTCTTTTTCTACCTCGTTGGTCTAGCGGTCAGCTTGTTCAACCGCTGATTATGAGGTCCTGGGTTCGAATCCAGGGTCGGGCCAATAGTTGTTTTTGGGGTTTTTCTAGTAAGGAAAATTCACAGTAGCAGCCTGGAGTCAGGAAGTTGGCGGTGTTACACCCCCGTGCCTCGGAAAGCACGCTAAGCCGTTGGTCCTGCGCCTGACCTCTCCCCGGTCGTGCGATCTGTCGTCCCATCGGATTATGAGACTGAGGGAATAGAGAGTGCACCTATGTTTGCGCACACACTTGTGCCCTATAATATGTGCATCGCATCTGGCTAGTCTCCGATGCAACTGGCCGCCGTGGTCGAAATTCGGCTAGCTAGGAGAACATTATTTCTCTACCGACAAGCTATTACTCCACCTATTAAAACAAAGAGTTCTCGATTCTTAGACCCCTGTTAAGAAAGCTTACGCAGTTATAGTTCTATCCTTGAGTAACGTTTATGCCATAGAAGAGCGTTACTCAAGTATAGAAAAAAAAAATACATATATATGGATGACTGAGCAAGCCTTCTTAATACGGGCCTAAGGCTGCCAGTTTGTTAGAACATCCAGGTAGAGTTCTTGTGAAAAGAAGTCACTGGCAAAGAAATAAGAGATGGTAGGTAGTTCTTAAATTGGTTAAGGTTAGAAGTTCGCTCAGTCCAAATGCCAAGTCGCGCCGTCTTGAAGATATTAGGGCATTATGCATTTGCTACATTATGTGTCACATTATTTGACGATCAAGTGATACCTACTTAAATAATAGATTCAGGCCTTACTTTGCGGAAATCCATTGTATAATATTAGGATGAAACAATATTTAGTAACAATTCCGCGCAGATTCATCCTAATATGATACCTACTTACTAAAATCATTTACCAAAATGGATATAATGCCCTTGCCCATAGAAGAGATCACTTTTCCGAAAAATAATAACATTTATAGCTTTTAGATTAACTCTCATAAAGGGCCTCAGTTAAGCCTCAGTGTTGGTTTCGGCTCCGCTCTGCCTCTCAAAGATAGAGATAATAGAAAAAAGCAACTCAAAGGTAAAGCTTGATAATTCACACCAATAAATAATAACATAAAAATGTAATTAAGTATATGTTCTTACGGTTTCTTGTAATTTATGGTATCTGTCGTTGATAGTTCAGTAAATACTATGTTCAAGTAATATGTTATGTATATATGTATGTAAAATGTTATGTATATATGTATGCTATGTTCATGTAATATGTTCATAGTCTTTTTCATTGCACTATGCCACCACCTATCCGTGAAAACCTTTATTAAGCTTACTGGTATTTATTAATTTGTAATTCTGTTAGTTTTTTAGCCTTTGGTTTTCCTCTAAATAAATAAATAAATAAATAAATATCGGAACTCTACACTATTCAGACATAATTTCCCTTCAGACAAGAAATGCACCTAGGTAATGTTTCAATGACGGCGACTGTACAAATAACTAAAACCATAGAGCTGGAAAGTGTGGGATCTCTAGTAGGTACGCGAAGCAGTAGGTGAGTACAAGACACCGACACGGCAGAAGATGCTAAACGTATTCAAATTACCAACGATAAACAACCTCCTGTTAGCAACTGCCCTGCAATTTATCTAATTGTACCCAGATTAGATAAATCAAGGCTCTAGAGTGCCTACACTTTAGAATTTGTTAGCAATCGGGACCTAGATAGCGTTTTATTCGAGATACATACTTACCTTTTTTCAATTTGTTTTACTTTGAGACAAGATAATATAGTTAGGTAGGTACGTACCCAGTTACCTATAAAACAAAGAGATGACTGAGACTTGGGACAAACGAAAAACGTTGAATTTAAAGAATACATATTCTACAGCCTGTATTGGTCCACAACTGGACGGCGGCCTCCCCCTGATAAGCGCCTTGTTGGCTTTTATCTCATGGGGGGTAATGCCCATAATACCCACGCTGTGCATGCGGGTTGGGGATCGCAGTTCGGTGAGAATTGTTCTGCAGGGAGCGCTGCTGCCCGCCCCCGGTGGATATACCTTAGTCGCCTCTTACGACACCCGCGGGAAGAGTAAGCCAGCACCGCACAGCTGCATATTCTAATAAAGATCTAATAAAGTGCCAGAGTAGAAGTACCTACTTATTAATTCCTCAGCATACGTGGAAATAGAGATGTGGTGGTCACGGTTTCGTAATCGACCATGCAGCCCGTAGATGTCAAAGGACTAAGAAGGGCTCCCAAAAAGTCAGGAGCTTCCTTCTGTGTATTTTAATAACTCCACTGCGATTACCAGCCTCATCCGCCTGCAAAGCGTGGTGATTTATAGTCGCAAGTTCGGGGCAGGCGTGTTCACCAGTGGACTTATTCAGGACTAGCTGACCCGGCGAACTTCGTACCGCTTAAACCTTCCCTGAACTAAAATATTTCAAGACCAATATTAACCAAATCGGTCCAGCAGTTCTCGAGTGTCAACGAGGCAAACGAACAGCAGTTCATTTTTATATAAAAGAGAAGATACAATAAGATAAACACCTAAATATACAAGAGCTTTTCTAAGTACCTAAGACTGTAAACCTCAGAGCTTATCAACTAAGGTTATGAATATAGGTACTAGGTGACTTGATAGTCTATGGTCAAATGAAAACGAATCTCCAGTCGACAATTTAATTCGATATCCTACCAGTTAAATGAGGCAAAGTTAATTGAAAACGATGTGTGAAGACCCAAACAAAGCCTGACCTTAGAAATGACCTAGACGAGACCGGGATGAGGTAAAGCGAATGTATTTTTTGTGGCTGACTAGTTATTAAAATACTGCTATAAGTTTTTATGTTTGTTAAAACAATGCACTAAGGAACCTGTTATAAGATTAACAATGTAGGTAAGGTGGTACAGCGTATATTACGCTGTACTATCTTAACTAAATAATACCTTAATTCTTCTAAGAGCCTTCAACTAAGAGAATTTGCAAATAGCCTTTCGTGTTCTTTTTCCAAACCTTTCCCTTTCAATCTTTCGAAATTTCAATTCCCTAGCTAAAGTATAGATGCTAGAATGGGATATGTATCTATTTAACAGGCAGTATGAGTCTAATCGAAAAGTGTTTTTGAAAATTTGTTCAAATACTTACGTTAGTTATCTAATCGCCAGAAGTTTCACCAGAAGTCATAATAGTGAAACAATGTTATATCAAAGATTGTTTACGATCGGAACTAGAAATTTATTTGATAGGCTAGACAATTGGTATCCCAAAATAACTGAAGCTTCTCTAAACATATTATTATCTGGTGCTATTCATCAGTCATTGCGACCACCCACACAGTCATTATGCGAAGCTAGAAGTTTGGGTCAAGGTCCTATGACGCTGCTTTTCTTGGAGTGCTTAGCCAAACATATTACCTATCTACCTACTAAGCTCATTGTAAGCTACCTATTTCAAATTATTTGCGACATTTCGATGCTTACAGATTTAGTTACAAACAAAAAGAAATAACATTTGTGTCTTTGCAAAAAATTTTTGCGTTTCCTAGAAATTTTTTTCAATAGATCTTTTGAAGTAGGTAGCTAACGTAGGTACCCATATTTGTATTCTAGAGGTACAAATAAACCCTTTCTCTACCTTCAGTTTCACCATAAAAAACTATGCTCGCTTTTAAAAATTCGGTTTTAATTGCTACCTATATTTTTTGTGGTTTTTGTACCAAAAAGAAATTCTGTTCTATACCTTTACTTTCACTTTCTATACCTTTTACTTTCCTCGAGTATATGTAAAGTTTTCACATTTCAAGGACAAATATGAATCTTTTAATTGCATTTCTAAAGCACTGCATGTAGTGGCGCTACCCACGCGCGACTAACAAGGCGAGCTAACTGCCCACTAAGCACTAGCACCACGTTATGCTAATGCATCGCCGCCCACCTAAAGAAATGCACACAAAATGTGTTAAGGTTCTTCTTTATACATTAAAACATAAGGTAAGAGCAAAGGTAAGTTTTTCTAACATTGGTAAGCAAAAATAGCTGCTGCAGTAGACTTTTGTTGACGAAGTAGAGAAGATCTTGTTATACCTACCTATCGGTTCAACCCAATTTGCCGACCTTCACGATCATTATATTTACCTACTACATAAAGCGAAGACATTTCGCATCTACGGAATCTGATGAGACAACAGCGCCGCCTTGCCCCGCGCCGCGTCGAAACAGCACTTGGGTTCACACATCGAACCAGTCGATTAGACTAGTCGATACCTTAGATTAATTAGATAGTAAAAATACCTTCGTAGAAACTAATTAAATTTATATTTAAAAATCAAAAAAAAATTTTTGGGAAACCCGGGCGTCGTTCCTTTAATTAGCTCTACCAGATACAGTCAGCAATAAAAATTCATTGAACAAGAATAAATAGTACCTACCGAAGGATATTTCTCTTCGTGACCTGTAATCAGCTACAAAATATTTTTACCTACCATCTTTATGTGACAAAAGTCTCCTATATCCAGGTAATACTCCACTTATGGAGATTTTCGTTGCTAATTAAACTCTCGATGTTTATATATCAAATTAATCAATGAATTTAACTAATAAACCAACGATATTTTAATTCGTTATATTATAAGAGTTACGTGTCCATGTTTTTTCCAGTCAAAGAAATGACATAATCTAATCCGTCGACATGTTTATTGCCAACAGAAATATTATGAGAATCGCAATAAAATAGTCACAATAAAGTTTGAAGGTTTCAAACAAACTAATTAAGACGATATAAATCAAGACAAATGTCGTTAACAATTTAAATGACAATGATATCATCATTCTAAAATACCTCATCAAATCCTTTTGTAAAAATCATTTTGGACACAAGGTTTTTGCGATTTTTCTAAAGGTGACATAAAAACAGTGTCCTTAAAAATGTTTAAGGTGGATCGTTTCGAGTTAGCACAAGATTATTTTTTTTTATTGTTTTTAATTTATTTGCTTTCTACAACGAATAAAATTAATAAAAAGTAAAAAACGCAAATTAAAAACCGTTTTTTATGAACCCATGATAAAACCAACTTCATTCACTTCTAAGTATTTCGGAAGCGTTTGGGAAAATGTTGTTTTTAGTCCAAATTATCTTATTTTCCCAAATGCTCCAGAAGTACCATTGAATCAAAGTTAATTTTCCATAGGTTAATAGAAAATAGTTTACGATTTGCGGCAAATTAGTTTTCAGCTCGTTTTATTCCTTATAGAACGACAAATTAAAAACTACAAAATAATTTGAATCTCTCGCCAACTCGAAACGATCAACCTTAAAGATAATCGATGCAGCCGTCCTAACGTTAAGGTGGTTTTCACGCATGTACCAATTTCATAGTTAGAGAGTTTTATACTTTAAAATTAAAATTAGCCTATCTACATAGTACAACCTTAACCTAAGTATGTCACATATTTTCTACAATCTTTACTTTCATTAATTCTCTAGTGAAAGTGTTTCGTAACTTTTCTCCGCGTATAAATAACAAATCAGCAGTGTCAGGTCAAAGGTTCCGTTAAAGGTCAGTTTTGGCCTGTTGCCTCAGGCTATTTAGCATCCTAGTAGACGGTGAGTCATCAATAGGTTTTTATGTTATAAACTGTCATTGAATTCTATTGATATTTATCGTTTATTCGATATTTTGGGCACCTACTACAGTATCAATTGGCCCATAAAATAACTAGGTAGGTTTTGTGAATGTGACTCATTCAAACCAAATTTTTATAATGTGGAATGAACGATCATTTCCCTTGTTACAAAATATTTAAACACTATGACCTAGCATCAGCTAGGTATTTTTTGGGCCAATATCACCGTTTGTTAAACCGGATCAAAGTGCACTTAGCACTCTGTACTCGTTCAAAGCGCTAAACTGAGTTTATTTAACGTAGTATGTTGATCGTATTCAATTGCAACGGAGAAATTGGACCTTGGCTGATCGGTAGGAATATCTTTATGGAATGTACCGTACTTAAATAGAATAATAACTAACGAAAAATATACATATGTTATATTAACATCACTAGATAACCCTCATCTTAGTAGAGTCAGTAGTTAATATTTTCCTGCAAAATAGAGTCTGATAATAATGTAGAGCGATCAGATTTCACTGTCACGGAGCGGGTTAGACAGAACGACGTCCGGCAAGAAGTTGAAGGGAATTTGAGAAAGGATTATGGAATTTATAAAAAAATCACAATTTTATAAAAAAACAGCAAAAAACGGGGTTAAAGGCAATATACGGTAAACAAATTATCATTAAAGTAATATTTTATTTGAGAGTGGTGTTTGAACTGATTTGATCATAGTTTATGTTATCTTGGTTAGATACAATGCATGTAATAAAGTTTCATGATTTAAACAGTCGAATAAGGTTGGAACAAAACACGGAGTGGGTGAACACAATATTTATTTAGGATATTTAATTACTAATTATCACATAACAACAATGGAATATAAACTAGGAAATGGGTAGTAATAGATATCCTGCAACATTACATAAGTTTCGAATCTTAAAACAATTAATTTATGCACAATGGAATGCTAATGACTTTATGACATAACTAAATCATCTACATTATGGTAAACTAATTTTTTTTTTAAATAGTAGGTAAGTATCACATAGTTGCTAAAAGACGGAATATATTTTAAAAATACGCTTTTGCACGCGGCTTCGCTTATAAAGCAACCGGGTCAAGGGACACAAAATAATTTAAGAAAGAATGTAATAATGAGAATGCTTGTATCTAATGGACTTCCCAGTTGTGGGATTAGGAAATAGATATAGAAAGACGATACCGAGAAAGTTTAAGTAAGAAATCCATTTTTACCAAACTTGCATAGATACATTCAGATAGAAGGATCATCTCTTACGTCTGAACCAATAATGGTACTTATCGAGAAAATGTGAAAACGTCTTTAGACATACCTTTAGGTGACAATGATTATGCTGGCTGATGCAAAACAAAGCCGCGAACATAAGCTAAAGGTAATCCCTTCCAAACGGGGACTCTCTTCCGTAACGATCGTTTGTTTTTCATGATTGCGTTATTTTTTGACCTTGTGTTATTTTTTACCAAAAACCGATATATTAAGCTGGGTGACGAGGCAACCGATCTTACGGGGCGTAATTTACTAGTAGCGGCGAGTACCTATAAATAAATAAATAATAAATAAATAAATAATGCTGGACAATCCACACAGCACCATCTAGCCCCAAAGTAAGCTACTCAAAGCTTGTGTTAAGGGTACTAGATAACTGATATAATTAATACATTATTTACATATATATTTTTTTTTAGTATACATAGAAAACCCAGACCAATGGAACAAATTTCTGCAGATCGTACAAAAATTTATTGCGAGACGGGAATCGAACGTTTCAACAGGCCGGCATCGGACAATCCGCTGACAAGTGCGTCCACTGATCGGCGATCCGAATGACGTCATTCGCATTAAATGGAAAAGTAGCCTTCAAAAATCCTAACCTGCATTGCCGACAGTCCGCTCCGCACGGTACAGATCTGTTATGTCAAACCATTGATGGGGTCAGTGCGGATTGTCCGATACCGGCCTGTGAACGCGCACCCTAACGTTTCAACTGCTAACGTTTGAGCCGTAATGCCTTACCACACCGCGATCGCGACCCTGACTGAAAGAACGTTCGCTGTGTAACACGTTACATTACGCCTTGTAACGCCAAACCTACCCATCTTTAGACAAATAAAGTGTCAGCTAATTACAATGCGATTAACCCATAAGAAATAAATGTCACTAAGCCTTCTATCAGAAAAAGTTTGTCGCGGATTTTGTGTTTTGCCGATTTCAACACGAAAATTACGTTCAAATGCAGTTGTGCGCAAGTTTGAAAGGGGTTACCTTTTGTAGGTATTACATACCTACTAACTAATCTAAGTAGTTAATATAAATAACCGTGGACTATAACCTAAACTTGCAGCAACAGCGCGACGCCTGCCAAGGTCCACTTGGCCGGCTTGTCCTTGGTCTTCAAGTTGAAGGTCCACACGTAGGTCGGACCGCGCGTGCGCGTCTTGTATACCGGACACTCGTACATATTGCGTAAGTCTTGTTTGTCTTGGGTTATCGCCTGGAGGAACGTAAATAGCAAGTTTTAGTGGTGTTGCTAAGTGGAAAGTTGGAGGAGACAGTTTCGAACACAGAGTAGAGGAAATTAATCTGAAGGTAACCCCGCCATGGGTGATAAGGTTAGCTGAGAGTAGCGAGAGCTTTGGCTCAATCCACGATTGGAGTTGTATTACTGGGGGCTCTGAAACAATCTGTCTAAAATTTACATTCAATTTTTATGAATTAGAGTTTAGGACTCTTAAAAAAATTGTTTTATATCTTCATGAGAATATTTTTCGTCACAAAGGATTATCCAGGTTTTTTTACTGCGGTCTATTTGGATCATATTCGAAGTAGGTAATATTTATTAGATATTTAGGTACATTACTCTTATAAATGAGACGATTTCTAAAAATAAAGAGCCCCTTTTTTCCTTAGAAATCAACATGGCGCGGATCATTTGTGGCAGAATAGAGGTAGCTATTGGGATTTCATGTCCAACAGATAGAAATGCCGTATTCGGAGAACTTATTTATTAAACAGTTCGGTAAAAGGTAACAGAATTGGCGGCCTTATCGCTTGAAGCCTTATCTTTTGAGTCAGGTCGAACTATTTTAACACATTTTACTAATCGCCTCATTGTAAAATAATTGCATGCTGCTAATTAGACTTAAAATCCGGATGACAAATAAGCAGTGATCGGAATTAGGTGGGCTAAAATACCTAAAGTTCAAAGAACAGAGGCAAACAAAAATGGAGACTTCCTTACTACAATAATTTTATTGGACCCAATTGGGACGAAAATGGAATACTTGTCGCAGTTAGCATGTATATTTAATATTAATGTTTTTATAATATAACGAACTAATTCAAATCATTTTTAACAATCCAACCCAACCAACCATCTTTTTAACCAACTGCAAGAAGTTTAATATTTTATAACTTAAATCTCTAATTGTTATTAGCTCAGGTAAAAAACTGATTCACCTCATTGTTTTCTTTTCCCAGAATAGCCGAAGCTTGTTGTCTCTTTCTAGATTTTGCTATCTTTTGTTTGTCACTGGTTTGCAGTGTAAGCAATAAACAATAACAAAAAGGTTGATGAGTAGGGTTGAATCAAATGGCGACAAACCTACCGAAGGAATTGTACTGTCGTGGATTAAATAAATAATAAGAATAATAATAATAAACGTTTATTTCAGAAACAAAACAAATTGTAAATTTTCTAGTAAAACCTTTAAATGTGGTAACAAACAAACCATTTTTAATAGCTTGCAAAATGTTAGAAAAGGTGAATGGAGAGACAGTAGCTCAATTTGTGATTAGATGTTTAGAAAATATGTGGGGAGACTCCTATGAAGCCGAAGTAGGAGATGTTTTAGTATTATGTTCTGATAGCGTAGCATATACTTTAAAAGCAGGAAGAATTTTGAAAAACTATTTGCCGAATATGATGCATGTAACCTGTTTAGCACACGCTCTTAATCTCGTTGCAGAACAGACAAGGTCAGAATATGTGGATGTTGATAGGTTATGTAAAAAAGATATTTTTAAAGGCTCCCAATAGAGTAAAAATATTAAAGGAAAGATTTCCGAACATGCCATTACCACCAGAACCTGTCATAACATGGCTAGAAGCAGTCTCGTATTATGCCAAATATTACGAACAAATTAAAACGATTGTAAGACTTCTTAGAAGCTCTGAAGCTTTATCCATTAAGCACGCTAAAGCTGTGCTAGAAAAAGAAACTTTAAAAACCGATTTAGATTATATTGAAGAATATTTTAAAATCATTCAAATTTCATTAAAACGATTACAAAAGTCTAATTTATTGTTAACAGAATCTTTCCAGATATTTGACGAAACCAGAATCATTTTAAGCTGGTGTTCATCTGAAAGAGTCAAAATAAAACTAGAAAACGTTATGGACAGAAATCCCGATCTAGATGCATTAAGCATGAACCTATAACTTCAGTTGATGTTGAAAGGTCCTTTTCTACCTATAAATGGATCTTAAGTACAAAAAGAAATCGTTTAAAGATTGAAAATATGGAAAAACTCATGATAATTTATTTTAATACTTCAGACGAAAATACATCTGACAAAGAAAACTCCATTCTCTCTCAACTCATTTAGCTATTCAGATTAACTGACTAATTTCTACATCAACTGAAATAATATTCTCCTGTGTCTCTTAACATTTGGTTACTTTCATAATTTTTACGTAGATTCCAATGATTGTACAACATGAATAATTGGTGTGAAAACTATAAAATTGTTTTTTTAACCTTTACCTACTTTGTTAGTCACACTAATATTATAAATGTGAAAGTTTGGATGGATGTTTGTTACTTCTGGGACGAAAAAATAAACGGACGAAAACTTGGGACGAAAAAATATTTAGTCCTAAGGCGTCTCCATTTGGTCTCTGTTATTTTTCGAACTTTAGGTATTTTAGCCCGCCTAATTCCGATCACTGCAAATAAGGCACGACAATCTTACCCGGACATTGATAACCGGCATAGGCGGGAACAGATCCTTAAGGGTCCGGCGACGGATGTATTTCCCATACAAACGAAATACCAAATTTATTTTTAATTTGAGCATATTTTCACTATGGTCTGTTATTATTTGTATTAAAATAGTATTTATCTAGGTTCCTGCTACAATTTTTTTTCAAAATACCTTTATGAAATGAAATTAAACCTAATCGCATTTTTACATCAAAGAATGAATGTTGTCTTAGTTATTGTGTAGATAAGTATTTTGAAAAAATTTTATGGCAGGAACCTATATAAATACTATCCTAACACAAATAATAGCAAACCATGGTGAAAAAATTCTAAAATTACAAATTATTTTGGTTGTCCGGCGACGGATGGATTTTCTATACAAACGTAATACCAAAATGATTTGTAATTTGAGCATATTTTCACCATGGTCTGCTATTTTTTGTATTAAAATAGTATTTATCTAGGTTCCTGCCACAATTTTTTTTCAAAATACCTTTCTGAAATGAAATGAAACCGAATCGCATTTTTACATTAAAGAATGAATGTTTTCTCAGTGTTTGTGTATATAAATATTTTGAAAAAAGCTTGTGACAGGAACCTAAATAAATACTATTCTAATACAAATAATATCAAACCATGGTGAAAATATTCTCAAATAACAAATCATTTTGGTACTACGTTTGTATGGGAAATTCATCCGTCGCCGGACCCTTAAGGCGCGAGTCCATTACAATCCCGGCTTGAACGTCCCATATGGCGCCCTCTATCAGGAGCCCGTAGACGTACGCACCGTCTTTTGAAGCCGCATTGCTGGACATATGCCTCCCCAAAGGAACCTCACTTTTTGATTAAACCACCTTCTGCCTGTGACTTTGCACGCACTATTCCCGGATAAAATATAGCCTATGTCCTTCACCAGGATATTTTTTTTTCTTTTGCCTTTCCTAAAGCTCCGTTCAGCCGGTTAGGCGTGGATAGGTAACAGACGGACAGACTTACCTACTTATAATATTGGTACCTAGAGGTGGATTGCTATATGCTACCCCAAGGCTCGAATCTGATGAAAAGAGTTCCTTACCCGAACATTAATAACCGGCATAGGCGGGAACAGGTCCTTAAGGCGCGAGTCCATTATAATCCCGGCTTGAACGTCCCATCGGGCGCCTTCCATCAAGAGCCCGTGGACGTACGCACCGTCTTTCGGAGCCGCCCTGGAATCAAGAATGCTGTCGGACGGAGCCTTGTTAGAGCGTTGTGTAAGCGTGCGCTGAGGTGGGTGTGGAGCTTTAAGCTGGGCTGACGATGTGTTAAATTCAACTATTGACTGAAAAATATGTAGAGCACGGTAAATAACGTTTTATGGACATAGAAAAATTAAGAAACTGGCTTATTCCAATAACCCCCTTACAAGATCCCCTCTAGAGTCTCTCTCCTAGTGGCTCAAAGAGAAGACAAACAGGGGATTTTCGGACAAGAGTTCCAGAAATCTCTTGATCCACTTATTAACACCGTATGTATAGTTTGCTCAATTTTTATCGATTTAGAGAAGACTTTTAAGACAGGGTCAGACTTTTACACGTGATGTTTGACAATTAAATTTATCGTGCTTAGAAAGCATGTCAACAAATTTTATGTCCACACCAACGCACCTAAGACTACATTAAAAGTTTCGACCACATATTTGACACAGCGTCAGCACAATATGATATTTTAACAGCCGAAGCTAAGCAATGGACAGTCGTCAGTTGATCCATATTGAAGCCAAGACTTATCTTTGCTTTGCTATTCTGCTAGCCAACATTAAGTACATCCAAGGCGGTAACACAATCCAATTTAACTCTATGTCTATGGATTGAAGCATCGCTTATTTAAGCCAGTCTGTAGTCAGCATGGTGCCTGAAAACATGCTCAAAACATCCAAAAGGCGGTATTACATATCCAAGGTAACTCTATGCCTATGGATTGATGCATTGCATAGATAAGCCAGTCTGTAAACAGCATTATACCTGAAAATACGACTGTTACAGCTGAAATGTTAGTTAGTACACAATGTACTTTCTACATTTCGTAGGTTACATACGTGCTGCATCTCATGCAATTTTGATTTGAAGCCAATTATGCAGCAAATGAAATCGTTTATGTGTTTTTTATAGAAAGCACATCATTACATCTTCAATTAAAACCTAAGTCTACATAATATGTAGGTTACTCTAGCGAATAGTACCTATTTGTACCTACCTACACAAGGAATACTTCAAGCGACAACTTACCAAAATACCTGCTAAAGAAATTATTAACATACAATCTACCTAAAGGTCTGAAAGGAAGCATAGTTTCGGACAGCCAGAGCGAAATTAGTATTAATGCCTAGCCTACATTAAAAACGCTTGAAATTTGGTCTAAGGTAAGATCTAAGATAAAATTGCCTAGTAGGTATTAACTATAGTCATATTGCCTAGGCAGCTAGAAGAGCTGGTTATAGTTTGTACTTACATACTGATGGAATACAGACGCTCAGTTCAAGCAAGAATAAAAAACATAATTCAAGATCCTGTTATATTGAACCAATAAATCAATAAATTTGCTTATGAATAAACGATTCGTCTTTTATTAGTTCTATGGCTAGAGATATAGGATTACTGGATATTTAATTATATAGGATATTCATTTCCTTTCAGACCACGATCAGAATCAATCAAAGTATTTGGTTTTCATTAATTATGCGTAAGAATACTATCAAAGCTTTCTTTTGCTGGTTTCTTGTAATATAAAGGGCATTAAACCATGAAGTAAATGTAGAAAGAAAGTCCTGATAGCCACTGTTGAAGCGAACAAAATAATAAACTTGCCCAAGTTCCTTCTAGGGATGAGACGTATTTACGCGACCAGGTTTCTATACCTGGTATTTGCTTGCAAGTACGGAAACCAGGTATGAGTCGAAATACTTTGAAGGTCTTGCAAGTATTGACGCACCGCGCGATATAAGTACCTACATACTTGAAAGTATTCGAGTATATTTTCGTTGACACTATTTTGTTCCTTATAACAAAGAGAACGCGGATCAATTTTCTATGAAAGTATTTTTCGCCGATACCTGTGCTTGAAGTATTTGTTCTGAACACTCCATTACGAATCTTATTCTCATGTCCATTCGGATCAATTTCCTATGCAAGTATTTTACTTTCAAGGTGCGTGACGCAAATCGGCAGACTATGACTGACTTCTGACAGTGACAGTGACACAAAGTTGCGTCTGACCCAGACAACTTTGTGTCACTGTCGCTGTCAGACATTTTCAGTATTTCTAATTTTTTTTCCTAAGGATTTTTCGATCGATGTGCATAACCTGTCGTCGTCGGCATGAATCTTACCTAGGTACCTAGGTACCTACGCCATTCTAAATACAACAAAGCTGTTATAGAGTAAAAGCTACGTACCTAGGTAGGTCCCTGTCTGTTGGTCAAAACCAGGTAAAAGTACCTACCTACCTAGTTTGCAACTAAATTCCTCATACCTAATCATAAGTATTACCATAGATGTAAGAAACTCATTAGTCATTCATTCATTACCTACCTACCTACTTTAGCTACCTACCTACTCATTAATTTTATTTCTTTTGACAGTCCTACCCATCTACCTAAGCCTGTTTTTGAAGTAGGAAGAAACGGTTTAATTTCAATTCAGTTAGATAGGTAGGTAGGTAGGTAGATATTCATAAGTTGTCCTTAATAAATAATCAAACTAAATTAAAACCTACGAAAAAAATACCTACCTACCTACCTACGTACTTGTTTAAAATAAGATAAGATAAGATAAGATAAGATAAATTTATTGGTTCACAAAATACAACGATAAAAAATAATTATAAGAAAATATATAGTATTATAAAACATCGTGAGACCAAAAGGCTGCCACTCAGCATGTGCTGCAAAAGCTCGGGGAGCAGCTGCAGCGCTGGTCTTCCGTGGTACCTTAGCGTAGAGCGCGTCACTGGCTGACACACTCTTTACAATAATATTTGGTATCCAGCTAACATAAAATACGTATCTATTTAGATTTTATAAAAAGAAAACAAAACATTTGCGAGTAAATTACACAGGTGATGACTGATGAACTAAAATAAAATTTTTTGACATGACTTAAGTTCAAATATAAAAGTGAAAGAAACAAACACAGAAAAATTACAAAACAAACAAAACAGAAACCATGATCGACCACATTAATGCGAATCACATTGAAGATTTAAAATATATTTTTTTAGATTGGTTTTAAAACTGAAAAATGAATTTGAATTTCTAAGCGGAGGTGGAATATTATTCCAGCATTTCGTGGCAGCGTAACGAAAGCTGCCACGAAATGCGGTCGATCTATGGCTTGGACATATTAAAAGCACCGCCAAACGGGGTTGGCGGCTGGAGAATTTAAGTTTTTCATATAAATATACGGGCGTATGTCTTTTTATTATACCAAAAAGTAAAGTTGCGAAGTGAAGTGAACGACGTGATGACATATTCAAAAATTTGTAACTATTTATATAGGGAGAGATATGGGATCTACGCGGGATGGGGAAACAAAATCGTACGCACGCATTTTGAACACGCTGTAATAGCTTCTTCGAGCGGCCGAGAAGACATTCTCCGAAAACATTGTCGGCGTAATTGAGTTTAGATAGGATTAATGAATCACAGAGCGCTATGCGTAGGTCGGTCTTGAGATAGTCACGTACGCGGTACAAAACAGACAATCGGTAGAAACAATTGCGAGCTGTTTGGAGGACATGTTCCTCAAAGTGCATAGATCCGTCCATCAGCAATCCGAGATTGCGGGCTTCAGTTGCGCGGTCGATGAGGACATCTTTTACATATACTTTTGGGCCTTGTGAAATAATTTGAGACCTTTGATTTTTGGACCCAAGGACAAGATATTTCGTTTTATTGGCGTTTAAGTGTAAACTGTTGGCATCACACCAATCCACTAATCTATCTATGTCCTTGTTTAGTCCTGAAATAGCGAGATCCATATTTGTAGGTTTAAAGGATGTATATAGTTGGACGTCGTCGGCATAAATATGATATTTAGTATATTTAATGTTATTGATAATATCTGCGGCGTATAAAATAAATAATATGGGGCCTAAAATTGATCCTTGGGGAACACCACGCAACACAGACATTTCGCTAGAATTAACAATGGTGCCATCATGCTTACGAATCTGGACAATTTGTGAGCGCTCACTCAGATAACTCTCAAACCATCTTGTCGTGTCATGATGGAAACCATAATAAGACAATTTAGATAAAAGTGTGGTTGTGTTTATAGTGTCGAAGGCGCGCGAAAAATCCAACAGCGTTATTATGGTGCCTTCCCCTTTGTCTTGAGCTGATAGAACTTCGTCCATCACATCCATTAAAGCAGTTGTTGTGCTAAACCCCTTTCTAAAGCCCGACTGTTTTTCGGGTAGTATTTTATTTTTTTCTAAATACGAAGTCATTTGAGTGCAAACTGTTTTTTCCAATATTTTAGACAAAAAAGGTAATATGCTTATCGGGCGCAAATCTTTTAAACAATTAGGGTGGCTGGTTTTGGGCAGAGGTTTAACAATACCAGTTTTCCAAAGTTTGGGAAAAATATTTGAAATTAATGAAGTGTTAACTATCGATGTAATCAGAGGGAGTGTTTGCGGAAGAGTTAACATGATCATATCCATGGACATGCCATCGACGCCTGTTGCATTTGTGGAAAAAGTTCGAATTATTTTAAAGACATCGCTCTCATTAATAGTTTGCAGTTTAAAAATAGATGGACCGAATCTATTAAATTCAATTCAATTCAATTCAAAATCAGTTAAAATGTTTTTTAAAAAGGTTGATGTATAACCTAACCTTATAAACGTCATGTAGTAGGCACCTTTATGTAATCTTAGTCCGAAATCATGCATCTAGATAATTATTATGTACCTACCTAGGTAGGTACTTATCCATCTAATACCAGCCTTCTTGGCCATCGAACCTCCCATACCAACTAGGTATGTACTCTCGGTATTTATCTAGCTAGATAGTGCCTGGGTTTGTTTTCTCTGGAAAACTCGGAAAACACGTTTTCCCAGAGATGAGACCTATTGATTGAGCTAGATTGATTTTTTCAATCCTGAAAATTTAGCAGTTTTCATCAAAATTATCATTCATTTAGCTATACCTAGGTACATTATGTACCTTCATCAACCTGAAATTAGATGAGTGAACACAGATCTCATTTTATAAATAGGTAAGTACCTACGTCATACCTTCCTAGAGTGAAAAGTCCTCCTCCCGTACTTTTAGAAACTTTAATACGGCCCGTCCCCGGCTATTAATTTTATGTAGGCGCTAGGATTAGTCTTAACTAGGTACAACACAGAACATTTACCTGTAGTACCTAGGTAGTGTGTAGTAGGTACCTTATCAAATTGTAATCCTAACGCCTACTTAAAATTAAGAGCAGATGTCCCACTTACTTAGAAATTTTAAAATAGATTTAATGTGAGTAGGTACCTAGATGGTGTTATTTTATTAGTTGTAGGTATAACTACATATTTAAGTAAGTAAATTCAAAATTAAAATATAAGATTAATAGGTATCTCATCTAATCGATAAAATACCTACTGATACATTAATTTTAGTACCTACCTAACCTATATCTAGACTCGAAATCGAAATCTTTGGGTCTGAATAGGTCAATCGTGCTGATAAATTATATATCTATTCAAAAGGTAATTTGGAACAAGTATTTTTCGTTGACACTATTTTGTTCTTTATAACAAAAGAAGCGCGGATCAATTTTCTATGAAAGTATTTTCGTCGTACTTGCAAGTATTTTTTTTGATAACTCAAAACGAACTTTATTCTCGTGAGAGCTCGGATCAATTTCCTATGCAAGTATTTTACTTTCAAGGTGCGAGACTCGCCACGAGCCGCGCCCGCCCGCCAGCGCCATCCGAGTATTCGTACGTACAAGGTATAAAAATACTTGAAAGTATTTTATACCTGGTTTTTGGCGCTGGTTTTTATACTAGGACGTACTTGGAAGCCCTGGTACTCGATTTTGCAAGTACGTCTCATCTCTAGTTCCTTCTTAATACAGAAGGAAAATTCTATAAACCATTTAAAAATTCTCATCAAATGTTTAAAGAACCCATGCGGAGTACATTATAAATCAGCGCTACATGCTCATTGTATGCAGCACAAAGCTGAATTTACTTCATTTGCCTTGTAAAAAGTAATTTATGTTTATGTGTCATTCTAGTTTAGTATAAGAAATCCTCAGGCAGTATATCTTTTTTTTTTTTATTATGTGAAATACACATAATATATAAATATAAAAAATATAATAATAATATATAAGTATAATATGAAATAGATATAAGTGTATATATTAGTTGTAATTGTTTTATTCTGTTACTGTAATTTTCTATTATTTATTTCAATATGTATTCCAAATACAATAAAATACGAAAACTAAAAATAATAATATATAAATAATAATGATAATAATAAGATAATAATAATATATAAATATACATATACTACTGGCCTCGAGCATCTGCTTTAGACAAGGATGTCATTATGTATATATATATATATATAAGGCTTCTTTATTGTGCAATTTCACCGGCAATCAAATGCTTGGCTGCACATCAAGGTATTAGTTCATTCCCGGGTGACCCTTTGTCCTAAGGACCCCTACTACTCTACAATTTCGTTAAACACACTCTTAGGTTTCAGGTACTTACGTGAACTCCTCCTTCATTTTTTTCGTGACGTCACATTGCAGACACATCTTGTCCAATGGTAGTTCGTATCTGCGAGCGGTACTCTGCATTATGGCCGTCAGTAGACTTTGCGGGTTGAAAAAACCAGCCAACCACACGGACGATGGTAGCTGGGAATAAACCAGGCAAATATTAAAGGTTTGGTTTAAGAAAAAGCTAAGCTAACGCCTGAGATGGCAGAAAAACACTTCACACATTCTGCTAGACTCAGTTTTGATAAAGTTAATCAGAAAAATGCTAAATTCCACGTTTTAAAAGTCAAAAATCTTGATCCTAAAAGTCTTTCTTATACGGTAAAGAAAAGCATTGGTAGTGACTCTGATGACACAAAACTTAAACTAAACTAGCGAAAAAATGTTGCAGTCCTTTAAATTGGAAAAAAGGGACAGAAACAATTTTAGGCTAATTAATTTAGTTTTTTGTTCCAAAAACCATCCTACTAATATTATAAAGCCGAAAGTTTGTGAAATGTGATTCTTTGTTACCAACTACTGAACAGTTCAAGATGAAAGGCGCGCCATTTAGAACATAGCCTAACTTAGATAATATGATACTTATTATACCGAAAATACGCGTGCGAAGCCGCCGGCAGAATCTATGTGTGTCAAAAAAACGAGTTTCCACTCTTGATACGCAGGTGTTGAAGAACAGAACAGTCAGAGTAGAAGATGATTCTTACCACAAAGTCGGTGGCCCAGGTTTCCAATTCCCTCAGTCTGAGGAGCAAGTCCACATACCACGCCGCTAGACCGAGCAGCGAGGGGTAAGCCCTGGTACCCCATATCGCTGGTACCTAACAACAAAATGTCTTTATCAGTAAGACCAGCTTTTGGGAAAACAATTTTCACTGTTTGCTGCAAATAAACTGACATGTAGTCAAGAGAACATACCTGGTCTAGAAATAGTGCGTTTTCCAGTTCTTCCATCACTGACGTGATTGTTAATTCACCCTGAAAAAAGTAATGTTATAATGCGTTGTAGGAGACTGGACGGTTTCGAAAAACTCAGGATCTAAGCTCAGGATAGACAGAAATGAGATACAGCAAAGAGATCCAAGAAATTTTGCGTCAGAGTCAAAGTTCTTCTGGCACGTTGAGCCACATGAGTAGGTAATGAGCAAGCACAGCAAGCGAAGATTGTTGGACGTAGAGAAGGTGAAATTGGTGTCTGTTCTTCTCTTCTAAACCAATATGAAAGCACCGATCGAAATATCAGGTATTGCTTCATTTATAGTGCTGTCAAATAATTTTAGTTTAGTTTTAGTATTGATACCATTTTTATGCTTCAAAATCCTACATTTTTAAAGTGAAAGTCATTTATCAAATATAACCTTAACATTAATAAGCTGAAGACAGGGCACTATGGCGCTCATAAGGGGACTTATGTCCAGCTGTGGACTAATATAGGTTGAAGATGAACATTAAAAACTCACTTTGAGTCCCAAGTCCAGTTCCCTCAGCGATCGCTTCATCTCTCCCGTCAGATAGTTCATCCGCTCGCATTCCTGGAAGGCGACGATAACGTACGGAGTTCTCTCTTCCACCTTACCCATTATCTCGACCATGTTGAACTCTTCGGGGAGCTTCTCCATTATCTCGTCTAGCATTTGTTTTACCTGCCAAGTGAGAGTAAAGTTTGAGTGGTAGAATACATAGATATTTATATTCCTACCATGATTTTGGTCACATGGACAGTAATTTGACCACGATAACAAAATAATAATGCTGGACCATCCACACAGCATGATCTAGCCCCAAGCTAAGCAGAGCTTGTGTTATGGGTACTAGATGACTGATATACCTAGAAAATAACCAGAACACCCGGAACAAATATATGCAAATCGTACAAACATTTGTCCCAAGGCGGGAATCGAACCCGCTACCTTCTGGCAGGCGGATTTTCGCCTGCCGGGCCACATCGGTCGTCATAAATATCCATCTCTCGAATAATCAACAATGAAGAACAAGGTTTTAGTACCGAAATTATTAATTATCATCATTATCCACTGCCAGAACTCTGGAAAGGTGAACATCATTAGTCATTGCGCATGTCAGGCGGAAAGGTGACCAATTAATTACATTATTCATCAGAGATCGTTCCACAGCCTGAGTGTTCACGGTAGGAAATTCCTCTTGAACCCTTTTACCCTACGAGAATATGAGCTCCAAGGATGGAATTTCTGTCCAGGGTAGAAGGTATATGTAGCTGACTAAACAATCCAGAAAAAAAAAATTAATCAACGTTGCAACGCCAAAACCTAATCCAGTTAGATCGGAGCACCAATAAACTGGTGTATTACCTTATCTTCTCTAGTGACCGTGGCAGCCCCAGACGCCTGGGCATCTCTCGGCTGCATCTCGAATATGGTCCGGAAGAGATTCTCGGACGTTGTGGTCAGGAATCCGATCTCTGCGTTGGGATGCAGCCCGTACAGGTAGGGCGACTCTGCCGGCATCGCGTCTTCTATGTACTGGTGGTAACCGACGTAGTCGGTGTTGGGAGGGGCGGGGAAGCCGGGGGCTAGTTGGAGCTCGCCGTCCACCTGGAATCAGAACATGTACCGATTAATAGTCTGAGAATATACTTTAGTTCAATCAAAAGCAGCTGCCATGATGAAGATGCTACTTAGATCAAATCAACTGCAATCGACTGAGATTGTATTTCGTGATAAAAACAACAAGTTACGCCCAGATAAGACAAGCTCATGGGTAATGCATTTCGACTCTTTTAATTTTGTTTCTTCCCAATGTAATGGTTAGTCTTCCGAATTTATATTCTGCACAAAGAACCACGTGGCTTCGTACTCAAATGTTTTCAATGGAATACTAGTTTGGACATTTTAATGTTGTAAAACCTTTAGAAAACCCATTTATGTCTTAGTCTTGAATGTCTAAATTGCATCTCCGCTATGCTACTCCTGTAACTCACCAGATCTGGTTGCATAAGTTCTTCCAAATAAGCGTTGCAGAGCCTCCTGTCCCAATCATCAGTGATATGCCCCCCGTACATGATCTCCCCGAATAGATATCGGAGGTCCTCCCACGGGACGCGCGAGTTGGCTTCGAGGTAGTTGAATAATACGAACACGCTGATTGTTAGATCGCCTGGAAATAGTACAAAAATCATATAAGGTACTTAGATTGTCATGGTCCTCGCATACGGGCTAATCACCTCTCCTGATATGTAGGTATGCGTAAAAGGTACCTATGTGACCGGCGACAGAGTGGAGAATGAGAAAAAGTATTGAAAGCTCTTACGAAAAATAAAGGGTTGCTCCTCGACGTATTCTTTTTGATTTATTGATCGTCAAATCTGATTGCGCCCTATGACTCTGCACCGAAATATAGGAAAACTCAGCAAGCGCTGAACGTCACATACTCAACGCTGTTTTTTAGCAAAAGGCGCATACATGACTCATACTAGCGCCGCTGCCTTTTTCTTTCTTTTAATTACGTTAATAAAAGGAATTTTTTAAAGTCCATTTTACTGTTTATGATTTCTATCATAAGATTTATTTTAATCCCTTTGAAATAGTTTAAAAAATGTACTTTAAAAAATCCTTTGATTAACATAGTCATAAGAAAGAAAAGGCAGCGGCGCTAGTTTGAGTCATACATGCGCCTTAAGTTATTTATTTATTTAAAAAGATAGAAGATAACAGTTATAAGTTACGGCTACGAAACTTATATCAGGACAAAAATTTGATATTATTATTATTAATAGATCTAAAATCAAAAGTCAAGATTCATTTCGGCTCACTGCTCCACGCATGACATTAAGTATAACTAAAAAGGTCTATGGTATCTGAACTTACCAACATTGAAAGGGTAGATTTTGTTCCACCCTTGCGGTCCGAACTTGCGCCTCTCTGCCACCACCGCGTGAAAATAGCAGAGTGCGAACAGTATAGCTTTGAATTCGGCTTCTTTACCACACATTTCCAGAGTTTCTTGATTGAAGTTGTCCAGTGCTTTGTGTATGTTCGCCTGAAATGAAGAACAGACTACATGCATTCTTTTTATTCGACTATGATGAGAATGATACGATTAGGTGTCGCGGTTGACTCTCGAGGTCACAGAAAATGCAGGAAAACCTGAAGAAACTAGCGCAGGACTGTAAGAAGTGCCACCAAAGTTTGGAGCCCTTTACCCTCAAACATTACAGTTCCTTTTCCAGACTGTGAAGATCCCTGGAAGTTTCGTGCTTCTGGCCCGAGTAGAACTGGTTATTGACCCAAAAATACCACAGAATATGGACAAAGTCTGGAGTTCAAATGCTAAAATTAAAGTAAATCACATCACACTATTACAATATAATATTATAAATGCGAAAGTTTGGATGTTAAGATGTATGGATGGATAGATTATTGGATGTTTGTAACTTCTTGGCGCCAAAACGACTGAACTGATCGAGCTGAAAACTTGCATAGATGTTGCTCTAAGCCTGGAATCAAACACAAGCTAATTTTTATGCCACAAAACAGTTCTCATGGGATAGAAATAACCTTTATACAGTACACCTGCTCGGAAAGTTGCCTATTCCTTTTCCATTTATAGAATAGAAAGTATGTCTTTGCAGGCCTATAGGAAACCGGGAGGAAAAACTCTATGGAATTTCATTTCTCACGTGTTTTAGCGGGAGGAAAAAGTGTATGGAAATCCATTTCTTACGTGTTATTTTTTTTTATTTCCTAAAAGATCGGCCGGTAGCTATGGTTATTTTCGTTCGGTCAAACGACAAAAAGTTTTTACTCCAAGTCCATTAGGCCTCTTCCGATTTCCGAACAAAGAATTTTGAAAAAAGAACCCAAGGCTGGCGCGGTCAATGAGGTTTTACCAACATCATTGGGCGCGGTAAGTTCTTCTAAATTTCAATTAATAATTAATTCTGCTTTTTATTTTCCTCGAAGGTGTAGTATAAAGCACTATTTATCACTCGGCAGAAAGTGCGATTCCTACCTCGTGTGTTTTAAGGCCAAAACGACACACTCGGTAGGAATTGATCACTTTCTCGCCTTGGTGTAAAATGCACGTTTCCTTCGAAACAACGCGTGAGAAGCCGTGGTTATTTAAGGGTTGCATATGATGACAGTCGCAAAATCTGGTTGCAGATATGCAACCAGATTTTGCAACTGTCATTTTGATACGTTAACAGTTGGTAGGGAGTCATCGATGGAAACGATTCACGATTACTGTTTGAACCCTCGTTTAGGCGAGAAACTTTTAGCAGGGGGACGTACCTATTTGGGCTTACATATTTACCTTCTATTAAATTGAAACCCTGACTAAACCTTATTCAATTCAATTAATTACTTATTCTTGCCTTTTATAATAAATACTTATTTTAAAAATGACATTCCTAAACTATCTTATTCCATAAATATGAAGTATCCAAGTTTTCAATCTAACATGAGCGAACCCAAAATAATTGTAGCGCCCTGACAGGGTTTTTGTGCATTGTGTACCCACTAAGACTACCTACACTTAAGAACAATACCTGTATGCATAAAATCACAATAAATGATATGAATATGAATTATGAATACCTGCATGCCAGTAGGTGGTTCGTTAGTAATCTTGATGCTGGACTCCAAGATCCCCTGGGGTATGATGTGTGCGCCGGCGGTGGCGGCCGGCTCTGCTGACATGAACAGGCGGAAATCGTCGTGGCAGCCGTTTGCGAAGCTCTCCATCTTCTTTTCGAGGCTGGGCAGCCATTTCTTTACTAGATGGATGTTCTGGAAGATATTTCGTTCTAGCATCATTATTAGTTCTACGTGCATACTTTAATTTTATTTTAACCTTTATAATGTGTTCTTACTAAGTTATCTATAAAGTAAATTAATTTAGTAACATATATAGCTTTAATTAACTATAAGGCAACATTGTAAATTTTGAAATAAAAACATTCTACATGTTACATCACAAAAACAGTCAAAACTGAAAAAAATAAGATAGATGTTTGTTCAAAAATACCGAATGAATTAGGCAGACATTTTGCATAGCATTGGTCGAGTTGGAGCTGGAATGATATTTGTTTTAATTTTTCGAAATAAATATATATTGTTGGACAATCCACACACCATCATCTGGCCCCAAGCTAAGCAGAGCTAAATAAAAACGTTTAAATCAGCGTACAGAAGTTGGTAGTAAACCTGATGGTCCAATATTTAGGGCAGCTACAATATATTGATTATGTTATTATGAAGACTACAGACTTGTGATAGTGTTACCTGTAAGACCACCCAATGCCCTTTGATCAGTGCCTCATCCATGGCCTGCTCCGCCACCACCTCCTGACCCTGTCCAAGAGACACGTTGTGGAAGTTACCGTTGTCAGCCGTGAAAGACATCACCTGGCAAATGAAAACACACCATCTTTATGACGACCTGATGACGACCTCCGTGGCGCAGCGGGCGAAGGTCCGCCTGCGACGCAGGAGGTTGCGGGAACAAATTTGTGTACGATCTGCAGAAATTTCTTCCGTTGGTCTGGGTGTTTTCTATGTATAATAAAAAATATCTATCTATGTAGTGTATTGTATTAAGTATATCAGTTATCTAGTACCCATAACACAAGCTCTGCTTAGCTTGGGGCTAGATAATGCTGTGTGAATTGTCCAGCATTATTTATTTATTTATTTATTTAGCTGCACGGAGAAGGTTAGTAATGAGAATGTGCTGAAAGGAGTCAAGGAGAAAAGTCTTTTAATGAACAGCATTCAAAACAGAAGAGGGAGAATGATTGGACATCATACGATATGACAGCTTCATAAGTAACATCATAGAAGGAAAAGTAAAAAGAAGACGAGGACGGGAAAGACCAAGAATTAACTATGAGTCAGATCAAGGAGAAAGCCACTGTCATTTCGTATAAAGAAGTAGAAGAGACCGCATTGGAAAGAGAAAAGTTGAGGGAATTGCATCAGACCAGCGACAAGAGCTAGACTCTTTAATTATAATAATCTTTATTTATGAACTCTATCTATCAACACACTGTTTTTACGCACAAGATGGTTTGAAAAAGAGTTTCCTGATCATGATCATTGTCTTCCGAGCGGTAGGTAAGAAGCTCAGTACCTCATCTACTTTTGCTTTCCTTTTCCTTTTTCTATACATATGTATGTATTTGTACAGCCCGACATTCTACACACTTAGTATCATACAGACTCTAAGAAAGGTCGCGATGAGATTTAGTTTGACAGATGTTGCGGAGTTGCATCTTTCGTTTTTAAATAGAAGCCTTTTATAGATCTTATATAGAAGCCTTCTTGTGCGTAAAAACAGTGCCTTTCCCATTATTAACCAAAGACCTCGTTCCTCCTATTCCACATCGTATCGGCGCGACACAGGGCGGAACCTTTCTTTGATACCGACAGAGGTTTGATTACCGGGCGCCGCGCGTCGCCGGTGCACGCGTAGTGTGTAAGGCGTAATACGTTTTTGATTTAAGAGGATTTTTAAGAAATCAAATAATATCGCAATCATATAATACCGGAATGTGCTATTTAACTACACCACCATGTGGTGTAGTTGAATAGCACATTCCGCTTCTGACGGAAGGATGCGGGTTCTAGTCCCGTCGAAGTCGAAAATTTTTGCGATATTATAATTTGATTTCTTAAAAATTACCCTGAGTGTGGGGTTACGCACTAGTAGCTTTCTATAGTAAAGTTTCTATGGAAAATTATGATTTCTTAGTTTGATTCACTCAAAACTCAGTATACATAAACGATATGTAAATAATAATGAATCACGTGTTTTTTTTACAAAAATACCCTAGGGGATGTGCACTAAATTTCTGACCATTGTAAGATTTCCACGCGGGCGAAGCCGCGGGGCGCAGATAGTGAAGATAGACATTAGCCCAGGTTCACTATAAAATGGAAAAATTTGTCTTCCTCAACACAAACCTTGCCTAACGCCTCGACGTCTTTCAGTGGGTTAACCCCCGGCGATAGGATGAAGAATATAGGTGTAGTTGGACTGGTCTCTTCAAAGGATTTGCTGAACTCAACAGTACGGTTTTCTACGTATTTGCCGCCCATCTTTTCTTCAATGTATGCTCTGAAAAATAAGAAAGATCTGACAAAATGCACTCACAAATTTGTTTCATAAGGCAGGATTTTCGGTGGCGTTTTCCGTTGCAATTTTTTTCCGCTATCGTGCTCAACTCGACTCTAGCTGTTCTCCGAAGAACGCATCCTAAGAATATCACTCTAAGATTGAAAGTTGAGGGTGTTTAAGACAGCAGGGGTTTGGTTCTAGGATGTTCTACGAGCGTTACTTACGCCACTGCGTATGTCATTCTGTCAGGTCGTAATGCTCTCATCATGCATAAACGCTGCAGGGGCGTTTTGTTTTTCCATTCCTAGAACAAGGATCAATAGTTTATCGCTTATATATCGTACAAAACGGTTTGGACTCCCTCTGGAGTCTACAGACTAAAGTCATTAAACTAACTGGATGGGCACCTTCAATCAAGTCATGAAGCATACACAATTTTTTTTTTTTTTTTGTGATCTAAAAAACGAAGATTTAAAAAACTCACCTCCTGCATTTCTTCAATGATGTGATAATGCTAACTAACTGGAAAGGATGAGTTTAGGAGGCTAGGTTCTATATACAGATTCCTGAACGCATCCCTTCTGGCTAGAGAGCTTTGTGAATGTGGAATTGGAACTATGAATGACCTTGAAGATGGCTGTAGTGTTTAAGAAATGAACGATTAAACATTCCGGGGAGCATAAGTGCGCTGAGTAGAATTAAGAAAAAAGTAACCCTGAACAGAAAAATATGACCTAAAATGAAATACCAACTCAAGAAGAAAGCGTGTCAAGAAGGCATTGTTACGTAAAAAACCATCGGGACGTAGACCAGATGGCCGTAAAACGTGTATAACTGGGTCTACCTGAATTTCTTGACGTGTCCAGAGTCCTGTAAGGTCTAAAGGAAATAAAACACTTTGATATTTTCTAAGTGGAAGCTGATCTCCGTAAACCCGACGCTAACTAGCGAGACTGTCTCTCGCTAGTAGCTCAGAATCGAAATCTGTGGAGTTGTTTTGTGTCGAAGGCCAAATCCACTTTGCAACACTAGGCCACAGGAGTAGGTAACCACAGCAATTTTCGTTAAGCCAAAACTGAAGGACTAACATGTAGTCGTTCATTTTTGGCAAAGCGGGTCGTGGCTGCGATAGGGTCCTTGATGGAGGCTGCTGGTGCAATGCGCGTCTGTCTCTATTAGATGGTTACTGGGAGCCGAATGACGTTACAAAACAGAAAGATGATAAATACACATTACACGTGTTAAAAGCACTTACTTGTGGGAACTTTTCTCGTTCGGGACAATCCGCTTCGACAATTTTCTTCCAGCGTTTAGGGGATGTTTCAATGTCCCTATCAAGGTTCCTAAATTCATCCTTTCCGGCCAGAGAGCAGATGCCTCCCCAAGACTGGTTGGAGAGGAAGTCCACCGGACTGGTGACGTGGGGTTTAATTGGGAACCGAAGGAAGAAATCCAGCTCAGCTGGGTTGATCTCCTCGCTCATTAGGAGCACCTGGGAACAGTTAAAATAGAAGGTTTTCAATGTCAAAATGTGGATGCCCAACCAGCTTTGATATTGATATTCAAGAGACGACGGTATTTTGTTGTTTAATTCCTAATTTTGCTGCCAGAGCAAAATATTTATTACAACTCTAGAACTCTAGCAGATGTGGTTTCTCTGGCTTGTTCTTGTGGTTTCTCTGGGAAATAAAAAACTTTACCACGAAGTTGCTTTGGACACGTCACTAATCTTCCGTTTCGGATATCGAAGAAAATAAATTCAGAAACATTTTCAGAGTACGAACACGAGAACGACGGACGGCCGATCGATTTTTTGAATGACTCATTGAAAAAACCGATCGGCCGTCCGTCGTTTTGTGCGATGCGTCATCCGAAAACTTCAATTTTCAAAGACCTCCTGATGAGATTTGTACAACAAACTGTTTATTCGTACATTGAATGCCTAGTAAGTTTATTGAGTGCCACGGCAGACGTATCGATCCTTCCAACAGCGCATGGATGTCACAAGAGCCTACTACGAAAACCTACCGAGAAAGGGGCTGCAGCTTTCTTCTATCACCAATCCGCCTGCCAAGCGTGGTGATTATGATAAAACCGCCCGTTTGGGGGAAGTATGATCAGCAGCGGAGGTATGTGTGCTATCAGTATACCTGGAAAGTCATCTGCGAGGCGAATATGAGCTTGTCACACTCGAAGAGCCCCCGCGACGTGTATTGGAACACGGAGTAGCTGATGCAGTCGATGAGGTTCCTGATGCGCTGGCTTACTTCCTCCGCGGGCTCAGCCTTTGATATAGCCATTTGAAACACAACGCTGAATGCCTGTGGACATTTTCAGGTTTATAAAAGTAATGTGAAAATATAAGCAAGAAGAAATATTAGTAAGATTTTTCTGTTAAGGACTAACATGCTAGAATTGACGCACCAAGAAAATTTATTTTGGCTGCTCAGCGCCGGCTCTGAAGACTTTGACCTCTCAAAGTCTTCGGGGACGATTCACCCGATGCCATCATCGAGAGGGATCATTGACATCATTCCAGTATTGGACAAAGGTCAATCTCGTCATCATCATCATCAACCTATATTAGACAAAGGCCTCCCCTAATGAGCGCCATAGCTCCCGGTCATCAGCTTGCCGCATGCAGCATTTTATTTGCCTGCAGTTTTTCGCAGGTCATCATCCGACCTGGCTGAAGGGCGTCCGCCCCGCACACTACATTTGCCTAGTCGCGATCTCCACTCAAGAATATGTTTACCCCATCGGTTGTCGGATCTTATCAAACTCGTCACACACAGATCAATTGGTGATTTTCTGACTTCTCCTCGACGCTTATAGCTTTTGATGGCGTCTTTCGCAAATCAAGCTTATTTAGCTTGAACGTTTGTTAGCTACGCAAGCCCAAATCTAATTACCAACCTTCAAAGAAAATTGATATATCGGATTGATAGTATTCAAGTCGTTCAGTATGAAGTATAGAAGCGACGCGCGCGCCGCGGCCGGTCTGTAGAACTCACGCGCTTGGTCGATCTCGAATGATGTCACTTTCGCTTCTGCCACCTACAAGAAGATAAGATACTTAGGTGTTAGTAGACGTGGACGTTGTTACGCCCCGTTTACATCAGATTTCGGATTTCATTTATTCATAAAGTTGCAGGTTTATACACAGATCTTTAAATTATTCTTATAGTAACGATTACCAAAACCTGCCTTTGCAGGCATTCGAAATAATATTAGAATTTAAATTATTAAAGATTACATGTGAAAATACAAATAAAATTAAATTTATTAATAAAAAAAACATGCCAAACATAATCATGCAAAATCAATAAATAAAAATAGTTACAGTTTATATTCAAAGAATTCATTTATACTATAAAACATTTTTCAGTCAGCCATTTTGTCTAGTTAAATTAAAATCTAGTCAATAATGTCATTACTTTGAAAGTGTCAGTGTCATCAAAGCCAAAGCCAATAAATTAAATCTATTAATACATGTTGTGATGTTCATAAGAGGCTATACATCACATCAGCTCCGTTAAGGGGAAACCAGCTCTTTCAGAAGTTAGAGAGTTTAGAGTTGGTACTCTAATTCGGTGCATTAGAGTACCAAAATTGTCAAAACCAAACATGCAATTGCGTAATGAAGAATTGGACCTAGTTATGCAGAAAGCAGCCACATGCCTCTTTTTTCAAAAATGAGTTATAAACACAGCCATATTAATTTCGGCATTGCGGATTTTTTGCAAAGACAGCCATGTCGATCTCTCTTTTAGTTACGGAGATAAAAGCTGTCTAATGCAGCCATCTCAACATATTTTTTTTGTATAAAACAGTCATCATAGTGCATAATAAAGCCAATTTAGACCTAAACTAAAATACCATTATTGCAGAAGTCAGCCAACTGTATGGCTGTTTTTTACAAATTTGAAAATGTTAAAGGTATCTGTTTTAGAGTTACGTTAAAGGCAGCCAATCCTTGCTGGCTGTTTTTTGCAAATAATTTTTTTTTTTTTAGTGGAAGTTGGCTGTTTTGAACACTAGATTGGCTGTTTTTGCGAATTTAATTACAAGAGATAGGTACAGAACTTCTTTTAAGATTCTACTTATTTTATTAGGTACCTACTACATTCTTTATCTGTTCCGCTGCAAACACGCATGTATTTTTACGAAAAATTTTTGAGTCTTGGTTCATTTAATTCACAGACCACATTTTTAGGCGTTTTTGTCAAGGAAGTGAGAAGTGAAAAACCACGCATAAGAGAATAATATATGCGAAAATATAAAATAGAGAATCATGATGTTTGTCGAGACATGTTTTGTAAAACTCTCAATATATGCTCGACAAGAATATCAACTGCAATGGATAAAATTTATTCTCGCAAGCCATTGCTGGACCAAAGGGGTTCCAAAAAGGGAGGAGAAAATAGGATGCCTGACGTACGTAAACAAGAAATAAAAGAATTCATCAATTCACTCCCACTATTATACACGTCTCATTATAGCCGGTCAAAAACATCAGCAAAATTTTTCAAGCCTGGAGTTACTTTGTCTGCAGTTTATGATGAATATAAAGCCAAACTAACCACGAATGCCGTGAGTTTTAGTTTTTTCAAACAATTTTTTTACACCAACTTTAACATTAAAGTTAAAATATTAAGTAAAGATACGTGCAATATCTGCGATAAATGCCGCATCGAACTAATAAATGCAGGAAGAAGCGGTGGTGATATTAACACCATTAAAGAAACGCATAACAATCATCTTCGCCAGGCTGAAAGAGCAAGATCTCAGTTAAAATTTGATATGAACTTAGGTAAAAACCATCCAGAAATAGAATGTCTTACGTTTGATATGCAAAAAACACTACCATTACCCCGAATTCAAACAAATATAATTTTTTATAAAAGACAAATCTGGCTTTACAACTTGGGTGTACATAGTGCAAAAAATAATCAAAGCTACTGTTATACATGGGTTGAGGGTCAGGCTGGACGGGGCGCACAGGAAGTGGGATCCTGTCTTCTAAAACATATAGATAAGAATGTCTCTGAAAACATAAACCATTTAATTCTATGGTCAGATTCTTGTGGAGGTCAAAATCGCAATATTAAAATAACTCTTATGATGAAAGCGGTCCTTGAAATGAAACCGAACCTAGAATCTATTACTTTTAAGTATTTGAAGCCAGGCCACAGCTACTTACCCAATGATAAAGACTTTGGCGATATTGAGAGAGCGTTGAAGTACAATCAAAGAATTTATACGCCTGATGATTATATTCAAATTATGGCTTTATGTAAAAAAAAAATCCTCTAATAACTAGCCAGATGGAAATTGATGATTTCTACTCAACTGAGCCTCTAGAGAAATTGATAGTGAATCGGAAAAAAAACGACAAGAAATGTCAAAGTTAACTGGATGAAAACAAGAGAATTAAGAATAACAAAGGAAGATCCATAACATATTTATATGAAGTCTGATTTTGATAGAGAAGAATTCGATTGTTTAGATTTTACTCGTAAAATATCTAATAGACGTAACGGTGGCTCTGACAATCCAGAAGAAGAAGGAGTTTTTAAGAGCCATTTAATTAAATTATGGCCAAGTGGAAAACCAATAGCAGAGCCCAAATTACGTGATATTATATCAATAATGCATCTTATTCCAGAAGATGCTCGTCACTTCTATAACAATTTGACAGGTAGAGCGGATCACATTGAAGACGACGTTGACGGTTTCAGCACTGAATTAGATTTTATTTTGGAAGATGAGGAATGAGAGCGTTTTTTTTATTTTTATTGATTGATTTCACAGTTTTGCACTCATTCCTGTGAGTATAAGCTACTTAATTTTTTTAATAATAAAATTGATTGATCTCACAAAGTTTCGCATTCTGCCTGATTATAGCTACTCACATTTTTAATAAATACCTCTAATGCAATTACTGAGTTTTTATTTAAATATCCATTTATTAACGTAACTTTGCCATATTTTGTCACTGCCAGATATACTTTTGCGGCTGTATATTAGATTAATCAACACGTTTAAAAAAAAAAAAAATAATTCAGCCAACTAACGTGGCTGGTTTATGGTTTATTGATATTTCTTTAAAAT
The DNA here is from genome assembly GCA_949316285.1 of Eupithecia subumbrata. Classification (NCBI taxonomy): domain Eukaryota; kingdom Metazoa; phylum Arthropoda; class Insecta; order Lepidoptera; family Geometridae; genus Eupithecia; species Eupithecia subumbrata. Next base: position 3,878,906 of record OX438634.1, read on the forward strand.
AAGCTATTATTCACAAAACAGCCACATCTAAAACCGCAATTACTAATATTAATAGCAACGGTTCGAAATACTGCATAGAATAAAAAAATAATAGATTTTATAACCAACATTTCTCATTTATCACATAATCATAAAGTTAATTAATAACCGAAGTACAACCATCGACAGAAAAACTCTTATATCTCTGTTGATACTTTTCCCCACATGGCCGCTTTCTGCATAACTTGATCCAATTTAAAAAGGTGCATGTCTCTTGCTGGACCCAACATCGGCTATTATGAAAATGATATGGCATCTACAAATATTTTTAAACATACCTTTCTTTCAATATCAGCAGCAGTTTTTTTAGTCGTCTCTAAATTCTCGACCAATGCGGTGTCTCCCAAAATGTTGTCGCCGGCAGAAGACAATCTTGATAGCAGATCGTCTTCTAGCGATTTCAGTTGGATCTTGAACTGATTCTGTTGTGTTGTCAACTCAGCTTTTAGCTCTTCTAGATCGGGTCTTTCTGCTTTTACCACCTGGGATATATAAAATGGTGATCTTCAGAGCCCGAAAAAATTTCTCCGAATATTGTTCTTTATTTAATAATGCTGCAAAAATACACACACAATCATCTAGCCCCAAGCTAAGCAGAGCTTGTTTATGAGTACTAGATGACTGATATACTTAATACAATACATTACCAAAACAGATTAGTACACACATAATAATTATATCATTTAGGTATACAAATTTGTGTAACGGCACCGCGGTACCGTCGAAAAGGAGAGAAGCGGACCTCCGACAGTTGCAGCGGAGGCCTGGCGCGAAACTGCACAGGACCAAGTAAATGGGACCTCTCTTAACGTAAGTGAAGAATGTTACCTCTGCTAAGAGCTGGTCCTCCAACCCGTCCCTGGTGACAGTGAAGTTGACTAGCGTGGTCTGCGCTTGCAGCTCCGGCTGGTAGTGTGGGTTAGCCAGCTTAGTGTGGAGAATGAGCCGGAAATATGGACTGTATTCCACTTCTTTGTCGCCTATCTTAATTGCCCTGGAAAAGTTCAGAAATCAGAAATCAATTACTATTTTATGTATGGTTTTCTTTTGTATTATTTATTGTTCGATTAAACCTACCTACTTGTTTCTGTGGAAACGTTATAGGGTTATTTATATCCCATGGAAACTGTTTTAAAGGATAAAAAGTCTATGTTTGATTCTAGACTGAGAGCTACATCAAAATTTCAGCCCGATCGGTTTAGTCAGTATGGCGTGAAGAGGTAACAAACATTCCGATTCATGTTCTGACAATTGGGAATTTTTGCAAGCGATATCAAGTGATATTTTGAGGAAGAAATGCAGGGGTTGGCCACTCCCACTAGTGGTTACGTTGACAAATTGCTTCCACACAGCTCTCTTCATCTTCTCATCTCTCATCATCTGAACCCAGGACCTAATAATTAGCGGTTGACCGTTAGACTAACGAGTCGAAGCCCTATAATTTGAAGACCTCAATAACCTTACCTTCCTTTCTTAATCAAATTTCTGCCCAATAGGGGATCCAGCACAGGGTCGACAGTTTCGCCGATGTTCTCCAATAGGACGGTTTCTCCTTTGTTGATAGCTTTCTCTATCGTGTCGAGGTAACCTTTCTGCCCGAGACGAATCACTTTTAACTTTTCACCGTACTTTTGCTTTATCCATTTCACACCTTGTAACTGTAAAATAATGACGTCAAATATAGTAAAATAATATCCAGATATTATATATACGGTCGAAGCGACGCGTGACCCGAGAGCTGGTGAGAATTTGGCGCAGCGCATCAGCATTGCACAACGGGACAATGCAGCCAGCGTCTTGGGGACGCGACGACTGGTATTGATATGGATCAGTTGAGCTACCTGTATATTGTTTGCAACAGTCTAAGTCAGTTAGCTCTATTGTTTCAATTGTAAATACTAGTTGTAATTTATTTCTATTGGTTGATTGTAATTTTCTTTGTGAATAAAGAGTATATTTGTAACCAGAGACCAAGGCGTCAATGAAAGAAGAGAAAGAGAATCCTTTCGATTCGCTTAATAAAAATAGACTTACACATTTCATTTATTTTCCACCACACCATACACACAATAAGTTTATACACATTTTTTAAATATTTTTTTAAAACCTCGAAAATACTTGGCTAATATATCCATAACCTGTCTTGCCATGCTATTTTTCGTGTTCAACTTAGTACCTACCTATACTGTCCAAACTCCTTAGTTACCTGAGGGTCAATCATCAGAGGCCATCGAACGGAATTGGACAGGATGGTGGCATTCTCAGTGCTCATTCTATCTGAGGGCAGCCCTTCGTTCTGCCACATCGCGATCTGGGTGTCGTCAGTCAACATCGTCAGTGGATCTAGGCCTTCTGTTATTGGTATCGGCGGCTGGAACCAGACAACGAGCATATTACGACCAACTCGTATTGAGCAAGGAGCTCTAAGGGTCACTCACAAGACCCAATATTATGACAAAACTAAATTATTTTTTGGTTACCCCGCGCCATATCAACGCCCCCACCTATCTTATCTTATTATTCTATTCAACGGAGTTTTTAAAAAATCAATTGACCATTTTGTGGTACCTTTCCTAAGCTTATTTTTAATGCCTCTTTAAAAGTCTTAGTTTGTATAGTGTAGGCAGAGACGCGAAGTACTTTTTTTTTTTTAAATAATGCTGGACAATTCACACAGCATTATCAAGCTAAGCAGAGCTTATGTTATGGGTACTAGATAACTGATATACTTAATACAATACACTACATAGATAGGTAGATATTTATATTATACATAGAAAACACCCAGACCAACGGAACAAATTTCTGCAGACCGTACACGAATTTGTTCCGAGGCGGGAATCGAAACCGCAACCTCCTGCGTCGCAGGCGGACCTTCGTTGCTCTTTTTTGCCACCATGGTGGCCAAAAAGAGCAACTTCGTATCTCTGCTTAAAGTATACAAAATAAAACTTTTACAGGGCATTAAAAATAAGCTTATGATAGGTATCACAAACAGGCCAATCGCTTTTTGAAAATTCCTTTGTTGAACAGAATAATATGATGAAATAGGTGGGGGCGCTGATTTATGAAACGTGATGAAACTTGATTAGGCCCGCCAGTAGGCCAACCAAGGGGATTGTTCTCGAGGGTAGACAATAATGACATCGCATCGTCATACATTGCGTACATTATTGCAGTTGAAGAAATGAATTGCAAATAATTTACGCATTCGATACCAAAGTGACGTAATTTTTCTCTTTTCTACAGGTGTGAAAGGGTGCTTGGCTAATGGATAAGTCATGGCATAGTTGTCGCAGTAGACGTATACGACTTTAATAAAAAAACGCAATTAATTTATAAATAAATATACTTATTTATTTATAAATTAATTGCGTTTTTTAGTCACGGACCTCGATTTATAAGAAAACCAGAACTCTTGTTCTGGTTTTCTTATAAATCGAGGTCCGTGACTCCTTTAACGACTTTTCTCTAAGTCTCATGGTTTCCAATTTGGCCATCCAATCCCATCTCAAAAGGCCATCCTTTATATTAGTTTCGCTGTTTTATTTACCTTCAACGACTTTTACTCGTAGAGCAGCCGTGCACTCACACTAAAAATCCCATCATGGATCCACGAAGATTGGGAGACTAGGAATAATTGACGCAAGGAAATGCTAATGGAATGCGAATGATTGGGAATCACTGTATAATATTAGGATAAAACAATATTTAGTAATTATATAATATAAAAATTGCATACTTGGCAATTTTATAGGGCGTACCTACCTAATTCTGTTGTTTACCTTCTCTGATTGCATGCAAGTGGGAGCAATTTGTGGGAGGGCACATTTTGTTGAATCTTAACAGAGAAGGTTTTGCGCGGAATTGTTACTAAATATTGTTTTATCCTAATATTATATAGTTGATTTCCGCAAGTAACGCCTGAATCTATTATTTAGCGAATCACAGTTTTCATTCATTCATGGGCTTCAAATTTGGCTTGGAATGTAAGAAAAGTAACTACGATGGTCAACACAAGGAAATAATAATTTTGTTAGAGGTACTAACCTCTAGAGTCTTCAAGAAGACTAGCCAGTTCTTGTGCAGTAGATCCAGCCGGTACTGTTTGGTGAAGCAGCCTACGTAAGATATGAACGCGCACACTAGGAGTATGTCGCCTGGCAGAGTCGTGCTTTGGATCATGAAGCTGGAATATACAACACATTAGATTATTATTTTTAAGCTAGAAGGACGTTCACTTGTTGAGACTTTTCAGATAAAACAAAGATTTTTATGTCATCAAACGCATTACAATCAATTAGAAGAAGCGTTTAATTTATCTTATTATTCATGTAGGCTTAAGAAATCGTACAATTGGACATAAGACAGATCTTTATTATGTACCTTAATAAACATTCGACGTGGCTGGCATGGACACGGTATATATTAATAGGACTAATAAAAATTTTAAACACTCGAAGTGTTAAATATTTGAAATGCGATTCTACAATTTTAATAATTTACGCATTATACTTACTGTCATTTTCCTATCGACTTTTGTAGACAAATCCTTGTCTAAAGTTTTCGTGATAGGCAACTGGCACTCACTTGGAAACCGCTTCAGCCCATCGCACGTTCTCGCTGGCCAGTCCATCTACCAGCCGGTTCGCCAGTTGGATAGTTTATAACTAACTATCAAGCGGTCTAGCAATACTTCTCTCTCGCACTCACTTGGAAACCGCTACAGCCCATCACACGTTCTCGCTGGCCAGTCCGTTGACCAGCCGGTTCGCCAGTTGGATAGTTTATACCTAACTATCAAGCGATCTAGCAACACTTCTCTCTCGCACTCACTTGGAAACCGCTTCAGCCCATCGCACGTTCTCGCTGGCCAGTCCATTGACCAGCCGGTTCGCCAGTTGGATAGTCCTATTTGTGGCGTCAGCCTCCGCCTGACATTTCATTTTCTCTGCCGTGGCTTTCTCGAAATCCGCCGTAAGGGTTGCCAGCCGTTCCTCCAGAGACTACAAAAAAAGATTAGGTATTGATGATAAGTTTAGAATGCTGAGAGGTTTCCGACAATATCATCATCATCACCGATTTTTTACCCACTACTGGGCCAAACGGCTACTCTGTGATTACTTATTTATAACTTAGTCTTGGTCCTAACCTAGCCCACGGTATAAAATCTAATCTAATCTAGAATGTCGACTTATTATCTTGACATCTTCTCAGTATATCTTAGCTAAGTCCTTAGTCAGGATGTTAGCAGACCGGTTTTTAGTGAATCTATTCTCAATTCAACTTACTATAACTTTTGCTTTGATAGACTTCAGAGTCTCGGTTGCAGCCATTAACTCGGCGTTTGCGGCAGCCAAAGCTTTACGCTTCGGCTCAACATCGCAAAATACTTCGTAGAATTTGATAATATTTATCACCCACGCGCAGAGACCTGCCGCTGCTCCAGATTTGGACCTCACGAATTCTGTGAATACAGTTCAAATTGCAACTTCACATAGCAAATTAACTTCACATAGATCAAATTTGATAAAGAACTGTTGAGTTTGTAGACTAAACAGCAAAACGGATTTTAGCAAATAATCCAACATTGGATTTTTCTGGATCAAGAGATCGGAATTAAGCTATATAAAATATCAAAATCCATTAAGGCGTATGTAAGAAGCATCTCTAAATAATCAAGTAAATTCTATGAATAAATGAAAAAAAACATTGTTAAAAATATAAACAATGTCTTTTGAATTTATCAATGCCACTTATTTGTCTAGTAAAACACGTGGTAAAATAACTTGCCTGGTTCAAATTCGGGGTCTTTCAGATATGGTTGAATAGCTTTTATTACATCAGGATGAATGTTTTCTTTGTCGTAGCTTACTAGTTGTTCCAAAAAGACATCTACTTTTGCCATCACCATCTGTGGAAGAAAAACTTTATTGTAGTTTTTAATCGAATGTTTCAAGATCTTGCCACATTGACTGTTGCAATCAGTGCGCTAAATGCTACAATCGGTGTCCCAAAGAGTCTCAAAAATAGTACAAGAAAGATCTAGAGTAATAATAGGTAAAGGTCTCAGGAAGTACATTTGTTTATTCGTAGTTCGTCTTAAGGTGGGTTTAGACCAAACGAACAAAGAGCTAAAACAAGAATGAAAGAAGAAAGAAAATATTTTTTTTTACTTAAAATTTACTACACAACACAATAACTAACACTAAATAAATCTTTAAAGACCCAATTTTTGTGCGTAGCAGGCTTAGGGCAAATATGGCCTACACTCAGCATTGTTCTGGATAGACCTGGTGTGTCTACCGAGCGCTGGTTTTCAGTGCAGTGTGTAGAATGATCTTTTATTCTTCTTACTATCTCTTAAAACTAATATAGAACAACGAAAGAATGCTCTGTCACTGTAAACACAATAAGAATTTGACGGACAGAGACTGAGATTTTTTTATTAGTGTTTATTTTAAGTAGGTTTAACAAAAAAGTGTTCACCTTGCATTAAGGAGGCCGGCAAAAGCAGGAGGCCTATACCCAGCTGTGGTTCATACCAGGCTAGTATGATGATGAAGGAGTTGTAAGCTCACCTTGGCAGCTTTCCAGCTCCGGTCCTTGGGGATCTTGCCCCCGGGAGCCATGAGTACCATAACGGCCGCAGTCACGTTGGTCACCGCGCCCGGCGGGGAACCGAAAGATTTTAGTTCAGTGAGGTTGGCCTAACAAATATAAGGAAGGTAATAAGGCGATTAGACTTAAATTTCACATTTCATCATGTTTGCCTGAATGATCATTCGGGCATCAGTAAAAATGGTGTGTCGTGCAATAATACGGGTAGTAGTAATAGGAAAAAAGGAAGAGGTCGTTAGATCTGCCAACAACTACCTACAAACCATAATAAGAAAGATAGAAGAGGAAAGTAATTCGATATCGATCAATGAACACATATTTTGTCTCAGGTGCGATAAAATTTGACAAGAACAAACCGTTCTTGCCAAATTTTATCTACACCAGAGACAAAATCGGTGGTTTTCGATCCTTATTGACGTCCGTGCTGGCGCTCTTGATGCCACCTTTTCGTAGATGTGATGACAAAAGAAAAAAAAAATGTTGGTTTACCTTGTTTAGAGTGTTCAAAGCTTCTTGTGCGGCGATCAAGGCAGGCTCCGCTTTGATGAGGTCCTCCTCGCAGTCCTTCTGCTTCTTGGAGACCTCCTCGGCGATTACTGCTACGTTTTCCTCTTCCTCGTCAGCTGGAGATAGAAAGTAGGGATTAGAATTTTCAGAATAAGTTAAAGTAAAATTGCAAGGTGGGTCGACGACATAGTACGCGTCAGAGGGCGTCAATGGAGGCGGTTAACACAAGACCGTGGTGGATGGCACAAACTTCGGGAGGCCTATACCCAGCAGTGGGTAAAATCCGGCTGTGGATGATGATGATGAGTTAAAGTAATTGAGATTCAAGTTGAACTGTCACAGCAACCTCAACTTTAGTTGGAGAGAATCTTCTCGCGTTTGAAACGAAAAACTTCTACCGCGACGGAGTGGAGTGGGTTTCGACAGCTTGTAATGGTACGTTTATACTGCAACCTGCGGCCTAGGCCACTAATGTAGAGAGACCAAACAATAGATAGGTAGATTTGGTCATTGAGAAAGGGCCAAATATTATTCCGAAATCTTACCAAGTTGTTTCTCATGCTGCACTTTTGCAGTCTCAACGCCGACCATCTCTATCAGTTTATCAGCCGCTTCGTTCTTTATCGCCAACTCCACTTCCTGAACCGCCAACGTTTTCTTCAGGTCCGCCACCTGGTCTGCGGTGCAGCGTAGCTTTTCCAAGCCGTTTTCCAACCTAAGATAAAAACCTCGTGAATAAAAAAAATAGTAGTTAAAACGGTAGGTTAAAATTCCTTCTGAATATGTTATACCTAAACAAAAAGGTAACGGCAAGGTGTGATTGAAAGATTTACAGAAAAGTCAGAACTAATTGGAACATGTTTGCTTCACGTGTGAGCTGGTTGAATGTGACAGTGGCAAGTCTCGTTTTATAACTGCCTGATACGGATTTACTAAAATTGACGGCGAAACTTTTTTAAAGCTTTTCTTGGGCAGATTTTTCCGAGAATTACGGCTTAGCTTCGGATATATATGATGAGTGAGAACTTAGAATAGCCGGTAGTGTAATGCAGCAGTGGTGTAAGTTAATAAGCAACGGTTTGCTGCTTTACCAATGTAGACTGGACATTGCGCCTGTAAAAATACTTATCATGAATTCTACAGAGTTAACTCCAAGGACTCGACACTACCAGCTGGCAAAGACAGCTCAGAGCAGAGATCTTTGTAGAAGTCATGTGTCGGGGAACGACCCACTTCAGGTCGCCGAGCCACAGGTAGGCATAAGTATGTAAGTGTAAAGTTACCTTACAATCTTCGCCTGCAACTCCTCAATCTTCGCGTTAACCAGTTTCGCGTATAGAGTGATTTGCTCCAGGTAACTCTTCGGGGTTGTGTAGTTGTACCGTCTCTCGTTGGCTAAGTAGGACTTGGATATTGTGTTCACGGATGTGTGAACGTATGCCATGAATCTAGAGATTGAGTCTCGTAGTTGTACCTGAAACATGGAAAGCAATCAGCTGTTCCTGTGTAGCAGAACTACACAATAGAAACGCTCAGAAAATGGGAATTGGATTCGTGATTAACACAGTAGTTTTTGTTGAGGAACTAGTCTTCATAACAGTTGTCACATTGAGAAATCAACCATTTGACATAAAAATTAAAAGTCTTTTTATACCTAAAGGTTTTCAAAAACCGTGGACAATCAAGAAATAAAGGAGAGTTTTGTTTTGGATAGCAGGAGATTTAAGGCTGATGAAAATTGGGGATCGGATAATAACAAGCACAATCAATATCTCAAAACTCACAGGTAACGTCGGTAGTTCTTCCAGAAAGTTCATAGCGACCGAAACGAGCGCTTCTTGCGGCCACTCGTGGAACCAGTTGATCGAGGTACAGTTGATTAGAGCAGGGAACTTGCGAGATCTTACACGCAAGGTAGATCCGACGGGTGAGAAACAAAGTACCACTTTTAATTGCTTTCGTACTCGGTCTATGAAGAACTTCCAGCAGACCTCTCGGGTGTCCGGTAAGCCAGCGCCTTTTACCTGGGGGGAGGAGGGGAAAATATGTAGTATGACACCTTGGGCTTGGTCAAAGTTCGATAAGTTAGTTTCGTTGAGTTCCATTTTTACTGGGCTTCAAACAAAGGGTTCTTCAAAAAGGGTCTTCTATGACATTTAGATGGTGCGTGTGTCTCTCTTGTAAGCGGTAAGCGTTTTCCATCAGACGGGCTGCATGTATGTTTGTCACCTTGGTGATGTAAAAAAATCTTCTTATCAGCATAACAAGCCACAGCTCCAGTTATATTATATATAACCCCCAAAAGAAATAAGAGGTTTTATAATTTTACATATTTATCTGTGCTTCTGACTGCTCCGTAGTAGCTTTCAAAAATATGCTGGACTATTCACACAACAGCTACCTAGCCCCAAGCTAAGCAGAGCTTATGTTAGGGTACTATATAACTGATATACATAATACCATACACTACATAGATATTTTTTATTATACATAGAAAACATCCAGAACACCCGGAATCTGCAGATCGCAGATCTTCGCCTGCCAAAGGGAATGTATTTTAATATAACTACGTCTGACAACGCTAAATGGATTGCTCAAGGTATTCGGGAATCCTAAAAATATTGTAATCCTGTTTTGTCCTACGTCAGAAAGCCAGCAAACAGAACATATGTAGTTGCAAACTAATAAACATTTTCTTTTTATTTAAGTTACTTCATTCCTGACTCCGGCCAAGATATTCTCGATCTCATCGTCAGGGAACAGGTCAGCCACCTCTCCTGAGGCAAGTAGATCATTGATCAGAACCAGGAATTGTTCGTTGGCGACCTGAGCGTCTGTCATCAGGAATACTATGCCGACGTTCTTCAGACCGGTTTTTATGTAGAGTCCGTTGAGCTCTTTCTGTAAAGAGTGATTTATTCATTTACTGTTTAATTATGCCTGTGTTTTTGTGAGAAAAAGAAAAAAATCTTCCAAAACTTCGGAAATAGACGTCGAGACTGGACTGATCATCAGTTCATCAGTGAAGTAAGACTACGGAAACTATAAATATGGATTCCTTGCTTGGAAAGAAACCCTAAAAATAATAATTTTATATTAAATTAGAAAAAAAGAGAAATAAAGGAACGATTGTTGGGCAGCAGAAGAACTGTCATGTGAAAAAGTCGATGTTACCTTCAAGTCTGAAACGCCATATCCTTTCTTCAGCTGTATTTGCAGGACTTCCAAACTAGATATGAAAGCCGCCAGTCTCGATAACGACTGTTTGCCAGAACCGCCGACGCCGACCAACATAGCGCTACCTCTCGGGCTTTCCAAGATTCGGTTTATTCTAGAAAATATTTAGAAACTTTTAGGGTAGCTTTTCCCTCGATAATACAAAATGAAATAGTTCAATGCAGTTACGGACCACAGAAACAGATAGGTACATTAAAATTCCCATTAGTAGAGAAGTCTTAGGATGTAATATTATTACAACCTAAGACTTCTTTTTCTTGCGTAGACATACTAAGGTAGGTACTTAAGATTTCTGCAAAATTTTAGGTATGATTGGAAAATTCACATGCAAACAACGTCTGAAACTTTGAAGCCCGTACCACACGTCCGCTGCGAAACCTTATCAGCGGAACCGCAGTAATTTCGCGATGTCTTGTCTGTATGTAGGAGAAGCGGAACACTAGCGAAAATGTCTGTTCTAACGCATAGATTTGGCTATAATTCTATTTCTTTCCGCGCGCGGTTTCGCGATGACAGCCACACCTCCGCTATAGTTCCACAACTCAAACTACACTTGATCGTTGCGGAATTCATGAAGAACACGAGTAGCGGGTCCGCTACTCGTGTTCCGCAGCGGAGGTGTGCTACGGTCGTATATAATAATATTGAATAATATTTTTATGTTCTTTTGCTAAAGATAAATTGTTTACAATTTTGGATTTAGCTTAATTTATATCTTGATATGTATCTTGTTTGCAAGGGACTGGTGCCCGGAGAGGTTTATAAAACCTGTGCTACTTTGATTTCACTGTACCTGCAAATGTGCATCATGGCATCCTCAAAAAGCACCAGATTCATAGCAGCAATGAGGTCATTGTAGCTGGACATGGCTTCTGTCAGCAGCTTGTTCAGCTGCTCCCAGTTTTCAATCGGCATGTACTTGGGTTCGCCGATGCCACCGGCAAAGTGGCAATAAATGTTCGGCTTCTCAAATACTATGCCTTCGTCTATGTCCTGGATTATAATATTAAGTTAAAGGATTAATTTAATATTATGTCCTAGGAGATGGAAGGAGGCGAGTATTTACATTGGTTTAGCATATCATATCGGTGTTTATTTAATTCTGAAGAACATGAAATAAGTTATTATGGCATATAATTTAAGGATCACATAACACAGTCCTGTTAAGAAGTGTTGTGTGAAATATGTCGACTCTCTATAACAACGTACTGCAAAATCATTATAAAGTTCGTAATGGTCAAACGTAAAATCTCACTTCAAAGGTCTTCTTGCATATGTCGACTTGCATTTTCAGGAACGCGTCTATGTCCTTTTCTTCGTTAAGCTTGTCGCCATACACTCGATGTGTCTCGTGAAGCCAAAGACGAAGTATATCAGATGGGTTCTCTAGGCATTCGTTTGTACTAAATAAGAGTCCCTGGAAAAAAGATGTAGAATTGAGAAAAGGAATAGAATTTCCGGAAGAAACACCTAAAAAATTGATACAGAAAAATTAGCAATGTTTTCTTTGTTAACAATAAAATAAAAACAAACCTGGAATACATTAGAAAGGTCCCTCAAGTTGAAGATATAATGAAACTTGATTGCCGTTGGTAAGAAAATTTGCAAAATTTTGTTTTGCAAAGTTACCGTTGCCGTTACAATATTTGCTGAAACAAATAATCAAGTAATTAGCTAAACCTCTCCTCGAACTGCTTTTCAATAGATTTATTGCTTGATATCTTACTTGACATTTTGGCAATCAACGGATTAATCCTCAGCTCAGGGTTGGTCAAGTGTTGATACAATATGTTAGTGTAGATGCTGTTCAGAGCTTCATTATTTGGGAAGCTAATCGCAAACACGCAGAAATGTCTCTGCAACCTTGGATTTATCGTAAAACTCCCCGAGGTAGGGTTCATGCACGAAACATACTGAGTATTGTGGATGTCTTTGAGCGATAGTTTCGTGCGATCATACCAATGACCGTAGTCCATATGCTGTCTGATAATCGTATGGGGTTGTACGGTTCCGTAAGCATCTACTTCTGGCATGTTCATGTCATCTATGAAGTATATAAGGGTTTTGCTCCCCGGAGGTCCGTAGTTACGACCGGCCTTTTTTTCTAAAGGCTTCTCTAGAATTTTCTGTAGCATCTCAGAAGTGGTGTAAAAGTTGAACGGCACAGACTGTATTGCGTATTGCTCCGGTAAACTGAAAATGTAGGAAATCGTAAAAAATACCAGATAACTGTGACGCGTTATTTCAACTTACAGTATCGTGACGTTCAGTAGATTCAAGAAGTTAAAGTGTATACTGTTAAATTGTGTAACTTACGATTGTAGTTTCTCATTGACTAACACAGTCTTGCCGCACCCTGCTCCACCGACGAGCATCACAGGAGTCTTCTTTTTCATCAGCAGGTCAAGGAAGAACCTGATTCTAATTGTTTCTGCTGTTGGCACTAATACTGCCTGAAAGGGAAATAATTAGGTAAACTGTGGAATCTTAATATTTCGAAAAAAATGCCATGTTTAAAAACAATTATGTATTTTTGTTTAATGTACTTTCGTACCTGTAAAGGAATATCGGTGTCCAACTCGAATTTGGGAATTTTCTCAGTCCAGGGAGTGAACTGCTTAGTCTCGGAATCAATATAATAATCGAAGACAGTACCGCCGGGTGGAAACTTGATGTTCTTGAATTCATTCGTCCACCATTTAGTGAATTCTGCAAAAAAATATTTAATTTTTGAATCATTACAGATATTCAATAAATAGCAGTTGTAATTATAATGCTACAAGTACATAACATATTATAACTATTTTTCACTCGAGACACATACCTACAATATTAAAGAGCTTGAGCTTGAGTCACAAAACGGTCCCTATCTCAGCATGAGTTGGTTGTAATTATGTAAAACTAACGCTGGTCAATGAACAGAGCCGTTTTGTCAAACTAAAGTACTTACACTAAAAATGGTTCAGCAGTGGTTTGAAAACTTACCGACTCTGTAATCGATACTAGTATCCTGAAACATTGCAGAGCCAAAGGCCCAGACACAGGCGAACACAAAGAATATATCGTGCCAGTCTTTAGGACACTCGGCCGGTGTGTTTTCCGGCACAAACAACACGTCTAGCAGATGGCACAACATCTGAACGTGCGCCATTTCTGCTATCGGCGTTATCTTCTTGAAACGGTTGCGCACTGTCTCTAGGCATGCAGGTATGTACTTGTCGAAAAGAATGACCAGATTTGATTTCTCCGCTGGGATTTTTCTTGTTTCGACCCAGCTTGTTACATATCTAAAAGAAACATTTCGGTGTATTCAGATAATAGTCAAGGCAAGATTAAAATGTTATGATATAACAAATTATTTTAATGATTGGTAATGGACTTACGGGTTCCATCCTAAATCTTGAGGATTGATGTATAAGATACCAGCTCTCGACACGGTAGCTGGCGTAGCAGTTCTCAAATTAGAGATCTCAAACATTAATCTCATTGACGGAGTAAGCGCAATTCTTTCATTACTGGCCAATGTGAGAATCTTATTGTCGTCCATCACGGTATTGAGCGATTCAATCCACATCGGATCAATATCACCATCTAGAACGATCCACTTGGGGTTGTCACCAACAAGATTCGCTTGATCTCTCATTATCACCGAGAACAACCCATCCTTCCACTCACGCGTTGCTGGGTTGATTATCCCGAACAACTCATCATTGGTAACGGCCTTCGGATTCAAATCCGTAAACAACGGCTTCTTTTTTAAATTCTGATAAGTCTTGAACAGAGTTTTCCATACTTGGGTCTTCCCCGTACCAGCATTACCAACGATAAATACAGAATGACGAACTTCCAGCAACTCTTCTAGTTGTACCACTTTCAATATGAAGTTATCCTCAGGTTGCAGGAGTAAGTCCATGGCTGCTTGTTTGACAGTCCTTTCGAACTCCAAATCTCGTTTTCTCGGCACCTCTAGAGCAGGGAACAGGTCTCCTATAAGGCCCATAAAAACGGGCATATCGTCCGTTATTATTTTAGGGATGTTGAAATCGCGTAGTGTCCTCATCAGTACTTCTTCTTCGGGCCTTCCTGGATCTCCTCTCTACAGCACAAAAAACAAGTAAGTTTGATGATAACTTACCTGCCTATATCCACAGTTAACTTAATTCTGTAATAATTACCTTCAAAGAACCGGCTACTACAAGGACCGATTTTATTGCCCTCAACCCCCAGTCATAGTGATCTTGTTTCGACAGAAGTTCTTTGCACAAAGTATACAACGTAATGAACTTTCGAGCTAATATCTTGGCCTCTTGGAAACCCTCAGCCACCAACATGATTTCGCAAATCAGTTCAAAGTCTGGAACCACCATAGCGCAAGGTCTGAAAAGCGCTTTTAGATTTTCTGGCAGTTCTGTTCTGCCAGCGTAGCCTGGGTTCATTGTAATGAAGATACCAACACTTGGTACCAGGGATATAATTTCACCCATAAAGTTGAACTTCTCTTTCTTATCCCTAGAGTAATAAATACAAAAGTCAAGAAATTTGACACATCACATCAATATTTTTAATGATCTTTGTATGTAGTGTATTATCACCTGATGGCATCCTGTACAGATTTGACTTGCACAGCGACTACGGATAACACTTCAACGGATATCCGATTGAACTCGTCAAAGCATCCCCAAGCTCCAGTTTGGGCCAATCCTTTGTAGATGTTACCGCAAGACTGTTCAAAAAGAAACCGGTTAGTTTTTCAGTATATTTTTGATACCGAACGGAATGTACTAGGAACCCTATCGATAAAGATCGATTAGCAATACCCGCAAAAAAAACGCAATTGTATAGTCGTAACTGCCAACATGGCTGTCAAAATTTACAACAAATTGCCAAACAATGTAAAAGAACTGAAGGGCGAGCTATTCAACAGAAAGTTGTTTAATTTATTTATTGAACATTGTTTTTATTCTGTGGAAGATTACCCTAATTTTAAGTTTTGACCTAGTGAGTTCAGCAGACAGTTTATTAATATTTGCGTTTATATAATCCAATTAATTCAATGACATCTAATTTTAATATTTATAATTTGTATAACTAGTTAAGTACTATTTACTCCTAAAATATTCACGTGCCTGTACTCGGGCGAGATATGCAGCTCTACTGTATTATTCCACCAATTTTTTTTTACCATGTCTTGTGTGAATAAATGTTACTGAATTACTGAATTACTGAATATCTTATTTAGATACGACTGCCAACGTTGAAACGAAGTGAAGAGACAATCACACCATTATCGAAGATACATACAACCATATTCGATGTTTTTTAAGAAAGAGGCTTTTTTACCTGATAATCCATTTGTTCTGAGCAGTTGAACACGTATACCATGATACCCAAAGCTCTTCCCAAATCTTTAGTCGTTTCAGTCTTGCCTGTACCGGCCGGTCCGGCAGGACCTCCTCCCATTATTAAATGTAGAGACTAGAATAAAAACAGATATTGGTTTGAAAAATATCAAGAAAAATGGTGACAATAAATTTCTAGCTAAATGCCTACCTGAGTCAATGTAATATAGCATCGATCAGTTAGTGGTGTGATAACCAACCTAGGAGTGTTTCCTAAGTATTCGTAACTGTATATGAATTGGGCATCGCAGATATTTGCGAAGCAATGCACTTCGTTATCATCCCACCTGAAATTGCATATTATAAGACGAAGCGGGAAGACAGAGATCATTAAGACAAGAATTTCAAAAACATAAAAGAAGTTGTGTTCCATGAATGGAAGTGGTGAACGATAGATGAATAGTGAAGTCGAGTAACCTGAAATTATAAAGTGCAGAGGCGCGTTTACAAGGACTGCTTTAAACCTGTGTCTGAGTTGAGATTGCCACTGAAAAGCAGAGCCCGCTTCAACCTTCGCTTGTATCATCTTGCCGACAACATCTCGCGAATGCACGTCGATGGTACAAATCGTCATGATCTTCTGACGATCCTCCTTACTCAGTTCTCCTATGAGAAGAGAAATCAGAGTACTAAGTTGAGACAACTGCTTTTTGTAGTAATCCTTCAACGCGTTATCGTAACCCTCTTCTAGCCGCGCGAATGCCATGTTCACTTCGGTGGTCCACCAAATTTGAGAACCGCATAGGGAAACTTGGGCCATGAAATCAAAAAGCCACTGCTCTCTCGGCTTCTCCTCGTAAGACACTATCGCTTCCCCAAAGTAATGACGAATAGTAGATCTCATAATGTCTTGCAAGCGATTCAGCCAAATCTCAACCTAAAAGCCAACAAAACATAGAGTACCTTCCTATATTCACAATTCGGTTTTCGGTAAAGGGAACTTTTAGACGAAAAGTTTACTTACAGGGCCAGTGCAGTCGCATGAACCGTGAAACGGAACATACTCTCCATCTTTAGCTATCATTCCAGACGAGACTTTATCACTTGGATTGTTACTTTCAATAAACCTTAGTTTTGCTATAGAATCAAATAGTTTTGTTAGATGCCTGTAAATATACGTATATTACAGAAATTAATGAAGATGAAAAAGTAGGTAGCAAACACATTTTTATTGACAACATTTTGCATAAAATTCACCTGATAACCAAATCAGCTTGATTTCCGTTGGATAGAATGTCTAACAAGTCTGCAGAAGACACAAAGTAGAATCGTGGAAACGCTAATCTTTTTGTTTCCAGATATTCAGCGAGTGCCTTCTCACAAATGATCAAATCCTTTTGTAAGTTGTCTAGCTGATCCACTAAGCCCTCCTTGTTAGTACTTTTTACAACATTAGGTGTTTTAGCCAAGTCCTCAGACAAGATCTGTAATTTTTTTACATTGTTTGTTACGACTTTTGCTCACTTTCTATCGTGTAAGCTTTTTATTTATTACTTACTTTAAATTCAGCGTCGATTCTATCGAATCTGGCCGAGTCTTCAGGCAGTTGTTTTCGTATATCTTCGGAGCTCATGAATATACTCTCTAAATGAGTCCAGGTCCTCTGAACTTCAAACCAAAATGTGATCACTTGATCTGCTATGGATAGTTTTTGTTGCCACCCTGATACTTCTTCCAAGAAGTGAGCAATGAATTTGGATGTGATCAAGTTTTGGAGTTGTACCTGTGAATTTTATGTCAATATCTAAACTCTATAGGTTTTTATGGATTAAAAAAATCGTTGAGTGTATGAGATTCCCATTTACCTGGTTTTCTTCAAGAGTTTCTATAAGTTCTTCACTAGCTCTCAAAAGTACGCATTGAGTTCTTGCATGAACCTCCTGTTCAAATTCCATTCCACTCCAAGTAGTATGCAAATCTTTCAATACTTTTTCCATTGACATCTCTTTTACTGCTTTGTCTACTATGTTCTTGACCTCTTCTTCACATTCGTGCAAGTTAAGAGCAAGCAAGTCTGCTAGAGTTGTATTTTTATCCATAACTATCCTCACCTATATTACATTAAACGTTATTTGAATTTCAGTCTTTGAAATCACAATTACTTTCAAACCTTTTTAACGTTTTATATTGTTTAAAGTTGCTTTAGTTTTTTAACAGAGTGCGTTTAATATTTTTTATAAGTATTAAAAGGTGCAAAAAATATTAAATTCCGGGTAAATTACTATGGATATAGGTAATACCAAATCTATTGAAAATATAGTACTGACAAAACTACATACTCTACTCTCTATGGACTACACTACGACATCGAACTATAATACACTTTATATTACAATTTACATCTTCACAGGTTTTAAATGAAAGTATGAGCCACTAGAACCACACAACTATAAACTACAAACTATTAAGGGATCAAATAAAAGAAAAAATAGCGTGTAATAGTGAAAAAATATGAATAAATAGATATAAAGCTAAAGACTTGAACGTAGAGATATTCAAAAAGATGTAAAAATTAAAACATGCCAAGTCAAGTACAATATTAAACGTCCACAGAGGTGAAACTATTAGCTATTATGTACATAGTATGTTTGTACATATAAACACAACATCATACTCACTGTGAGTTCACGTGGTAATGCTGCTAAGCTCTGTGGACCATAAACATATTTACATTCGCATAACACATTTACATACAATCAAACAAATAATTTTGTATGTACATTCCCCATTCATGTGAACATGATTTGCAAGCAATGCATGCTAACACCACACATGCAATAGTACAATATCCAAACCCATAGATCCAATCCGTTTGTGCTAACACAACATCAATTTATATATACAATTTTATATACAGCTTTATATTCATTTTTATACACTGATTCTAACTAAATGTAAGCTATGTCACCTTAGTTGTACTCATAAGTTGGTCCCAATGCCTTTCCCTTATAGCTGGGTTTTGCAGTTCACCAACTGCTCTTAGAGATGTCAACATATTTTTCACTGTAGATTCCAATGTTATGTATGTATCCCAACTGTAATTTGAGTATATTATCATTGGTATTCTCTCAGTAAACTTGAATCTTATAAAAGAAACATATGTTTTGTGTTATACCTTCTCATTTCTTTGTCCAAAAGTCTGATTTCTTTAGCGAACTTTTTGCATTCAATGTCCATGTTTTCAACGTCTATTTTTCTCCATGGTGTCGTTTTCCAATCTTCAATGCTGGTTCTCACGATGTAGACATAATCCCAAAGTTGCTGATTCATAAAATAACTAATGTCAAAACCTACTCTGCCTCCATCATTAAAATTATTATTTACGATATACTTTACCTTCAGCATCCTCAATTCCTTCCTACATTGCTTCAAAAGCTTGAACTCTGGGACATTCACTTCAAATAGTGAACCAGATTCGTGTATGCCCCGCATTTGTTCCTCCAAATACAGCATTTCATAATCGACACGCGACATCACTACGTAAGGGTCTTCGCATTCATATTTGAAGAACTACAAATAATTTGTACATACATTATATTTTTCTCTCTAAAATATTACACAACCATATAATAATTGTCGTACTTACTTCATATCTTTTAAAAACATCCCTGTAGTAGGTGATGTGAGCGTCGAAAGTTGCGATTTTTTTGCGAATACCAGAAACCTCGGCGGCTTGCAAAGGCGCTACCTGTTGTTTTACAGTGAGCGCTAATTTCTTTGTCGTCTGCCATTGCTCTGGTAATTCCTTGAAATATTGATAATTATTACATTATATCGATTTTCTCCCAAATCGTACAAAATTATGCTCTTCTTTCTAAACTATCCTACCTGCAGGAGCACGTTCACTTCTTCTGGAATGTCCATATCGTAAAACTTAAGCAATTCGATTGTTTCAGTTAGGGGTTGGAACATATCGTCCGTGGTCAATGCCCGTTCTTTCACATGCATGAGGTATCCCATGATTGCTACTAATGCTTCGTAATCACCTTCAGGTACTGCCTGAAGTAGACCTAAGAAAAAAGTATTCATTGTTAGCATAGATTTATCTCGAAAATTGTTTCATTCAACAGACATAAAAATAAGATACTAACCTTCATCAGCTTCTCTAAGAAAGTTGGCTAGATCATTGAGTGACGAAGTAACGTTATTGACAAGGTGCTCTTTGTACATATTTCCCCATTTTCGAACGAGGTTGAGTAGAGCTTGACGAAATGGTCTTACATCAACCTGCAATCACAACCACTTATATGTATAGACTAGTCGTAGATATTCATGGCCTTGCATGCTTTAGTCATGATAAATCTGACCTGAAACCAATAGTTAAATATTTTGTGGGAATCCATGTCTTCGATATCCATAAACAGGTTTTCAAACTGGTCAATCTGCTCCCTGAAGCCCTCCATTTTAGGCGCACACGGAGTCGGCGGTATAACATCTTTGTCTTCTGAGCCAATCTTATCCACTTCATCGGGAGTTAAAATTCTGCCATAAGTCAAAAAGATGTCCATTATTGCATCTCTTTCTTCGAGCCACAAGTAAGAATAGTTTTCAAACGTTTTACAGAAGTCGTTCGCGTCTTCAATGACCTAGAATATGATAAGTACAGTATTATTAGTAGCAGTAGCTTTTATTTAGAACTACAAAGATAGATAGATAATAATTTTATTCATCACCTTATAAAACAGATTTGACATGGTTAAATATATAGAGAAAAGCAATGGAAATGGCGACCTTATCGCTTGAAGCGATTTCTTCCAGGCAACGAAAACGATTGTGAGAAAATAAAGTTATACATAGGGATAAAAATATGTATAATCCGTTTATAATATACCTTTTCGATCCCAGCAATAATTTCATTTTTCATTTCGATAACATCATCACTGTTTACCACATAGTCTTCATAAGTTTGACCTTTTCTTAAATCAATTCTGTCTACCAATGTAGACATTTTTATGATATCGTCAATGATACCATTGATCAAAGCAGTGAAGCCTTTTTCATCGTTTGGATCTAGAGTAGGAGCAAATACCATATCGGGATCTAAAAGTTCTAATTGAGCTTCGAATAATGGCCCCAGTTTATTTTTTGGATTCATGTGTTCAGATACATATCCCAAGCTAAAATATAAACAATTATTATAAACTGAGTGATCAGCTCGTTATAGTGAGGAAGGAATTTCAAACATTAACAAACCTGCAAGCAATAGATCTGAATATAGACTCTTCCAGAAGTGCGTCTATGAAAGCTACATAGTTGACCCATATCTCACTATTTTGATTATCTTGCATATTGAAGAGTTTCATGTTTTCATTTAAAAGCTCCTTGATACGATTAGTTGTAGCAATGATATCATTATATCGTTTGGTCTTCTTTTCTTGTCGATCTTCTAAATTCAGCAACGTGTCTTTCTTTGCTTCTCTTCTCTCGAACAGTGGCTGACCTGACCAATCTACCATAACTGCCTTGATCTCCACCAAGTTTTCCTGGATCTTGGACATTCTTTCGAACAAGTTACCAACTAATGTATGTAAGTCTTGTAGGTAGCTCCATAAGTCTACAAACATCAGATTTATTACTAGCTTTAGACCGCTATAGATAGATAATTCTTATTATTTTAAGTTACCTATTTTAAAACTTACCATTTGAATTCCAATTAAGCTGATGTTGAGCCTTATCTATTCTTTGATCAATAGCTTTTATTTCGTCTTCCACTAGATCGAATTCTACTTTTTGACTGTTCTTCCTGATTTGATTGTACCAATCAATTGTTATGCCGAGATTGATTCGATACTGTCTATATATCTCCTGCTTTTCAAATAATTCTAAACTCTCTTTTGGTAACAGATGGGATAACTCTGGGTTGTTTCGTAAATGATGGACTTCCTTCAAAAGGTCTAAAAGCTAATAGAATAAGGTTAATCAAGTATAATTAGTTGTAATGATATTGTAAGAAAATAAATGTTCGAAAATATTTACCACCGGACTGAAATTAAGAACCAAATCTGACCCTTGGCGTGCAAGAATCATATTATTAGCTTTCTCCTTAATGATTTTAGGGACGAGCAACGTCCAGTCCTCAAAATACTTTTTCTTGAATTCATTGATTTTTGCGATAAGTTCATCGTACCTATCAAAGATTTTTTTCGCCTCTTCCGAGTCCTTTATCCTGTAGGCACCGCATAATGATTTCGTTCAAAAGCTATTTTACTCACCTACTTTACTACTTAAATTTTTACGCAAACTTATCACTACTTTATTACGCCTCAGTTTAAGTGACCAACATGAATTTAGTGCTCTACCTCAATGAAAGCATGGTGTGTGATTCAGTGAAAAATATATAATTGCTCACACATACATATCTTCATGCTGGTCAACAGAGATGATGGTCGTAAGCAAATAGCTAGCTTTTGCAATTTGCCCCACCCAGCCACCATACGGGTGCGGCAAACTGCGAAAGCGAGCTACGAGCTTCTAGGTCTTCGAAGAACTGTCTTGCGCATATTGCGACTTCTTTTCGTCGAGTTGCTTCGTCCGGTATCTTCGTATATCTCGCTCGATATTTAAATACGAAAGCAAACGACAGAAATTACTGTGTCTCGATAACTATAGAGAACAATGGTATCGTGCTTAGCTTGATCTTCCACTTAGACGATATAAATAATTTAGCTAAAATATTCAAAGCCAGACAATATGGTTTCGTCAGTCAGTTTCTACAATTTCACCCATCTAACTTACGGATGCGGTATATTGCGAAAACTAGCTATAGGTTTAGAGATTCTGGATGCTAGTGTGGTCATGTATAACAATCCCCCAGCAATAGGAGGGAAGAAGGCATCTACTTCCATCACACCGTATTTATAAAACCTGGTACTTTGCTCTGTAAAAAGGTCCTGTAAGGGAAAGGGTATAGTAATCTTCCCTTCAGCGAAATCACCAGTTGAACAACAGTTGGCCAACAATACTCACTTCACAGTTTACTATTTCATTTTCGAGTTCAACAATAATTTCACAGTATTTAGCAGTAAACTCATTCCGTATAAGCGGTCTATCTAAAACTGATCCTACGATATCGATCAACTGAAAGAGGAAAAACGGTAATAAGTTAAGATGTGATGCCTATAAATAGAGACGAAAATTCTGCAGAAGATCTTACCTTGAAGATAGATTCTAAAGTCGAGCAATTATCAAACGATTCTACTAAAACCGTTGATAGTTTCAAGTCCAAGTCTACGATGTTATCTTGGAAATCTTTAAAATCTATGTTGAAAGTCTCATCATCCGGGTCAAGTACATCATAAGACTTTGATGCGAAACCGTGGAAGTAAGCTTCAAACTCCGCTGAAATTTCTCGAATTTGTCCACCGAGAACCCGACCTTTCAAGCCGCCGATTTCAATTTTCTCCAATTTTTGGAATTCAAGGACAGTCTTAAAAAACCACTGGATTGTGTTTAGCCTATCCAGAAACCGGTTTAACCTCTCGAATACCGAATCAGGATGGAAAGTCCATGGTACGACTCTTTGACCTTCAAAATACTTAGGCAACCTGTCTTTGAAATCGTCAAATGTACACCGGAACTTCTTAAGAATATTTATAGTCATCTGGATGCGTTGAGTTGCTTCATCGATGTCGCTATGAAACAGTGTGGACGGATCTAGACATTTCTTCGCCTACAAATAACGGTAAGGTCAAACAGATATCAAACATAGTGCAAACAGTTTCAGGACTCTATGTCTAAATTAAAAGGTTACCTGATAGATGAGTGAATTGCATATTTGCTTCAACAGCACCATCAACTTCGAAGAATTGCAATAATATTTCGAATCTCTCCATATCATGCAAATGACGTGGAACAACGGTCGGAACAGAGGTTGACACTCTGTGAAATCGGTGTCATCTAAGGCTTGGAAGTGCTTTTCTAACGTCCGCAGGTATAAGTCGATTTCACGCGCTTCTGCTAAAGCTGCAATATCATTGTTTTGTCAAATAAATAAATAAATAATGCTGGACAATTCACACAGCATTATCTAGCCCCAAGCTAAGCAGAGCTTGTGTTATGGGTACTAGATAACTGATATACTTAATACAATACACTACATAGATACCTAGATATTTTTTTTATTATACATAGAAAACACCCAGACCAACGGAACAAATTTCTGCAGATCGTACACAAATTTGTTCCGAGACGGGAATCGAACCCGCAACCTCCTGCGTCGCAGGCGGACTTTCGCCCGCTGCGCCACGGACAAGACACTGTGGCGACTACATGTCAAATGATAAGATCAATAACATGACACCCTAACTATATTCACATTTGGAATCCAAAAAATCATTATGCACCGTGGCAGTCTTCTTTCTTATCAACCAACGGATACTAAACTGAATGGCACTGTAGGCGACCTCTAGGCTACATCGGCCGAACTACAAAACTAACGTCAATAGAGGCACCAAAGAAAAAGTAACACCGAAAAACTGAAGCTAGTAAACATACATAAGCGCTTCAATGAGTGTCCGCTAGATTTCGTTAAGAGGTCGTCTACAGAACTAAAATAAATATTCTGAGCACTGACCTGAAACGATGTTCTTAAACAGTCGACTGAAACACGGGTAGTATGCAGACGTGGTCTTCTCTAAAATAACAGCCATGCATCGTACCCTCTCGGTACGCAGCTGATCATAAATGTAGTTTAGATTGCTGAGCCGCGACTTCCAAAATGCTAATTCTGAAAAATCCCACAGATGTGCTTTTAGAGGAAAAACATTATCCAAACGAGTTCACAGTAGGTTGTAGCAAATAAAAGAGAATCCTTACCCACAGACGGCAGCGGGTTCTGACTATTATCAAACGCCTGAGCAGGGTCTTCCATCATCACGTCATTGATTTGCTGAGCCCACTTTATAACTACGCCTTCAATAGCACTCTTCAAATAGAGATCAACCTCCGCCCCTTTCTGCAGCTCCTTCTCCGCGTCATGTACCAGCTCTACCCCCACAGGCATGGGTAGAACCGTCTGGCCGTTGACCTTGCCTTTCACCTAACACAAGAATAAAAATCAAATTCTGGCCATGGCTATATTCATACGCCTGTAAGTAGGTTTTGATAGAACTATAATAATAATTTTTAGATCTATGTATAAGCCCAAAATACTATGAATAAATCACATGTGAAATCATGGCTCCACTCGTACAATGTTTTCAAAACAACGTTTTGGAGCGATTACGAGCGATAACACTCTGATCTATTGTACCCAGCCACGAGTAGAAGAATTTTTAGTAGCGGCCCAGTTGGAAGTTAAAAGGTTACCCAAAATTGCAAATATAGTCTCCATAAAATATTAAAGCTGAGGAAATTTATAGTTTAATAACTTTTCCCTAGTCCGATGACGTCACTTGTACCCAAATTATTGTAAACCATAATATTCCGGACTCAGAGTCAAAGTAGTAGTAAGTAATAGTCTCTTTACATAATTTCCCAGGAGCACATAAAACAAGAAAGTTATAGAGACTTACCTCATACACAGTACTTTTGAGATTATGTATTTGTTTGAGGATGTCCTGCGAGACGACGAGCGGCCAACCTTCATGGTTCGACGGATTGGAGAGCAGCGGAACAAATACCTCGTCTACTAACGATGCTAGCTCGTCTATTAGTCGGGGGGCTAGGTCACCTGATGAGGAAAGTTTTCCAGATTACATATCTCACGGTTTTACCGTTCCATAACCCCTAAGGTTATTTTGTAAAGGGTTTAGTGTCATTAAAACAAACATTAGATATTGATATCGATGATGAGCGGCCAACCCTCATGGTTCGATGGATTGGAAACAGGGGAACGAACATTTCTTCTCTACAAAATTTAAAGAAAATCTGATAACATAAGACGCTATATAGACGACGGACGAAAACTAACATAAATACCTACGCTAAAAATAAAGTGAGATAAATACCTACTCACTGGTTCACAGTCCAGCATCGAGAGTATAAAGTACCTCCCAAGTCCGGTACAGATTTTGATACCTAGGGCAATATAACTATATAAAAAAAAGTCTTTAATATGTCCTTTCACTTTTTTGTAGCTTAGTATCTATCCTACCAAGGTCCACGTTCAATTTAAGACAGTCTTCCTGAGTCCAATAAAATACGACCCGTTAAAACTCAGTAGGCGGACAGCCCAAATGCGGGCTGTGGACTCATGACGCTATCGGCCTGCAGCTCATATATGGGCTTTGGACTGTGAACCTGTGAAATCCTACAAAAATTCGTTGTGTTGACCCATCTCCATTGCCCGGTTCCATTTAAACTAAAATGTGTCGAAGCGTAGAGCCATCCGGTATTATTTTTTACAAGGTAGTTTTAAAACTTCGAATTTTCTCGGCGATTTTAATTTGAACTGCTCGCATCAAACACGTGCGGGTTGATCCCAGGAGCTACGGTAGGTACCGGAGACAGGTTAAAGTAACTATAGCTATTTTCGTCGGGGGATAAAAACCGATAATAACCACAGCATTTATAACCTAATAGGCAAGTTTTACTAACTTGCCAGACGTTATCCTGCGTGCCACCAATGATTTTTACAGTTGGTTTTCATCTTCGTCTTCCCTATCGCCAATGTCAGAAAAAAGACATAACTTCACCACCATCTGAGAATCTCAACAACTCACCAAAGCCGCATTTCGTCACAAAGTACCCCCTTGCTTGTGCTTGAGGTAGCAAGGAAACGAGATGACGATGATGAATGAGCATCACATAGTTGTGATGCTCACCCATGCTAGTATAGTATTATTATATCTGTGCCCATGCCAACTGGACGACTAGGTCCTCTTTGTTGGGAACTGCCGATCCCCTATCTTAAACGTCTGTTTAAAGATATATAACTCACCAAAGATGACCATCTCCGCACAGTTCTCCTTCGGAATCACATCGGGGGTTTTCTTCACGAAGTACACAGCTTTGTTCTTGAGGTAGCAAGGGAACGAGATAACGGGCACGAGTTGGTTGGCATGGGTGAGCACCACGACTAAGAGGATCGGGAACTGCCGATCCACGAAGTCCAGTAGCGTACGCTTGTACTCGTCCGTGCCAAGTACTCGCATCCATTTTTCTGGGGGATAAATAGTTCGATAATCTTTAACCTTACTCTCGAAATCAAACCTATACCGCAATGGGTAAAAGATTTAAAAAAGAAGAACTGTTCATAAAGCCCGTGAGAAAGAGTTCACCCCTAGACATAGGCCTCTACAAGGCATGAAGAACGTAATTGATTACTTATTCATTTTGTAAAACCAGCTAGGTATGTATTAAATTTATGTCTATGGGCGGAACGTAACTACTTGGATCAAACTGAGTTTCAAACTGCTTTGTTAAAATGTTTATCTATCAAAAGGATTCTTAAAAATTGAGGTCACCTACCTGGTTTCAGCTTCAACGTCTTCACCACATATGAACCAATAAAATCGAATCTGGGGTCTTGGTTGGATGTTGATGGACCTGCTTGGTCCATTTTGACAATCTTCTAGCATAGTCAGCCTTGCTTCCCACAGCTGGGAAAAAGGCTTAATTTCTAAGTCATGGTTCTTGAAGACTTGTAAGCACGGCCATGGTTGGAGCTGGTTTGACTGTCGGCAGAGCTGACAAATGGCAAGTCACGCAGGTTCGAATCGCATGCCGTTATGGGCCGGTGTCTCCTTTGTAACGACCATCGGCATTGCTATATGAAAATAGATTATGAGTACGGTTGGCAAAACAATGAGATTGCGAAAGGTCTCTAAGTAGTTTTTTCGAAAATTTCCATTAGCATCTCGTATCTCCTTCTCCAATCATAAATGTTAGATCATCTCTATATCATTTTTAATTGTTGCATTATGCAAGATATTACGTAGATAGGTATAAACGCAGAAACCCTGGATCCAACGTAGAGAAACCTTTGGATGTAACGTTCAATCTCTTCACACACAAATAGCCAAACGCCTTTAACCCGCAAAATGAACCAAAAGCCAATACACCTTTCAAAATCGCCAATTAGGGAATCTTGCTCCCATATCCTGCCAACGGTACGCCACCGCAAGTGAACGAGCGAGTGCCAGGAACCAGCGTCGCCGCCCCGAGCCACGATGACACTCGCGACGTCGTGGAAATAAGGTCAATTGTCGCTGCCTTTTGTTGCGTGGTACAAGTTGTGAGCGGGAGCGACTATAAGCCAGTCCATCCTCAGCGGTGCAACCTGCAATATCACGCCGCTACGATACATCCTACTCTACTGTGTGTTGGTTTCACAGCTGATCGTGTGCGACGTGCCCACTAAATGTATTAAAGGTCGACCCTATACTTTGACTGTCTCGTACCGACGCACTTTCCGAGGCTTTGAGCGCAGCGACGACGACGGCTTGAAGCATGGCACAGGGGTGTTTGACCCATTTTACACTGATGTTTGACTTTTAGTGGTTATAATGACCCATTTTCCGCTTGGCTAGGCAACCAGGCTCAGGTAGAAAAGTACTCTTATGCTGCGATGAACGGCATACTTTGGGAACAAATCGACACTTCTACATTTGCAAACATTGTCAAAACCATGTTTGTTTTTTCTACAGATAGCTTTGCAGTCTATTTTAATTTTTAGTCAGTTCCGATACCGGGGATCAGCACATTCAATTTTCGTTTACTCCACGTTTCATACATGGTGAACATCTTCGGTCATACAAGTCCCTTATCTTTTAAATAGCAAATTTTTCGTTCGATGGCTATCCTTCAATTATTTTCTCTGTTTTGTGTGAGTTCTGCGTTCTTCATGTAGATCAACATCCATATGTGTAAACCCACCCAACGCACCAGTAACCACATCACTAATAATTCAAACACAACATCGTTACGTTCATCACTTGTTTCTTTTTAGCACAATATTATAACTTTTATAGAAATCGCAGACTTACATAACAGCTGATCGCCTGGCAAACTACGATTCGGGTTTATTGTCTTCATGCTCAATGCGATCTTATTTGCATTGTTTTACGAACTTCGATCATTACTTAGTCATTAAATAATCAGTTTTGATAACGACTTGATTTACTGTTTGCGTTTTGAATGTTTCTGATCGGTTTTTATTGTTCTGTGCTTGATTTAAAATTGGAAAACAAACAGATTTTACTTTTATATTTTGTACCTACTTAGCTGGAGTTTCATGCTTCTACATACTTTACTATTATATTTATCTAATACATTATACCGTTTTCTACGTAGGTACAGCTAATATAGGTATAAATCAAGTCGTCTAAAATTTAATGGGAAATAACTACAACAACAGGACTAAGGTACTAAATTACTATAATAAAATAAAAACTACGAAATATTTTATAATACATTTATTTATTGATAATGACAGCGATGGTTGACTCGAATTTGCTACTCGGCAAAAATATTTCCACTAGAAGTGATCTATTTTAATAAATTTAAATATTAAAATCTCTTCGTTTAATTATGCTTTAGTGTACAGTGAAATGTAACCACCTACGCTACCAAGTAGCTGCCTATCACATAAAAAGAATTAAAAATACGTTTCGATTTGTGATTCACTATAATTTATACAATTTATCTGGCAAATAAAATTAAAACTACGCTAAAATGAAACATGCGTCATGATCACACAAAAAAAATACATTAACATCGTAAAAGCTCGTATTTGTTGAATTGACGGCAATAAATACAAAACGTGTACTACAATAAAAATAATAAAATTATAATATAAAACAATTTCATTTACCTATCAACTATTTGTTTAAAACAAAGCACAGCACATGGTCAGCTTAATCTATAAATTAAATTAGGATCTACGAGACGCTGCATTGATAAGGTCACTATTAGCCTAAGTCTAGGAGCTCTAGTGCACACAGTCACTTCAGACCGGGTGAGGGTTATTCTGTTGACCACTTTGGAAAATCGATATCAATTGATAAGTCAATGAGGCATGATGATATCGGAGTGGTTATTTTGACAGTGGTCACGCGGAATCATGACAGGTTTTCTTTTTTGAGTGAAGAGAAGCATACAATGTGTATGTAAGAATAATCGGTTATAGATTTCCTAAAGTTTTGTCATTTACAGCGCCATCTAGTCAGCAGAAGAGAAATTTTAAGATACAAATGAAGAAAACCTATCATTCCCCTGATGTATCTTCAATCGACGCGGACTGCTGGCTGTAAATCATTCAGAGCCAATATTGGGAGACGATAAACGATTTATTGATTATTGTTTTGAATTTTCATTTATCGTTTTCTAAGCCACCAGTCCCGTGTTCCTACCCACTACAGGACAAAAGCACATCGAGAGTTTCAAAGACACATCCTACAATATTTTGAATATACTCTATCATTGCTTAGTTATCGCAGACTACACATTGAGCGTTCCTAGTCAGGGCTATTATTAAATTGGTCTATTACCTTTACGTTAAGATAAAAACAGTAAAATGCAAAATTAATGCAAGTTATAACTTAACTATTAAATCTGATACTACAGAATATTTGAACGAGATAAATGTAGTAAAAAATGGAATGTTTTAAGTACGACAGTCTAATAAGCATTAATTGTACAGTGACACATATGATGTCAGTCAACCCTTAAAATTACAAAGGCTATGGTCCCACTGCGAGTGATTCTAGAAGCTAAAGGTGAAATTATTTCTGTTTTATATATGAATGTTAGAAATGATTCTGAACAGTATTGTATGAACAGTGAACTTGTGACGAAAAACCCTTGTAGTAGTTAATCTGCATTGATTACAAATCAAACGTACTTTACTTCTGATACAAAATTGAGTTTTGTTAGAAATTAAACGTACCTTTCTTCTGATACAAAATTGAGTTTTGTTACAAATCAAACGTATCTTTTTTCTGATACAAAATTGAGTTTTGTAACATCGATAGAGCTTACTACAAGGTTACTAACCCTACAATGTTTTCCGTCTTGATTTGATAATGTTTGCACACTTTTTTTTTCTTTTCGCAATAAATACGCTCGCAATGAAACCGCACCTCACTAGAATGGGCGTTAAATTCTCGAGTGCATACTTCGAAACAGCTGATAACGTTTATATACTTAAGTGATACATGTTTTTATACATAATGTATTTTATGAAGGCAAGTGACGGGCTAATGCTTTATTTACTTACACTAGTAAACAACGAGGCGAATTACACTATGTACTTCAGTGTACTTAAGAAAGATTACTCCTAAAAGGATGGAATATACATTAGGTGAGCTATGATTCGCTCCTACACAGCGGAGCTTTTGGACATTCTCTAGCTGGCATTTCTTGATCTTATTGGTTACATATTCGTGTTACACTTCCAATACAAAATCAACTATGAACACGTCAAAATAAAGTCGATTTTGTGTTCGATAGGCAACTTTAATATCGGCCTTAAAGGTCATGCAAATGCCAGATTCTAAATCTCTGTTACACGCGCTCTACGCAGCTACAATACTCTGATATTCGAATTAGGCTCTCAAATGAATCTAAAATAGTTTCCATTACATTATAAAGGGACAAATTGATATATTTTTTTCTACAGATATTATTTTCTTTTTGTTTTATTGTTCGAACGTGGATGGAGATAGATTAAGGACAAATTTTGGCGTTTTTACAGCGAGTCGAAACACGACTACACATTCACAAAACTTTCAGTATACCTACACAAACTAAACGATGTGGAATGGTGCAAGTCATATCCGAAAAATCCTGGTAAAGAAAAGACATTGATAGAAAAATGCATAATTGCATTTTGTTCGTAATAGGCTAGCGTCCTAAGATATTCTAATTAGTCCGTCAGTTAGATTATCAGAAGATATTGGACACGTATTTTTTATATTGTGGATTAAACAAAAAAATATGAAGATAAAGCCAGTTTAAGTTCCGCGTGACGTCACACCTTCCGACAATTTTTAGCAAGGTGTGATTTCACTAGCTAGTCTAGGAGTGGGGACTCCTAAACTTTGACGCACTTTATTTTTGTAATTTTTTGTACGAGTCCAATATCTTCTGAATGATTTTGACTGACGGACTTAATAGAATAATATTTTTTTACCCCGGACACTACACGATTATGACTAGCACCAAACAACAAAACGTCAGTGCGAGGGCGCCTGAGTTCTTCCGTCGAATGGATCGAAAGTACTAAGTACAAGTCTTATAAAGGACGAAGATGTAACTTTGGACGATTTTTCTTTTAACTACTTGAGTCAAGGGGCAAAAGCAGGCGAAATAAAAACATAAACGTTTATTATAAAGTCCTATAATCGCGTGGCAAGATTTTATCACAATAGGATGTCGCAATCGTGAGGAACACAAAATGCACGTGAGCAGTTCTTTAAGTAACTTTTAAATGTCATAAAGGTCATAGGTATAAAAGCTTTAGTATAAAGGGATTCACAGAACTTATATTCAGAGTGAATATAAAACTGTGATTTGACAAGAAAGCGAGTCGATGAGCTAAAAATATATAAATAATCATAATTTAAGAATAAAATCTAATACGACAAACTATACAGTAAAAAATTACAAATAATCCATCAATTTTATAATTGATCACATAAATTTCATTGGTACTAAAAGTATTTAAAATAAAATAAAACACATAAAAACCACATATTTACATAGAAGTCGATTGATAAAATTAAATCACATAATAATTCTATTTACAAATACAATAATTAAGTAATTAAAGAATTATGAAATATAGTAACTCCTACCAAGTGTCAAACGTTCGAAATTCGTGGAAATCTAAGACTAGCCTGTTCATTTTATTGCACTTTGGCAATAGAAGCCAGTTTGTCTCATTTCCTACAAAACAATAAATATACCCGTTTACGGGGACTTCAAACGGATCAATAGCTAACATTGTTGTCTCTTTCACACTTGTGAAAATAGAAGAGTACGAAACAACTCAGCTACTTCGTTTTAAAATCTTCGAAAACAGTAAAGAAATGCGAAAAGATATTGCTTTACCCGGAGGTAATAAAATTACCTAATACAAGCACCAAACGCGTGACGCTGCAACGAAACCATGGCTATCTGTGGACGTGTAGATTCCCATTGGGTCCGCGTTTTACGGGGGTGTGGAGGGGAGGTTCAAACGAACTTCGTACGGTAAGTTCGCACGCTCTATTTGCTCCTAGTTTTTGTGCCGACGGCGTTTATGCTGTCGCCGCGACTCCGCGATCTGTGCAGGTTGTGTAGGCCTTCTCCTGTTGGAATAAAACAATACTTATGGTGCGTTCACATCTTTTAGCTCTTATAAATAAAATAGGCACCGGTGGTACGTGCAATAAGCAGGAAATAAATGACTTATGCAAATTAAGTTCGTGTTAATTTTTTAAAATTATGTATATGTGAATGCACCAAAAAACGAACAAACTATCTACATGTTAATCTCAAACTACGCGGCCTAAATGGTACTTATAATTTTCAACTACTATCTGTCGAGATACAGTGCTTAACTAGTTCGGCAGGTAGGGTAACCCTATTCAACCACAGACTCAAAACACAAAATTGTATTGATATCCCAAAATAATATACTTCTATAATATCTTGTTTCTTCTAAGGTAAATCATTATTACCCTAATACATTGTATTAGTATAGATTTTAGTTTTAGTTTTAAGTTAAATTGAGTTACATATATTATGTAGACTTAAGTGGTTTGTCCTATAAAGTTGTTTGAATAAATAAATTGAAATTGAAATTGTACTCTACGTCAAATAACTGAGCTCGCACATTAGTGAGCATTCCAGTCATATGCGACTAAATATTTTGTAATCTACATTTGCAACTCTACTCCATTGTAAATAGGCGAACATCCACCAAGAAAGAATCATATAGTAGTAATTCTGCTAATACATTTTCAACTCTACTCTAATTGTAACAAAGCTCACCCCATCTACTAAAGTTTGTGATCTCTGAAAGATAATCGGACGATCAACACCTTCATCTATTAACCTTGACGTGTAATGTATGTAAACTTCTGTCAAAAACTTAAATTAAAATGGAATCGTACGATTATCTTTTAGAAGAAACCACCGTTCGAATCAACGAAATCAGTTAAAACATTTTCTACTCTATTTAAAGAGTAACAAAGCTCACCCTTGCTCGTAGCTCGCTTCATCTCGGTCTCCCGGAAGGCGCGAACGGAGCGCCCTCTACGGTCCTGAACCAACTTGTCTGGTCGCACAAAGATGCCGTGTCGCGCTTTGCAATCAAAGTAACGCGTGCCGGCGACCGACCCGTCATTTTTACCTAGAATAAAAATTTAGTCAGTCTACCATATACATTTAGGGTTTAAAGTGCAGCAGAGGAGTCTACAAGATTTTCAGTCATTATTCATATTTTCCTAACCTGATTATGAGTTTAGACGTTTTGATTTTTGACAGGAGCTTTATCAAATTATCCGATCACCAATCCACCAACTAAGTACGGACGAATTGGACAATCTCGCCAACTGTCATCTATTGCTGCTATCGATGGAATGTTAGTTACCAGGATATCAGGATGGGAGAGGAGATCGAAAGCTACGCAATTTTCATCTCAGTTGACGATTCGATAAGACATCCGCACGGTACCGCTGTGTAACCTACAAGCGTAGGACTTGCACAATACCGTCCAAAATGACGACTTCTTTTATTAGAGGCCAAGGCAATCTTCAGCCGCTGAGCTATGGGAGTAAATAGTTACCAGTGGG
This sequence comes from Eupithecia subumbrata, assembly GCA_949316285.1. Taxonomy (NCBI): domain Eukaryota; kingdom Metazoa; phylum Arthropoda; class Insecta; order Lepidoptera; family Geometridae; genus Eupithecia; species Eupithecia subumbrata. Next base: position 3,913,428 of record OX438634.1, read on the forward strand.
TGCATCCAGTTCGACGCCAACCCACAGTCCGTTTGCGAAATGCGTCGGACCGATGTAGGCGACGATCCCCGTGCTACTGCTGAGGCGCAGTTGGACGCTCTCGCCGACTGTCATCCACGCGGGCGCTTCGCAGGACTCATCTGAAATAAAGTTTTTTAAACTTACGCGATCAGAACACATTACTATAATTATTCACGGGTATTTATCGCGTTTATTTATTCATCTGAAATATCAATAGATATTTTAAACACAAAAAACATTAAAATGTTTATACTAGATACTACTACGACAAAGATCAGGATCTTTGTGCCGTCGCCTAGAGGAAAACGGCAAGGGCCACCTGAGATCGGCAGTTATCCTGGACACCTGGCTATCGTAGATATCGGAGACCAAGAGCCAATGCAGGTCGCTTCGCTGCACCAGTAAAATATCTAATTACAGGCATGTTCTGAACGATCAGTATACGCGCTTCGCTACCTAGAACGCAAGCGGTAAATGACGCTCGGATTTCGCTCATGGTCACGCGGTATCCCACCGGGTATTTCGATTACCGCCTACCCACTTGGCTTTCGCTACCGTTCTGGGTAGCGAATACCACGTGAGTCTAGACAGGAGCAATATCTGATGACGTCGTATAGCTAATGTCTTGCTGCACTGTCCATTTCACGGACTGCTGGCAGGCGATGTTTTGAGCTATATCGTTACAGTCGTAGCTCACTCCTGCCTCAACATAGAATCGGGAAGACGGTCGGAAAGCAAGAGCCACTTTGAATGCGCAAATAAGTAAACCGCTTGTCGTGCTGCAGCACACACAAACTTACCTAAAATTATGTAACTATGTTTACTTGTGTTATATCCTAAGTACTTACTTACTTTTTAAAGTGCTCGTTTGATTAATTAAACCTACTGTACTTGTGTTGAAAATTCTAAATGATCTTTTTTAATTTTATGTGTATCTGTAGTACCGAATAAAATTATCTATCATCTATATAAATAAATAAATAAATAATGCTGGACACTTCACACAGCATTATCTATCTAGCCCCAAGCTAAGCAGAGCTTGTGTTATGGGTACTAGATAACTGATATACTTAATACAATACACTACATAGATACATATTTTTATTTTATTATACATAGAAAACACCCTGACCAACGGAACAAATTTCTGCAGAACGTACACAAATTTGTTCCCGAGACGGGAATCGAATCTTTTTAATCGGGAATCTAGATCATCCAGTATAGTTACCATCATGGATCCGTTCAGTGGAGGAAGCAGGCGTGTGATGCAGCTCCTTAGGTACAACCGGCTCGTGAGCGGAGCGAGGTCGCGCCGCCGGGTACGACTGCCGCGCCGCGGACCGCGCCGACGCACCGCCAGCGCGACGTCTGACAACCTACGAAAACATAATTATCACGTTAACAAGACCAAATTTAAAAATTTACCTCCCCGACAGATATTCATGAAACATGGCTAAGAACACTCGGGATAAAATTATCTCAAAAAAAAAGTAAACGACAATCGGTTCATCCGTTTGGGAGCTACGATAGCACAGACATACACAGATACACAGACAGACACGTTAAACTTACAACACCCCTCTCTTTTTGCGTCGGGGGTTAAAAACACAGATCAGTTACCGGTTTTAAGATCATGTTTTAGGGACTATTATCTGCTTTCAGACTCAAAATAGCTCAGCTAGAGTGCTTCCTGAGTGACAGCGTATAGGCGGAATCCATATCTTGAATAAAACAAAAGATAAGTTGGAATCTAAGGTTTGAACGTGTCTATAAAAAATTAAGTTTACAGAACACGAGCAGGCCCACTCTAACAACATATTGCTACGTCACAGTCCGCTTTTGCAATGCATCATTTGGACCTCACGCACATAGGTGATACTAGACTACCCTCTTATTCATAATGGTCTGATAACTTAAAGCACTTTTCTTCTTCTATTGACATAAGTCAGAGTGAAAAATAACACTGCTTAGCAAAGCATTATGAATAAGGGAGTAAGTCTTTAATACGGTAACAATAAGGTTCAGTTTACCTTGCCCGCCGGCAGCTGTGGCTTCACCAGTGTATCGGATCTCTCTCCTCCCGTGGAAGCGGAGTCACTCTCTCCTACTGAGGAAGCCTCGCGACTGCGCTCTGCGTCGTGGCTTGAATGCTCCGAGCTTACTGATTCCGCGTCAATGTCGCCTGCAAAACAAACAACTCAACAACAAGAAAATAATGCTGCCACAAAATGGATAAAGGAAAAATACAATGATGAAAAATATTCATTCAAAATTGGCATGTTATACCCATTTTGACTAAATAACAAGAACGTAACTTTTCTGATTGCATTTTGTAGGAGGCTGGTTGGTGGGCGGTGCACGCAAATTGCATTTTATTGGATCTTATCAGAGAATATTATTTGTGTTTATATTGTGATGGCAGATTTAATATCCTGTACAAGCCTACGCTCGCCATTACTCAGCCAACATAATGGCTGGACTAAGAGTCACTAAGCGCTTACCGATAGAGTTCTCATGCGAAGCATCCCCATTGACGTGATGCTGATGCTCCTTGTTCTGACTAGACACCATCATCACACTCTCAATCGGGATCGCTCCCAACGGATCCACCATCATTTCTTTCGCCTCACAGTCCCTGAAATAATCATACTATTATTATAAATGCGAAAGTTTCGATGGATGGATTCAACTTCTTCACGCCAAAACTACTGAACGGATTGAGCTGAAATTTTGAATCGGTGTAGCTCTAAGCCTGAAATCAAACATAGGCTTATCATGCTTTTATCCCTTAAATCAGTTCCCATGGGATAGAAATTACCTTTGAACGTTTCCATAGAAACAACGCGTGTGAAGCCGTGGGCATAAACTAGTTAAACATAATTCTGTAATTTTAAAGAACAATAGCATGAACTTATATAATAGGATTATGTACATAGGCGAGTTTAACCCTGAAAAGAGTTTTCTTCCAGCAAACCTTAGAGTTATAGGAGAGGCGATGGAATAGGTAGAGGAAGTGTACAAATAATGAATCTATACATATACTTCATCATCATCATCATCCGCAACCCGACTTCATCCACTGCTGGGTATAGGCCTCCAAACTTTTGTGCCACTCCATACATATACTTAAAACATAACAACTCAAAACTCAAATAGCTTTATTATCCGATTCCACTAACCTTAGGAACGGATTAATTCTCTTCCCACCAGGAGTAATAGGCGTCTTGGCCTTCTCATACGTAGAATCATCTAGCTCGTTCTTCGATACGACGATATCGTTCTTCAGATCGATGATATCGTTTCGCAGTTCCGTTATCTCGTTGCGGAGCCCTGCCATCGAGTGTTTGGTTCGCGTGATGTGGGTGTAGTCCATTGTTTTGTCGAAGTCTGGCGTTTCGTCGACGGACATGCTTCGGATGGAAAGTGTGTCGTCGTTTGTTAGGTTCGTTGATGATACCGCTTGGGAGCCTGTAAGAAAGTTTAAATTCAGTGTTATTATTTTTTTTAGTCTTGTGGATTCATGAGCCATTTATCTCAGGCTGTAAATAAATGTAGAAAGGATTTGTTAGCAGTTCGTCCAATAAGCGGTCCGTCCAACAAGCGGTTCGTCCAATAAGCAGTTCGTCCAATAAGCGGTTCGTCCTCTAATTAGATGAAACGAATAAGCGGTTCCTCAAGAATCCATACGCAGTTCGTTCAATTCTTACTAAGTACTTTTACTTATCCATTTAATTAATAAATTTTAAAAGTGACCGTTCAGAAAATAAAATTGTCCTATATCAATCGAACCGAAGACTTTTTGATGTAGTTACCTGTACAGTATTGGAATTTAAGACGAGTTTGATATCCAGCAGTGAATGAATACTGGCTGGTGATGATTTAGGCTGAGTTCAGGTATACTGTTCGACGGAATCAGGGTAGAAGAGCTCTTATAACAACAGTTAACAACAGCAGCTATCGTCAAGTTACTCTTTTACCGACCACAACTAAGTAAATGTTTTGTATTTCTAAAGAAATAACAATGGATCAGTTAGACAGAATAGTTGTTGAAGTAGGTATCCTATAACTACGAAGTAAGAAAGTTGACTAGGTATTTCATCCACAGAATTACTACCTAACCTAGGTAAGGGGGAACACATGTTACTGGCGAGCGGAGCGAGCCGCCCCCACTTCAGGTGCCTATACCTCAACCTCAACAGCCTATAATGGTCCACTGCTGAACTCAGGCCTCCCTCTGATAAGCGCCTTACAGGCTTTCATCTCATGGGGGGTAATACCCATAATCCCCACGCTGGGCATGCAAGTTAGGGATCGCAGTTCGGTGGTAGAATTGTTCTACAGGGGGCGCTGCTGCCCGCCCCCGGTGGATATCCCTTATCGGCTCGTACGACACCCGCGGGAAGAGTTGGGGTGGTGGAAATTCTAAGCCGGCACCACACGGCCTATAAATAGGTACCTACTAAATGCAGTATTTACCATATCCGCTGGAAGATATCGAGGGCGAGTTCTTGCTGGGAACTCGCTCGCAGGCCAACTCATGTAGAGAATCGAGCGTTTTCGACGTCGGTAAGAAACCGCGAGGTGTTGCTCGGGAGCGTGTGCGCTGCAAATTAATGTAACGCTTGTTTTAAAATTTCATCAAAACACAAAAATTTTGCAGGCTCTTTCACACAGGCTTGTAAGCCGGGCATTTGTTTAGATTTAGACCTATACCCGGATTTAGAATCCTAGATTTTGTATGTAAACAAAGACAGTTATGTAAAGTAAAGTAAAAAGTAAAAGTCATTTATTTGTAAACACGTGTAAAAAAAAGATGACAAATAGTATTTTTTGATTCAACATGTTTGACCAATATACATTGGTGTACAAAATAATTAAAGAGTATGGCAGGTCTAAATGTGATTGTAAATAACATTAAAAAATTTACAAGATTATTAATTTTAGATTTGAATTTAGTATACGTAGCATAAAATTAGATTAATTAGATTACATCATTTAGAAATTCGTCAATATTATAGTAGCATTTTTCACATAAAAGTTTTTTAAATTTAGTCTTAAATAAGTTAACATTTAAGTCTTTGTAGCTCTTAGGTATTTTATTATAGATTACAGGTGCCATGCACACTACACTCTTCCTCAACATAGTAGTTTTTGATTCGTGTCTGGCTAATCTATTGTTGTCCCTTCTATTCCTAATTACAATGTCACCCCCATTTGGGGAAACAGATTGGGATTTTTCCTAACAAATAGCGCATTTTCCAGAATGTACAAGCTTGTTAGTGTTAGTATTTTATGTTTTTTAAACAGGGGTTTACAACTAAAGGGTGTTTTTTTTAGAGGTATAGAACTTTAAGTTGGCAACACTTTTTTAGCTGGCGCCCATTTTGTGAGCTGTCAAGTGATTTACGTTTAGTTTGGTTTGGCATTTCAGCATGAATAGACTGACGCCTGAACAACGCTTCCAAATTGTGCAAATTTATTTTGAAAACCATGGTTCTGTTCGAAACACGTATCGCGCACTACGGCCATTTTACGGTCGACATAATCGTCCATCAGAGCAATTAATTCGATTAACTATGGAACGTTTTCGCACCACCTTTACTCTAAATGATAATACGCATCCACAGAGATGTCCTACAGTGCGTACAGAAGAATTCATTGCTGCTGTAGAGCGTAGCGTAGAGGAAGACCCGAATCAGTCTATCCGCCATCGTGCACAGGAATTGGATATGTGTCCATCAACTTTATGGAAGATTTTGCGGAAAGATCTTGGTTTGCGTGCTTACAAAATCCAACTCGTGCAAGAACTAAAGCCACGCGATCACCTAGCAAGGCGTAATTTCAGTGAATGGGCCCAAAACATGATTGCTGTTGATCCCGATTTTCATAAGCGAATTTTGTTTAGCGATGAAGCTCACTTTTGGTTAAATGGATACGTCAATAAACAAAACTGCCGTATTTGGAGTGAAGATAATCCTCAAGTGTATGTTGAGACACCGTTACATCCAGAAAAACTGACTGTTTGGTGTGCTTTATGGGCTGGTGGAATAATTGGTCCATACTTCTTTAAAAACGATGCTGGCGAGAACGTTACAGTCAATGGTGACCGCTATAGAGGCATGATTACTGACTTTTTCGTTCATCAATTGAACAACCATGATGTGCACGAGCTGTGGTTTCAACAAGACGGCGCAACATGTCACACAGCTCGTGCCACAATCGGTTTATTGAAGGAAACGTTTGGTAACCGAATAATTTCACGTTTCGGACCCGTAAATTGGCCTCCAAGGTCTTGCGATTTAACGCCACTTGACTATTTTCTGTGGGGATATGTGAAGTCGCTAGTCTACGCCGATAAACCCGAAACGATTGACCACTTGGAGGACAACATTCGCCGCGTTATTGCCGCTATACGGCCACAAATGTTGGAAAAAGTCATCGAAAATTGGACCTCCAGATTAGACTACGTCCGAGCCAGCCGTGGTGGTCATATGCCTGAAGTCATATTTAAATTATAATGGCAGAAGATTATCTTTCGAATAAAGTAAATTTCATATCAATTTTAAAAAAATATCTTTGTTTTATTCCATTTCAAAGTTCTATACCTCTAAAAAAAACACCCGTTATCTGTAGGTTGGATTTTAAACATAGCTCTTATGCAGCGCTTTTGCATTTTGAAAATTATTACTTTATCAGTGGAATTACCGTAGAAGATAATTCCGTATCTGATCACCGATTCTACTGTACCATAATAAGCTGTTAATAAGGTATTTTGATTAACAGTTGGGGAGAGCTTATATAGAGCATAAGCTAAGCTGCTAACCCTTTTACTTAGAATCTCTATATGTTTTTTCCAGTTAAGCCTTTCGTCAATTTGTAAACCTAGGAATCGTGTAGAGTCAATTGCTTGAATAGTATTAGTTTGAAATGTCGATTTAATGTTTAAGGGATTATGAAGTCTTTGGTTGAAATGTATTATACTAGTTTTGTCTAAATTAATTTTTAAATTATTATTATTAAGCCAGCAAATAATTGAGTTTAATTATTCATTTATGTCCGATTCATAGGTTTCCTTGTCTTTACATTTTATAGTCACTGTACTGTCATCTGCAAATAAAGTTATTGGTTGATTTAAGGCATAGGGTAAGTCGTTTATATACAATATAAACAGGAGTGGATCTAGCACACTGCCTTGAGGGACACCGTATGTAGTACTTCTTACTTTTGATTTATATGTGACTTCATGTTTAGTTTTAAGGTTAAGTCTTGTAATTTCAGTTATTTGTTGTCGTCCCGTTAAATAAGATTCAATAAATTTTGATACATTGCCGCGAATCCCATACGCCTCAAGTTTGTTGATTAGGATTTTATGATTACGAAGTCGAAGTATGTATGAAAACAATAACAGAAAACAACATGGATACATCAAGGGAATCACAAAAAAACAAGAACCAAAACTTTCAGAACTCACAATTCCACAGGCGCTGCGAAAAAGATGCTGAGTTCAAAAACGGACGAGACAAAATGAAATGATGAATGAAAACTGTCAAAACCGATAAACTTCTGCGATTCACTTCGATTATATCCGAATCCTGAGATACATTCTCCCAATATTTATGTGGTTTTCTACTCCAAAATTATCTATGATTCTAAATCCGAGTATAGTAACAGAGATCGGCGTGTTTACTCTTGAATTCCTAAAATTCAATTTCAATTCTTCGTAATTTAGCAAAATGAGTTATTGATAGCGCGGAAGATCGGATATGGGTGGACTTCCATCAAATTTGAAACCGACTTTCGCTCAACAATGCATTAAAGTGTGATTGAAATTGGCATCGTTGATTGGACCTGATAATGTAATAAGTACCCAGTACCACTTGTCAAAGCACTAGATAGGTATGTCAAGATCTACTCACATTTGACCGTGGCGTAGTCATGTCATCAGCGGGCGCGGATTCCGGTTCCGAGTGAGAATCATCATCGTTCCGTCTTCCTGGCTCTTCGTGCAACGTCGTCATACGAAGCCCAATCTTGCCACTGGCTGGGGACGCTGAAATTATCGCCGGATGGATGAATTTACTTGATTTTAGAGCTAGTTTTAGTTGACAGAGCATGATCTATGTGTAAAATAGCTTAAAATTTATGAGATTTAGAACGCTGTTTCAATGTTCAACTCGAAAAGGGGTTTTGAAGCTCTAAACAATAGAGCTTTATTAAACTACTTTAGAAAGCTGATTTCTAACTTTAACTAAGAAAATGATTTAAGGCTTTTTGAGATGCCTGTTGTAGTATCGTAACAGTTTATAAGAAAAAAAGTTGTGATTCGAATATAATTTTGAATAAGGTACATGCTCGATAATTTATAAATTTCATGCCAATCTTTGAACTCGATTTAAATAATGATTTTGTTCGCAAATAAAACATAACAATGTTCAAACTACTCGACGATTTCACTGAAACATGACCACAAACAATTTGATCCGTATGACGGGCGTCCAAGTTTCACAACCATACGTTTCAAACTCATGTTTTATACAATGGACTAGTATGAAGATTCAAATAATAAAACAAGCCCAACTAGCGATTCTACGATTGTACACTTGTCACAACATATCCAGAGCGATGTTACATTAGGCACAGGTGTCCTGTATCGAATATAAATGGATAGAAAAAAAATCCTTTTCTAATAGGACAGATATGTACCGAAATGAAGATAGATATTTAAGTGCTGTCTGCGGCTAAGTTAACATCGGCCAAGATATATCGGAAGCAGTGTAAAACGTACACTTGTTCGGAGTTTGCAGTCGGAGTGAGTTCAGGTTCAAATTCAAGTTAAGGAATGTAGGCCGGGCTGAAATAAAAATATTAGAGTACTTATCAGATTTAGGTCGTTTAGATTTCACCAACAAAGTCTTTGCCTTAGATTTTTCCCATTCGTATTGTACCGGTTCGTCATTAAACTCATTTCAATTACATACGTAATAATAAAGTTCTAATTTATTTATCAGAGGCTGAGATTTTGCTGTGAAAACTGTTTTTATACATTCACCTACAAGATCTGTCGATACTAAAATGATTAGACACAATTTTCTTTATTTCTTACATTATTTTGACGTGTAACTTCTTTATTTTTAGGTGAATTGTTTATAATTAAATCTTCTTGCTAAGCTTTTTTCAACTTTATTTCAAACAGTTATCAAAACGTTCATACAATACAAAATACCACACCTGTACTAAACATGCTTTCAGATATTTACTCACTCTTATTATTATTTATTCACTCTTATATTCAACTGGCTACTTCCATGCATCTTGTACCACCTAACACAAACACAAATCTAAGACTTACAGTGTCTCATCTATTCTACTTTTACATTACATTTACAAACTATTATATAAGGTTAGGACTGTTTCTCAAGTATTTACGCATTACAACAGTTTACAGAATTGCCTAAAGTACCATCGTGCTCAATTTGCGCGTAAGGTGCCCTGGTTTATAGAGAAAGTTCACATAAGCTTTCGTCACTCCTTATCTAGAGGTTTACTCAAAGCGTTTTCCACTTCTCAGATTCTTAGCAATTATACTAACGAAGAGGAAGGGAGAAGGAAATAAAAACAAGTCATGCTTGGTCATGCAAATGAAAGAGACACGCAAACAAACAGATAGTCAACACAACGACAGAAGCTTGACGCTCGAAGCTTGCGTTTCGATTTTGCGCTCTATCAGCCAATACATTAGGGTCTAATTTTGATTCAATAACGCATTAGACGTTTTGTTCTCAGTAACAAAATGCCAATTGCTTTTTTTATAAATTTTGCAGCCAATCGATGGGTAACATACGTTTCCATGATAACAATGATCACAACACATCTATAATTCCATTTAACTGTTTTGCATTCGATCTAATAATTTTGCCATACATTTGCCATTCCGATAAGACCATAATTTCATTGTTTACCTGATAGGAACGAGCCTGAAGGTAGCGGGGGATTAGAAAACAACGTTAGTCAAGCCTGGGGAACAATCTGTGTTCGAAAGCATCTGTGTTCTGCTAGATACGTCATTCAGAACAAAGTGGATAACCCTTCCAACAATTTATCCGTTGCAAGGTTTAGCCAAAGAAAAGCACATAAATACAAAAAATAACTTTTTTTTTGTGAATTGAAAACGGAATGTTTATACAGTAAGAAGTAGGTATGAATAGAGGGGGTTGTCAGAAAGATAGAGTATAGAATTGAGCCATAGCATTGCCACAAAGCAAGTTGAAAATAAAATGTAATAGTGATATGACGAACTGGATGTATAGCATCGACGTGAATTATAAATATTTTGTAGTTATGTTCTGTGAGTATGAACTGAACTGCCTACATTATAACGTATTATTTTCTGTCTAAGATGTAGATACGTACACTATTCAATATGTTTAGTAATACACTATACTAAACCTATTCGTGCATCGTCTGTTACTTCTATTCTGTTGTAAGTATATAAACTACTGAATGCACTAAAGTAATATTATATATCTTCTAATGCGCACTTGCGTTTATGCACAGTGCAAGTCTGTTTTTATTAGCCATGACAATGTGTGACTGTGAGTGGAAGGAGTTAGGCTGATACTGTTACAACAAGCATTTATCACGTACATCCCTTGGTTTACTAGTTCTGCCCGCGGCTTTGCGCGCAATTTATGGAATAAAAAGTAGCCTGTATGTTAATCCGGGTCCAGATCTTTGTGTGCAAAATTTCAGCCCGATCCATTCAGTAGTTTGGAAAAAAATTCACAACGGCACAAACTTTGGCCTTTATAGTATAGTGGGATTTCTCGTTACGAACGCGTTGCAGCACGTGAAAACGAGAAATAAAACAATAGGTTACGCGATGAACACCTTTTATAACAGTAATCATTTTAACGAATCGTATTAGAAATTCTAGAGTTTGAGTGTTTTGGAGGATTTTTCTTTTGTCAGGTATCTTACCTAGTCCGAAAGGTTTGGTAGGGGTGACTGATTCGGGATCGTTGTGGGCGGGAGCTGCGTACGAGTGGCGATGCAATGGCCGACGGGGAGTTTCGTCGGCTAAGTCCGCCACGCTGCCGGAACGAACCGAAGCTAGCCCGGCGAGCGATTCGAATGACGAGTCGAGACGCATTATCTGAAAATATTCAGTTTTGATTTAAGATTTTGTTTAATTGAAAAGATAGTTGATACAGGATAATGTGTGGTTCATGTTGATTTAGCTCGATCAGAAATAAATAAATAAATAATGCTGGACAATCCACACAGCATCATCTAGCCCCAAGCTGAGCAGAGCTTGTGTTTTGGGTACTAAACGACTGATATACATAATACAATACATTACATAAAGTAAAAAAATAAATTATAAAGTTTTCACGCAAGATGTGCATCTTGCGTGAAAACTTTATAATTTATTTTTAAATCCTAATAAAGGAATAGGTCTATCACCTATATGTCAGTAATTAACAAGAAAAAAGTTGCTTGATCTACCTATGTAGACTACATGATTTACCTTTCTTTTTGTGTCGATACATTGATGAATAAAGGTCACAACACATATACATTTCTACAGCAGGTACTATTATACAGACATAAAATAAAACTATACAGTCAAAGCTTAATATGTAGCTATCTACGGGTACAGTACAGACAACAGCCGTGTGTGAGTTACAAGCTGAAATTTAATAACTACAATAAGCTCTACTAAATTGTGCAGAGGCTTAAAATTAAAAAAAAAATACATTTAAATGGAGTACAGTAACTTTGTTAGTAAAAGTAGCGGATTAACAGCACGCGATCGAACTAAAAGGAGAAATAAACTAAAAATTTGACATAATTATCAGATCTGGGAGTGATTGAAATAATCACGCTTATTTCCCTTAAAAACGTCAATTTGCTATTTATTGTAGCTCTTCACAGGTAGGTTAGGTATGTTAATTCTGTTCATGCAATCGAAACTGCCTGTAAACTACTGGGCCTCGATTAAACGAATGTTTGTTTACATCCCGGAGCTAAACCAAAGCTAAACTAAGGAATTTTGTTAATATAGTGCGTAACCCCACACTTAGGCTAGAGACCGTAGGAAGTCGCAGAGATTTTTGACTCCTACGTTACTTGACCTTGTTGTTCAGTTGGTTAGCACATTCCCGTACTGAAGGAAGGATGCGGGTTCAAGTCCCGTAGAAGTCGAACATTTTTGCGGTATAATTTGATTTCTTAGTCAAAGCTTAACTCTCCGTACATATTGCCGTTTAGTTTTTCAGCTTTGTTTCCGCTTCGTATAAGTGCAAAAACATTAGTATAATCGAGGTCTTGGGTAAAATAAAAATATGCTTCGGAATAAAGTAGGTCGTTGAGGATGCAGCCATGCTTCGACTCACGTTGCTCCCGTTCTTGGCCGCATTCTCGAGCGCTTGTGACAGCTGCGGCCCGAGCGTAGCGACAACACACATGTTAGCAAGCTTCAAAACTACACCGTGTTTTAGTGTCGTAAGGACTTGTGTCGAAAGACAACGTGTTTAGCCGTGAACTAAGTAAAATACACTGTGTTTTGTGAGACCTACAGTCTAAATTGCACCGTATTTTCAAGGCAAAAGGTTTTAACCTCGACGAAAAGTTTGTAATGTGGTGTGTTGTGTATCTTTGCATCTGTGTCTCTGTCAGTGGCATCGACTGATCCTAGCTAGAGTGGACGGATGAAAAGATTTTGTATCCTCTGTTGTAAAGGTGACTTTATCGAGACCGAGAGTGTCTATCTATGGTTGATGAAAATCGGCGCAACCGTTGTAATTTTATGACGGTTCAAAATGTCACACGATTTTTTATAACTCTGGAGACGATTTCTTCAGAGTTTTAAAAAATCGTGTGACTTTTTGTTACCACTGGGTTTTCAATGTTGTTGAACCGGAATGGCCTTGAAATACGAAGCAATATAAACTAAAGCATTAGAAAGTGTGTTTCGTTAGTGAATAAAATAAACCGACACCCACTAAATACGTGTATATGTATTTTGTCCTGGAGATTTTCATTTTTCACAAACCCATACAAAAACCCTACGTCATCCCAGCAAGGTCTTAGTCAATTCGACCGCTTGGTATTTGTGCCAAAATCAATGAAGGAACCTAACCCCTAAGTGTTTCATTCACGTACACATCAGTGTGGCACAATAAGGACCCAAATCCTTTGCATGTCTGAAAAGCGCGTGAGCTTATGTACAGTCACAAATATAGCGGATAGATGGATACTTGTCACAGAATAGTAGGTTTTACAAGCAGTAGGAATTGCTAGGAAGAAAATGTCCATTTCAAATTCAGCCCATTTTTCATAGAAAACCCAAGACTCAACCCATTTGTAAGTAGACAGTGTTTAAGAGTTGAAAACCACCGTTTTAAGACCTGCCAGCATGTTCTTGCTTGATGGTTTCCTTAGCCTAGAAAAGAGGGACACCAAATTCCACTCAAACTACTCAGAAAGATTTCCGTGTGAATCCAGCTCCCTACAAAACCACGTAGAAAATATTGAATAAACACCACTACGAACGGGCCAAACTTGAAATCGACACAATCAACTGCTCATAAAAGCCGCCTAATCCAGTTTGCAGAGAGGATAGAAAAGCCGCCTCGTGACTTACGTTGACCCAGCGACTGACCCTGCGCTTCTCTGGCCCTTCCCTGGAAGGTCGAACAACCTTCGGAACCTGACGTCTAGGGCGCGGCACCTAGTACAGAACCATCATGTATGACAGGCAGACACAGGACCGTCACAAAAGCTGTGCACAACGATCACAGTGGATAGGTTGACACAAAAGACAAGGAGCGTCGTGATTGGCTCCGTTGTAATCAGATTCTTGTAATGACCACGGGAGGTAGTGGTATAAATTCTGCAATGTGCATGTCTTGATTGGCGGTATCGCCTACGCTTTGAGCGTAAGAAGTCACTCTTCCCAAGTTAGAGCCTAGATTAATTTATTGGTCATCAACCCCTTGTAACCCATTGTAGTTTCGTTCTGAAGTTTAACTTAAAGTATAGAATAAACAGGTAACTGAAGAATAGGTATTGCTATTGGCACGAAGCCCGTAGATATACGAACACGTAGAGCACGGATCGGTTATGTGTTAGCACGTAAGCTCGCGCGCTTTAGACTATGCAATGATGGATGATTCAATTTTATTTCATGATGGGTTAATCTTAGCAGATACTGAAGCAACTCTATTTTCTTTTTGTTTTGTAAATTGTCACAGTGTTCCTACCCTTTTATACTGGTTGACGGATTAAGCTATAGGTCAACCTGATGTTTAGTGGTATAACCATTTCCGAAAACAGAGCAATTAGCTCGCAAGACACACACTATACTCGGTTCTCGAATATTAGATATTTTTTATAAGCCGCGAACTACCTTACTAGTCTTTACTCTCATTCCGAGGTTTGCCCCTTTTTATGCTAAAGTGACTGGACTATTCTGTACAGTTACAGTGTTGTTTTCTAATATTGTTATGTTTTCATCAGCTTTCATGAAATTTTCATTCATCAATGCCTTAGTTGACATTAAGTATTTTGCATTTTAGAACCGAGTATAAAAATATGCCCTACAATGCACTGCCTTGCGCCCGACAACCTTACCTACTGTGAAGTTTTATTTTATTTACACAATGGTATAATGTTAGTAGCGACATTGATTAGCTTTTGTTAATAAGCTTCACAACATTGACAAATTAAAATAAGTATAGCTAGTGATGTTTCTTAGTGTAATGTTAATGTGTGTATAGCTTCATCTAATACCTTATCAGTAGTTCTTTACCCTACAATAATATTCAGTAAAAGCTGCTAATGTGTCATAGTGCAATATCATTTGACTTGTTACTAACGTGTTCAATCAAATCAAAGCGTAAGTTCGTGGAACAGTGACAAATATATTCTACAGTTCGTATGGCACAAAATACACGATCGACATGACATTGCTCAATAAAAATCGATTCGAACGTTCTTTTGAGAACTGATCCGCGTATTTTCTTCTCCAAGATTGTGGGTATAGGATATGTAGGAGCTTACATTGTTTGTTGCTGTGTCGTTTTAAATACCCATTAAATTCAGTAATTGATAGTCACTTGAAAAAAGTTTTTGATTTTTGTACCAGTTACAAAACATAAGGTACAAATGGCTCAAATAACAACCCTCTCCTATTGATATTACAGTGCATATCAGAAATCAAAAATATCACTTTATTTCCGTGTCAGTGTATAGTTTTATAATTAGACCTTTTCTAAGTGTACATTTATTGTATTTATGGAAATAAAGAGTTTTTGATTTTGATTTTGATTTTGATATAAGCCCTCAAACTCGGGGTAATTTCTGTAACGTGTCCCCACTAGAATAAATGTTTTGTACTTATATGTGATTGAATCCCACATAAAGAACTTTCACTTGCTTAAACTGATAAAAGAGAGCTTGTCAATGTGCCATAAGAACTGCGTAAAACCACATAAATACATCCCACAATCGAATCAGAGTCATTACCTGCGAGAAGTTAGGTACGGACGCAGTCTTGCGCATTGTGATTGGCTGACCGCGCGCTTGCTCCAACTCCTTGACGGCGACGCTTTGGCGGAGACGGTCGAGAGTTAGGATGCTTTCCACTGCGCTCACTCCTCGGGTGTACTTCTCTGTAAAATATTATAGTGTAAAAAAAATTTCGGGACTATATAATGGATTTAATTAATGCCGGTTTCCAAAATCGAATCCGCAGATAGGTAGACGTGCTTTGTAATTCTATCCGCGGATAGACTAGGAACTGAATAATTATGACGTAACTGAAACTGAACTGAAATTATCAAAAAAACTGCTTCTGACGAAAGAGGAATCGAAGAACGTGCTCTAATTCTTAAATCCTAATGCAAATGAGGTCCAAGGTCTTGGTTCGTTCTAAATGGATAACGAAGAAAAGGCTATCGAATCTTTTTTTTACACCGAAAGTTAAATGTCACTTTTCGAACGAGAAGACACTCTGTTTCTTCTTATTAGCATTAGTTATCTTAGACTGAATGACTGCTGCCGGCCTAAATTTCTTTATCAACGGCTGCACAAGCCCCCTCCCCGCAGCCATCTGCATCAAACTCTCTCTCCTCTAACTCCCTTCCACTGTCCCACACTCTGCTGCTTACCGTTATAAGTTTCTCCGTCAGCCGCACTGGCCTCCTCCGAAGGAGAGAAAGAAAGATCTCTCCTCCAGCTTTGTTAGATTTCGGAATACTGGACACGAAATCATAGATCACGCCGCCGGTATATTTTATCTCTGTTCTTACCGATATAAGTCTCTCCATCAGCCGCACTGGCCTCCTCTCCTGTAGCGGCGATCTGTGCCAAACTCTCTCTCTCCTCCAACTCCTC
The DNA here is from genome assembly GCA_949316285.1 of Eupithecia subumbrata. NCBI lineage: Eukaryota > Metazoa > Arthropoda > Insecta > Lepidoptera > Geometridae > Eupithecia > Eupithecia subumbrata. The sequence goes on from OX438634.1 coordinate 3,929,847, forward strand.
GCTAGCCTTAGGAATGTTAGACACGACCTCATAGGTCACGCCGGTCTGCGTCAGCTGGTCCGTCCTGTAATAGTACGCGGACGCGGAACTGCATGTTAGTTATAATAACTGTTGCATTTTTGGGTTGATGGTTTTGCAACGCACTTGTGAAAGCACTGGATTTTGGTTTATTAAGAGTGTACAAACTTGTTCTCTATTATAGGAGTGAAAGTTTCTTGTCAGTTGTATTTGTATAAGCTGAAGAGTTTTGCTTTCATGATTGCATTCATGGCCAATAACATTATAAATGCGTAATTTAAATAGTCTGTGTAATCTTTCTATTTGACTTTTTTGCGACTAAATTGCTGAACTTTATTTTTATTTTTTACTTTTTTGTATCTTTCTTGTCATTTAGGCATAACTGTAATTAGGTACGAGTAATTACTACCTACAGACCAAACAACAACTTTTATAAATTGTTAACACTAAGCTACATAATTATTCTCATTCGCATGTAAGTGACTGTGTCTTTTTTGCGAATAAATATCTTTAAAACTAAACCTAACTTTAATGTTATATAGAAGGCTTGAGGAGATAAAGAACTTAATTCCGATTGAATTGTTATATTTTCACACATAAATGTGAGTAGTTGTAACACAACCTTCTGTTAGTTTCGTGTTTTTGTGCCAATTCATTCATATCTATTTTCATAAGTGCTTTCAAAGTGCAAGTTAGTATTTGTTACTAAAGACTACAAAAGTTCTCACCTGACAATCTTCTTGCGTATCCTATCAGTGAAGCTCTGCCGCTTGTAAATGTTTAATCCTAATCGTTTTCTAAGTATGAGATCCATCGGGGCGGGGTGCGACAGACGGACTGTCGTCTTTAGAATCAGGTACACGCGTTCATTGGCTGAAAAGAGATGGAATTATAGTTTGAACATTACTAAGACTTCATTAAATAGCTTGATATCAAGCCCTTTGTATTGACATTTCTTTTCAGAGTTTAAACATTCGTTTCCTTCGTTTTGGTTGCCTAGAAGAAATCGCTTTAAGCGATAAGGCCGCCAGTTCCATTGCTGTTCTCTACATGTTTTTATGTAAAATTAGTTTTCTATGGTGATGAATAAAGTATTATCTATATATCTATCGTTATCAACGAATGCATCCATAGAAGTTCCATATACTCAGGATTGTCACTAAAAGTGTCAGTCCATATAGCTCGCTGAACCGATAACCGCTGGGGTTAAAGGTTTTCCGGTGGCGACGGTGATGCAATGTGAAACGGAGAGTGGGATGACCTCTCACTCGATAGACCGACGACAGTATAACAGTAGCAGGGAGTCGATGTGTGGATTTTTTTTTTATTGTGGATGGCAAAGCATTTGACCACCATTACACTTAAGAAAGTGACGATGTGGCCTTTGATGGGGCATGCTTTCCCAGAAGGAACTTATTCACTCGGGATTTGAAGACTCCGAGATTGTACTGATCCAGAAAAACGGACACAGGAAGTTCATTCCACTCTTTTAGTGGTACTAAACGAAAGTAGAGCGGAAACGTTTGGTTCGGCATTGTGGTATGTCGACCAGGTATGGGTGGTATTTACTAGTGCGTCTGCTTGTCCGGTGGTGAAAGGGGGAGGGAGGGATGAGGTCATGTAAATCCTGAGCGCAATAACCAAAGTGGTACTTGTAGAACACTGATAATCTGGCAACGCGCCTTCTGTGTTCAAGGCTTTGCAGGTTGTTCTCCACAAAATCAAATCAAAATCAAAAACTCTTTATAATACAATAAATGTACACTTAGAAAAAGGTCAAATTATAAAACTATACACTAACACGGATTAAAGTGATATTTTTGATTTCTGTCGCTTCGGTATGTAGACTAAAGTAAAGAAGCGACGAAGAAACCTTTAGCCTGTTAGTTGTTATTTTTCGAGTTAGAGCAAAACCCGTTCCAAGCTTTTTTATCTTCTAGATAATTGATATTTTATAGTAAGCCTTTTTGCACAGCAAGGTTTTGACAATTTGTTTGAATTTATTTACTGATAATTTTTGCAACTCACTAGGAGTTTTGTTGTAAGCAAGCGAATCATCGCCTATGAGCCTTATTTGATTGCTAGTTTTGGCGTCGTTTAGGGGATCCCTGACGCGTAATGATGGAACCTACCTTCAGTGATACGGTTGAGGTACTGCGAGTCATGTATAGAGGAGTCCCAGGAGGCGATAGCTGAGACATCTTTATCGTGGTGATGCAGTATCTGCAGCTCGTAGAACTTGTTCCCGTGCTCCTTGGGGAGGATCGAGTTGAGTCCAGCGACGGTCACTTCTTCGCCGCTCGGGTGGGTTGTTAGGTCGTCCGCTGTGTACCAAATAAGATTGTATTAGTGAAAGCAAGCACTTTTATGTAAGATACTTTATTTTTTAATCCTATTTAACACTAATCTTTGACAGGCTTCAGAAAACGGGGAGGTAATCAATCCGTAAGATTTATTTTTTCTATCGGTGACTTCATCTATCATATAATAATAATAAATAATTAATGCTGGACAATCCACGCACAATGTACACATCATCATCTAGCCCCAAGCTAAGCGGAGTGTTATGTACGACTCCACATATCCTATATGTTTTACCTATTTAGTTATAATTTGCGTTTTGCATTCAAGTATGTGTTTTTCCACGGCCTTTTCTACATCATTTGACATGACGGCGTACTGATCCATATCATTCTGATATCTTCAGTTTCGGCTTTACTAGTGGTCCGTATTAGTAGTACAATTTGTCAGTACTCACGGTTGAGATCAAGGAATAACACAGGTATATGCTGCTCCATTCCGGACGGGGGGCTCCACGCGGCCGGCGCGCCCGGGATGGGACTGCCGGGACTCGGGACTAGCACCTGAAATAATATCTATTGTGGAATATGTTGAAACTTGCATGATAGGGCTCTTCCGTGTACCAAACGGGTTTTCTTTTTTCATTGACAAAACACTTATTTGACAACACTAACATGATACATCCTGTTTATACCGATCGTTATGAAAGGGACGGTAATATTCCTGTGCTGTCAAATTAGTTAAGTTTAGTTTTGGCGATACCTGAATTGATACCACTGTTAATGATATGATAGATAACATTGTGGTGTATAAAATTTATTTACTAAATTAACAAAGAAAATTACAATCAAATAATAGAAATAAATTAGAACTAGTATTTACAATTGAAACAATTGAGCTAACTGCAGACTGTTACAAACAGTCTACAGATATCTCCACTGATCCATATCAATACCAGTCGGAAGCGTCCCTAAGATGCTGGCTGCATTGTAAATACTAGTTCTAATTTATTTCTTTTATTTTATTGTTATTTTCTTTGTGAATAAAAATTTGCTAAATTATTAAACGAATGATGTGTACTTACAGCATTTCTTTCTTCCGTCAGTGAGACCCACTGCTCCACTAAAGACTGTTCGCGTTCCATGTCACGTTCGTTTTTCATAGAGGGAGACATGTTTACTAGTTTCTGCAACAAAAATTTGAGCTCAGACTTTTTTCGATCCATCAGCTTGTGGATGTGGAAAGTGTCAGTTTAAGCTGAGAATCCTTTGATCATAGAAGATAATATATATTCTTTGTTGAATATCTTAATAGGCAATATTCACTCAACGGTCAGCCTATACTCGATCAATTCAAGAACCCAAGATGTTTTATTTCAACCAAAGTATTTACTAACAAGATGTACAGTAAAACTGATACTTATGTTATTTAATAACAGAAAATAACAAGGTTTTTACTAAAAAAAACTACAACAACGCACTATTACACAGATGCCTCAAAAAAGGTTGAAATTCGAGTTTGAAAATGAACGACAGCCGAATTAAATTATTAATGAAAGCTTTCAAAACCAAAAATTGTTTCGAACTTTTACGGTTTGCTCCGACCAGTGTCATATAATATTTGTCACTAAAATTTATTTGATTTTGTGATTACTTTGTCAAAAAAAAGTAGGATTTTAGAACAGAGTACCTATAGCCTATAGGCGGCAAAATGAAAGAACACCGATATCTACAAGTATGTCATATGATGTCTAATGTTATTAATGTTATATGATCAGTTAATAATCTGATATGATATTAATATAATAATTAATTTTAGTTCATTTAAAGTAAATTAAAGTAAACTTATTCTTACTTGTAGCTGCGCGTGTAAATGCTGACGTCTGCGCGCAAGCGCGTCGCTCCATCGCTCTCGTAAAACTGCTAAATCTTCATCTTGGTACGAATCTAGAGGCTGTTGCAAGCGAGACCTGAAACCATTTTATTAACATTAGTTCCTTGCTCGGAGTCACTGTACAAAATCGAATGAATTGAGAATATCCATAGAAGGTATCACGCCTTTTGTATCTTTTTATTAGTTCGAGCATTGTAATAGATCCGTAGAAAAACTTGAATTCTTCACATAGTTCTCAGAATTGCGAAGCGCAGGTGGCAGTGAGTGGGCAAATAACTGGCAGAACCCATGAACTGATTGCCGTTGGAGACATAAGGCCCTGGAGTGGCTATCAGCTACCAGTCAGCGCAGTGTGGTTATGCCCGCACTATAGTTTGAGTTACTACCAGTTTTAGGTCCAGGAATCGGCCAGCAGGACAGAGATCTTTAGGGGAAGTCAATATCCAGCAGTGGACGTTGTGATGATGAATCCCATAGAAATGAAGCTGATCAAAACTAGATCTTACCTGACTGTAACAGAGCCCACTTCAACACTAACAATATGCTGACAGATGATGGGTAACGTCCCAGAGTTCTGCGCAGGTTTGACGCGCACTGCCAGTCGCCTTTGTTGACCTTGCCGGAGTTGGTAAACTCCGCCGGTTAGCATGTCGTTGCGTAGAGCCACCTGTAAATATTCATAATTTATTACATTTTTTATTAAGACATTAAAAAGGCATCTATCATTTCAAATACGATTTCCTATTTGATACCTACTTTATGCATAGGTAAAAACTCATTTAATCTATCATGGTTAGAAGGTAGGGAAAGCCACGTAATTTAGAAGAGGCGACTAAAGAATATCCACCGGGGCTGGCAGCAACGCCCTCTGCAAAACATTTCTACCGCCGAACTGCGATCCCCAACCCGCATGCCCAGCGTGGGGATTATGGACACTACCCCCATGAGATAAAAGCCGTATAAGGCGCTCATCAGGGGGAGGCCTGCGTCCAGCAGTGGAGCAATATAGGTAGTTGAGGTAACATAATTCGCCAATATAAATGAGCCCATATGGGGCGCTGTCTTTCGTAAGCTAAATTCAGGGACCGGTCAGTGTAGTGACCTAACTCTCCAACCTTCCAGTTACCGACCAAATCAAGTGATCCACTGGAATGACCTTTGACCTCTCAGTGACCTACACTAGTATGAACTGACCTCAACAGGCGCGTATTCCCCTTGGTCATTCAGCTCGTGTATTTCGACCCACAGCTGTATCTTCCTAGTGAGTTCAGCCCAGCGGTCGGCCAGTGACCTCGCCTTGGCCGCTTGTTGTTGTTCCACCTCCCAGTTACCTCGCGCTCGGCTGAACCCAGCGGAGCGGTGGCCCCACACTTCTATGGATAGGGCTCCCTCTGAAAAGACATGGTTCGTTAAATTCGCATCATTAGAGATCAAAACAAACCTACTCATATCTCAGAGCGAAGAGCTACAATAAGGAAAAGGTCTAACTCAAAAGTCATTGAAAGCTACTAAGAGCAATCCACATTTTAAATTGTTGGGCTATTGACAGTCGAATTTTTTAAAGTCTTAAAGAAATGTCAGAGTCAAGTAGGGAAAAATCAAGTTAGATCAAACCAGGGGGGCTAGCAGCATCTTTCGGATTTACAATAAATATGTTTTGTTCCTCAGCCACATTTTGATTCAATATTCTGATCTCACCTGCGCAATGCTCTATGAACTCCTCCGAAACAGGCACAGTAAAGTCCATGGAGTGGTCAAACCGAAAGGCCACCTGCGTTTGATGCCGGGGGGAAGCCGGTAACAGGGGCGCGGGGGGCGTGTCCGCGCTCACTAGCGGGGGGACCACTACCGGCTCGGCGCCCCCCCACACCGAGTACTGACAGAATACGAAGTGAGAGAGTGAGGGGGGTAGGCCGCTTGCTTGTTTGATTACTACGCGGATTGTTACCTGTGGAAAAGAAGCACACTTAAGTAAAGCAATCGAAGACCATCTGAGCTGGTAGGTAGGGTTAATACGTTCTACACTGCACGCCCTGTATACCAGTACAAGCCAGTTTTCAAAGGAAATCATCTGCAAATGTTCTTGTCAGTCGAGTGACAGCATCGCGCTAGCAAAATCCGCGCGTCACGAAACAAATAGTCGATAACTTTGTGGGTATCATCGATAGGTAGGGTGGCTAGCAGTCCTTTGACTGCTGCAGTCTACTGACGACTAGCAGTCAGTAGACTGCTAGCCATTTTATCGCCACAAGTTTGTACGAACTTGCGAGTGGGCGCGCAATAAGAACAGCCGCGTATTGATGCGTTCCGCAATCCGCTTGCGCGTAGCCCCGTCACCTAGGACGCACACTTAATGTCATTGAAACTTTAACCCCAGACACCTGAGAATAAATAGGCGAAACTCCTCCCACTCGCAAGCGCATACGCGGAAAAGGGCGATGGAAAATGTCTGATCAGGCTTTACAAGAGTAGAAGTGTTCTTGACTTACTTGCTGCGTAGCCGGGTCACTGCCCTCATCATCGTCCCTCATATCTCCGGAACTGTCCGAGGCAGCTTCACAGATCCTGTCCTGCGGGAACTGGCCTGATACACGACTGATTTCCACCTAGAAACAAATGAAGAACGGTCAACTTGGCTTGCAAACGGAGTGATGTCAATGTGATGTGATGGGGTTTTGGGGTAAGGTGGAATTTCCCCCAAATAGTTACAAAGTGAAAACTCCTCTGAACCGGGCCCAGCCCAACTGGTCCACTGAACCCTGTGTCTTTCGACCAACAACTGATATCGGAAAGTCGTATATGGTCAGTTGTAACTGAATCAAGCGTTTGCGCGATCTGGGATTAGTTGTCTTTTTGCAGTCCGAGATATTGTTGGAAGTTTGTCTTAACGACAGAATCCAGCGATCTTAAATAAGTCTCATGAACCGACTGTAATATTACCTGATTCACAAACAATAAATGAATTATGAATTACGACATCTAGCGGAGATTCATTGAAGCACATAGATAGGTTTACTAGTTTCAGATTTCTGGTGTTACTTTCTTGTGCGCCTCTATTGACGTTAGCTTTGTAGTTCAGCTATGTTGGCCTAGAGGTCGCCCACAATTCTATTCACACGGACTCGCAAGCAAAACCATGGACACCAGCCCGTCATATCATATCACAAACTATGACCAGTTTTGCCAAATTCATTGAAATTCTTAGTTTCACAATTCATTTGACAGCAATTTCTAAGTGAATTCTTACCTGCAATCTCCCCGCAACCTCTCCCTGTTGACTGATGATGGGCGTGTGGTAATCCAGTGTGACGTCATGGAATAAAGCTTCTAGAAACACGTTCGCTACTCCGATCAGGTTGTGGTTCTCTTGCGACTCGTAGAACGGGTCCAGAGTTGTCTTATCATTTTCCTGTGAAAAAAGCAAGAATATTTAGGTATTTTTACTGATATCGCCGGCTTGAAGACCACAGTATTGGTCGCTTTTTGTGAGTGTTCGTAGCAATACAACTTGTAAAGTTGACTTGTGCAAAATATTTTCAACGTGTAAACGGGTAGGCAAGACCAGTTCTAAAGATTTGTGCAAACTGACTTACATTACAAGGAACCTACACGTTATTGTTACCTATGTATGTTTCAATGATAAAATAGACGTTTTTAGTTCGAAACTTTAAGTCACTAGGTAATGTGGTTTGCGGTTTACATTATGAATAAAACATGCAGAAGTCGAATAGTTTTATTTTTGAAAAAGAAACTTGTGTTAACTGGGACCCAATTCTGCTAACTGATATCTTAACTTTAACAAAGGCTATCGTCATAACCCAATGACGCATTTTGGTATTCTACCTTAGATGCAAGAAACTTCAGATGGAGAGATAATGCGCGTCAAAAGTGTCAAGGTTGCTATCTATAGGTAGACCACACAATTAGCGAATCTCTGTAAAACCTTGTCACCATAAGAAAACAAACGCCAAACACAGTAACAACAAATGCCACTTTTGGCGTTTGTTACTGTGACATGGTTCTACAGAGATCCGCGAGTTGTGTGTTCTACAGAGTTTCTTTAATCTAAGGATTCACGTGATGATACCATTGTCATAGCAAAGCGATTGGTTACTTGTTTGCTTTCCTTTCCTTTGCTTTCCTGTAGTTCTTAAAAAAGAATAAGCCCAACCTATGGTACTCACATCTACTATAGCTTCAGCCTCGCCTCGCTGCTGCCTCCGCCTCCACTCGTCGTACATATCGCGCATGTCACACAGTTTGTTGTCAAGCTTCTCCATGGACCACACTTGTCCGCCGCGAGTCGGACGTTTCACCATTATGGCTGGCTCGGAGACGAATGCTCCACGCTGGAAACAAAATGTATGAATACATGATTAGCTTTTTTCGTATACCTTTAAACAAAGAAAATTACAATACTAACAAATAAGAACTAGTATTTATAATTTTTTGTTTACATTGTTTGACATTTTAATGTTTTATAATAAAGAACCCATGGAAGGTGGTCGCCAAGATACAGGTTTATCCTAGTTTGGGGATCAATGATGTAAAATTTTAAGTCTTCTTTTTCAATAAACGTTATTATTATTATTTAGACTTAGATTTTCATCTTCTCGGCTTTTGGGTAAAAACCGGTAACAAGTAACGGATGCCGGACTTCACTTATTGTTATATTTGAAACAATTGAGCTAACTGCAGACTGTTGCAATAAATTTACAGGTAGCTTAACTGATCCTTTTCTCCAATTGGAGAGTTTTCTGTCTAGCATTGGGACACAAGGCTTATTTTTTGAGCGTACTTTTTTTTAGGCAAATCCTTTTCATCACACTACTATAAATGAACAATATTATTAATGCGAATGTTTCGATGTTTAGATTTATGGATGGATAGATGGATGAATGTTTGTTACCTCTACACGCCAAAACGAATGAAGCGATCGGGCTGAAATTTTGCATAGATGTAGCTCTAAGCCTAATAGCTAAAGCCTAAAACAGTTCCCCTGGGATAGAAATAAACTTTAAACGTTTCCATAGAAACAACGCGTGCGAAGCCGTAGGCAGAAAGTAATTTTTCGATAAATGATAAACCAACCTTTCTATTAGGACTAAGGTTCTGCGGCGGTATCTGCAGCGTCACACTAAACCGTGTATTTCTTCTCATCTCCTCAGCCAAGAAGTTAGCCTCTTGCACCAACGCGTTGGCTCGTAGGATATCCGCCTTCAGTCTGCCGAGTGACCGTTTGAACGTGTCATCCCTTTCGGCCGCCCAGCGTTCGACGCGAGCGGCGGTTGTCGGCGTGCAGGCCGTCATTTTACCTGGAAATACGAGATAAGTTGGTAAGTGTGAATGGAGGCATTTGACCTAGCACAGAACAGCCTAAAAAATAAACGTTAGAAGCACTAATATTTTATGACGCAGTATGCTATGTTATAGAACAATGGGTAATAAATACTTCGTAATGAAAGTGGTTAATTTGCATTCGTAAACGTTCACCCGATTACGTAGCAGCCGAAGAATCAGGGGGTGCTAGGAATCACCGGGCTACCTCAGGCTACCATACATTACGCAAACCGACCCTGGCAACGTTCAACGGACGCACTCTGAGGCTTGACCACCATCTAGCGCAGTTGGAAGTGGAGTTAGAGAACATTAAATGGCATGTTCTGGGGTTATGTGAAGTCCGTAGAGAGGGGGAGGACACCATAACCCTAGACTCGGGCCATCTTCTCTACTTTCGCGAGGGTGATAAAACATCCCAGGGTGGCGTAGGTTTCCTCGTCAACAAGGCCCTCTCTAACAACGTCCAAGAAATCTCCAGTGTGTCGACCAGGGTAGCGTACCTGATCCTTCGGTTGTCCAAGCGGTACACCATGAAGGTCATTCAGGTTTACGCACCGACCTCGGCACACTCGGATGATGAAGTGGAGGATATGTACGAAGACATATCCAACGCCTTACACAACACCACTAAGGCACACTTCAACGTTGTTATGGGGGACTTTAACGGCAAGGTGGGAACCCAGACTGGCAACGAATCCCGAATAGGCCCGCATGGATATGGAATTAGGAATCACAGGGGGCAAATGCTGGTCAACTTCCTTGAGAAAGAGGGGCTGTTCTTAATGAACTCCTTCTTTAAGAAACAGCCTCAAAGGAAGTGGACATGGCAAAGCCCCGACACTGTGACTAAAAATGAGATCGACTTCATCATGACGGATAGCAAGCACATATTCAGAGATGTCTCAGTGATCAACAGGTTCAATACCGGATCTGATCACCGACTGCTCCGAGGCTCTCTGAATATCAACTTGAAGCTTGAAAGAAACCGTCTGATGAAGTCCACGCTCCGACCTAACCCAATCCAAATCATGGCGGGCACCGAGAAGTTCCAGCAGCTTCTCGGGAATAGATTTGTTGCCTTGGATCCCACTGATGACGCTGACGAGACCCTACACAATCTGGTCGAAACGCTGAGGGATGAGGGCATCAAGTTCTGCAAAAAGCAGCGCACAGGCAAGAAATCCAAACTCTCGGATGAGACTCTCGGGCTGATGACAAAAAGACGGGAAACCACCCAAGCGACTTCGTCAGAAAGGTCAGACCTGAACAAGCGAATTGCGAAGATGGTACGACGCGACCTTCGGAGCTCCAACACACGCCTCATCGAAGAGGCTATAGAGCGAAACCGAGGGTCCAAAGTATTCACTCAGCAGCTTGGCAGGAGCCACCTGACGAAGCTGAAGACGCACGACGGGAGGACCGTATTGTCGAAGCCGGAGATCTCCGCCGAGGTAGAGGATTTCTATGGCCGTTTATACGCTGCACATGCCCCCCATTCCCGACGAGACGACCATGATTCTAGAGCCACTCTGACACGCCACTATACCGACGAACTGCCAGAAATCAGTCAAGACGAGATTGTGTTAGCTCTGAGGCAGCTTAAGAATGGAAAAGCCCCCGGTGAGGACGGAATAACATCAGAGCTTTTGAAAGCCGGAGGTGCCCCTGTTATACAGGAGCTACAGAACCTCTTCAACACCGTCCTTCACAGTGGGAGAACTCCAAAGGCGTGGAGCGGGAGTTTGGTGGTGCTCTTTTTTAAGAAGGGAGATAAAACCCTTCTAAAAAACTACAGACCCATCACACTCCTGAGCCACGTCTATAAGCTGTTCTCACGAGTGGTCACAAATCGTCTCGCCAGGAGACTCGACGAGTTCCAGCCACCGGAACAGGCCGGGTTCCGCGGAGGATTTGGCACCATAGACCACATTCACACAGTGAGGCAGATTATACAGAAGTCCGAAGAGTATAATCAGCCTCTGTGTCTGGCCTTTGTGGACTATGAAAAGGCCTTTGACTCTGTCGAAACCTGGGCTGTTCTGGAATCCTTACAGCGATGCCAAGTAGACTATCGTTATATCGAGGTGCTGAGATGCCTCTACGAGGCCGCCACCATGAGTGTCCAAGTACAGGGCCAGCAGTCTAAACCCATCCAACTGCGCAGAGGAGTTAGACAGGGGGATGTTATATCCCCGAAACTGTTCACGAGCGCGTTGGAAGATATGTTTAAGACGCTGGACTGGAAAGGTAAGGGCATCAACATAAACGGCGACCACATCTCACACCTGCGATTCGCTGATGACATAGTCTTAATGGCGGAGTCGCTAGAGGAGCTGAACCAAATGCTGGACAGCCTAGCCTCAGCCTCGCGACGCATCGGTCTTGGCATGAATTTGGATAAAACCAAAGTCATGATCAATGGCCTCATTGATCCGGGACCGGTCGTCGTACATGGCCACCTTCTCGAAATTGTTTCCGAGTATACTTACCTTGGGCAAATTCTGCAGTTGGGTAAAAATAATTTTGAGAAGGAGGCTAGGAGGAGGATCCAGCTAGGCTGGGCAGCGTTTGGGAAACTACGTCGAGTCTTCTCGTCATCCATACCACAATGCTTGAAAACTAAAGTTTTCAATCAGTGCGTCCTACCCGTCATGACCTACGGAGCTGAGACGTGGACACTCACGGTAGGGCTGGTCCACCAGTTCAAAGTCGCTCAGCGAGCTATGGAAAGAGCTATGCTCGGAGTCTCTCTGAAGGATAAAATTCGTAACGAATACATCCGACAGAGAACCAAAGTTATCGACATAGCTCAAAGAATAAGCAAGCTGAAGTGGCAGTGGGCCGGCTATATCTCGCGAAGAACCGACAACCGCTGGGGTAAACGTGTTCTTGAGTGGAGACCACGACTCGGTAAACGTAGTGTAGGACGCCCTCCGGCCAGATGGGATGACGATCTGCGAAAGACTGCAGGCAGATGCTGGATGCGGCAAGCTGAAGACAGGGCGCTATGGCGCTCATTAGGGGAGGCCTATGTCCAACAGTGGACTAATATGGGCTGATGATGATGATGAAGAATCACACGAGATAGGCTACTTTAATTGTCGGTCTGGATGAATGTTTTGTTACTATTTTACATTAAAACTACCTAAACGGATCGAGCAGAAAATACGTATTTCTCTCAGAATTAGGATTCAGCATTGAATACATTTAACTGGGAAAACGCTTGTAAAGCCGCGGGCAGAAACTAGTTATCAATGAGTGTTGCCAATAATTTTTGAGCAGAGCTGAAAACACTTACCTAATTTGAGCGGATCGTATGAATACGGGGGATATGGCGTGGATGGTGACAGTATATTTCTGAGCTGTTGGAACTGCCTCTCGTATTCTTGTCTCTGTTTCTCCAGGGCCACTGTAAATAAAACTTTTCCTTTAGTTAATCACTATAGTTTTTATTCATTTGCGGCTGGCGAACCGAAACGCACACATACAACGTCGCGAGTCTCGCTGCGTTTATTGACATAGTGTGCCTATCAGCGAGCAAAGCGAGCCCGCACGTGTTCATTATTTCGCTCTGTGCTGCTCTCTAGCACGCACAAGACGCTTTACGTACTCCACTGCAAGTGTGTCCCTGACACAGCCTACAACTCCACCAAGCTAAGTTTGCACCTCGCTGGAATGTATGTACGCTGTGTGTGTTTTAGTATAGTTTGACAATGCCCTTATACAGCAGCATACTTTGACATGCCCTTTAATTTATTATTTATTTAATTCCAACAAATTATTTTTATTTTATTTCAGTCATGTCTGTCTGTTTTTTTTTCTTTGTTCCTTATGGTGTTTCCTATAGCGAAATACCTGTGTGTTATTGCTAAAATAGGAATAAAATATAGAATGTAACGACATCAAGTGTAACATCAAGTGTACCTACGATGGAATAAATAAATACAAATGCGGCGCCCTGTCGAGTCAGTACGGTTAGCATCTTTGTCGCCGACACGCGTCATACGAGTTTTCGTCTCCCTATTCGTCGAATTCAAAATTGAAATGTGTGTTTTTGAAAACACTGTGTTTTTTGTTTTTTGTGTATTTTTGAACAGTGAGAGCGAAAGTGAAATGTCGGGCATCGAACCAATAAACAGTAGTGATTTTTCTTAGTTATAGGTAGTTATCTTAATTTTTTGTGTATATTTTAATGTACCATAACATAATGTTAAAAACAATAAATGCAAAGTAATCTAACTAACATTTGTTTACTTTTACAGCGTCAGTGTGACGGAATCGACGCGAGGTGCAAACTTAGCTTGGTCGAGTTGCACCTATCTAATCATCATCATCATCATCATCATAAGTCTATATTAGTCCACCGCTGGACATAGGCCTCCCTTAATGAGCGCTCTGTCTTCAGCTTGCCTATATAATAGTGGTGATAAAATCCCCCTTGATTAGAGGAGGCATGATCAGCTATGGGCTGATGAGGTATGATTGTACCTTGTTTATCCTCTTCGTGTTGTTTCTCGAGCCGGTAGATGGCGGTCTGTATGGGATCGTTGCTGAGTTCGTTCAGCATGATCTCATCGCGGGCGAAGTTGTAGTCGATCGGCTGCGCGGGAGTTTGCGGCTCGGAAGCGCTTGCTGTGGGCAAAAGAGGAAGTTATCAGTATGAGTATAAGGATTAAAATGGATAAATTTTGTGGGAGACTAGTTTTCGTCGTACTTTCTTATAAGCAGTGTACAATTTATTCTACAAGAATTCTCTAAGTATTATCTCAGTTTAGTAAAAGTGGATCGTTGAACAGACAACGTTTGTTAATGATTGACGATTTCTGTAGGTTAACGTTGATAGACATCAGAAATCGACAATATTTTTCTGAATACTAGATAGTCTCCAATATATTCTATCCATTCCAAGATTGTCTACAAAACTTTAGGAGAAAATCCATGCTTGGTTTATACGTTCACTGTGAACGTGGTCGGATTTACTACGAACCTTGTTCGTATTGGAAGATCACCAATGCTTCATCTCTTAAAGAATCAGCATCTAATAGTGTTTAGTCAATTTGTGGGACGGAGGGCAGTGCGTGCTCGCGAATTGCATTTTGTTGAATCTCATCAGAGCGGAATTGTTACTACTTACTTATATTTTCCTAATATTTTGCAATGAATTTCCGAAGTAGAAGTAAGAAAGTAACACCTGAATCTATTATTTAAGTGTCTAGTATAAAATTAGCATATGTTTTTCATAAATAAATACATACAAAAGCTATCTTCAGCCTGCGTAGCCTTCGGACAGTTGACTCTGAAGAAGTGATGGTTCCCCCACAGCACCCGATCCGCATGCCCGACCCGCACTCGCGACACCACCGGCGTGCCGTTCACGAAGCACCGCGCCGACCCGAGCGGCTCCAGGTTTAGGCCTCCGCCCTCGACCAGTAGGAGGCAATGTTGTGGCTGGATGCCGAGGCCTGAGAGTTGGATGTCGGCTGAGCTGTCGGCGCCGACTAAGGTCCGGTCCTGGAATGGATGGAGAAGTTATTGGCTGATGCAATTGCTTTTTAATAACTTTGGAAGGTTAGAGAGTGATGAAAATAATCTAATTTGATAAAACTTTTAAATCCATCACGGTTATTAACAGTAAAGTCATTTATAACGGGGTATTTATTCCGTGATCATGGCGCATGAAACTGTGCCGAAATATGGAATGCTCAAAACTCAAATCATGGTAAATATCCCGTTATAAATGAGTTTAGTAATTATTTTGAGTCTAGATCATGCTTGCCAAATAACTATTTCACAAGCATCTAGCCAGCCTCAAAATAAACAAAGCTTGGGTTGCTAGTGACTGAACTAATATTGGACAAAATACCATTCCATGTTGATATGCCGTACAATTTTGCTATCTTTATTTTTCCTGATCACGGTTCTATTTCTTTTATGCTTATCGCTTTATTTCTTCAACAATTTACCTTAAGATAGTAAACCAGCAACTCATTGAGCGAGGGATCCGCGTTGAGGTTGACGAGATAATATTTGTTCTTCTCGACTTTGATGCCTCGCGCCTGGACGCTGATGCCCATTTTCTCTAACGCGTGCTGTCTCTCGTGTTGTACCCTCCCTGGAAAAATAAACTTGTGATAATCTAATCTAGTTCAGATGAAATTGGATTTATGGTCAAGCCTATAAGGTAGAGTTCTGAGAATGCCGATGTTTTGATAATGAGGGCAGTCTTTTAAAAGTAAAAGTAACGTGTTTATTCAGTGTCACAAAATTACAAGCTAAGTTGGTAGAAACTAAAATAAGTTACAACCTCGACCTTAAACATAAGTTGTGACCTCAAAGGTCGTCACTCAGCATGGTGCTCATTGGCGATGACATTACTAAGCACTGGTTTTATGCATCACCTAGGCTACGAATGAAAAATTAAAATTTGGTACACTGCTCCATGGTTCTATGCTGCTTTGTTCTGGTAAAGCCGCCATGTTGTATTGCAAGTCTTACACGCAAATTTTATAGTAAGGGCGAATCCATAGACAACTAGATTTTTGGGCGTAGCAGCAGCTGTGACACGCACGTAAGACAGGGGCATGGAAGGTACACAAAAATTAAAATATATACAAGGCAAAACGAAAATTTAATAATGGTTTTCTTTTCCATTTAATTTACCTGTCTCAAGCGCTTATCAGATCACACTGCTGGGAAAACTAATCCTTCCTTCCCTTTCTGAGAGGAATTGAATCACAGACGACGAGAGACGAGAAGTTATTGGTCATGTTGGGGTAGAGTTTTGACCGCAACCCACCCCGCTGGTCTTTATCAATCAATCAATCAAACCATTTAGACGACCTCCGTGGCGCAGCGGGCGAAGGTCCGCCTGCGACACAGGAGGTTGTGGGTTCGATTCCCGCCACGGAACAAATTAGTGTACGATCAACATTTGTTCCGTTGGTCTGGGTGTTTTCTATATATAATAAAAAATATCTATCTATGTAATGTATTGTATTAAGTATATCAGTTATCAAGTACCCATAACACAAGCTCTGCTTAGCTTGGGGCTAGATAATGCTGTGTGAATTGTCCAGCATAATTTATTTATTTATTTATTTGCCGAATACATTGTTACAGTTATATATCAGATCTTACGACTAGAGTGATGTCAAATGTATTCAACCCGCAAGCAGGTGTGCAAATATTAAATCACAGTGATTCAAATCGTTAAAATAACCAATAATGAAAATAATCAAGGATACAATCGAAGATAAATAGTTAACAATCAGAAAATTAATGAACAATCGTGGTCAAAACATAATAAATTATTCTATTTAAAATTAATATATTCATTTACACTGTAAAAATATTTGTCAAGCAACCACTTATTAAATTTTTGTTTAAATAAATTACCATCGAGTTCTTTAATAGATTCTGGTAACTTATTAAAGATAATGATGTTCAATTAATTATTTCGTCTTCTCTTTCAGCTAAATACAACTGACCATATTATCTTTCTAAACATTTTATCAAACGGACGCCATCTCAACTCTAAACCTTAATTACCCTGGGAAGTCAATTGAACCCCATTGGACAAGATAATATTTTCGCAACATTATAAAAGAGGCGAATTTCAAACTATCATTGAAGAACCGAAGCTCGATAACCTAACTTCAAAAGGAATACTAACCAGTTTCAACTAGTTTCTCCTCCCAAGTCCGTGACATCTCTTTCATGAGGTGCTCGCTTTGCGCCAACTGTTCATGCACATCCTCACCGACTGGCGAACCCTGTAACAATTAACAATCGTTTCAATGAACCTTCTCTCAAAGGGATAGATCACAAATTACAGTGTTTCAAAGTCACTAAATAAAATTAGACATTACGACACAGCATCATCTAGCCACAAAGTAAGTAGAGCTTGTGTTATGTGTACCAGATGATGATGAGCGTTATGCACTGCAATCAAAATCGTAAGTAAGATCACCATGGCATGATTCTGTTATGAAATGGCGCTTGCCATTATGAAAAAGAAAATGAAAAGCATATTAGATTAGATGTAGGTATTTTCCTCCTGTTTGTGTGGATGTCAGGTCCCAAAACACCCTATTATGCTAATTTAGAAAGACGTACACATTTTCTATGCGCATAATAGGTAACTCACTTATCCCAGAATATTATACGTTAAATATTCGTTTAAGAAGTCTCCTCTACATTTAAAACAGTACAGTAGTGAGCAAATCATCTACATTTTATTTCTCACACATTGTTTTAACGGTAGAACAGCGCTATGGCATCATCTTCACCATAGCTTTCCGTTTCTTCTGGACTTCCTTCTAAGGTATTCATTTTAATAATTTAAATTCCTACTTCAAATATGTATTTTAGCTGAAAGTTCTATTTTTGTTTATAAGTTAAGTTGAGTGTGTGTGTGTAATGTGTAGACTGAAGTGGTTTGTCTTCTAAGGTTGTTTGAATAAATAAATAAATAAATAGCAATAATACTAAGTACATACCGAGTGATGGCCGACTTTGTCATGTAAAGTTTGTACTGAGTAACAATATTGGTTACTACAGACAGAATAAGTAAAGAATTTGTACGTAAACAACTCCTTTAAACCCCTATCTCTAGGGGTCTGGTTAACTTATTACATACTTGGGAAAAAATATCAGCTCGTATCACAACACCGCTCAATTAAAGAAATTTCAAACATTGATAGAAGTAGATTGATGATTTTTTGGTAAAACAAAGACCAAGATCGAATGTGACAAAACTGCAAACTTCACCTGCATTAGATATGTATTTGCTTGCCCGTTTACAACCATTTCCCCCTATCGAAACTTCGAAACTACGTCCAACATTGTTAAAAAGTAAAATTGGGAATGGACAAGAAGTTCCTACAAAAGAGTTTAAAACTGGACCGACTCGAATACCACTTACTCAGGCGAATCGACTTTGCCAACTTGTTAGTGCAATTATTTCAATTATGTGCTTTTGCTCGCAAGTCTTTAGTTTCAGGTACTGAACTAAACTTTACACTCCGGCGAACTAATAATTGGAAACAAGTTCTTCATGGTAAGGGAAGAATGAATCATCTTAATCGGGATTATTAGAATGTAAAGCCAGATCGGAATGTTATAAGGTTGAAAATATAATGGGATTTTCCGCGTCGCTTTCCAAATCGTGTGATTGCAAAAGAGAGATTATTAATTTTCAGGACAGAGGCTCGCTGTATTATCGTTTCTAAGAATTTATGTATTCGTCGGCGTATCGATCACTTTATACATTAATCATTAATGTTCAACTTACAATGGTATTTATCAGAATTTCTTGCTATATGGTTACCCTGTTGTGTTTGTGTGTGATCGAATCTTTATTGACGACAGCGTGGATGAATATACGCTTAGATCTGTCTTCCTTTATCTCCTTAACATTAAGTTCAATTTACCGCGGCATGTTTCACCTTTCATCTAGAGTTCTGTAGTTTTTACCGTAATGATGCGAGCGTTTAGGATCTTCGTTCACAAAAGCTTGGTTGGCTATATGCTCTGCTCAGTTCAGTCGATGTTGCTCCAACTCTATTTGTTTTGCATTAAAGTTCAACTTACAGTGGCATGTTTCAGCATCTCCTTCAAAGCCTCGACTTCCTGCCTCAGCTCTCTGATGATGCGTGCGTTGGGATCTTCGTTGACGACAGCGTGGTTGACGATGCGCTTGGCTCTGTCGGCGTAGCGGAGCGTTGATAACGTCTCTTCGTAGTTGTCGGCCGCTGGTGATACTGTTGCCACCTGGAAATTGAGGTAAATTATTAAAACTAAGAATTTTTCAACAATCTATCCATTGAATGTTCAGTCCGAAACTACTCATAATATTGCATACAATAACACTATTGTAATATTTGACATGTTTTCTGTGAATAATTGATTCTATGATGTTAATCTGGCCAATCGCCTAATTGTGTCTAAGGATTCAGCTACCAATTGTACCGTGGTGGATGGCAAAAACTTCGAAAGGCCGAACACCCAGCTGTAGTTAATATACGGATGCAAAACATGATAATGATAAGGTGCATATCGCCCGGTATCAGGAACGTATCAGATCTACTATGTAAGCCATCAAAATTGCTTTGTGAAAAAACACTCCAAAACTGAGACAGAATAAAATGCGGGTGAAGCCATTACCTAGCATCATCAGTTATAAGCGAGATATCTTTATTCTAATGAAATCTAACAAGAGTGCATACTGCCCTATTAAATTATTTAACCGTCATGTTGAACCACGATAACCCTAGAACTCCTAATTAAAAACGACAACCTGACAAGCTTTTAGGCGTCACCTAAACCTATCAGTAAGGCTGCGTTCCGTTTCTCTCTTAAAGCGCTACCATGAGCTATGCACGTACGAAGCCGCGTTTCGTTTAGTCTGAGCGCGTTGGCGCATACGATGCGATCGTTGAAACGGAACGCCAAAAATTTGATTTTGAAATCATGTCAGTTTCTACGATTTTAGCCGCGGTGATCATTGCATATAGCTGTGTTGTGCCGGCTTAGAATTTGCACCACCCCAACTTTTCCCGCGGGTGTCATAAGAGGCGACTAAGGGATATCCACCGGGCAGCAGCGCCCCCAGCTGAACAATTCTATCACCGAACTGCGATCCCCAACCCGCATGCCCGGCGTGGAGATTATTGGCATTACCCCCATGTGATAAAAGCCAATAAGGAGCTTATCAGGGGAAGGTCTGCCTGCGTCCAGTAGTGGACCAATATAGTCTGTAGAGGTGAGGTTGAAGTTGATCAGTGCATTTGACTCGACGAGTTTACGAAAACAATGGCGTATCACCCATAGGAACGCACGAGCTGTCTTGTCTCGAAAGGTGAGGTAGTTCATGCGCGTGGGGCGGGTCGAAGTAGGCGTTCCCGTCCAGTCTACCAGCGCGCTGAAAGTAGAAAAGGAACGACTTCATGCGCGCATGAGCGCTTTAAGCGAGAAACGGAACGCAGCCTAACTAAGCACCAACCAACCTTCACCCTACAACCGCCTGAAACCCAGTCTCAAGGTCTTCAAGGTCTCATCAATCAAACCCGTCTACATAAAACCAGCGAGCTCGTTAAATCAACACATGTAGCTAACCCATCAATAATTCAATCCTGTTCCTCTGACTCACTGAGGATGCAACATCCGAGCCGCTAACGGAATTACAAATATCTACCACAGATTACAGGACTAGTTTAATATGCTAGATTTTCACTGCAAAAGTGTACTCGTTTATACGCTTAAAAGCAGAGTGGAATAGTTTTAATAGGACGATGAGACAACCAAGGACTTTTTTTAGAAAAGCTTTGTAACTGTTAATTCACATACAAGATGCACATAAAGCTCTCAATTCGTTAGATTCTTTTAACTAGTTAAGTCTGCTCTGTATCTCAATTTATGCCGTCCAAATACACAAACGCAACTCAGATTTCAGCGTGTCTCAACTAGCGGTTTTTGAAAGTTTTCAATGAATATCTGTCAAAAATTCGTTACTTTAGCTGCTAAAATCTGAGTTGCGTTTGAGTATTCGAGCGATAGTCTTCTTTTTATCGCTCATTGGTTTTTCTGTGCGTATTCAGAATTCAGCCAATAAGCTGCGAAAATAGGGGGCGGTATACTTAATTCACCTGGGGTTATTCACCCGGGAGTAGGAGCGACTCCTTCACAGAATTTCTTAAACTCGATCACACCTGAGCAATGGAAGTTTTACTATGAACGATTCTTGCGAGATGAACGCGTCCGTACCAAATCCGCTTGCAGTGGAAGGAAGGCATATGGTATCGATGTACTCGTAAAGACAATACGAGGAAAGCTCGTTTCCTATCAATATAACAAGGAACAAGCTGTTACATGATTCACGCTTTGGCTAGTTAAACTGAACAATGTTCTCTTTGCTTATTTTTATTGTTGAAATATTTTGGTATTTTATTATTTTTTCGTACTAATAGCCTTCAGCTTAAATGTTACATAATCGTGTATGAAAAAATTATAAGAAGCCAAACAAGGATACATCTCAAGTCTAGTTTACGTCTTTAAAAATAAAATAAAAATATCTATAAAACACAAGTTTCTCAGCAATACTCGTGCTCCAGATTCTCACACCAAGACTACGCGTTAGAAACTTTCCACTCCCACGTATCTTTCACTAGAAGTAGTGACATTTTTATTGCATTTAGCCGATAAAAGGAATTTGTAGAGCCAGTTCAACTAAGCGCGCTATAGGTTCAGATCAGAACCTATAAATATGTGGTGCAGTTTTATAGTGGCGTTTTAACGAGCAAGTTTCCGTGTGATTTTACAGCTATATTTTACATTGTTGTATAAATCTTGGACTCTGGGCAAGGTGGCAATAGGCAGGGCCGTTACTTTGCGGAAATCTTTTCTATTTGACATGGTTTCATCTAATCGAAGATGAAAAGTCAAAAACCAAGATAAATCAACTTGTTTCACAAAAAGCTGCAACGTTGCTGTTCCGCATAATCCTATTAATATTATAAAGCCACAAAAGTTTGTGAAATCTGAATTTTTGTTTCCTAGGATCTCCAAAACTACGGAACAGATCAAGATGAAATTTAGCGTACGTTTAGAGCAAAACCTAACTTAGATAATAGGCAACTTATTATAGGCAGAAGCTAGTTTCACATAAAAGCCATCAGCTAAGGTTGCTGACGTTGCAAGTTGTTTTACCTGCATGGAAATGACGTCCTATTGACGTCATACAACGTCAGACACTTAAACATTCCACCACTCTTGCACCCTCCTATAGCCAATTTCCCTTAGTACTCTATACATTGAGTTTAAAAAGGCGATGCTGTGACTCCGAGCTCTCATGCATAGCGTCAACACGCAAACCGTACAAGCATTGTTATTAATTGTATATTTACACTGTTTGATGTTTATCTTTGTCGACGGTTATCCATTTGTTATGCGTAAGGAAAAATTGTACAGTTATTTTCATCCGAGCTTTCATGCATTTTACATTGCAATTTATCAGAGAGCCGCTATCTTATTAACCGAACTATTCAAGATTCCAGTCCAGGATAATGCATACTATTATGGCGCAAAAATTCAAAGTATAAGTATAGTGAAGAACTTACTATAACAGTTTTGGTGTTGCCTTCAAGGTTGTCATTCAACAGCCAAGTGAGAACCGAGTCCCGGTACGGCCCGAACCTATCTTTGTTGAGCCCGAGGGTGGTTAAGCCGGAATTACATTATTGTGTCGTGGCGTGTCGTGACGCGCCATAAGTATATCGTATCCATAGAATGATTAGAATTATATTAGTAAAGCGCAGCGTGACGGGACGCGTTCTGACGTGACGGCAATCGGTCAATTCCCATCGGCGACAGAACGCGTCAGAACACTCCACACTAGTATGTTTCTAAGAATCTCGCGCAGTACGGCGCGTTAACTAGCTAGAGAATAGTCGTAATAAGTAAATGATATTCGCTTCGACTCCCTCTCAGATCATTTACTGGATGAACCCAATATCTTCTCTACTTTCTTTTCTTTTTAAGTAAACTTAACATTAGCAGAAACGCAAGATTTGCTTCAATATCAGTATCCCAGCCAGAGGAAAACATAGTAGATGGACGCGTGCGTTCACTCCAAAGGTCACCACGGTATTGACTTGAAATAACGTCAGAACGCGACCCGACGACAGAATAGTCTGCACACTCGCCGTCACGTCAGAGAGCACCACAACACACCACAACATAATAATGTAATTCCGGCTTTAGAGTTTAGGAGGACAGGTTGTGCAGAATTTTACTTACCATAACAGTCTTGCTGTTGCCTCCGAGGTTGTCCTTCAGCAGCCAAGTGAGAACCGAGTCCCGGTAAGGCACAAACTTGTCCTTGTTGGGCTTTCCTGAAGACTGGTCGGCTAGCTTCGATATCACCAAGCCGAGGGTGGTTAGAGATCTGGAGGAAACAGGGCAAAGTGGTCAGTATAGTGACAGAGAAGTCAGTTAAGGTGTCACAGTAATTCACATTGAACTTATACATTACTTAGTAAAATTGAGTAAGTATAAAATTGTAAAAATATTCAGGCGTAATGAAGTAGGTTGAAGAATTCACCGCCCACGAGAAACTGATAACACCTTACTTCAGCTTAACATTGAGTTAACTATTGTTATTGTGTATTTCTTTTTCAATAAATGTTTTCATTTTCATTTCATTCATTTTCATTTTCAGCTAGAGCGGTGCGACCCGCAAAGGCAGGCGCTGCCCGAGATGACTAGCATATGCATCGTAGACACTGAAAATGCTATGGAACAAAGTCTAGGGAAGGGCTTAATTCCAGTGGCCGGGGTTAAAGAAACGCTGGAAAAAGTACGCCACAATTGAGCGCGTACGTAATCGTACAAATATGTAGCCGCTATAAATTTCTATTCCAAGATGTATGTCCGGTTTGCGGCCCAACTTGACTTAAAGCAGATGTCAGCACTGCGCCGCCCACACGGCTTTAAAGCTACGAGTACGTGAATTAACTGCCGTAGAAGAATAGTTACGTATATTATTACTTGCAGTTTGGCCTACAATAATCTTGGCATCCATTTGATATTCTATATAACATCGACCACCCTATCACATGGAAATTAAGGTCATTATTCAAATGTGGGATTAGCAAGTCCTGACCGTGATTCAGCCTTTGAGTCCAAGCACGCGATACCAGCATCAAGTCGAGGCCAGTTTGAGGTAAACCTTGTAGCGCATAGCGATGCAGACGTTTGCAAGTCATTTTTTTTACAATGCCATGATCCCGTTTCGACGCGGATTAAGACTAAATATTTATGAGTGATATTGTTTTATCTACAGCTCCCCCATTGTTGGACAAGGAGATGTCATTTCTCCCTTCACTCCTCCCCATTTAACGGAGTAACAAGAGCAAAATAAAAAAAATTAAAAACCCCACGCCAGATTTTCTTGAAACATGGCTAAGAACACTTGGGATAAAATTATCTATTACCCAAAAAAAACTAAACGAAAATCGTTTGGGAGCTACGATACCACGGACAGATACACAGATACACAGACAGACACGTTTAACTCATAACAAACCTCCCTTTTTGCGTCGGGGGTTAAAACGATAATTGGTTTCGTCACGGCACGTCCTTACTGGTTTCTATTAGAATGCTTCCTTCCTGTAAGGTCTTTATGTAGTGGATGTCACATCCACCATGCTTTTCAAATTATGTGGTTCTTCTAGTTAAAACGACTCACTTGTTAATATTAGATCCTTCCTTCAGCCTATCACCAACCGCTCCCGTCTTCACGGCTCGCTCCGACCCAGCCAGATCCACTAGCGATAACCTAGCCACTTTTTCTCCTTGCACACCCGTCGCAACGTCAGTGAGGATCTGTGTGAGAACCACGCTGAAGACAGCGTGCGATCGGGAAGATTCGCTGTTCATGTTGGTCGCGGCAACCGTTCGCGACTTGTTGCCTTCGGTCATGAGGTTGTCGATGTCCTGCGAACAAAGCAGCTAAATAAATAACAAATAAAAAACTATGAACAATTCACACTGCATCACCTGGTCCGAAACCAAGCAGGCGTTCTGTTACTTAATGGTACTTAAAACTATTTCATTTCAGATTTTTTTTTATATACATGGAAAACACCGTACAAAGATTTGCAACGCAAAAGGAATAGAACCCACAACATCTTGCGTCGCGGGCGGACCTTCGTCCACTGAGGTCGTCAAATGGAAGATGGTCGTTAGGTATTGATTAGGAAAGGTAGCTAGTAGAATTAAAAGCATTCGAAAAACTGAAGTCTTCCTCTTCATACAATTTTTGACGAGCAATGAAGAAACTAAGAAACACCTAACAAGTTTTCCTCAAATTCTTGCGAAAAGACAAGGAGTTTTCAGCTTAGGTGATTCTGTATGAAGCACTCAGGTAGCTGGCAAACTTTCAAAGTAACAAGCATAACTGCTACTGCAAACTTTGCAAGCAGTTCAGTTAAGCAAACAAGTTTGAAACCAACTTAAATTAACGGAAACGATGAATAGAAAACGTTTAATAATATTTCCAAGACTAGATGTAGACTTATGGACCTAACTTATGGACCTAAAATTGAGAAATTAGTTGTAATCAACATTTTTGATGTGTATTGTTCAATTATGGTTTAAATCTTGTTATAATTTAAATTAATACAATTTACAGATGAACCTACTGATAAGAAATTTTGCATGCCAATGTGTTTTGGTGAAGTATGTGACACTATTCTAATGTTCAAGACCCTGTATTATGACCATATTTCCATCTAGCAATAAATGATTTGATTTGATTTGACTGATATGAAACACATTAACTGAAATACACCATGAGTCAGAAATCTACTGCTGGGTGGCGCAAGGACTCGAAATGGGACTTGGCGTCCAACACCATTGGTCGCCAGTTGTCCCGGTCTCTTGCCGGTTCAGAAAACTGAAACTAGCTCATTAATTCGTAAGCATTTCGGTCTTCCTATTCAACTTGATTCAAAGAATGGCCGATAACAAAAACCACTTCTTACCCACGATATTGTTAACCCGCTGTAACTTGAGGCTGTTTTGTTTATGCCCCCATTCTACCTTAACTCGGGTAAAGTTCCCGAGGTCGAAATTAAATTAAAGTCATTTAGGACTGCGGGGCTAGATCCTTTTCCGAGCGCTACAGGCACGTTGCTGTAAGGTTTACAATAACGCTTTGGAATTTGTTGTGAGTTAGCTAAGACATAAATAGTCAGTAATTTTGAGCTCTGAACTCAACTAACACTCAAGTTTTCAAACTTGAGTAGTTTCAAGGACTCAATATCTGATCCAGGGACAAAATATATACGACAACTTGCAATTAACTCAGAGGTCAAGTTATAAGTTCATTGCGAAGTAGGTAATGTTGCTGACAGTGATTCATACATACATACATTTTACAGGATTTTTTGGTATTGGGATCGACAGAATTTTTTGGGGAGTTAGGAGAGCATGAGCTACATTTCCGGTAGACTCAATGGTCCTAAGTATCACGGTTGCTGAGATATGATATTTATAGGTATTTTTGAAAACCACCTAAAATCTCGCCTTTAAATTGCCATAGTATCTGTTTTGTTTGTGGCTGTAATGCCACAAAATAACTTATCTCGGTCCCAATAACAAACCGCATACAAATTTTCAAATCAATTTAGGAACAACATATTCTTAAAGACACTCTGCCCCTCGGTTAAGCTCTTGGCTAACGTTCTATTTTAGGAAGGTCTGTTTTCTTCCAATAACACCAAATAAAAATTGTTTATACCGTGTCGGTAAACCATAATATAAACAAACTATGTAAATTTGTCTACTTCTACAACCTTCAAAAGAAATTATTTATATCATATCTTACTATAAAGAAACCAAGCAAAGATCAAGTGAAATTTCGTAGATATTTTCGGCGAAATAGCTAATGAAATGAATAAACCGATATGTTTGTATGCGTATAACTCATAAGACGGTTAAAGAAAACGTATATTTCCAGAGTTATTTTCCAAAGATTTACATATTCGAAGATACAAATAAGATTTCTGATATATTTGTGGCGAATTCAATTCAATATTCATACAATAAGAGAAGCAATTCATTGAAGATATGGATGATTTCAATACGAGGCGTAAAGGTAAGAATTTCCCGGCGCTTTATTTTGCGCTCCATTCGCCGTCTACGGAGGCGTGAAGAAAAGAATCATAGCATTGAGAAAGTGAACGCTTTCAGTGCTCACCTTTATTTATATATTCTAGAAAATAAACTGAATAGTCAATCTGAACGCATTGACTACAAAGCTTTTAGAGATTGAGATAAGATTGGAAGTAAACAACGTGTGATGAAAGATGTAACTCTGTCGCATTATCTCCCTGTCAGGTCTACTTTGAAAAACGAAATATCAAGTAACCGATGCCACGAAACGAACAACCTTACCATCAAGTTGCTTCGGACGCGTCACTAACTGACACCTTTCATTTCGGATCTCTAAGAAATAAATGTCAAATACGTTTTCGCAGTAATGGGTCATTGAAAGAACGGTTTTGTCGTCCGTCGTTTTGTGCGATCCATCATCCATTAACTTCGTAATTCGTTTTTCAAAGATGACCTCCTGTTACTTTTTTACGACTCTACGGATCTGAATGGAATTTGGCATGATTATGATAGAATATGCATAGATTGTATCTTGGGCTATTTTTGTACCGGTTAAAGGAATACAAATTCAAATTCAAATTCATTTTATTTCGAATAACAGTGACCCATAATTTGTTAGTAACAGAAAGATCTCTTATATTAAAAATGTTAGTATGCTTAAACTACCTATACCATTTAATTTAATTAAAATTATATAAAATTCAATAATATAAAATTGTATTAAAAAAAAATTAAACTCGAAAAATAAAACAACATGAAATTAAATTAAATCAAATATCACACAAATAAATTTAAATTGAATTTTACCAAAATAATTACATCGAAATTGAATTAATTTTATAAATACTTACACAAAATTAAATTATTTTTTTTTTACAAAGTGCTGCCATATCGGCGGATAAATTCTGCCAGCTACAGTTTGTAGGATGCTGTTGGTGCTATCCCGCACTCTGCGCATCAGCACAAAGCCGGGGGCACATGCTTAAAAGCAAAGACAGAAATAAAGTAGTAAGGATGTTAGGACGAGGTCAAGATCCCAATAATTACAATAGACCTCATGCGACCCGCTGACACTAAATCACGGCCACTGATTGAATTATATGTGACAGAGTTACTTCACGAAAGTTACTGCTTACAAGAAAAATCTTGTTATGTTCCTCCTTTTGAGGTCCAGTTATCCGCTTGAGGTCAAAGCAAGTTCAAGATCTTTATAGGTCCTCATCCAGGATTGAATGATGGTATAACAAAGGGAAACTTTTAGAAAAGCTTTATAAAACTTTGCAATTCAGATTGTAGATTGAGATGGATTGCCCAGAGTTTTTAAACTTCAGCACATTGTTAAATCTGCATTGTAAAGGTTTACAAAAAATTTTATTGATAAAATTGACCCACAGTTTAAGTAAGATAAGTATTGGTAGAAAAACTATTGGATAATGTCACTTGAGTAACTACAAAAACTCTCGATACCAAAAAATCCTGCTAAGCAATAATAATGCTTTGCGGATAATACAGATGAGAGAGAAATAAAGTAAAATAAGAGATGATGAGTAGAGTTAAATAAGATCTTCAAGCAGTAAGTAGATAACTAGCAAAAAACCTTCTTTAAACTTATTTTGTTTATGAGTGCAAATGATCCATAGCGATATTCAACATTTATGATGTATTAATTTAACGCACACGGTGGTAACTTTTGTTTTCTTGTTATTTTAACCGACTTCATAAAAGAGGGAGGTTCTCAATTGGTTTGTATGCTTTTTTTATGTGTAGCTATTTGCGGGAACCTATTCATTGTTATCAAAGTGCCAAACACTGTATTTATTTAGAGTATAACGTACCGATATTTCCCCTAAAATTAATATATAATAAATAAATAAAACGAATTGTAACACAGAAGGCAATAACAAGGAAAACCGGCCGACCGTCTAAATCAAATAAAATCGTCTGAAAGCGATGAGTGGTCAGAAAATTGAAGGAAAATTATTACGTTGAGAGGTTACAAATGATCCACTGCTCTCGTATCAATAAATTCGATAGAATAACCAAGAGAATATATCGTAAACCGTACCGTACTCAAGTGGGAGTACCCTGGAGTTGGGCTAATTTTATTCAACACACTTCAAATTTATTATCTTTTTTCAATAATGAAAGGGCGCTGAATTTCATAGTATGAAATTAAAAAATATGACATGTCATCACAGGTTGTTTATACAGAATACACCTTTAAAAGAAAAGCCTATAATACCCTGTTCACTCTATAGATCGATACTTTTGTCATGTCATCACAGGTTGTCTATACAGAATACACCTTTAGAAGAAAAGCCTACACCCTGTTCACTCTATAGATAGATACATAGACTGGAAACACACAGACATAGATGGATGTCTATCCATAGATAGATTGATAGAAAATTCTTTATTACACATTTATCAAAACAATTAACAAACAAAACAAAACATTACAATTGGTGGTCTTACCGCTCAAGATCTCTACCAGACAACTGTTAGATGGATAGGACCGCTGGATTGACTATGGGGATCACACACGCACGGAACGGGTATTAAATATTCAGTCTACAGAGTCGAATGTTATTTTTCTGCACAAATGTAGGTACTCTACAAATTCCGTTAAATGCCGTGCCAAAATGTTTGACAAACAAATCTGTACCAATCAATTCACCTACGCAAATGTCCAGCAAACAAATTGCAGGTCACTATTTATCAAGTACACACACACGTATGCACACGGGAAACATTCTACAGGCAACGGTATTCATTGAACATGCTGCCAATGGATTAAGTTAGTAAGAGTAAAATTCATTTATTTGACACAAGTAAACGTACAAAAATCTAAATGAATCCAGACTCCGGGACTAGTATATACCTACTGTATTTCAGGAGACAGTGAATCCTCCCATGTAAAATACATTTTGCGTCCTAGGGTGGTTGGACCAATAGATGACTGATTAAGCGAAATTCAAGTTGTTTTATTTATTATCTCAACTCCTATTCAAGGAATATTTTATGTTTTTGTTTGTATACGTAGGTAGATATTTGGTGGATCAACTAGATA
This sequence comes from Eupithecia subumbrata, assembly GCA_949316285.1. NCBI lineage: Eukaryota > Metazoa > Arthropoda > Insecta > Lepidoptera > Geometridae > Eupithecia > Eupithecia subumbrata. Next base: position 3,960,142 of record OX438634.1, read on the forward strand.
AACTGTTTTTACTCTGAACTATTTGTAAATAAGTTAAAATTGTAAAAATATAAAAAAAAATACTTTGGCCCTAATTGTGACCGGTTTGGAACTAATTCTGACCGAAATCGGCCCTATTTATGACCGACAAAAAAAGGCGAAATTCTTCATAACAAGAGACTTTATTTGAAAGAAGTGGTGTTCCGTATTTTTGTCTGCATATAATTTATACTAAGGTACTTATCATAATTTTAATTGCTTGATAAACAAATAAAAATTAGTCTACACAGATAATAATCAGTCTAAACAAATAACAATCAGTCTAAAACAATAACAAAATAACAATCAAATGACATTTAATTTAAAATGTAATTTATTGTAATTTATTTTATTTAAAACAATAATAACGAACAAAAGAAAAACTATAATAACAAGTAATGTAATGATGACAACAGTTTGCAAGGCCAACGAAATTGGTTTACTTTTGATTACGAAGAACCCTAATAGAATTCCACAACAGTTTTATTGCAACAGTCAAAATCAGCCGGTCACTATTAGGTTTTGAGGTCCAAATTTTGAACTAACAAATTTCTTCGGTCACAAATAGAGCGTTTGGAACAATAAATGACGAGCTAAAAACTAACAGCCCAAAACAACGATTTTTCTGTACTTAACCTCCGGTCATGTTTTGGTTTATAAAATTATGTATCCAAAACCATTAAGAAAAACGTAAAAAATCAATAAAAAATCAAAGATACAATCTACAATATCAAAACAAAATTTGCAGGTCGGAGCTAATTCTGACCGCTCGGTCACAAATAGGATTTTATGTATCTTTTTTAGACCAGTAATTGAACAGCAAATTTCTCGAAAACCTTATTAAAAATTACTTATTTTCTTTGATTTTCTACTTGAGATAATAGTCATAAATGCAGGGGAACACATTAATAGGGCTCAATTATATCAAGAAATCGGCAATCGACTCATAAGCTTAAGAAACTGGTTTACTCACCTTAGCTCGTTCTCCATACAAAATGGCGATGGCCGAAACAAGTCTGCACTAAATGAGGACTTGGAGCGTGACTGAGGGTCCAATGACGATGTATTAATTTTTAAAAGAGGGAACAGTATTGCTGCTTCTAAAGAAAAAATACGCCACTACAGGGAGTACCACTCAATTCTTATAATTCAAGAAAATGTGCGTTTCGGTCATCTACTGGGGGGTGGTCATCTTTTGGTCCGACTACCCTATAATGATGGGTATTTTTTCGAAATATTTCAAAAAGTATGAAATCTACAGAAATTAGAAAAACTGTTTTGAAATGTCCAAACCGATACCTTTCATTTGATACCCCACTAGCAGGTATCTTTTAAAATTTCGGCATCACAATTTGTATGGAAAATATTCATTTTCATTTTTCATTTATTTTTCTTTAAATCTGTACAGGCCGCACGAAATGTATTATTATTTTTAATTTCAAGTTGATAGCTGCTGTTGATGAGTTATTAAGGAAGAATAAAAGGACAGACATAGCGAGACCATAAGGTTTCGAAACCGATCTTCGATCTCGAAACCCTAAAAATAGTTTCTTATTATAAATGCTAAAGTAACTACCTATGTCTGTTACCCATTAACGCCTAAACAGCGGAAGAGAGACTATTTGTATGGCAGACGACGTTGTCAAACCGTTACCAAGTGAGTTAGTTGCCAGTACAATGCAAAATGAATAGTTTGCACATCGACGTCGCCGTGACGTCACGGTGAAGTAAGGCCCTTAAGGGTCCGGCGACGGATGAATTTCCTATACAAACGTAATACCAAAATGATTTGAAATTTGAGCATATTTTCACCATGGTCTGGTATTATATGTATTAAAATAGTATTTATCTAGGTTCCTGCCACATTTTTTTTTCAAAATACCTTTCTGAAATGAAATTAAACCGAATCGCATTTTTACATTAAAGAATGAATGTTTTCTTAGTATTTGTGTAGATAAGTATTTTGAAAAAAGCTTGTGGTAGGAACCTAAATAAATACTATTCTAATACAAATAATATCAAACCATGCTGAAAATATTCTCAAATAACAAATCATTTTGGTACCTACTACGTTTGTATGGGAAATTCATCCGTCGCCGGACCCTTAATGAAAATATTTCGCACGGGGATAAATGGAATCCCGGGAAAGCACATAGGCAACTTTATTCGCAGAAAACGCGTGCGAGCCGCAGGTAGACCTAATATCAGATACATCTACAGTATTTGATCGTTTAAGGACTGAGATGAACTACCTAAATAGTTTAATGGCTTGCCAGGGTAGTTTTCATAGCGAGATTTCATAGACTTTATAGCCTTACAAAAAATAGGAATAATAAATAATTTTCCCTGAATAATGACAACGCAAAGCTATAAAACATATTACTCAGTTGCACGACAATTTTCGTGCCAAGGACCATTCGAATGTAGCAAACAAAAGCTTTCCTTGTTTATTCAGTAAACTGTATACAAAGCGATTCTAAGAATTGCAGAATTCATTCAAGTGATGTCTAAGACCACTACTTAAATTCATTGACTATATCGTATATCGATATGAAATCGCTCAAGTGTGGATCTAAAATACTTCAAGTTCACCAACGACGAACACTTAACTGACTTTGAAGTGAACTTTTAACTAGCAAATTGAAGAAGCCATAAGCACGCAGGTCTTTAAATTTTTACGTCAATATTATCTACCACCTCCATACAAAGTCACTTAGCGGGGGAACAGTCATGATGAGGCGTAAATTCGTCGACATCAACAATGAATACGGTCGAATGGGCCATTACCTGAAAACTGTCACAATACGTTACAAATGAACCGCGGAAAGCGACGTGGGATAGAATACAGAATTGACGCGAATTTAGACATGGTTGTTTCCAAAAGAGAACCGATTTTAAATTGTTTTAGAGGGTTTTCTGCTACATAAAAGGCGTTTTATATATATCATAAATTAATATGGAATTTTAAAAAACAATTTCAAAATGCCCTGTATATAAAGAAAGCGAAGGTAACGATTGCATGGACCCTGTTGAAATTAGCGCAGGACCGTTGGAAATCGCACCAGAATGTGGAATACCTAACAGTGGGTTAAGTAAAGTCACAGCCTACCTATATGCATACAGCCGTTTGACGAAGGCATTTTGACGTGATTTTTGGCAGGGTAATCGTACAAACCCCCTCCCCCCCGTGACCCGTACCTTGGCCCCCGCACGATTGCCCTGTCAAAACGCCTTCGTCGAACGACTGTATGGATATAGGTAGGCCGTGGTAAGGCTGTGCAAATATTCATGATGATCAGTGTGTACATTTTCACAGGAACAATATCAAACATGTTACATTAATGCAGAATCCATTAGTCTCAAGGCTTATTATTGCCTGTTCGATCAACCGGATGATTGATACACGACCTGCCGTGCAAATATTTAACGAATTTCGCCAGTCGCTTTTGTAATGAAATTTCGGTAACAGTCACGAAATTTCTGTAGTTGTGAACCAAATGTGGTTCATTAATGTAGAAATTGCCTCGTATCCAGGTAGTGGTTTCAATTTATGGGTTAATAATTCTAACAGGAACATTACGAATGATTTAGCCAGAATTTAGCATATGGCACTGAAATGAACACTTTTATGTTCTGTGCAGTAAATAAGTTTAGCCTGGCGCATAAAAATAAACTTATGTTCTGAAAAGTTTTTTCCACCATACGCCACCCAGCATTATTTTTATACCTAGGTACTGATTGAAGTACCTAGTACGTCTGATACTTTCATTTTTATTCTTCTGCGGAAGAAGGTAAAGATATTTGACAGGATTGAGTCGATCAATGAACATTCACATCAGCATACGACGCGTAGAAGTCATAAAGATTTATAGACTCAGATATAACCCTAAGTGATTTCTGTCTAACGTTTTGGAGATTACGGTTCCGTAGAGCTTAATTCGATTATGAAATTTCAGCCTTTAGTGAAACTAAAAGGTATCGCAAATGTGAGATATAGCTAGATTTTGCTTTGATCTTTCTATAATGGGACGTAATAGGAGCTTTGCCTGGGCTTTACTAAGTATGGCCGCTATAAACTTTTGCGCAGCTTATTTTATGATTGATTTTTAGGATGAAGAATCGCTTGTCAAAAATCTGTTGACACGACTTTCCTCCCTAGGAATCAGGTGAGATTTCACATCTTCGGAATTGCCTTTACAAAAATACGACTCAATAATGTTAAAAGCACCAATGAAACCTTTAATATTTGACCCTTTGGATCTTTGGGAGAGATTGGGCGTTCCGAAGCTTCATTATACGGGCTTAGTGTCGCCTCGGGGCTTATCGTACCAACCATTACTTGTCGATATTCCTCCCTAGACGAGACAAACTCTTATCGAGGATTTGTATTGATAACTTGCGTCGTGGCAATATAAGTAAAACTGTTCAATAAAAGCATTACGGCAATTTGAGGTATATTAGAGTTTTCCAACAACAGATACCAAACAAAGGGAAATATCTAGACTTCCACGAAATGACGAAGCACTTTATGCCCAACTATTGCTGGGCTAATGGTCAATTAAAAGCTTTCGAGTGAACAAATAAAGGGTATTGGTTTTAGCCTTTCTATAAAAAGGCTTTGTGCGAAAATGTGCGAACTACCTACTTTTGATCTTACAAAGAGAAAATACACAAACACAGAAACAACACTGAAAAAACTACAAACTAAAATGAAACGAAAATCTTGTAGAAATGGTTGTTAGGTTGGGAATCTAATTCGATACCTACTGCAGAACTATTTCAATCTATTAATTTAACTGCAACTATAAAAAACTACAGCAGAACTAATAAAAACCACTAACTGCGGTAAAATTCTCCTAGATTATGCACACATACATGACTCACACACTATGCCATGTTATTTGCTACTCCACTCATAAAATAATATCAGCCACTGATAAGTTTTACTTCCTCCCTCATTGCTTATTCATATTCATACAGCCGGCGGCGGCGTGCGTACTCGGCTGCATTTCGGTACCTTGTCATACCAGAGAGATTCATAATGGCGGATTTAACGCTATCGTCAAGTATATCAAATTAAAACGACATGACACTAAATGAAAATTACAAAATTTCTCAATGAGGCGACTTCCAAACCCTAGTTACCTTAAAACTCAATAGATGGCAGGGATTTTTCGCGGAAGAATAAAGATTCTGATAGAGTGTCATGTCAACATATGCAGCGTTTACACCATTTTAATTTCAAACTAAAGCGCCATCTTTTAGTCCGGTCGAACTATTTTTGGAAATTAAGAAAACACCTATTTGTCTGGAATATTTTTATGAACAGCTCGAGCGCTGCGTTCGAGTTGATATGTACTACCAGTACCATGGAACACGATCTCCCTGATGAGGATTCTGTAGACGAACCAAAGCCCTGTCTGTCATCGACATTAAAACAAAACATGAAAGTACTTTATGGGCCAATGAAAATTTAATCCAGCGCAAACGAAGGCGGGGGCGGAATGAGCGACACTGGATTGCAATTAATTCTGACGCCTGACCTTTTGAGTAGGGTCCGTGTTAATTTCTAAAATCTCATACAGTAATTGAATTCTAGAATAACACGGGCATTCGAATATTTCCTAAATATTACTACTCGCTCTGAATGAATCGGCCTTTAAAAATCTAATACAAAGCAAGATTCCTAAAATTTTAAAAACCAAATTAGGTACATATTTGTGTTTTTATCTTTTTGTCGCTTTGACTTGTTCTGTTTAATTAATGGCAATACAATATTTTACAGTTACAATATTTATGTGTAATTAAATTACAGCGTTCCTTTTCTTGACAGAAAAATATCACTAACACCTCAGTACCCAAAATCTGCCTTCCCTTCCGCAAAATGCACAGTAAAGTACGCACTCATGTGCCTTTCAGTGCCTCTGATAGGTCATAAATACCTGGTCCCAGGTAGGCTGTGAATCTGCAAATGAGTAATTTTACTCCCCAGCTCGTTACCCAAGCGTGGTTTACACGATCCAGTGAAGGAATACCGCAATATGCAAGCACTGGGCTGGAAACAACGTCCTTAATATTCCAGACATCTAGACTAATGTTTGTTTCATTTCCAAGTTGCATGCACAATTGTAACACGCTGCATTAGATGCGAATGGCACTGCACTGGCTATATTTACCAATCCAGTATGCTTGGGGGTGGATTAAAAAGAAAATACCTTGACTGTGCTTATGGGCTATAATACTTGATTCAAACGTTCCTTTTGTATACTCCAGTGTCAATTCACATAATGCTAGTAGAAGGTGCTAGTAGTGGATCGAGCTTACTGGAATCACGTGAACAGTAATGAGGTGTACTAAAGATTTATATTTATCGCACTCCCAAATTACTGTGCGAGAGGAAGTGTGGGGAAGGCATTACGGAGCGGTGATAGCAGGACTTCGGAACTCAGAACTCTTGAAAGGGTTTACCATAAATTTTAATAGCGAGTGCGTATCAATCAGTCTGGATAAAGGGATCCATCGTTTATAACAGAAGCCCTTATGTTACAGGTATAGCAATCCAAGGCTAAAGGTAAAATATTAAAGTAAAATATCGTCAATTCTTTTGAAATAACACCATATTTTCGGTGCTTCTTGTATATTTACACGTTATAATGCTCATACATTTTGATGAAACAACAAAAACCTACGTAATTCAATGTATCGCAAGATTCGGTCACGTCATAATACTACGAAGTACGAACATCGTAACGTGACTCAGGTCACGTGACAATATATGGAAATGAGATCTACGTGACAGCAGAACAGCAAACCCTATCAGACTCGTGTTTCGAATTTCCTATATCTCAATGTGTTTACGAATTTCCTATATCTAAATGGGGGATCCAATACCTGGTCATGTTTACCTGTCTCTCCCCATTTAGATCCGAATCTAGGTTAGCCCCCGATAGATCTAAATAATGAGATTCGTTACAGCGCCTTTTCGAAGAACTGGGCATTAGAATTTCAATTGGGACTTTCAAACTCGAAATGCAGATTTGGTGACTCCATTTTCTCAGTGTTTGCCGTAGCAACAGAATACTCTCTAACTGGAATACCATCATGTCGTCTAACTGCAAAGACATGTCGAGTACCACATCCTCATCCAACCTTGAATCTACTGAAGATTTTCTTCATTTCTACGGAGTTATGTAACAGTACTCACCTGGAATGACGACACAGCCAGCTGCGACAGTCCATCCACATAAGGTCCCAGCACAGCGTGCTCCCTCACTCGTAAGGAATGCCGCGTCGTCCCCGGATCCAGTAGGTCGTGGACCCTTTCGTTGTAGATCTCCATGTATGATACTTCCACCTGGATAGACAGTTTTGTGATCATCAGAACCGGAACACTTCACTACATTATTAATTTTAGATTTCTTTCGTGTGACTTTCTGTTTTTTGTATGCAAAAGCAAGATTTGAATGTCAATGAGAGAAATGTGAGAATTGAATATCCATTAGTGTCCAACAGAAGCTGGATTTTCAAATGAAACCGAAACAGAACCTTCGGAAAGGTTTCAGTTTCAGCCGAAATGCGACTTTTTCTTTCTCATCGCTAATAGAATTCAGATCAGATTAATTTGCTAACATAATCTGGGACAGTATCTGTGCTTTACCGCATTATGTGTTTTTAAAGTTGCTTCAAAAAGTTCTATAGGTCAGCTGTGGAGTCGGTACTTTCACTTCGCTCCCAAAGCCATAAAATAACTGATATATAGGTTTTATATCCGAAGTAGGCAAGATGAGGACCTAATTTATGTTCCCTTTTGGCTTCGAAGCGAAGTGTAGATAATAATGGAACAAAATAAATATTACGTTTCCATGAAATAACGTTACGGTCGAAAAAATAGGATGATGAAACTTCGAGATTAAAGCTCAGACATGTTATGATCCTCACCTAAACAAAATTGTCGGTCTTTGAAGCATGATGAATTATCTAGTCACATTATTTATAATGTTTCTACTTCTGAATTCCTTCCATATTTTCTCGAAGAATGGTGTCGACATGTAGCAACATTTTTTGCTATTAGCATATACTCTCTTTTTTTGTTCTATATTTTTACCTAAAAATTATTTAACCCATTTTGTACAGAGTGTCAATAACTAAATATTTTTTAGTTTTACGGTAATAGTTATCTTATGTGGTGCCGGCTTAGAATTTGCACCACCCCAACTCTTCCCGCGGGTGTCGTAAAAGGCGACTAAGGATATCCACTGGAGGCGGGCAGCAGCACCCCCTCCAGAACAATTCTACCACCAAACTGCGATCCCCAACTCGCATACCCAGCGTGGGGATTATGGGCACTACCCCCCATGAGATAAAAGCCAACAAGGCGCTACTCAGGCGGAGGCCTGCGTCCAGCATTGGACCAATACAGGCTGTTGAGGTTGCGGTTGAGTTACCTTATAAGTTAGTGCAGGCGACTGCTGCACAGCTATCCTTTCGAACAGCGCATCACATAACCTGGGGATGATGCCGCCTTCATCAGCCCCTGGCGCGCCCATCATCGTGTATGATTTGCCGGATCCTGGAGAAAAGAGAGGCACATGTTCATTGCAATGTTTGGAGCATAGAAGTCCGTGGAAGAAATAAAATCTGGTTTTGAACGTGGTATCAATAGAAAAGACGATGGAAGAATATAATCTAGTTAGTTACTTTTTCGAAACCGACTGGTATTGATATAGATCATTTGAGCTACCTGTAGATTGTTTGCAACAGTTTGCAGTTAGCTCAATTGTTTCAATTGTCAAAACTAGTTCTAATTGATTTCTATTTTTTGATTGTAATTTTCTTTGTGAATAAAGGCTTTTGTCTTTTTCGAAGAGAACCACATTACTGATTACTTGCTATCTGCGATTTAGGTCGGTTTATTAATAAAAATAAATAAATAAAGCCTTTATTTTCAGTTTGTTTACTTTTGTACTTGGTTCGTTATACTAGTACAACATCCTTTCAATTTAATTGGGTCATAGAACGCTATTATTATGATAAGAAACATTATAATCTGAAACCGTGAAAATGTTAACAATGGTAACAAAAATAAATAAATAATGCTGGATAATTCACACAGCATTATCTAGCCCCAAGCTAAGCAGAGCTTGTGTTGTGGGTACTAGATAACTGATAAACTTAATACAATACACTACATAATATAGATTTTTTTTTATTATACATAGAAAACATCCAGAACACCCTGAAAAAATATCTGCAGATCGTACAAACATTTATCCCGAGGCGGGAATCGAACCCGCCACCTCCTGCGTCGCCCTTCGCCCGCTGCGCCACTGAGGTCGTCGAAACGAACACGAAAGTGTTTGCAAAAATAACTTTCTGTTGCAATATTGAAATGTTTACAGAGCTTAGTTGAAAAGCCAATTAGAGTTCAGAATTTACAATTGCTATTTACACTACAGTACCTGGACTTGGACTGTTCAAACGCTACAGTCAAACAACCCGCACATAAAACTGAATGGCAACAACGGTAGAAGTTTTTGTAGTTGTTTATTTGTTTTAATTTGTACTGCTTAAATTATCTGAACTACTGTACGTTTTTAAAAATACCCTGCTACTAGTTGAAACATCCGACCGATTTTGCTGAAAATCCTGTTTCGGTCGAACACTAGTTCAGGCAATAGAGTACGTATTTGTCAGGCGGCGTAAAGGACTTCGAAAAACCTTCGCAGAATATTCAATGGTTTGAGTAAGAGCAGTCACAGAATAGTTTGTTGAACTGAGCCGTAACAAGCCAGCATTGTTATCCGATCACAACTAGCAATTCAGATGGGGACAAACTCTCGAGTTTCTGCTCCTGGAATATTCAAAGCAACATTATTGGAGCTTTAGGTATTACGCCGCCGGTTGGAGACGTATTATTTCTTTTAATATTATTCGTTGAAACGAATATTTTACGACAACTTCTTATCTCAAGTTGAGCCATTTATTAGATATCGTTCACCTTAACAAAGAAACATTCTAACCACAAGCAGTAAGAATTACCAGCTTCAGATATTCAAATAGTCAGATGGTCCTTTTATTGGTAAAATAATGTTTACAGTTTACATGTTTACCTCAGTAACAATTCCTCGTCTAATAGAAGGACCCTTACTAACCTTTGAACCAAATGCCAGAAAAATAATGTTTTCGCCAATGACGCGAAGTCTGAATCAATAAAAACAAGGACAAAGTTAGAAGAAAACAATGTAATAGAAACATAATACACCGCAGTTTTCCAAGCCCCAGCACCCGAGACGGGAAATCACCGGCTTCCAAACTTATAAACAAGTTGCGATATCGATAATAGACTCAAAAGAACTTCAGTCGAAGCTTTCACGACACGCTGAAGTTAAAGTTTAACCCATCCAGGGTAATACAGGCTTTATCTCAGTTGAACAGGGATGATACTTAATTGTGTCACTTTCAGTGTTGTAATGGGTATATGACGCAGAGGCGTGGGAATTACGCGGTGTGTCGGCTCACGGGGCCGCGAGTTCGGTATTAAGGCCTTTATTAGACCGTGTTCAGTGTAACGTTCCAGTTCCCCTAAACCTGATGTTTACCTCCAGGTCTCCTATCCCGTTACACGGAGAAGCGGTTTCGACTGAGGGTTAGGGCGGTGATATTGCTTCAGTGAATTTATCTGCTATCTACCTGCCTGCGGCTTCGCACGCGGTTAAAAATAAAATAAGACTAATGTTATTCCAGATTCAGAACTACATCTATGCCAAACAAACCTGATGTGTTCGGTAGTTTTAGTGTGAAAGGATGACATATTATCCAAATTATAATGTATAAAATGTTTAGTATAATGTTCGCAGACGTTATTTACAATAAGAGTTATTTATTAGACTCTAAATTCCGCAAAAATTCAACAAATGATACTGCTTCAAATAATAGATTATATCGTTCAAACAAAATAAGGACTGTTTGTTTCAAAGGAAATTTAAATCTGCATCGTGAAGATCATCCGGGACGCATCTGTGTGTGACCAAATAGCTTTATTCAATATTCCCGACGACATAACAATAGGACATTTGCGCGCCGATGGTGGATTGATGGTGCTATTAAAGTACCACCTTGGGAGGAAGAGCGTGTTGGCTTTCCGATCACCTTTGACTTTCATTTTCGAACGAATATTTTGAGCTGATGAAAGATGGGTGACGTAAACTTAACTTTAAACACCTCAAATCAAATTATATCGCAAAAATTTTCGACTACGGGACTTTTTGCGATATTTTTTGATTTCTTAGAAATTACCCCGAGTGAGGGGTTACGCACTGTAATAACAAAAAACTTTTAAACACCTGTACCGCGGCTCATAAAACAAAAGACATATGTATTTACATATAAAAGTAAACTTTATCCATCTAGGTAAACACGTGGTTCTAACGGACACGGCCCACAGTAATTTGTCCATCTTCCATGCTAGAAGGGGATAAGGTGCTGCGTCATTTAATCACATTGCTTTTTGTACCCCACTCTTGTTTTGACTTCGCGACCCACAGGATAAAGCGGGACCAATCCGGAGGACCGAGGAGACTTACCTAAGTCTAATAAACTAAGTCCCTACTTAGTTTATTGAATGATTCAGCATGACTCTTATGCGAGTTATCACTAATTGGATAGTTGTTGTGCCATACATGCGCCATTGATAAAATCTATGAATCTATAACAGAAAGCGACTTTCATCCGACCAAGCGATATTGACATTTCTGATTGAACACTTACGAAAACAGGAGAAAAGGGCAAAGTAATCACACAGACGACGAATACCGCGTACGCAAAAAGAAAACGAATGAAACCCAACAAAAGAAAATCCATGGGAGACTGTCACTTGAAACATGGGAACGCCATAACTCTGCGAGACCGCTATGGGAATGTCAACTTTTATTGTAATACTCGTACATACTCCTATTGTTGCCATAGTTCTGTGTAGTTTTGCTTCCTATTTTATCTGCCGTTTTGTCTCGTATAATTTTGATAAGGTCAGTCATTTTAACCTTAAATTTAACTAATAGATCAGATTTCATTCCGGATGTAAGCGGGTTAACTACGAACCTTATTTTTTGTGTTGGAAGAACACCAACGTTTCATCCCTTAACGAGGGAAATCTTCAGGGTGAGTGCGGTTCTAGACGCGCGCGTTCCGCATCCGTCCGAGCACGGAGGGATGAAACGTTGGTGTTCTTCCAACACAAATAAGGTTCGTAGTTAACCCGCGTACATCCGTAATGAATTCGTCAAACTACGATAGTTTTTATAGTAAAATACATCAGATTTATGGGCATTACCCCCCATGTGATAAAAGCCAATAAGGTGCTTATCAGGGGGAGGCCTGCGTCCAGTAGTGGACCTATACATACAGTCTGTTGACGTGAGTAGAAGGATCAGATTTAATCGATAGGTTTTTTATTAGTTACTATATTAAGTTTGAATTGTCTACCTAATGCTTGCAACAAATAAAGATTTCTTATTCTTATTTACTTATGTGTTTGCAGAAGTTTGCATTTTTATTAATTTAATCAGATTTAATGTAGTATTCTGACTTTGAATCTGATTTATTTATTTATTTAACACACAAAACATTACAATGCCAGCTAAAATTAACATACAAAAAAAAATGTTTTAATCTACATTGTAGCGTAAAAATATGTGTGTACAGGTAAGTATAATTCATATTATTATTCGTACTAAATGGACTTACAATAAAAAGAAAAATCTAGTTTGTAAAGGACACTGGTGATAAAATATCAACTAAGGACATACTCGATATGGCTTTGCATCAGGTGGTTTAAGACATTTTTTAAAGTCTCAGTTTAAAGATTAGCATTGTCAGATAATAGGTTTTATGTAGCATCGTTAGCTTTTAAATTGAGTGCGAATTTTTGAACTTGGCAGAATTTTTACCCGTGATTTTAGGTAAAGCTAGCTAAATCTCTCTAGATTAAGGGTGGCGATGCAACGTGCCTGCATCTCCGCTTGAGAGATGATCACAGCGCTCTGGCACACAGCCAATGTCGTTCGGCTTGTCAGAGCCATTGAGAAAACTGCTGTCGTTCATCAGCTTTGATCAACATTATCTTCCGAAACTATTGGAAACCTTTTAAATGCCCATTAAGAATAAAAACTTTTCATCCCCCCATCTCGGAAAGATTATTTTTGCTCTTCGATAACTGAGTGAAAAAGCCGTTTTTATCCGCTAGAGGATAAAGTAAAATTGAATGCAGAACATCGCGTGCACTACGTGTGATTCAAAACCTATTTACTTTAACCTCCATGGTGCCGAATCATACAACCTTTTTTTGTTAAAAACTCAGACTTGGAACCTTCTTGGTCTACTTTTTATTTAGTTTGCTTTGCGCGCGCCATTTTCTTTTTTTGCATTTAGTCATTTCCTCGCTGAAGTGGGATGAAAAGTTACGTGTTGCACTCGAGTGCAAAGATTTTACCTCGTGCTCTTCTGATTCCCTCGTTAACGCTCAGGATTCTAATTTTAGAATCCTTCGCCTTCTCGGTCACCAAAATTGACGCTTCAAAAAGCAACTTTGCACTCTTAACAAATAACTATTACAAGCTCAAAAGTTTTCATTTATTTATTTATTTATTTATTTATTTATACGTCCCCCGAACAACCTCGTACCTCTTGCGATCAGTGCCTGACATCTCATGCGTTTGAAACAGAGCTATGAACTACATGTGATGCACGGACTTCACAGCTAACTCCAAAATGCACTATTATAAATGTAGTGCATGGACAGCTAACGTGTTAAATTTGAATGTAAGGAACAAATAACACACAGCTTTCTCTCAAATTACATTCTCTACAAGTTTCGTACGAAACACTTCAGATAGACAACTCACGTTTCAAGATGGCTCTAGAATTCTTAAAGCACTTTACAGTGTGTGTAATCTGTGATCTATCCGGAAATTTGCCCCATGTCAATCTTTACTAATATTATAAAGAGGAAAGATTTGATAATTTGTTTTTTAGTTTGTATTGAATAGGCTCCGAAACTACTGGGATTTGAAAAATTATTTTACCATTAGAAGCCCACATTATTCCTGATGAACATAGGCCACTTTTTACCGCGGGAAAATGCTTCATTCCAACGGGAAAACGGGTATTAGGACAACGGGTAGTAAGAATGCAGCTAGTCTCTTTATAAAAGCAGACTAAATATCGAGTCGCAATTCAATTATCAATGCTGTTCTAGTCCGTCAAAACTATTTATCATTATCATCAGCATTAGATCCCAGGATCACCTATTCTTGGGTACCTTCTTCGCTTGTTCCAGCCTTGTGTTTCTCGCACCAAAGTATGCCATGAGACTTTGTTATAACACGTAAGGATTTCAAAACCCTTGCTTCTGCTAGATTGTCAAATCTTCAATTGGTCGCTTCTAAGCGATGAGGCCGCCCATTGTACTTGTATTATGTAAGACTGCCTCGTTGGTCTAGCGGTCAGCTTGTTCAACCGCTGATTGTGAGGTCCTGGGTTCGAATCCCGGGTCGGGCCAATAGTTGTTACTGGGGTTTTTCTAGAAAGGAAAATTCACTGTAGCAGCCCGGAGTCAGGAAGTTGGTGGTGTTCTCTCTGTCGTCCCATCGGATTATGAGAGTGAGGGAATAGAGAGTGCACCTGTGTTTGCGCACACACTTGTGCACTATAATATGTTCTGCGCATCTGGCTAGTCTCCGATGAGATTGGCCGCCGTGGTCGAAATTCGGCTAGGAGGACATTATTATTATTATAATTATGTAATGTCTCTTTGTAAAATTCTTTTCCGGTGTACATTTATTTTCTTGCATTTCTATTATATAGCATTTTTTGTATTGTATAGATATGAAATACATGTAATGATTTCCAACTCAGCTTAAATCAATCAAGAGCACAAATCAAATTAGGAAGCCACTTCAAAGAAGCTAAACGTAAGATCACGGTACGTATTACTCGAGACGAGACAGGAGCTCAAACTTCGCGCAAGATACAGCATACGTGCATACATGGCATTTCACGGTACTTAGCTACCCTAGAGGCCATACATGATCACCCCAATCTATGCTACTCCACGCCATCAAGCCAAAAACTAGAGGCATTGCCGCCCGGGTAGTAAAAACCTTTTTTTAGCACCCGTCAACACATAATAACGTTATTTAGCCCGTTCGATTGTCGAGACGTGGTAGTCCCCTTTTACCAAGTCTCGACAATCGAACGAACGGACGTGTTAAAAATACATAGTCCGGAAGACACTTCATCCTTTCCACTGAATTTATGATGATGAACAGTACTAGTCAAAAAGTTTCTGCGACTACTACAATTTAAGTTTATTGTGCGCTATTCTACTGGCTGCTGGCACGGCTGCACCGGAGCGGCCGCCTCTGGCCGTGCAGCTGTACCAATATGAAGCCGTGCTGTAGCCGACCGGTAAGTGGAAAAACATGCCATCTCAACCTCAACATCAACATCCTGTATTGGTCCACTACTGGACGCAGGCCTCCCCCTGATAAGCGCCTTATTGGCTTTTATCACATGGGGGGTAATGCCCATAATCCCCACGCTGGGCATGCGGGTTGGGGATCGCAGTTCGGTGGTAGAATTGTTCAGCAGGGGACGCTGCTACCCGCCCCCGGATGGTATCCCTTAGTCACCTCTTACAACACCCGCGGGAAGAGTTGGGTTGGTGCAAGTTCTAAGCCGGCACCACACAGCTTCTAAGCCGGCACCACGCAGCTGCCTATTCTTTTTCAAGTTCTCTGAAGTTTTTGTTCCAATAATGGCGTTGAGTCACATAGATCGGAATGATCATGTATGTGTTTATTACAAACTTGATAGTTTCCTCACAGCGTACGTAGTCGTAGTTTCCTCGCTACTTCTAATAGGTGCCTCTCACGTGAGGAGCACCTATCCAGAAGTCTATCGAATTAAATTAGTTCAGAGCATCTCTGGCTGTTAACTAGCGCAAATATTAGACAGTTATAACTTTATGCGAGTTGGAGTGGAACCGAGTTATTGTGTACAATAAGGCGATCAACACACTGCCACGCACCACGCTGCATCTTACGTGAATGCGTGTTCTAACGTTGCTTGTAAGTATCTCCGTTTGTATAGAAAACACGAACAGTCCAACACACAGAAAATGCATCCACGCATGTACATGCAGATCACGCGCTCAAGCGCGGAGAAACATGCACCCCGCGCGTAGATGCGGTCGAGACGCAAGGTATGGCACACCGAGTCCCGCAGTGCCGTGCGTGATTTTGGAAGGGCTTGAATGAAATGAGTCAGAGCCGCCGTGAATCCACAAAACGCAACTACGCGCGTGAGTGCGTAAAAAACCCGCACGATGATGCAGATTTGGACTCCCGCAAGATGCAGCGTGGTGCGTGGCAGTGTGTTAACCGCCTGAGTATTCATATTAATCGGACTTCAAACAAGGAGGTTCTTAATAGGTCGTTAAAATTATTTGCCACAATTTATCACCATTTTTTTGTAAATATTTTATGTTCAAGAACCTCAGCATACCGTCCCATCTAAATTTAGTCAAGATCTGATAATAAGCTCCATGAGAATTGAATTTGGTTGAATTTAATATCGACTTGCTTTAAATTAAAAACCTATGATAATATTTTAACAATCATACAGAAGTTTCCACACAGTTATGCAAATTCTCATCAGTCAGTCCAGTTTAACTCACAGTCAAGTTTATTTTACCCTGTGTTTGTTTAGGCATGCTTGTTGAAGAGCCCTCATGGACTAGTTATATAAAATCCGTTCTCCCTTAATTAACTGGTTATTTAAGTTTAACTTACACACCTATATTAGATATCTCTTCAAACAAATTTCAAACCAGGTTACAGGCAATGTATCTGCGGGCCTGTAATCTCTACAATTCAACCGAAAATCAAGCATCACTGGGTCCAAACAAATCTGATTGAGTTATGTCTGCCAATTAAGAGAGATTTTCGCTAGTATATTTTTATTTAAGCGGCAATAATGGGATGAGCTTCCAGCGTCTGTTTTCCCGTTAGAGTACGTGGAGTCTTCAAATCCAGCGTGAATAAGTACTTATTCACCCCGCATTTGAGGACAGAAGATGTGGAAGATCAACCACGCTTTACCAGGTCCTCCGGCCATCTTTATTTACATAAGTGAAATGGTGACTAAATGCTTGACCATAACTTATATAAAAAAAGTTCCTAACACTTTTTTTCGCTACAGAACCTAGTCTTGTGTAGTTTAGGAACGATGTACTAAAATGAATTAATTCCCACAAGTGAACGAGTAAGAACTGTTCAGTTAAACTCGTTCCTAGTAGTTCACTTGCTCGTCAGTTCTGAAATCTCGGAACGACAAAAAAAGTTCTCGTTTGAATCACTATTTTATACGCCATACAGTTTAAAATCTCTTGAGAAGAATAAAAAGAACGAAAAAATCTATTTTGTTCAGTAATTCAGTAGTACTAATGTGTCAGACGGAATTGCAAGACAAATGAATGAATAAGGAAGAGCAGAGATAGTCAGCACATTCCGCGGAAGTAAAAGAGACGGAGATATATCCAGCATTATTTATTTTTATTTAATAGTACTAGAAGTCCGAAATAGTACTTCAGTACAATTGTACTAGAAGGAGCGATCTCTTTACTGACCGAGCAAGATCTAACCTAACATAAACAAGGAGACACATTTTTCCTTGGCAGGCACCACACCGGAACTGTAACTGGCACCTGCAGTTTTAGGTCACCCGGTGCCAGACCTTTTTGTTCTTATTGCCGTGGCCTCCGAAAGACTGGCCGTTCCAGTAACCAGTTTAAACTGCTTTTTTAATTGAATTGGACCTGTTCCATTTGATGCCAAACGAACGTGGGCGAATGTTTACGTGCAGGTGGAATCGCTTGATGCACGAATCTTGTTTTTCTATAAATTAACGTTGGGATTTGCCATTTTTATTTAAGGAGCAAAGTAAAAATAGGTCGTGCTTAAAGACCATTAAAAAGTAAAAACTAAGCGCGCATTGCTTCAGGGCAAGTTAAACTTGCACGAGGCTCGAGAAAAGTATTCACCTATGCGCAGTTTTAATGAGTTTCCGTTTAGCTTCGCGTATCCGGTACCTCATTAGGTCAACTTTAAATATTATTTTCAAGCAAGTTCTCTGACTTCTACGTAGTTCTATAATAGTTATTCTGTGCTTCTACGCCGTAGCACTAGCGTAATAATCGTAGGCGTCGTAGCTCCGTAGCACTGCTACGAAACACGCCTACAACTCTGAAAAACTCGTAGTACAAAGTTGCTTTTGAAATAGTAACTCTAAAGGCCGTAGCACATACATCCACCTCTACCGCACGGCACACCAATATGCATTAAAATATGGGCTTAAACTCGTCATCTTTAGCTATATTTTGCAGCGACATAAGTGCTTACTTCAAGCTGCAAGCGATTGGTCCGCGTGCTGTCCTCTACTTTTCGCCGTCACTGTAAAATGTATCCAAATGTCACGAATTTAAGCCCACATTTGAATGAACATTTTTGTGCTTTGTGTGGTGCGGCCAAGATCTGCGTGAACCTTAAGGCCGCCGCGGTAAAAAAACATGAAAATGTACGAGACCGGCGGCACTGTAAGCATCTAGTTTAGTAAATCGAATCCCGCTAAGCTACAATCATCGAAGCAACCAGAAAACCTTGCCGCCTACCTTCCATCCTGAAGTGCGGCTGTGCCCTAGATGAAAACACATACATGCCCACCAGGGTTAAGCAATAACCTCCATTTAATAACTTCGCCAGTGGCATTTCATACATACGAGTACTGGGAAATTCACAATAGTAACTTTTGCGTGAGTAAATGTCTACATTACTAAACAGTATAAAGTTTGAATACATAAAGTTGGAAACGGAAACATGTTTTGCTGTTCTGAATTCTACTTAAAGTCAGACGGGGTTTAATCGGATCAATAACGTTGACGTACTTTTATTTCATGCATTTTAAAAGGCCTTAATTGAATTTTGTCGAATATCGAGTTTGAATCTCCATTTTTGTCACAGCTTCGAAAAAAAGGATTAAAAGGCGCAAGCTGATCTGAATGACAACGAATGGAAGAAGAGGCATTAGGAGGGCCAGCACCCCGACTCAGAAGTGTCGTAAATAGGCCAGTTATCGCAAACCAGTGTTTATTACTACGTGACCTGCGTGCAGATTCGTTTGCACGCACCAAGGCTTATGTCTTAGTATCTCATGTTATGTCCTGACCTATTATAACTTGGACCTATTTTTCGGGTCACTTATGTTTGATTAGTAGTATTAAAGTTATTCGAACGAATACATCCGACAGAGAACCAAACTTATCGACATAGCTCAAAGAATTAGCAAGCTGAAGTGGCAGTGGGCCGGCCATATCTCGCGAAGAACCGACCACCGCTGGGGTAAACGTGTTCTTGAGTGGAGACAACGACTTGGCAAACGTAGTGTAGGACGCCCTCCGGCCAGGTGGGATGACGATCTGCGAAAGACTGCAGGCAGATGCTGGATGCGGCAAGCTGAAGACAGGACGCTATGGCGCTCATTAGGGGAAGCCTATGTCCAACAGTGGACTAATATAGGCTGCTGATGATGATGATGATGATTAAAGTTTAATAGAGTGTTCATATTTTGCTGATTAACCCACTCATGGCCCAAGACGCATATGCACGTGTTGAACATGCGCGGTGGAGCGAGGAGGTTGGGCAGTGAAAGCGTTAGTCGACGTGGGGTGTTCGGGGTGGTTCCGATCTGAACGGAACTAAGAGGCATTACTCGTAGCGCACCCAGATGAAACGCTGTAACGAAAACGAAAGTACTTCCACATAGCGCAGCCGTTTTAGTGCGCTTCATTCAGTTAACCCCTGTGTTTTCTGCTATTTTATTTTATGACAGAGCTGACTGTGTACGATATTTGACCTTTTCCAAAGGAAACTTTGTATAAACAACCATTTAGAAAAAAGTTGATACTTATTCGATTAAAGGTCTCAAACATTATTAATAGCCACCAGGCACTTTTCCTCTCATCTCCTAAACTCTATGGATATAAACGAAGAGGAGCGCTGCAAAATTAAATTGTTTATAGGTAGTGAAAGGCTTATCCGATCGGCTCTCTGCCGCAATTTTAAATGGCCATGTGAGATGATGTTTTACCAAGTCCATTACTGGCGGCATTCAAAAAAGATCCAATATTTTAGCAGTGATTTTTAGAATATTTTTTCAAAATCACCGCAAACCCTCAAAGGTTTCGCTCAGGCTTTAAAGGGATATTGAAAATGCCGCTGGTAGCAATTTCGCAAAATTTTACCGGGAAAATTCTGAGTTTATACGAGGATTTCGCCTAAAATATTTCAGAAAAATCGAACTACAATTTATGCATTTGCTATTAAACTTCAGACAAAGTTAATCACATTAGCTGGACTTTGCATTATTTTGATGAAATGTATTAGTCGACGAGGGAGTCATAAGCTGGCGTATGTCAGAGTTCTAACCAGGAGTTTTCTTTTGAGGAAGTCCATCGCAACTTTCCTATAACCTGATGAAGAAAGTTTTAAAGAATAGTGTCGGCTTTTCCTCGGTGTCTTTGTTACTTCAAACAAAACTAAGCTCCGCTGCAGACTGATTTATTAGTTCAGATGTTAGAGTTCCGTGGTTTGTTAAGCTACTTCAGTAAGATTCCCAATCGTATGAAAGGTCAATGTTAACAAGATGGATCAATCTTCGTTGCCAGATCTGTGTTTCGGAATAGACCTGTCTCACGAAATGATTGATATCATCAACGCAATGATATAGATGCGAAAGGCGTGCGGGAAGTTTTTGTTTTGATGTTCAATATAAAACATTAGAGGATTATGTTTTGACTACCCAATAAACCATCATAATGATTTTTTGTAACATAAGAGTCATTTATAAAACGGGATATATTCCATGATTTTTTTGTAACATGGGTTTTTTTTATCCTGGCTCAAACACATATAGTGTGTTTTTGCCAGTTATTTACCCCATGAAAGAAAAGTCTAATGTTTTAACATTTCAACCCGTCCTCCTTTTGTGACATCTTCACATAACCCGTGTTGGTAGATTTGGAATTACTCCAACAGATCTCAATTGCAACCATCCAAGAATCGCAGTAGCTAATATTGCCACAGTCTCAGGAAGCAATATTTGCAGTTTTTAACTTTACAACGTGGCATCTGTCCAAGTGCGTGAATACGTTTATACGTTTGTCAAGTCAGAGAGACGCTACTTGGCAGCATTAGGCTAAGTGACTCAATACAATTGCTTAAAAGGCACCTCGTGGGAGACAAAAATGGCTCGGAAGGAGGTCATCTTGTTAGATCGACTCGATTAAACTAAGCAAAAGTTTTCGATGACGAAACTTTGCCGCTTTTGGTTTAACAAAAAGCGATTTTAAGATAGTGTCTATGTCTATCACCGTCAGACCTACCAAATAAATAAATAAATACTAAATAACGCTGGACAATTCACACAGCATTATCTAGCCCCAAGCTCAGCAGAGCTTGTGTTATGGGTACTAGATAACTGATATACTTAATACTATACACTACATAATACTATACATTAACACCCAGACCAACCAAAGCTCTTAGCATTCTAAATTCTATTGTATCTAATCTACTTTATTCCAAAAGGAGAACGATACCTAGAGTGTAACGTTGCAAATGCACTTCTGAGAACAATTCCCTGCATAATTCCAATAACGATCTGTTCTCACCATCTGCAGCGTTCACTGGTTTCTATTGTGCAGTTCTGCTCAGTGGGCTGCGAGCAAACGTTGTTTGCTCGGCACCGGATATATCGCTGTTCAGTTCCCCTTTACAGACGCTACACGTTTCATAAACGCTACAGTTTCATGCATCTTCCATGTCTCTTCAACAAAGAAAATGTTCTCTATTGCTTTCCATGGTACATTTAGGAGCAAGGAACTATAAGCCCAGTTAATGTCTGCATCAGAGTTCAAAGTGGCGTAAGCATGGGTGAATGGCCCATCAACACGTTTGCTGCGACCCTTTCAAACAAAGCGGTGGCCAACAAACCCTGAGCGTTGAGTAAAGCCTACTGTGGCAGGAAATTAATGGGGCGAGGCACAAAGACCAGTGCCACAGTATTGAGGTTATTCATAGTGCTGGCGAGCAAAAGGTTTTTAATTTTAAATCTGGTCAGTTCAAACCTATATAAAACTTTTGGTAAATAGCGTTTAAACTTTAATAATTAATAGAATACGCTTTTGAAAATATGGTTTGCATAAGCTTTCGAAAATTATATAGATTATTACCTAATTTCATTGTACGCAATTGGAAACAAAAAATTATATTACTGTTAACAACAGCAAAAATTAATAGGTTGTCTTAGTTCAAGAATATACATAGGTGCCAACAACGGTTAGAAATTATAAAAACAAAACTCATGTTCGATTAAAAAACAATTATTCCAAAAAGCCTGTTACAGCAGACGTGAGCGAGAAGAAACCACAGTCCAGTAAACCATTTGTGCAATCCCTATTCCTGGAGCCGAGGACAAAGGGACGCTGCACTATTCAGCTGTGGGCGCTAATTGTTGGATAATAAGCGGAACTGACTCCGCAAACCCCTGAAGACAACGCAACGCAGACAAACATCACGCCTTGCACAGAAATAACGAGATAAACAATACTGTTCTGTGAATCAGCATTTATGCGAGCGAAAAATTCAGAGCTAGGAAACTTTATAAATCACAATCTTGTAATTACATTTCGTTTTATAGTTTTTCTTTCATTAACTGTACCTAGTTATATTTATTTTATGTCAGTTTTTTTGTGATGATTTTTATGAGACGGTGTGATCGCTAAGCTACAAAGTCCTTTAGAAATAGGAAAACTTTGTATAGTGTGAACCGGCATTGTTATAGACGATATCGAACATCGCCTTGAGTAATACCCACTATCGATGTGTGCCAATAGAGATCAGGATTTTCTATAAAAGAAATGCTCAATGAAGCGGGGCCTTTGGAGAATTCTCGAAGGAAAATCAGTTTCGTGGCATCAAAGAGAACCGGGTTTTCACGTTCGCCAGAATAGATTCAATACATGTGAAATTCAAGGACGGGGATTATTGCCAAATATAAACTTGTGTTATTGAGAATGTGAGGTCCGGAATTCAAGTTATTCAGAGCCCATCGTTCGTTTCAATCAATTTATTAAACAAAAAGCAATACCCCCTTTATTGTGGTAGATATAGAGATTGCAATGTCGTTACAGGGAGAGAGGCACATGTACCCGAAACAGTAATAGAGCATGAATATTCAAAATCATTTGGCAACTGCTGTGTACCGTGACTGCTCCGAAACAAGGCTCCTACGGTAATGGATTTCGGAATGCAAATTATTATTAAACTTTTGGTCGGTATATAATAGACGGCTGATTGGCATGGTGATAAGATAACTGATAAGAGTACGATTTATAATTCAACATTCGAACGTAACGTTTGAACTTCTGTCTGAATAAGTACACAATGTATAAAAAACCCGATATGGCCTGTTTATTATAAAGTTAGAATGCAATCTAATGACAAACATTTCAGAACAAACTTACCTACAAAATGCAAACAAAATTAGTGCTGAATCTACGAGTCGATTGTATCTGACATTCATGTAGCTATTTTACAAAAAAAAAAAAAAACTTTCGGAGTTTTACCCTCACTCACCCTGATGAAGTCGTTAAGGGATGAAACGTTGGTGTTCTTACAACATAAACTAGGTTGGTAGTTAACCCGCTTATATTCATAAGAGATATCTATCTCAAGATATCTGCTTGTTTGTAACAAAATAATATCAGAAACTCGTTGTACTCACACCGAACATGCTTGAACGTTAGACTAATTCTCCCGAAGAGTCGTCCACCCCAACAAATTGATATTGAGGAGGCGAGGCCGACCGCTTGAACACGAGAATGCACTCGCGAAAACTGTCTCCATCTCTATCGAGGTGTATCTTACAAACTACGAATACTTTTAGGTTATTCTGCTTGAGACAGATCTTGATAAATATGAGTAAACGTTGCGAAAATGGTAATTGAATTACTACGCTGAAAACGCAAAATTTTCAAATTCTGAAAACGCAAGAATTCAAAATCTAATAAGTTATCAAATAACGGCTTTTAGAAACCATGATGGACTAGCTAAGATTGCTTGACAGGTCACACAATGTATTCCATTGTGTGACCTGTCAGTTAAAGTTAGGGACAATCTGATTAGCTAAAAGCTTTCTAAAGCTTTATTGCCCTTATAAGACACGCATACTGTGCAGATGCAGTAATACATGTATGACCATCGAGCTACACTTTATTGCGGTGACTTCTTTACAAAAGAAATTTATGTCAGTCGAGCGTTTCTACTACAAAGAGGCAATTATCGGGCAATTTACTACAAGAATAGATGTCCTCTCAGCTGTTAAAGGAGAGAGTTGTGTCTGAGAGCGGGTCTGAGATCACGTTCTTACAAAAGATCAACCACTCATTTGTAGATTGTTGTGTAAGTCATTTTGTTTTTAGCTCCCGACAAAAAAGTGGGGTGTTATAGATTTGACGAGTGTATTTGCGTGTCAGTCTGGTAATACCCAGTTTATTTTTGTTAAGAAAGGTCGCTTGATCGACAATGTTCTATTTGAATTAATCGTAGCCGTTCAAAAGCTATGCTGGTTCAAAGTATTTTTTTCTTCGTAAAGCTTCGTTGCATGCTTCTGAAAAGCTTTACGTACTAACCTACTACCCATACCTACTACCAATACCGACTATCCATACCCTGTTTAAGAATTAAGAACTGTCCTCTTCATGATCGTGTTCGTTATGGATGATGGACAGAACCTGATATTCACGCATTGTCAGTGTCACCAATAACCTTTTTTTAAACAAAAGTACCTAGTGATTTATCCCTGACTAGAGTTATACATACATGTAGGTATTTATGTCAAAATGTATAAACCCTTAAGTTTCAGATCTCTTGAAATATCAATAGATAACCCAACGCTTGGGAATGTATCACTTGAAAGTTTGTGACAGTTTAATTACTTTATTTTCGAACGAGACCAATATAATCAGAAGTTTCTGTGCAAGTTCTACTGACGCACTCCAAGCTTTGAAGTGAAAACTCGTAAAAGACGTCTTTCTCAAGTAGGATTAATAACCGGTTTCTGTTTTGAAAAGTTCGACGAAATTCTTTCTACGTCAATTTGTATTTTGAAACGCTTTGAAAATCTCCATAAAGCTCGGTTACCTACTTTTCTGCTCTGACGTGCAAAAACATAACTAACCTATAAACAGTTTTAAATAATTTAGTACCTGCGCATCTCATACAAAAATGTGATAATTATTCAATACAAAGACATATTATGTCGCTAACATAATTGTATTTAAAAGGCTGCTGTTCCACTAGCGCTTTTTAAATGCAATTTAAAACGAAAACAATTTCTACGAAGGAAACTGTTTAATTTCACTGAAAATATCCATTTCTTTGAAACATTTTACAAAAAAGTAATCCGAAGCATTTCTTCAACGCGAATAACACGAAGATTTTTTTACGAATTGATAATTATTTCAATTATTGTACAAAACAAAACGTGCGTAACAATTCCTTCACAAAATTACAAAAGCTGTCAGCTACAGACTTGAGCACTGGATTCAACGGGCCCAACTAAGCCCGCGGAATGAATTAACGTTTCCAAATCAATTTCCTCTAAACGGATGCAGTTTAAAATTACAGCAGCTAGTACGTTAAGGCTTGGTGGGCCAGCAGAGGCCGCATTTTTGTGATTTTTAAAATCATCTGAGACTTTGAAAATAATGTTTAAAATTCTGAAAAAAGATATATATTACTTCAGGATCTAGTCTAGTCAAAGTCGCATTCAGTTACAAAATCTAATGAATTTCACTCGAAAGATAAAAATCCCAAAGTTACCCCTTTTTCCAATGTTTTTTTTCAATTCTATGACTAGCGAACTACTGATATAACACTTTTTTTTGTACTAAACTAAAGACACTTAATATTTCTCGCAGAGTTTGACTTGCTGAAATTATATTCTTAATCACCACGTTTAAATAACTACAAAAAACACGAGCGCGGCGGCTTGGCAGGCGCGCGTTTTCCCTAACGCCTACTGCTGCTGGAATACCTGGCCTTTAACATTGACACAATTCGGAACATTACTAAAACTCATGAAGTCTCTTAACTTCACACGTCATCACAGTTTCTTCAAAAGCGAGTCTATTGGTTTGGTCTCTGAAAGGCATTCAGAATCCAGATACCTAGCAAAAAAAACTCTAGACTAGACAATGTTTTGTCCCAGTAAATTTATGGAGACAAATATCAGACAGTGTTCATCATGAATGTTAGCGGGTTAACTACGAATCTAGTTTATGTTGGAAAAACACCAACGTTTCTAAATTCGTCAAACTACGAAAGTTTTTATAGTAAAATATCAGACGGTGATTAAATTATAAGTCCTTGACGGACGTAGCACACGTCCGCTGCGGAACACAAGTAGCGGACCCGCTGGATGAATTCCGCAGTGATCAAGTGTAGTTTGAGTTGCGGAACTATAGCGGAGGTGTGGCGGACGTCGGAGCAGATCGACGAAACCGCGCGGGGAAAGAGATAGAATTATAGTCAAATCTATGCGTTAGAGAGGCGGTTTCGCTAGTGTTCCGCCTCTCCTACATACGGACACGACTTGGCGAAATTACTGCGGTTCCGCTGTTAAGGTGTCGCGGCGGAGGTGTGATACGCGCGTCAGAATGAATTTTAAATATTTTACGCATCATAAGACTTTTTTGTATTCTTTTTCAAGAAATCGTAATCGACGGGTTTGTGCTAGCCCCGCAGATTACCCATTCATAAAATATTGAGTTTTAGCTATTTCCTCGTAGGCTGTCTCAATTTGCGCGGAGAATTATCGAGAAAACAGGCAGAATCAATTGGGACTCGTTTAATAAACTGTCGTTAAAAACGAAATGAATTTCAAACTTGTTTTGCGATCGGATCGCAGAAACTCGCAGTTTCTGTGTTTACGAGCGGATTTTATCTCATTCAGTGTTTTGTGGAGAGTTTATGTAGTTATTTGATAGGAGACATGAAAAGTTTTTTGGTTACGTAGTCTTTTAATCCAAAATTGTATTATTAAAGTTAACTTGTGGGATCGCGATTAAACGACTCACTCTAGTTTGCAAGTTTAACGTAACGTTATCTGAAGCACGGTACTAAAATGTTACGACGTTGATCGATAACCCTTAACGTGCAATGTAAACAATAACGTAACTTAATTTGAACATAAATTAACCGCTGGATAGGTTCATTAGGCAGGAAGGTGTTACAAATTTCGGAGACTCCTCCAGGCCATTAACGTACATAACGTGAGCGTCAGGGGTATGCCCACCTATTGGATGTATAACGTTAAGTTATACTGTGACTGCCTGGTCTAGCGGTCTGCTTGTTCAACCGCTGATTATGAGGTCCTGGGTTCGAATCCCGGGTCGGGCCAATAGTTGTTACTGGGGTTTTTCTAGCAAGAAAAATTCACAGTAGCAGCCCGGAGTCAGGAAGTTGGCGGTGTTACACCCCCGTGCCTCGGAAAGCACGTTAAGCCGTTGGTCCTGCGCCTGATCTCTCCCCGGTCGTGTCGATCTGTCGTCCCATCGGATTATGTGAGTGACGGAATAGAGAGTGCACCTGAGTTTGCGCACACACTTGTGCACTATAATATGTCCTACGCATCTGGCTAGTCTCCGATGAGACTGGCCGCCGTGGTCGAAATTCGGCTAGGAGGACATTAACGTTAATTTAAACGGTGATCTCACCGTTTAACCGTAGGGATACTTAAGTTTGAAACACTTTTTCGGGTAATACAAGTGAGATTCTGGCACAATAATATATTTATGGCTTTTAACGAACAGATTTATTAATCAACTAGTTTATGCCCGCGGCTGCGCACACTTTGTTGCTATGGAAACGTTTATGTTTATGGAGGGTTATGTCTTTCGGGAGTTTTATGTGGTTATCTGATACTGTTATCGTTATCCGTGCCTCGAAAAGCACATTAAGCCGTTGGTCCTGCGCTTGACCCCTCCCCGGTCGTGTCGGTCTGCCATCCAATCGGATTATGAGAGTACACCTGTGTTTGCGCACACACTTGTGCACTATAATATGTCATGCGCATCTGGCTAGTTTCTGGTGAGACTGGCCGCCGTGGTCGAATTTCGGCTAGGAAGAAAGAAGAAGAAAGAAAGAAAGAAGAAAATTATTTATTAGACACTTACAGTACACAACTAATGAAATAAAATAAAAGATAAAATAAAAGACTACTTAGTAACACATACCTACCTACAAAAACAAGGAGCTAGGAGGACATTACCATTATCTGATACTCTTTATTACCTCGAAAGATCCAAAAGGCTGAACGATTTTTATTTATAAGGTTAAAATACGCGTCTTGACTTCCTAAGGTTCTTAGCTATATTTGTTGTAGTACTTTGCCTCTCATTTTGCGAAAAAAGAGAAAAAGCGGAGACCGACTCGGCTTTTTTATACCGACGAAAAAAAGGAGGAAATTCTATGTTCGGCTGTATGTTTTTATTTTTTAATTTTGATGTAACTACTTATGTTTATATATTTTCCGTCAATAAGGGGCCGATTTTGATGATTTTTTTGCTATTGTATAGAGAATGATCCTCGAGGTAGTAATTTTATTCACGAGGGATTAGTATACCGCGCAACTTAAAAACTTTTTAGTTTTTATAGTTTTCCATTAATTACTTGTTGACAGAAGTTTTCAAGTATCATAGCGTCAAAATTAACCGACGAAACTGTTAATTGTCAAATTACCTTTCGAAGAAAACCAGCCTTAGTCACTTACACAATAAAATACTGACAGATCTCATACCTAGCCGCTCCAAACAAAATGAAATGAACTATATACCTACATAATTAAATGAACTATACATAATATATAATACATATAATGAACTATATATACAAAACGAAATTAAAAATTCAAAAAACCCACCGTCAGATTTTCATGAAACATGGCTAAGAAAACTCGGGATAAAATTATATATGACACAAAAATAAACTAAACGAAAATCTGTTCTACCGGTTGGGAGCTACGATACCACAGACAGATACACAAACAATAAACTTATAACACTTCTCTCTCTTTTTGCGTCGGGGGTTAGAAAGGAAGTCACAAACACTTTTTGGGAAAAACAATGAAGCCATTAACAACGGTTTTCTCATTGTGAAAGGTTGGCTAGTTGACAAAGGGACCAGCTATCTAGGACATAGATAAAGTTAAGCCACATAATTTACCTGAAATCCACCGAGCCTAAAACAAGACAAACAAGACCGTACGTAGTGGACAGGGTGAATAAGATAAATTGCTATCCCGGAGGATACGGTAGGTAGATTCTATAGGTGTGTCTACGCTAGACGAACCGAGCACGAGCGGAGCCATTCAGGTTTCGTCGTTCACGGTGTCAAGTGTGGACGTACAACGAACCTACAACGATCACTGTCCTCGAACGCAGTTTTCCGCAGTGTGCTCGCGGCTCTTGGCATCTCGGCATCTTCGGTCCACGTTTCCATGATGTTCGATTCGAGCGAACGACGTCTGTCACTAAACACGTCCACGAGCGCACTGCGAGCGCGAAGCAAAACCCTTTGTGTTCGTCAAAAAACCGACAACAGGCGGAACGCAGCCGAGCACGAACAAAATGTTCGCAGCGCGCTCGTTCGAGGCTTGTAGGTCGGTCCACACTATACGAATTGTGTTCGGCTCGTGCTCCGCTCGTGCTCGGTTCGTCTAGCGTAGACCCACCTTATGAATTGGTTGCTATGGTTCGGTTAACTTTGGCTTTCGTTTTCGCTTCCGATCCGGCCGGTATCTAATTTAACTTTGAGCTTATTCTGGCAAATAGACCAAAAAGTTCGATTGTTGCAACGCGACCTCATTCAGTGTTTCTACCAAGAGATGCGGAGACTTGTTTTTTATATAGAATAGCGTTAGAATAGAATAGGTAGACGGTATCCCTGGGACAGACTACTTTTTATCTCGGAAAAGCGTGTGTGAAGCCGCGGGCCGAAGCTCTTACACCATAAGCAAGACAGCAAGAGAGAGGCGGTCAATTTCAATCCCCATTTTTATCGACGCGACTTATAACCATAACGACCTATAATACTCGTATATTGAAATAGTTTGTGATAATGGCCCTCCAAAATCTGTGATAGGTAAAACGTGAACGTTATTAGGGTAGGTAGGACACTGAACATATTTTTAAAGTAAACGTTCGGAATAATCCAGTGAAATTATACCAAAGAAAAGCGATCATCTCAAACAAACTCAGCGAAGCAATCAAGACTCACAATGACAAAAAAGAAAAATAAGATAAAGCATCCGATGAAATGCGAATTGTTTAGCATAAGGTTTTTTTCTCAAAGCTCAAAAATAATACTTTTAAACGAGAGTTGTTTGTTCAGCAGTCAATAAAGAAGACGATTAATCAGAAGCTGCTTCAGAGGTAATTTATGCTTTAAGCCGCTTGAGGAATTGTAAGATGAGCGTTGGTTCCATTCATTTTGTTTGAATTATTTTATAAGTTCCGTAGACGAGGCTTAGTATATAGTAAAATATATCGTTACAACTCCGCGCAAAATCTTTTCTGACGAGATTCAACATAATGCAATTGGCGACCCACATGACATGCCATGCAAACAAAGAAGCACGCGAATTTTTACGGTATTGTTACAAAAAAAAATATCCTAATATTTTACTATCGATTTCCACAAAGTAATTTTGGGATCCCAGCAGTGTGTTAAGTCCGGATTCCGGATTTTAAACACTGCTGGGTAGGGTAGAGGTCTTTCGAAGTGTGCGCCATTGGTCCGGACTCCATTGATGACTCCCGATGCGTACAATGTCCATAAATCAGTTATTGCTTTGCTCGACGCTTACTTATTTTATTTTTTATTTGCTGGAAATACCTATATATACTTATAATGCTCTTGGTACAGCAAGAAAGAACAGCCATTTGAAAAGTATGCTGAAACTGACTGAAAGTTTTACGAATGCTGTTCTGATCATAGTAGAAGATACCTACAATCTAACCCTTTGTGAATTGATTCCCCAAACAACCATCGGCCTAGCCGTAGCCAACACTTTCAGAAATCAATAAGAACTCTATTCAAAGGTTTAAGCTCCCACCATTTTTTCACTCGGGCAAATCTGTTATTTCCCTGCGGAGAAGAGAGTAATAGGACCTACTAAGCTGCGCTCTAAATTGCAATCGAGTCGGTTAAGTGGTTCTTTAGTTTTAAGCTTACAAAGTAAATTCAATGAGAAAATTCCCCGGATTTTTTAACTCTAAGAAAAGTTTCCGTGTACCAAGAAATTTATGAAGCACTTTGCATATCTCGAAAACTTGCTTAGGAATTTTTAATAATTCCTTCAGCTTACACATTTTGCCCGTTTACATGATACATTGGACGTGGAATTGCATATTTTACTAACGTCGCTGGTTTGTTATTATGTCAAGAATGATGATGATGAATTAGGTTTTACCTTCGGCCGTAGGCATCCAGGGGAAAGCACTGGTCAATATGAATTAAGTCACAGATTCCATCACATTACTCGGGACCAAAGCAGCTTTACTTTTACGGTGTCTGAATTTTATTCAGACAGAAGATACGTTTATCAATCACTGTGTATTCTATGTATATTTGCATCCATTTCGCAAATTGATTTACAACTTAATTTGGACCACGCCGAGGATCAATCCCTATGGGTATAGCGCTATAGAAAAACGTTAATAGCCTTTTAGAAAGCTCGATTCCGAGTGGCTGCGTGAAGTGGGTGATGTATGAAAACGGCGAACCGCTGGAATCACAGACGATTTCATCATTCCATCGGATGGAATAAGACTTTTTGAGGCAGATTGGAAATATTCAGCATTTTACGGTAATTTCTGACTAAATTGAAACTCCAGCATGATTGCTTGTTATAGACTTCATTTAGCGTTTCAGGAAATTTAATATCTGCGATTCTAAATTGAATGGCAAATTAATTCAGAAACACGAAGCTTAGCACTAATTTGCCAGATTTCTGGAAGTAACGAAAGTTAATATCAAGGATAAACAGAGGTCCTTTGCCTAAAGTTATATCCTATCAAAACGTTTGAGGAAGATTAACATAGATTAATATAAAAGTTTGCGATATCGTGAGTTTGACAAAGGTCTGGTGGCTAATTTGAATAGGCTGGGATCGTTTGAATGGCACCCGAAGGTTGAGGACCGGACCGAGCACGCGGGAAATGAGCAATGTCAACGACAAAAAAGTCAAATTTAAGTGACAAACTGTGTAGTTGTATGTATGCTAAAAGAATTCTTTCTTTTAGCATATATACAACTCAAAGTCTAAGCGATCCTATTAATTACTTTGATACATTCCACACCATAGCTTTTCTAGCATCTTTGTGGTGAAACGCAACGGTAAACGCCTGGTAGAGGCAAACAAAACGTTCGCTCTTATTGCTAGTCAGGTAAAAACAAAGGATTCCCTCAGTTCATCACTACAGAATTCTCTCAAATTCTATGCTCCAATGTAACCGCAATGAAGTGGAATGCACTGAAAATTTAAATATTTTTCGCAGAGTTACTGATGAATAAATGAAACGGGAAGGCTGTCTTGGAAGTCCGTTCCCTTATTACTTTTAATATCCGCTTTTATAGCCTGCAGCGATAACTTGTGATGTAATTCTGTAGTAAAATTTAATTCCAAGTTTTTGCTGTGGAACTAGGAGCTTAAACGGTATGTTTACACGTTTTATGAGATCCCTAACAGAATAATAAATAGGTAAATAAACAAAATTCATTTATTTCAGACAGTACAAAATATCTATTTCCATTTATGTCAGACAATATTTTTTCTTAATATAATAAAGAATCACTCATCAAATTATGATTATGCATAATATAAGTCAGCTGGTCGTTATTATTTTATGAAAATTAATATCTAGGTACAATTATTTTTATAAATCGATTATTAACATATTTGATAATTTAGACATACATCCATTTTAATTAGAATTTAGCAATTATTTATACGCATGATTATTGTAATTACGGTTCTGGAATAAATGGCTTTTTGTATTTTTTTAAGTCCACTCGTCCGCTTGCACGATGGGTTAACGTTATTGCCTAAGTAGCCTGGAGGCCAGGGCGCACTTGATGAGAAGCACAAGACAAAGGAGGCCGGCAGACGCGAAAGGAGATCTTTACCCAGCAGTGGCCAGTGGGTGATCCCAGACTGGTGTAATGATGGTGATCAGTTGAGCTAACTGTAGTTTGCAACACTCTGCAGTTAGTTCAATTGTACATACTAGTTCTTATTTTTTTCTATTGATTGTAATTTTCGTTGTACCGAACGATTAAGTCCTCCTTGCCGAATTTCGACCACGGGCGGCCAGTCTCATAGGAGACTAGACAGATGCGCAGGACTATTATAGTGCACAAGTGTGTGCGCAAACACAGGTGCACTCTCTATGCTCTCACTCTCATAATCCGATGGGACGGAGACCGATATGACCGGGCAGAGGTCATGCTACCTAATGATAAAATTTTTGCCAAATGATAATTTTTGTTCAAATACTGTAAAGTAAAAACACTTTGTAGAATCCTAGGTTTCAAACTAACGTTAGACAGCATACATAAAAACATCAAAAAGGCAGTAAAAACGGTATAAAAAGTAACTTTATCCGTATATTCGAGCCGTGAGAGCTTGTTAACGACTACTCACTGTTCTTGCCAGTAAGTATCGTTTATCCATGTCCGACTTTATACTTTTTATGGCTTTTTTATGTGTCATATCCAGGTGAAAGGCTCATAATTATAAAATGTGAATAAACCTTCACGTTTAGCTTGTGTTTTTAAGAAGTATCATTCGTAAGTTTGTAATTTCCGACAGGTTCCTTATTTGATGATTTTTAAGAATTCGGTTGTCAATTTCTAAGTTACTTTTTATGCAGGTGTCACGTGAAACGCAACGCTTAGAAGCTATTTTCAATTAAGTTGTTTGAGAGACGCTTTTTTTACATAATTTGTGTAAGAAAAAAGTTCATAAACGTAGAGCAGACAGCTGCGACCGCTCGAGATAAGATAAAGCCTCAAGACGTCGACGTTGCTCCAGTTCCAGCAATAAGAATTCCACTATTTCAGCAGCTCATTAAAATTAGTGAGAGTTTAAAATAAACTCAAAGGGGTTGTGCAAACGAGCCACCGTAGAAGATGAAGGTGCTGGGTAAACGAGCCGCCGACTTGTACGTAATGCCTTTGCCCCGGTTATGATTATTTGAATAGCCCGACTGAGTACCGCAGCGTAAGAATGTGTGCTAGGCTTGCGACGGAAATCCGTTTGCAGATATTTGAAAAAGCATACATAGAGCCGGAAGAATGCGAAGAAGGCGGGTACCGGTGACCGGTACCCGCCTTCCTGAAATCCGCCGGTTTATTTCAATTTTCCTAATCATGCATCTCGAACCTGAAGCAGTCATTAGGTTAGGCTGTGTCCCTTATCACTCTATTGTTAGTAATCCGGTACTTGGGGTATGTTCCGTGATATTTTCTTTATATTTTATCTAGAATCTTAATTTTGACAATGCCCTTTTACAGCAGCTCTAGTAATTAATTTTATAATTATTCTGTTTAACTTGATTATTGACAATGGCCATTAACAGCACATACCTACAGGTAATATTTTGTTTGTATTGTGTTACTATAATTATTTATTTTATTTTATTAGTTATCTCTGTTAAAATGTGAAATGTAAATTGACTTTACCGAGTGTACCTTGTGCTCCTACGGCGAATATATATATGAGTATAACCATCAATACCTAAGCTTTTTAAGAGACGATGGCATTTGACCTGCATACCTACATTTTTAAGTTTAATCATCGTTATTGAAAGATCATTACATTATACTTCTCAATCAACAACATTTCCCGTAAATTTCAACAACATAAGGACTAGAAGAGAATGGCCAATTCAGCCTTTATAATCAACACGAAACTAACAAAGCCCATACTAATTTCAATCACCTTTCAAAGCTTGTTATTTGAACCCTTAAACCCTATGGCATCGAGTATATATCCAGTACTGGGTACATACTCGATGCCCTTTTGGTAACTGAAACCCAGCACCTGTACATAGCTAAAGGTCGACTCCAGGCGCGTATGTGTGTTACCTGAGGTAATTACATAAGAAACACTTCCAGAAACTCTCAGCTCGCTCCAGTTAGCGAGACGCAGTCGCACTTCGCGTTTACTGCACAATGAGGCTGCGAATTCCAAAACCTTCTGGAACTTGATCCTTAACACGGTAATGTGCAGGTGTACAACTTATGTTAATCCTGAAGGAAACGCAAGACGTTCCGTACATGGTATTACTATTCCGTTTGAATAGCAAATAGATGTTGCAGAGCAACTACTGAAAGTGCAAAGCGGATGTTGTTCGAATCGAATACAGACAATTTGAAAAGTTATAAAATCTTATCGCCTACGCTACAAAATTGCGTAGCATTCAAATCTATTAACTGAAAAGACGAGCTGAAAGTGCTAAAATGCTGTAGGTTGATATAAAGCCCCTGCTATCATTAACAAAGGGCTCATAATCGTTTAAAAAGCAATTATTCAAGCATCGCCCGACCTATAAATACCCTGAATTATCAAGGCACAGCGAAGAACGCGCGTCGACGCGAGAGAATAATTAAGAAGCCTGTAATTAAGCCACCCTGGAGACACTCTCAAATTGTGCGTAAACAAATTAGCATCGAACATCTGTTTCTGTTTGCCTAAAAATTAGAAATGATAATGAGCCAATGGCGCTTAGAGACGGTTAATTTGGTAGGAATGACGCCGACCGTGAAATTGAGCTCTAGTGCTGATGAATAGAATTTAAAATACAAACGAAACTAAAAGATATTTCTGTGAACTTCAGTCTCCTTGAGTAAGAATAAAACTGCTCGGCATTGAGCTAGCAGCAGCAATCAACCCTAAATTTGTGCCGAACTGTCAGAACGATTTATTGATAGTTAATCAATTGAACCAACAATGAAATGCAATACTTAAGACTTTAAATTGTTGTTTCAGAATACTGCACAACATTACAGAGAAACCCTAGATTTCTCTTTAGTGAAAAGCAGTGTAGCAAATGCAGTTACGGTCAGCAAGATTAAATTTACCGAGATTTTCAGCCATATAACGTTGCAATTCACGGCTTTAAGCAGGTGTAAATCCTATTACGGTACGTTGAACGCGCACGTGCGCAAGTGAAGACGTGAGCTTTCGCCACTTCTGCAATATTATTGCCTGGCTAAAGGAAGTAGGGAATGCATGGAATTTTTAGGTTTTCGCGAATCAAGGGTTAACTTCCTTCCTATAGGGTAATTAGAAAGATTATTGAAGATACAGTTTTGTAATAAGGCTCTCTGCATTAAACCGTAAATATTTAAACAAAAAAAAATTACAGCTTTAATATTTACGGCACTGTTAAAGAAATATGGCACACTTTTCGCTGGTCGAGAACCATAAATACGTTAAAATTACATGAAGCAGAGTGGGCGAGGCTAGGTCATAAATCTTATGAAAAGCCGAGCTTATGCCTGAATGGCTAGTTGTAGTACTAAAGAGGAACGGCAAACAGTGGAAACAATGAAGCAAATCCGAACCCTGTCTTTTGAATAAATAATGCAAGAGGGAGCTATATCGTCCGCAGAACGCTCAAGGACACGAAAGGTCACGATGATCGTCTCGGGAACGAGCGCGTTGCAAGCTGACCAATAGCTCCACTAAACACTTTATGGCCGGAGAGAAGGGATCTAGAGAAGCGACCTTCGATGTTACGGGTTCAAAGCACCTGGCAACAAAGTTACTCTGAGCATCAATTTTCGTAAACACAAAACGCCCGTTCCTATTACAATTCAATTAACATCCCGGTTCAAATACAATTACAAGATCCCGAATCAGGATCCCGGTATTATGGAAATAGGAACAAAGCTGAGTGCGGTAATCTCAGCACATTAATCTTTCTGATACATCCTATATACAACATAACGGGAGTACCATTCATTCGAGTTCGGAAATTGGTTCAAACGTCTCTTTGAAAGAGGAAGCTCTAAGGTTTCAATGAGGCAGAACACGTTTAAAAAGAGCATAGAGTTCGCAACGATACAGGTATTTATTGCGACTCTACATTTAAATGTATACATTTAGAGAGGACGACTTCAGCCAATACAAATAAGATGTCTGTGAGTCGACATTGTTGAGATAAAGCAAACGGTAGAGCATAGAAACAAATAGGATTCAGTACACGAAGCGATAGCGAGGACGCGCAATGATTACATTGAGTTCACTTTCTGTAATGTAACAAGATCTCGTAACGGAATACATGTACTAGACCGATCACATGTGCATGTGTTGCAATTTCATTCCAATGATTGAGGTGGTCTTCGCTCGTTTTTATAGCTCAGAGGATAGTAGATGAATAAAATCAACGAATAGAATTTCTAATACATGTGATAGTCGATTGACGCTATTTTGACAACACGCTATTGATTATTTAGAAGTTACTCTGAGAAGTACATGTTATTCAGGCTCGGAATAAAATAACGTAGGAAGGTAAACATAAACATCCGTTGGCGACTTATTGCGGTTTGCCCTTCGCTAAGCTACCCTGACTGTACGAGTACATGCTTTATTAAGTGTTGGTTTATTTATTTCTGACCTTAACCCATAGATTACAATCAATGTTCCGCAGCTATTTTTCTACGCTAGTTTAACTATGAACTAAATTACTTTAGCGTATTTTATTTGTGTTAAGGATCGGTACCTTACCTATATATTTTTGTTCGTTTATGATAGTATTTCTTTTTGATCTATGTGATATTAACTTACCAGTTTGTCCATAAGCGAATATACAAGCGTTGTAACCCTCGAAGGCATTGTCGAGGATGTCCCGACCGAGACATTCGAAGACCGTCTTCTGCGATGCAAAGTTTGGTAGCTCCGAGTCCAGCGAGTAGAAACAGTGGTCGAATGCGAACGTCTTTGGTTGTTTTCTGAAAATAAAAGGACCGTTTTGTATGAAAAAAACATCAGATAAACACACTCGATATCGGCCGAAAAACAACGATGCAAAAAAAAATATTTAATTAATGAAACTCAGGCAGCACAAAAAATCTCTTAATTGGTGCCAAAATTGGAAAAAATGGCGTCGAGTGGGAATACTTCTATGGTGATGACTTTGACGGAGAAATGGCACCTCCATATAAAATACTTGTTAGAAAGATAATATACTAAATAAACATAACATAGGTAATACGGTTACCAGACGATTACATCATTATATACCTAAACTGAAGTAACAACGACACCGAGCGATGCCACAAAACCAAACACTCCAATTAGAAATAAAACTTTATGTGCGGTTGTTACAAATGCAAACACTCAAAACTAAAATAACAAAACAATCCAAACTCAATTAAACGAAAACCCACAAAACACTTGTGTTTTAATTAATTCTGCTTGGATTGGAACCCTTATTTCTAGTTTCCTCACTAATCTATGGTTAAATGGCATTCGCTCTGAAGTTTGAACACGTACCCCCTGACTACGCAAATACGTACAATTATAGCTGGTTTAGAGTTCCTTAGTGCCATTTGTTTTTATTACCTACCTATTTTTCTTTATTGCAAAGTCAAACGATACAGTGCCCGTTACTCATTCTAACGGGCGTTGTACTGAGTGGTACCCAACATAGCAGGGAGGCATCGCCAACCTTGTAATAACCAAACACGATGGGCGTGGACAAACTACGGTAATCATCGAGCAAGGTATCCGCCGGTCCCCCATAGATTCACAATGCGCACCCTGAAACTTTCTTATCAAAAGGAATCTCATTTTTCATATTGGGATACCATTTCAATTAGAGTCATTTTAGCGCTCTTCGGAGATAGGGGGGGAATGGGTATTTTGTTCGACTTTTTTCGAAATATTTTAAAAAGTATGAAACCTACAAAAATTTCAAAAACTATTTTGAAATGTACAAAATGATACCTTTCATTTGATACCCCATATGACTCCGTAGGTATCTTTTAAAATTTCGGCGTCACAATTTGTATGGAAAATATTCATTTTCATTTTTCATTTATTTTTCTCTAAATCTGTACAGGCGCACGAAATGTATTATTATTTTAAATTTCAAGTTGATAGCTGCAGTAGTTTTTGAGTTATTAAGGAGGGAAAAAAGGACAGACAAAGCGAGACCATAAGGGTTTAGAAACCTATCTTCGATCTTGAAAACCCTAAAAAGGACGGGGTTTCCTTACTTTCGGTAAAGTTTTAATCCATTTTTACCACTTTCATGTGCTATTAGCCTTATCCTCAAGAAATCAGCGTTGAAACTTATTTTTTGTTTTGCCTATGTTACCGTTTTGACTTTGTTCTAAATCAATGAATAGAGAGGCTATTGTTTAAAAAAAATATGTGTCCTTTTCTTGCCTTTATTTTTTTATTATAAAAAGACTACTACCTAGTACAATTATTAAATAATAGCAATAGTTATTTTGATTATGAATATTTTTCTTTTCTTGTGGTATTATATTAGGTATTGACTACACAGAAATAGTTCTGTGACTACACTAACTACCTAGATTCCTAACTTTATTATTCCAAATAAAAAGTTTTATTAATTTGATTATAAATTTGAGAAAAACATTTAAATGTGATAAGTAGTAATCTAGGTAACGGTATGATTTTCAAATTTTTCCTATAAAAACAGCGTTTATTATATTCAGGTACCTACATATAATTAAAATAAAATAAATTCGACTCTACTTATCTCTTGTTCCCTACTCACAGGACTTGTTATTGCTCTGCGCAAACTGTCTGTGATAAAACAAGTCGACAATTTCTAGTGTTATTTTTGTAAGCTTACCGACGGAGGAGGCACTAGGCGGCGGATGACTGATAAAAGAGGGTGACAAAGATGATCAAGATTGTACATCTTCAGCAAATTTGATGAAGATTTACAGCAGTGTAAACTTTATTGCAATTGTAAATACTAGATTAACAATTGAAGCAGTTGAGCTATCTACAAATTGTTACAAAAAAAGGGGGTAGTTCAACTGATCCAAATCTATACCAATCGGAAGCATCCCCAGGACTGCATTGCCGGCATTGCTGATGCGCTGTGCAAGACTCACCAGCTCTCGGGATACGTCGCTTAGCGCAATTTGTATGAATTTAATTTATACCGAAATTCGTGAACCACAGCCTATTTAATATTTATTTTGTGTTAAAGATTTAGTTTAGAACTGACATTATAGCAACAGATTACATATAAACTCACTGAGTGTGACTAAATCGCAAAAAAATTACGTGTCCTTTTTTTCAGTTCTGGCTGGCCCTTTGAGGCAACAAGTAGGTATAAAGTTACTTTAATTCGTGTACATTGTATGTACAACGAGGCTGCTTGACGCGCGTCGTGACCCGGATGACGAGGGCGTTTTCACGGCTCGTTAGGGCAGCGAGGTCTGCTGAATGAGTCTCATGCATGCTACAGAAACTTTGAAATTTTGACAAATTTTGGTAAAGCAAAATTATTGGAAGGCAAAAAAATTCTGTTTCTTTCATTAACTTTATGTGTATAAATAAAACCACCAACAATAGAGAGAAAAATAAATTATTCATTTGCATCTTCAGACATAAATCAAACAACAAAACAATCCAATTAAAATAGGTAAGTAATTAATAAATTATTACGAATTGTTTAAATTAGTAATTAATGCTGGACAATCCACACAAAAATTAATTGAATGATGTTACTAGAAACGGTCGAATATTGGAAATGTAAAGTAGAAAGTACTGTTCCTTCAATAAAATACTTATTTCAAGTAAGAGAGGTTGGTTTTGTCCGAAGTTTACGGCAAAAAGTAGAAACATTTTGATTCATCGAAACTCAGTTTTACGTCTAGACGGGCTTTAGTTAGGTAAACAAAGATAGCAACGATAATGCTTTTCAATACAAATTGCAGATAAAAGTTGGAAAATGCAACGCTCTTCGTAGTGGAAAACTAATTTCATACTATTTTTCCATTATGAATATTCATTTTCTAAAAGAGTCATCCTTGACTGAAAATAAACAAGAGAAATACCTCGTTTTACAGCCGTTTTAACTAGCACTTTTATACAAGCTAAGAGCATTTTGCAACAAAATCAATTGCACACTGAAACAATTTGGCATGGAGTCTAGCTATTCGGTAGTTTTAGTCCTATCCCCCAGTGGTCATTCACTTGAGTTCAACGACTTTGTATAACATCACACAGAGTTCAAGTAACTTCAATAAAACTCTCAAACTTAAGCCTTATCTGTGATTTATGTTACGTTTTACTACAACTTTGCCGAGTTTTCTAAAGTCTGTATTAGCAATAATGGGGGGTATCGATGGAACTTCCGAGTGAATTATTCCTCTTCAATTTGCGTGCCTCCGCTTACATAATAAAAGTATACTGTTTGATATACATCGGTATATAAACATATCTTATTATGAGGCACAGATATTAGATAAGGTTCGTACTTTAAGGGAATCAAATGTTGGAAGATAATTTAATTTTTTCACTATACAGAATAAAAACTTCACTCCTAAGGGAAAACCAGCCCCTAGTTGAGGCTCGCTTGAAATTCCTATGTATATATTTGAGAGAAGTTATTAATCAATACCTGTTTTTGGCAGCATATCAGAACCAGAAGGCAATGACCCGAGACTCTGTTACTACGGGGTGCATGACATCATATATCCCAGCTGATTCATAACCGGTATTAAAGGCCCTTTGTAACCGTTTTCCAATCCAGTTCAAGGATGTTTCAAAACAAAGCAGTTTTATTATTTGAATTCGAGAGATAATTGCATGATAATTGAACAAGGTCGACGATCAAAGAAATCTGTATTCCGGACTTTTATTTTTGTAAATTGAGCACTGTTTCCTAATATTCAACTCTACATCGGATTTAATGACGATAAGATTCATTTCGATCCAAATGTTTACTTCAAAAACAGTTCGCAAGATTCTATAAATTTCCTGTTCTGGCTAGAGACTTCCTCTATGTTAAGTTAGTTTAGAGAACTACTTAACCTTACAAACGATAAGTGTTATGTTTCGGCAAGATACTACGTTAACCTAAAAACAACCTATTCACCGAATCCTTTAACGATAAAGTGCTCATGAAAAACAAATGAACAGTTTTCTGTCTACAAAGATATAAACCGAGGAAAAACTGTATAGAGGATTTGTGAAGATTACTATATAACTGGCTGTACATAAAGAACATGAGATATCTATGGAAATAAACTATTTGCACTAAACGTCCTTGGTAAAGTGCAGGAAGAACGTGAAAATCATAAAGTCAATCTCAGTCTGGGAGGTTTAATCACCATCTCAAATTTATGAGCTTTGAACTTTATTTTATAGCAACAATTTAAGACTGTTAGAACTATTTATGTAAATATTATCATACAGTTCTATAGTTTATTGCTGTTCAAGTTTTATAGACGGAGACATACTAGAACATAATAAGCGTCAGTGTAGTCTAGGCATGATATTTCAAACCGGTTCATTTTTGAACCTTTCAGTGTCAATGTCATCAAACAATAAAATGATGGCTTAAAGATAAAACGTAACACAAGGAATACATGCTAGAATCGAAGCGCACTTAAATTATAAATAATAATATATTATAAAAGTCATTGACAGGAAACTCGCACAGGAAATTAATAAAAATCTGTTAAATTATAAGCTCCTTTTGTATAACAATATACAACAATACATGAAAAATACGAACATAAATAAATTCGAGTCTACGAAGATTGGCGGACGCCAAGCCAAGCTGACGCCTCCCACCATCAACGAACTTAACATTTTCATGGCCCAAGACGTGTCATGTCCAAATGCACGAGCGTCAGGCGGCGCGGCGGCGGCGCACCCCTGGGGGTTGCACCGCCGCGCCGCCGCGGCGAGGTTGGGCAGT
Source organism: Eupithecia subumbrata (assembly GCA_949316285.1). NCBI lineage: Eukaryota > Metazoa > Arthropoda > Insecta > Lepidoptera > Geometridae > Eupithecia > Eupithecia subumbrata. Next base: position 4,003,319 of record OX438634.1, read on the forward strand.
AAATGCGATATATTAAATGTTAAACAGGGTTGGTATGCTATGTCCACGCACGACCGTGAAATGCAAGCTTTGCAAAGGTTTTCTTTTCTTTCTAAACGTAAATCCAGGCTTTGCACAACACCAAGCTTTCAAGCGAGTGAGCCAGCGAGCTGTCAATCGACAGACCTTGGGCTTCTACCCCAGTTCACATGAGTTCCCGGCCAGTCTCAATGAAACGAAACACGCTAAAAATAGGATTTAAGTCCATAAGCATGTATGTAGTTGTAAATTCAGTGTAGAGACCGCGCGTTTGATGCTATTTTGGTATTACAAGCATCCATCACGCATAAACGGAAATTGCTCAGTATCAATAAAGATACCTGAGGTTTTATGATGAAGGAATCTAACCAGCCGTAAACACCTAATGCTAGAGTAAACGCTACTTCTTTATCAAGCCATCCCTGGAGGTCATGTGCCGTTCAGATCCACTGATCACCTGCCATCATCATGTCTAAATAAAATTTTACCGTGGACAAAATTAATTCACTTAATGTCTATGTAATCTAATGAATTTACGATCAGAAATTGGTCTATCATTTTAACATTTTCAGAAGTTTTCGCTCACTTAGATATTCAAGATATTCATGAGCAAAATAGCACAGTTCATTAATTATCGTCCAAAATAAGTTAGGCATCATAATTCACAATTCATAAGAATGCAAACAAGATGGGAATTCTCTGTCGTCGCTAAAACTTCCCTAAAGTGTAAAGTTTGTACCGTTTTAGAAACTCGAAGAATTCTGAGAAAGTTGTTAGAGACGATAAATAAAAGTTATCATTTTTTTAAACAATCGTCAGAGTTGTTCGTGACGAATATAATTCCACTATCGATCGAATGAGCAATGCTGACGCCACGAGGTGAAAAACCAGAAGGCACATCGTTAAAGTCACTTCTGAAGTAAAAGTCTTATTTATTGCTTGAGCCCGCTCTAGTGGTTCTTGCAATTTACTTCCTTGGATAAAATATAGCTTTACAGCTTTTTTTGCTAAAGAAAAATGTAGCCTACCGCAATACTGCATTTATTACAAAACGCAGTTCGTAATATTGCTGTTTTCTTTATTAAAATCCTTGCTGTTTTTGATGTTAGTTCTACAATGGAAATTACGAACAACACTTCAAGATAAAATAACGGGTAATTTATTTTGACCTATTATAGTTCGAAGATCAGAGCCCTATTCAGGCTTCTGTCACAATAACATTGGGAGCAATTAGACCTTCAGAGCCATTCTACCTGAAGTAGAATATTCCCCAGCCAAAATATAAACGTAATTTCAATAAGCTGTTAATTTTGCAAATAGCTAACAAATAATATGTCGATTTAGGATCACACGAACGTTGGATGTAGGTACGTGGTCGATAATCCAATCGCCAAATCGATATAACTTTTTCAATTTCATTTGCTGCTTTGTAAGTACTCCCTTTGTTTTATATCCAGCAGCAATAACAGAAGCAATAGATTAACAAATTGAGAAAGGATTCTTGATCTTATAACGCAATTTTGTATCAGAGATCATTGGCTAGAAAATAAAAGAGAAAAAGAATTTGATACAGAATTCCGCAAGAAACACAATTTAGAAGCGCAAAGCCTGCAGGCAATCCGTATAACACCGGTACCTACAGTAAAACCTGTCTGGCTGAAGGCCAGCTTATTCACGAAAATGGTCGGGAGGAAAAATCGTAACGTCAAACAACCGGAACCGAAAATCTGAAACTCGGGCTTTATGGCATCGAATTTTGAAACTGACGCAGCTCGGAAGCAAAACTTTGGGACGACTGATGCCGAATGTTGTTTTAATTTCGCAATAAAACAGGGATGTAGGGTAATGGAGACATAAAATGAAGCATCGCCAATTCAGAGTCAAAGACCTGGGTGCTGAGAACTTTCTATCGATTGTTCCAAGGCCAAAGACATTGTTCTTATAAATTAAGATTAACGATAGGTTCAAAGGTTGGTAATACAGCGTGTGTCGGTAAATTTCCTGAGCTCTACCCCAATAATACTTGGAAAAAAGGCAAGCAAACCTCAATACTATATCTATATGTATCTTAAGTAACCTACCAAGCATTAAAGTTTTCAAATAAAGCGGAGGACAGACAATAATTATTCTTTTGAGATTAAAACATATGTAGAGAATGTCGTGACACTGACAGACAGAATTACGAGGATGGATACAACAGTCCTTGAGGACATGACAAGAGAAGCTTTTGAATTAAACCCCAAATGTTTCATCTTGTACATGACAGCGGAGAGGTGTTCAGTTCTGACTGTTATTCAAACATATGGTCTTCACTAACATGCTTGAATTTTACTGGTAGAGTGCACTATTACAACTGAAGCACGGTACTGACGTATTGAATGTAATGTTATAAACCTAACACTGTATTACAATTATTGTAACAAACACTGTATTGCTGTCTGTAATATAAACTCAAATGTGTGAACTGATTTGTTTACTCACGTAACGATGTAAATGTATCATGGTAAATATCCCATAATTAATGACTTTAATGAAAATTAGTTTCGTAATGAAGAACATACATAAGTACTTATTAATTTATTGAGTGCATATAATGCATATGGAGAAGTTCAGCAGCGCGCTAGTGAGGCTCAGCACGGCATGTGTACGTAAGTGCTAGTAAAAATAGTTTATTACTGGATATCATACTATTAATGTATAACTGTTTATGACTGAATCACAGTTTATTAAAAATTATAGAATAAAACGTAAATTAACTCAAATGTTCGAGATAAAATCTTTTAGTAGATCATCAAATCCGAACAGCTCTGAAAGTAGATTTAACATTCAGTCAATTGTATAGAGATACTTAGAAGACGCAAATATTTAAAACTCTCAACAAATGTTTGAATATTCATATTTGTTGAATCAGCACTCAATTGTTCGTTGGCGATCATCGTGAAGACAACAGTAATAAGACCACGCATTTTGTTGTTCTTATTTTTTCGAAAAATGTATTTACAGGGGCTTTTACAAATTCAATTACAATGGCACGTATCATATAACAAAGCACCTGGGTGATCCATTGAATAAAAGCGTCCTTTCGCAATGAAACCCGCGACATTCGTGTTTATCTGAACGAAATATAGCAACAAAAACGTGATAAAGGATGACAAACAAAGCTTACAAATTAGATTTATCGCTCGGGAGAAAATTTTGGACAAACGAAATGATACAAGTAGGGGTCCAGAAAATAAATTCAATCAACAATTGCTACCCAAATGGTAACTTAAAACGCGAATAGGGAATAAATACATCTAAAGGAATTGTGAATACAAATTGACTATAAAATAAACATCGGGTATGCGCCGTAGGTTCTCATCTCACATTACGGCGAGGGAATCTTAGAGAGAACAATAAAGTAAGACGTGCTCGTGGCAGATCAACAACTTTATGAGCTATTAAGCTCAGAAGTATTTGTCTGCTCTCTGTATCAGCAGAGTTGATGCAACGTGATCGTTTGTAAACAGAGCAAACTATCTCTTTTATGTGCGCGCGTGTCGTAGAATCTGGCATACAAATAATCTTTTAGACTCGTTGAAAGCCCATTCTAATATACAAAGATATATTTCTAATGCCGAGCATTTCTGTAAAATCCTAGAGGCTTTGCGAATGTTCGTTTGGAGAGGCTGCGAGATCGAAGAATATCATTCCAGATTCTAGATTCATTCATGTCACTTACATGAACCAACAAAAAGTAATATACTTAGATCTTTCTAGCCTAGCATTAAGCTGTCATCCAGCGAAGATTATGCCCACATATTACTTTCAATATTGCGCTACCTCGAAGATTATCACGTCTGGGAGTTCCTGATATCAGAAAAGTAAGGTAGATAAGATATCGTTGGATCAAAATTCTTTGAAAAGCTAGATTCAATTCTAGCAAATACCAGGATCTTTACTTTCTCGTATACCTACTCGTAACGGCTACAAAGGGATAAATTACAAAAATTGGAATACGCCTACGTAACGAATCAGCGGAAAAGACATGCTTAGAATGATAATGAGTCTCTCAGGCTCACAGCAATTTACAATACAAATATAGACACAACAACATAAAGTATTGAATGTACCATGTCTCCTTAATCGTAAAAAGACAATACCCAACAAAATACCTTGAAAGGCACGTTGGACCACTTTCTAATGATCATGACCCGTGTCACTGCCTTCTTGCGTGACGATGGTGACGCTTTACCCACTCACGTCCTCGTTAGGACTTGGACATACTGAAGCTTCTTAACAAAGGGAGATATGAAGCATCTTGAAGGGAATTCTCTGATGTCTTTTCTTAACCCTAATGGAAAGGCAGGATGTATATTAGGGATTAGTCCCGGGAATTCCCGTTCCCGAAATTCCCGGGAATTCCCGAAATTTTTGGCTGATTTAAGAACCGGGAAATTCAAAATCATTTCCCGGGAAATTTCGGGAAAAATATTTTTACTTATATAGCATTACCGAAATAACGTAACTCAACATTTTCACTTCCTTTTGTAGCATTTCACATTATCAGGTACCTAACCTACGCGGTATTAAGGCGCTGTGCATGGAAAACTAAGACTGTCAGATTGCATGTCAATATTACCAAATGTGGTCGGCAGAGGCGCTTATTTTTAACATAGACTTATGCAAAATTTATCTGTTGTAGAAGAGGCAAACTTTTGTTTTATTTTGGTTGATAGCACAATCACAAGGTAATAATGTAATGTTAACTAACATTTGCCCGCGGCTTTACTATCGTTGCATGTAAAATACCTTAATAAAACCTATGTCGCTTGAAGCTTCTCAATTATAATAAAAATTACATTCATCGATAGTTATTCATAGAAATCAGAAACACTTAAAAAAATAATATCATCTTCATGCATGTTAAAGTGCCGACAATATCACCGACCATTATGATAATACTTTATACATTAAAAAAATATACTAATTTAGTCAAAACAACTGAGGTCTAAATGGATTACAAAAGTGTCAATCGTTGAAGATATTTCGATTTGGTTTTGGAGGGCTTTCTCAAAAAAAAAATTAAAATATAAATAATGCTGAACAAGCCACACAACATCATCTAACCCCAAAGTAATTAGAGCTTGTGTTATGATATACTTATTAAATACACTACACAGATAGATATTTTTTATATACATAAGACATCCAGAACACCTGGAATAAATATCTGCAGATGGTACAAACATTTGTCCTGAGGCGGGAATCAAACTAACTGTAACCTCCTGTGTCGCAGGTGGACCTTTCCCCGCCGCGCTACAGAGGTCGTCAATCAAATAATCAGATATAAAATGAAATATAACAGTGATTTATTTCCTTTACCCCTTACAGGAGTCTTGGACACGTCAATAAATTCAAATAAGGTTCAAGAGTAAAACTGGGAAATAAAGTGATTACTTTAATTTATTGTTCACTTCAATCTTTTTAAGGTAAAGTAAAGAAGCGAACAAGAAACCTTTACCTTGTTAGGGTGTTAGTTTTCGAGCTGGAGCAATACTATTAGCAATAGGTACCTAAGTTTTTTATCCTCTAGAGATAGTCTGATATTTTGTAGTAAGCCTTTTTAACAAAGGATATGTTTTACAAATTGTTTGAAATTATTTTTTGATAACTTTTAACTCTTTAGGAGTTTTGTTGTAGAATCGTATACATTTCCCTTTAAAAGATAATCTATAAATCGATACTATAAAAATATATAAATATATATCTATAAAAATATTCGTAAAATAAAATACGTGAATGTTGGAATGCTGAATGATGAATTTCACGGATATAATTTTGTACACAATCTCAGTACTACTCGCTTACATAATTAATTTTATTTTCCGGAAATAAAACGCAACAATCATGAAGATAGTTTTAGTTTAGATTGTAATTCTACAAAATAATCATAAAAACCACAACAGACCATGCCTTGCTATCCAAATTGATATTCATACCGATATAAAGTATTCTTTATTATGTTGCTGCCTTCCAAGAACTCATGAGTGATTATGATTAACATGAGTGATTAACAATAATTTTGACAACTGTCATTGGAAATACAATTGTTTTGCATGTTTATTACGTTTTTAGCGTCTTTAAACATCTCCTTTACTTGACTTCTTTGTTACGCTAAAAAAAATATATTATATTGATGTCAATGTACACATATTGCCAATAACAAAAAAGTTATGACAAACCGCTCCGTTGAGGTTTTTCTATGAGTTATTAAAAATTTAAAGTAAATTATTATTTTTGAGTATCTGTCCTTTTGAGAATCTCTCTTCTCTAAGAGAACAAACCGATAGAACTACGAGTAATTTAAATTTGCCTGTAGTTCTACTGGTAGAACTACGAGAAAAAAAATGCAAATGGTTGGTCCTAAGTAAATCAGTTATCTAGTAAGTACCCATAACAAAGCTCTGCTTAGCTTCGGCCTTGGTGATGATGTGTGAATTCATCATCATCAGCCTATATAAGTCCACTGCTGGACGTAGGCTCCTATTTTAATTTTTCAGCATTATTTATTTATATATAAGGTCATCAAAATCGCCCTACCTATTTAACATATTTTAACTCGACCAATACTTTCCGTGCTGTAAACATGTTGAGTAGTACCTACCTATCTAGCTACCAGAGAAAAAACCACTATAAACCTATTCTACTTAATTGGTAGGTCTGTCAATGAATAAAATTCCTGCAAATTTCTTTTGGCTTAGCTTCAATCAAATATAGACTTTATTTCAATGACAAATGAACCATTTAACCCGCAAAACAAAAGTTGTCGAAAATCGTAATTCGTCCGTCGAACCCAGCTGTCATCGCGAAAAAAGTTACATAACCTCACGTCCGTCCGAGGAGGCATCCAGCCTCCGAATGAAGCTAGTGGAAGCTATTTTGAGCATATATTGAAAGGGATGTTTGAGTAATAAGGTTGAAATTCTATTGGCAAAATATTATAATTTTTGCAATTACTTCGCTAAACGCCTTACAAAAATGTGTTTTTTGGGTTTTATTATGTTAATGGTTTTATTTATTTAAAACTTTTTACATATGTCTTTAGTTGATAAAATTTCCTTTCATATAGTATTAAAATAATTAATGGTTGTCACTCAAAATATTGAGCATTTCGAGACGAAAAATTTTTTTCTTGTTCTTTCTTGTGATTTTTTTTTTCAAGATCCTAGATCGTTTTGTAAAATATTTTTGTATAAGTCTTTTTTCCATACATTTGACTATACACTGTTTTTTTTTTGGGCTTGTAATATGTCGGAGAACGGCTAACGGTGCGACGAAAAAGTGTACTTTCTACGGTGTCGCTGTTTGGGCAGCGTCTTAAGCAGGGTTGATATGATTTGTATCACTTGATATATACTTCAATTGTTATTTTTTCCTGCAATGAAAACAGAGAGCAGTCAAAAATGTGTGAGAGTGCCCAAAATTGAGCTTCCGTGTACACATGCACAATGTACCTATACCTGCTTTATTGGTTGAGGATTCAGGAAATTCTCCGAAATTAATAATGCCAAGTCATATCTGTTTTACAATTTGTATAAAGAGCTAGTACTCCGGTAACGTTCTGCCCGTACCTTCGCACGCGCTATTGGAAACGTTTAAAATTTATTTTTGGAAACGTGCAAAATTTCAGCCCGATTCATTAAGTAGTTTTGGCGTGAAGAAGGAACGGTACAAACTTTCATATTTATAATATATTTTAATATTATTCGCTGAGCCCCGCGGCTTCGCCCGCGTCTAAATTTCAGTTATTTATTGCACAACAGGGGGTTTGCAATAAATAATAACTTTAGGGGTCGTTTTGTAAAAATAAGAAATACGTAATTCATTGTTTACTTGATAGTTTATTTATATCGAGTTTTGAGTGAATCTAACCAAGGAATAATAATATTATCCATATAAACTTAACCACCTGAGATTATTTTTTGCAAATTAGATTAACCTATGTGTTATTTCAGAACTTAAACTATCTACACACCTGTGGCGTACCTACGCGCCACTTAACACCGATCCGAAATGTGCGTTCCAAATTGTATCTTAAATTTGTATCTTGAATATATAATTTTCATTTCGCATACTTCTTCCAACTTGGGCCATACCCCAATGAACGGAACCTACACTTCGGACCGGTCTCGCTCAGTCATTCACGCGCAGCCGCTGATTGTTTCGCATTGATTCCGCGACTGACCAGCTTGCTAACCTACCGCGCTCACTGTTTACTTTTGCTTTGTAATTTCTTTCCGTAATATTAGTTTGCTTTCTGTTTGTACTTCTATCCTAGTTAAATCTATCATTAAATTCAATCATTCTGTCGTAAATAACATTCTTCATTTCTTCCGCTTGCTATCATTCTTCCGCAACCAAACATTCAAACCATCCGGAATACCAAGGACAATAAACAAACAGGTATGGGCTTAGGAACACCTACCTAGGCTGACCACCCATACCACTATAAATTGGTGACCCCGACGTGATTTGAACACGCAACCTTCTGATCTGGAGTCAGAGTCTGTTATTCATACCTACGGTGTCAAGCAGATGCAGCTGGATTTAGGTCTTCGCCGTGCCTTCACCTGGAGCTTCACGATCGCTGACATCTGTAGACCAATCATAGGAATCGACTTCCTGAGATTCTATGGTTTGCTGGTGGACTGCAAGAACCAGCGTCTCATCGATGGCATCACTTCACTCTCTGTAAGTGCCCTTTCCTCCAGATTACCTGACGACACAGCATCGATCAAGGCTGTGACAGGTGAATCGGAGTTCCACATGCTGTTACGAGAGTTTCCTGAAATTACCAGACCTGCAGGTATACCGTCATCTCCTAAGCACAACACTCTGCACCATATCAGGACTACACCTGGTCCTCCCGTCGCTTGCAAGCCTCGACGTCTCGATCCTATCCGACTTCAAGCTGCTAAGAAGGAGTTCGAAAACATGGTAGCCAGTGGAGTAGTTCGACGTTCTGAGAGCCCGTGGTCTTCTGCCTTACACCTGGTGAGGAAGAAAGATGATGGATGGAGACCCTGCGGTGACTACCGTTCTCTCAACGCTAGAACCATACCTGATAGGTACCCGATACGTCACATCCAAGACTTTGCTCAACAACTTTCAGGATGTACCATTTTCTCAACAGTGGACCTCGTGAAAGCTTATAATCAGATCAAGGTGAACCCTGATGACGTCCAGAAGACGGCCTTGACGACTCCATTCGGTCTCTTTGAATTTGAATATATGGCGTTTGGACTTCGCAATGCAGCACAAACGTTCCAGAGATTCATAGACGAAGTTCTCCTAGGTCTGGATTTCTGCTACGGCTACATCGACGACATCCTTATATTTTCAAATAGCCTGTCTGAACACAAAACTCACTTACGTCAGCTCTTTGATCGCCTGAAGCAGTATGGAGTTCTAATCAACACTTCCAAGTGCGTACTGGGTGAGTCGGAAGTAACCTTCTTGGGATACCACGTTTCAGCCAAAGGAACTCGACCGCTGGACGTTAAGGTCGAAGCTATCCAGAACTTTCCTGCTCCCAAGACCATCAAGGACCTCCGACGCTTTTTGGGAATGCTTAACTTCTATCGCCGCTTTATTCCCAACGCTGCTAAGCTTCATGCGCCGTTAAATGCTTTACTAGCTGGCCCTAAGGTGAAAGGTTCACACCCAGTGGAGATGACTGCAGACCTGATGCGTGCCTTCGAAAACTGCAAAACCTCACTTTCTCAGGCTACCCTTTTAGCTCATCCTGATGCTTCAGCAGATCTCGCAGTCGTCACAGACGCATCTGACTCCTCCGTTGGCGCTGTTCTGCAGCAACGTAAGAAGAACACCTCTGACTGGGAACCTCTTGGATTCTTCTCTCATAAACTTTCTAGCTCCCAGGTCAAATATAGCCCCTACGATCGAGAACTACTCGCCGTGTACGAAGCCATCAAATACTTCCGGCATATGATCGAAGCAAGGACTTTCGCTATCTTCACCGATCATAAACCTTTGGTCTTCGCTTTCTCACGCTGCAAAGACAAATGTTCTCCGCGTCAGTTTCGACATTTAGACTTTATAGCTCAATTCTCCACTGACATCAGATACATACCTGGCAAGGAGAATGTTGTTGCTGACGCTCTATCTCGTGTTGACGAAATTACAGGTATCGACTATCAAGCTCTTGCACGATATCAGGAATCAGATCCAGAACTGCAGGACTTGATCAAGAATGGCTCCAGCTTAAGACTTCAGAAGATGAAATCTGCACACTGCGACGAATCTATCTTCTGTGACATTTCTAGTGGACAGCCGCGACCGTACATCACTCCACAGCTACGAAAACCGGTTTTTGCTATGATGCACGAACTCCATCATCCCGGAAACGCAGCTACAGTGCGACTGGTTACGCAAAGATTTGTGTGGCCAGGGATTCGTAGTGATTGTAGAGAGTGGTCTAGGCAATGCTTGCAATGCCAACAATCAAAAATTACCCGTCACACAAAATCTCCTCTTTCCTCATTCCTTACCCCGTCCGCGAGGTTTTCCCATATCCACCTGGACCTCGTGGGCCCTCTTCCTCTGTCTTCTGATTACAGGTACTGCCTTACCGTCATCGACCGATTTACACGATGGCCTGAGGCGGTCCCACTCAAAGACATCACTGCTGAGACATGCGCAGCTGCCCTGGTATCAACCTGGATCTCCAGATTTGGTTGCCCTGCACGTGTGACTACAGACCGTGGTCGCCAGTTCGAGAGCCAGCTCTTCAAATCCCTCGCCGCGTTGGTTGGTGCGCGTCACTTCCGCACCACTGCTTACCATCCTGCAGCAAATGGCATCGTCGAGCGTCTACACAGGCAACTCAAGGCAGCGATCATGTGCCATACTACCTCGCAGTGGACAGAAGCCCTCCCGCTCGTGCTACTTGGTATGCGCAGCGCCTGGAAGGATGATCTTCAGACTTCAGCAGCCGAGCTTGTCTATGGTGAACCCCTACGTTTACCTGGACAGTTCCTTTCTCCGTCAGATACTTTTAGTTCTGACGACATCACTCAGTACTCAACCCGACTTCGAGCTCATATCCAAAAGCTCGCTCCTCGTCCCACTTCATGGCATACTACTTCGCCATTTTACTTTCCGCGTGATCTTCAATCTTCTTCTCACGTATTTCTACGTCAAAATCACGTGCGCCGTTCCCTTGAACCTCCTTACGCTGGTCCCTATTTTGTCATCGAGAGGCAGCCGAAGTTCTTCACCATCGACGTAAAAGGCAAGAAGACCAACGTCAGTGTCGACCGACTGAAACCAGCGTACACGACGAGAGACGCCCGAGAACCAGCGTACCCTACCTCAAAAAACGCTGATGAAACTACACCTGCTGCTGTCATCACCCCTGCTGAACCCGTTCCCGCTGCAGAGCCACCTGTCGAAGAGAAAAGGACCCGCAGCGGCAGAAGAGTCCGGTTTCCAGATTTTTATCGACCGTAGTCACGGTCTGGCCGGGGGGAATATGTGGCGTACCTACGCGCCACTTAACACCGATCCGAAATGTGCGTTCCAAATTGTATCTTAAATTTGTATCTTGAATATATAATTTTCATTTCGCATACTTCTTCCAACTTGGGCCATACCCCAATGAACGGAACCTACACTTCGGACCGGTCTCGCTCAGTCATTCACGCGCAGCCGCTGATTGTTTCGCATTGATTCCGCGACTGACCAGCTTGCTAACCTACCGCGCTCACTGTTTACTTTTGCTTTGTAATTTCTTTCCGTAATATTAGTTTGCTTTCTGTTTGTACTTCTATCCTAGTTAAATCTATCATTAAATTCAATCATTCTGTCGTAAATAACATTCTTCATTTCTTCCGCTTGCTATCATTCTTCCGCAACCAAACATTCAAACCATCCGGAATACCAAGGACAATAAACAAACAGGTATGGGCTTAGGAACACCTACCTAGGCTGACCACCCATACCACTATACACCAAATTTCAACCAAGTCGGTTAACTAGTTACTGAGATACGTGGTAACAAACATTCACAAAAACTCATACATTTATAATATTAGTAGGAAGTGTAATAAACGGACTTAGACACCGAAAAAAAAACTTGAACCAAACATGTAAGACAGAAATGAAAATGTTTCAATCTTGGTGTCTTTCCTTTCTGCTAGTACTTCGTGTGATTAAACCTTTGAACCTACCTTTACTACCAACCTATAAAAACCTTAAAACTGGATAGACCAAAGCGATTATGAATTTATGATAGAAAAAAATATTAAATTAAATAATTCCGATTTTAATCAAATTAATCGTATTTTCTTTTTTAACCATGATTTTTATCAAACCTGTTACAAGAAATGTTAGTTATAGCTATATTACTTTTGATCCGTAATTAATTATAATTTTTTGGGTCATTGTCTATTGTCCCCTCGTTCGACAACAAGCCTTAAGGCTTTTCTTGCTATAGAGCCGTGAGCCCGTGACTGAAGCCAGCTCTACATAGTCGATTGCTGCCATCTTCAGAAATTACCAGAAATCAGAAAGTACCAGAGTGCAGCAAGTGCATTGCTGCAATTTATTATCCTCTTTGTGCATGTTACGGCTCTGACTTCTGAACCTGTAAAGCGCGATGATATCGCCTGCGTGGGTATTATTAGGTAAAAATACCAGATACCAGCATCTGGTATCAGGTAGAGAATTCAAATGTATTCGAACACAACGAATCGACCGTTTACGGCTGGCAGAAAAAATGCATAGTAGGAAGAGACCTCTGAAGTACCCCGACGACGTTGATCGCCAATTAATTAGACGAACAGTCATCTATGACGACCGACACGAATGGAAGTCATAATCCAATTTAATTTTTTTTTTATACCGTGGGCTAACAAAGAACACTTAGTCCAATTTTATATTTGTCTCCGTTGAGCCTGGCCACCGTGGCCTAGTATTTGGATAGAAGAACATTATATTGTTTATTATGTGGGTACATAATAAGGTATTTTTAGATTGATGTTTTCGCTTAGAGGACTCGAAAAACAACGGGAGCTCCTCGGAGTCACTCTTACAACAACTCTGAACTTCTGTACTTTCATTGGATTAAAATGAAGAAACGAATCGAAGCTAAAACGGTGGCCACAAAGCTAAGCGTCTCATACTTTACGAGATCAGGCGATATTTCACACAAGGATAGCTCAAGTCCGGCCTCATGGAGTATCAGCAAAGCACTTTGCTGTGGAACGTGACAGCAAATGAATGTGTTGTGCTGGGTTCAGTCAAGACTCTATAGAACTAAAAGCCTTCAGGCTTATTGTCGAACGAGGGGACAAAAGACATGGACCTAAGAATTTGTTATTCATTTTATTAACATCTGAAAAGAAATACAGCTTTAAGTAACATACCTAATATATATATAGGATAGGTACCTAATATCAGCGAAATGCCTAAAAAGGACGTGAAGTATATTAAATTATCTTATTTCGGTAGTGGTATAGCAGTAAAAACATTTTTTCTAAATTTCCCGGGAATTCCCGGGAATTCCCGGTTCCGACTTTGAAACTTCCCGGGATTCCCGGTTCCTCGAAAAGGACCCGATTTTGCAATCCCTAATGTATATCCGTAAACCTATCCTGATACATTTCTACCTGTCGTATTATTTTGGTTATTAACAAATCTGCTACAACGATGTACATTTATGTTAAAGCGCCTGCTTCGCAAGTTAACTTTGGGTTCTTCTTACCTCAACGTATAGTAGTGATATAAACTATTCCTTTTCCTGAAAATTTTCTTGATCACATAATTTTTTTTTGTCTTAAATATTTCCAAGTGTATAATACCTTGTTTGCCGCAAACCACGGTTTATATCCAGTGGAACACTTTCGCTTCTCAGTCTAGTTGAGGCGTGACCCACTTTGGGTATTGTCACTGTTTTTGTTTAGATTACCCAGTTTATAGGGTCTGCTAAACCAGTTTGAGTTTAAAAGACAGGCCTGGATTCCTAATGAGAATCTGATAAAGTAAAAAAGTCGGTACTGTGAAATGTTTCGATGCTTGTTCGCTCTTGAATCTCAATTTGATTCTCTTAAAAGAAAAAGGTTTTATGCAAAAGAGTGTATTTTCTAAAAGATAATATACATAAATATTTATAAGTTGATAGGTTGCAAAACACAGTCAGAACTTAAATGGAATTAGTTTCTGTTACTGCTCGCATACAAATGGTAGAGGATAACGTGATAAAAGGGAGCTCGTTCGATAAACTTCTGAATCCAAAAGTATTTGCGATTGTTTAATCAAAGTTCAGTCGAATCAATACGAGAGGCTCTACGTCTCGAAGAGATCAACGAATCAAGAATGCAGTAATTGCTTTCGAGGATAAGGAATTTCAATCTAAGAGACCGACGGTCCAGCTTGAGGCATAAGTTCAAATCGAGATAGTATTAACGTTATCTATATCCACCGGGGCAGGATCATGCTAACTCAAGTAGGCTCAGGCACCTAACGAAATGGGACATCACACTATCGGCCTTCTAAAGCAAATAGTAGATGTGTAAAAATAACCAATAGCAGGGATACCTGGCTATCGTGCGTGATATGTATTCGAGATTTACAATATTTCGGCTGTGGTACAAACCGGACCTAAGACCTTTTCCTTTCATTGTGCATTTGTGTAGGCGATCTATCGCAAAGACTAGCAGACTCAATGGTAGTCTTTCTCAACATCGTCTACCCGAACGGGTTTCATATTCGTCATGCCACCTACGCATGTCGATACATCATCGCCGCACCGACAGTACCGACACTCCTCTCTACATAATAGTATTATAGTAAGTCCGGAAGGAATGTTTACTACGAGCAGGCAAGGGGATGACGTCACGACGGCGCCAAGGCGGCTCGGGGCGTTACAACTGGGCTTTGGTTGGAACGGTCCCGATATGACGGTTAGTAGGCTATTGATTCTTTATTATGTGAAGATGGCCAAATTATCACACTATTTCAGCACTCATCAGATAAAAGTGGTAGTCCAACGAATGGTCACCAAATCTACACTAATATTATAAAGAGGAAGGATTTGTATTTTAGTGATTGTAACGAATAAACTAAAAAACTACAGGACCGATTTCAAAAATTATTTCACCATTAGAATGCTACATTATCACTAAGTAACAAAGCATAGGCTATATTTATTACTTGAAAAAATTAGGGATCCCTACTAAAACTTCAATAATGTAACCCAAGGTCTAAAAAAAGTATTCATAAATTGTCTTTCATCACATGCGCTGCGGAAACTAATGATGATAGAATGTTCTACAATATTAAAGAACATATCAATATCTACAAAAATCCAACACTACCAATGTCTATCTAATGTAGTTATGTCACTATAACTACTTTTTACATTTAAAAAGTAGATAGAAATGCGGACCAAAATCAGGCCATGTTATCCATGCCATACTTAGCCAAATAAATCATTTCGTATTCAACACTGTATCAAGACCTGTAGATTACTTTTTGAATTATTCGGAATCGGACATTCCATTCAAAAGATATTACGATACATTATAATTTATAAAGATACATTCACTCTACGTTTATCCCAAAATATCGAAAAAATAAATGTCCAACCGTGCGAAGCCGGGAGCCGCTAGTATTTTATATAAAAAATACAATTTTCAAAATTGTATATCCTTACTGATTAGACAGACATAAGCAAGAACTCCAATCTCTCCCACAATTCGTTCCAGAAGTTGTAACAGTCGAAATATTTTTAAGACCAGCAGAAAGAAAACACATTGCCACCTAACACATTTTTAGAGGTCAAAATTATAGAGTAGGTAATCGAAAGGAATACCTCTACCTACATACCTATTCAAAAAGCGAAAACGGGACGGACTATAAATAGTTACTAGAACTATTCCTCAAATAAGACGCTATTAGTTATATGTATAAGTACGAAGGTAAGCAAGAAGGGATTAATTAAACATTGGCAGTAGTTTGAGCATCACAAACATCACATAAATATATTTACAAACTTACGCAGTTAATATCAGTCTGCTGACTATGCCATAGTTCGGATAAGGTAAAGGAAACTAATACGCCCCAGGTTACGATGCTCGTCAGGGAAATTATCTTCGCAAAGTACTTCGTAACTTCGTGACAATCACAATACAAAACAATAAGTATTATCATAACAATACATCAAGCAGTTTTCATCCAATCAGCACATGTCTGAGACAATTGCTGTGAGCAATCAGGCCACAATTTAACACCTTCAATTTGTGTAACACGTGAGCGTATTTTGAAGACGACGGCAGCTTATGAGGTTCCTATATGAAAACTAAATTATGGGTTAAACGACAAGGTAATTAATGTGTAAGAAGAACCAAAAGCAACAGAAGATATTCAGAAAAGTTAGAATAATAGTAAGCTTTTGCTTACACAATATTGGCATGGATAATGGGGGAAAGGAAAGCAAAGAAAAAACCAACGCGGAAATTTCGTAATTAATTGTATTCAGCAATTACGCGCAGAGCCTTCAAAATATCAGCTACCACATCATAAATCTGGTATCTTATTTATGTTTTAATTTGCAAAAACATTTTATCATGCCGTCCATAAAACAGAATCCTCTGCGGGATGATAAACGACGTAAAACGTAGGCACGAGCGACGCCGCGGGGCAACGCTAATTACAACCGGTTGATGCGACAATCTGTCATGCCTGCCACTGAACTTGCCACTTCGCAAATTAAACGGATAAATAGCTTCATCATCATCATCATCATCATCACCATCAGCCTATATATTAGTCCACTGTTGGACATAGGCCTCCCCTAATGAGCGCCATAGCGCCCTGTCTTCAGCTTGCCGCATCCAGCCTCTGCCTGCAGTCTTCCGCAGATCGTCATCCCACCTGGCCGGAGGGCATCCTACACTACGTTTGCAGAGTCGTGGTCTCCACTCAAGAACACGTTTACCCCAGCGGTTGTCGGTTCTTCGCGAGATATGGCCGGCCCACTGCCACTTCAGCTTGCTAATTCTTTGAGCTATGTCGATAACTTTGGTTCTCTGTCGGATGTATTCGTTACGAATTCTGTCCTTCAGAGAGACTCCGAGCATAGCTCTTTCCATAGCTCGCTGAGCGACTTTGAACTGGTGGACCAGCCCTACCGTGAGTGTCCACGTCTCAGCTCCGTAGGTCATGACGGGTAGGACGCACTGATTGAAAACTTTAGTTTTCAAGCAATCTGTATGGATGACGAGAAGACTCGACGTAGTTTCCCAAACGCTGCCCTATATATACATTTATATATAGAAAAAATAGCTTGTGATGGTGGAATTACATCAACTTTCCACATCGCAGCGTTTCGAGATATCTCTGACGTATATTTTGGCAGGAATACTCTATCTTCGAGCGAAAAAGAATGAAAGTGATGACAAGGCACGACGCTAAAGGGTGTTTAGAAGCTGCGAGTCAACTCGTGACTGTGGGTAAACAAAGCCATTGTGTCTCATAAAATGTGATGGAGTTTTTCAATGTCACTAGAAATGACGCAAGGTTTTTCGTATTATCGGAGTTTTTTGTGTACATCAAACATCCATCGCACGTAAAGATCACATTTCCAGCAAAGTGCACATTATCACTACCGTTTCACCAGAAACGAAGCTACTTATAATGTAGAAAGCTTCCTGGACGTAGGCGACGATTTGAAAAGGCAATGTCGACCTCCATAAAGCCGAGGGCGAAGAAACCTCTGTAATATCACCACTAGATACTTATCGTGTTGAAATATCGCGCAGTGTGCGTCACTGACGGCACAGACCGGCACGAAAACGTTGGAAATATAATAAAGGCTTGAAACTAGAAAGTGATACTTTGACGCTCCATTGGCCCTTCGAGAAAAATAACTTAAAGACTCTGATACTCCGAGCTTAGAAAAGGGTTGAAAATTGTTATGGAAGTAGCGATCATCGAATGCTGTCCAAACAAATAACTTCTGCCTTAAAACTTGCGCAAACTCACGTCGTAAAATACTAGCACTGGAAAACTCCTAAAAGCTCACAGCGGAGCAACGTAATTAGAATTATGAGGTCAAAATTAATTAAAACAAATACCAAACGAAATGCCGCAAAGCGGGGTCTCAAGCCCGACAATATCCAGCATTTTCCACAAACCCGCGAAAATGCCGCGTGATCTTCGCATGTGTGTGTTGGAACTCAGCAGAGGTGCCTGAAGAATCGGAAGAGTGTGAGAGTGTGAATGAAAATGCTAATGGAAATAGAATTGCCTCCTTAACTTCCATTCCACCTTCATTTAGATGCTCTTCATTTAAATTTTACAACAAGTGGAGTACGTTACCTACTAAAATGTCAGGAGTTCAGTTCAGATTTGGGTACGATAAACCACCACCAATTTTAGGGCTAGCGTCTCCTTTAACCCTTGTTTCTTTTGTACTTATTTAAAAATATCATTTACCTAGTTTGGAACAATGCTTTAAACGGGAATCGCGGGATCCATTTACATATTTTTCCAAGGAACAAGTATCCCCGTAAATGGAAATTTTTACTCCCAAATCGCTTAGAAATAGAATATACAAATGGATAATTATATAAGCCTTAAGTTATGTAAGTGGTGTCAATTCAGAAGTCGCCAAAAATAATACAACCTAATTCGCCAGCACTAAAAATGTTGCAGTCATATAACGATCGAAATAAAAATGATGGCATGACTTTAATGGTGTCAAATTAGTTTAGTTTTGGCGACATCTGAATTGACACCATTGTTTATCACACGTCAATTACTATTTCTTCACTTCACGTCGAACAGAAATATCAGAAAGTCCCATATAGACCACTTTACCATACTCGAAGATATCCCTAAGCGGCAGTTTTATTCATTGCATGAAGATCTCAGAGCGGCTGCAGTATTACCTGTAACAAGAACAAGAAAGTAAGTTAAAGTATTTAAGCCACCAGAAATATAAAATGTTTGTATTTTTTGTGTTGTATGTCTGCAGAGCAGTTGCGTTGGATCACGAGGAGTGGAAGGAGAAAAGAGAAGCCCAGCCGTGGGACAGCGATGGCTAAAAATAGTAAAAATAATGTCTGCAGAGGCAATTAACCGAAACGAAACTATGGAAAAACGAAGTGTGGCATGTTGTGGCTACCTGTAATTTAGAGAGAACTATTTGTTTTCTAATTTGTAAGTATATCTTGTGTTATATTTAGTTGTGTGTGATTAGGTATTTGTTACTTTTCTTAATTCTAAGTTTTTTTTTTATACTAACAAAATATGGATCTTTTTATTCGAAATAAAATATTTTTATTTTATTTTTATAAATAAATAAATAAATAAGTGAAAAAGACGAACTGCACTATTTCATTTGACAATATAAGGGGAACAAGTCAAAGTTATACAAAGGGAAAACTCCGTTTATGAAGTCTAGACTTTGAAGAGTTTGATAAAGGAAAAGTAGAATGTCTAGGAACAAAGGAACTTTTATCGATCATTATGTCTGGCCTGATAAGAGATATGTTGGGTACAAAGGTAGCGTTATATTGTTTTTTGAAGTAAGTCTCAAAGCTTAATCCGTTTTTTTGGTGCGCACAATGTTGTCTTAGTATAAACAAAATATTGTTGCATGACTAACGCCCTAATTCTCAAACACCAATCATATTTGAACAGGCATATGCAGCCAACACCGGCTGTCATCTGGCTGAAATATCCCAGGATTTTACATTCACAGTAAGTCTAGGAATCGCACAAGTCACGATTATTAAAGACAGACATTATCATTTATTTGCCACCACAATACACCACACCACAACACGCAGTATAAATTAACAATTTTGAAATAAAAACTAAATACATAATCATCATTAAAACATTGTCTTAACAGTTTTCGGTGCAAATCTATCAGAAAATCGTCATTTGATTGCTCAAATATGATTTGCGATGTTTCAGTATTCAGGGGGTAAACCTTCCAAATATAGAAATCTAGGCTGTACAAAAGGCCTCTCTATTACTCATACACGAGCGTGCCTTCAAAATCAATAAAAATAAGACTGAAGCATATAAAGTACGTCATTGTTGAATCGAATCGGTTGCCGTAGTCACCGAACGTAAACACTAGTGACGTACACGCGATCTTATTGATTGAAGTGAAGGTTGTAGACGTCACTGATTTATCGATAAGTTGCAAGCAGTGTTACTGAACCTCTGACGAGTAGATTGCTGAATTTGTTATGCGTATACATTTGTAATTTGGTATTGGGAGTTGTATGTAATTTGTGGATGGTTGAAAGACGTTTAGTATGGGAGTTCACTTGTATTGAGTCACACACAGTTACACATTACTTTAAACACTATTTAGGGCCAGTTACACACTAAATATTTATTGTAGAATAAATTACTGAGAGCATATAAGTCCTGTTGCAAGGCAGTGTTGGAAAAGAGCGACCCAAAAAAGAGATAGTTGTCCCGCACTCTCGATTTCATGTCAAAATCAAACTATATTTGAGGACGTAGGTTCTTGACAATCTAATTACTGACAACCAAAGCTCGGTAGCTCACAAGTTTCTAGTAAAGGTCAAAATATTCAAAGTGAGAAGTAAAGCACGCGATACCTTGCCCTAGGGATGGCACGTGCCCGGGTTCCTGAGGACCCGGTACCCTAAACTAATTTGGACCTAATCACATTGAGCATCGATCGCAGCTGTGGAAGCATTCGCAAATTACCTCAACTGGGAAGGTAATTCGTTTTTGGAAACTGTTTATTCGGCAATCAACAACGTGAGTGGAAGAAATTAGCTAATTATGCTGAAACAGAGGTTAGGTGTCTGACTGAAATAAGAAATAAGATGGAGATGCACGAAAAGGTTTCATGCTTGAATTTAGTGTGAAGCGCAGCGAGGAGCTCTAGGACTTTACTCGGTTTTAGATTCCTCGATATTTTTGGTAAATAAAGCTACAACACCAAAGAAATATTGGTGGAAAATATCTGACGGTGTCATCAGATATTTTCGACCAATATTTCTTCCATCGATTCAAACTTCTACAATTTGCTCTGCTGATAACATTTTCAGCGGATCAAATAGCAGTAGTTGCTGCAAGCTTTCATTCATCATAGCATTGCCCGTTTTCGAACTCGAATTTGATTGCTGAAAATGAACCTTTATGTTATATATAAGTCGTGTAGATACAGAATGGGATTGAAAATTACAGCTGTTATTTACGACTTTTACGAGTATATGCCCCTTGTTGTTTGCTGTTATTGTTATCAATTTTTTTTTCCTGTCTTTGCAATCAATCCTGTCTAATATTTTGCGATTCTAGAACCGAAAGTCATACACTCTTTGCATTGCTCGCTTTGCATCTCATACTGGGATGCGGTAAAGGATTTCCTAAAACATTTAAACAGGCAATAAAAACTATCAAATAACAACAACCCGCGAACATTCTAGCTGAGAATACCGACATGACTAATACAAGTGAAACCGTCAGGAATTTTATTTCCTTCCCTTTGGAGCGCTCCCTCTCGAATGACTAGTGGGAATAGTCGTATAATTTCATAACCTCCCTTGAAGGGGAGTTGTGAAGGGCGCGCCGACAAAACGTTGACTCCGCGACACGGAACCATGACTCCGCCATTTCACTCACAATTAAAATTTATTTTATTTTAGACTTGGAAGTTTGCTTCTTTGATGAAAGACAAAGGAATAATAAAAATACTGAGCGTCTGACTAAACTTTTACTAAGTATAAATAAGCACTTTGGTTATTAGAAAATATTATATTCTGTGACGAGAAAATGCCTAGTAACCTGTCAATAAAGGTTGTATTTGTTAAAATTAAATCTGGGCAAGCAAATTATTAAAAATTAAAACGCTTAAGCGAACAATGTCAATGATCTAATTTATTTTAAGTTCAAAGCGAATATCGAGTCTTCATCATTGTTTTCAGTGCGTGAGGAAGACATTCCATTAAACCATATAACTCTAAGACTACTAAAACGCAACGTTTCACAAATCAAATCAAAATCAAATTTATTTATTTACCGTAAATTCACAAGAAACACTTGTCTTGGTCAAGTCAATTGCTACAAAATAAAATATTGGTACACAAAATAGTTATAATAATCAGAAAACAATAAAATAAAATGAAAGGCTGTAAAAAGGCCATGAATAATAGTAAGTTTAAATAATCAAAATATAAATTAAAATGAGTGCGGCTGTAAAGTACCTAGCTTTGTCTTAAAAACTAAAAATTTAGGCTAACTAATCAGTCCAGGATTTTTTGTCATAAATGTAATCATTGATACAATAATAACCTTTTTTTGATAGGTTTTTATGAACATGTTTCTTAAATGCTTTTTCTGGCAAGTTAACAATATGACTAGGATATATCTACACTATACACATATCTACGATATTAAACGACAGAATATGCGATATGATACAAGCCAGTTACTTTTTCAGGGCGTGGTGTTTTGGACCTCGTATAATGAAAGGCAAACACGCAAGCCCCCCGCCCTACGAATGCGCGAACGAGAACTCTAAATGGAACTAAAATTAAAGTTTGTCGTATATTGTTGTAAAGCATTAAATAATATAAATAATGTTGCCCATTTTCACTCAGCATTATCTCTCTAGCCCCAAAGAAAGCAGAGTATGTGCTATAGTAATAGTTAGCCGGGATCATGGATATGTCGCCGCCATATCGTAAAATCAGCCCGTTTGTAAAATGATTGCAAAAAGCTGCCCCATTCTACAAACGGGCGGATTCTACGATCCGGCGACGACAAATATAAGACCCTGCTCTTATACAGGGAAACGTTTCGGGAAACTGATTTGACTTGTGAATGGAAACAGAAACCTGCCCGCTATCTAGTTTACGTATTTTCTGCAAATCATTTACGTTTATAGTCACTTTGTCCGAATTACTTAATAGCGCCATCTAACAACATTGCCGCCGTCGCGCAGTTTTAATTACAATAAGTGGCCATTACTCTCCTATTTACCCTGAGGAACAATTTACAACGAAAACATCATAAACAACCATGAGCTACTGCCATATTGGCAAATATACAAATTGGATGGATGGAACAATTTTTTTTCTACCTTGTATATTATTCTGATTGCATTCTATAGACAATTTAGCGCAACCTTTTCAGCTAAAAAAACTGTTGACTTAATTAAGAATTTACCCTTGTACGGGGGTAAATGAATTAGAAGATTTAGAGATATAGAGCTTCGCCATAAGGTTGCTTGCTTCATTTAACTCTGAGTCGTAACAAGAGCTCTATCGCTCTATCCACTCCAGCAACGTAATCCTTCAAGAAACTCGGCATCCTTTATTCCTCATACCCTGAATGAAGCACATAGCGACTGTTGGTTCAATTATTTTTAGGTTCCATTCCGGTGGCCATGTGTTCAGAAATACCGAAACGAGCTTTATCGCAGACAAAAATACCGTCACATATGTCCCGAGAGTTTTATTTCTCATTGCGAACGGGAGAGCGAGCCACGCTGTGTGGGCTCCGTTAAATAAATAAGTACAATTCTGTACCTCCAGGAACGACCTTCGCCATCTGTGGCCTCTCTAAAAATAAGCAACCACATCGTTGTCTGCCATATTTCAACAGAAATGCTCTCAACAGAAATTAAAGGGATTGTCTAGAATTATTATTCATTCACGTAAAACCATTTCCATAATCAAGGTAAGCTTACGACCCAGCAATTTAATATTTTCTAAGCGGGTCATATGCGGCCATAACCAAGCTCGTTTTAGACATTTATAAAAGAGCGTGAGGGCGACCGCTGAGAATGAAACAGTTTCAATTCATACAGCTTTGCCAACAAGAAGCTATTGCAAATGTGCAAGCAAATAGTTCTCGCCATCCCCGAGGCAGCTGAGCGCTCCCGAGAGAGCTCTACCAAGCCTTACTCTCTTAGCACTTGGAAATTTCATTTGGGAACCGTACGTGATGCCGCGGCGGAATGCGCCCTTTCCCCGAAGGTTCGCGATTTAGATGGAAACACTTTCAAACTTATTCAGACGAACGCGCGCTCCACTACAATAGACGAGCTCGTTGCTACAGAATTGAAATTAGGAATGTTACCATCACGGTACGCCGGGCAAATAGAAAAGTTCCGATATCTCGTACGTTTCAATTTCGGACACGTGGGTGAGCGGCCTTGGCGTTGAAAGAATTAGGTAGTCGTTTAACTCAATCTCAGATTTGCTGGAAGCACTTTACAATACGATTGTTCTCATTTATCCGACACAGGGTTATTGTGCGTAAGACAATAGGTTGGCGTAGCAGGTCACATCACATCAAAGACGTAAGACTAAGTATACTAAGATGTGTACTTTGTAATACTGCAAAGGTGTGACCTTGGGAGCAATTTCTGAGGAGATGACGTACTTTACTTACTGACTGACCATTATAGTTAAGTTCTTTGTCTAGTTACTCTACTGAAACAACAATACGTCACAAAGCTAAGAGGGAGATGAAATGAAAACAAGTTCCATGCTAAGCGTTTCAATTACCGGCACCTGTAAGGGGAAGATTGTATAAATGCGATGGTGTGCTCATAACTTTAGATTAAAGCCTTATTCCCAATTCAAATTTGTCCCGAAATACCACCGTTAATGGAATAACGTAGCGTTTATCGCGAGCGGAATCCATTTAAGTGCCAGGGAAGTTCAGAGTTCACACGTTATTTGCGACAATTTCTATGCGGCCACACAATGGAGTTCCTTAATAGCGATCTCCAAGGTTTTACTAAACAAGTTATCCGTAGCAGTGTTGGGATTGAGTGAATTAGAAAGATATAAATAGAGTAATACGGGCATCAGTTTAGAAATCTCGATTATTCGCCAATGATACATTTTATTATATAATATACAGGGTGTTTGGTGGAGGGTTAGACAAACTCGGTGGGTGTGTAGGTGGACCTATTTGTGAAATACAAATTCAAGGAAAAGACCCTAACTGTTTTAAATTTTTTTAAGATTTTCCGAAATTTTACCTCTCTACCCCTAGAACTTTTTTTTGGAACGTGTTTTCTAGTAAATTTTTTAATTACTTTTGGTCTCAGATGTATCTTTCGTCTTTTGAAGGCATTATTTATTTGAAAGAACGTGTAAATAATTAGTTATAAGCTCTCAGAGTTAAAAAAAGTAAAAAAAATAATCAAGAAGGACAACTTTGCATCATTTAAAAAAAAAATTAATAGCGATCGAGAAGTTCAAATACTTTTAAAAACTTCTCTAAACATCATCGCTATGTTTAGAGAAGTTTTTAAAAGAATTTGAACATCATTAATTTTTTTTTTAAAACGATTCAAAGTTGTCCTTCATGATTATTTTTTTTACTTTTTTTAACTTTGAGAGCTTATAACTAATTATTTACACGTTCTTTCAAATAAATAATGACTGTACAGAGCTTGGAGCTTGGAACGCTTGGAGTATGGCTTCGTCCACACCAACATGCTGCTGCGTTGCACTAACTCGTGGTTCTCGAAGAGTTAAGTTTCCCGTTTCTCGAAGTCGCCGAAAGGTATTAGAAAATGTGCTATGGTGTGGCACACGTCTTTTGGGATGCAACTCTCTGTACAGTATCTGTGCTGCACGTGTATTTCCATCGCATCGACCGTACGCATAAATAATTTCAGCGTATTCTTCAATGCTGAATTCCGCCATTGTGACAAAAACAACGATAACAAAACAGAACAACAAACAGTTTATCAAAATAAGAACGAAATTTAACGATTACAAATATTGATTCGAATTCGAAATTCTGATTTCGAATCTTCGAATTAGTCGGATACCTAGGTATGATAAAAAAAGGTTTTTTTAATTAATTTAGCGTTCCTACCTTTGTATCAGAAATAGGGAAGTGATATTTGAACCAAAATTGTTTTAATACAATGTTTTATTCTTAGCGTTTTTACTCCCATTTCACCTATAAGTGCTAATTTTTGACAAGTTTATAGACTGTTCGGCTACATGTGGTATACCGTTGTAATAAGCGATGTTTAGAGAAGTTTTTAAAAGTATTTGAACTTCTCGATCGCTATTTTTTTTTTTTAAAACGATGCTAAGTTGTCCTTCTTGATTATTTTTTTTACTTTTTTAACTTTGAGAGCTTATAACTAATTATTTACACGTTCTTTCAAATAAATAATGCCTTCAAAAGACGAAGGATACATCTGAGACCAAAAGCAATTAAAAAATTTACTAGAAAACACGTTTCAAAAAAAAGTTCTAGGGGTAGAGAGGTAAAATTTCGGAAAATCTTAAGAGCCCTGTCACATATCGGAGAAATGCAAGTTTAGGTATTTTACGCACCGAGTGGGCGGCGACCTGCACAAGCGTGCTTTCTTTTGCGACTAAATGATCTTGATCCACCGTAATACAAGTTTTCTTAGGATGGAGTTCGATGGATTGTTTTTTTATGTGAAGTATTAATTTTGTTCATAATAGAGGTACCTAATTTGTTTTGATATATTTTTCATTATTTTACGCAGTAATCGATTGCTTACCGACATCCGCAGCATATATAAACAGGG
Source organism: Eupithecia subumbrata (assembly GCA_949316285.1). Classification (NCBI taxonomy): domain Eukaryota; kingdom Metazoa; phylum Arthropoda; class Insecta; order Lepidoptera; family Geometridae; genus Eupithecia; species Eupithecia subumbrata. Next base: position 4,029,936 of record OX438634.1, read on the forward strand.
TGGAATTTTGAGACGGTTCAGTAAGGGCAGGTACTTTAACCGTTGAAGCTACATGAAAATGGTCTGAGGAAACTAAACATCCTTTTTAGAAAAAAATATCTTCCCCTTTCATAGATTTTCAAAAAAGTTACTTTGAGATTTTTTGAACTTTTTTTGATGCCAATCAATCCAATTATCATACTTAACATAATTGTTTTTTAACTTGAATAAATAGGACTCAGCTTATTCCCCCGCCCAATAAACATAATAATACATAAAATGGTACATATTAGTCTCTCATCATGTCCATTGTTTCGACGAGGTTGCTGTTGTAACAACAATATTCTCCGAATTATCTTGTTTTTTCATTCTAAAATAACAACAAATCACGAATATCTATTTAAATACTAGTTTTTTATACGTCACACAGCAAGGCTCGCTTCGCTCACCGCAACCCGATACACACCCGCCGTCATAAAATTCGTAATCCTCACCCCCATATTAGTCAAAAACGATACCCATGTCAGATTTTTGATGGGTGAGGGGGTTCAGGGGGCCTGGGGCGTGAGGGAATTTTTTTTTTCTTCTAGATTCGTTCGTTTGGGAGATCTCAAAAGCGGGGGGGCTGAAAAGGGGGCGAGAGGAGGGGTAAATTTATTTGTTTTCAATTACAAAAGTACCTTCTATACGATTCCGCAATTAGAACCCCTCTTTCACGACGACATCTTATAGCAATCTCAAAAGGTCCTGGGGGCAAAGGGGGATGAATTTAAATTTTGACAGCTGTCATCCGAAATGTAGATCTCGACGAGTATTACAATTTCACTTTAGAAACTGGTGCTCTGAGATGTTCAGTTCCCGAGATATGGTGATTTGAAGTTTGACAGCTGTCATCAAAAAAGTAGATCTCGACGAGTACTACAATTTCACTTTAGAAACTGGTGCTCTGAGATGGTCAGTTCCCGAGATATCGTGATTTGAAGTTTGACAGCTGTCATCAAAAAAGTAGATCTCGACGAGTACTACAATTTCACTTTAGAAACTGGTGCTCTGCGATGGTCAGTTCCCGAGATATCGTGATTTGAAGTTTGACAGCTGTCATCAAAAAAGTAGATCTCGACGAGTACTACAATTTCACTTTAGAAACTGGTGCTCTGAGATGGTCAGTTCCCGAGATATCGTGATTTGAAGTTTGACAGCTGTCATCAAAAAAGTAGATCTCGACGAGTACTACAATTTCACTTTAGAAACTGGTGCTCTGCGATGGTCAGTTCCCGAGATATCGTGATTTGAAGTTTGACAGCTGTCATCAAAAAAGTAGATCTCGACGAGTACTACAATTTCACTTTAAAAACTGGTGCTCTGCGATGGTCAGTTCCCGAGATATCGTGATTTGAAGTTTGACAGCTGTCATCAAAAAAGTAGATCTCGACGAGTACTACAATTTCACTTCAGAAACTGGTGCTCTGCGATGGTCAGTTCCCGAGATATCGTGATTTGAAGTTTGACAGCTGTCATCAAAAATGTAGATCTCGACGAGTACTACAATTTCACTTTAGAAACTGGTGCTCTGGGATGGTCAGTTCCTGAGATATCGTGATTTGAGGATAGCTGTCATCCTAAATGTAGATCTTGACTAGACATGTGCGCCGACGTTAAAATAGTCGGCGGCGGGCGCCGGCCTGAAATCGGCGGCGGCGGCGTGATTTCGGCGTGAACTCGGCGCGTAGGTATGAGTAATAAATAAATAATGCTGGACAATTCACACAGTATTATTTAGCCTCAAGCTAAGCAGAGCTTGTGTTATGGCCGTTATGGGTACTAGATAACTGATATACATAAAATAATATACGAATACATTAGGGGTGAATTTCGAAACTTCGAAGTTTCGTAAATTCGAAGTTCATAGCCTTTATTGGGCATTTTTCAAGTTCGAATGCGGTGGCCACGAATTCGAATTTTTTAGTTTCTATTATTTACCTACGCAAATAAGGCACCTTACGCAGTCGCGTTACGCACACGTGCTATGAAAGAGTAAGTGCGAGCTTTTTATTTCGGACTCTTGTGTAGACAAAAACAATATCATTGGAAAATTCAATAGTTTTGCCTAGGTATACGCAAAATATCAAATGTAGTCTTACAAGCGATCTTGTCTTCTGTCTACAGCACCTTTAGTAAAAAAAGTTCTAAGGACATCTCGTTTGGTCCCACCTGGAATGTCAATAAAAATTTAATTTTTAAACGAAGCTCGAACGGCTTGGCACAGTGCTTGCCCCGATGCTGCTCCCCCAAAATCACTTTTGTCCCAACGGCAATGGGACGAGCCCTGTGTTGACACGGAATTGTTTGTTACAAAAGTGCTCCAGCAAAGCGGATCGTTCCCGCCGTTTTTAAATAAGAGTCAGGACATTGGTTGCAAGCATTTCCTTCATTCATAATTATAACACTGGTACTTTATTGGATCCCGTAAATTTCCGTATCGCAACATGTCATCGGTTGGGTGCAAGGTGTTGCGCGCCTCATCAATGCCAATGCCAGTGCGAAACTGCTGTCAAACAGCTTGACGGGAGCATCACGGATTATCGTGTACTAGGGCCGCCAGTCGGATATCTCGCCATGCCAACCGGCGACATCATCCGGCGGGCCTTTTTCATTGCTAACGTACCAGCTATTCTCAAACCGAATGGTCTGTTGCGTGACGATGGTAAGAGGCCCGACGGTATGACACTAATCCCATAGGAGTTGGGGAGGCCTATTGTGTGGGACGCTACATGCGTCGACACACTTGCGCCTTCCCATGTTCCGAGGACATAAATGAGGGCAGGTGCGGGGGAAGATTTCAGATGCAAGATGTGCAGGTCTCGATAGAGCCTACACATTTGCTCCGCTTGGAGTCGAGACCACTGGTTTTTCGGGTTTCTTAAAAATTATCTGAGCATTGAGTCGAAGCGACGCGTGACCCGAGAGCTGGTGAGTATATGGCGCAGCGCATCAGCATAGCCATACAGCGGGGCAATGCAGCCAGCGTCTTGGGGACGTTTCCGACTGGTATTGATATGGATCAGTTGAGCTACCTGTAGGCGAAGCACGGATATTATTCTCTAGGGTAGAATAGACATTATCGACATCGCATCGTCATACATTGCGTACATTATAGAAGTAAAAGGAATGACTTTCAAACCATTTACGCAATCGATGACAAAGTGACGTAATTTTTATCTATTCTACCCTAGACAACAATCCCCGTGCTCGCCCTGCTGTAGATTGTTTGTAACAGTCTGTAGTTAGCTCAATTGCTTCTATTGTAATTATCACAGATCATAATCAACGAAAATTATAGAAGTAGGTTAACCAGTTCTCTGCCAGGCTTCAGAGATTCGACCCGGAAAGACGCTTCGTCGCTGCTATACGTGCAGTGCAAGCGCGTCAGTGACACTTAATGTGGAACGTAATCAAAGTATTTCGTATGTTTTGGATTAGGTAAATTACTTTTCCGATTCTAACTCTATCTGTAAAGGGACTCGCAGATCTCAAGAATAAAAGTGATATTTTCTATCTGAACTTCGAACTTTCGAAATTGAGTTTCCGAATTTCGAAATTGAAAAATATATATATAAAACCTGAAGTTTCGTACCCCTAACAGTGTTTGTGCTTTTGTGGTAACTTTGTAAGTTTTTGAAATTAATTAAATGCAATTAATACTATAAATTTATATGAATCTTTGTAGTGGAATTGTTCTGGTATTTGTTAAAGTTTATTTCGTACGGTATCCCCTTCATTTATAATCAGCACCTGTATCTGACTGAATCAGCGGCGACTTTTGATACCGTTCGGTTTGCGGTGCCTTTTGACATCGCGGCACCCTTGGACATCGTGGCGCGGCGCGGTTCTTCTTTGACTACAACTTGGTCATAGGTAGCAGGTGTCGCACAATGTAATAATCAATAAAATGACGGACTTTTCAAAGCGTCTAAAAGAATACGTTCCACGCCGAATTCACGCCGATTGGCCGATCGGCGGCGGCGGCGTGGAAAATTCGCCGGCGGCGGCGGCGGGTCGGCGCGGCGCACATGTCTAATCTTGACAAGTACTATAATTTACCATTAGAAATCTGGCAGCATTTGTGCTGGATGTATTTCGAATTTTCGATTCAGAAACCTTGAAAAGTAACGAAGAGATTCGGACGAGATGTCCCTTTCACTTTTGATTGAGGGTACAACTGATCCGAATCTAAAATCAAGAGAATTTAGATTCGGACCAGATGTACCCCAACACAAAATTGAAGTGGACATCTCGTCCGCGGATCAGTTTGAGATTCGGACCAGATGTACTCTAACCCCTTACTGTGTTGGGATAACTATAATGAGTTATCTATCACGACTATATATATAATACTGTACGAATGTAAATACTTACAACGATCAAAAACTTTGGTCGTAGTTTACGATGTTCTAGCACGCACACTCTGACGCAGTGCGTGAAAAATACTGACATAGGTCCGACCTCGACAAGCGCTCGCGCGGTACTGAGGGCAGATCGCCGGCGCAATGAAATATATAGCACTTTTAATAAATTCATAAAAAAAAATGGTAGTGATTTAATAAATAAAATTAATATTGTAGTTTAAGCAAATGTTGAGGATTATTTAGGTATAAAAATTATGTCAAAATGACGTAGAACTTCGGAGATATTGGGGTTTGTTTTGAAGCCTTTTCGGTCGATAATTGAATTCGGTTCAGGTTTTTTTTTGTTAACATAGAGGCCTATAACAAAAATGTATTCTATTATTATTGAAGAATAGGATATTTGCAATCTAAAAAAATATATTTTATTTATCTATATTCAATAGAATCTACAAATTAGATCAAATTAGATAGGTCTCGCGAGAGTTTTTGCGTAAACATGCATCGGTAGAATGATTATTATAAAATAAATAAATAAGTTTTCTAAAATTTGTTCTATTATTATTGAAGAAGAGAAAACGAACTATTATTAACAAGTAATTGTTATTTCAATCAACGAACGAAAACCATAGAATTTGGACGAAATAAGCGTGGAATTTCTGGTTTATTTGTGAATTCCCTCTTAAGAAAATACAAAAAACAGGATTAAAAAAAATTTAAAACAGTTAGGGTCTTTTCCTTGAATTTGTATTTCACAAATAGGTCCACCTACACACCCACCGAGTTTGTCTAACCCTCCACCAAACACCCTGTATAATATTCATAAGTCAATTACTTACTTAAACACAAATTCTTTATTTCCATAAAAACAATAGATGTAAAATGTACACTTAGAAAATCTTACTCTCTCTCTCTAGCTATCGGGTAATTTTCTTCAGATTATTTACGGCAATTAAGTACGGAATACTTCAAAAACGGAAAGTCAATGTTATTCGATTTGTTTTGAAACTCAAAGTAAAACAACTTATGCGTTTGTTAGAATCAAGCTGAGGCTGAGACACTTTGGGTAACTCAATCACATTGCGATTTCAATATTCTCAGAACTCAAGAAACTTGAGTGAAATAAATCTGTCAAAGGTTTTTTTCTGTTTGCTGTAAAGTAGTTTCTATAATATTGGAGAGACGAAAAAATGGCTTTGTTATTATTTACTGAAGCTTAAATCAAGGAATTTAGTTAATGGTTTAATCGGGTATTTATCAAGGAATTTAAATGTCGGATGTGACGCTCCATAACTTTTACTAAGCCTTTTATCTCGAGTTGTCACTTTTACAACAAAATAATATAACCGACTTCGTCGTACATTAATAATAGCTTGACCGTGGCTTCGCAAACGTTTTTCCATAATAATGTTATTCCAGCTATGCTAAAGCTATTTAAGTACTCCAGGTTTAGAACTACATGTGTGTAACACCCCGATCCATTCAGTAGTATTGGCATTTGGCTGAATAAATAAAATAAATAAATAATGCTGGACAATTCACACAGCATTATCTAGCCCCAAGCTAAGCAGAGCTTGTTTTAAGGGTACTAAATAACTGATAAACTTAACACAATACACTACATAGATAGATATTTTTTAGTATACATAGAAAACACCCAGAACGCCCTGGACAAATGACTGCAGATCGTACAAACATTTTTCCCGAGGCGGGAATCGAACCTGCAACCTCCTGCGTCGTACGCAGACTTTCGCCCGCTGCACCACAGAGGTCGTTGATATACAAACAATAGGTACAAAACATATTATAAATACGAAAGTTTGGATGGACAATCCAAACTTTCGTATTTATAATATTAGTGCCAGTCCAAGGTGCCATCATTTATCCAAACAAATCGGAAGACTTGTTTGGATAAAAGTCGGTAAATCAAACGCCACACAAATAAGGATGAACTCTCACGAGAATACGAGAATAACACAGGATCTGGCTCTGATCTACATTTTATATGGCGCCCGAAGTTTTCTGGGTTAACAGCTACATTATTTAGATGAAAAAGAAACTTTGAACATTCTAGAGCTTATAGGCGAGCCTGTGACTGAAGTAAATATTTGAAGCTTTTTGCTGGTCTCTGAATATTTTAGTCTGCAGCAGTTATATGATTTACCACTTCATATTTCAGAGACACAATAGACAATACTTGGTTTTATTATTATAGTTCATAAAACATTTACTACGCAGCTGTAGTAATTTAAATTACTTTATACTCCAACAAAACACTAAATACACGGGCCGGCCCGAGCTAAGCCGGAATGAATCCGCGAGCTCAGACCAGCTTCATGTAAATCCCAGAGGGATTATGCATTTCTAGCCACAATAGTACATACATTAAAAGAGGTTGTGTGGGTGAGACATTTGGATAAATGATGGCACCTTGGACTGGCACTAATATTATAAATACGAAAGTTTGGATTGTCCATCCAAACTTTCGTATTTATAATATGTTTTGTACCTATTGTTTGTATATCGACGACCTCTGTGGTGCAGCGGGCGAAGGTCTGCCTACGACGCAGGAGGCTGCGGGTTCGATTCCCGCCTCGGGACAAGTACGATCTGAAGACATTTGTCCAGGGCGTTCTGGGTGTTTTTGTATGTAGTGTATAGTGTATTAAGTATATCAGTTAGTTACCCATGCGTGGGTGAGCGAAACGAGTAAATCTAGCTGCTGGGATTGGACTGCCAATTTAGGTGTGATGAAATATCGTGTACTTAATGTTGCTATGTCCATGTTCGCAGCTTTATATGTCTGAGATACATCATAATGTCTAACAACTGGAGAGCGACAGAAACCACCCACAATGGGTAATAAAATCCAAAAATAGAGTTGGAAGCCATATAAAGAGATAGATGAAAGACGTAATCTAAATATTAAAGTGTCGAGTCGATCCTACTTCAAGTAAAACATAAATTGGATTAGTGTCACTTAAACGAGATTAATTTCGGTCTAGAAACGTCCTTTAAGTTATTACTACATCCTCTTCAAAGTACGCCGTCGCTATTCCCTTATATCCATTATAGCCTTCAAAATCTCCCAACACGCTCTTAACGGAAATGTTGCCATAGATGTTATCGTTGAAAATGGATCTGTTTGAAACGTGCATGGTAAAATAAGTTTGGTAGAAATGTTGGCACCAAGATTATTCTACCGCACTCCCAATATGGATAAAAGGGTGTTAGTGTTACAGATCGACGGGATCACTAGTGGTGAATCACGTATTTTCCCAAGTGGGTGGTCGTACGTTATGTAAGGGCTCATATACACGGACTGCACGTTGCCGACGGCAAGTCGCCGACTACAGTCGACGGCAGCCGTCGACGCGTCGTCTGCAGTCGACGGGTGCAGTTGCCTTGTTGTTATTGTGTGTTGTAAAATCAAAGCTCGGATGCAGTACGAACCTACGGACTAGGGATACTGGGGAGGCGACATTAGTGGCGCAGCAGTTGAAGGTCTGGCTGCGACGCAGTACGTTGCGGGTTCAATTTCCCGCCTCGGGACAAGTGTTTGTACGATCTGTAGATATTTGTTTCGAGTGTTTTGGATGTTTTCTATCACACTTATATTATAAACTAGCTGTACCCGCGACTTCGTTCGCGATTGCCTCACCTGCCGACTAATTAAGTTCACATTTAACCATAGTCTCTCATATTATGAAACGCCGCCGTGCAAAAAATCGTGTAGTGTCTATATATATATATAATAAGTCTGATAGCATGTTCAATCCCATTCTTTATCCACACGACTTTTAGCTACGACTCGGCCAGCGTCAGTGTTAAGAAGTGTCATACTCGTTTCACTTCTTACTGATGGTTCCGTTCAGCTGCGGCCCTATTCTGCTATGCTAATCGCTTCACTATGACAGGGGTATCGACACAGAATGACACGTTTGGGTATTCCACCTCAGATGAAAGAAATTATGATGAATGCAGATGAAAAGACGTGCGTCAAGTTTGAAACTATTAATTTATCTCGCACGCACTATCTGGAGTTTTATAAATCTAAGGATTCTACGTGATGATTCTGCGACGATTCCATTGTCATACTGAAGCAATTGTATTGCAGAATTGGGCTCCTGATCCATTTGACTGGACCACCGTAATTTTTTTTTCGTTAGTAGGTAGGTACAGTTGGCTGTGTACCACAGTAAAAAATATTTTTCTGTGGTCTAGTTAGTTTAATTGGACCACTTACTGCAACCAAACTTCGGTAGTACAGTTAACTGGACCAGCTAAACCACCATATATCATGTAAGGTAGGAACCTAACTTATTTTTCCAAAACTTCTTAGTAGGTAGGAACCTAACTAATGGGTGCGTCTTGGAAAAATACATAGATAGGAACTTACCTACCCTCTATCTACTAATTTTTTTTCTTCTAACTCCAGATTATTTCATCAATCTACTGATTTTCTACTCGACTTTCTACTGATTTAGTCAAATTCGATCTTGCAACACTGTTTCTAACAAAAAGAATGCATGAAATCGGACGACGCGTAGACCCGTCGTGATGCGCGGTTAAAGAATTCTACTTTTTCCTCTCTCCCAGGGGAACCTTACTGAATTCCAGGCTAAAATGTATCCCATGTCCTTCCTTGAACTCAAATAGTACCAATTCAGTCCAACTCGTTCAGTAGTTTCGGCGTGATGCGCGGTGAAGGAATTTTACTTTCATCCTCTCTCCCAGGGGAACCTTACTGAATTCCAGGATAAAATGTATCCCATGTCCTTCCTTGAACTCAAATAGTACCAATTCAGTCCAACTCATTCAGTAGTTTCGGCGTGATGCGCGGTGAAGGAATTTTACTTTCATCCTTTCTCCCAGGGGAACCTTACTAAATTCTGGGATAAAATGTATCTTTCCTCGTAGTATGAAATCAAATTATGCCGAGTTCCATTCGAATTCATTCAGTGGTTCCATCGTGATGCGCAGTTAAAGAATTTTACTTTCATCCTCTCTCCCAGGGGAACATGACTGAATTCCGGGATGAAATGTATCCCATGTCCTTCCTCGTAGTATGAAATCAAATCGTGCAAGGTTTCATTCTAATTCATTTAGCACTTTCGGCGTCATGCGCGGTGAAGAAATTTTACTTTCATCCCCTCTCCCAGGGAAACCTGACTGAATTCCGGGATAAAAAGTATCCTATGTCCTTCCTCGTAGTATGACCTAAAATCGTGCCGAGTTTCATTTCAATACCTTCAGTAGTTTCGACGTGATGCGCGTTTAAGAAACAGACAGACAGACAGACAGACAGACAGGCAGACAGACAGACAGACAGACATGAATGAAAAAAATTACAGTTTTGGCTTCAGTATCGATAATAGAGTGCCCTCCAAAAAAAATTTTCAAAATATCTTCAATGTACAGAATTGGACCTGTTACAGTTTTATTATAAGTATAGATGCGAAAGTTTGGATGTTTGCTATCTCTTCGCAGAGAACGGATTGACCTGAATTTTGCATAGATGCAGTTCTAGAATAGGATTAACATAGCATAAGCAACTTTTTATCCCGCAAAAACGCGAGCGAAGTAAATACTGCGTAACTGTAAAGGATATTCGATCTTCGGATGTATAGACAAGGCGCCAAGTCAAATGATTTTGCCTTTCTAGAGTCGAATGCTCTTACCTGCAACAATCTATCTTTTACAAAACAGACAAACTGGAAGACCTTCCCTACATATAACAATCGAAGACGTTTACATATATCTCGACGACCTCAGTCGTCAAGCCACGTGTCGGCAAGGGTGTCAGCCCCCGTGCAAGGTTGATCTCGCGGCGCGTGATTCACATCGCTCTGTTTGATCAACTTTATTGCCTCGCCTATGGGCTCCTACACTCAATCAATGTTCGTCCGAAAAGGTTCGTGAGTAAATATTTTCTAGGCTCGTTTATGAATTTTGTATGTTTGCGGATGATGAACGCTGTCTGGGGAGAGTTTCGTATCCTTTATACTAAATATTGTAAGTCGTATGTAGAAGAGGTTATCTATAGGAATTCTACGTCGATAAGGATTAGATAACTATGAAGGTCGCCTGATAAATAAACAAACAGGTTCAAAAACCACGTCCGGAAATAACCCGAAGAAACCAACAGGTTTTAATTTGTTTGTCATTCCAGCTTTCTGCAGAACGATAAAACATTATCTTTCTATGAACCATTATTCAGATTTTCACTTTTGGAAAGCACAAACTTAGCATAAACTCAATACTATTCCTATTCCTAGAGTAAGTAGGTTGCACAATGAACAATTTTCTAAATGTGACATATTTTCGCTGTCTAAGAATAACTTTAAAAAACAAGTATCTCTCTTATGTTAATTTTGTGTATTTATTTTCAAAATTAGCGTCTGTAACGTTGTTGTGTTTTATTGTAGATAATGTTTCTATTAGTGGCATCTTGATTGGTTTATACGTAGCTATATACACTGTTAACTTTAAGAAAATTGTATACTGTTTGTGCCTTAATAAACGAAAAATAAAATACGGTTAAAGGCGCGTAGGCAAACTAGCTCCATTGATTTATGAAAACGTTTATAAATATTAATAGGAAGCTGTTATCCAAAGCCAGTGATATGGGAAACCGATATACCTAACCGATGATTGGACGCAGTGGACCGCACATAATATCTATTATACCGTGGGTGGGTACTGTATCAATCAGTTTCGCTTTAAGTTTATCGGACAATTAATACGAAGGTACGTACAGTAGGGACAATTGTTTAAACCACAGATTACCCCCCTGGGGGGTAATCTGTGGTTTAATATATGTTTTGGTAACATGTTTGTTTTATTTACAGGGCCGATAAGCTGGTGTGTAAGAGGTTTAATTTCACGTTCAGTGAGAGGAAAATAAAATTCAATCGGAGTTATTTTGCCACTGTCTCACTCGCACATATATTCATAAAATGACGCACGTATAGAGCAAAGCAACACAGTTGCGCATGTATGTTTAGAGACGCGATGTTTGTATGGAGAAATGGGCGAGTGTGCAAATGTGAGAAATGTTATTTACAGGTTGTTTTTCTGGTTTGTTAACTGAAAAATAATCTGTGATAGCAGGTGAATAATGGTAGAAATGTTATTTACAGGTTGTTTTCTGGTTTGTTCACTGAAAATTAATCTGTGATAGCAGGTGAATAACCTCCTTCAGTATTGTATATATCATCCTAAATAAGCGATAAAGCAAGTTCGTTAAGAGACAAGTAGATCATTTGCTCAGAACTAGTAAGATTATACTAACGCAAAACTTTTTACGGATTTCATTATTTTTGTTACCTACTTTCCTGGAAAATACTCCGCAGATTATAACTTATCTTATTAGAAGTAAGTAACTCCTATATTTGTATATTGGGTACCAGTAACTTAATTAGTCTCATCTCCTACTCAAGGACCGCTCCCAATGGGAATATGTTCGAGATTCCTTGTGGAGTAAATAAACATACAAAAAGCTTTCAATATTGTACTTAGCGAAACATTCCAGGCCACTTTCATTCATATCAGAAATTGGGGTAATTTTATATGGATGTCTTCTGGGATTTGGCTTGTTAGGCAGATGGATTGAGTAATTCTTTTTACCATATTTTATACACTTTTTTATGGTTCAGAATTTGCTTTACTACAGTAATATATTCATGTTCGAGGTTTGTTGTACTAAAAGCTGTTACATCGAGCTCGATCCCAAACCATATCAAATTGGTTTTTGAAAGCCTGGCCTAAACCGCACGCTGCCAACATGGAAAACTATTTTAGAGATTCACTTTGACAACGGAGAACGGTATCTGGGGCCAACCGTACAAGCTTCGCACACATAGGTGTGTAGTGTTTACTACTTCAAATGTCAATCGTTGACAACACTATGAGCCTTATCACAGTTATCTTATCACACTAGCGGTTTACGAGCGGCTGCGGGGCAGAGCGGGCGCGCAGCGAATACGTTACGGGGGCGCAACGAACACGCCGCGGATGCGCAGGGAATTCGTTGCGGACGCGCAACGATATCGCCGCGAATAAAAGCGTGGACGCCATTTTGCACCGTCTCGTACAAATTTTTTAGAACGTACACATTTTTTATTCATTTGCAAAACACAAAGTAGTCGCTCTCTTCTTTTTGATTAAATGATAGTGGATGTTCCTAAATTCGTCGATGCTTTCGTTTTCGTCTCCGACGTCTTTGAAGTAGGAAAGCCAACAGCAGTGTCCCCTCGTCGGAATCCATTTTTAAACTGAGTATATTATAGTGCTACAAACACGCGGCGAAAACGTTGCGCGTCCGCAACGTATTCGCTGCGCGCCCGCTCCACCCCGCAGCCGCTTGCAAACCGCTAGTGTGATACTGATAAGGCCCTTAGGTCTATCTAATTCTAGATAGACGATGTACAATACAACACCTAGGTCTACGCGCGCGCGTCTAGAACCGAACTCCATCCTGATGATGTCCCTCGTTAATGGGTGAAATGTTGGGATTCTTTAAACACAATCTAGGTTCGTAGTTAACCCGCTTACATTCATATTGAACATTAAAGGTACCTTTTATACGTGTTGATTGTGACGTCATCCTCGTATTCTTGCTCGTACGGCCCTGAAGCCCTACCCTACGCCTGTTTATTCGGCGTCGCGCAATCAAAAGCTGAATATCGCAGCACTTCTATGGTATTTAGATGAAATTACGCTATAAGCGACAACGAGAAAATTGCGAGAATGAAATACAAGTTCAATTTCTTGCTGTGCAATTTTGCGTAGAGGGAGATACAGAATTTTAAGATGGTGTCAAGTGTCATTTTTAAATGAAATTGCGTAAAAATAATGTGTAGCGTCATTCTGTGGATCAAACAAAATATCTAACGTAGCTTATTTACACTTTCATGATAACTTCGGTAAAAACAAAAATTTAACTTATCATAACACATCACAAAGCCCATTATTCTCTAAACGTACCCTACGCATTAATCTACACTGTCTTTATCCATCGTAGAGGAACGTGCATTATAATTCATGTGTTCTATTATTAATTTGCGAACTAATGGAATGAAATAGATAACGTTAACGTTGACACGACACACGCAAACAAAATTTAGGTGGATACACTATGGATCACTCACTAGTTTGTTTACAGTCACTGTGAATCAAATTTGCACGTTTCAGACAAGGTCTTGCACAAGGTCGTCCCTCATTTGAATAGAAACGTCAGTAGTTATTTGGGGATTGCTAAATTATTTTTATACGGATATTTTACAGTATATCATTTGGTCATTTTATATGTGGAAAACACTAAATTCACATTTACTACGTCGGTAATAAACCACATAAGCATTTCACTTATCGTTTACTTCGTAAGAAAGATTTAACAGGTACTGTTTTATCTTGAACCTACTACATACCAAGTTTCCTCCTAGGTATTCACAAATATACAGGTAAGTATTCAGTTAAAGTGTGCGAATATTATCTAACAGATATATAGACTCTAGAATACCATTAAAGAAGCATATGAGAATTTCCCATTCCCACACACGTACAAGATTTCAAGTTCTTTGTCAATGAAAAGGTCGAATGGACAACCGTGTATGTGTAACATACTATATACTGATTAGTATCAACCGCAAAGAACTGCTACCGCTAAAAGCGATAAAGTTTTACAATGTCAACAAATTTAAAAACATGCAATACAAACATCCCACAACTCATAACGTGCATCTCATGCAACTCAAGGCCTCGATAAAGCTGTATCCCCCACTCAATAACTTAACGAACTCAGTCTAACCAAGAAAGTAGTTACCCGACAATCCTATAGAATGAGGTAAACAACTAACAGTAGAGTTAGCAAAGCAACTAGCAAGGTTGCGGCGCGGGAGGTTCCGCTCTGATAATGTCGGGGTCGTTATAGCGTTAAACATTATAAATTATAAAGTTATAACCGAAACAGTAAACGAGACAGTTAATCGTTAAACTGAACGGACGGACAAATAAAACAAAAGTATGAAATTCTCGGAATTAATTAAAAGCGAAGAAATGAAGCAAGATAACAGAGACAAGGAACCAGAGTGAAAAGATTTGCAGGAGTTTGATAAAATATGATAAAAGTAAGTCAAATAACAGTTTAAATGACTTCACTTAACCGTTTGCTTCCAAAATATACACACGCAAGAATAATGTAAAAGAAACAACAGTCAAACAACACTAAGAAGTTGATCCATCGAAACATAAACAGCACTAAAAGCCTGCAAAATTGGCAGTCGTACGTAATTTAGCAAAGTTATATTGTTTCGCAAGTTTTAACGAGTTCTTACATACATAACTAATCTGCGAGTGGCAACGTTCTAAATCTCAATTTGTAAGTTATTTTTCAATTCAAACTCCTGGCTTGAAATTAAGTACCTATACTTTGTTGTTATATTGGAGCGCTTTGACCTCCAAGTGTATATCCGGTGCATAATTACCGTTAGAAGCTTTTTGCAAATGTTTTCTTTCACCAGATGGCCTCAGTCAGGCATATTACATAGTTTGTTATCCCCGCCCATTTCAATGTTATTATTTGAAGCTATTATATCTCCAGCCTTATCATCATTGTTAGGATGGGTAGCAATAACGTGTTCGAGCAAATCTTTACATTGACATGTAATCTATATTTATCGTACCTATCGTTTTCTATTTGTATATACTCTAATTTTACTAGTCATAGAAAAGGGTTCTCCCCTTTCATAATGCTTATTTTGAATTTCTAATTAAGTTGGTTAATAGGTATCTGATAGCCATGATGCATGCATCGTCTATTTTAACAATACCCTTACGTTTACCTTGACATTAAACTGGTATGTGACTGCATTCATTCTGCGTCATGCATGGCATGCTTGCACACGGGGAACTTGTTTTATAACAATTGTCGTTTTATGTTATTTTAAACACATAGTTTTTGTATATATAGGCGGTTACAGCTATTGTTTTATTTGTATCTGTATTGTACCCATTCATAAAGGTGACACTGTTCTCAATAGTTTCTTGAACGAACTGACTATTGAGTGAGTGTGATGTTAAAATCAGCACACACAATGCTGTAATGATAGCATTGTTTCGATTAGATATACTTACTAGTTACTTCACAATGTTAACTTGAGATTTAGAATATAGCGTTTTTGTTTCAATCAGGCACTCCTTGTTTGTTTCTGGTTATAGATATGTATCAAAGAAAACTAGCAGGTACGTAGTCTCAAAGATAACTTTCGACTAGTATAACATGTTTTTCAAGAAATCAATAACGTGTCTAATTCAAAGAAAAGGTAACACTAGCTGAGCTAAAATGATGTCATTATCAAATTAATATTGTAAAAACAAGATTTGTGTGACGGTGGGTAGAGACAACACATTAACTGATAGGAAAAATAGTGTTTCTAATTTATTAATTTTATACCAACCGTTAAGCTGTGTTTGTATAGGACAGGATACTTACCAGGTTCTGCCCGCGGCTTCGTATTTTTAATTCGCATTTCAAAAATGGTCTTTATGTATATGTTATTCTAGGTCCAGGTCTTTATGTATGCAAAATTTCAGTTCGATCCACTCAGTAGTTTTGGCGTTGTCTTCCACCAATCATCTTCACAAAGGCACAATTTTTTGCCTTTATAAAATTAGTAGGATCTTAGATGATGTAATCTCAAAACCCTAAAACATTTAACTCGAGTCATTTATATAAAATTTTAATCAAAATCTTAGTGCTAACCACAAAAACCTACGGTTACGAACAACGAGTTATTTATAGACATTATAAGTAGAGTTGTATAAACCACAATAAATTACTCATATTATAAACAGATAATTTCTCAATGTGTTACCAGGGTTTTTTAAATATTGTAGAAGGATAAGTAGTAAATAAGGATAATTTAATTTAATTGATTACAATTGTATAATTATTGTATTATTATTAGTATTTTAGACTAATATATACCTTTACTGTACTTACTTAATTTTTATCATTTGTGACGAGTAATATTTTTATCAATAAATAAGTATGAGTAAACTTCTGTATCAAGGTAGACCATAAGGATAAGATAAAAATATCTTTATTTTATAAAAAGTAAATCCGTTATCGGCCGTAAGTCTTGATAATGTAAAATATTAATTTGTACTTATTAAGAGCTGTGGATTTAGTTTAACCAATAAATAAATAAACAAATGTGCCTATATTATTGAAAATTGATTAAGTAACAAGGGTATACATGTACATGAGGTAATATGAGAAAGTCTTTATTTCTGCTTAAATTGTTCGCGCCATTGCATACCGTATGTTCTACAACTAGCATGTTCACTATAGGTACTTTAACCTAGATTTGAGGACAATGACTGCTGGATAAACACTGATATACCGAAGACATACAAAACAAGCAAAACATTAATGCCACTCCGTGTTTATCTTTAACGATGTAGCGCCAGATTCCTGTTGCTAACTAGTCGTCATATGCAAGATCACAGACTCTTGCGAGAAAATCGAAAATAGACATTATCATGAATCAAAAAGCTAGAAACCAGTTATAGACTAAAAGTAATAAATAATATAAATAATGCTGGACAATTCACACAGCATTAACTAGCCCCAAGCTAAGACGAGCTTGTGTTATGGGTACTAGATAACCGATATATTTAATACAATACACTACATAGATAGATATTTTTTTATTATACATAGAAAACACCCAGACCAACGGAACAAATTTCTGCAGATCGTACACAAATTTGTTCCGAGGCAGGATTCGAACCCGCAACCTCCTGCGTCGCAGGCGGACCTTCGCCCGCTGCGCCACGGAGGTCGGAGTAATGCACTAATAAACTATGTTTATGTTTCAGACGGAATGGGTATCGAAATATATTTTCATATAACCATACCATAGTAACTACTAGTTTATGCCAGCGGCTTCGCAAGCGTTGTTTCTATAGAAACGTTTAAAGGTGATTTCTATCCCATGGGAACTGATTTATGGGATAAAAAGTAGCCTATGTTTGATTCCAGGATTAGAATTACCTATATGCAAAATTTCAGTAGTTTTGGCGTGAAGAGGTAACAAACATACATCCAGCCATCCATCTATCCATCCATCCATCCATCCAAACTTTCGCATTTATAATATTAGTGTGATAAATTCGAAAGTTTCTCTGTCTGTCTACCTTTTCTGTTACATTTTCACGCCTGAATGGATCCTATTGAAATTTGGCAGGGAATTACTAGATGATATCCCGGGGACGGACATGGACGTAGGCTACTATTTATTCCGGAACAGAGCGTGCGAAGTGGGCAGCAGCTAGTATTTCATATATTTTGTATTTATTTATTCCATCTTAAGTACACTTGTTACACTTGATGTCGTTACATTCTATATTTAGTACTATTTTAACAATAACACACATAAGTATTACATTTCGTTATAGGAAACACCATAAGGTACTAAGTTAAAAAAGCAGACAGACATGACTGAGAAATTCAATAAAAATAATAAGTCGGAATCAAATAATAAATAAATAAATTAAAGGGTATGTCAAATTCATTACGGATGTAAGCGGGTTAACTACGAACCTTATTTGTGTTGGAAGAACACCAACCTTTCATCCCTTAACGAGGGACATCTTCAGGGTATGTCAAAGTATGCTGCTGTTTATGGGCATTGTCAAACTATACCAAAAATCATCAATATTTACAATATTTAGTCTCTTATATTTATAAATGTATTTAATAAATTCCATGATCGAGTTTTCATGCATGACTCTCAACTAGGGGACTGTTCACTTGCTTATCATAGCATTAAATTCATAGCACTTCGTATGGCGCTAAACGAATCGTACGGTCTACCACACAACCAACAAGCGAAGCGGAAAGAGCATTGCTGACTCTTCGTGGCAGATAAGCATCCAATTGGTTTTTTGTCTACAAGGTGTCCCACAATCACGGGACATGGAGGGCAAGTACAAACGATAGAGCAAGATCCGAATGAAAGGAGGGCGCAGGACCAGCGCCTGACTTCTAACCGGTGTAAGGGAGCCGTAAAAATTGCTAGTTCCCTAGTTCTTGACAGATTTCATCGTCTTATTTAATATGCAATGTCTGTTGGGCAGATTTGATTCATATGATTGACTCTATCGGTCGGTGCCATAAAAAAAACTAGGTGATATATTTTGAATTTTAGTGGGTTCAATTACCGGATAAAGCTTGTCATTTCAAAATTCTCTGATTGTAGTTTTACTTATTTTTAAAAATAAAGGAATGTTTCCTTTTTTTAAAACTTCCTCTAATATTTCAGGCACTTGCCATCGATGTCCCATGGCCGGGAGACAACCTGTTTATATCTCTCGAATTGAACAATTTCTTGCGACGAATCGCAACGGAAGAGAAGTGGTGACACAAAAAGCATTGCAAGATGTTGCGTGTGTTCATTTACCGAAGAAATGTCATTGAGTGAGGGGCTAATAATCGTAGGTTTGATGTACTTATGGCTTACCATCCTTTTATAGTTGCAACATTAGAGTACCTAACTGAACTACCTCTGTTGTGGCGATTTTAATTTGATTGTATTTTTCAGATGCTCAAATCTTTTTTGACTCTATTTTTTTTGTTAGTCAATAGAATTTCGTTCAACCCCAATATCAACCCCATATTCGCACTGTAACCCACCGCGTTAGATCGAAGAAAACTGCTGAGTGCGAGTGGAGGGTTTATCAACCAAGTAGGGATGGCATTGCGCTGTGTGTCTTGCTTGACCTGGAGTGGATGGGGGATGGTGGAGCATTCCGAAATGTGAAAGATCGAGAGACAAGCAACCTTGCGGCAGTGACTACAATAAACTCATATGATACACTATTACAATTAACATAATAATCGTTCAAGATAAATCCAATCAGCTATCCATTGGTTTCCTGTTATACGAGACAAGTTAGTGGTAAACTTATTTTTTAATACCTTGCAGTTTAGACGAGGATTAAATGTCAGGTTGTGTCACCTTAGTTATTGCTAACTAGTAAAACCGGTATCGAGACATGTATCCGAGTCTGATATGAATGAAGTATCTTGCTAGAGTTTTTTTAGAGTACGGTTCTAGTTATTGCGTACGTCTTAGAAACAAATGTTGTTTCTAGTCCTAAATTTTGATAATGATTACACGTAAGTCACTCCCAAAAATCATTGCGTTTTCAACGCCCGTTAAAAAGAAAAGATTTTGCGATTCGACTAGTCAGAGATTTCTGCAGAACTCTTGTGTCAGAGGTCGAAGGCCAAGAACTGCGCCTAGTAATAGGATGGATGGATAGATGGATGTTTGTTACTTCTTCACGCCAAAACTACTGAATAGGGGCCCAATTCTGCTAAACTAATCGCTTCACTATGACAGTGGTATCGTCACAGAATGTCACATTTTAGTATTCTACCTTAGATGAAAGACACTGCAGGTAGAGGGACGCGCGTCAAATTGTCGAGGTTGAATTGAAACCTTTCCGTCAATCTCACCGAGCAAATAAAAAATTCCGAAAATCGAACTATCTAGAGTTTGTTTCACCTTTGGATTCTACGTGACGATTAAGTGACGGTACAATTGTCATAGTAAAGCAAACAAACATAGTAAATAGTAAAGGTAACAGAATTTGGACCCGGATTAGGCTGAAATTTAGAGATTAAAATTAGCTTAAACCTGCAACCAAACATAGGATCCTTTTTATCCCTTATATCAGTTCCCATGGGATGTAAATAAACTTAAGAACGTTCCTATATAAACAGAGCGTGCGTAGCTGGGGGCAGAAACTAGTCAGTTATAAAGCTCAGACTATGTCTAGGTTATGTCTACAAGCGAATAACGGAACAAGACACGTACTGCTATTGTTGCTAGCGTAATTAAGATTCACAATCACGTTATTAGAATTGCAGATAGACGTCTCACACGCCGAGGACCCCGAGAATTAATTTCCATCCATGTGTTTTTGTGGTGAGAAATAAATGTTCTCGCTATTCATACCAGAGCTTGTACATAAGGTATTACAAAGAAAAGAATATCATGGTGGAGCTTAGAAGTTCTTTAACGACACTAAGACTATCACGGTTTTTTTACAGATTTCGAAAAAAGGAAGAGGTTTTTTGTTGGTCTGTCTCTATGTATGTTTTAATTTATGTATTTTCGTCGATGTCTCGGGCAATTATGGAAAGATTTTGAAAATTATTTCGTTATTGTTTACAGAATTATCGCCAGGTATTCTTGAGGAGTATGTCTCCCGCAAAACTTAAAACAGTATAAAATAATTCGAGGTCGGTTTTTAAACATTTAAATTATGTATCATGAGGAGAACGTCGTTTGACCACAATCTCCTATGATGGTATGTGAAGAAGTAGGCCGTGGTGAATCACGTCCAGAAGAGACCCAAAAATATAGGCCGGCGGCAGTGACATACAATTATTTTTACGCCAGTTAACTTTCATGAAATTGATTCCCAAAAACGAATGTGTATATCACGTTACAATAATTGTCGTAGGTACAATAACTTTAATATTTTATTTCTATAGCGCTACAGTGGTTTCGCAGCCATAAAGAATAATGTCGCATAGCGCACTAACCGCGACAGAAAGGTAGAGCACTCAGGTTGATGAAGGCCCAAAGTAGTCAGAATTTCAGATTGCCACTGCCACGCATTTGGATTGATGGTCTTGGGTTTATGTTCATACGACAATCATTATTTAGTGCCCGATTTTAGTGGGACTGTGTTCGGTCAGCGGGATATACAAGAAAAAAATGTTTTTATTATTACGTTTTTGGATAAAAGTACGATTACATTAGTTCATAGAGGAAAAACAGCAGAGAGTGACATTTAACAATATTCTTGACTTTTGAAGCCAAAAACCAATCTCTGAGAGATTACCTCCTTAAAATTTCACATCCTTTTTAAAAAATGAGCAATTGAAAACTGACATTGGCAGAATTGTGTCAAAACAAGATGCAGAGCCAAATACAAAAGAAGAAGAAGAGATTTGACAAGCTTCAGTGCTTTACGCACACAAGCGCACGTATAGGAATACGAAAATGAGACTTGTCTGTCGCATTTTTTTTTGCTTCGCCTCGTTTATATCTACTTTCATTCTCGTCTACTGGCCTTTTTCTTCTAAGCGTTAGTGGCTTTAGCGCTCATTGGGGGAGATCTATTTCCAGTAGTAGGCTAAGATAGCATGATAACAAAGACACATTAGTTAAAAATATATCGTCGTCGGAAGAAGCCTATGCTGGTCCACTACTGGACATAGGTCTACCCAAACGCGCGCTGGAGCGCCCTATCTTCAGCTTGTCGCATCCAGCATCAACAAGCAGTCTTTCGCAGACGTCATCTCCCTAGTCACACATGATGGTTATTGCCGTTAAAAGTTCAACAGCCGATAACGTGCTCTTGCATTAATTCAAAAGAGTAATTGCAGTGATTTTAAATGAGTAATTGTATTATCACGGCAACTGACAGTTTCCATTAAGTTCTCGTTTCAATATGACGAATCTAATTTGTGCACGCGATGGAACGCAGTCTTTATTAAATTAATCAGGCTATAACAAGGCCTGATACTGCCAACAGAAGAATATAGTCTATAGTTTTAAGAGCAATAAGTGATATCCCCGGATTTCCCGAGTTTTAAGTTCTGTATTTGTTCTCACAAAGTACATGCCACATGTGACTTCTTACGCCTCTATTTCCGGAACAAATGGTATTTAAACATGACTTATATATTTTAGCCTCCTCAAAAGCATTAAAGATCATTGGTTGGAGCAGTACAGATGTCATTAATTCCTATTAATTTACAATTAGCAATCATTTAGTAGAAGGCGCTTAACGGAATTATTTACCTAACGGAAAATCTCAGCATGCTTTCGGTATCCCAATTTACCAAAATACAGGCCGTATTTTGGTAAATTAGGAAATAAAGGATGACTTTAACGCAATGGGAATTAGAGACTCAGTCAGGCGACTTATAAATAATTCTGGGAGAGTAATTCTGTCAGCCCGAAATGTAATGAATTGTTAAGGGTTCCGCTTTATTTATATTGCTGAAGCATTCATGCTTTATTGACATCATATTAAATTACAGCTAAGAGAGAACTCATCGTCAGTTTTAGCCTAAGATAGTCGAGGATGGCAATATAAAACGTTGGTCGACCAGTCCTTAGGATGGGTTAATTTACGACGACGAAATTTCATCTCTTTTCATACATATGGCGCTTTGCACCGCCTCTACCGGATAGAGAGGAACTATTTCTCGAAGTTTGACAGCGGTTGAATAGTTTCATATTAACTCGATTTACTTTTCGAATGGTTTTGCGAGATTTGGTAGAGGCTATTTTCACGGAATATTGTTTTGTCTCATTCATTTTTGTACGGGCAAGCGAGATAGAAGTTAAAGTCCATCGAGCTCTCGAAAACTTTTTTCGTGATCCTACTGTGCGGTAAATCGGTTGCGGTCGATGATGGTGATGATGGATCTTGATTCAAAGAGTATAGCGCTTTAAAATGAAGACTGGTGATATTACCCTTGTAAAATCCTTAGAGTACCTTATTTCGCTGTCAAATATAAATAATTTTGAGTCGTGGCCCAGAGAGCAATTTATTAATTTAGACTGGACTTTCTGTAAAATACGCGCGCTTTAAGCGACGTTCATTATCCCCACCTGGCTTCAAGCCTTAATGTCCTTTGGAGGGAGAGAGCTGATCTACTTTGACGTCAGATCTAGAGGTAAAAATATTTAAGAAAACGCCTTTGCGAACAAAATATCCATCTTAAGCACTAAAGGTCTAAGAAAAGGTTTTGTTTTTCCTCCGTCTTTTCACCCGTATCGACAACGACATCGCCATTACTGGCCCGGGTGTACCTGGGCATTGAATCGGGCGATCCGGCCCCAGTGATGCAATTACGTTTGTTTTCCCAGGAACAAACCCAGCCATAACCATAATGACCGGGCGAAATAGCCAATTCACGAAAACGTGCAATGAGCGCCGGTCAATTACAATTACAACTCGTAATGTTTGTATTGTACTGTCGAATGAACTAAGATGTCCAGGTTCAGTAACATTCCGCTTTAAATAAGCGATTTTATAGATGTATAATAACATAAGGTATTAACAGCCAACACTGGCGATTTGCGAGCTATTTCAAAGCGATGCGATTGCGCAGCGAGCACGCTGCGTCGATGCAGCGAGCACAAGAAATTACAAATTGCCAGTGTGATTGATAAAGCTCTAAATTGTAAAAGTAATCTTCAAAGTAACTAATTTATTTAGTAAATCTCATTGTGAATGAAAGCGGGTTTACTACGAACCTTTTAGAGTTTTTATAGTAAAATCGTACTTATATCTCTTAGTGAAATCGATAGTATAATTCTTTGAGTTTTGATTGCGAGACTTAGGCGACAGTGAGCAGAATAGAACGTTTTGTAATTATTTTCTGATGGGATGTCATTAGTTGGCTGAAGCAGCCCGGTCCGAACTTTGAACAGAAAGACGATCAAATCTAGCGAAATCAGGATGACTCTGCAAATCAAATACCAAATAAGATAAACGGGGATTGAGTGTTATGCGGATTAGCTAGTGGAGAGTTCAAATTCATAAAATTTCACAATTTTTAAAGTTATTTCGGCAAGAAAAATTTTATGTGACTATCTCGGGATCATTCTCTTTACAATAGTAAAAAAATATTTTGAAATGTTCGCGATTTGTAAACATAGTTTATGGTTTAATCGGGTATTTATCGCGCAGTCGCCCCGTGACCACGATCGCTGTAACGCGGTAGAAATGTAGGGGAAATAAAACCAAAAGGTACGCGATTAATACCCGATTAAACCTTTAACCAAGTAAAAAAATCATTGAACTGCCTCCACAATAGACACAGAAATCTTCAAACATAAATTAAAACATACAAACAGCCGAACCTAGAACCTCTCCTTTTTTTAAGTCCTTCTAAATTCAAGAATTCGAGATTCAAAAATGCAACCTAAAAGTGAATTCCCGCCACCGAAAGTAGGTTAATTACATTAAATGGTAAGCTAACAGTAAGTTGGTGAGCCAACAAAGCTGTCCTGCAGCGCTCATCAAGTAATTTCTTTTCTACTTTGTATTTGTTTCGCGATTTAAGACCGCCATTAAGGGATTACTGTCACTTAGTGGCGACTTTTTGTGCCAGGGAACACGGGTCTCGTAGATTAATAGGAAATAAAGTACAAAGGAGCAGAAGATGCAGCTAAAATACCTACGCGCTGTAGTTAAACGTTTGGTATTGAAGTTAGACAGCGCTCCATTGGTGTCGATTCTGTTGTTTTGGAATTAGCTAAAAGTAGCTAAATTAGGATTTAAGAATGTCAAATAGACGAAAGCTATTCTGTTTGAAAAATTAGACTGTCAGGTTTAAAATTAATTTGACAGGTCTAAAACAACTCAATTTAGTTAAAATAGTTATAACCCTATTCCTTGCATTGCATTTTAGCTATGATTAGAAACGTCTACCTAATTTTAGCAGGCATCTAATTTGGTCATGATTAGAAACTTTTCTAGTGAAAAACGGGCAGATTCTTTTGAAAAAAATGAAATAAGGATATTGTAGTATTTTTAGGATCTGTTCAGAGAATACCATAATTAGGTCAATCTAACTTAGAAAATTTAGAAATCGTAAAATTTAAGTTAGGAATCCTAAAACAACAGAATCGACATTGTAGAACATATTCTGATAGGTGCCCACATTTTTCGACGTAAAAATCTAAGGTTATTTCGCCGTGTGTAGTCACGGGCGCCAGTCTTGTGTGTATCACTATGGAAGTTTGTTCACACACTTTTTTTGTCGCCGTGAAAATCTACGTTTAATTCGCCGTATGAAAGTACGATCGTCAGTATTGTATGGAAGCTTGTTGACGGCGGCGCCCGAAAGGTCCGTACTCTTTTTAATAACATACCTAGGTACTTACTTGAGAAACCTCTAGGAAGATTCCAAACAAAATCTTAGTAGAAAGAAGAATTTTGCAGAATAGGTGGATCGATTAAATGAATGAGCGATGGGAAGTATAGCATTCACTGCACAGCTTCAGTGGCACGGCCTCCATGAGCGCGCCGGCTGTCCAGCATGGTGTCAAAAATGGACACGTCATGGGCACTTAATGTGTTAAGAGAGCTTCAGAAGAAAGATCAACAGGACAAAGAACAAACTATCGCAGAGCTTCTGATTTCCATACCATTACGACATAATAACACAAACATGCCTTGGAAATGTCCATAGCATACATGTGGATCTAATCAATCAGCAAGTGCTAACCAGTGCGTCAAGATGTTGAGTCACACTGTACGTCACAATCACAATAGTTTATTAGTCGACACGAGTAACTAAGAAATGTTACTGATAGTAGGTAATATTTACATTTTATAGGACCAAGGAGATAGTTATTTTTTTCTAAGCCGTGTCCCAAAGCCAAGATCTGGCTGGGCCAACCAAAAAAAACCTGTCTTTCTGACATTAGTCTAAAAACAGTTCCATATAAATTTCACTCCTAAACCCTTGTAAAAGTGCCAGACTTTGAACGCTAGCGCACGAATGCGATAAGATTTGGGTGCATTTCTAAATTATTTCGACATCTTCAGTTCCTTCAAATTTGAAGCTATAGACTTTCTCGTGCCTCGGAAAGCACGTTATGCCGTTGGTCCTTCGCCTGACCTCTCCCTGGTCGTGTCGGTCTGCCGTCCTATAGGATTATGAGAGTGAGTGAATAGAGAGTGCACCTGTGTTTGCTCACTATAATATGTCCTGCGCATCTGGCTAGTCCCTGACACCTATTCCACTAAGTTCAACTATAAGTTCAACCGTTGAACTAATTGCACCAAAAAATTCCAGTTACAACATTTAAAAGAGGAAAAATTGAAAGACAACAGTTACTGAAAAAACGAAAGAGAGAATTTATAAATGACAATATAATATTGGACATGCAAATGAAGCTAGTAAATGGTGAATTATCCGTACCCCTGTTTTTAGAGTTTACGTTCTTAAACATTGTACCTACTTAAAAAATAAAAATAAGTATCCACTAATTACCATGGCTCTTCCTTTGTGACAGAAAGTTGAACTAATAGCACCAATATTGTCCAGAAAGTTCAATTTTTAGAAAAAAATAACAAAGTTGAAAGAACTGGAATTTTTTGGTGCAATTAGTTCAACGGTTGAACTTATAGTTGAACTTAGTGGAATAGGTGGTCCCTGAGACTGTCCGCCGTGGTCGAAATTCGGCTAGGAGGACATCATGACTTTCAAGCCTTTGGTGAGATCGGAATTGTTTTGAGTGGTGGTTGGAAGACTGAAAATTGTTAAAACTATCATGGTTTTAACAAATTCATGTCATGTGAGGTAAGTAAGCACTCAGATCGTCCATGCTACTTTTCTTTATTAGTCGGTTTCGTAATGCAATAATGTGTTAATCGGCGCGACATAAGAAATATAATTAAGCAATAATTCCACCGGAGTTTTGGTCGATCGGGTGATAGACTGTGGGTGGGCAGAGGTAGAGAAGGCAGGCATTAATTTCTAACTCACAGCCAGAAGTTATGACTAATCAATAATCATAATGTACAGTTTACTTTCCCATATATTGTAGCCAAAAGGCCTAAAAAAAATTCGTTTCTTGGGATATCAAAATTTACCATTATACCTATTTCGATTGCTGTATTCTCGGACTACTGTTACATTTATTTACTAACTAGCTTCTGTTCACGGCTCCGCACACGATTTGTTCGAATGAAAAGTAGCCTATTGTTATTCTATCTTAATGTGTGCAAAATTTCAGCTCGATCCATTAAGTAGTTTTGGCGTTGTCTTCGGCAAGACATCTTCACAACGGCACAAACTTTCGCTTTTATAATATTAGTACGATTTATTGAGAAACAACAAAGCACTATGTACATTAAACTTATTATACATACATAGCGAGCGATGTATCATGTACAAATAATAACGCCCAAATACTCAAACGAAACTCAGTTTCTTGCATGTCTCAAGTGACGAAATTTTGACTGATTTTCATTGAAAACAGTCAAAAAAATCGCGACTTGAGACGAGCTTAAATCTGAGTTGCGTTTGAGTATTCGGGGGTAAGTAATGCATTGTATTAAGTACATCAGTCATCTAGTACCCATAACACAAGCTCTGCTTAGCTTGGGGCTAGATGATGCTGTGTGTATATTTGTTTGATCCAGCAAGAACCAAAAAATATTAAAACGAAAAGGCAATAACGGTTTGAATTTTCCGTGTGCATAATTTACATTCACATTGACCTAATGAAGATAATGTGATGTGCATCGGTAATTTATGACCGGTGTTGACGACTGTTATCATTTACTCATACATAGTAATGAATCATCACTGTGAATAAAACAACATTATTATACTTTTAGTATCAAAAAAGTTTTTTTAAACTTTCGCGATCTGAACTCATTTTTATAATTATTCCAGGGTATTTATCGCGTTTATTTTTCCTATTTTTCCCGAAGTTTCAACACTTACTTTACTTACTTTTAGTATACTTAATAGAATCAAAGATATATTGGTGGAAAATATTTTCTGACTCTGGGATCATCGGAACAAATAGCAGAAGTTCTAAACAATTTTTAGCTTCGAACTGTAATTTGAATCTTTTTCGCTGCGCTTGTGCGGATTATGCGTTGTTGAAGTTTGGTGAATGTTTTTAGCGATTACCTTGCTGATCTTAATTTTTTCTGTTATTGGTGGTCAGACAATCAGTTTTGAGATTTTTTTATTCATATATATATATATATATATGCCTCTTGTTGACATGAAATATCTTGGATTCTAGAACCAAGTATCGATCATGAAATTTTTATTATTGATGAATTCAGTAACTGTATGGTAAGTAACTATATGGGTATATTAGACATTTATTCGAATAAACTTTGCTTTATTTAACAATATTATTTTGTGTTTTATTTCAGAGTTGTTAATCGACAAAGCTAAGCAATAAATTCCACTAGCCCAAACAATTAGTTACATTTCCTAAAACTGAAATGTATTCCGCGGTACCGCGATACCCGACCTCGATTAGGCAACAATAAATCGGGTTTGTATCAAGATTTACGATCAGCCCTGGCTCAACTTAAGTTAAATGAATATTCCGAGCCTTGCTTACAATATGGCAGTATTCGCTTGAAATGAAAAAGATGAAATTAAACCATAATGTAGCTAAAGCTTACCATAATTTCTGAAAATATGGTGGAAATGTCTCAAAATTAGAATTGACGAAGCCGTACCTATCCGAGAATTTTGTTTTTATTACTCCTAACATGAGTTAACAACTAACAGGCTAAAGGTTTCTTCGTCGCTTCTTTACTAATCTACAAGCCGAAGCGACAGAAATCAAAAATATCACTTTATTTCCGTGTCAGTGTAGTTTTATAATTTGACCTTTTCTTAATGTACATTTATAGTATTTATGGAAATAAAGAGTTTTTTATTTTGATTTTGAGTGCATGAACGGTGGTTCTAGGTGCGGCGGAAATTTCAAAAAATTATGCTAGAAATTTCCACTCAGGATCATCTAACCTCAAAATAAGCACAGCTTGTGTATGTAGAGTAAGTTTGTAGAGTCCGATAAGTATCTCTTTCAATTCTAAGTCACGCTTTCTGAGCTAGCTTTGCAAAGTTTCTTATATTCCCGGTTTAAAAATCCAAGAGCTGCGAGGCATCATCTGCAGATGTGCTGACAACATGGCGGGCGGGTATTAAAGGCGGCATTCAGCGCAAAATGAGGTCATGCACAAAGAGATTGTTAGAGCTCCTCGGGAAATCACGACACAAGACGCGAGCGACACTGAAAAACAGGGTGCAATAAGATACTAAGTCGACTGAGCAACTGGTGCATTGAATGGTATTAAGATATAGTAAGTCACGGGTCTTGTGACTTGACTGCCCTAAATTTACGTCTCAACAAATACTCTGAAGGAAACTTAGAGGTGCCAAACCTCCTCAGTACTTAGGAAGGACATTGTTCAAGTGCCTATCTAATTAATAAATTAAATTTCAATGAGTTTGCTTGTTTAATCCATAGATATGCAGTAAATCAGCAAATTTACAGTCAACCACTTCTGAAAATGAATGCGTAGGCAGGTAGGCATTCATTTTCAAAAGTGGTTGACTGTAAATTTGCTGATTTACTGCATATCTATGGTCAACCACTTCTGAAAATGAATGCGTAGGTAGGTACGCATTCATTTTCAGAACTGGTCGAATGTAAATTTGCTGATCTACTGCCTATCTATGGATTAAACAAAAATCACCTTACTACATTGTTATAAACTACAAGGAAGTTTCCTATCTGCAGTGGACAAAGTTGCTGCATTGCGCTGTACCTACAGCGACAAGTTCACTTCTACGCTGGTGTTTTTTCACAAAAGATTTGCTCCCGTGGTAGTGTCAAGCTCAACGAATACAATATGAATTAATGCTCATTCGATTTTCATAGGTAGGTGAGCAATCTCTTTCGCTGCATTTGACACATTCCACCGTATAACTACGTAACAGATATCTAGTGAACAAGCCCTTGAACACCCTTGAAGAATCCTATATACGTACAAAAAAAACGCTTTAAACTGTTTCTTAAAAAGGTAACTGAACATTTAGGACTTGTTTTCCAGCTAATTCGAGCAAGTAGCAAAACTGGGTTTGACTAAACGTTTTCGCCGTCAGAAATTGTGAAACCTGTATCAAATATACCTGACCAATCCTATCCCTTTATCTCGCACCGCATTGACGCGAAAAGGACGAAGTGAATACCTTCCCCACCTAGGCATTGAAAGGGTTCAGATAAGACTCCACAAAAGAGTTGTGCCTATCCGCTGGCTTATCTGCTGTCTATAGAGCTATTTCGGCCATTTCAGGTGCAAAAAAGATAACGTTTTCAGAGTTTCCTTTGACGCTGTTTCGTATTCGCCTTGCAATTTACAGAGTTCTGCTAAGGAACTTTATGTTACGACCAACGTCCGGAGTCCGTGTGGAATTATGTTGTTTCCGTCTCGTTTATTTTTACTTAAACGTTCTGAATTTCAGGAAAGTGAGCTTAGGATTTCAGCTGTTTACTTCGACCGTTCTCAAAAAGGCCCAGTCAATAACCGAGTAAAGATAAGCTTGATATATCATCTCATCAGGCTTTAGTTACATTCAAATTGATACATAGCAAGACTTTCGATACCAGAGTATTGTAAACCTACTACGTTTACAATACAATACATACTACTTTTACAATACAATACAAAATACTTTATTGTACACCAACAAAAATACAATACAAGAGACATTACATAAGACACAAGTACAATATGCGGTCTTATCGTTTAGAAGCGAACCTTGGATGGAAAGAATTATGTGAATTAAAGGATGGCACAAAGTCCGGGAGGCTGATGATGAAGAAAGGCAGGGGGTGTACTTATCTCATACCAATGTAATCCTAAATAAATATTGACAATATTATACTTAAATGCCTAAAAACAAGAACAACTTAAAATAAATACCCAACTATATATATAATGTACGTATAGGTATA
Source organism: Eupithecia subumbrata (assembly GCA_949316285.1). Taxonomy (NCBI): domain Eukaryota; kingdom Metazoa; phylum Arthropoda; class Insecta; order Lepidoptera; family Geometridae; genus Eupithecia; species Eupithecia subumbrata. The sequence continues at coordinate 4,060,936 of OX438634.1, forward strand.
TACAACAAAAATACACTAAGTACCTACATAGATGCATAATAAAGAGATAGTATCAACATTCACTTTTCCGACTGGAAAAACTCCTTGACACGATCTTTAAAAACTAGAAGGATACAGCTTTTCTAATGGATTCTGCTGTGCATTCCTCAACCATAAACTAACTTATACTTTTAATCTAACACCTATACTGTGATCAGGATCACCAATCCGCCTGCCGAGGGTGGCGATTACGGCAAAACCCCCCTTGTTTCGGGGACGCACTTTCAGCAGTGGACGTCTCAGAATTCCGTTTGTCAGTTTTGGCGCAAAATCGTTTAGAACACAGAACCCGATGAAGCTGGTTCAACCTAAGTCGAGTAGAAGCTAGCGAAATAGTAGCCAAGCACCACGAAGGGTACATTTGGGTCAATCAATACAGAAAGCATGATGGATGGCGGACAAAGTGGCCGATGTCGATGGCCTGACGCACCCACTGCTTAACTATTCATTATTTATCGATCGGCCAGCTAACAAGCATTCTTAAAGCTCACTTGCTCCTTGCTAGGTAATTTTAAAATGTTCATCTTAAGGGTCCGGCGACGGATGAATTTCCTATACAAACGTAATACCAAAATGATTTGTAATTTGAGCATATTTTCACCATGGTCTGCTATTATTTGTATTAAAATAGTATTTATCTAGGTTCCTGACACATTTTTTTTTCAAAATACCTTTCTGAAATGAAATTAAACCGAATCGCAATTTTACATTAAAGAATGAATGTATTCTTAGTTTTTGTGTAGATAAGTATTTTGAAAAAAGCTTGTGACAGGAACCTAAATAAATACTATTCTAATACAAATAATAGCAAACCATGGTGAAAATATTCTCAAACAACAAATCATTTTGGTACTACGTTTGTATGGGAAATTCATCCGTCGCCGGACCCTTAAGAGGTAGAGTAACTTGTTGCACAATGGACATTATGCTGGACATTTTCTCATATAATCTCGTCGGAAGCAGAGCTTCTATTATGATAAACATATGGATGATTTAATAGGAACTTCAATACATATTCATTTGATACTACATACTACTGGTATTCAGAAAAAATCGTTCAAGCGCCAGATGCTATTAAGTTTTAGACAATAATATATTTTCTCTTTCAAATTCGACGACCGATGCGGCGCAGCGGGCGAAGGTCCGCCTGCGACGCAAGAGGTTGCGGGTTTGATTCCCGCCTTGGGACACATGTTTGTACGATCTACAAATATTTGTTCCGGGTGCTCTGGGTATTTTCTATATATAGTAAAAATATCTATCTGTGTAATGTATTGTTTTAAGTATATCAGTCATCTAGTACCCATAACACAAGCTCTGCTTAGCTTGGGTAGCCATCTAGCGATGATGATGTGTGGATTGTCCAGCATTATTTATATTTATTTATACATGAAAAATATTGGAAACCATTGTTGAAGCTCATCCAAGCATCTCTATGATCAAAATATTATTATATTCTATTATAATGAAAGTCTACAGATTTAAACTCCAAAGTGCCTAAGGCAGACCCAAACCTTCATCACTCAAAACTGCCAAGAGTAATCGATTCTATAGTTTAGAGCAGGTCTAAGCCAAATATGCTCAATGTTCCTAAATTTTTTGCCTTGGATGTCGATGGAAAAACACTCGCTTCGAAAACAGATCAATGACCTATGCAATGCCTTACGTAAGATTCTGATATTGGTACGAACTTTATTTTGATCTTATCAGATCATGCTATTGTTAACTTAGAGTAAGATTGTGTTCCGTTTCAAGGTAAACATGTTTAACATGTAAAATATTTAAGGTTTCATCTACTATTTACACGTATTTGTGTCAGACATTTGATTCATAAAGTACAGAATTGCAGATAAATTCGATTTTCATTCTTGTCTATGAAGAATTTACCTGAAGAGAGTTCAGTACTTGTACCGTCCCTAGTAATAGTTTGTTTGGCAAGGCCTCAGTTAATAATTATGTAGTAATGTATGTCATGTGATAGTATGTTATAGTAACTAACTAGATTACCTGTGAAGGTAATCGGATTCGGTTAAAAAAAATTGAGCAATTGAAACAGTAGACCTAACTGCAGACTGTTGCAAACAACCTAGAGGTTGCTCAACTGATCCATATCAATGCCAATCAAAAGCGTCCCCAAGACGTTGGCAGCAATGCGAAGCTCTGTATGGCAATGCTGATGCGCTACTATTAGGTACTATGTACTATTTAGGTACTACTATTAGGTACTATTAGGTACTATTTAGGTACTTTTTATTTTTATAGGGTGCAGGTTGCTTGCACGTTTACACACTCAGACAATTTAACAGCCTGAGATTCACATATAGGTACTCTACATTTGCATAAGGAACTCATTACATGCCGAGGAAGAAGGAAACCCACACAAACGAATAATATTATTCACAACTCTGTCGTAATCAATAGAACCTTCAGACTGGGAATTTTGAGTTGAAATTGAAATGTACATTTTAGGTTACTTGCGAAAGAACAAAATTTTTAAAATAATATATGTAGGATTTATTTTTAGATTAGTCTGATTACACACCACAACCCACATACGAAGATAACCACAGGAATGTTTTGTGTAACTGTTGATTATACGTTTATTTGTTTAGAGGCAGATGTAATTTCTTCATGAACAGTTACAAGTGCGCAAGAGTCGGTTTACGCAACAGCGAGGCAATGCGTACCAATCAGAGCATCTCGGTCCGTCTCCTTAAGCGGATTACTGCAATTTAGGATATTTCATTAAGCAGACAAGCGATAAAGCATATTTATTTCCTTCACTTTTAGAGGGTTAAGTTACTACGCAACCGCTGAAGTTTGTATTGGTTTGATTGGATTTCGGTTCCCAGCAGGAGATGAATTCGGAAGAATAAGTATCGAAAGATGAATCCCCGCTTGCAAAAACTTGGCGCGGTGACAGGAACGCTTCACATAAGGGCACTAATCAAAGCATAGCTGAATAAACATCCTAACATCACAAGAAAGTTTAGCCACAATTCCAAAAAGCTTTTCAAGCTTAGTTACATTAATTAACCCCTGAAAACTCAAAGCAAACGTAAATAATATTTGAGCAGGATTCAACTGAAGAATTATTACCTACAGATAAATTTTTAACAATCTGTCAAAAAATCGCAACATGAGACCTGCTCAAACGTTTAATTATTCAACGTTTATTCGTCTGTGAAACATGCACTGCATTCGAGGCTTTAAAACGAAAAATCACCAATAAATAATATTCATCCCCAATTGGATGCTAACCTCATTCACAATGTGGGTCATCGATTCATTATTCACGATGCACAAAAGAGCAGACCTAATTATCTTGCCGGAATGCACACCGCATGATTGAGGAAACCACAATTCTGTTCCGGCCATTACTTCCTACTGCTTTAACTGGGGCAAGGATGGTAAGTTCCGACTAGAAGAAGACGAGGCTAGACCAGAAATCAAGCTGTTGCGCTGGATAAGTAGGGCAGATGACGGCAACTGCGACTTGCAAACTTAGCGTTACTATCAGCAGATTTGAGCTCCTATTGTCTGACAATTAGTGCAAAGTATCGGTATAAAGAAGTATACTTAGTTCATTTGAAATGCAGCAGGTATATTTCATTTGAACCTTGGTTTTATGCAGATACATAAAGAATTCTTAAAACACTGTTTTTTTCTCTTCTCTTTGTGGCCGTTTTTACGCTCTTCGTTTGACATGGAGTAGCAACATCATTCTCTTGTCGTTTTCCCACAACGGGTAGAATAATGTCCGAAAAACAATATTGAGAGTGGTAGGTACATGAGTCAGAACGTAAAAAAAAAAATCATGTAGACAAATAAATACAAGTAGTGCTCGGAGAGATGCGAAACGCGCGCGTCTAGAACCGCACTCCCCTGAAGATGTCCCTCGTTAAGGTATGAAACGTCTTCCAACATAAATAAGGTTCGTAGTTAACCCGATTACATCCGTAATGAATTCGTCAAACTACGATAATTTTTATAGTAAAATAAATACAATTTATAAAATGTTCCGAAAGCATTTGAGAGGTGCGAGAATTGTACAATCAATTCGTACAATTACCTTTCTTTTTGTGACTCGTGGTTCGACAGTGGGTACTGCAGCACTGTCTGCTGATCCTCCATCTCCACCACGCATTGTGTCCCCAGTTCGAGTTCTGAAACAAATGAATACATTATTAACCGACTTCACAAAAAGGAGGTGGTTCTATGTTCGGCTGTATGTATTTTTTTTAACCCCCAACGCAAAAGGAGAGGGGTGTTATAAGTTTAAGGTGTCTGTCGGTGTATCTGTCTGTGGTATCGTAGCTCCCAAACGGATGAACCGATTGTCGTTTAGTTTTTTTTTGTGTCCTAGATAATTTTATCCAAAGTGTTCTTTTCTTAGCCATGCATGTTTCATGAATATCAGTCGGGGGTTTTTTAAAAAAATTATTTTGTTCTTGTTTGTCAATTTCTCTGTTAATTATGGACCGATTTCAATTTTCTAGTTTCGATTTCGATTTTCCCATAAAAAATTTAGTCCAGAGGGAGTATTTGTCCCGCAAAACGTATAAAACAGTGTAAATATGAAGGAATATGAATTCGAGTTTTACATATTTCAAAACAATTAAATTATCATTCGATTCCTATTCATATAAGGGAATTATTACCGAATAGGCAGAATAGGCACCCGATATTCATCGGATTGACTTTCCTGTAGTTATTTTTAAAATAGCTGTTATCGAAGTATTTCAATGAATATACCTAACAAATAATACCTCTTATGGAACCAGGTGAGAACTCTGTGTCTAGTTAAACCTAACATAGGCTTTAAGGCACTTCTAACCAAAATGTAATGTTGTGTTTCACCTGAACAAATAATTCTAATTTTAAAAACAAAAAATATTTTATGTACGTTTACTTGTTCTGATAAATTCTTCAATCGTCCTTCAAATTGGAACTACGAATAAATAATAAGTCATGGAATAAATCATTTATAATTGACACCATTGATGACTGACTGAAATAATAGATTCGACAAATAGCAAAGCGCGCTATCAGAGTTCCAACGGCTAGGTAATCATTATTAGTATGTTATCTAATCTGATGGTAGAGGTATGATTTCAAGGATTAAAGGATTTCCTTTAAATTAGCTAGACCTTTGGGTTGATCAAGGTCATTTCCGTCCGCAAATAAGATTCATAAATCTATTCGTTCACAGACCTCAAGCAACCAACCAGGGTCAAACTGACGTTTAAGGGTCAAAGTTCCTGCAGTCCAGTCAAAGTTCACAAATCGCTTGAATTTTTTTTCCTTTCCTTTTATTTATCGCTGTGCCAGCAAACACTGAGTTATCGTCCTCTCTATTATGGTGTCAAAGAAAAAATACGACGGTGGTTACTCACCTTAGACTACGACAAAACAGAAAAAATACTGGTAATTCAAGCCCACACCGCAATTTAGCCGCCTTTATATGCATAATATATTTTCAGGTAGGTATTAGGTATATATTTCTTAAACTACTTCTTTCTGATTTCGATTGCTTAGTCGTTTTTCATCCTAATTTGTTAATTTGTTCACAGCAGTTCCCTTCCCACCAGTAGCGCACGCTGACTCCACACACAAACATACACTCTCTTAATAAATTTCCGTGACCTTGCTTACTCATTCATACCCATTGTCATAGCATCCTGTAGCCCATCCATTAGCTTATGCTTAAATTTATTTACCTCAATCTTTATACCTATAGTTATTTCGTTTTACTGCATGTCTTTCACATTGTAGATACTTATTTTATTTTATTTTTGTATTTTATTATTGCATTTGTCATAATTTTTTCATCGTATCTATTTGCTAGTGTACTCTAAGTGTCACGGCAATCAATCATTGCTCACTCGGTCTCCCGCGAAACAGGCCTAGCCTAGTGCGGGAATCATAGGTAATCAATGCTCTCACATTCCAAAGTAACATCTATAGGTAACATTAAGATATTATGTTAGTTACCCTAGTAATGGCAAACAAATTATTTTGTACCAGCGACCCGCCCCGGCTTCGCACGGGTGCAAATGGTGCAATGCTGCTACTAAATATACTACAGAATCGGCCCCCGGCCGGTACCGCTGCAACCGCTATGTCCCTGCATTTCAAATCTGTGATATCTTCGAAAATATTCATTTAAATTACATGCTGTAAAGGGCCATTTTGATCTATATTAAATGCACATTGTATTTATTACTTAATTGGATAAGGATTAATGCTGTATTGCTTAAAATCGATTCGTATTCTTTATAGGGACAGACAGACAGACAGACAGACAGCGGGAGCGGTTTTGTTTTATACTATGTAATTCTGTATTTGTTTATTGTACTAAAAATAAAGGTGCGAGTTGGCAGCGGACGACATGAGGCAGCAGCGGACGACGTGTCGCAGCGACGCGTACTGGTTTTACTTCTATGAAATGTGTCGCTAACTACGGAGGGAATTTCATAGAAATACATAGAAACCAGTAGTGTCGCTGCGACACGTCGTCCGCTGCTGCCTCATGTCGTCGGCTGCCAACTCGTACCTTTTCCTATGCGACCTTCACGCGCACCATTCCTACACCTTCCTTACCACTCTTTTTAAGAATGGTTTACCTGACGCTGACGTTAAAGCGGTCAAACAAGATTTTGTTTACATAGAACTCCAAGTATACTGGAAACAACTGACTTATAAAGATATCATGTTGTTTACTAATCGAAATTATCGCCGAGTAGGTATGTCATTCATGTTAGCCAATGCTGTGTAGGTGATGGTGACTCAACCAGAAAGCGAGTATTGCGTTCGCGCCGATGCCGATGTTAACAAATCCGGTTCTAGATAAAGCTGGCTTATGTAAAGCGAGTAGTATTTTGCCGGGTGGCTAGACTACAATTTTGCTTTACTACCTATTTACGTAGCTGTTCTGTGCTGTATTAGGTTGGAGACAGCAGCAGCTGCCGGCAAAGGTAAGATGTTTGAATTATACAGGCTTAAATGCTTACAATAAGTACTACAATTTTATTGACAATAATCATCAGGAGCTTGAAGAAATATTTGTCAAAGGTAAGTTTAACATCTTACTACATATTGGAAAGATTTTCTACACAAGGCACTATCCACAGCTGTTTACTGCAGCAAGTTACTGATAACTTCTACAACATACAAACAACTTAAATGGTGCTGGACAGGACACATGCTAAGAGATGAAAAGGAGACGTAGACAAAATAATAACCTAATGGTACTTACCCCCGAGAAAGCACAAGAAGGAAAGGCAGACAAAACAAATAATGGGAAGATGATATCAAAAGGGTGGCAGGCCCCGAATGGACCCACACTGCAAAGGACCTTCGAGGAGGCCTAACAAAGAACAAGCTGGAAAAAATTTAAGATAGAATTAAAATCAAACTTCACAACAATTCAGCATTAAAGGCTTATTTTATTTTAATTCATATAATAAGTATTTTTTACGGGTTTAAAAAAAAAATTACCACTCAAAAGTTACTTACCTAAATACATACGTAAAACATTATGATATGCCTCAGAAAAATTCAACATATTGATAGAATGCAAGTTTGGAATTTCTGGGATTCTGGCGAATCAAGGAGGCTGCAGAGCGGAAACCAGTTTCCCATTATACAATACTTGAGGCCAAGACATGAGAACCAACTAACATGCACAATTGAGTGCAAGAACAGCAAAATACCAAATGAATTTGATAATAAACAAACAGAAAATAGTATGAATAAAATACTTCAACCAAATTGCCTTACCTACCCAGACTGATACACAAATTGACAAGGTCAGATTAATTATTTAGCAAATTAAAGCAGTATTCAGTCATAGCTAGCCACCATACCAATTATTTATAGCCACATAGGTACAAAATAGGTAATAATAATATACCGAAGGCACAGTCTTCTACAAAATTTCTATCAGATTATGGCATGTATGTTAGAAAATATGCAATTGAAACTAATACTGTCTATGTCAAAGTTTCTCATACAAAAAACTATAGAGTTATCTCAGGAAATACCAAATTATGATTGTAATCTGTTATTCTACCAGGCTCGATAATCAAGGAATACAGCCTCGAATAAAACATCGTCACATTTTATCAAGCGCTTAAACAAGTCGTAGATAAGTTATTGGTACACAGTCATCTGTCCGATAGCGATTTCTTTATTTATTAGCGAAGGAAACCAGCTTACCTCGCCTGTTAAAAGGACGAACTCGAACCGCGACTTTAATCTTATCCGAGGCCATTTTACACTTATTTAACACTAATATAATCAAAACACAACACTTTGCACAAGATAGTATGATAGATTATTGCACATAATCACCCATATTCTAAAACAACAAAATTCATTATTTCACGCTCCGATCGCGACGTTCTCAAAATTGACACTGAGCGCCATGTTGTTTTTAGGTTGCGTAGTAGTGTAGGTGTGACTAGTACACAAAATGCTTTCCTAGTTTAATCGGATTTTTGGAAGTTAATTCATTAATTTTATAAACATGAGTACTAATTCTGAATAATTTTTCGCGGGTTTTATGAAGGCAAAATTAAACCTGAAGCTAATTCAAAATAGACAAAAACGTTTCGTTCATTGTGTTTGGATTGTAAACCTTTATCTAAACGGAACGTTTGGACTGACTGACGTTATCAAACTGTCAAAACAGTGAGAGTGCCATTTTCTAGTGTTGCTTGCATGCACCAAAGCTTGTGTCAAATTTGGAGTTTTAGTACGAACTAGCAAATCGGATTTAGTCAGAGAATATTTCCAAAATAGAGAAAACTGAACTACATCAACTTACAAACTCCAATCCTTATTTACCTGATACTCTAAATTATAATAGAGATTTCTGCTAATTATGTAAATTCAAACAAAAAATAAGTAAGTTGGTAACGGAGTTTCTGAATAGCTCTGCAGGGACCAGTGGTAAGCAGCAGCTGACCACCGGTTAAGAACTGGTTAAATAAAACTGTATTTATTTTCCATATCCTGAAAATTTTGGTGTTTCAAAATGTAACACTGGAGGTGCTAAAGCGTATTTTTTTATATATAATTATTAATCATTTTATTTCTCACACCAGTAGATTCTAACGAAATAGTAAAATTAATAAAAGTGCTGAAGTAGATAATATTCCCATTCAAGTAGTGAAAGGTAGCATCCACTTCTTAGCCGAACTTCAAACCTGATTTTTTTCCAGACGATCTAAAAAAAGCTTTAATCGTTACATTAAACAAAAAAGGCATAAAAGTGATTTAAAAACTAAAGAGTAATAGCAATATAATATGTTTTTCCAAAACAATCGAAAAAGTTTTATATTCGAGAATCGTATCCTTCTTATCATCACCATCAAAATCATCAGCCTAAATTAGTCCACTGCTTAAATGCTCATAATATCATACATGAAAATCAATTTGGTTTTCAAAAAGGAAAAACACTGCACTTGCTATCTTCAAAACCTTAAAACAAGTGAACAAAATTAAACATGGTATTGCCCTGTATCTTGACATGACACGCGCGTTTGACTGCGTAGTTCATAATACTCTCATAAACCAGAAAATATTGGTATAAGAGGCAAAGCTCTAGAGCTTTTCAAATCATATTTACAGAGAAGAAGTCAGTCGGTTGTTGTTAACACCTAACTTATAGCCAATAAAACGATAGAAAGGATAGAATCAGATTTTCAAGACCTACAGTTCCAGAAGGAAGTATTCTTGGTCCACTACTCTTTTTAATCTATGTAAACGACTTACCCAATATAACAAATCATCTGTGTGTTACGTATGCAGATGATGCTACGGTCTACATTCCGCAAGAAAATAAAACCATAGAACAATTAGAATCAGACGTAAACTTCACTTTAATCAATATAATAGAATGGTTAGAATCAGTTATGAAGTGAGAATCTTTAAGTAAATTTAAAAAAATCAAACTACCTACGTTTTAAAAATTATAAAACACCAGACATAAACTTAAACATTTCATATAATAGTATATAAAGGAGATAAATGAAACCAGACTTCTTGGCGTAAACATAGACAAATTATTAACTTGGAAATTTCACATCCAAAAAGTTAACTCTAAAATTTCAAAATATGTTTATGCTCTATGAAATCAACACTGTCAAACAACTGCTACAAACAAATTGCAGTAAATGCATAGTATTATGATGCGAAAATACAGTGGGGAACTCTGTGGACATAGAATCTACTTTCATCATGCAAAAAAAGTGCCTGTGAGCTATTTTCACTTACAAAGTACAGAATCTCTTCGCAACATATTTAAAGACAATAATATTTTGACCTGGTCTGGAAAACACATAATGGAAAATATGCTTATTTATAAAAGACAAAAAATAAATCTTCTTTGAAAACCAAGCTAGTCGACATAATAACCTACGCAAAAACTACAAATACATTATTTGCATGCCTCTAGTAAACAATGCAATGTTCCAGAATAGTACATATATTTTTGCCTATACAACATACAACAATTTACCGTTAGAAATAAAAGAAATATATGATAATAAATTCAATCTTAAATTAAGAAAGTATCTTTAATCAAAAACACATTATATCTTATTATTAATATCAAATAATAAGACCAACTTTGTACACAATTTGCACAATAAATATTTCTTATTTATATTCATAATTTACCTGCAATTTTGGTGCTGGAAATGATAGAGCTATTTATTTTCAATTATAACACAAAAATCGTTATAAAATTAAACTAAATGGACAATTTTCGAAAAAGTAGTAAGATGTATTTATTACACAAAAACATGCAATAAAAAAACTTTAGAGTTCAATATCTCGAAAACTGTTGGTAATGATGGAAAATCCATACTCTCAGAATCAAAATCATAAGGATGGTCGACTTAACCAATAGTAACCCATTAAAAATAGCGAAAAAGTAATTACTTCTATGAGTTTCTGATTAAAATTAACTAAAAGTCACATAATGTGTTCCTAACTTTTTTTAAAATGGCTCTGCATCTATTTTGGTTTGACACAGTTCTGACAATCTGGCACTAATAAAGAGAAATATGTTGGCAACAATTTAGCTGACAGACGTGACATAGGTACATGACAGCTGATTTTTTGAGAGCTTATTTCTTGAGACAGAAAAAAACAACCCAAACCAACCACAAACAAGTTGAGCATTTTCCTGCGAATCATGGTTTGCCGATGCATTCGAGATTCCATCGACCTACCGAATTAACACGAGATCCACCAGAATCCAGGAAATTATAACAATTCAAAAACCAAGGTATCATTCATTATGGCATCTGACCCTCTTTTCGGATGGGATCTTACATTCAAGACTGTAGAGAGAGACGTGAAACGAAAGTCTGATGTGATTGTGGCGTTTATTCATTGGAATCTCATGAAACGGGGCTTACGAAGCATCGGTATCGGTGATGAGGTCGGTATTTAAGCAGCAATGCACATTGCAACCAAAATAAATGAGCTCTCAATTTGCACTATATTGCTGGCACTCATTTGTAAACTGCTTACTACCATACTATTGCTTATTTGTTTCAGCGAATCCTAACTGGAGATGAAGAGAAGACTGAGCTCCTGCCAACTGGTTGGAATGACAATGAAAACTACACTCTGAGATATGTGCTGGACAATAAACTTTTTATACTTCATGGCCTCAACACAGATGGCAATCTAATTGTGAACTTGATGGTAAGCTTTGCATATGGAACTTTCCTCCTACTTTTAACTATCCATATAGTCTAGGAAATTCATGGTTGACGTACATGTGTATTCCAAAATGGCTCTTAGTTGAGATGCTTTTTTACCTAGACCTTGATTTGAAATAGTTACAGTAAAATGTTGAACAAGCAAGTGGGTCTAGCAAGGCATGATCAAGACCGAGTTTTGGTAATCCTGTAGCTATTGTGTGCTCAGTAACTATTGAGCAGGGATGTAAAACGGTTCTTGTCTGACATGCTACTCATAAACAAACCATTGATATTCACCAGCTGATGACTCGAAGGCAAGATTATTAATTTTTTGCAATTTTTTTAGTGAAATAAAATGCTGCCCCTAGATTCTTCATTATTTTTTGTAAAAGTATTCCTACATGTGATGTGTGTGTGGGCTTTAGATTCACTATTCTGCAAAAAAAATATCCCTATGTATCTTTCAACAGATTTATCTCCAAATATTGGTCACAGGTAGTGAGGATATTTCAATAGGTACCTAAGTACAAGGGTTAAGAAATCTTTCAAAATATGTTTCTATTAAGTATTATTTATTCAGCTTAAAGAAAATTCCAAGTAATAACACATTGTACCTCTACTGTAAATTAGGTAGGCATGGATCATGTGTTGAGGATCCGCCGTGTGAGATTGTAACATCTACAAATTATTTCATTGCTAATTCAACAAACTCCAAAATAAGGTTATCCTTAGAAAAAAGTGACAAAACAATGCAAACTAATGAAAATAATCCTAAATCTTCATTTAAAATCAAGTTTTACAACTTCTTATTTTTAATGTGTAAAAACCAAAATATTATTTTGTATTTTTAGACATTATCAGATGAGGTACTACAAAAACCAATGGTTCTAACAGCGTTTAGCTAAACAGTGTCTTAACAGTTAGAGATGTGTTTAACTCCCGTTTAAACTATGTCTAAGCTGTGTCTTACTGTAAACCATTGTAAAACCCAGTTTTGGGGGAACGCTCTTGTTAAAGAAGCTCTAATTTTTTTAAAAAACAGATATCAAATTTTTCACTTAAATAAATAAATAACGCTGGACAATTCACACAGCATTATCTAGCCCCAAGCTAAGCAGAGCTTGTGTTATGGGTACTAGATAACTGATATACTTAATACAATACATTACTTATATAGATATTTTTATTATACATAGAAAACACCCAGACCAACGGAACAAATTTTCTGCAGATCGTACACAAAATTGTTCCGTGGCGGGGATCGAACCCGCAACCTCCTGCGCCGCAGGCGGACCTTCGCCCGCTGCGCCACGGAGGTCGTCAACTTGTAATATAACTATGTAAATTTTTATGTTGTAAGCAAGGTCCGTACTCCCAATTCATGTAAAAATCTGTTATTTCCCTAGGAATTTTACATATCCTTACGTTAGTAATGTAAAGCGATCATTGCGAACATTCTGAATATTCAGTTTTATCTCTAGTTTTGTTCACAGTTGAATTGTTGTACTTCTCGTTTAAAAAATGTGTGGAAATTCGACTGCCAATAGCTAAAACCAGACATAGTTTATATATTGGGAAGGGCCACAAGACAGCCCATTTCCCAGATTCTTATCCCATTATTGATAACATATACAACCTATAAATATCCCATTCCCATGACTTAAACAGTATCAAATTACTGTCCTACCCTTCTCATGCATATTGTCAAAGTATGTTCACCCTACACACGCTAAAATGCTCCCGCCATCACCAAATCAAGCTGAATTCTACCTAAAGGTTCGTAGTATGCAAAAACCTTTTTGGAGGGATGATGATTCTTATGATCGAGAGCGTAGTTCCATATCCGCACGATAGAGGTGCTGTACTAAATTGTATGGAAAAAGGAGGCGTCACGATCATGTCTCGTTACTATCGTCAAATTGAGTCACCCCTCAGGTTACTTTACTTTTCATTTCCAATGTTTGCCTGTCTGTTTTTGAGTAGGTACAGTTTTCCATGGCTATAGTGCAATGGTTGAGTACGAAACACTAACCCCATTATATGCAAATGCTTCTCAGATTTAAGCATATCTCAATTAGTAACATACATAATACTTCTTTGGTCTCAAGTGATGAATTTTTGACAAATTTTCATCACAAAAAAATACCTACTTGGGATATGTATGCTTTAATCTGAGTTGCATTTGAGTAGTCAGTGAGTATAGGATAAATATTATTAGTGAGTATAGGAATAGTGAGGGTTAGTCATTCTCTGACCTCTACGATGAAATTATGTGTTCAGCATTTGACTTTTTTACACCCACAGAGATCAGAAGACCTGTCAGTATCAAACATAGCAGTGAAAATAGATGAAACAGTAAAGGATACCAAAGGGGCCATTGAAAAAATGATTCCAGATCACAAAAACCTTATGTTCACTATAAAACGGGACCTAATTGACACTTTGGCGGAGAGAACTACTTGCACTGCAGAAACTCAAACTGGAAGTAGGTCCTATTATAAAACTTTTTTTGAAAAAACATTATATTATACAGTTTTGTGCTTGTCCTAAAAACTTTGAGTGGCACACCTTTTCAATTATTAAAGTAAGCAAATTAACATTTAATTCTAATTTTTTTTGTAGCTCCATCTTCAAACAACCGCAGACAGCCAGACGATCCATTGAGAGTTCCTCCGAGGCCCATGCCAATTGCACAGCCTGATACCCCAGATTTATGGTAAAAAAACAGATAAAATGCCTCGAAATATTGCTCAAAATAAGTTATGTATTTGCATATTATATGAAAACACATTGGAAGCACAAGCAGAGTCAAGCCAAGGGTAAGCAGAGCTTGAATTATGGGTATCACCCAGATGACTGACATAATTATATGCCCAGACCCTGAATCGAACCAGGAATCGAATACCCTTCTGTGTTGCTGGCGAACGTTCGCTCACATCGCCACGTAAATTTTACAAAATGTACTAAATTATAATTTTTCAGGGAGCTTCCACCAGCAGGGCTTCCAAATCTAGGTCGTTCGGATTTAGACCCATTTGCACCAGCAGGAGGCGGCATGTTGTTCAACCCATTTGGTCCAAGACGGGATATTGAGAACCCTGGATTAGGGATCCCTGGAGGTCTCCCAAGGTGAATTATTATGTTATTTTATGAGTTACTTGTCGCCGCTTGGAAGCGTTTTACAGTAAGAGACGGATAAAAAGTAGCCATTATGTTATTCGAGATTAGAGACTATTCGTCCATCAATTCAGTACCTAGTTTTGAAGTGGTCCTGGCCTAAACTCTTTACTTTTACAAACTTATAAGTAGCGTATTTTGTTATTCTGTTTCAGGGGAGCCGTACCGCCGGGCGCTCGCTTCGATCCCTTCGGCCCTCAAGGCGCTCCGATGCCGGGCCGTCGGGCTCCGCCCCCAGATGCAGACCACCTGCCCCCACCAGGGTTCAATGATCATATGTTTATGTAGCATTTATTACAAACTGCAGCTCACGCTAGTTGTTATGGCTGATATAGAATTATGCGGTTACCAGTGATCCCATCAAATTTAATACATGAAGAGGATGAGCATGTCATCCTCATTTAAAATTCTATTAAATTTGATGCCATTTTTAAATCATGGTGAACAAGTGTTTGTTTACTAGCACCTGTTAGGGATAGTCATCTCTGCAACCTGCATGCATTTAAGGGTGGTCTTCCATTATTCGGCAAATATCTTTGTCCAATGAACATTTGGCATGGGCATCTGTCAAATTAATTTAATCAAAAATATTGGGCATCAAAATTAGACAAGGATATTTGACGAGTGGAATAATAACACCATAAAGTAAAAATTATACACTGCCAACTCATCATCTGCCATAAAATATTGGCGTGAGCTATGGCTGTCTGTTTGGCCTCTTGAAATCTAATTGAGTTTTAAGATTGAAGCTAACTTTAGTCAGTCATTAATAGCTATAAAAATGGTTTCGGGAGTAAAGTTGTCAAATACCAACTGTTTCAGACTTTTATTAAATTACTATCATTCTCATTAATTCTAGATAGGTATCATTTAATAACATGTTTTTATCCAGGAAACTATCCTGGTACAAAATTACATCGAAATATTTTGTACGAGAGTACCTACTTAGGAAAAGTGGAGGGGAGGAGTTTTTCTACTTCATATAGGCAACTAAAGGCAGGTGGTTCTTTCATTATGATATTATCTCTCCTCCGTAAACCGAGACGTTCTCGGTGACCCCGTTGACCCAATCACCGCCGCTAACCCGGAGGTGACGGCAACCGATTTGCTTCCGCACACTACACAGCCGACCAAAACCGACCCCGCCGGATGCGGGGTCGAAGAATTCCCCGTTTCCGCCCATATAGGTGCACTCGTGCACCTAGGCGCAACCTCCCTTCCCTCTCGTAGCATCTGGCAACAGCCCAAGCCGAGGCTCGCACCTAAGTGGTGGCCCTTGTGCGTGTTGCCCCAACCTAACTTTTAACCGGGGCGAGGCACTGAGTTAAATGTACCTAGAGAAGAAATTTCAAACAAAAAACGTCTCATTCTCATGACAGCGGTGGCCTGGGCGCGGCAAGCGCTGCAGCGCCAAAATATTAACTAAGTCGGCTAACCAAACAATTAAAACATTCAAGAGTATTGTTTTCTCAACGTATTCTGACAACATGTCGCCCCTATAGATTTTACACCGCGCAGAGGTGACACAGATTTTGTACCTACATAACTTAGTAAGAATTTATTCTCTATTTCAAAAATTTTTGTTTGCAAAAATAGTAGAAAATTAAAAAAAAAATGGATTGTTAAGCGTTTATTCAAACATTAATATAAATAGTTAATAGCAATAGTTTAAATTCAACTAAAATAAGCAGACAAATAAATTAGTAAGTACATTTTGTCCTAAGATATTTTTTAATACACTAATTTAACACTTCCATTGCCTATGACGCGAATCGCCATGTTTCAAGCTATGGTGGCAGCGACGGCGCGCGCGGGGCGCGGGCGCAGTTAATGAGTTAATTATTGTGTTCAAGTACCTAGGTACATACTTTTCATTGAATTAAGAGTGCACATTAGCATTTATTACTATTTTTTATTATTAATTGATGTGTTTTTGCAGTATCGAAATGCGCACGTCGTCATATTTTCTGAACTTTGTTCATAACTTGATATGTTCTGAAAGGAAAAAAAATTATAAAATTTTCAATAATTTGATTTCTTTGAAAATGTAAAAATTAAATAGTTTTGAAAAAACTTAAAGCCGACTTCGAATCCCTTAGTTTTAAAATCAAAATCAAAATCTCTTTATTTCCATAAATACAATAAATGTACACTTAGAAAAGGTCAAGGTTTTTTTTAAGTTTTGCTGGATAAATAGAAATCCCTGGGGAATAAAATATTGGGACCACCTTGGGAGCACCTATAAACAACTGAAAAGATCACCAAATTGGTCCGGAATCAGTCAATCAAATGACGGAGAAATCGACGAACATACTTATAAACATACTAAATACAGCCGAACATAGAACCTCCTCCTTGTTTCGAAGTCGGTTAAAAATATGAAACTGGTTAAAAATCAATAATAAAAAATTCAATCGTTTAAAAAAAACACCGCGTCAAGTCTGTCACCCTATCTGTCTTCCATCAATCACATTATTTTTACCTACAACCGGTTTTGAAATGGACATCTGCATGTTTTAGTCTATGATTACAATGGCGTGCATATTTATGAAAAATTATTTCTATCTGTTGAGGTATTACGATATTATTACCTATTTATTCACATAATACAACAAATAATTTTACTAACTTGACTACTGGGTTGTTATTTTTCATTATTTACGTCCAGGGTCACACTTAGATTTGTATTTTCGTATTATTAGCGCGGCTCCATATGCGTCCAAGCTGCATGCATGTCGAAGCCACACTAATGTCAGGTGTACGGATTGCAGTACAGTTCAGTCGAACAGAGTGAGTGTTCTGATCGCGAAATCTAGTGCGTAGTACATATATATCGATGGGGCGAGGCGCCTTCTGCGCCCGCCAGAAGTCCGGTACGGTAACGCTGTCATGGCCATCTGCGGTCAACAGCATTTTAGACCATTCGAAAAAAAAATGATATTATGAGGGCGCATTTAAAAAAGCAAAGATAAATTTCATCTTGTATTGTACTTTCCCGTCACAGCGCTCAATGGCTAACAGCGGTCTTTCTACGTTGAAACGGAGGGCTTTTCAACACTATGCAAACTGAGCGAGGCTTCAGACCCATAAGAAAGCAGACGTAGGTACTTGTAGAGTAAAATCACTATTATTAGGTTACCTACCCAAAGTATCTGCGTGCGAAGGACGTATCTCATAGAACGTTCAGACTACTGCTTCGTACGTGCATTCTGTTTAAGATAGCCTACGCCCATCCCCAACCAAGGGCATAACCTATCTCCAGTACCAAGATCTCAGGTCTCTGTAGTCCGAACCACACCACCACCTGAGCATTGAGCCCCGCCGCAGTTAATATAAAGCCTCCACCACACAGCCGCGATTTTGAAGCGCGTCTCGTGTCGCCTCCCCCGTGTTTTCAATACGATCCGTTCAGCCGCCCCGCCGCCCTTAAGATAGTATCACACTTCTATTATTAAAGGCGACCGTTTTTGGGTATGTGTGTGAACGTAGTTACTCCTTCACGCTTAAACGGCTGAATATGTGTTTTATAAAAAGTTTTGCTACACACTAGATGGCGCTGCCCTGTAAACGTTAAAATACTGGCAATACTATGGAGCTGGCAATCTGACATAGGTGTTGACAACTAAGAAAATCTCCTGTTTCTGCGGGAAAATTGAGAAGTCACTCAAAACGATACGATAGTAGGTATTCATCCAACACAAGCAAGGTTCGTAGTTAACCCGCGTAGGTACATTTAATTGATATTATGCTAGTGGGTTAGTGTAAAGATAAAGAATAACAACTATTTAATAGCATTACCTACATTGATAAAATGGGTAGGTAGATAAACCTACTCATAATTACAACAAATCATTACAAGATAATTCCGGGCTAGTAAAGATTAATTTAAATTTGGTAATAGTAGGTACGATGTACAGCGTCGTTCATCGATAGGTAACCCTCGTTATAAACTTAATGTTAATTTATATTTTTGGGTAAAAATATTTTATACCTATCGAGAATATTTCGGTAAAATGAAGATAGAAAGCTGTTTCATCCAAACAACAAATATGTAAAAGGTACCTAGGTACCTGGTCCGAGACTTGGAATCTATCGCCTCTTTATGACCGCGACTTAGTTTTTTTATTATTATTATAACATATAAACAAAATTCTTAAAGTAATTTGCATAATTATCTAGGTTAGCTTTTTGTCTATTTTTATTTCTCAGTTATTTCCTACCCCCCGCCCCGCCGCGCCGAAAAGTTTTAATAGTTTTCACGGCTCGCTCCACTCCGATATTTCGGGAGACAATAATGTACGACAAAATATTGTACGTCACGATAATTGGTGACCAAATTTGTACACCCAAATAATTCGTGTACATGGCTTCCGATTATCGTGGTGTGCATTATAATGAGCGTACAATATCAGGCCGTGCTTTATTAACACGTGACGAGCTTCCAAACTCAATTTTGTACGGCCCATATTAAACACCCTAATAATTCGAAGCCATGACACGGTTTATTGGGGTGTACAATATCGGGGCATGCATTATCAGCACGTGTTGCTATTGTACGCATAATAAAACGAATCCACTAGAAGACAGCAGCTGTCAAATCGATGCTTCCTTTACACCCATGGCGTGATAACGATTGAAAATCGTGCACCAGGTGGCAGCACTGGCAGACAGTTTTATTTATCTATGCCTCTATGGTCAGTGCTTTCGTTCCCGCCAGTAGCAAGGAACATTATACTCTATGCCAGCGATGCCAGTAGTATTGTTCTGTGCCGCCAGGGCTCCACTCCGTCCAGTTTAATAGTAAACATGTTAATTAATTGTGAATAACTTTCACTAGCAAACATGTTAATTAATTGTGAATAAATTTCACTAGTCCATATTCTTACCATTAGCACCCATAATATGTATGATGTACACTGTACATTGTACAGTGTCTATCTATGTGAAACGGAAAATGGGAGGTCAATAATGCTCTACAGGAAATGTGGTCAAAATGGCTTGTATTGTAGCCATTCGTAGAAGACAAGGCCAACAAGGACTTCAAGACGATTACAAACAGATGAATCAATCGTAAGCATTTACAAATTTTATTTGTTAATTTAGTTTTCTAGTGTTGTGTCCAACCTAGCCTATGTTCTTATATATACCTATAATGCAAGTATACTTAAATGTATACACAGCCTTTGAAAAAACCTTTTCTTATCTCATGAAATCAATTTATTCCTACTCTAGCCAAACTCAAGATACCTACAAAAACTGTTGTGCAACAGAATCTCCTCATCATAGTTCAATAAAAACTTTAAAAAGTTTCAGTTTCAAAGTAATATATTAATTTCTGGGATATGGCAACTACTTATTATTCAATCGGTTACATACCTATTTCGTGGCCTTGTAAACTTCAAGCTAATGATTTATAAAATTTAATAACGTACCTATTTCTTATCTTCTATTTCAGAGGCAATCAAGAAACATGTTGCCAATCAACGTGATACAAGACAAAAATCATTTTGCCAGAGAAGAAGAAAGAAGTCAGTCAGTCATCTTTTATCTAAACAGGTAATCATTTTGTATCTATTTTGTCTAATGATTCATTGAATTGTTAATTACAACTGAGATAAAAACAACGGGATGACATTGTTTGTTATCTTCTGAAAGCAGTTCAATGACTAAATGCTGATCCATTACTTGAACCCTCATCAATCTTCCATCATAGTATTGTAGTTTCAATAACTTAAAGTTATGTCATACTCATAAAGTTTTTACGTTTACCTACTAGTATTTAGTAATTAGTAGTAGAATAGTTATCTGAACCAACTACACACTAAAAACATACTTTATTTTTCTTTTATTATTTCTTTTTTATTTATTAATTCCTGTTTCAGCCGGGTAAATGTGGAAAGAAATGCAGTGCCTACCAATCGATTAAACTCCTGTGGAAATTCAAAGAAATAATGAAAACCTAGGAAAATACATCAACATAAAATGGAAACTGTTATCAATACATACACATACAGTACTCCCAGTGCTAACATGGTGATGCTAATTTTTGAGATCTTACTAAGGCACACAATATCATAAAGCTTGAAGTCTGCCAAAGATTGAGGAAGATGAGCATGTTAGTTTTTAGAAAGCTAGATAAAGTTAAGAAAGATAAACAAATGGAATCGAATAACATGTTGTGCCAACCCCACCCAGAGTGGGATGTGGGCAAGGCAAGGGCAGATGAGATTCAATCATGAGGAGCAAAACGAAACTAAATGATGTCTACAAAATCCTCAAGAACAAAATGATGGGTGATGGGCAGGACAAACAATACAAGGAACAGAGAAATGTTTCTGTCTAAGTTACAGTACTCCCAGTGCTAACATGGTGATGCTAATTTTTGAGATCTTACTAAGGCACACAATATCATAAAGCTTGAAGTCTGCCAAAGATTGAGGAAGATGAGCATGTTAGTTTTTAGAAAGCTAGATAAAATTAAGAAAGATAAACAAATGGAATCGAATAACATGTTGTGCCAACCCCACCCAGAGTGGGATGTGGGCAAGGCAATGGCAGATGAGATTCAATCATGAGGAGCAAAACGAAACTAAATGATGTCTACAAAATCCTCAAGAACAAAATGATGGGTGATGGGCAGGACAAACAATACAAGGAACAGAGAAATGTTTCTGTCTAAGTTTATTTTGCATTGGTCCCATAAGGATTACAAATCAAAATATAATAATAATAATAAAAACGAAAAGATGAACTTAATTCAGGCATGGTCTGGTCATCACAAAAAACATGGAAGCGGCTTTTGTCAAAAGGCAAACAGAAGACATAAACGACACAAAAGTTTAAAATTCAAAATTCAAATTCATTTATTTTGCAAAACATGGGTAATAGTTTTAAATAGATATTATTATTAGTATTATGGTTAAAGAAAGTGCATTTTTTGTTGTTAGTTCATATTTTATTAAAGACTTTATCTTAGCATGGTTCTAAAATTTTTGTTACTACTAATTATACCTAATAAATAACTGTCTGAATAAAAGGCTTATATTATTATTATTAATTCAACCTTATTCTACCGATTTCTACCCTAGACTTCGCATGTATTTTTCGGGAGTAAAAAGTAGCTTTTATGTAAATCCAGGCCTAGAACTACATCTTTGCAAAATTTAAGCCGAATTAGTTCAGTCGTTCATGAAGAGAGAACATACCTAATGAACATTATCTAAACATCCAAACTTATGCTATTATATTAAGTTCATAGTCATGTAGGTCTCCAGGACCATTTTATTGAATGTTTGAAGGTATTTATAGGTACAGTCTAGTTTTTTGGATTAAAAATACGGTTAACTGAAATGTTTACTGGGAGTTTAAAAAATAAGCAATTTTATAGATTTCGGGAGAGACAATTCACTAACATGTGATAACCTGCAAAATAAGTGCAGGTAGATGCTGGATGTGGCAAGCTTGAAAACATTGTAACAGAGATGGAACATCCTTCTTTTTTTGAAGTCGGTTAAAGCCTACATAGAATAATTCCTTAATTTTACACTGTATTTAAGTTACAAATACTAATGCCTCACGGGAATATATTTTAATGGAACTATCTCGGGATTATTCTTATTAGACCTAAATGCAATGCCGAGAGCACCAGCAAAGAGAAATGAACGGTGAACGTATACAATAGACTTAAAAAACCTACGCTTTACCTACCAATCTCCGATATACCTAGATACCTCATTGATCCATAAATGGGTAATCCTAGTAATAGCTAGCATGACTTCGATTTCATAACCTTCCGTTATACCTAATCTGTGATTTAGCGGAGGTAGGTAATCGCAAAACAGGGTGTGCGTGCAAGAACTGACATATTGTATATATCTCAATTTTGTATTCTTGAAAATAAATGATTGATTTGAATTGAAACTTAGTAACTTACCAAGCGTGCATACGCGCGAATGCAGAACTGCAGACAGATTCGCGCACAAGTTACCAAGCGCGTGCTGTATGGTAACTTGTTGATTTATATATTCCTACGTATCTTATATTATTAAGAGATTTTTTACACGTAGCGCCTTAGCTAAGCAAATTGTGCCGAGCAGCTGGTTAGTTAGAATTACTTAAGTACGCAGGTAGGTTCGCGTGGGGGTCCCGCCAAGTCTCGCTCAGTTTGCATAGTCTAGAACGAGATGCCCTCTATTTTGACGGAGAAAGGCAGCTGTTAGCTATTTAACGTTCTGGCGGAAAGCTGAAAAGAACTTTTTGAGTTAAACTGAGAATCTAAAATATATATTTTCTTAGCCCAGAAAGAATTCTAATAATAATGTGGTTAAGATATGGATGTAGGTAATTAAAAATATGAAACTAAAGTGACGACCTCCGTGGCGCTGCGGCAGAAGTTCCGCCTGCGACGCAAGAGGTTGCTGATTCGATTCCCGCCTCGGAACAAATTTGTGTACGATTTGCAGAAATTTGTTCCATTGGTCTGGGTGTTTTTTATGTACTATAAAAAAAAACTATCTATGTACCTATATAATGTATTATATACATATCAGTTATCTAGTACCCATAACACAAGCTTTGAGTAGCTTACTTTGGGGCTAGATGGTGCTGTGTGGATTGTCCAGCATTATTTATTTATTTATTTAAAATAAATCAGCCGGCATCATCTAGCCTAGCCCAAGATAAATAGAACTTGTTATTTATAGGTACTGATATACCTACTCAATACAAAACAATAAAAACACTTTGCCCGAGGCGGGAATCGACCCTGCAGCCAATCGCAGGCGGACCTTGGCGCAGGTAATTCGAATCAGTTGTCAAGTACCTACCTAGCTACTTGACTTACTTTGCATAGTAAAATAATGTATCTATCTACTTACTTATCTAAACAATGCCACAATTTAACAACAGTGATTCTCTACATAGTATAAAACATAGTCGCTTCCCCTGTGTATGCTGAGATCTTTAAAACTACGCAACGGATTTTGATGTGGTTTTTTCAATAGATAGAATGATTCAAGAGAAAGGTTTGTATGTATAATACATGCATAATATAGTAGACAAACGCTGATAATTTTAGAGGTTTCTAATGTGCATTCTTTTGCGCTTACATTGCAAATGCTGGCTGAGCTGAACCCTACGAGGTAGATCAAAATAATGTACTACAATTTTTACACCTTAATAAGGCCTAAAAAAATCCGCGATGGTATTATGTCTATCTCTTAGGGATAATCCACAATAATATTTTTTATCCTTTATTTTCTCGAAGAAATTACAGATTTCAAATGCAGGGACGTAGCGGTTGCGGGGTTGGTACCGACTGGGGGGCCGCACCGTATTGCACCAGTGCAAAGCCGGGGCGGGTCGCTGTCGCTAGTATAGTATAAACACAGATATTATAATACTATACTAGTAGTATAAAGTAGGTAGGGTAGGTATCAGCTATGATAATTAAATTATGTACCAACGTAATATCAGTACCTACGAAATGAAGGAAGGTACCGAGGCTCTTCGGGTTTTCAAAAAATTATCTGAGCGTCTAGTCGAAGCGACGCGTGAAACGAGAGCTGGTCAGTATCTGGCACAGCGCATCAGCATTGCCATACAGCGGGGCAATGCAGCCAGCGTCTTGGGGACGCTTCCGACTGGTATTGATATGGATCAGTTGAGCTACCTGTAGATTGTTTGCAACGGTCTGCAGTCAGCTCAATTGTTTCAAATGTAAATACCAATTATATTATAATTTTCTTTGTGAATAAAGGCTATTTAATTTAAGAATTACATGTACAAGTAGTACCTAGGTAATTATTTTCTGTAGGTTAGGTGCCTACAAGCCAAACTGTTTTAGCATTATTAGTAGGTAGGTAAGCTAGCTACCTACTTCATCAAGCACAAATAATGGGCTATCACGGAGAGGCGCGGCGGCGCGGCGGCGGCGGCGGCGTCGGCGGCGATGGATGGCACTATACCCACTTATGAATGAATGAATGAATTAACACTTTATTGCAAAGTATTAATAAAATAACTTATATCTAAATAAAGTAAAAACGTACAATAGGCGGCCTTATTGCTTAAAGCAATTTCTTGCAGGCAACCTTATTAGGTACTACCAAAAGGTACAAGTCACTGACTAGTTGGTAGTGCACATAATACAGGAATATACTTAATACATACATACAATACAAATACAAACATACCTACAGAAAATTTCACATACCTACTTACATAATATAGCTAATAACCAAGCTACACTGACATCAAAATGACAGGTAAAGGCGAATTAGAAATAATGAAACTTTATATGGCTGAAGATAGGAAATGTGACTTAAGTTGGGATTTGAAAGAGTTGATGGAAGGAGCAAGTTTGATAGCGACAGGCAGTTTGTTCCAGAGACGTACTGCCAGTACACTAAAAGAGTTACCATAATGGATTGGGAATGGGTAGGAAACTTGAGAAGTAAGTTATCTGATGACCTAAGATTGAGGGAGTTTGAAGAATGAAGGAACTCAAATCAATTTTTGAGGTACGCAGGAAAAAATGGATTAAAGAGAATAGAATAGAGAAGAGAAAGAACATGCATGTCCCGGCGAAGTCGAATAGGGAGCCACTTGAGCATGGTGCGAAAAGGAGAGACATATTATTTGCGTAAACCAAATATGAACTGCAAAAATTTTGGAGACGCTCAAGTTTATCTATACTAATATTATAAAGAGGAAAGATTTGATTGTTTGTTTGTATTGAATAGGCTCCGAAACTACTGGACTGATTTGAAAAATTATTTTACCATTTGCATAAAAAGCCTTAATTATTCTTAATGAACATAGGCTACTTTTTACCGCGGGAAAATGCTTCATTCCTACGGGAAAACGGGTAATAGGACAACGGGTAGTAAGAATGCAGCTAGTGTGCGTACGTTCGCAGACATTTAGTCATTTGCCTCGCAGGTTTGGAACCCGCGCTATGACATCTATAATTCCAGAATTGAAGGTATTCAAAAACGTTTTTTACGCTACTTGCAGTTTAGAGCAAAAATTTATCTGTCAGATTATACTGAACGCTGTCGCAAATTCCACTTCCTAACCCTTTTTGAACGAAGGAACATTGCAGACTTATGCTATCTCATGAACATAGCGAACGGAATGGTTGACTGTCCAGAGCTGTAAGAGCTGATAGGTTTGCGCACGAACATAGGCTCACTTCGCAAGCCTAATCTCTTGTACGAGCCAATGGTTCTCGTTCATCGTTCATCTTAAGGGCATGCAAATTCTTTAATAATCTAATGGCAATCTTTAATCAAACTTTGTGTAACAATAGGAACAATGAAGTAGATATAGATTTATTTAATACCTCAACCAAGCATCTTAAACGCTTGTTGAGTAATTTATTTTTTGAGTAGGTATAAAATTGTTATTTAGTTTTATATTTTTATTAGGTAGGTATCAAACGCGCCGTCTATTTACTAACATTTCTTCGACTGACATGACACTAACATTTAACTTAGGTACCTAGGTATTTTTTGTGGAAACTTCTAATTAGCCGTAAGTTACCCACCATCTCTGTAATAATAGTTACCTAGCTGTTAGTTTCCCTAAAATTGTAAAATAAAATAAAATAAAATAGTCAGAAATAATTTGGCAAATTATTGACGAGTTTTTTTTATTTCAATTCATTATTGAGAAGTTAATTTAATTTTGAAAATTATTCGACTAATATAATTAAATTATACCTATTGACCACAGTTGTTCTCACATTAAGGAAAGCTTAATAATAAATTGTGTTGTGTGCCCTTGTTCATTATAATTACTTTGATTAACAGTCTCTTTGTTTTGTTATAGAGCTGAGCGTTGTTTACGTTCATAACGTACACTAAATAGGACATGGGCCCTATTCTGCCACTCTAAACGCTTCACTATGACAATGATATCACAGAATACCAGTTTTGGTATTTTACCTTAACCATAGATATTAATATACAGGGTGTCCCATGCAACCTATACCAGAGAAGGTCTGTGGTCAGGGAACACCTATACCTATCGATTGGACCCCCATGTATGTTCGGCGATTTTTTGTAGTTTTCGATATATGATTTTTTTGTTTTATTTTATTTATTTTTATAATTTTGAACTTTTTAAGCTATAATTTTTTCTGTGAAGCGAGTCTTTGAGATTTTTTTGTTAATATCATGGCTAGCAATAGCATACGTGTTTGTCTGTAAAAATACTAAGCACTAAAATTCTCACAGCAAGCATTTTAGCAATTTATACATAGAAAACATCCAGAAGTGAACACCCTGATAATTATCTGCAGATCGTACAAACATTTGTCCCGAGGTGGGAATCGAACCCACGACCTCCTGCGTCGCAGGCGGACCTTCACCCGCTGCGCCACAGAGGTCATCATAATAATATACCGTAGCTGAAAGAAACTACAGAAGAAGGGACGAACGACAAAAGTGACAAATTTGAAACCATTTCATCAATTTCTACGTGCAATAGCACCTCACACGCTATCCAGATTTTCTTTCTATGTAACGAGTCTACGATGATACCAAGATATATAAGATACCATTTACGTCGGGATATTTACCATGATTTAAGTTTTGAGCTTTTCAAATCATGGTACATATCCCGATGTAAATGACTTAAGTGTTAATAACCATGATGGGTAAAGTTATTGACGATACCAATGTCATACTTAAGCGATTGGTTAGCAGAATTGGGCTCCGTGTATCTGAGGAGACGGGTGCATGTAATATAAAGCGAGCGGATGAATTCCATTACTGACAATTAAAACATTCTCACTCGTGTTACAAATAAACTATCTACTTAATTCAGAATTGCGGGAACTGTTAAGGGACAGAAAAACGTACAGATTGACACATATTGATTTTTTCATCAATCTACTGAGTTTATACTCAACTTTTTTCTAATTTGGACGAATCGATCTTGCAACACTGTGTGTGTCTAACAAAGGAGCTGAGACGTGAACAGGAACACTCACGGGTTGGTCCACCAGTCCCAAAGTCGCTTAGCGAGCTATGGAAAGAGAAGGATGGAATGATTAGATGGTGGCATGATAATTCTGTCATCCGTGGGAAAGAGTTATTCTTGGAGTTTCTCTAAGGGATAGGTAGGATTCGTAATGAGTAGGTACATCCGACAAAGAACCACAGTTATCGAGATAGCTCAATGAATAAGCGAGCTTAAGTGGCAGTGGGCCGGCCATATTTCGCGAAGAACCGACAACCGCTAGAGTAAACGTGTTCTTGAGTGCAGATCGCGACTTGGCAAATGTAGTGTGAGACACCCTCCGGTCAGGTGGGGTGACGATCTGCGAAAGACTGCTGGTAGATACTGGATGCGGCAAGCTGAAGAGGATGCTATGGTGCTCATTATATTTGCGTTTTCTTGTTTTCCCGAGAAAAAACTAGTACCTGCACGGACGAACTAATACTCTTGTAGTTTCATTTAGATATCTATGGTAAGTAGGTGCTTAGTTTACTAGGCACCTCTATCTCAAAACGATCGGTTTTATTTTGATACTGTTAACTGTTTTTAAAAATACCTAGTAGCATTATTAAAATTCTTTATATCGGATTACAGATAGGTATTACCTAACCATAAGTTGGTCAGTAACCAGGGCAACAGCATAAAAGACTCATCTAATAAATTTTAATATTCTTAGAATAATAAAAGCAGAAAAAAAATGTTTTCACGAAATGTATGAGTTATATTTATAAAACTAGCTGTACTCGCGACTTCGTTCGCGATTGACATACCTGGCGACTAATTAGGTTCACATTTAACCACGGTTTCTCTCATGTTATGAAACGCCGTGCAAAAAAACTTCGATGCCCAGAATTGGACCTGTTACACTTCTAATATAAGTTTCTTTATTTAGGTACCTTACCTAGTTAAATTGTGTATAAATCGTGTAGAGTCTACGGGGGATAGTATGTTGCCATCTTCAATCCCATTCTTTATCGACACGACTTTTAGCTACGACTCGGCCAGCGTCAGTGTTAAGAAGTGTCATACTCGTTTCACTTCTTACTCATGGTTCCGTTCAGGCCCTATTCTGCTCAACTAATCGCTTCACTATGACAGGGGTATCGTCAAAGAATGACACGTTTTGGTATTCTACCTTAAATGAAAGAAATTATGATGAATGCAGATGGAGAGAAGCGCGTCAAAGTGTCAATTTCTACTTCACTATCTGGAGTTTTATTAATCTATAAGGATTCTATGTGATGATTCTGCGACGATTCCATTGTCATAGTGAAGCCATTTTATTACAGAATTGGGCTCCTGATCCATTTGACTGGACCACCCTAATTTTTTTTTCGTTAGTAGGTAGGCTCAGTTGGTTGTTTACCTTAATTGGACCACTTACTCCAACCAAACTTTGGTGGTACAGTTAACTGTACCAGCTAAACCACCAAATATCATGTCCATGAATATCGCATGGACCATCTGCACATTTTACCTACTTTGCCTGAAATAGGCATTGACGCACTCATTAGTTAGGTTCCTACCTACTTAGGTAGGAATTTAACTTGTATCCCCCTTCACGGGGAACCTTACTGAATTCCGGTATAAAATGTATCTTTCCCCGTAGTATGAACTCAAATCGTGCCGACTTCCATTCGAATTCATTCAGTAGTTCCGTCGTGATGCGCGGTTAAAGAATTTTACTTTTTCATCTCTCCCAGGGGAACCTTACTGAATTCCTTTCTTGTATTATGAACTCAAATCGTACTAATTCAGTCCCAACTCATTCAGCAGTTTCGGCTTGATGCACGGTGAAAGAATTTTACTTTCATCCCTTCTCCCAGGGGAACCTTATTTCGGGATAAAATGTATCTTTCCTCGTAGTATGAACTCAAATTATGCCGAGTTCTATTCGAATTCATTCAGTAGTTCCGTCGTGATGCGCAGTTAAAGAATTTTACTTTCATCCCCTCTCCCAGGGGAACCTGACTGAATTCCGGGATCAAATGTATCCCATGTCCTTCCTTGTAGTATGAAATCAAATCATGCAAGGTTTCATTCCAATTCATTCAGCAGTTTCGGCGTCATGCGCGGTGAAGAAATTTTACTTTCATCCCCTCTCCCAGGGGAACCTGACTGAATTCCGGGATAAAAAGTATCCTATGTCCTTCCTCGTAGTATGACCAAAAAACATTCCGAGTTTCATTTCAATACCTTCAGTAGTTTCGGCGTGATGCGCGTTTAACAAACAGACAGACAGACAGACAGACAGACAGACAGACAGACAGACAGACATGAATGAAAAAAATTACAGTTTTGGCTTCAGTATCGTTAATAGAGAGCCCTCCAAATAAATTTTCAAAATATCTTCAATGTACAGAATTGGACCTGTTACAGTTTTATTATAAGTATAGATAAATAGTAAATAAATTAGGTGCTTTACTTGCCTACATGTTTATTTGTGTATGAACTTATCCGATACCGAAGCGACAGAAATCAAAAAGATCACTTTATTTCCGTGTCAGTGTTTAGTTTTATAAATTGACCTTTTCTAAGTGTACATTTATTGAATTTATGGAAATAAAGAGTTTTTGATTTTGATTTTCCGATAGCTTTAAACCATTACCTAGGAACAGCTAAATCTACGGCAATTTATTCATGGTAAGTTTCTGATAAGTACCTAGGTTAGTAAAGTGCCAACTGGGACACCTAATTCCAGATTTCAATAACTTTATTTCTTTATTAAGGCTAACATGATAAGCATTAGACAAGTCAGATATTATAGGTGCCTACTATAGATTGTTATTAAATAAGAAATAATAATATAAGTATAACGAATACGGTATGTATTCGTTATCATTCAAACAATAAATAATTTTGGAAAATTCACACAGCATAATCTAGCCCCAGGCTAAGCAGAGCCCGTGTTATGAATACTACTAGATAATTGATATACCACCTACTTAATACAATACACTAGGTACATAGATATTTTTTATTATTTGACGACGAAGTCCAGAACCCCCAGAACCAATATCTGCAGATCGTACAAATGTCCCGAGGCCGGAATACAACCTGCAACCTTCTGTTCTCCGTCACAGGCGGATCTTCGCCCACCG
Organism: Eupithecia subumbrata; assembly: GCA_949316285.1. Lineage (NCBI taxonomy): Eukaryota > Metazoa > Arthropoda > Insecta > Lepidoptera > Geometridae > Eupithecia > Eupithecia subumbrata. Next base: position 4,091,981 of record OX438634.1, read on the forward strand.
CGCCACAGAGCTCGTCGTCGAAAAAACCTTTATCAACATAAACAAAACAAACCCTTGTTTTATAATTTTGTAAACAAAAAGTCGGTTCAAGTTGACATTGATACTCGACACCGTCCATAGTGATGGGACACCGTAACATTTTGTGAGGCTATCGATGAAATGGTGTCGAGGCCTATTGTCATACCTACTATTTGTCACCGCACCGGATTGGAAAATCAGCCCGCATTGGCGTAGGCAGTTCACTGAATCTCGCATCTATACAATCGGCCTAGGCATTCTAAAAATAGCTGATTTAACTATCCGGTGGCAACATGTGCTGCATATCTACTCATATTTAATTTAACACAATAAAAATAAAATTGATGCATCAATTAGCCTCTATATCCATGAAAATTATTTATGTAGGTTTCGTTTGGCGGCTTTTATGCAACACTTGAAGGACCCACATAGGAAAGACTGATGTTACAAAATTCATGTAGATACCTATTTACAAAAATGACTAATGGTGGTCTAGTACCCAAGTATAGGCTGATGATGATGTAAAAAAAGTATCGATCACTGTCGATCGACATATTACTGACTCTCATCTCATCACTTCATCACTAGCCATAGACATTCTTCGGCAATACGTCAAGCAAATCTGGACCATGGGTCGTAACAAATAAGGTTTATTTTGTATACTTGCTCTTTTTGGCCACCATGGTGGCAAAAAAGAGCAACTTCGCATCTCTGCCTACACTATCCAAACTAAAACTTTTAAAGAGGCAATAAAAACAAGCAATGACAGTATCACAAACTGGCCAATCGATTTTTGAAAATTCCTTCGTCGAACAGATTAATAAGATAAATAGGTGGTGGCGCTGATTTGGCTCGGGGTAGCGCCTTAAGTGTGAAGTTCGATTCTTTATTTTAAATTTTAAGCCTAGCTGAAAATGTTGAGACACAAAATGGTATAAAAATTTGAGTTCAGCGCGTGCGTCCCGACGGACGCCTGACCACAGACCAACTGACTAGGTATTTTAATCTATAATAGAAATCTAGAATGGTTTCTACCTCTCTTGACGTCACTCCATCTAGATAATCTGTAATGGGTGTAAAATTCGAAGCCTTGACGGATTAATCACAAATCACTCACAATACCTCTAACATTTGTAATAATTCCAGGGGGAAATACGATAACCACTTTTTTAAAATGGTACCCTTTTCATATTGTGTTTTAAAATCAAAACTATACAATAACAATAAAAACTATACAAAAACAATAGGTAGAAGCAATAAGAGGTATCCTAAAAATAGGGTACAAAAGGGTCCCTATCTCAGTAGTGTAGCATTCGGCTAAGGCCAATGCGACGCTGATTTTCAGGTAGAGCGCGACCCTATAGTAACAATATTATCAGATACTAGATAGCGGTACCTGGATTTGTTTGACGACTCAGCTGTGCAGTGGGCGAAGGTCCGCCTGCGACGCGATTGTAGGTTCGATTCCCCACATGGGATAATTTTTGTATGATCTGCAAACTTTCGCCTTTATACCTAAAGTAATAGCTGACCCGTTCGCGATTTAATAATAATTGGTACCTACCTCAAATAATGTTTCTTTTCATGCACTGTCATCACCAATATTTTGGATTCAATCTATGTAACTCTACTAGGTAAATTTCGAGAACATTTTAGAACCAGTTTCAATGTTGAATGTACCTATGTATGTATTCAACATTGAAATGTGTTCTAAAATTTAATGTGTGATGTTTTGAAATTGCGTACTGACAAACCTTGAAATTTAACGCCTTTTTGAGATTCAGAAAAAAAATAACTTAAACTAAAGAATAACTACAAAAATAACTTGGAACTGTGTGGTGAGTTAGCACCATCTCAATTCTTCCGCGGGTGTCGTAAGAGGCGACTAAGGGATATCCACCGGGGGCAGGCAGCAGCGCCTCCTGCAGAACGTTTCTACCACCAAACTTCCACACAACCATGCCCAGCGTGGGGATTATGAGTATACCCCCCCCCCCTATGAAATAAAAGTCAATAAGGAACATATCAAGGAAGAGGCCTGCGTCCAGCAGTGGGCAAATACTAGCTGTTGAGGTGAGGTGAGGGATGTAGGTAGGTAGTTTAGGTACCTTATTCCATGTTGGCAAAGTTCGAGAACAACCAAATTTTCACATGAGGGATAACATCGGACGGCAAAGAACCAGAACAACAGAAAATCTTTGGGAACGTTTTTTGAACGATATTGGACACAATAAAATCTGATAAGTTTATGAAAATAAAAGAAACATCGAAAAACTACCTATATTTCTTATCTACATAATCTATCTTCTTAACATGTCCCACTATATTTCAATATTTTGACGTGTATTGGTCTCTAAGGAAAAATATTTAGTTAGACCTTGAGTAGCTGAAAATCCAACCGGTCAAACCCCAACGCACTTTATGGCACAGAAACTTCAGCCTCATAAGGTTTAAGGTTACACAGAGAGCAATAAAACAATATTATTAATTCATTTTTAAAAAGTTATAAATATTATGCCATGTTTTGTATTAAGTATAACAGTCATCATGGGTATTAGACCCATAAATAAAACAAACTCTGCCTAGCTTGGGGCAAGATGATGCTGTGGGATTGTCCAGCATTATTTATTTATTTCAGTGTATAGAAAAGTTTTAGGTCTTATTTTACTTATTTTACGGTATAACATATTGTATACCTCTAAACAAATATAAATTAAATCTGAAATAATTACTAATCGGAACACTTTATTTGCGATGTCGGTGACTCGTGTAGATGACGCAATCAGGGTGTCTGCTGACGACGCTATAAACATAAATAAACGGTGGTGTCTCTTTGCAGGCGGCCAGTGAACCTTCGAAGGTTGACACCCTTCGGCCAAAACTCTGCGCTTAAGTAGGTCGAGAGATGTTAAATTAGAACTCTCACCATTAATTAATTGAAACAATAAAAAAAAATAAAAAAAAAATTATGCTGGGTAATTCACACAGCATTATCTAGCCCCAAGCTAAGCAGAGCTTGTGTTATGGGTACTAGATACCTGATATTTATACTTAATACAATACACTAACATAGATAGATATTTTTATTATACATAGAAAACACCCAGACCAACGGAACAATTTTCTGCAGATCGTACACAAATTTGTTCTGGGGCGGGAATCGAACCCGCTACCTCCTGCGTCGCAGGCGGACCTTCGCCCGCTGCGCCACGGAGGTCGTCAAATGCAGAGAACTTAACTCGGACTGTTTGCGAGATTGAATCAGAAATTAGGTGATCCGTAGAAGAACCACCATAGGTTTTCATCACCATAGAGTAGTACCGGGAACCCGCTCACTAAGCCACCGCTGTCTTTCTATCTGTCCGTCTGTTAGTTATTAAAGGGTTAATAACATGACAGGGGTCTTATTAATTTTATTATTATTTATATATTTATGTGGAAAACAAACCGCTTTTACAAAACTTCAATGTGTAGAAACAGTGGTGGTATAATTCAAGCTTAATAGTTTTGACTTATAGTACGAAAAATAAGCTTAAACTTAATCTTAACTAATCATAAAAAGTTGAAACAAGTAATTTAATGAGTGAGTCAACCCAGTTTGAAGTGGTTTGCCTGTTCTTTAACAAATAGTTATGAAAGAAAATATTGGTCTGAAGACAGAAGGTCCGAAGTCATATTATTATTTGTTGAAATTGAAACCTGTAAAGGCAATTTAAATTCTTGCAAAAAGTTCTACTGTCTACCTATTACGGTTCATGATATTATAGCCCGCTGACAACGGATGGACAAGGAATCGGGACCCGCTGACACCATTTGTGTAGGGAACCTTAAAACTTGATAATGATGTTTGCTGATTTAAAACTTTTTAGTACGGAAGCCTTCGTGAGCGTGCCTTCTGTCTTCCACTTCTCGGTTTTATCGGGCTTTTTTCAATTACATTTCATTATTTTTTGAGTCTTGGACAGACGAAATCACTTTTCTTCGGAGCTTAGATACGATCTTCGCATAGGGATAATAATTTCCTGTATTTAGGTACTCTAAGCTCAAATGCAGCTTTGTCTAGATCGTTTTAGAACCTCGTTTCAAGAAACCAATTTTATTGAGTAGGTACTGCATGGTTTCCAAACCGGAAAGTTCCGTAAAAACTAAAAATAATTCATTAAATATAATGGCAACTTTTGAATAAAACGCACTAGTCGAACTGGTACAGTACAAACGAAGCATGACTGTCTTTATTTCGACCAACGAGGAGAGAGATTCTCAGCCAATGGGAAGCAAGGTCGCTTTGAAAATTGGCTTTGAAATTTGTCACGTGTCAATAATGCGCACCTTATTATTGCACGGCCGAATAATGTACACCTTGATAATCCGTGTCATGGCTTCTAGTTTCCTGTGTACAATAACGGGCCGGACAATACATGGCTGTACATTATTGACACGTGACAAGCTTTCACGAACTGATAATGCATGGCCCGATATTGTACACCACGATAATCGGAACCCTTTTTGACACGGATTATCAAGGTGTACATTATTCGGCCGTGCAATAAATTGTCGTGCATTATAGTGACCCGATATTTCCTTTGTCTTGTTGCCTTAGCAAAAAATCCATCGTCCGAGTGAACTGGTCTGAGAGTTCAGAGTGGCAACACTGAGCTCGATCTTTCTTTTCAGTTTCACAACTTTTTTGTGCGGTGCACACGTTTCTAGCGTGTGTAGTGAATTTATTGTGCTGCTCACGGCTGCAACCGTTCAATTTCTATTCAATGTGTATGGCTGTGGAGGTAAGAGAAGAACATTTTATTCCTTATCTTCTACCTTATTTTATGTTTGTAGGAAGTTATTTGTGGCGAAGGTCATGCCCTCCCAACGAGTGGAACGTGGAGAGATGGGACGAACGAGCACGAATACGAAATTCACTCGGCTACATTTAGTTCACAAGATTTCAAGCCTGTGAAGTCATCGTACCTACTCATTAGGTTCTATTTAGTTCATACGTTACGTGGTTATTTTTCAGTTACCTACATCTGACCGAAATTCTTATCCACCACTTGCCAGGTTAAAAAAGATATTTCGTCCCATGTCCCACTTTGTGCTTTCTTGGCCGAATTTAGGCCGTGAGTATTCGGGTCGATGTTTCCAAATAAAGATAAAGATATTACCTACCTATCCCTACTGTGTAGGATCACTATAAATTATCCCCAAGGGCAAGTACCTACCTAGGTCAGGTTCACTTTCGCAGGAAATTCTAGCAGGTTCTGAATGTATGATAAAGTGTCCCATATCAGCTGTCTTCATGATATACATTTTAACTCTATTACTTGCAAGTATGAGTTCATACCAACATTGATTGCTTCAATAACTTTGATTGTCCAGGCATTTTATTTAAAAACACATTGTTCCATTGAAATGTTTCCGTTTGAATGGTACCTACAGTCATTGTCAGAGTATTCTTAAAAGTCATCGCACACAGAATCATTCAAACATATCAAATAAACTAAATTTTAAGTAGAAGATACTTTGACGATTTTTAAAACTGAGTTTCTAAGTTTCTTTTCTTATATTCATATTGAATTTGACACAGTATCATCAATAACTTTCCTTATCAAATAATAAAAACAACCACACTTCTGACGCTCATACATATATCAACATTTGTTTTTTAGGATTCCGTATCTGAAAAGGAAATAATAAAACTGACTCACCTTTGTGATTCTATCTAGGCCGCCGGGAAGTAGGTACACTGTAGGTTTTAGTCCATGGCGAAAATCAAATCTTTTTTTTTGTGAATAACTCTTACAAATTTTCCTTTATTTGTGCTAATTTGATAGATAAGGCCTTTAACCAAATTTTATGATTCTTGGTAAACGGGAATTCTATAGGTTTTGGTCCATAGCAAGAATAAAAATATTTTTTTTGGTGAATAAACTACAAATTTATGGTTTTAGGATTTTTCCCTCTACTTGTGCTACGACCTTGCTTCTTGCCAAATTTCATGATTCTAGGTCAACGGGAAGTACCCTATATAGTTTTGTGTGCATGTGATTGCACCCTTGGTAATTTCAAAATATGTCAAGGTCTTATAGCACAAGTAGAGCATAAAATATGAAAACTATTGTAATTTATTCATTAAAAAATACTTTTGATTCTCGCCATGCACCAAAACCTATTACGGGTACATCCCGTTGACCTAGAATAGAATCATAAAATTTGGCAAGACACAAGATCACACAATGTTATGCGTTAGTCGGACTCGCACTGGACGTTTAATTTTTTACTTTACACCACACACACACACACACACACACACACACACACACACACACACCATATTTCTTTGTTCAAAACATGACCTCTTCCAGTTCTTTCTTGTCATGGTCTGTCCTGCACAAGTTGTAGTGTGATCTGATGATTGTACCTAGTACAACACAAATCTCTACCTCCCCACCTACCTGACTTTTTGTGACTATAAAAACAGTCTACCTGAGCATTGGATATGTGAACAAATGGTTTCCTAGGTAGGTAGTGTAGGTAGTTGTATCACTGTCTTTCTTTACTAAGCCTGTGGTTGTTTTCTGTGTAGTACACACTATCTATACTTTCGTACAAACTGACAATAGGTAGGTACATTACTATAGTCACATCCATGTTACCTGCATATTTTCTGCAGTTTCTGTATTATGTATGTATTGCCAAGGTTACACATTTAATAGGTTAGCAATTAAAAACAGAAACCTGCTGTTTTATCTTAAATTAAAAAGGTGTAATTATCATCGATGGCCTCTGGTTCACGTAACTACGACGCGACAGCGACGACGACGTCGCGTCGTAGAATTTTCCTACAAAATGCATAAACAAACAGTCTGTTGTTTATGTTCAAATGATTTAACCTGTAGGTGAATTTCGTATCGGGATTTAATAATCAATAAATTTTAAAGTGACTTGGTGGTACAGTTGAATGTCTATAATAGGTAGGTCTGCCTTGTAGGCACATCAAAGTAGTGTAGTACTTACTAGATAGGTATGCTAAGAAGCACTGGATTAGATACATAGATAATGTGGTCATGTAAACCACAATTGTATAGGTACCTTGTCATGTCACCTTCCGCCTAGGCGTAGCTACAAGTAGGTACTCTTGGTATACATAACTATGTTACAAGCATTGGACTGTTTTATCGTAGGTTTTGAAATAGGAGCTGCATTGTTAGAGCTCGGTATAATGTTCCTTGCACGCGTTGCACGTGCAAGGAATTCTGACTGTTTCTCCAACAAGTTAGCTGGTATTGCTAATATACCTAGGTACTTCGAAACATGCATGCCTACATCCGCTTACTTATTGTCAAGGGAGATGTTAGACTAGGTTTATGTAGGTAGATCCAAACTTGATATTGATGGTGAAACAAAACACCAACTGTTGTGCTGTACCGACTTCTAAAATAGTGGTTCGTCTATTCATTGTTAGGGTATAATACCAGTAAATATACTATTATCAGCGGAAAGTGGTCAAAAGTTAGCTGCCCAATCTTAGCAAAATCTTCAAGAACGTAATAAAAACATTGAAACTTTGAAACGCGCATGCGCACATAAACTATTGTGCGTCACTGATAGCTAGCTACCTACCTAGCCCACCCAACGTCAGCGTATTGTAGGCTTAAATGCGTCGTTTCGTAGAGATCACGTTACTTCGGCTGGACCTACCTAAACAAAGTTATTAACATGTCAGTTTGCATTCACCTGCTCGTCAGCAAAACAGAACCGGGACACCCTGGATAGGGCGTTGACCCGACCTTGGCTGGCTTGTTGACCCTGCGCAAGCGCTAGTCCGTTACCCCGAACTGTGCCGACGAGCCCCGAAAGCGAACGAACGGAAGGATAGTAATGGCGCCGTAGCAATTCTAGACAGATTAAAAACAGAGTCGCCGAAATTGATGGCGTCATTCCCCGCGCATATCAATATGAGGTGACACGGGCGGATTTAAGCTTCAAGCTAATATTATACAATGTTTGCAATAGGTGTACAAAAATCCATAACGTGAAACATAATGAAATGAAACCACCTAAAATAGACAATAAACATCTAAGATTTATAACTAAACTACATAGTACGTCCGTTCATGTTGATTTTAATTTGATTGGAATCTGTCTTCGAAAAGGTTATGATCCCGTAAAACAGATATTGATGAAGTTGAAGAATGTGTTCGCTGCAACGCAAGAAAACTCATCACAGCGTGTTTAAAAATAGAACAGATGGAATGCTAAACATCCTCTCCACAAAGACGCGTGGCGTAAATAAGCAGATTCTCATTATTATGAGAGTTCCGTGTCATTAATTGGAGCCTCCTCAACGTTCCCAGAATAGGAAAGCGCCACTCAGACTCGACGAAAAGTTGGTAATGGCGAGGCCATTAGGCTGGGGCCGACGAACGAAGGGAGAGAAGTTTACTATGCACGGGTACAGTCTGGCGGCTATTTAGCAAGGGCTCCGGTCTCAGGTCGTTGATCCAAGCAAGTTCCTTGCTAGCTTAGGGCGACGCACTCGAGACGTGCGTCCCTCCGTCACCCCTCTAGCCACACGCAAAGCGATACATATGATTAATCGCTCCTGATCCTATTTTTGTGGCGTTCAAAGTTATTTCGGCGCTGGACAGGTTTGGTTCGTCTCCGTTATTCGGATGCCTGAGAGCAAAACGATTTAGCCGATGTCGTTTTTTTGGCTAAATCGTTCAACATCTGGCTTCATGTGACATTGATTTGTCCCGCGGAATGATTTTGAAGGTGTCCTTTTTGCAGCTGTTTTCCGCAGCTGTCTATCTGATATCAAGCAGTGCGAATATTTGAAATGGATTCGCAATCATAATTAGAGTGAAGAGTACATACTTCACAAAGTTGTTGTACCAGTTATTGCTAGCGGTAGTACGAGTATGGAGGTCAGGGAAGTGGGCTGTGGTAGTCTAATCCAGGTCACAGAGTCGGGTCGCAGTGCTGGTATCACAACGGTCAGGATCTAGGTTAAATATAAATAGGTACTTTTCCGTAAAAGGTTGTTGATAAAGGCCATCAAACTAAAGATGCGCGAATTATTCGACTTCACAAATCATTCGAACCATTCGAATGACTAGGGCAAATTAGTAACTAATTTGGTTAGTTGTGGCGAGTGGCGTCGAATAAAGAATTGATTTCGCGTCGACTGCCCGACTCGCCATTACTTACCAAATTAGTAACTAATATGGTTAGTAGTGTAGTGGCAACTGCTCGAGTCGGGCAGTCGAACTCAATTCGTTATTCGACTCCTCTATGAATTCGTAGAGGCATTTGTAATAACTAATTAGTAGTTGTCATTCGACTTTGAAGATTAGTATATTACTACTAATATTCAAGTCGAATGAGTAAATTAGTAGTTGTAGATCATTCGACTAGCCAGATCATTCGCAGTCGCGTATCTTTACATCAAACATGCGTTGAACAGAAGCTTTTCCTTCTCTAACCACTAGAAATGCTGATTTCTATTCTCTCCCACTTACGCTATTGGCTGCAGGCTAGATTCTAAAATTAGTCTATGGCTCAGTGCGCGTGACGTCATGCGCAGAACGTCACAACGGTGACGTCATTGTCTCTAGCATCCCCTGTGCCTATTTTTCGATCGCAGTGGTTCATGTCGAGCGAATTTGAACGTCGAGCATGAAATAATGAAGACCAAGTTTTAATCATTTTAATGTTATTAGTGCGTGCTTTGCTATCATTATTATCAGTCTGTACCTGGATAGATTAAAGTTGCTAACTTGTATAATCTACATCTTTCTATACAAATTACCAACGTAATTAACTAACATTCTTGCTTCATTTTACGCATTTCCATTTAATTTAATCATGCAATAACTCATTTATAATAGAGGACTGTCAGGACAGTACCTACAACACTTATTTCACAACAATTGCAATGTCCTATTATGTGCATTACTCTCTTTGATATAGCTCAAAGGGTAACTATGTTACAAACTTAGTTACCTACCATAATCGGCAGCAAAGAAAGTTTTTAAATAATTGTAATTAATATTTTTGCATGAAGCGTGCGCTTTACGCAGGCAAAAATATTAATTGAAATTATTTATAAGCTTTCTTTGCTGTTGATTATGGTAACTAAGTTTGTAAGCCTTTATTGTAACTAACAAAAGTGTAAGCACGCATTATGTACCAACCAAGCCCATTTCTGACTTACGCCTTGTGGCCAGATTTAGTCGATGTCATGTTACAGCTCATTTGACATGCAAATCTGAGGCAAAGGCAACTGATTCGTAAAGCAATTTGATACTGAGATGAGATCGTTGTGGTAGGTTCTGTTCTGGGTTCTGCACCCTCTTTTATCTTGTTAGCTCCCTGGTAGTTCAATTCGACCAACTATTGTGAAATTATTGCGTAACATATCCCATATTGAGTCAACACAGCGTTCGGCAATAAGTAAAACCTACTCGTTTTCATTATTACTGCCTGCCTATCTTTAGGCTCGAACAAACCTAGATCCCATTTCTGATACGTCGATAGGCCGCGCCGTCATTTGACATTCGTAACCTGATAACATCTTTCCATAAACTTGAACACAATTTCATTTCCATAATGGTATTGCTTTGATATTGTCTCCAAACTACGTCGCATGTTCTGAAGTGATTGAATAGCTGGAAGCTAAATTACGCACACGAGACAAAAGTTCAGGGTGACACGCTAATACAAACATATTAGTCTTGGTTGTGTAGGTTTTCTGCTACAACGTTAGGAAAAGAAAAGCAATTTGTTCGATGAAGGTTGGAAAGGAAACATTGCGTTTTGTTTGATTAATACCAAGCGTGCGTAGTTGTTTGCTATTTTATGATTCTTACAGACCATTTATCTAGTCTGAACAACAAGGGAAATCTTATTCATGTTATTCCAAGCTAGCTTAAACCCTAGAATCCCGGTATTTCAGAAAGAAAAAGAATACTTTGGATCATAAATAGCAACGCTGACCTAGTACCTTAAATGGGAAGACTACCTTATTCATTTCTCGAACTATTTTGTTTCAAGTTCCGATGCAATAAAATGTTAAAGGAATCCCTTGGTCCCTAATCCTTAGTAACAGACAGGGGGGCAGGGCGGACGGAGTCGATGACCGAGTATTGATCCCGGCAAAGTAGGTCACGACCCGTTTCCATTGCACTACTACACCCTTAGGGGAGTGCATCGTTCAGCCCACTGACATTGCTTACACGTGGGTGGAATTCTCAGACACTTTGTTGAAGTAGTGTATATAAAGCACGCAGTCGCTTGTACCGGTTGTATGTTGAAGCAGAGATAAATGCTTGCGTCTGTTGTACTTAAATGTTTAGGCTATTATTGATGATGGAAAAGTGGTGGAATAGGTGTGTTGCGGAGTTCGGCTTATTTATGCCTGAATGAAAGGTCACATTCTCGTATTACTAACAAACGCTCGTAAACGCACTTCCCAGGGTAGGTAATGTATGGAAATTTAATGCAGGCTAACAGTAAAGGTACGAGTTGGCAGCGGACGACGTGTCGCAGCGACACTACTGGTTTCTATGTATTTCTATGAAATTCCCTCCGTAGTTAGCGACACGTCGTTAGCGACACAGTTAATAGAAATACATAGAAACCAGTAGTGTCGCTGCGACGCGTCGTCCGCTGCTGCCTCATGTCGTCCGCTGCCAACTCGTACCTTAAGGTTGGCTTAAGTCTGTCTTGGCTATTTTTAGTACCTATTAGAACTTGGAAGAATGTGATTTGAATGTATCTTCTCCAGCAATATCAGACATCAATATACCCAAATGACCTTTCGTGCGTTCCGTAGCAGTCTTGCTAAATGTCAGTCACGTCAAATCCGGGCTTAGCCGCAACCGGTACGACGTTATTACCCCAATTTGCCAGCAAAATGCTTATTATTCGCGCATAAACATTAAACCTTCGTTTGCCGTACCACGAGGTTCTTTCACAAAGTCTTGCGAGTTTCCCCGACATTAAAGCTTTAGCTCTACGTTGAAAATGTTGTCTGTAGAAAATATTGAATAATTCATATCGTAAGTAATGTATTCTGCGACCGGACGAGGGCTTTCCACTGCCTGGATCCATTTCCATGAATAGACCTCGGTCTAAAGGTGCAATAAGGCACTGCTACCGACCCGCCAACGGGTGAGTATCGGCTTTGTGAAAGTTGATTTGCACTAAGCATCCCCTCCATCCTATAACACGTTCACTTTTCACTGCAGTACATAATTGACTTTACTAAACAGAAACACCCTTGATTTCTGCATAATGTTGTGTTATCTATTACGCAAAGAGGGTTGTTATTTTAGATAATTGTCTCGACAGAGACTACACGTTTGCTCCCCTTGGAGTCGAGACCCTCTGTCCGTAGGGTAACGAGGTTCTCCGGGTTTAAAAAAATTATCTGAGATGAGTCTGGTCGAAGCGACGCGTGACCCGAGAGCTGGTGAATATCTGATGCAGCGAATCAGCATTGCCATAGAGCGGGGTAATGTAGCCAGCGTTTTGGGGACGCTTCCGACTGGTATTGACATGAATCAGTTGAGCTACCTTTAGAATGCAACAGTATGCAGTTAGCTCAATTGTTACAATTGTAAATATTAGTTCTTATTTCTTTCTATTATTTGATTGCCTCTTTGTTTGTCAATACAGACCTAACTATAGATATTCATAATATTATTCATAGATATAAATCGTAAATCTATGATATTATTACAAATTGTCGTAAATTTTGGACCGCATTTCATTATGTCATCTATCTCCCTTCACATTACTTTGTCGTAATCTTATCCTTATCACAATACAGATTGTTATGTTACCCATCAATGACTCTGGAAATCCATATACTTACAGGTTTTTCGAATAAATCACGAGTCGTTCGTTGCTTATGTTGCTAGGCAAACCATGGTTAGGAGGAAGTACTTACGAAAAAGTTTACATTAAATCTTGATTTTGTTCGCTAATTTGCTTTTACCTTTGTACTCGACCTGAAGTAAATATTTTCGTCTTTTACACCCAAATTCTTATTATAAGTGTGGCATTCATGTAATTTCGTTTGTTTAATCGCTTTCAGTAACCAAGAACCTGTTTACACGAATTGCTCACGTTTATCGCCGGCTTACGTGAGGTTCCATCAACACGGGCATTGTCGAAGTTTAAAAGGCTAACCCATCAATAGGCTGAGCTGAGGTTATGCCCGCACTAAAACGTGCCTCGTGCGATCCTTTGTAGCCCAGGTTTTTTTAAACTAGGCTCAAAACATAACTATTTTTATTTCTTTCAATTCAAAAACGTAGTACCAATTTGTTACTTTTTCTTCGATATTGTTTTATTTAAGTGTTGATTTTGTTAAGATTGATCTTAAGTAACAGGGAACTTTTTTGTCCAAATGGCACGACATTTTCAATTCAACACTAAATTCCCTTCGCGTTCGTACACTGAAAAGCTTTTAAAAGTGTCGGAAAAGTTACTGTCACACACAATGTTAAAACATATACCTACGTCTAGAACACATCCCCTAGCTAGAACGGAACATTTTTTCCACTCAATTTGACGCGTTTCAATGGTTCAGAAAATTTCCTCCCACTAGTGGGTGGATCTGTTTAGCCCAAGCTCTCCGATATGGGTATAAAATAGTCCTACATACGTCCCACCCAAAGTCAAAGCGGTCGGCTTCGGGGCAATAATTATATAATCCCTGATGGTTATTGGAATTGCATAATTCTGGCCATCATGAAACATGATTATGAAAACTGAGTAGTGATTATTTTAGGCTACTGCTTAGCCATAAATACTCAGTACCTACTTCTGCCTTCAATTTCTACCATAAACATAAATTGAGTCTTCCATTGTCTTCCCTGTAGTCAAAATATTAGGCCTCTAAGGCTGTATCAAATTAATCCATTGGTCATCCATCGTTTATTTTGACTTTCAGCTTGTTTACTCGGGTCCTCGTGTTTCAGTGCCCGTTTGTTCTACCGTGTCGTCGCTTTGTTCGAACGTGGGTCTAATCTAACGTAGGTTAAGTATTTTAGGTTGAACTATTGCAGTTTATCATAACAGGAAACAAACACAGTTTATTATGTAAGTACCATGTAATACTAGTTCTAATTTGTTTTTATTCTTTGGTTGTAATTTTCTTTGTTAATAAAGACAGTACCATGTATTATAGTTATATTCAAAGATTATAATAAACACGGTTACACGACTTGTTGATGGTTTTTCGTCACTATGAAAATTTTTTGATGCGAGCGAGGCAAGAATTTTTCGATGTTGGTTGTGCTCGCTTCGTTATGGTGGTGTGGGTGGGTACGTGTCGTGTGGTGAATGACGCCAACGCCCCCGCCAGTGGCGGCGCGGCGTGACGTCGTCGCCGCGGGCAAACGCGAGTCGCGACCGAGCGAGCGCCTTCGCGTCAGTCCCTGCACAACCGCGGCACCGACAGTGTCGTACCGCTGCGATGTGAACGCCTAACCTTCAACTCTGTCTAAAACGACAGCTTCTGTTGCGTGTGCTCGATAGTTTCAGTTGATTTCAACCTACTGATCCCATTAACTTTTTTTTGTGTTACTACCGCTGTTTTACCACCGGATACATGTAAGTGGTGTTTCTGTGTCATCAACATCATTGACCCGGTGTCGGTGCTTCATCCAGAAAAAGTACGGCGGACGAGCGTGACGTGACCAAAGTAAAACCTGTGTTTGTTAACACTGCCTTTATTGTTCCATCTGGAATGGTCAAAAACATTAATCAGGTAAATGAGCATGAGTTACAAAGTTTATCGGAAAGCAATAACAAATTTGCATTCAGTCACCTTTTTCATCATGCTCAGAGTTCTCTGGAAGCAACAATGCCTATATTGTTCCCTCTGGAATGGTCAAAAACATTAATCAGGTAAATGAGCATGAGTTACAAAGTTTATCGGAAAGCAATAACAAATTTGCATTCAGTCACCTTTTGCATCATGCTCAGAGTTCTCTGGAAGCAACAAGTACAATCTAAGCTTGAAGTATCTCGGTTGGTCACGCCTCACCCACGTCTTGCGAACCTACAATTAGCTAGGTCTACTTTATCCTTCATTGTCATGTCACACTATTTCGTGTAAATTATTCCCAACCAACACACTTAGGTAAATTATGTATCGTGTCAAGGAGAAAGTGTTTACATTTGTGACGTCTGCCTTTGATAATGCAACTTTTTCATTGACGTGTAAATATTTTACGATGCCTTTTTCTACGGTTATATTCATGAATTTTGTATTTTTTTTAAACACCTAGGTATTTGCTACCAGCTAATAAATGGATTATTATTGTTTTACTAGTTCACACTTATATTCCATAATATTCTAGTATAACAGGAAGTTTATTAAATCTATCGATGACGTAGGTAGGATTGTTTATCAATCACAGTTACTTCCAAATTAATAATCGTGTTTGTGATACAAGAGTTCTGTTTTAGGTATCTACTCTATTAACTGTGTGGTGTGCCAAAATTGTATAATAATGTGTGGGCGCCTGTTATTTATAAATATTTTTACCTGGGAACCATGTAAATTGACCGTAAAACGTTGTTAGTCAAAGTGGTAGGTATAGAAAGTTATACAGGTACAAATCTTAGTTTTCTCGAAGTTAATGAAATAATGTTCTAGAGCTAATAGTTCCTCACAGTTCGATAAATATTTAATGATAATTAAGCCATAGCCGGCGTGTTATCTAGTTTTCTGACCACGTTACGTCATTGCATTGCCAATGTCGTCGTTTCACGGTCAAAGTAGCAATTGGTATATTATTAACGTTAATTTGTATCAGCATACAAAATATCTCACTTGCACGTTTCTTTTGTTATGAAGTTTTATTTCTTTATCACATTTGCATGTCTGTCCTTCAATCTGTAAGTCGTAGCTACAACCTGTACTAGTTATATGATTTCCTTTGTCATCTATTGTGATGTGATCTTGACCACCTTCAGTTTAAATGCGTATATCATTACTTGATTGGCGAGACTCAGCGTCGCAGGTAGCGTGTCATATTTTCGTGTCTATCCTACTAACCTATCCAGACCGTGAGCACCCACTGCTGGGTATAAGCCTGATAGGCCTCCTTTCTATTAGGTACACCATTCTATCCGGTCTTGTATCGGTGTGTGCCCCCCTAATGTAATGGCTCTAATCCAACTTCCGTATTTCCGTCTAGCCAAATGTCCTGGACATTTCCACTTCAGACTTGCTATCCGCATACCATACGTCTACATTTTCGTGTGTATTTACTTTTTTTTTGCTAACACTATAGAGGTAAGTAAGCTATACAACATGCTACTAAATGTTTTTTTACTCTCCTATGTAGTAGACGTCTACAAAACACAGTTGCTCAAAAACATTAGTTTATGAATGAATCACCGCATGTGCCTAGTTGTGACTCATTGCGAAAGCCTAGTTAATTCCAAAACCAACAGATCTTAAATAGTTTAATAGAGTCTTCAAAAGTGATCATTCTGTTTATTGGGATTTGTTTAAAACCCAGTAGATTTATGTGTCTGCAGATACCACGTAATTGGACCATGTGTAAATATTTTTATCTGATTCATCACATTCATCACCTACTTGAGAACTCGAGTCTTTAACAACTATAAATAGCAATCATAGTATAAAACTAACTGTAGTATAATGGTTATATAACCATTATACTACAGTTAATTTTACACAACACTTTCTGTTCAGCAATTGATCAATCTAATGATAGATAATCCAATGTTTTTCCATTAATTAACTCCTAGGAAAGTTTTGTGATTTGCTAATGGAAATTCTTCGATGAGCAGCTAAACATAGGATCGCATGCTTACTTATTGTCGCTAGGTCGACCAATTACTCAGCTTAATTCACTCACCTTACCTTCTGAACTAGCTTTTATTTGCATTGAATTTTAGTTTTATTTGGATCGGCTTCCTTTTTTGCGTTATAGAATACCGTCATCCTCTTCTTGCGAACAGTTTCATTTAGGTTTCGAAGCGTTGTTTTTGATTCTGACGCTGTTGTTGAATATACGTGCGTGACTTAAGTTAATACAATGCACGGAAACCTTGTTTCATATACATTGGGTTCCAATCCAAGCGACAACTACGTTTGCTTTGCCACGTTGAGGAATTTGCGGCTGTTGGGCATGTGCATAACGATGTTAACGATTTGTATACGTTGTTGTTGGTATTCAATTCCTTAACGGGATTGCCTATGCTATTGTTGATAGATGTAAAACATCCGATCATGTAGATATCCTCACGCCCTCGCTTCAAGAATAGTGCTTTGTTAACAAACGAGTCTGCATTGTTCTTTTATTACTAAGGGCGGTCGTTTTAAATTCAAATGGGCATCGTCGCTACGCGCCGGTCGGGTCCCCAGGAGTGCCGACTGCCGACCAACGTTATAAATTGTCTAGAACAGTTGCACACGTGAACGGAGAATCTGGCTCGAGCTTATCGACCGGCTAGAGATGTGGTCTCGACCTTTCTTCCTTAATGAAATTCTATTTATGTTCTATTTGTTTTCGGATCCGCCATTCTCGGGGGGAACATTTACCATTATTATTTCTTATGTCTTTGTGTCCTTTGTTGTCTTACATTAAGCTCACCCTTATTTTTTTGCTCAGTTTTAGCTTCAGATCAAAATACCAGACTCTGGGTATGAATGGGTTGTTATTTAAAGCTGTGATGTTTAATTATTTAAAGCAATTAAGACGTTCACAAATTTGCAAGCGTCCAATAAGTGAAGTCTTAATAAATACATTTATATAAGTACATACAATGAAATCATGCCTATTCTTGTCCACCGAAAATAACAGTACCTAACTATACTGAGATGAGCGAGTTGACTTCGCGAGATTTTGTTCCTTTTGGCCGAAACCCAAGTCTGGATCTGGATGCTGTCTCCTTGATAGAGTCTCAATCTGAACTGTCTATGACTGAAACATTTCACAGTATTCGCTCAATATTCGCAATTAATTAGCTGTATTCAACGAGTATTACCAATTTGCCTGTGTTTTTGGTAAATAATCTCTAAATAAATTCGTAAATACATGACACGACGACTTGACGAGTATATACGAATCCCACGCGCCGATGGTATCGTGCCAAATTATCTTGCGCCGCACTTTTGAGTTAGAGGCACGACGCTCTTCATATACGCCGTTTCTGTTGTGCTAAATATTTGTTTTTCGTTCTATTCAGAACTTGCCCCAGTTCAGAATGTTGTTAGTGCTCTGGACGGTAAACATGTTTTTTTACAACGTCCTCAGTGCAGTATTCTCTATTATCCCCTTTCTTTTAAATAAATGTGGAGATCTTCAGTTCTTCAGGAACGTGGTTGTTAGTGTTTGATTGACTACTAGACATTGATGTGCAGTGATTATTAAAGTTGTTCCGCAATCAAATAAATATTTGCTGTTGGTGATATTGGTAGGTGCTCAAGTATTTGCTAGAATAGGTATTTTTCAGAGCAAGCGATAAAACATTTATTTATCTATTCCATTTAATACAATTGATTAATATCGCTATCAGCTATTTAGTCTAAATAACCACGATTTATCAAAAAATATACCTAATACAAACCTAACCTTTCCTTGGTGAATAATGTGAATATAATGATTTAGAAAGCAAAAGCTGAAAAAAAGTGCTACTATAATACGTATTTGACTTAGCCAACAATTTGGTTCGATTATTGAGAATCAACAAGAATAGAGAAGACGGCTACAGTGGACTCTCAGAACGATAGGTAACCCAGTTAAACCAAATCGTGATGCGGCTCGAAAGACCAAATTAAAAACACTTGCATATTCCTTCCCACTGTGCATGCGTTTGGTAAGCAAGACGGTGCTGTAGCAGCCATCACCAACCAGTTTGCCAAAGATGTAATTAGTCATCGGGAGTGCTCTTGATTGGCCTGAATGGCTGAGTGTGTGCTGGCGTGGCGGCGGCGGGGGCGCCTGGGTACTGACCCAGGCGGAGAGAAAAATTAAAATACTATAAGCAGTAGGTAGAAGTCTGGTGAATGGGCGATTGTAGGAAAGTGTTATTGGATTCGCTGTTATATCAGCATGTATAGGTAGTTCAGTTACTTATCAATCACAGTAATCAAATCACAGAGCGTACAGGGTAACGGCAGACAAAATAATCAAAACTAAGTTCTAAATTTGTTGTTTTTTGTTTATTTCCAGCTGGATATCCCTTCTGTGGAGACATTGATGGAGTTCCGCTTGGACAGCGCGGAGTATTGCCAGGCCCAACACAAATAAAGTGGCTTGCAGTAGCGGGACCCATGCTACAGTAGCGCGCTCATCACGCACCCCAAGTATTGGAGCTAATACCATCTGCAGGTAAGAATAATAATGCTGGACAATCCACACAGCATCATATTCTATCCCCAAACTAAGCATAAGCTTATCAAATTCTGAAAAAACCAGAATTTGAGTAGGTATAATTTGAGCTCACTCAGAGACGCTCAAACGACAAAACATTCTATCATATCTTGTTGTCAGTGGTATTTTATAACTATCGATTCTTTCGAATTTTAATGCTTATATTTAATACCGCGTCATAATGATCTAAATTTAATCTGTATCTGATTGATAAACTGGCATCCATTTTGGAACTGACCGAGAGTAACATGATTATATCATCATTCCACTTAGCTCTTCAAATGATTCAATTATAATGAACTCGAAAATCAAATACGTAGCAACTTATCAAATAAGAGGAGCACAATGGGCATGTTGTTGAAAACGTAAAGTTGTTTACTGTTCACCTTATCATCCAGACGATATAAGAGTGAACGCGCTGACAAGTGACGCCTTGGCTCCGGATCAGCTCACAAATACGCCAGATAGACGTTCTCAACATTCAAACGTCCACATGACTGAAACTTCGCTGTATTTTACAACTATTTTTAGATCTATTTTTTTATTCCACTTCAGTCGCTCATTCGGCTCGAATTGACGCAAACGCGCTCCTAAAATGATAATTTACGCATATGTTGTCTGCCGGCCTCGTATACTAACTCACCATCTGTTTTTGTTTCAGTTACCTTAAATTCGGAGCCATCGTCCAATCGGAGCATATCACTCGGTCCGTTACAACTTATGAGTTTCGCATAATTTTCTTTTAGTTCATTCCACATTCTGAACTTTTGTTTATTCGATTCCGTATGCGCGCGCGTGGTTGAAAGCGAGATCCATGCGGGTAGTTTCGATTATATAATTGGACCCTTTTAAAAAAAAAGCAAGGAACCTGTCGTGTGTTGTGTGGAAATAGAGTGAGAGTTTGACTGTGCCGGAGCGTGCTGCCGAGTGAAGTGAGTGGTTAGTGAGAGAGCCGCGAGCCGTGACCATGAAGCAGAAGGACATCAGACCGGCGCCCTCGCTCATCGAGTACAAGGGGATGCGCTTCCTTATCACCGACCGCCCGTCGGATGTCTCCATCCAGTCCTACCTGCAGGTAACCACCAACATTAAGATTAGAATAAATAAATAATGCTGGACAATTCACACAGCAATCATCTAGCCCCAAGCTACGCAGAGCTTGTGTTATGGGTACTAGATAACTGACATACTTAATACATTATACTAAATACATACCTAGATAGATATATTTTAGCTTGTTAGGTTTTTTCTTCATGGACAGATCTTCGTTTGACCAGAATCTTATGTGACGATTGATAATGTGTATGATGTATCACGAAGAAGTTTAAGTTTTTTTAAGTTCTAGAAGATACCTATTCTTGCCCTTTTGATTTTAATTTTACTTTGGCTATATTCAGATCGACGTCATTTCAGCGTCCTCGCACATAAATCTATTTATCATGAATCGCCGTACTTGAATAGATTAAATAGGTATAAGATTATCTGATAAATGCTATCTCGAGCGGGAATGCAACGTATTCATTGGGAGCGACCTAAGTCAAGGTTGACTACGATGTTTTATTCAACGTCACCTAGCGCGAATAACAGATATTGTCGCATCAATAATAATTGTATTGAATGAAGGGTAGGTAAGGTACATATAATGTTTTGTCCTTTGAATATATGTGCTCGAAGCTTCTGTCCGCGGTTTCGCACGCTCTTTTCCGGCATAAAATATCATCATCAGCCTATATTAGTCCACTGTTGAACATAGGCCTCCCCTAATGAGCGCCATAGCGCCCTGTCCTCAGCTTGCCGCATCCAGCATCTGCCTGCAGTCATTCGCAGATCGTCATCCCACCTGGCCGGAGGGCGTCCTATATTTCTATAGGCATAACATATAGTCTAAAATATATCCGGCATGAGATCCAAATTTCATTACGATCTTTCAGTCGTTTAGGGCGTGAAAAGGTTTATGTAAACTAATAAATAACTAATAACAGTCCATCACGCGGATCGGTCTCTTATGAACCTTTTTCTCCGAAAATGTAAATGCAAGAATCTTTCAAACAAATCGTTTACCTACCAATATTTGTGATTTCTCCTGAAACCTTAACCAAGCGTGTCCTTGAGTTTCCCAGTCGAATTTCCCGTGAAGGGTGTTGTCGATCAATAAAATAATGTTACAATCTGGACATCAACGAATCTAGCATTCTTTTCAAATGCCTAGTCCTAATAAACAGCAAGGCCTTTGGAGTTACGTATCTTTCTCTATCGAAGAGATCAATTTTCTAATTGAACCGATCTCGACGTAACTAAGTATGCGATCATCCGGTATCTAGACGGGTATTCGAGTGGAAAATTTGTTTGATCGCTTGTGATCCTTGCTCGTCTCCAATTGTTTGCGTAACCAATTTCATCCCAAGGTGATCACGTTCATTTAGTTTGATCGACCACTAAACTTGACGGCTAATGCAGTTTGCCAAGGCTTTAGTACGTCTGAGACCAGCTTAGCCTTGGCCGCTGATTTATGTTGGTCGATTCGCTAAGAACCTTTGTGTACGTAGTTGGTGGAATGATTTACTTGGACTAATAAACGTATGATTTTGCGACCATCGAACCGTTAGACAGAATCTTTTCCGTTAGACAGAATCTCAAAAATTGAGTTAGAGATAGGCTTAGACCTTCTAACCTGAGATAGGAGATGCAAGTACTGTACAGGCATCTTACCAAAACTCGTACCTATATTGTTGAGAATAACGCAATGAAAAACGCTAGAATAACAGCTTCAAAAATAGAATTATTGATCCCTGTTAGTTATCATTATCAATCAGAGTTGTGTAATAAAACAAAACACCAACTCTACTTATAACTATACTATACTACAAAATATACTATAACTTTACTAAACTACAAAAGTACTTACTTCGTTTACCGCTTTATAGATTTGAACTTTCTTTATGAAAGTTCGACTTTGTTAGTTTTGCTCAAAATTTTGTATTATTTTATAGACTTACTCAGGCGTCTAAATGACATGTTTAATTATATAGCCAGGAGGCCCATTGTGTGGGACGCTACATGCGTCGACACACTTGCGCCTTCCCATCTTCCGAGGACATCCGTGAGGGGCGGGTGCGGCGGCCGATTTGGCCTTAGATCTCAAAAGGCGCAAATATGCAGGTCTCGGCAGAGCCTAAACATTTGCTCCCCTTGGAGTCGAGACTCTAGGTCCGTGGGGTACCGAGGCTCTTCGGGTTTTTGAAAATTATCTGAACGTCTGGTCGAAGCGACCCGAGAGCTGGTCAGTATCTGGTACAGCGCATCAGCATTGCCATACAGTTTCGATCAGTCGGAAAATATCCAAAACATCAGTGAACCAACTGAGGCGAAAGTTCAAAACTCTTTCAAATTTACAGACTTATCTGTTGTTCTTACAGTGTTGTCTAAATTATACAAATATCCACAGGAGTTGAGGAAGCACAACGTGTGTACGGTGGTCCGCGTGTGCGAGCCTTCGTACGACACCGCGCCGCTGCAGGGCGAGAACATCGAGGTGCGCGACCTGGCCTACGACGACGGCACCTTCCCTCCGCAACACGTCGTGGACGACTGGTTCGAGATCCTCAGGGAGAAGTGAGTGTTGCCTTTTTAGCTGAACCCTCCGCCTGCGCCAGACGGTTGTTATAATCGATGGCACTATCCTGCTGCTTCAATTCGACGACAGGTTCGAGATCCTCAAGGACAAATGAGTCCACAATCCTTTGTTTCCTGTCTGTGCCGATCACACTGACTGCGCCAGACAGTTGTTATAATGCCTTCATATTGGATCTTCCTAATCGACAATGCACCAAGACGTCGATCCAAAAATATCCATCTTGTCAAATTTATAATCAGTTGGATGACAAATCCAACTCATAAACAATAATGGATTGAACTTCCATACCTCGGCTTCGTCACTCCGATTGCTAAGAGCGGTGGCGCTACACGACAGCGCATGCAAGTGATAACCTGTATAAGAAGACAATTTAGACCAGTTTATCCTCTGGTTCACCTCGGAAGACTGACCCACGTTTACTACTAAAACTAAAGTTAACTATAATGTAAAAATGTCCCATTATAAGCTTTGCTCACATTAATTCGTCGCCACACTGAAAAAATATAGTCCAACTAAGACGCATTTTATCTTAGTTGGCGTCAAAATAGTTGGAATGACAAATATCTCATTCAATACAAACAAGAATGCTTGGTACATATCGAATTTGTTTAAAACAAAAAATAGGCACACCATTGACATCAATGCTCTAAGTCAAAATAAATATTCACTTTGTCATATTAAACATTTATTTGCACGTGCTTAGCGAACAACTTTGTTGCATTTAATCTCTGAATTAAATTTTATAATGTCAATAATTCATTACTTGGTAGAAGGAACTATTACGATTTAACTAAGTTCAAGTCACAGAAGACAAGATCTTATCAGGCTCTTATGGATTCATGAGCGTGATCACATTAGACAAGATCTTAATCAATGTAAATAAACAAACAGCATAAATATTGCATTAAACTATGGGCTTAAACTTATCCAGGGCTGCCAACAAGCCGGAGGCGGATCCATTTTAACCTATGTATAATAGAAATTGTAAGATATAAATACTAGTTTTATTTCTGCACATAATTATATCACTTTTTCTTGTTGTGTTTTTGGATAAAATAATGAATTTATGTTATGTTATCCAGGGCTGCCAACAAGCCGGAGGCGGCGGTGGCGGTGCACTGCGTGGCGGGACTGGGCCGGGCGCCGGTGATGGTCGCCATCGCGCTGATCGAGCTGGGCATGAAGTATGAGGAGGCTGTCGAGACCATCAGAGAGTGAGTTTCACTTTTATTCGACTACCGGGTGATTAAATGCTTGGCAGTCTGTTTTTATTATTATTTTTAGCATTAATAGCGGGATTAAAGTCCCACTGCTGAGCCAAAACCGGCCTTTTCTCTGACGCTGACAAAGTTATGTCTTCAGTTTCCACGTAGCGCTGTACTTTTTGTTTCTATTCTTCAATTAATCACTTCTACACTTATAATTCGACAGTTCAGTAGATTTAATTTTACGCTTGAAAGAAAAGGGGCCATTAATATTTAGATGGAATTCCTTTCATTTATGAATAAACTAGTTTCTGCCCGCGGCTTCACACGCGTTGTTTCTATGGATATTTTAAAATATTATTTACTATCTCACAGGAACTGATTTATGAAAAATAGCCTATGTGCTATTCCAGATCTAAACCTTATCTATGCACAATTTCAGCCCGATCCATTAAGTAGTTTTGGCGTGAAGAAGTAACAAAAATCCATACATCCAAACTTTCACATTTATAATTATACTAGTATACTACTCTTGTAATGCCTGATCTGGACATTTTCCGCATATGCGCCCGCGAGTAGGAGTTTCATTATGAACTACGAGTATCATGGCTATGCTCATTAGTCGGATGCAATAATTCACACACCTCATTTCAACGAATTACTCTGACACTGGAACACTGGCCAAACTCGATGTAGAATGTTAAAGAAACCTCCCATACTTACATTACATACCAACTGAAATTCACTTTTGATATGCAATTTACATTACTTGTTGATTTAAGATATATTTCTTCTAGACTTTCTTCGACAAATATAGTAAGCAATATTTTTCGAAGAAAGGTTCTTCGATAAATATTGCTTACAATTATCTGAAACTCGACGCCAAGCAAGTGGATTTTAGTTATTGATGTCGTGAGCTGTCGTCAGGTTAGGCTAGTCTATAGACTAGCTATAGTTAATCAACAAAACCTTACAAATTGTTTGCATTTGTCCTTCCAGCCAGCGTCGAGGCGCCATAAACGCCAAGCAGCTGTCGTACCTCGAGAAGTACCGCCCCAAGTCTCGCCTGAAGAAGAACGGAAAGAACAATTGCTGCGTGCAGTGAGGCCCCCACAGCGAACCTGGCTCTGCTTTCACACACACACCGACACAAGGGAGCTTAGCCAACTAATTAGGATAATCGTAGAACAAGCATATTTTTTTAACCCGTCTCCTTTCGACCCGAATGAATAGCTAAAACCACTGTTCCCTTTTTTTTGAGACTGAACGACGGAAGTCTCCACAGTTTTGCTGTCGGGTTAATTTTACCAAATAACGTGCAAATAATCACAATTTGTTATTTTGTTTGATTGGATTTCGATGAAATGTTATATACAAACCTAGTAAAATTTTGTTAATAGATTTGATATATCCTTAATAAGAATAGCAATTTTTGTTATAATCCGCTTAGTCCTTGTTTTGACGATGTTTATCTCGAAAGAGCCTTTTGCTAACATTAGTATTTTCAAAATGTAACCCTCGTGTAGTGGATACGGTATGCTAGCCACGATTTGTGTTCACAGCGAAAACAATTTGAAATATACACAACATAATAAACTGCGTTCTACATATAACCATAATAAGCCAGAACCAGTCACTGACTAGATTTTGTTTCAATCAATTTGAAATCTTTTGTGTGGTCAATTAAACAATTATTTTACTTGATTATTTATAATCGTATATAATAATTTGTGACATAATAGACAATGTTAATGTTTATTTTTGATTCATATGACAATTTGATATAATTTCTATTTGTATGATGTAGAAGTTAACGTGCTTTTGAATTTGTGACGAAGTTTATGTTTTCCAAGCTTACTAAAGCATTGATCATTTATAAGCAAAAATGTATGTACTTGATGATAACCAAATAGAAATATTCACATGTTTCTGACTCAATGAAAGTTCCAATAAAGATGTCTTTGATATTATTTTTCTATTTCTAATTTTATTAAATAATCGAAGAATAAATGAATGTGTAAACGCTGAACAGTCACATCAAATAAAAATATTTATAAGCAAGTGATCTTTTATTTAGTAAAACTGTTAAATTTACATAATACATAATATCACGTAATTAATTCTTGGGATTCTTATCAGATCAGAGTTAAAATGTTACAAGTCAATTTAAGAACTAGAAACAAAATATTGTGAAAATTCCAATCAGATCAGAGTAAACATGTTACGAAAAAAATTAAAAAATAAAATATCGGAAGATCTGTGAGATTCCTCTATCAGAGCAGAGTTAAAATGTTACAAGACTAAATTTTAAAACTAGAAATAAAATATCGGAAGATCTTTGAGATTCCTATTGAGGTAGTATAGTTGGATAACCATGAAGTTACATAAAGCTTAAACTTACTCTACGCTACTATATTCTAAAAACATTAAAATTGACGAACCTTAGAGCTAATAACAACAGACTATACTTTATGCAACATTGATCTAAATGTAAAGTAATTATTGTAAATAAAGTACTTCTATAGTAAAAAGTAGTTAAGAATCACAGAATATTGTACATTATGTAACACAAATCGTACAGGTTTTGAATACTTGTTAATCTGATGCTGGGTAGGTTATACAAAGTTACCTTACTTTTTGGGCACATATTTGTGTTCTTTCCCTCCATACCTAGCGATAAACGTTTTGATATCGAACTTGCGTTTGCAGCCTGCGTAGTTCATATACCGGATCTTGCCGAAAACTGCGCGCTCCGCCCAGCCTTGGTCGTGGATACCGCATATTGACCACATGCAGCCTGAAAATAGAGGGGAAATTACTTTAAAAGTTCTGGAATATATAGATATTATTATGTACTAGTTTCTGCCCGCGCGCACGCGTTGTTTCTATAGAAACGCTTTATGGTTATTTCTATCCCATGGGTACTGATTTATGGGATAAAAAGTAGCTACCTATATGCAAAATTTCAGATTGATCCGTTCAGTAGTTTTGGCGTGAAGAGGTAACAAATATACATCCATCCATACATCCAAACATTCACATTTATATTATTAGTGTGATGTAGACCATTGCTTTTAGCGGAACCTTAGTAGGTATTGAGATTTCTCTTAGCCTCTTAAAGTTTTAAAAATGCAATCAGCCCAGCAAAATAGGTATGTAGGTCATTTATTGTAGAGTTTCATGGAAAAAACTAAATTACTCTCAGTGACCAGTCAGATCAATCTCACTCTCTCAGAGTTAAACTTCCCAATATATAGCGAATATTATAATTCTCTGCCAACCTTGGCTTTGTCCACTTTCTTTTGTCATCAATATTAATTCGAATCTTAGTTCAAGCAAGATACGACGACGTTACATTCAATGTCCTCTCGTGGAATAGCGAGCTGTGTTGGCTTGGCAATAGCTCTAAGATACTTTTAATTGAAATTGGGTTTGGATTTTTACTCGCGAGGCGTGGGACACTCAATTACCTTACCTCGAAGTACCAAAACGGCTGTGATTTTGATAAATGAGGTATCAAAATACGCGTCCTAGCTCTATAGTTTTAGCTTTATAGTTTTCAAAGCAATTCAGTATTCAGTATTTTATTTATTGCATTCATACAATCAGGTCTTAGTGATTAGGTGAGTTTATGTTAAGATCACAGTATGTACCCATTTAGGGTGTTACAATAGAAGACTGGCAAGTATCGTGCCTTTCTACTAAAGATGAATAAAACTAATTTATAATTTAATTTGCGAGTCGCTAAAAGAATCGATGAAGAAGTCGTCAAGTTCGTATAAACATTTTTTTATGAGCATCTCTTTGAGTTTGCTTTCGAAATTTTTCGAGACATTTTATGTTTTCTGGGAGTTTATTGTAAATTTTTACCGCCATCGAGTTGTCCCCCAATTCGATGGCGGTAAAAATTTACATTTGGTGGATTTTTAATTTTGACTCGGGTTTCACCAGGTTGTGTTTATATCTAGTTTGGTATCGTCGGGGCTGGTCATTAATTTTTTTGAAAAAATTGGGTAATTCCTTACGAATTTGCTTAGGAAGGAATTACCCAAATTTTTTCCAAAAAATTATTGACCAATGAGTAATACAACTTACCAACATAGCCATTAGGGTCCCGCCCATCTATGCTATAATGATCGTTCAGGTATATCGCATACTTCAGCGCATCTTCAGGTGTCTGCGTCCACTCCAAGATCTTCTTACACCAGTACATCCTGAGGAAGCCATGTGTCTTGCCTTCCTTCACCAGTTGGATTTGTGCTGAGTTCCAGAGATCGTCGTGCGTTTCTCCCTTTGAAAGCTGCTCGAGGGTGTAGATATGAGTTCTTTTGTCTTTTCTGAAAAGAGAAACTTTAATCAGTTGCAGTTTTTGGAATGTTGCATTTTTTTGTATATAACCAGATCCGTTATTCTGAGAAATTTACTAAATGAATATTGCGATTGCGAGATAGGTAGGTCGATTGACGACGACATAGTAAGAGACTAATTATAGGTAGTAACATGATGATGATATGTCCTCCTAGCCAAATTTCGACCACGGCGGCCAGTCTCATCGAAGACTAGCCAGCGCAGGAGATATGTGCACGTGTGTGCGCAAACACAGAAGCACTCTCTATTCCCTCACTCCCATAACCTAATAGGACGGTAGACCAACACGACCGGGAAGAGGTCAGGCGTAGGACCAACGGATTAACGTGCTTTCCGAGGCACGGGGGTGTAACTCTGCCAACTTCCTGACTCCGGGCTGCTACTGTGATAACAAAGTGGTAGTACGTAGTACACTTGACGCATCAATGATTACTGCTAGCGCAGAAGTGGATAAAATACGTCTGCATTTGACGTGCAGCAATAAAGGTAGAAATAGACTGAGCCCACGCCACGCAACGTAAACGACGAAATGTAGGAAACGTCGGATGAGGTAGTGAATCACACTAATAATATAAAATCCAAAAGTTTGGATGTATGGATTGTTTGATACCTCTTCACGCCGAAACTACTGAACGGATCGGGCTGATTGCTGAATTTTGTATACAGGTAGTTAACCTCGAATAAAACAGGCTACTTTTTATCCCCTAAACCAGTTCCCAATCTCGTTCAAGTTCAAAATCCGAAAACAGACTGACAGTCAGCAGTTTTCATTGTGGTTGGTCCCTTACGTTTATTTTCATACTACTGTTTATTTTGATGTCTTCACACGCGCTGTTTCTATGGGAGCTTTCTAAGATTATTTACATCTCATGGGAACTGAATTTGGGATAATAAGCCTGTTGTATTCCAGGTCTAAGGCTACAGGTACCCATGCAAAATTTCAGCTCAATCTGTTCAGTAATTTTGGCATGAAGAAGTTGTCAACATCCATGTATCCATCCAAACTTTCGCATTCATAATAAAAGTGTTTGTTTTCTCATCTAACATACCATCCCCGGTATGGTACTCAATGGTACAGATGGTAGCTACATTTGATCGTAACGTCACCAGTAGCTCTAAGCACGTAATGTCCGCTCCTGCCCACGGCCCGCGCTAAACTGAGCTTACTCGCTACTACCCGTGAACCCAAGACAACGCTTTAGTTTAACTGATGTAGTTCGAAAGCTCAAACACTACACGCGGTGTGGACCAGGCCTGACAATTAAGTCCCATTGGTCTTACCTGTGATCATCCAAAGTTTTCTGGGCCCAGTTGCTAGCTCCCTTCACGCTGTCGTAATGCTCGCAGTAAAAGCAGAAGTTATCCGCCAACTCGCGCCGAACTATCGCCTCTTCAAGAAACGCGTTTACACTCTCTGTGTGCTTCGATTTGTGTTCTTGCACGCATAGCGCTACTCTCTGAACCGAGATTTGGCCTGGAAATGTGCAAATTTTAATATAAAAATTAGGGTGTTTTATAAGATATCTTCAAGGTTTGTATAGAATCCGTTCTGGGAATATCTCATGTCAATGACTTTATCTGTAGTTAATTAATATGTGTAACCGAAAAATTTACGATTATTTTCATGTGTTAATATTAAGAACATTATGGATTCTCAATATTCTTCCACTTATTCTAAGTGGTAGAACTGAGATCTGCACTGACATTTAACATGGGAGTATATTGTGCATTGTCCCCCTAAACAGGCCATACCCAGCACAACTCCTAGAAGCACTGGAGCAGGAGTTTTGGTGACTAATTCTTACACTATTAGAAAGATAATTTATGTCTGGATAATATTTTATTTAGGTAGGTACTCCAGCAAGCGAAACATTACCATAGTCTTAACGGCGGAGTTGCTAGAGGAGCTGAACCTGATGCTAGAGGGCCTAGCTTCCGCCTCGACGGCGCTCATTAGGGGAGGCCTATGTCCAGCTGTGGACTTGTAAAAGCTGATGATGATGAGTTTGCAATTGCAGTAGAATCAAAAAGCGAAAGAGAGAAAAAAGTTACTTACCAAAATGAAACCATGGTGATAGATTGCTCAGTGCATCCTGAGTTGGATCATTTCTCTTAGTAGCAAATATCTTTAGCCTCTTTTCAATGAAACTCTTCATCATTTTCACTGCCTCATCATAGCCTGGCTTGGCCCAGTCTACTGGGCCTACTTTTTTGTCTGCCTCCCGAGATTCTATTGCTTCATCCCAGTCTATTGGCTGTGTACAAAAATGGTAGGAACTGAGACAAAACCGAAATTCAGAAAATTTAACAATATTGGTGTATATCACATATATTGTTAAAATTGATCAAAAATCTATTACTTGCTAAGAAGTAGCCTTTGTTTGGGTGTTTTTAATTGGATTTCTGAACTCTAAATTCGGTAAATTTTAAAAGGATCTCTAAGCATCTTAGCTATACAAAGATTACTGGTATTTTTTCTAGTTTATGTAACTAATTATACTCTATTAATGAGACGAGACAGTGTTTAAGACCTTCTGGTCTGATTGTAACACCTCCTTATTATATAGCTACATTGTCTCATAGTGGCATAGGCTACACACAAAGTACACTAAGCCTAAAAGACGGCAGGTAGTTTTCTAATAAATTTATGATTATTTATTGGGTATATATTGCATACCTTTTGTTATAATTTCCCCTACAGCGCCCCATGACCACAATCACTATGTAACACTGTAGAAACATAGGGTATACCTATAGTAACAAAAGGTACGCGAAAAACCCCCTTTAAATAATTAATTATGTTAACCAATCAGGAAGGTTTCAAAAGTTTTTAGCCATGAATACTTACCTCAGGCTTGAACTTACTGGAGTGTGGGTGTTTGATAACAGGTGGGAACTCAGTCAGGTACTCATCTAGCTTGGAGTTGATCTTGTTGCGTATGGTCCTGGCCGAGTATTCCTGCTTCTCAGAGGCCACCCAGCAGGGTACTATGTTGTGTGCATCAACCTGGAATGTAAAAGAGCATTTTTATTCCCCAAGAATAATTGTTATGTGCCAATTTCAGGCCACAGTGTAGATCATGGGACACAATAAAAACAGACAGATCATTTTTTTTTTATTAAAATTAAAGCTGATTTAATTTAAAATTATTAGCTTCTGTGTAGAAGGGGATGGCCGCTTTGCATTGGGTTGTCTCTTAATCTAACCTAATAAACCTACTGTATCATATAGATCTAATTAAAATCTTAGATCTAGGCTCTCATGTTAGCTTCTGTGTAGATGTCCTGAAATGTCTATGTCTTTTGTGCCTTGTAATTGAATGACACATTCTGACCTCTAGTGCCAAGGGTATTGAACTTAAGAGGTCAATGCCCTTGATAAAAGTTGTATCCCTAGTGTATTAATTATTATTGTATTATCCTACCCTATCAACAGTTCCACAAAAAATGTGTTAATCTCCTGTACTCTTTTGAGTTAGAAGCTCAAGTACAAGTTTCATCAGACTGCAATGACTTCTGAAACCACTAAGTTTATACTATTTTTTTTTTTAATTAAGGTTTACCTGAATAAGTGGGACATCCTTTTTCAATTGTTTTTTGACTCCTTCCAGCCAACCCAAGGGTGTTCTCAAAGGGTTGAAGTCGCAGACCACAGCTCCGATCTTGTGTTCTACCACCCATTGAGGCAGGGCATCTGCTCCGCTACCTTCCAGCAAGTGAAAGGATATGTTTAGCTTCTTACAGTCTGCCGCAACTTTCTCTAAACCTAAAAAAAGGAAAAAGTACTGTATTATTAAATAAAGTATTATTATTTTGGAGCTGGACAATGCTATATGGAAGGCTGGACACTCTCATGCGAGATGTCCATGTAAAAAGCAGTATGAATTAGAAGCTACTGAAAATTTACTGGTAGTACCTTTAGTTCCAAAAACTTATCCAAGCTACTGCTCAGTAACAAAATCATTCGCTTAACTTACTTACCTTTTAAAAGGAAGTGGAACTGCCTGACCGAAGCGTCGAGATATTTAGCGATCAAACAAAAACACACATGGAGCGGAACTTCGTTCTTGAGCGCGAGCTTTTGGGCAAACAGGAAAGCCCAGTTATCTTGCACTCGACTGTCTCGGGACATCCAATACACGATTCCCTCACATTTATCCGGCACCAGCTGCTCTTGAGATATAATCCTCACCCGTTTCTTGTTAAATTTATAATCTAAAATCGATTTTGCGGTATCTTCGCGGGTTTTTTGAAGTTTATTCATAAATTCTTCAATGCTACAGTTTGCTTCCTTTGTGGTAGACGTCGCAGGAACTGAAAGCTTTGCTTTCTTTGCAGCTGAAGCCATTATTGCTATTTGCCTATTCGGTAGGAAAAACTTTCCAAATATCATCAATTTTCATTGAATTTGAAATAAAACAGTAAAAAGATAACAACAACAGCAACAATCCCCCAGCGGCGTCGTCGAGCCAAACGCACGAACGAAATGCGAGGCGAGGCGAAAGCGGAAAGGAAACGTCGTCGTAAACGTGAAATGATTTTAACTATTTCATCGAACGATAGATGTTTTGGTTAGGCATAGTTTAGCTATTTCAACGAAACGAGAAGTTAAGACCCGTCTGAAGTTGGTGTGCGTTGTCGACTGCGCGCGTAGCCGGCCTTCTAGCCCGCAATGATGTTTGGTTGAAAGCCTCCACACACAGAAACCGTGGCCGGGCCGCGCCGGAGGCGAAGGCGTGCGGGTTGTGGATGCGTGAATTTATTATATGAGAATTTATTATATGTAACAAACAATTAGGTAACACACTCTTTAATTACCTACCTAAAATAGATACCTAGGCAGGTACTTATTCATAGTAATATTCTATATTTAAAACTAAAAACCTACTGAACGTATGCATTACCTAACCTACCTACGTAAATGCTCAGAAATTCACGTTCTATGATGGATGTTAGGGATGATAGGTAACTATAGTCATCATCATCATCGGCTTTGTTCAGTCTATTAATGACGATATGATGACGATTTAGGTAATGTCTGTGGTTTGGTTGAATTGTAGGTATTTGATAGTCAGCTAGGATCCTAAGCGAAGGGTGTTACTGTAACGTGACGTGAGTATGCTCATGGGTAGGTAGGTAGGTATGCTATGCTTGTGGCATAATAAAATTAGGCGTCATAGCGTCGCTCGTAAAGTAAGGTAGGAACTACCTTACATAATTTATTACTAATTAATATTTATTATTTAGTTTATTATTTCTTTAGTCAATTTATTATTTAGTTTTTTAGGCTCTTGATCAATAATTATTGGCACCTCGCTTTCGCTCTCTTCTGGGGTAGGGAAGTACCGTAGCTTCAAAAACTCACTGCATGGATGGGTTGCAAAATGCTCCTCGACATTAATCTTCATGCAATTAAGGGTGCAGAAGGTCACGAGTTTACAATTGAAACAGTTAATCTGAAATGAAAAAAAACATCTACAGCGACAGCCCACGGAACGTTCCTACGATCCCAAAAATATGAGGTCCTTTGCAGCCGGCCAAAATCATTTAAAGCCTCCACACACAGAAACCGTGGCCGGGCCGGAGGAGGCGAAGACGTGCGAGTTGTATCATATGAATTTTTATGAGAGACTACACACACGCCGCGCCGCCCGGCGGTGTATGTGTAGTCTCTCATATAGATTCACGCATTACAACCCGCACGCCTTCGCCTCCGGCCCGGCTACGGTTTCTGTGTGTGGAGGCTTTTAGGTAGGTAGGTACCTACTACATTAGACACACGAAACTTATAGCAATACAAAATGTGCATATCATACCTACGTTTAACTACGTCTGTTTGAATATGCCAACAAAGGGGAGGTAAAAGTAGATAAGTTTAACCAGGACTTATTAAAATAATCTTACATTTCTAGGTACGTCGCTTGGGGGATTTGTGATCTCCAGCTCTTCCAATGGCTGCGCACATTCGAAGCAAACTGAGAACTTTTTTTCCTGAAAAATAAAATTAGAATTTGAAGGCTAATTAAGTACCTACACGGGTAATACAATAAGTAAACTAAATTATGGTAGGTAAGTGGATAGGTAATTAATAATAAACTAAAGTGGAATAAAATTAATCAAACATTGAGAACAGTCAGCGACTAAAGTTGCAGAACTTACACAAATTTTAAAACACGTTGTTTTTACCCACGTGAATGTTAGGTAGATACCTACCTACATACATTTCTGCGCTTTTCCGATGTTCCCCAATGTCCTTATCATAAATTAGGTGGCTACCTACCTACTAGGTACTAATAATCTGTCGCTACGCTACTCATACCCAAACTGCTCCTAAGGCAAAACAAGCGTTATTTTTTAGTTGTACTAAGTCGCGTAAAAGTAAAATTACGCTCGTTTGGTCCCAGCCTTAACAATAAGGTAGGTATAGTCTTAGGAATAGACAAAAACAGTGGTATAGCCTAGAATCTTTTAGATACCTACCTAAACTACAGGTTCATGGGTGTCGTAGCTAGTCAACGCATAAGTCTACTCAATCATATGGAATTAATCTTAAGGTCTACTTAATCTCATGGAGCTCTATGTCAACGATAAACTTCAACTTCTTGTCTGATGGCTCTGCGTCTGGTTTGACGCAATTCTGCCAATGTCCGTCGCATCGCAAGCTTTATGGGGTGCGCATTAGTAACATAAATAGCAGTATTTACAATTATAGAAAAATGCTGATAAAGTTAAATTTTTCAAGTGAAGTTTGTATTGTCAACCCCAACTCTTCCCGCGGCGGGTGTCGTAAGAGGCGACTAACGAATATTCATCGGGGGCGGGCAGCAGCGTCCCCTGCAGAACAATTCTACCGAACTGCGATCCCCAACTCGCATGCCCAGCGTGGGGATTATGGGCACTACCTTCCACGTGATAAAAGCCAAGAAGGCCCTTATCAGGGGGAGGCCTGCGTCCAGTAGGCAGTAGTGGACCAGTACAGGCTGTTGAGGTTGAGGTTGTATTGTCAAAATGTACTCACAGCTATACGCCTGCGCAGCAAGCCGCAACGATCTGGGAGACCTATTATTTATAGCTGGGGGGGTCATTCAACAGTAAAAATATAGACGCCGCCGGTTGGCGTTAATAGTTACGTAGGTACCTACGCAGTGTAGCACATCTATGACGTACGGTTTGTCACACAGCAGCGTAGCACTTCTAAGTTAGGGCTACGCAGCTAAAAATCTTAAATTTCAAAAAATCTTACATTGCCTACGGTCAGTTCTGGCATAACGTAAGGCCTGGGCCCCATTTCTTCTGTAAATCCAGGCACATTATGCTCTTTAATGAGGTTCTTCACTTTGAGGTCTATCATTTCTTTATCTTCAGCCGTCACTTTGCCTCTAAAGCTAGTCTTCGGTTTCAGCGTGTAGAATGAAATAATGCATAGTACGTGATTTAGAACACGTGAGTCGTTGAGAATTTTCTTTCTGCGAGGTTTCAAGATGTTCCAGATTTCTAGTGCTCGAGGTGCGGTCAGCCATAGCCCACAAGCCTTTCTGTGCTTGTGTTCAGACATGATCATGTTCCATGGACGATGTTTGTACCTGAAGAAAAGTAGCTATAAGAAAATGGGTAGAATATGCTAGTGGAGCCAGCAGTCTTAGGTTAGCTAAACTTAGCTAAACTAGTCAACCATAAAAATCGCTCCAGCAACCAGCAGAGCGACTCACCGCTACCGAGTTATCGACAAGGAATCTGACACAGATTCGCGCGAAATTCAAATATTTTAGAGGTTTTTAATATTTTCTGAGTCTATCCTCCACGGGTTCCTGAGAAAAGGGGGTTGACAGACGGACAACAAAGTGATGATCCTATGAGTGTTCCTTTTTTCCTTTTAAGGTTGGGAACCTTAAAAATGGTAAAATATGCGAACGTACTATCTGTCTCTAAACGGCTGAACGAATTATGACGTGGCAAGGAGATAATAGAATTAAAATGCTGGGGAATTTCGTTTACACAGATCTCCAGGCATTTAACAATCGAAAATGTTATACAATTAACTTTATGCTTCTTGAAATATTTAGTAAATAATAAAAAATATATCCACAAAACATTAACTAGGGAGCCCCAAAGTAGAGCTTACTTGTGTTGGGTTTGCTATATTGCGTAGGTACCTTTTTCTTGACTTGTAACTAGTATTTTATATGTGCGCGAGCTGCAAGCAGCTACGGGACGGCTGTGTATATTGTTTTGTTTTTTGTTTTACTTGTTAGTGTTATAAATCAATACTAAAATTGTATTGTATGTGTTGGTGTTGCTAAAAACGAATTCAAAACTTACTTGCCAACGACATCCAGTAGCCCTCGCACCAGTTTCGCCTGAATCCACCTGACGTACAAGAGTCGAGCACACCCCGCCATGAGGTCCAGGGTTTGTTTGTAGTCGCTGGAGGCAGCGCCTTCTGATAACGTGAGTTTTTGATCACGAATAGTTTGGCATCAAAGCCAGTCAAATGCAAAAAAATGTCTCTACAGTGAATTCGGTAGATTCATAGTACCATTTTATTATTATTATTATTTTATTATTATATGATCACTTTATTTTATATTTAATTCATATTTTTAATCTTGTATATAACTAATGTAATTGGTTAAATTTAATCGTTCTAGTTATAAATAAATAAATACCCTTCAAAGCAAGCCAAACCCACGCTAAGTTAATGAATTATTAGTCATATCCACGGTGAGTTACGTTCAAAATCAATCAAATCCAACCTAACTACCAAAATCGGTCAAGACTAGTGCTGTTATTTTTATGTAGAAGTAGTCATATATCCCATCTGAGTGACCAGCCAAAAATTAGCTTTACTGGGGGCTGCCTTATACAAAAACTAGTTTTCGTCCAGCGCTGAAAAAAAGTTACAGGTGGATTTGGCCAGTTTTGAAAACAAACCATTCTCATCTTTTTTCGCAATCTTCACAGATTTCTCGTCTTTCTTTGGTTTTTTGTCTTCCATGGGTTCCTTCTTCTTGCCTTTCAAATCTAAAAAAAAATTCAAATCGATTTGCTATCGAACTGTGTTCACTGAAGTCAATGTGGCTTAAGGCGCTGCCTACCTTCACACTAGCACCGCCACCTATTTTATCTAAGGCAGAGAACAAACAAAAAAGGCAGAGAAACGAAATTGCCCTTGGTGGCCACCAAACTCTATTTTCGATTCTCTGTCTAAGCTATACAAAATGAAACTATTATAAAGGCATTAAAAAAAGCTTATAATAGGTATCACAAACTGGCTAACGTAAATTTTGGAAATTCCTTTCTTAAACATAATAATTAGATAAAATAGGTGGCGGCGCTAGCGTGAGGGGAGGCAGCGCCTTAAAAGATGCTTATCAGCCACAAACAATATACCTAACCTACCTACTTAGAAGGTAATCAATGTACCTACCCACTACGTATTAAATACAGAGGCCTGGCAATACACTGGTCTTTCCAGTCCACTATGGCCCTCTCCATTGGAAGGACTTATTTTACACTAGAATACGTTATTATAACCTAGCTCCTATCTTTCAGAATTAATACCTACTGGCAGTTCCTAATACGTAGGAGGACGATTACGGTGTGGTAAGGCACGGCATTACGACTCAAACGTTAGCAGTTGAAACTTTCGGGGGCGCGTTCTCAGGCCGGCATCGGACAATCCGCACTATCAATGGATTGACGTAAAAACCCGTACCGCACGGAGCGGACTGTCGGCAATGCCGGCGAGAATTTTTGAAGGCAACTTTTCTGTTGAATGCGGATGACGTCATTCAGATTGCCGATCAATAGACGGGCTTGTCATCGGATTTTCCTGATGTCGGCCTGTGAACGCGCACCCTAACGTTTCAACTGCTAACGTTTGAGCCGTAATGCCGTGCCTTACCACACCGCGTAATCGCCCTCTTGGTCCATGCCATCATAGCACGGTCTGCTGTTCGCGCTTTATAGGCCTCAACCTTCGGTCAGGAGGACCTTCGGTCTGGATGAGTTTTGTCTTTAGTAGCTACCTACCTACTCTTACTAAATCTTTAGTTCCCATCACTATTATACTTGGGTACCTACATACCATACATGTATTGGATTAGGTAAATAGTGAGTTGTAAGTAGTGACTGAGACTGAGTTGTTGCCGACCGGCAACAATTCATAGCGCAAAGTTGTTGTTCGCGGGTGTCGGTTCCATACGCTAGTAATACCTAGTAGTTCAATGATTAAATGTAATGTCAATGTTAATGTCAAGTACCTTGGGATGGAGAACCAATACTCGTAAGTTTTGCAGAGCTCTGCGCCGTATAAACTTTTCTGGCGAATACGAAAATACTCGGGTACGTTTTTTCACCATTTCGACACTCAAGAAAAGGGTCAGCACCAAACAGCAGTAGGTTCATTATCTATACACCGAAAAAATACTTTAATAATAGGAATGAAATTATAGCAAAAATTATAAAATGATCTTGTCATTGTGTCCGAAAGATTGTTAATACAATCTGCGAAAGTATGACCACATTACAGAGTACCGCAAAAAGCTTAAATGGTTACCCATCCGTCTTCGCCGGGACGCACACTTCCTCTCTCTCCTATATTTTATACTTTTTGTCCCTAATATACCCCGTTACCTCAAGGAACGATTTCAGTACCCCCACCAGACCCATAGCCGCTCCCTCCGCTCAACACACACTCTTCAACTGAAATCTCTCCGCCCCTTCCATTCCTATAGCTCATCTTTTACGATACATGCCATAGAGCTGTGGAATGCCCTACCCACTTCTATTAAACATGCTAAGTCTCTCCCTGCATTCAAAAACATGGTCTATGAACATTTCCTCAGCTTAACAACAAACTGTTAAAATCAAAAGTAATTTTATATATTTAGTACCTATATTTTTTTGTGTTATGAAATATTTATAATATATATTTTTATATGTATTTATTTATGTTAAGTATAATATATTTAGATATTTATATAGCTTGGTATATTTATCTCTTCTTAAACATTATTTCTGTTTTCACGCATCCGTATATAATTTTTCGATATCTTCTTGTTCATCCTAAGGTTGCCTGGAAGAGATCGCTTTTAGCGATAAGGCCGCCCATTGTACATTATTTGTATTTGTTTTTTGTTTTCTGTGATTTTCGATTTCTTGGTGTGCAATAAAGTATATTTGTATTGTACTGTATTGTAATACAGTACAATACAATACAAATCTTACTTAGGGCTTATTATCTATACCTTGAATGATACTTTACCCATACTATACCTACTTACTAGCTAACTCATGTGAAATTCGTCTTATGTCCCTGTTTGGGATGCGAGAACCTAAACCCCCTAACATCTAATATAGATTTTGGTGGATCTCAAATGATGACGATGATGATTTCAAATAGCCTACCTATTTGCCATACTTCTTTTAAACCCTATATAGGTTAGCACTTACCGTTTGCAACCGCTCTCCATTAGGAATCGTCCTACAGAACGGCATTGAAAACATTTTCACCAATACAGATTGACCTTCGCTATTGATAGCAGCGTTCAAATTAGTTTGTGGGGATTTCAAGAAAATATCAAATATATTCATGCTCTTGGACATCGCTATATCCGTTGCAGAGCGTCCCGCATACTGGGTCATCGGATTGCAATTGTAGTCCAAAAGCAACTCTAATAGTTCTTCACGAAGCTGAAGCAACGAAAATAATATAATCAGATGAGAACTTGCGCGAAAGACATTTGTGCGAGATACACATAAGTAATGTGAAATAGGTACCAACATTTGCGCGATTTGTACGAAGAGATCGCACAACATAAAATAGCTCTGTAACTCAAATTCACAGAAAGTTGCGGATTTCACAAATGTGTAGGTGTGAGTTTTTAGTTACTTTTTAGTTTATTTCCTTTCATCTATCTTGCTTTCCCTATAATATGGTGATATCGTCATCGTGGTATCTTTTCCTTTACTTTCAATGTTCTAACTTCCCATAGGTACTCTTCCCGCTTATTTCCAAAATATTAATGTATTTTGCTGTGGAACGTGCTACGCTTTAATTAAATTGAGCTTATGCATTATATTAAATGAACCATTTTATTTAGCACATAGAAAATAATATAAAACAATAAAAGCATAAAACAATTAGTATTTGTGTATTTTTAAAAAATCTAAGCCGTCACTAGAAGCGGTGTGCCCAGAATGCTGGCAGCATTGCCACGTTGAATGGCAATGCTAATTCGTTGACCGAAATAGAAGCCAGCTGATTGGAAAAATACGTGTAGGTATTATTTTATAAATCTCACGAGAAAATATTGAAACAATCTTACCTCTTCTTCAAGGCTAGTTTCAACGTTCTTAGACAGCACAACATGCAGCAGATTTGGCCCAGAGCTAGAGATTCTAAGTAAGGGATCTATCGCAAGTTGTTGAAGATCTTCCTTAGACCATAATCTGTGATCCGCTTTGGCTCCGCATTCCAGTAAAACTCTTACAAGTTCCAGGGTTTCAGCTGTGAGCGGTCTGGAAACTGCCAAATCTAAGGCTGTGTATTTAAATTTCTGAAATTAAACTATCTGCGTTATTGAAATAAGTTTGATTTTATAACGAAATGATATTAAAATTATATTTAGGTTACAGGTTTCAAAGAAAACTAGCCTGAGGATTGAGTTCATTCACATCAGCACCATAGTTGACCAAATATCGCACTATTTCGGTGCACCCAGACACGGTTGCAATAAACAAAGCGGGCTGGGGACATCGCACGAAGGCAGGGCTCGCGCCGTCGCGCAATAGTTGCAATATCGTTAGCTTTATTTTTGATACCCTATAAAACAATCATGTAAAACTAGAGTTCAATATATTACTGATTAATATCCTGGAATTGTATTTTTTTGTGGATATTCGTTGACTCACGTTGCGATTTTTATCTTCTCTGCACTTGCCAATGGGCCAAACTCATCTCTCTCCGTGTTCTGCCACATAATTTCTTGGCTAGGCCTCACCTTACCCTTACCATTTACTAATTTGAAAGTAGATGCCATTTTTTTTGTTTTCGTTTCTACTGACTTTGTTTCCTCTGAGGTAACTGTACTTTCCATGTCATAAACCTCAAAAAAATAAGGAATGGTACTGATGGGGCATGGCACGGAAAATAAATCTTTTATCTTAATAGAGAATTCAGTATTAATGTTAAGATACACCTTCTTCTCTTCTGAATATGCTCCATCACTGTCTTCTTCTTCGTCTTTCTGTGTGCCTATGTCTACTTTCGTAGTTTCAGGTGATCCTCTCGCCGGTCTTATAGCAGAAGGCGGTGATGACAGTACAATTTTGTTCGGAGGTATCAAATTGGAACTCGGGACAATTGTGCGATCCATGTGCCATTCTTGTGGGGTAGTTTCTAGAAAAAAATTTGGTTACGATTCGTACATAGAAGATAATTATTAAGATTATAATTATGCTTTACCTGATAAGATGAGAGGTGCTGGAGGCGGCAATATGGCTTGAAGCATGCTGCCTGCTGGTATATCTTTCTGGGCACAGGCGTATCTTAACAAGCATACTCCAAGAGGCGTGCAGCAGTTATCGTTTACGTTGTTGATATTCGCTCCAGCTTCGACCAGAAAATGGATGATATCGACTTGATCACCGCACTGTTTTAGAATCACACTATGACACAAATTTTAGTTTGGGTGGATGGATGAATGTGTGTTTTTTTTTCACGCCGAAACAACTGAACGGATCCGGCTAAAATTTTGTATAAATGTCTATGCTAAATTTTAGCCCGGTCTAGACCTTTGCTTAAAGGTCTATAGTCATCTACTCTCCCTAGAACCTAGCATAATACAATATACACAGTCGCCTAGAATAATACAAAGGCTACTTTTTACCCCGCAAATCAGTTCCCATGG
Organism: Eupithecia subumbrata; assembly: GCA_949316285.1. NCBI lineage: Eukaryota > Metazoa > Arthropoda > Insecta > Lepidoptera > Geometridae > Eupithecia > Eupithecia subumbrata. The sequence continues at coordinate 4,134,549 of OX438634.1, forward strand.
GATAGAAATAACCTTTAGGTAAACACTTCCATAGAAACAACGCGGGCAGAAACTAGATTCATTTTTTTTTATTTATATTAGTATATTATTATTTAGTTTTGAGCAGTAATTATTTATTTTTTAAGTTGTACCATAACAGATGCACACAGATCTTACCCCATGTACATATCCGACGATCCTATCCACACCAGGTTGTCTGGCAGAGATCGCTCTTGAGCGACAAGACCGCCAATTGTCACTTAGGTTATAGGTAATTTTTTCATTTCTAAATGGTTTCTTAGTTTAAAATGTGCAATAAAAGTATTTTCTATCTATCTATCTAAAATAATATCTTCCTAGCTGATGTAGGTCCCTTAATTATGGTCATAATAGAATGATAGTGGTTTCATCGGATTGTTCTGAAGTGTTGATAAAAACAGGTTTGTATTGTTATTCGTGATTCAATAGCAATATTACTTACAGCCGCATACATTAAAGCAGTATTTCCTTGTATATCGGCAATATCTGGGTGCACGTTACATTTGTTTACCAGCTCCGTTACAATGCTGACATGTCCCAAGTAACTCGCCATCAGCAATGTCCTAGGGCAGAATTTGAATGATCAGCTAATTGAAATCAAGAAGAATCGGAGACTCTTTATTTCCTTAAGAACACTAAATGTACACTTAGAAAATGTTAAATTCTTATAATAATACACTGATATGGCACGCTGTTGGTTGCTGTGTGGTGCCGGCTTAGAATTTGCACCACCCCAGCTCTTCCCGCGGGTGTCGTAAGAGGCGACGAAATTTGGCTAGGCGGAAATCATCACAATGAGTAAAACATAGCAATGGCACTAAAATAGTAACAGTACTACATAGCAGGAGCTACTTTTTGATGAATTTTTTTTCAGTAGACCAGGAGTTTACGTGATTTTATCACCCAATTCAAACTAATTTAAAATTATAGTTTATTTTACCTTTACTAATTGATTCATGATTTCTAAACTATATAAAAAAAGTCTGGGACGGGTTTTGCTCCAACTCGAAAAATAACATCTAACAGGATATAGATTTCTTCGTCGCTTCTTTACCTTAGTCTACATATCGAAGCGACAGAAATCAAAAATATTATTTTATTTCCATCCTCAACCTCAACCTCAACAGCCTGTATTTTCATCCACTATTGGACGCAGGCCTCCCCCTGATAAGCGCCTTATTGGCTTTTATCACATGGGAGGTAGTGCCTATAATCCCCACGCTGGGCATGCGGGTTGGGGATCGCAGTTCGGTGGTAGAATTGTTCTGCAGGGGGCGCTGCTGCCCGCCCCCGGTGAATGTCCCTTAGTCGTCTCATACGACACCTGCGGGAAGAGTTGGGGTGGTGCAAATTCTAAGCCGGCACCACACAGCTTCTGAAAAATCATACCTGCCGTCGATTTCCTGTTTTCCAGCTTGCTTGAACCTTGTTCTCGGTCCAGTTATAACGTGACTGATGTTAATATTCAGTAGTCCAGTTCGTTGGTAATCATGCGTGAAGCTGTGTTTCATCATATGCGTCATCATCTCATTGTTGTTCCATGCATAGATCAATTGAGGAGTAATATTACTGATTGAGCTTCCAGCCTTTTGAAAATTAAATGTATAGTTTGTTAGGAATTTTGCCTTTTGGCTTTTACACACTACACAAACTACACTATAAAATCTGTTCACAAGTAAAAAAAAGTAAATTTTAATTATTGCCTAACAAAATCGACTAATGAAGATTTGTTAAATTTAGGTGTCTGTCAAGTTAAGCAGCCCCGCCATGGATTGGTGATATATTTATAGTTCATGATTCATATCTCACTATAGTTTCGTCGAAATCAGCGGGGCTGCCAGCTTGACGTCAAGATAGCAGCCACATTGAAAGACCTAAATATCTCCTAAAGTACTGGGGCACTATTTATTTTACTTAGGGCATCGGGATCCCTAATTCAGGACACATTTATTGACATATTTGAAACCAAGAAATTCCATGGCGGGGCTGCTAACTTGACGGACACGAATTTAGCGTTTATGCACACGATTGGGATTCGTATTGAATTTTATGAATAATTTTTTTTGCTTCGTTTTGTTAAAGGAAACCTAGAATTTTATGAAATTTAAATAAGTACTGAATCAAAAGTTACCAACCAATTTGTTTTTAGTAAACTCTTCAAGAACATGAGCCCCTCCTTTGTAATATGCATCATCGAATAATTTTTTGTGGCACAACTGGCTGGAAATATCAGTGCAATTCTTTGGGTAGATTTTAGTCCATTTCTCTGTTGCTTTTTTCGGCTCCGCTCCAAATTCCTTCAAGAGTTCTATCGCACTGTTTACCTCGTTTAGCTAGATGAACGCAGATGGAGAGCAAGATGTTATGATAAGTGTTAAATGAGAAGACTTAAAAACACCTAGTACCTACATGGGTGCCTAAATGTATTAATATATATAATAATTATAATAAGCAGGATGTCCGGAAACTCAACGTGAAGCCGAAAGAGGACAGTTGTGTTCACGACAACCCATAAAATCCTATCGCCAGGTTCCGACTTATAGGCTTTTTACTGGAAATCATAAATTCTCTGCCTGTCGCCAAACATTTCTATGCTGAGACTACAGATGTTAGAGCAAAGACTAGAAACGGTCGAACAGGAGCGCGAAGCACCGTCCACCGAGCTCGCGGACTTACGGAGTAAAATTGTGATGCTGCAACAAGAAATCGATGAGCGGGAGCAGGACTCTCTTCTGTCTGATTTGGAGATTGGACATCTTCCGGAAGAAAAGGGAGAAAACGTAGTGCACACAGTGACTATCCTTGCCTCTAAATTGGGAGTCGCTCTGGAAGAGCGGGACATCGTGTTCGCCGAGCGCGCCGGGGTCGCACAGGTCACGGGCGCCGGCGGCGTGACACCGCGCCCGCGCCGAATTGTCGTGCGCCTCGCGCGCCGTCACCTGCGGGATCAGATGCTGCAAGCTGCGCGTGTTCGCCGCACCCTTACGCTCTCGGACGTAGGCCAGGACCCCAGCGCCATCGCCGGCGCTACTGCGCCACCGCGAAATCGCATATTCCTGAATGAGCGCCTTACCCGCGCTAATCGACAGCTCTTCCACAGAGTTCGGGAGGAGTGCAAGAAGCATCAATGGCGTTTCTCGTGGACCGCGAGAGGGAGGGTCTTCGCGCGGCAAGCTGAAGGCAAGGAACGGTTCCTGTTCCGATCACTGGAAGAAGTAACCCGGGTTTTTGGATCTGAGTCAGTTTGACTTGTGTCTTACTCCATGTACTAATTTATACGTAGATATCTTGTGTGTATCACATTATGATACCTATAGTATCATACCTATGTCCTTGTACCTCTTTAAACTAAATTTTTTATTAAGAAATATTTTAGGAAATTTCCTGTGTTATTCGTTACAAATCTCTCAAGTTCTCAGTTCTTTTATTAAGTCTAGGTATACACTCCATAGTCCAGTATTATTTAATTGTTTATTTTGGATTAACTGTTTGTATTTCTGCAATCATTCATCATCAATCACTTACCTATATTATTTTATATTATTTACAAATTATTTTGCAGCGTATAGAATTATATGTAGTAAAATTCATTGCTATAGTTATATAACACACATGCTAACTTCTGTTCCTGTAGAGAATTATGTAAATTGCATTATTAGACATCTGCAGTGCTTTGAAGTGTTCTCGATAAATGAATTTCGACAGATATATAAAGTATGGTGTTAGATAAAAATTTAAAAATCGGTTTGTATAATCCGGGATCATTAGGGACAAACCATGACAATATTGTTGCAGCATTTGGTAGATATTCCATGGACCTAGTGGCAATAAATGAGACATGGCTTACTTCTGGCGATGATAACAGAGCTCCTACTATACCTAACTACCGTCTTCGCCATAAACCTAGACCATCTTTTATTGGTAGACGAGGTGGTGGAGTTGGTTTTTATGTCAAGAAAGGGGTATCAGTACGTGTCTTGGCTCATCCAGTTGATCCGCTGCATGCCTTTGTAGAGCAGATGTGGGTGACAATGTCAGTGAAGGGGAAGAAATTAGTTATAGGGACCGCCTACAGGCCGCCTCGCCTAAATACCGACTTGTTCTTCGATGCCCTCACTGACTCTATAAATGCGTTTCCTTGTTGCGATAATTTAATTTTACTAGGGGATTTTAACATTAATGATAACTGCAAATTACATAAATTTCAAACATTCTTGGAATGCCTCGGTCTATCCCAATTGGTAACTATGCCAACTCATTTCACTGATTCTACGCAGTCTCTTATTGATGTCATATGTTCTAACCTGCCTGTAAAGAATATTAAAGATGACTCTGTCGGGCGAACAACTGGGCACCACCTATTAGTATGTGAATTTAAAATTAAACGAGATAAGATACCCCCTAGATTCCTTACATATAGACCTCTTAACGATATTGTCAGTGACATCTTTAAAAATGATTTGACTGCTATTCAATGGAATTCAATAGCTTCTCTAAACAACGTTAATGAAATGGTAGAGCAATTTACTGGTTATGTATTCGCCCTTTTCGAACTTCATGCGCCTCTTAAAACTACAATCATAAGGGAACGCGGTTATCCATGGATCACCTTTACTGTGAAAGAGATGATGAAGCTCAGAGACGAAGCACTCCGCACATTCCACAGAACTAAATTAGAGTCTAAAAAATTATATTACAAAGATCTTAAAGCTGAGGTGAATCGAGCACTACACTTCGAGAAGACTGCCTTTTTCAATCAAAACATAAACAGTAAAATCACAGAGCCTAAAACCTTATGGAAAAATTTGAAGAAACATATTTTACCCCCAAAATCTAATGAACTCCCGTCGCTATTTAATGATCCTAATACAATAAATTATCATTTCCTTGATGTTCCAGGTGCTCCAAATACTAACATATCCTTTCTTACCTTTTTTGAGTATTCCCGTCGTGGAGAAGCTGTGTTTAATATAAATACTGTAAGTTGTAAACAGTTAATAAAAATTATAACCTCACTCAAATCTAACGCTGAGGGCACGGATAAAATAGATCTAAAAATGCTACTTATGACGCTACCAGAAACTCTCGAACTATTAACATCCATTGTTAATAAATCAATTACCACGTCTACTTTCCCGGATTCCTGGAAGACTGCTATTGTCTTGCCGCTGCCTAAAATTCCACAACCGGCCGTAATCAAAGACCTTCGCCCTATTAGTATACTTCCATGCTCATCAAAAATTCTCGAAAAAGTAGTTTGCAACCAGTTAACCGAGTACCTTGAAAAGAATGAGTTACTGCCGGACGCACAGTCAGGGTTTAGAAAGGGTCGCAGTACCACCACTGCTCTTCTGGACATTACTGACAGTATACTCAGTGCACAGGATGATGGGTTGATTACTCTGTTGGTTCTCCTCGATTTTTCTCGAGCGTTTGATTCGATAAACATCACCCTATTACTTTCTAAACTGAGCTATTTCGGCTTCAGCGACAGCGCTGTCAGATGGTTTAACAGCTATCTTAGCGGACGTCATCAGCATGTAAAAATATCTGATTCTGACGGATCTTTCAGAGTCTCTGATGACTTGCCTGTTACGCGAGGAGTGCCCCAAGGATCAATTTTAGGCCCTCTGCTGTTTATAATGTACACTGCGGACATTACTCACTGCATAGAGCACTGCAGATATCATGTATATGCCGATGACGTCCAACTCTACATCTCGTTTAGGTCAGAAGATGCAAGGACAGCTATTCATAAGCTTAATGAGGACTTGACTAACATTGCAGACTGGGCAGGCCGGAATGGTTTGGTACTCAATCCATTAAAAACTAAATACTTAGCTATTGGTACCAAACACAAACTTAATACCTTTTATCCGCCGTTAGACATTTCTCTGATGGGAGAACCTGTTGAGCGAGTTTATGAAGCGCGCAACTTAGGACTCCTGTTTGATTCTAACTTAAGGTTCGAGCGTCACATTACTGAATCTGTCAAATCTTGTTTTTACAAACTTAAAGTACTCTATAATATCAGACCCTACTTAAGTGAAGAGCTGCGTGTTCAGCTCGTCGAATCCCTGATACTATCTAGACTCAATTATGTAGACACTGTAACGGGACCTCGACTGCTGGGCCGTACACAGCGACTGCTTCAGAGAGTACAAAACGCGTGTGCTCGCTTCTGTTTCAAAATTCCTCCCCGGACTCACGTCACCCCCTTTCTGAACAAAAACTCTATCCTGAGAATGAAAGCACGTCAGAAGCTCCACCTTGCTTGCCTACTTTTTGGCGTGATTAAGTACCGTACTCCTAAGTATTTATTTGAGAGACTTATCTGGATGTCCAAAACGAGATCTTTGCGCAAATGCTCGAAACAGCTGTCGACACATAGTCATCATTCGGCAGCTTTTAGAGGCAGCTTCCGGTACGCTGCAGCAAAGTGCTGGAATAACATTCCACCGCCCATAAGAGACCTACAGTGTTTTCAAAATTTTAGGGCTAAATTGAAAACGTTTATTTTAGAACACCAGAGAAGCACTGAAGATCTCCGAAATGACATCTCTATTCTATAGTAAGAACGCTCAACTCGGGCCTCAAATACCCTGTTGCATAGTACCACATAGGTATGCCCTGTTGCATAGTTCACCATCCCACTAACACCCTTGAATTTGTTTTATTTGTATCTTGTTCGTTCTCTTTTCACCTGTCGCTGTTTTCATTAACTGTAATTTTGTATGTTTGTAATAGATAAGCTATCATAGATATACCATAATACAATACTTACGTAGTTATTAAGAATTTGTAATTTGCTGGACTTTTCTGTCTTAAATAATTTTGTGTTCGTGTACGTGACTCGTCATTTGGTTCCGACGGAAGATCAGCGTTGAGATAACTGTGCCCACCAGCTAGTTGTCTCAACAAATGCTGAGTCGGACGCCATTTTGTAGCTTTTAAGTCTTATCTTCAGTTTATATAAGTCTAAATTGAAACCTTACAATTAGCTACAAATAAAGATTTCTTATTTCTTATTTCTTATTTCTTAGATGTTAATATTTTGTGATTTTTATTATTTTTGAACAAACTCAAATAGCTCATAGGTAAATTTATTTTGGTGCCAAATAAAAATTGAAGTTAATATGAATTTTAATCTTAATTTTGGGCTTGTACAATGTACATGCCCCCAAGGAAAAAAATAGGTCGCAGTTGATGGCTGTGTCAGCCGAAATAATTTTATTTATATAAAAATTTACCAATGATTCTGTGTCAAACAAATGCCAACCGGTCCTTCTACCTAAGTTTGAGGAATTCATACAACACTTACTGAGTTTAAGGCCTGGCGCAAAGGGACCACCGACCACGCCACCGGTGGCTGTCGCATGCTACCGCCAAATTTGCAGCAGTCACGGAAGCGCCGACAGCCACCGGTGTTTGGAAGCGACGCTCGCCACCGGTGGCTGTGGTCGGTGGTATGTTTGCGCCAAGCCTATATGTCAAAGATTATTTAAAATTTTCACGCATTTGAACCCGTAAAAAATAAAACCAAGTTACCTAAGATAAGTGAAGGTACCTATCAAAAGTGTAGAATTCGTGGCCAACGAAAAAAGGCATTTAAAAATAAAATCATATCGTAAAACCTACAGCTTTTATCCGACCCGACAAAACAATCCGATGCTCGTCGACACAGGCTTGCCCTTCCAGCTTGCTGTACAAGTCCAGCGCCACGTTTGGCGTCGAAGGCCGCCACGCCAGCCTCACGAGCTGAGTTCCTCGCCAGAGGCCAACGTCTTCGCGCAGGCAGGAATGGGTTAGAACTCCGGGACCCCAGCGAATGTCTTCGTAGAATAGACCCTGAAACCACCACTTGGAAGGTGAAGAAAAGGGCATGATTTCTAGTCTAATGTAAAGTTGACGAAATCAATCGTGTCTTTAGTTAAGTTAAAAAAAAATCAAACCAACCAAGTGCTCTTTTGCATTACGAGGTTCTGAACCATGTAATATGAACACATCAATACATTTTTTAGGGTTTCTTGTATGGGTACATTCCTTGGTGTGTATGACGGATTTTCAAGACGTAGATGTTGTGCGATAAATTGAGCTCGCTACATATTAGGGTTACAGAGATGAATGTGACAGACAGACGGCGTGGTTTTCAAAGGATTTCACACCTTTTTTGGGCACCTTTGGCACCTTTGGGAGCCAACCCAAAAAAAGGAAAAGGGTCAGCTACGTTTAATTTAGGTACCTACCTCTAGAGCGAAACCACGTTCAAAAGCAACTAGTGAAACTCACCGAGAGTAAGTTTTTATGGTTCAGTACCCGAAGGGTCATTCATACTCATAACAGGATTTTTATTACTAAGCCTCCCTATTACTAAGCCTCCGCTGTCTATCTGTCTGCCAGTCTGTCAGCGGTCTATCTATCTATCTATCTATTTTTATAATTTGTTATTACAGCGGTAAGAGAAATACAAACTCTGTGAAAATTTCCAGTGTCTACTTTTAACATGAGATACAGCCCGCTGACAGACGGCCAGACAGCGGAGGCTTTAAGGTCCCTTTTTTCACCCTTTGGATACGGAGCCCTAAAAATTGTCTCAGCTGAAGAAACAAGATGTGAAACTCACAGTGAACACAGCTCCATCCGGATACGACATGGCCCCGTAGCCGTGAAGCCGGTTCGCGTAGAAGTGTCCCTCGTAGGACACAAACACGCCCTTATCGCCGCGGTACCTCGAGCGGTACTCGCCGACACCGTGCATCGTGTCCCGCAGAAACTGCCCGCTGTACCATTCTAACGACTGAAAGGATACAAATCCACTTTTGATTTCTCTACTCTTGTAAGACCTGATCAGGCTATTTTCCGTCGCCATCATCCGCGCTTGCGAGTGGGAGCAGTTTCGCCTATTTATTCTCCACATGGTAATACATGTACATATAATAAGCTATTCTCCAGTCTCAGAGGGTCGCCGATTTAAACAAATCAAAAGGCAAGCAATAAAGACGAAACGACGGTTGGTTTAGTTAGATGGATGGCATAGATCTTTTTGCTAAAGCTATTGAACGGATCGAGCTGTTTCTGAACCTGGAATTCCTTTTATATTACCTACTAGTTTAGTCCAAGTAGAATTTAAAAAAAATCTAGCTTGAATTATAAGTTTTATAATATAACGTAGCTAGTAGAGTAATGCTACGCGGCGTAGCAAGTCGAGTGAAGAGGCTACGACGACGTGGAGGCTACAGATACGGGCTACGATGTAGCGTAACGCGTAGAGTGAGAAGTGGAGAGATAGCGTAGCAATACTGCGCCGAAATATTGGAAAGCTCAAAACTCAAATCATGGTAAATATCCCGTTATAATTATAAGTGACTTTAATATAAGTAAAAATGTCGGTGTCTATCAATATACCTGAGTAATTTGTTAGACAATTTCACTCAGACCAAATTCAAGTATATATCCAAACCTCAGCGCCTTCCCAGTGGTTTTCTCCCATTCCGTTCTTCCGCTCCTTTTCATCAAAATCCCCGATGTAGTACTGTTTATAATTCCAAATGTTATCAGAAATGGTTGGCATTGGGCATGGGCTAATTGTAGGCTTCGTCATATTTGGTTTATAAAATGGTGATTACATTTATGAACAAATAAAATTACAATCAAATAATAGAAACAACACTATTATCTATATGTATAATATATTCTAATATAAAAGAACGAAAACAATTTCCTGTAAAAAAATATTTCGTTCGAAAAAATTATACATACAGGCTGTTTGGTACTGTGACCAACATAATTTTTCGGGGAGTTAATAAAGTCATGGGCATTTCTCCGATAAAATGAATGTCCTAAATGTCTCGGTTGAAATGTATTTTTTTTTAAGATTTTTTTTAATAATTCATAATTTCACCTATCGTGATATCTTTTTTGTTTGTGACTGTAAAACACCACACCACAAAGTAACGTGTGCTGTATTTTTATCAATGTATACTTACCCCTACCCGGCGCTCACGTCGCGGGCTCAACGCGCGCTCGCGCGCAGTGCTCGGAGGGATGCGGAACGCGCGCGTCTAGAACCGCACTCACCCTGAAGATGTCCCTCGTTAAGGGATGAAACGTTGGTGTTCTTCCAACACAAAAAAGGGTCGTAGTTAACCCGCTTACATCCGTAATGAATTCGTCAAACTACGATAGTTTATATAGTAAAAAAATGTATACTTATTTTAAACAAATTATTACTTGATAGAATTCACTTTAAAAAAAGTAAAATGCATTCAAGGTCAAAAATCTGTACAAAAGTTATAAAACGTGACAACTTCAAATAAAAAAAATATACTCGAAAGTGATTTTGGGTTTAGTTTTCATTAAAATCTTTTTCAGTTTTTACTTTTTCCAACGATGTGCGACATGACACAAAAAAAAAATAATTAGGTGATCATACTGGGAGATACTTGACTCCAAAGGTTTATGCAAACATCCTGTATAGGACTGTTTTGCTGTTTTGTGTACCTACTTTCTTTCAAAATTGATGCAAAGAGTATGATGTCGAAGTGCCAAAAGCTTTGTCCTTACTCTATGGCCGAAAGATAATAAAAAACCTCCAAAGGAAACCTCTTTGCGACAAATCGGGATGAAAACCTCAACCGTCGATCTGTGAGTAAAATAGTGATTTTCTCTGTCCACCTCTTCCATAGACACAATCATGGACGAAAATATAAACGCCAGAAAAAAAAGGAAAACCAGTTTCTATTTTTATAAATAAACCTTTTTATTAGAAAACTTAAAGCCATAAAAATTCACGATGTATAAATAATCTTGAACCAATCTTATCTCATGCTAACCACAGATTTTTAGGTGGCTAACCCATTCAAAACCTTAATGAAGTTTTTTGGATGGGTGAATAAAAGTAGGTACAATAGGTTAATAATAATAATGCTGGACAATTCACACAGCATAATCTAGCCCCAAGCTAAGCAGAGCTTGTGTTATGGGTACTAGATAACTGATATACTTAATACAATACACTACATAGATAGATATTTTTTTTATTATACATAGAAAACACCCAGACCAACGGAACAAATTTCTGCAGATCGTACACAAATTTGTTCCGAGGCGGGAATCGAACCCGCAACCTCCTGCGTCGCAGGCGGACCTTTGCCCGCTGCGCCACGGAGATTAGTTGACCCTTTTCTATAGTAAGTTTTAAATTAAAAATTATCGTCCGATTAAAGGGGAAAATATAACCATATTTTTTAGGACCTAGAAAACCGGAAAATATTATTTTAAAGTCTACTTTTCGTAAACAGGCGAAAACGTTGTCAGCCATATTGCTATATATTGCTATATATATGCTGTGACGTCATACGGGTAGAAAATCACAGACATAATACTAGCTGCGCATATAAAACAAACAATTGACATTAGCACAGATATTATAATACTATACACATTAGCAAACTTCCATCACTGTTAAAATAAAACAGACTACAATAGCGAATTTCACTCGTATAAGACCGGACATAAAATGTGCTTAAAGGCCAATGACGTCACAATATGGCCGACAGCGTTTTCAGAGTTCAAAATAAAAATTAAATCTACTTTTAAAATGAAAATATGTAGTCATCTTATTCTTTTAATATCAGAAATCTAGAAATATTGGATTATTAAGTCAAATACCTACTACAGAAAATATTTATTTATTGAGCCAAATTTGATACGAGTAAAGTAGCCTACTTAACGAATAAAAATAAAACTTGTAACAGAAGTTTGAGCGAAAGTACGATTTAATTTGGAGGACCAATATCTATCAGCGACGGACGATATGATAGACTTACTCATTTTTCAAAAGTTTATTTTACTTAATTTAGGCACCTAGCTTCTCGGTTATTAGTTATTAGAAACACGAACAACATTTTGTTCTTGTCTTCTCAAAATACGTGTATTCCTGAAACAAAGAAAGAAAATCATTATTTTTATTATTTTAGGGTTGTAGGTCCGTCACCCAAATATTAGGAGAATTAGGGGACAGTTTATTGAATGGGACTCGAACATCATCTTCATCTATGCATTTTAAGTTAGTTTAGTTTTTATTGCAGAGGTAGTTTTTAGGGTTCCGAGATCGGAGATCGGTTTGTCTGTCCTTTCCTGCCCTCTTTGATATCTCAGCAAATACAGCAGCTATCAACTTGAAATTTAAAATGATAATACATTTTGTGCGCCTGTACAGATTTGAAGAAAATAAATAAGGAAATAAATGAAAAATCTACATACAAATTGTGATACCGAAATGTTAAAAAAGATCTACAAAGTTAATAGGTATCAAATGAGAGGAGAATTCAAACTTTGATTATAAGTTCAAAATAGTTTTTAATATATCTGTAGCCTTTTCGAAATATTTTGGAAGAAGTCTAAAAATTCCCATTCCCAATTGGCGGTGGATAATATTAAAAATATTGTGTCTACCAGTAAGAACGAAGCAGCCAGTAGAAGACACTTGTGTTTCGGTTGAACAGCCAGATCTGGGATCTGGACGTTGGTGGCGAAGCTCACCAGCTCCCGGTCCCAGCCGTGGGTAATCTTGCCCACCTCCCGTAGAGAGTCCGCGGTCAATATCTGGGAAAATTAGAAAGTATATAGGTCATCTGTGTTGGAAGTTAAGAGCGTTCCTCCTTTTTATAAGGTTCGAGTCAAAAGTGGCATTCTTATTCGTGGACCAAATACCTGATTCACTGCCAATCCTGAGATGACCATAAATTTTTCCCTTACCTTAAATTCTGATAGCATCAGCGCGCTCCGTTTCAACATGGCAGGACCCTCGATGATGAAGAGCACCTGGTCATTAGCATCCCGCACGCGGTACACCGGAACCATCCACGTCCACTCCTGCTGGATCCTGCCCACGTAGTCGCCTGGAGGGGTCACCACTTTCATCTCCTGGAAGAGGCGGTCGCTGCTGTTTCAAAGATAAGATGGCGTGCGTAGGTAGGTACATACGATCCATTGCTGAAAAAGTGCTCAAAAATCCACTCCCGTTTCCACTAAAAACGACGCCTCATTAAAGTACTCTTTGGTGTAACAATATCCTTATATTTTTTGTAGGTTATCATATTAATAATTATATTTTGCAATAGTTAAACCTTTCTTTCATTTCGACCGCTAAACACGATTACCTTTACTTGCTATAACCCTACTTT